>JAIFKI010000025.1:26065056-27477556 GCA_025389145.1 Misgurnus mizolepis | reverse complement strand
AATTATTCTGACAGAATTATAGAAGTTTGCGTGTCTTACAGGAACAAAAACTAAGCATTTGTGTAGCTACTGATTTAATAGAGTAGTTTTGTCTTTTAGTATACTGGAAACATAAGTTTTATAAACATTAAAGTCTAATGTGAAATCAAAATGAACAACAAGTTCCTGATATAAGTTTCTGAGTTTATTGTTAATATCAGCACCTGTTGTTTCAAAGGAAAATATGTGTTGTTGAAATCTTTAATTAGATTTGCATTATATCTGAAATTACACTAGTCAACATTTTGAAGTGAATCAAAACCTTTAATAAAAGTTGACATAAAACCAATCCCTAATACCCATTCTTTACTTAGAAGCACTTTTTTGATCCACTTCAAATGTTGACTAGTATATTTTGTTTTGACAGACAGTACTTGCAGTGCTGGTGAAATGTATGTAAAGCAATAGCCAAGTAGCTATTTAGACATTGTTTTAGTTGTAGATCATTACTACATACACGCATACAAAACAGAAAAACATTTCAACGAAGATAGTAAAAGTCAGTGGTCCTATTTTAGTGCCAAATACTTTATTTCTGAATGATAAGTTAATCAAATAGTTGGGCAGATATGCAATGTTCCTCTAGCTTTGGTCACATTTTGATGAAAGATTATAAAGATATATTTAACTTTGAAAATAATGGGCACAGATGATCAATAACAGAATTGAGTGTGTGTTGTTTGCTTGTGTGTTTTTTGTAGTCATCTCTATTCCTTTTAGACCGATTTTACTTTTTTCTTTCTGGGAGACTAAATAGTTGATTGAAATGAAGTTCGAAAAGAAATACATTTAGCAAATGCTCTCCTTTAAAATGAAACAACCCTTACTAAAGCTTTGTGCGAGAGCCAGTGAGCGTTTAATTGCTGTCTTGCATGTTTCATTTGCCTCTGTCAGGTACTGTGCTGCTGAGGATAGATGTGCTGGAGTCAGTGGAGGATTTGGATCAAACTTTGTCATTAATGCCCATCTGAATTTTGGCAAGAAATGTGAGTTTATATCCAACATAACCTTCTGCCTTGGTTTCTCTGCTTTTGATTTACTGTAATGGCAGTAGATGAGCTGTAAAAGAGATTTTCAAGGTTAAAAGACATTTTCTAAATTCTGGGGACGGCAGCGATTTTACCCAACGTGATCTCATGAGAATATGTGTGTATTTTTACATAAAGTACTTACATTTACTTACATTTTCATATACACTTAAATGTATAAACAGCTTTACAGATGTACAGATTCCTATTCATAAATATTAAAATCTCAGGGATTGGTTTTCATGTTAATAGCATTGACTTATTTATTTAAGACAGTTTACTCATTTACATAATGAAATGTTTATGACTTTCAAATGTCATTAATAAAATGAAAAACATTTGGTAACACTTTACTTGAAGGGGTGTTCATAAGACTGACATGACACCTTTATAATCATGACATGACACGTGTTATAAAAATGTAGACGATTTACTGCACCTTTATGACAACTGTCATTAAGTGTCATTTGTTCAATAATGTCATTTGTAATGCAGAGATGACATTGTTGGAGATGTCTTTATGACGACAAATACAATACATCAAACCTTTTCATGACAACTTGACATTACCAAGACAACATAACTTGTCATAAAGCTGTCATAAACACAACATAGCAGATTAATGATCAGACTTAAAGGACAAGTTCGGTATTTTACACGTAAAGCCCTGTTTTCAGATTGTTTATGGTGAAATAGAACGGTTTTGACTGAAATTTTGACATTTGCGGCTGTCCTGAGAATTTTCGCGTGTTTGTGTTTCAGCTCAGACCTCTATAATGGATTTAATGGTGCACTGGAACAATCCTTCCTAAAATGCATTAAACTTTCGTTTACAAAGACGTGAAACTCACCGAGTGGTCAGGGGTGTTCACTGATATGCTCACACAAAAATCGCTGCAAAAGACGCATTCCAACAGGTTTTATCGTAGTTTTTACCAACTCCATTGACATGTATTAGTTGTGCTGTGAGGTACGGTATTACTCCGCGGCGGGAACTTTGTTTCTATTCTTGCAATTGGCAAAGGCGGATTAGCGCCACCACCTGGGCTGGAGTGTTTATTATTCAAGCTCTAAGCAGAAGAATGTACGGGTGTGAGGCGTTTGGGGAAATAGGTCCACAAGTTAACAACGAATGCTAAAACAGCTGTTGGAAAGCATCTTTTGCAGCGATTTTTGTGTGAGCATATCAGGGAACACCCCTGACCACTCGGTGAGTTTCACGTCTTTGTAAAAGAAAGTTTAATGCATTTTAGGAAGGATTGTTCAAGTGCACCTATACACCCATTGTAGAGGTTTGAGCTGAAACACAAACACGCGAAAATTCTCAGGACAGCTGCAAATGTCGAAATTTCAGTCAAAACCATTCTATTTCACCATAAGCAATCTGATAACAGGGATTTAAGTGTAAAATACCGAACTTGTCCTTTAAAAGTAAAAAAAAGTTTTATAACAGCGTCATGAATATTTTTCTTGACCTTAACTATAGTGGTGCAAATTTAACTTGACTTTTAAAATGTCATTAAGTGTTAATACTCTGTCAAATAGTTTTATACATTGCAAAAAATGATTTTCAAGAAAAATAAATCTTAGTATTTTTGTCTTGTTTTCAGTAAAAATATTGTAAAATTCTAAAATTAAGATGCTTTTTCTTGATGAGCAAAATGACCCAAGAAAATAAGTCTAGTTTTTAAACCATAAATATCAAATTTAAGTGATTTTGTGCATAAAACAAGCAAAAAAATTTGCCAATGGGGTAAAACTAGATTTATTTTCTTGGGTCGTTTTGCTCATCAAGAAAAAGCATCTTAATTTAAGAATTTTTAGATATTTTTACTGTAAACAAGACAAAAATACTAAGATACGTGCGCGCGCAATAATTTCAGGTGAGCACGCGATAGTTTCACGTGCGCGTGCGATAGCTTCATGTGAGCACGCGAAACTAAACGTAAAAAAAATTCTGCACATAAAGGTTTTGCGTGAGCACATGAAAGTTTCCCGTGAGCACATGAAACTAAACTTTATTTAATTTTTACTCCATGTCACCATAGGGGCTCCGTAGGTCTGTGAATTTTAATGAATTTTTTTTGTCACATCCATAATCCATGCATGTTTTCCTCATCTAAAGCAAAAACTATAGATTGATATTTTTCTAATGTCTGGACTATATCATCAGGGGTGTTGAAAAATATAAACAGGTGGTTCAATATATTGGTAATAAATGCATTCTTTGTAATTTTACATTTCAGGTTTTGACTGCAGATGTCACATCCACAACATTGGCATTGCTCCAATGCAGTAATGTGAGCTTACATTCTTAAACATTGCCGCAGTACATTGTTTCTAGGAAATGATCATAAATATGCAATTTGCTAAAGTTTAATAACTTCTGAATATATTTGTTTGGAATAAATTAACTCTGTGCTTGTGTTGCTTTGTGGAACAGTGGCAGAAAATCAAAGTGTTTGAACAGATTTGCATCCCTCTTGGCTTCTCCGTCTCTCTCTGTGTGCATCTTTTTGTGTTTGTTTTCTGTGTTTGTCCAGGTGTTGTATTTGTGCAGTCCATACTTAGCAGATGCTATGATGTGTGCTCCTGCATACTCTGATATCAACCTTCACACTTTCCTTTCAAACCCTGAAAATGAACAAATATCAAGTCTTTTCTCAAGGAGTCTCTGTGTGTATGTGAGTTTAAGTTAAGATTGAGCATTCATAATACTATGGGTGTTTCAGAAACGCGAGGATGTGTCCTAAGCTGTCAGAAAAAAAGGTTTAAAACTGTAAATTTTTTGTTGCTAGGGTGGTACCTTTACAGGTATAATAAACATAATACAATGTTGTACCTTTTGGGGATACATTCTTGAGGTGCATAATAGGCTTGTAACCCAAAAGGTATAACATTTTAAAGCGGAATTGAACCCAAGACATTTTACCTGTTATCAGGGGTAATTTATGTGCATTTTGCATTTTACATGAGAAATTTGCACGATTTCGATTATTAGATTGATAGTGTGTTGAAGCGGTATTTTCGTAACGGTCTTTGATGGACTCAATTAACCAGAATGCACTGCGTGAAACTAAGTTATTAGCTCCACCCACTAATGACCGATGCAGCCTTTAGGTTTGTTCGACTTCTCTTTTTTTTTTTTTTAACGTTTGGGTTTGTTCGACTTCATGCCACAAGAAAGACAGCCGGATGACGTCAAGGTTCCGCGAGAGCGATTTAAAAGCAAACTCCTCCGTATGATTTCGTGAATCGCTCTCGCGGTACAAGTAAGTCAACTTGAAGTTAGCCGGCAGACAAACCCAACCAAAGAGTAACTTCGCTTTAACCGTCTCTGAAGGGGAAATAACTAAAACCCTCGATAAAAGATGACTAGAACCTGTGCAGTATGTGGATGTAAGGACAACAAATTCAGACCACCGGGAGTTTTTATTGTTTACTTCAACGTGACCCTTAGTTGACACACCACTAACAGATCACTTGAAAATGTGAATATGCAGCCAGCACTTTCGTCAGGAAGATTTCGAGACAGAAAAATGTAGACTTTTTTATGACAGTGTAGGAAGGCTGCATATCTCTCCTGCCACGTCATCAGGCATCATCAAAGGACATCTCAATCTGAAGGATGCTTGAAGGAAGCCTCTGTTTCGTGCCCTTCATTCGGCCACTTTTAAAGGATGGATGCACTATATCCTTTCATTCTAATATATAAGCCAAACATTGGTAGGAAACAAGTGGGAACCCAATACACACACACACACACACAAATTTATGTTTCCCTTGATTTTTTGGTAAATTATTAGCAAATTCTGAATAGAACTGGGAGACCACAAACGGTTGATATATGATTCTCACTCACAGTTCTTAATTACCTCTTTTCCTGCCATTGACAAGTTATCTCGTCAATTAATATTAAACATTTTCCTGTCAATAACACTTTGCTGACGAGTTTTTATGGTAATCTGTAACTCCGCTATTAGCCACTAGATGGCGCTCTTACCCAATTTATAAAAACTGAAGCAAAAACAAATTTTAAAACAGTTAAAACTCTAAGGGGTTGTGTACACCAAAACTTTTACGCCCGCGGCCGGTGCATGTTTTCAATTGTTTCCAATGGAAGCCAGGCTTTTTTCAAATAAGCCAGCAGCTAGCGGGTTTTTTTTTTTTTACGCGCTGAAAACCGGCGCCCGGTGGTTTTTCCACGCTCAGGGCTGAGCACCGAGAGTTGAAAAATGTTCAACTTTGAATGAAAAGCTCTGCTCGTCAATGTCAGTTCTCACTCGCCCGTCCAATCACAGTGGAGGAGGGGCGGGACAAGTAGCACAGCAACCAACCGTCTCACAGCTGACGTATCAGAGCTACCAATGCGCTTAGCTGAAGAAAGCTGGCATTCACCTGAAAAACAGCTGGCATTCGGCATTGTCCAGGCATTTTCAGCCGCGTTTAAAAGTTTTGGTGTACACAACCCCTAAGAAATCTCTAACAAAGTTCCTTTACTAAAATGTAATTATTTCACTCAAAATTTTGTATTTTTGAAGAAACTATATTTAAGAGGTTATAAAAAGAGAACTAATGAAGATAGGATTAGTCTACAAGTCCGTAGGGTGTCCCATCGGTCGTTTTTAATGCTCCGAGGTGTGCTCATCAGCGCCACCTTTGAACCCTTGATGCGGTCTTAGGCGAAGCCCGCACTGCAGCAGGTTTTGCGCACTTTACCAACCCAGAAGTCCTTGCGAAAGAGCAATAAGACCAATCAGACGACGGAAGGGAGGAGTTCACACTGATGGGCAACTTCTCTTCCTATTTCCGGCGTGACGGTCGAGTCTGTCCCAAAATACGACTCTGGTGTGCCCTCTTGGACTCGTGTCAAGGGTCCCTAAGGTCTGCACTACATGATGTCATCAAAGTGTGGAGGAGGTCCACAAGTCCGGAGTGTGCCATTTGGGATAGAGCCGATATGGCCGCTTTGGCATCGAAAGCCCTCCTTCAAGTTAAAAGAACCAATCATCAACCGATAAACGCTGATGGTTCTTTGTAGTAGGGGCTATAAGTATGCTTATACCAAGTGTATATGCTTATTGCCAATCCAGTGTGCCAGATTTATGATAATGGCATACTAGTAAAATACAGAAAGAAAAGGCTTTGTAAAGCTTTGTAATGTGACCATTAGCTGCTGATTTACACACATTAAATTACACACATTAAATTAAAAGAGTCTGAGAGCGCATTTCAATTAAACTTCATTAAATATTAAGTTTTCTGCTGGCTTCACTTGCATCCAGGACTAGAGCTGGTTGTGATAGATTTCTTCTGCAGTGGGTTAGTTAAGTTAATGGCATGGCCTTCTGTGTGGCGGTGTAGTAGGTGTGCTAAATTTTCCCTTATTTCCGCAAGTACAATGAAGATGGAGTTATCTTCTTAAAACAGGAAGCAGTGTAGGATTTGGAGTGCTAGAGTTTTATGTCTTTCAAAGTACAAGTAAAAAAGTGAAAAATTGGGCTCCCAAACTCAACAGAGATAAAGTTATTCCTGCACGACTCTATACGCAGAAAGCAATTGGTTTGGTGCTTTGGACGCGTGCCAGACGGTGGAAAAAAACTGGCACAGTTCATCAGAGCGGTGATTCTGTCGTGAATAAGACCATCCGTCCGTTACCAAGCAACGGTTCGGTTCGCTCCATCATCAGCGTCGGCCCGGGAGACAGTACTGAAATGTTGTTATTGATGGCTCTGTACACTCGTCTAATCTCTCGGCTGACACAGAGGGTTTAAATAACCGCAGGAGAAATGAGGACAGATGTCTGCGACTGTGCATGCTGCCCGTGCCCCTGCTGGCAAAAGAGTCAATTAAAGTTGAAGAACTTTCCGATCGGAGTTAAAAGTCAAAAGTGATGTGAATAGAAGGCAGTTAATAACTTAAAATATTCCTATGTGTGTATATCTGTATGCATTCCAGATGCCGGGGACTGTGGTTGTCCTGAGGGTTGTCACCATGGAAACGAGATGACTTAGGTTGGACCAAATTTGGATTTGGATGAGCATTATTTCAACCATACAGTGCATAAGAGATAATGTACTAAATCTGTAATCAGGACCCTGGTAAGATCACCCTAAAGAGATTTGTTTTGTGAAAATGTTTTAGCATTATGGGTTGTAATTTTTCTAATGCACATCAAGGTGTAGGCATTGTTTTTTTTATCCAATTTTTATTGTAATATTTAGTGCCCTATTTTAATGATTTAAAGGGATAGTTCAATTTAAAATGAAAATTCTGTCATCATTTACTCATCCTCATGTTGTTCTAAAGCTGTATGAATTTCTTTTTTCTGATGAACACAAAAGAAGATATTTTGAGAAATGAGCAGTAAGTGACCATAGACTTCCATAGTAGGAATAAAAAATATGATGGAATTAAATTGGTACCATCAAGGGGGTTTACCATCATTTCTCAAAATATCTTTTTTTGTGTTCATTAGAGAAAAAAAATCATACAGGTTTAAAACAACATGAGGATGAGTAAATGACGAATTTTCATTTTAACTCTTTCACCGCCAGCGTTTTTAAAAGTTGCCAGCCAGCGCCAGCGTTTTTCATGATTTTCACCACAGTTTAATGCCTTCCAGAAAATGTTCTTCTTTAAATATATAAACATACAATATACCAAATGAAAGAACAGACCCTCTGCTTTCAAAAAAAAAAAAACGTTTCATCCTACCTTTAGTGGTTCTTTTGCAATCAGCTTTTGAATATTGGTAGGTTTTTGCAAAAACACCATATTTTGAGCAAAAAGCAGAGATAATTCCATTTTTTTGACGGACTTTTCATAGAGATCCCATTCAGAGCGATCTTTAAAACAGACACGGACATGCAGCAGCTTGCCATAGGGCAATACTTCCGGGTTTAAAAAGTTGCGGAAGGGCGCCTCCTGGTGGATAATAGCGGTATTGCGGAAAGACGGAAAATCTTGTCATTGGCGGGGAAGCGTTTTCTCTTAATTGACGAGATATCTCGTCAATGGCGGGGAAAGAGTTGAAGTGAACTATCCCTTTAAGCGCATTGTCTAAAGCGCATAGCGCACTGTCTAAACGGGTGTGTCCGATGTGGTGTCCGCCAAGCGCACGGTCTAAAAGGGTTGTTCCTATTCTTGGGCGTAACGTGCAATAAACCAATGGGAGTCTCAGCTCTCATCCCCTTTAAAAGCAAGTTGCACCTGGCGCTGTCTAATCTCTATTTAGAAAGCGGAATTTGTAAACTGAAAAACTAAGCAGAGGAAGAAGAGCACCAGTTTAAGAATAATGTTAAAAATTTGTGTTGTTGTCATTTTTTTTATTAAAACCTTTAAAAGCCTTTTTCTTTCAGTCATAGAAGTAAAACTGCAGGCTTTAAATTGCTGTAAATGTATTGATATCCTACATAATCATTGTAATCTCATAAAATAATTTACAAATATGCAAGAAAAGGTTTTTACAAACAAAATAAAAAGAATTTACAAACATGCCAAGAGCTGTTTCAGCACTCGGACAGTGCCATGTTTTTTTTAAGCATTCCTTAACAATGGTTTTCATCTCACCATATCCACAGAGTCATCATATACAATAAATCTGTGGGGTTGCATTTAAAAAACATTTAAAAACAGATGCATTTGTTTAAAGCAAAGCATTTATTTACTTACCAGGCTGCAGCTCTTTGCGCCTTCTAACGTCTCATAATCGGTCCTCATTTATGTCCAAGAGACTCAATAATAATCATTTACATTTCAATCCTTTCATTTTTCAGATTTTAAGACGTGTATGTCCTGCTGCACATTTATGTATGTGATAAGCAAACCCTCGTTGTCGTCCTGTTTATAAGCGCATATTACTAACGCGCTCATTAAATAACAAATACAATATTGACTTTAGACTTTAGAGCAGGTTTTAGTTGGTCAGTGGCATAGTCTATTTTAGTTGCCTCAAAATAGCAATGCGCCAACAATGCGCCTGAACACACCTCGTTTTCAGACCAAGAATGCCCATGGGCGCAAAAATGGGCGCAAATGCATTTGCTATTTAAACAACATGGCGCAAAATGTGAAAATGATCATGGTAAATGGTAAATGGACTGCATTTATATAGCGCTTTTAACAGACCTATGGCCATCCAAAGCGCTTTACAATTAGCCTCACATTCACCCATTCACGCGCACATTCATACACCGACGGCGGTGTATTGAAACTAGCAAGAGACACTTGCGTCACACATTGCACTGCATTGCGCCGGGTGTATGATAGCGCCCATAGTATACAGTAAACTATACACAAGACCAGTGGCGGCCAGTGACTTGTTTTTTTAGGGCGCACAATGCGAAGCTCGTCAAGACATGTATTTAGACCTTATGCAATCTCACGGAAATTTGTGTTATAGTCACAAAGTTTTTGATTAATGTATTCGTTCTATTGACATGATTTTCCGCTGCTTTACGTGCCCCTGCAGCACATGTCTTTTTCGTGACACACAGCACAAATTTTTGTAAATAGTTTTTCATGACTTTTTTTTACCATTGTCACTTGGGGTTGGGGTTATAATCACTTTCTGTGACATCCTAACCCAAACCCCAACTCTAACCCCAAATCCAGGCGAGAATAGTTTTAAAAGCGGACAAAAAACCAATGCATAAAATTACAACCTAGTGCAAATCCCGAATCTAACCTTAACCCTAAGTGACAATGGTAAAAAAGAAATTTGTGCTGTGTGCCACAAAAAGCCAAAACAGCAGAAAATCGTGTCAATAGCTAAAAAAAAGTGAGATAGGGTAGTAAAATTTATGTCTATTGCAGCTTCTTCGAAGGGGTATATAATAAAAGAGAAACTCAAGTTTGCCAGATACTCGTTTAATCTCATGTCAGAGTTTAATGTTAAGTTAGTGTCTTGTGAGTATTTTATGAACATGAGCATCTCTTTTATCAAAATCCTTTTCGGCGTGTTTGCAGCACGCATGCATTTTGACAAGATGCATGATACACATGGTTCACATGATGCAACAAATACATATATTGACATGATGAGCAACACTTTTGACAACCCAAACACATATTTTGAATTTGCGGCGCTCGCAAGAGAAGTCACCAGCCGCCACTGCACAAGATAAGATTTTTTAAAAACATATACTGTACATGCATATACAAACATTTTAGTACATGAGCATATAGGTAAACCCATTTGTATCTTCACAGTAAGAATCTTTGCTGCAACCCATTGCATTTAAAGCCATTAATAAAGTCCTGAAAGATTTTATGATAAGGTGTATGCATTGTATTTGGATATCCGTTTATGTATGCATCTTTGAATTCATAGACGTTATTTCTGCATAATCTTTGAGCAAACAAGAGGATAAAACATTATTCATCATCAGTGCCTTGTGTGCAGGTAAGCTAGCCAATTCACATTCACATTGACTTTATGAAACCATTAAAAGTTGCTTGGGAAGTAAAAAAAACAATAATATGCACACCAGTTGTCATCACAATACTAACTTTGTGATTTATGCACTATGGACTACAGATGAATTCTGTGTAATGGGTTGAAACGTACATTTTATTTATGTACTACACTTTTATTGGTAGCTGAGAGCATAGTCATATTAGGCAAAGTATTTATTACACAATGTGTGTAGACGTTTGCTGAACGATTGCTGTTAGAATTCTGCTGAGTTTTGCAGATGCAGATTCATGTTTTTATCTCTTTTACGAGTCGTGAGGTAGTTTCTCATTCTCACAAATATACCCAAACAGGTTTTTTTTTCACTGTTAATATGAAGTTTTGGGTTGTGCAGAAATGACTTGCACTGTACTCATCTGAAACTCAAATTTACCCGGCACAAATGATTTGGAGTGCAAATTCTCTATTTATTTTATTATTCACAGTGTATAATATATGTGCCGCTTTCAGCTAATACAAAAGCATTAATCGTCTACAAGCAGAAGTTTTAGTCCTGTGCCCGTGAGCTTGTGCTAGTATTAGCATTTCAAATTGAATTTTGGTTAAATAAGAAGTGGAGTTTTCTTTTTGCTTCTACAAGAAAGCACTATTATGTGTACACTCTAAAAAATGCTGGGTTATTTTTAACCCAGCGTTGAGTCAAAAAGGGACAAACCCAGCCCCTTGGGTTGTCATTTAACATATACTGGGTTGTTGGGTCAAATATGAACACTTTATGGGTTAGGGTTCCTCCAGAAAACAGCGTGAGGCGCTCTTGAGAGTTTACATTTATTTCAGACAAAAATCTTTTGGATTTATTTATTGTGAAATTGGGACAAATAATGGACAGTATTGCTTTGTGGCTGCGCAGCACAGGAATTTTAAATTCATGCAATATTTTAACTCCTTCGCCGTGAATGGGATCTCTATGAAAAGTCCGCAACAAAAATTGAATTATCTCTGCTTTTTGCTCAAAATGTGGTGTTTTTGCAGAAACCTCAAAAGCTGATTACAAAGAACTACTGAAGGTAGGATGAAGTGTTTTTTTGTTTTTTTGAAAGCAGAGGGTCTGGTCTTTCATTTGGTATATTGTATGTTTATGTATTTAAAGAAGAACATTTTCTGGAAGGCATTAAACTTTTGTGAAAATCATGAAAAACGCTGGCACTGGCTGGCAATTATTTTTAAAAACGCTGGCGGCGAAAGAGTTAATAAAAACCAGGTTACCCCCCCAATATATTTTTGTGTTTTATATGGGGTCCCTCAATGCTTATAGAAGGTCTGGGACCCCCCAGCCCCCCTGAATTCAAACACTGCTGACAAATCTCAAAATATGCCAGTGCCATTTTGCCAGTAATGTCTTTTTCTAAGGCATGTTTATAAAAGATGCTTAAACATCTTAAATCAACCAAGGTCTGGTTCTGACTTTAGCTTAGCCTTGTCTGTGAATTGTAAAAACTTTTAAGAGTGCACAAGCATTAATATATGCCCTCAAAGTGAACAGAAATGGACTTAAAAGAGTCTTTACTACTCATAGTCTCAAAGGACACCCCTTACAAAAGTGGTTAAAATAAAATTTTATGTCCTGAAAGATTAATAAGCATTAGGGAGGTCTCTTCTGTCTGCCGCCTCACGATCATCCAGACTGCCAAAACATTAATGAGGCATCAATGATGATGCTTTAATGCTCATATCCTTTACATCCACACTGCACACACAGATAAGATGCTGGTGTTGTTGTTTTTATTAAGCGGTTTTATCTGCTGTGAAGCAGAGGGAAAAATACCTTAATTGAATTCCCATTTAGGTCAGAAGTGCAAAGCTGCTGGAGCTAAGATGTACACAGACTCCTTCACACATATTTCTATGTGATCAAACAATGGAAGCACACACATATATACATTAACTTATTTGCACAAACATGTAATAAACACAAGAATTGTTTTATAGTAGATAAAAGACTAGAAAAAGACAAAAGAGCCAATGTAGTGAAAAATTAAAGGTGCATTGTGTAACTTCTTGAAAGATCTCTTCAAATGCAATATAATCTACATAACTGTACTATCAGTAAAGACTTACATAATGAACTGTATTGTTTTTATTACTTTTGAATAAGACGTTTATATCTACATACACCACGCATCCCCCCTACAGTAGCCCTAAACGGTGTGTGTTTTGTCACTACGTTGTCTCAGGTGACGACATGTTTGTCCTGTGGTGGAAACTGTACTGTAGCTTCTCTATGTGTTTCAAAAGGAAGGGGTGGGCAGTGGACTGAGCCATTGGTTGCAATTCACAATCTCACCACTAGATGGACCTTTAAGAGTTCAGTGGTGGGTTGCCCCTGTCCATGGTGCTGATGTTGTTATAACGAGAATTTTTATACAGAGACCTCTGTTTCTGCTGTTTTATATCAGACGAGAGTCCCAGATCTGCATAATGGACCTAAAAAGAAATTCACATAAAGAAATGTAACTGTAATGCACATACAAGGATATAAACTGATCAGACAGCAGTGAAATAAAAATACACCACCTGTTGTTTTATTTATATGTGCTCTCATCTTACCCTGGCTAACACCGTACCATAGCGAATGAGACTTGGTCTGGGAACCCTATGCTCATTTTCTTGTATTTGAGGCGTAGATGATGTAAGCAGGTCGTCCAAAAAATATATATGCAACAAATTGGAATTGAGCATCCAAATTTGCAGTGTGAATCCAGCCTTGGCCTGGACAACACTGCTCAGGTATTCATTAAGGAGAAAGTCATTAGCAGTGCTTTACTGATTCACAGTGGTTTTATGAGCTGTCTTCATTGCCAGTATATGTAACCTTTTCTGCTCAGCACTTGTTAAATGTTAAGAGTTATTATTGTGGCATTCATACAATAGCCTGCTCAAATCTCTACCAATTAAGGGTGAGACTGAACTTTATTTGTGAGTGGGTGCCTGAAATCCTTTTCTTTCATGCATTAAGACCTTTCACTATCAATAATGTCTGCTTTACATTGCAGCTTTTGGACAAAAATGAACTACTCATATACTTCAATACTCATTTGCATGTTTTAAAGGTCTTTCAATTGTGAAATTGGTGATATAACTATGACTGAAAACACTGACAATAAGCAACAATTTGTGTCGACACCGTGACTAGAGTTTCTGACAAAGCAATACAAATGTTGTAGAAGTATTGTTAGTTGATGTTAGCTCATGCAAGGCTAACAAATGCAACTTGTATTGTAAAGGTTTACTGATTTTATCACATAACAAAGAAATAATAATAATAATCCCATGTCCATAAAAAACCTCAGTAAAATTGTTTAAGAACTTAAAAAGGTCAACTACCCAAGTCCATTGCTTTCTATGATTTATATTTTCACAGGATAGGATCGGTAGGTGTCCTGTGTGGTTTAAGGATTCGCTGCGGAATTGTTAAACTGTCGGCCTATGGAGCAAAGCCCAACGATTGAAGAGAAACAAGAAAGGAAAGAGTCCATTAGTAAGACGTCAGGAGATATATATTTCTCATGTCTGTCTTTCCCACTTCAGTGCAGAGGTAATGAGATCTGAAACTACATTTCCTCTTCTGACTGTCTTTCTCTTAAAGCATGCTTTTTTAGTCTGTTTCTTTGTTCAGATAAGAGCTGGGTTTCCCTGCGTGTCGAACGGTGGCTGATCGGGGAAATAAACAGACTGAGAGCAAATAGAAACTAAGGGAACTCGTTCAGGAGGCTTTTGTGTACCAGTGCATATGGGAGGAGGTGCCAAAAATGCCTCTTCATGACTCAGTGTCAAGCAATGGAGTTGAAAGGCTTAGAAATGAAAGGTCGGCCTTTACAGGCAATAAGAGTAAAACACAACTTAATGAAAAACGGTGTGCCAAGGAGTAAACCAAAAAAGTCTCAAGACCACTTGAGACTTGTTTATAATTTATTTAGAAAGATTAAAGATTTGAATGAGTTCATAATATCAATAATATCACCATTTATTATATATATATAATATGGCCATTGCCCATACATAGCATATTGTAATTGTAAGTGTGTGTAAAGAATGAGGGGTTATTTAAAGGCGCTGTATGTAGTTTACAGCGGCCTCTAGCGGTGATGTTTCAGATTGCAACCAATAAGTTTACAAGCGCGTGCTCGAACTCCTGAGCGACGGCCAGACTGAGATGTAACACACCTGAGAAAGCATCACACAACATGCTGGAAACTCAGTTAAACTCCCACTGCAACGTTTAATTGACTGCATTTAGCCTATGTAATGTGGTGTTACGTAGGTAAATTTACGGTAAGATAACGAAAACAATTAGTGAACTACACTGAACAATTTCAGTATAACAGTAAAGCCCGGTATACACTGTGCTATTTTAAATAGTCCTTTAGGGTTGTTGCTTGCCACACTGTGCGATCAATTTCGTAGTAAAGTCCATGTCACACTGTATAATCTCAGTTTCCATCAATGTCAGACTGTACGAGTTTAAAGACTTTTAAAAAGTGGACGCACGCAAACAAACGCGTCCGCAGTTTTACGTCATCGATCGACGACGGCTGGGCAAACTCGCTAAAGCGAAGGCTAGCAAACCGAAACAACATCTAAAAAACTAAAGCACATAATCGAAATATATTTGACATGCTTTGTAGTAATGTTAGCTTACCTGTTGAAAAGGATGAAAGCCAACTCTGGATCTGTTTTTATACCCAAAACAAAGCGGAGGTTTCTCCATAATTCAAATGCCCTGCCAATGTTAATCCGTGTTTTTGTCCGAAGTTGATCCGATTTACGTTTGGCCTTACGAGCTAGATTACTTTTTTCCTTCACAATATGTGGAGTTTGTGTTGGAGTCTGTGTTGTGCTGGGAGCAGGTCGTTTCAGTCTTTTATCAATGTCGTCGCTGTTGAGTGCAAAGTAAGTAGACGAGGCGAGAGGCTCGGGAGCGCGCATGCAGGTGACGTCACAAATCCGGCTCGGTACTTTCACATAAAAAAAAAATATGTTTGTCAGCGGTAATAGCAAAACCCGCAAAGTGGATCATTTTAATGTGAGATTACAACACAATCATGTATGTATTTAAGAAACATTTACATTTGTATATATGTTTATTTATATTTTTATATATTTAAAATTATATAGGCCTATAAATAAAAACCGATATATATATATATAATAAAACATTTCTTAAATTAATATATATGTATGTGTGTGTGTTTAAATATACATAATATTTAAACCCATTACAAACTCATATATTATGCAAAAAATTACTTTTATTTTGTATGAGATTAATCTAGATAAATTTATGCCCAGCCCAGTTTGTCTTTCTGACCTCACTGCCAGTAATAATGTGTGTGTTTGTGTGTTTGTGTGTGCGTGCGTGTGCATGCGTGTGCGTGCGTGTGTGTGTGCATGCGTGTGTGTGTGCATGCGTGTGTGTGTGTGCGTGCGTGTGTGTGCATGCGTGTATGCAGCAGTAGTACATCTGAACCCTGCATGCAGAACTAAGACACAAGCTCATTAGAGTCTCATCTGTTCAACTGACTGAATGCTTTCTCCCCTTTCTCTCTCTATCTCTCTCTCTCTCTCTCTCTCTCTCTCTCTCTCTCTCTCTCTCTCTCTCTCTCTCTCTCTCTCTCTCTCTCTCTCTCTCTCTCTCTCTCTCTCTCTCTCTATCTCTCTCTCTCTCTCTCTATCTCTCTCTCTCTCTCTCTCTCTCTCTCTCTCTCTCTCTCTCTCTCTCTCTCGACTAAGGGAATTTGCACATAATGATGTGATTCCTCCGCTCTGATTCCTGACTCTCATTACCACAGATTGTTCAGACTGTCTCATGACCACACAAGTCCACTTACATACATACACTTCAGTGTCAAAACCTTCATACTGATGTAGATATGAAATATTCATTATGAACCTGAAATGTTCTTGAAGAATGACAAATTATCAAACTAATATTTCAGTTCTTTCTCTTGAATAATCTTAAATTGAAGGGGGTGACTTTGAAGAAGTCCCAGAAGTTGACCCGCCTTGTGATAGATAAGATAATCTCACTTGTTTTTTCCTGTATTAGATTTTTCAAGATCTTAATTATACAATTTAAACTCAGATTTGTCAAGATACCATAGTATATAATAAATCAATATGTCCTTGCAGGTTTCCTATCAAATTCTTTCAAGATCAAAATATCTGCTATGAGGATTTGATCACTAGTAGGCTACTGTATAGCAACAGTTGGCAGTTTCATTTCGTAAACATCGTAAACAGTTGTTGGGCAAATCTCACAATGATTTAAAGTAGACCCCCCCCCCAAAATACAAAAAGAAAGATCAAATTTTTATCTTGAGGTCCCCATATGGCAAACAAATTTTTTTTAAATATATTTTTTTAAATGGCCAAAAAATATATGTACTAAAATATATTTACAATTATTTATTTTTCACCAATATATATATATATTTGTATATTTTGAAATATATTTTAAAAATAAAAATGTTTTAAAGCATTTTTATTCACTTCGCATTGGCAGCAAAACTTTTTATGTTACAAACCTGTAAACATAACATGTTTAAAAGATTAAAATATAGGTAAAACTTTACAATAAGGGTCATTGCTTAACATTATGTATTAAATAACATGAATAATCAGTGAGGAATACATTTGTTACAGTATTTATTAATCTTTGTTAATGTAAGTTAATAGAAATAAAGCTTTTAATTGTTTGTTCATGTTAGTTCATAGTGCATTAACTAATGTTAACAAGATTTTAACAAAGTAAGTCTTACCAAAATATAAAATATTTTCAACTGCAAAATATGTACACTGAAAAAAATTATTCATTCAATTTACACATTTTTTTAAGGTAAGTGGTTGCAATCAATTTATTTAGGCTACAAATAAACAACAAAAAAAATGTTTTGGTTGGTTTTTCAAAAACATTTTTGTTTAAATGTAACTTAAAGTGCGTGTTGCAGGTTAACCACCACTGTCGATTAATGGGTACATAAATCACTCAAGATATGTGTATAATTTTTAAAATGTCTCAAAAATGGTCTTAAAGAACACTTTTTTTATGTTTTTGGTATTAACGGTTTTTTTACGCAATTCTGCGATGACGTCACGCTGGGGAGAAGTGGAGAAAGCCTCAGCCAGAGCCATAGAGATAGATGAGACATTTATTGCTGTTTAATACTTGCGTATACAATTTGGAAATCATATATACAATCATATATACATCGTAGGAAATATATAATGTGTTATACTGCAAAGATACCATGCTAATTATTATTTATGATATCTGTGGAGATAAATAAAACTTCGCAAATCTGCTGATTTGATCCATTCATGTCCTGACCACCAGGCTAGAGATTTTTAAACATCCTTTATCCACACTTACTAGTCTATCAAATAATATCTCAAATATATTGTTTTGTGAAATAAAAGGATGCTTTGTTATATTGTTTATGCGATTATAACGAATCACACGATCATTTTATACGCAGCAGTCAGCAGCTGCAGCACACTCGGACCGCATACATACTGTAATAAACAGGCGTTCGTTCGGCTACATCACGACAGACTATGCCATTTGAGGAGGAACCGCTCATTGATCACCGTATTTTTATAAATCCTGTACATGTTTGGACCTGCCGAACAGGTTGAGGACTTTCATATACTTTGTTTAGCAGAGAGGTTGAGCAGTTTGACCAGCGGGCTGCGGGAACCGGACGCATATCACGCCGCCAGACTGTGTTAACTCGAAACGTATAACTATTATCAGATCGACCCACCGGGAAAGTCCCGACTCTGCCGATTGCCATTCCGCTACTGGCTGTAAGAAAGTGAGTGCGTTTGGGTTGCTGGTCCCCGCGAACAGATGTGACGTTCCTCACTCAGCTTCCAGGATTAGAGACATGCTGCCAAAACCGTTTGTGCTGAAGATCGCATAAAGTTACACCCATTTCAGGCAGGATCATCCCCCTCAAGCCAGCATGCACGAGTATGTTAATTGTTTGTTTACTTTCTACACGAAGATATGCTAACGTTATGCTATCTGGCTGTCTCTCTATACTAGCCTATCCATCTGTCTGTCTGTCTGTCTGTCTGTCTGTCTGTCTGTCTGTCTGTCTGTCTGTCTGTCTATCTATCTATCTATCTATCTATCTATCTATCTATCTATCTATTTATCTATAATCTGCGCTATCAGAACTGTACTTTACTCGTCTTTCTATAGTCATTCTCAATGCTCTCAATGCGGCTTTGATAAAATCTCTCCCCAGCGTGACGTCATACAGTGCGTTGTGGGGGAAAGGAGAATCATTGCAAACCGCTGTACTTTTTCATACTTTTTCGGGTTTTGTGATACCCAACAACATAAAATACAATGGATAACACTTTAAATGGTTATTACACACAAGCAAGTTGCACAAATTCGTAAAAAAAAAAAACCTGCAAAACACACTTTAAATAAATTGATTGTGACCACTTACCTTAAAAAAATTTGTAAATGGAATGAATCATTTTTTTCAGTGTATAATTTTATGTTTTATACAAACTTTTATATTTTGGCCTGAAAAATATATTTATTTTTGCGATATGGGTTGTAAAATTAAAAATGTCTTTGTTGCTTAAATACATGAAGGTTAACACTGAAAAAAATTATTCATTCAATTTACTTAATTTTTTTAAGGTAAGTGGTCGCAATCAATTTATTTAAGCTACATTTACTATATATATATACATTTACTAATTTTTTTAAGGTAAGTGGTTGCAATCAATTTAGGCTACATTTAAACAAAAAAATTTGTTTTGGTTGGTTTTTCGGAAAACATTTTTGTTTAAATGTAGCTTAAATAAATTGATTGTGACCACTTACCTTAAAAAAAATTTGTAAATTGAATGAATCATTTTTTTTCAGTGTATAATTTTATATTTTATACAAACTTATATTTTGGCTCGAAAAATATATTTATTTTTGCAATATGGGTTGTAAAATTAAAAATGTATTTGTTGCTGATATAGATTTTAAAATATATATTAATATATGAAGGTTAACACTGAAAAAAATTATTCATTCAATTTACTTAATTTTTTAAGGTAAGTGGTCGCAAACAATTTATTTAAGCTACATTTAAACAAAAATGTTTTTGAAAAATCAACCACGTTTAAACAAAAGTTTTTTTGTTTTGTTTTGTATTCCTATTTTTTTTTTGTTCAAATGTAGCTTAAATAAATTGATTGCAACCACTTATCTTAAAAAAATTGGATTAATAATTTTTTTGTGTAAATACATTCAACATATATTTAATTAAGCTTTACTTTCTACAAAATGTATTTTGTAACACGTTTTTAAACACCCCAAAACTATATGTGTCAAATATTTGAAACTCCATTAAATCTTCTGAGCTATGAAAGAGCATTAAAAGATTCTTCTGGGCTTAGTCATTCGTGTTTGACCTGAGCGTTTTTATATCTAGATCTTTTCGTGAAGCTAATGACGTAAAGCTGCATTTCAGAAAGCCCTGTCTTGCATATCCAATCTTTCTTTGACTGATTTCATCTGCTATCTCTCCCTCTCTCTCTCTCTCTCTGTCTGTCTCTCTTGCTCATCCTTTCTTCCTCAGATATGCAGAGTGTAGCTCGCCGCTCATCTCGACAGCTGTCCATCAGACCTTCACTGGGGTTAATGAGGAGGGGAATAAAGGCACGCACACATTTTCCTCAGCTGCGGACAGTTTCATCATCCTGACGTGATCATGAAGCCATTAAGACGGTGACAGATGATTATGTCGACCAATCCTGAATTCAGATTGATAGATAGGTGTGTGTGTGTTCATAGGTACGTTCATAAGATGCAGTCAACTTCAAGGTCGTTGATTTTTTTTTCATCTTCTGCTAAGGCAGATCTACACATGATGACACTTTAATCCTCATTATGTTCAAATAAATTACTCAAGCACTTATTATTATCAACAGGTCCACAGAACATATACTGTAAATACCCCAGAAAATGCCTACAACCTTTTTCCAGATCAAAAATAGTTTCCAATGTTCAGGATCAACATCTTGCATGTATCTCTCATTCCACCGTACAGATTGTAGCCGACTGGTTCGGATGTCACGAGAGTGAGATGCATTAGTGCCAGGATATTACTCTGTGGGTGCTGTGTCATTTCTCTGTGTTAAATCATTCAGGAGGGCTATGGCTTTTACCTCCTCAGCCAGAAAAATACCCAGAATGCAGTGTGACAGTGCAGCCCCCGAGCCACATCCACAGATATAACTTCAGTTCTAATATCTCGCCTTGTCCAATTTCGGTGTGCGCGGGGCAGAGGAGCATGAGAGGGGTTATGCATACAGAACGTTCCATCTCTTCTCTGGTCCCCAGTGCCATCGGAGACCCTGGAGAGCTATAGACACCCACCTCAAAATAATGAACTCTCACACAAATAGGGCGCTGCTAGCAAGTTGTCTCATTTGAAATGAGTAACACAGGGCTCGGTCGCTCTCAGAATCGAGAACTGTATCTTGTTCCAAACTCATTTTGTTATTCAGAAACATTTCAGAATTGATTGACAATGTTTGTTATGACAATCTGAGCGTGCATTGTGTTAAAAAAGCAATATGCAGTCAAAGTATATTCTGCATTTCTCACAATTCGCAGATGAATCATATTGGGGCGGACAGGGACAGGGTTTAGATTAATTCAAGACTAGCCCTTAGTTATATAAGGACATTAAAGTAGTTTTTACAAACACACCGTACAAAAAAACTACACTTGTATGCATCTTAAAGGGGCCATGGCACGAAAATCGGACTTTTTCCATGTTTAAGTGTTATGATTGAGTTCCCAGTGCTTCTATCAACCTAGAAAATGTGAAAAAGATCAACCCAGTAACTTAGTTTTGGTAAACCATTCTCTACAAGCACATGAAAAAATAGGTTGTTGAAATTTGGCTCTCCTTATGATGTCATAAGGAGCTCTTATTATAATAATACCACTCCTTAATCTGCACTATCCAACCACAGCACTGCCATTTAGTGCAGAGAAAAAGAGAGAGATAATGAATAATTCACAACACAATTGAGTTTCAATTGCAACAAACCACCATCATTGTGATCAGTGTTTGCAATTTATCCGCTCATTTGCATTTTAAAGGACACACCCAAATGACAATTTTGACATGCTATAATAAATTATTTATATGGTATTTTGAGCTAAAACTTCAATTATGTGCTCTGAGGACAACAAAAATGTATTTGACATCTTAAAAAAGTCTTGTGACATTGCCCCCTTTAAGACAAAACAATGGCACTGATATATATTAAGATATATTTTTATGAATATAAAACAAAATCGTTCTAGTCCTGTTTTAGACGTTCTCATAGTTCATAAGTTATTACAACTCACCTGTAGTCAAGAAAAATAACAGTAATGACTTGTAAATCTGGGTTGAAGAAACAAAATTGCAGCAAAGAATTTTCACATTGTGATGGAAAAAAGATATATGGAAACATTCATTTCCAAATTATAGCGGTTATCACAACTATACACTAGCCTCAGAGGAAATAAATAGAAGTACAGACAAATCAAATAAAGTGTATGCATCTTTATTGAATGCATATTTATATGTATGCAATGCTCATGCCAAGATGCATATTAAAGGTAGGGTAACAGATTTGATCCTGAAACATTTTTTGTTATGCTGGTTAAAAGTCTCCTCACATCCTGATAGCAATCACTGTGTTAAGTTGTTTAAATGTATTTGTAGAAATTTATGTCATCTGTGAAAGGCGTAGGACCAAAAAATGTTCAACAAATCATAGATTTCGGTCCGAACGGACGTTTCTATTTTTGTCCCTCATACGTAAGCGTAATTTGAATGCCCACCGCGCAGCGAGTCCACGCAGATACCATACGTCATCGGCGCGTTCACGTGCGCTCTGTCTGTAAACAGCGAGAACAGCAAACTTTTCTGCTGAATTGACAACCTACACAGGAGGCACAAAACTAAAGGCATCTTTTATAACAACAACAGCAAAAACTGCCTGGATCAGCAAGAGCAAAAACCCAAATTAGCATCGGTAACTTTACTGCTTTAGCACGAGATGCAAACAGCTACAGGAGGCAAAGGGTCTGAAAGGGTCGTTGCACTGTTTATTTTGGTAAGGTAGGTACGCAATATGTTTGTTTTGAGATGGATTCAGATATTCTACTTTGTTGAAACGTTGTGTTGCTTATGAAACTTGTGTTCGTTTACGGATTAGCGTAACGATATAGTTACTACGTCTACACAACCGAACGTGTGCTTAAACTAATTCTGATGTAAACCACTTGTTTGGTTATTTTGGAAATGTTATTCACTTTGTACTGCAAAGTTTTCTCACTGCTGAATGAGACATGAGACGTGACCGTCTGATCTGTGCGTGTTCATGTGTTTGGAAAGAGGCGTGACTTTGGATGGCGATTTGACTTGAGGGTGGGATCGGGATTTCATTGCTAGGCGGCTACCGTTAGCATTTTTCAAAATGTGTTACCCTACCTTTAAAGTAATGAAAATAATAACAGTTTTTTTGTTATTTGTGATGGCTAGGCTACATTAATAATTTTTTTTATTTTCATTTTGTTTCTTTGAAAGTCTGTTTTGTTTATTGTGTAGAAAGTTTTAATTTTTGTTTTGAATTGGTAGGACTTTTTT
Organism: Misgurnus mizolepis; assembly: GCA_025389145.1. NCBI lineage: Eukaryota > Metazoa > Chordata > Actinopteri > Cypriniformes > Cobitidae > Misgurnus > Misgurnus mizolepis. The sequence goes on along the minus strand of JAIFKI010000025.1, from coordinate 27,454,340 downwards.
AAGTAAGCTGTGTATTTACAGAGTTTATTTTTGTCCTGTAATACGTCTGCACGATATATCGTTCATATTAATTATTAGAGTGAACTTTAGTAATTGATTATTAAAAGAACAATAAGCTTGAGATTTGGGTCTTATTTTCATCTGTATTTTGTTGAATTAATGCATATTTAATTTAAGTGTCATGCACTCGTAGGTGCCCAGCCAGCAAGGGCTTACATGACACTATCCAGTCATTATGAAAGATCTCCATCAAAAAAGAAAACAAACAACTAGATCACCTCATCTCGGGATACAAAGTCTTTTGTTTAAATGTCCATGCCTTCTCAACAAAGGTTGTCATACAAAAAATTTCATTTTCAAATAACCAAAACATAATTTCACCTTCAGACATCCAAAACAGATCCGGGTTTTTCTGTTGCATAATATTATACAGTACAACATTATAATAATGTTATTATTTTTACTCATAGTTGTGCCACGGTCATAACTGCAGCGTAAATTCATAATAATGATTTTTCTTTTTTCTTTTATTTGACAATATCTGGGTTGGGTTTATTTATTTAGTTATCTGAATTGTTGTACACCCTTTTAAAAGTGTAATGGTTTCGGCCAATTAGCGGGAAGGCATAAAGCTGTGCCCTATTAGGTTATTGGTTTTGATAGATCCTGGAGAAAGCATGCAAGACCAGGGTCTAATTAGTGGCATTTATTTCCCTGTTTCGATTGTGGGAAATTATTAAACCTTAAAATACTTATAATAAAATGCAGATCTACAGCTGACTCACAAATGGTCTCTATCAGATAGTTTAAGAAAGTGTGGAAGATAACATTTATGAAGTCTTTTCTATCTTACATCAGTGAAGAAGAAAGTGCGAGTCTGTTTAAACCTCACAAGTGCCACGGTAAGATTGTCTCACTACTTCTGAAAGTCATATTTGACTGTCTGCTGAAGTCGATCTGTGGTTAGACTATGGCCACCTGCTCTCTCTCTCTCTCTCTCTCTCTCTCTCTCATGATATCCAAAATTAGAAAGTGGAGGGAAAGCGAGAGAAAGATATGATAATGCACTTGTCCTTGTTAATCAGATCATCTTTTGGCCTTTTGTGTGTTCGGGCATGAAATTAAAAATGCATCGGTTGAAGTTCAGCCTGGGTGTTAAAGGTAAAATAAAGATAGATGTGCTTTACACTGCTGTACAGAGCTTTAGATGTTTAAGATGCACCAAGGCAGAACGACGCGACTCAAATATTCTTCTGAGATGGTTTAATATTGAAATCATTTAAAGGGCAGAGGATGGGACATGCGTGTTGAATGTCACACAAAGCATTTTGGGGTTTGTTATTTATCCAGTGCGTGGATTGATTTGTGCCTAATTAAATCTCAATAACACATCAGAGGAGGGCTAAGCTAATGTTTCCACTGTCTTACTCTAGAGGTAAGACACGGAGGTAATTCATAATGAGGGAATTAAAAGATTATCCTAAGAAGATTACAATAATGCATTGTATATCCAAAGTTATATTACACATTATAAATATTATAAGCCATTTATATGGATTGATGATCAGCACTTGGATGCTTGTTGGCGTATTGGGTGTAGGATCAAGGGGGACTTTTGTCATTGTTTAAACAATTTTTTTTTTAAATATTACCCTACATGAAAGCAACACTGTCCAACAAAGACAAAGAGATTCACGATGACTGAAACATAAATAATATGATGTAATAAAACCCAGTCTCAAATGTTCACTTCAATAAAATAGGTTGGGGATATATGGACACACCCAATTTTTGGGATTAAATTAGGTTACACTTTATTTTGATAGTCCACTTTGGACATTCTGCTAACTATGAGTAACTTTATAACTACATGTCAACTAACTTTCATTAATTTCCCACTATATGACAAATAACTGTCATTAGTGACTGTAAGGGTTAGGTTTTTCAGAAAGTTACAACATCTCCCACAGGGAAGAGGTTAGGGTTAGTGGAATAAGTTGACATGCACCTGCAAAGATACTTTTATACAGTTGGATCATCACAATAAAATTTTAATAGATATTAATCAGACAGTCTAGTAATACTGTTATGATTGGTAGTTGATAAGTAGTTGCAAAGTTACTTATATTAAGTAAAATGTCTAAATTGGACTATTGAAATAACGTGTTAACCTAAATGAACTATGGGTTAGAGTTATGGGTAACAATTTTTCCATATTTGACCTTTTCATGAGTTAATACAAATTCAGCATTTTCAGTGTTTTGTTAAACTTTAAATTGATAGTGGAATTAAAGAGACAGTCCACCACAAATCTTAACAGTTTTGTGATTCCTCATGTGTTTCCAAACTCCTATGTATTTCTTCAAGAGGAGACATTTTTGATGATTTTAAAGTTACTTTACAATGCCTGTATACCGTGGTAACATGGCGGTTTAGCATTTCATCTACCTTAAAGTCTATCAGCACCTGTGGGTATGAAAATGTGTCATGATGGGCATTTTGGGGAGATGTCCACGGCCACTGGTTGGATAGGGAACATGTCTTATCACCCTACAGCAGAGGCCGTCACACTTATCTCTTCATGCTGTCCTCAAAACACTCAACGTGTTTAGATCAAACCTCAGGTGAGACATCACCCTGCTGGACCAAAAACCTTAAGATCAAACACATGGTAATCTCTTCTGACATATTAATGAGGAGCTTCCTCAATGTTTGTGATCCATTTGGGCTGAAAAACTGCCAAAACGGACAATAAACGTGATTTCTGAGATCCGGAGAAGTCTGTGATTGAATAGTGTAAACATTTACCTCTAGATGGCAGTGTGACTATAAAAACATTTTAAGTGAGAGTAGATTTTGGGGTTATACTGTATAACATTTCTTGATAACCTGAATGCTCCACATGCAACCAAAATAGGTTCAACGAGCAAGAAACACAGGAGAAAGGAAGGTTAAGTAAGGTCAAGCTGTGTTGTTTTCATTGATTATAAAATGCACCATGAGAGAAAGTTCAAAAGGAAAAAGGCCATGGCAGAATGCTTTCATCCAGGGCTGTCTTATGATTTACTTCCTCAGATGCAAAGCGGCACCTGAAACCCACCAGAGGTAAAATAGAGCCATCGTAAATTTTTATGAACATCATAACGAAGCCATTTGGTCACGCCCTAAAAAAGATTATACCGGATTGTAATGGGCGCTGTCTGGCACAGAAATGTGTCCTCAGAGTCCTGGGGCTGTGGTGAGGGGTGCATTGGGCCACAAGATTTAAAGGACAGTAAAGTCCTGACAGATTTGTCAGATTTCATCATCAGACTCTGTGTGACACATGCACCTTTTCTGTCTATATCTCATCTTCAGTTACTACATCACTCTTTCACATTGTCTTTAGACCACATATAACTTTAACTTGTAGCATTTGCAACCCAGTTGACCTGAGGTCTATTGGGGTTTTATTACTGTATCTATCTACTACTAAATGTAAGTTTGCAGTGGATTGGGAATGATTCTAGACACCTCCTTTTAATGCATCTTGCAGACTTTTATCAAAGCAACTTAAGCCCGGCACACACCAAAAGATAATTGGGCTGAAGTTTGGGCCGATTAACCCCCTTACAACAATCCTAGGTAAAGTCCTGATCATCTCTTAGTGTTTCCCAATCCTGGTCCTTGAGGACCCCTTCCCAGAATGTTTTAGATGTCACTTTATTTAACACACCTGATTTAACTCATCAGCTTGTTAGGGAGACAAGTTTACCATTTTGGAAGGAGGCTGATAAGCTGAATTAGGTGTTATCAATAAGGAGACATCTAGAACTTTCCATGAAGGGGTCCTCGAGGACCAGGATTGGGAAGCACTGATCTATGTGGTTGAACTGACTATTTTCCTGTGGTGCACAGTGTGTTAAGAGCGTCTATATCTGCTCCCAAATCTTAAATATTGAACATGCTGAATATTTACAACCAAAAATCCTATTGTGTGAGGGAAACCCTGAGGACAAACACACACACAGGTTGTAGATTGTCACGCAAAACGAAACGATACCCAATCAGATGCAAAAAGCAGTCCACACGGTGTATAAAATTGTTAGATCAACTTAAGTATTTTCAACTTAATATTATTTATCTTAACAAGACACAAGTTGCTACAACTTATAAAATAAAGTTGACTTATTTCAACTATATATAACTATATGTAAGTTATAACAACTAATCTCTAGTCAAGATAAATAATAATAAGTTAATAATTGTAAATCTGAGTTGATTTAACAAAAATTAAGGCAGCAATTTTTTACAGTGCAGTATTAATGACATTTTATGCCCGTCGTCTGTCATGTTTGTTTACTGCACGTTTGACCATGAGAGACATTTCGAGTTTCCTTTTGAGGGAACTCATGCTGCGTCACCGTAATGATGCTTTGAGAATGCCTCCAGGTGTGAGTGCGTCTTTGTGAAATTCAACCAATGGTGGAGTTACGTCACCGTCAGGGTGACACGGGAGCCAGGAAGTATAAAAGGCGACCTGAAAAATTGAGAAAATGGCGTAACAGGTACGCAGGAAGTATGGCAAGGGAGACGCAGCGTCTCATTCCCTTCCCAAAAACAAGGGTTACATACATAACCCAAAACGATTTCCTGTGTTTTCCGTTGAGACTTGCGTTGTTTATGAATTTAAGGGAGTTTGTGATGGCAATCCACACACTATAGGAAAAAAATCATAGATTTTTCTCATCGTGTTTGTGGTCTCTCACATTTTCAAAATCTGATAAGATTCAAAAAATCTTTTGGCGTGGCCCTAGCTTTACATTCCATTCAAAGTATTGAATTGTTTTGTACGCATGTGCATTATAGGATTTGAACCAATGACCTTTGTGCTTTAAACAAAATCCTTCATTAGCTAAGTAAATGTGACCTCATTTTGTTGTTATTGCTGTAACTTTAAATACCGTAAAAGAGTAAATTCCTGTTAATTATTAATACGATTTTAGCACTCTAAAACAAAACTTAAACAGCTCTCCACTGATGTCAACCAAGAAGATCAATTCAGAGTTTTTTTTTTTTGTGATGAAACCTATAAAGACAGTTCTTGTTTTGGGAATTACATGCACAGATGAATCATGCTCAATAGGGACTCGAAAGGTCAATTTTGATTCTAAACATTTCCTCCGCCATTTCTGTTTACAGGTTGCAGGTCAGCGGAGACATTGAGATCTGCCAAGAGATGAACTTGTGTTAATTAAGTCAGGATTGAAGAGTCTCACGACATTAGAAGATCAGAGCCGGTGATGGATTTATCAAAACGAAAGCCTCTCTGAAGCGGGTTTGGTTTGGCTCAGGCCTGCGGCTTTGTGGAGTCCAGCCGGCCGCAGGCTGCCAGGTCCTGATCAGAGAAACTTTCACGCTTGTCTGATTTTCATCAGCTTCGTATTCCTCAACATAATCTCTCAGTCTGCCATAGTCAGTCCCTCATAGCATGCTTATCTCTCTAAGCCCATACTGTTCACTCTCTCTCGCTTCGACAATGGTGAGTTTTGGAAATCCTGCTGTCGTAAAGTATGTCTGCTTTGCAAGTGAAAAGGTCACTTGTTCCATTTTCATCCCTTCCCTAAAGCGAAGCGGTCAACGCTACGTGTTTTTTTGACCTTATGTCATATAAATCTCTGACTGTTCCAGGATTGACGCATCTAACAATCTGATCTTTGCCCTTAGATGTTGTGACCTTGTGACTTCTCATTGCTGGTGGTGTGATAGTAACTGGTAAGTTGTGAGAAAAAGAGAAACTGGCTCGTCAAACTGACCCATCACGTTGTCACCAAAGTATGTATTACAAGGTCTGTATCTGCCTTCACTTAAAGGTGACATAGAATGATTGAACGGGGTATTTATCATTGTTCTGTGATGTGACATGAAGACAAAAAAAATTTTGTATGGGTCTATAATGCCTTAGAAACTTCCTAAAAACCTCTCTCAGATAGCTCTATTAGGGTGGGGGATTTTAAACAAGTGGTTTTGCACCTATTTGGCTCCCCCTACTGGCTTAACTTGCAATCTCATTACTGATTGGCTGACTTTGCTGCCACTCAAAAAATGTAGCCAATTATTTTAAAGTGGAGGGGCAGTTAGATGCCTGTGATGTCATAAGCATCAGTTTTTCAGATTGGGCCGTTTTCTGGCTGACATTTCTAAAAGAGGAATTTCTATGACTCTGAGATGTTTAGCATGTTTAACACTTTTTGTATGTTCATGAATGCGGGTAGACTACCATTATTCAACAAAGACAAGGTAAAAATGGTTTTTCATTCTCTGTCCCCTTTAAAATCTGAATAGACGCACACGATCATAGACTGTAAAAAAATAAAGCATTAAGCATGAAGTTAAATCAATTTCATTTTGCAAGTCAATTCATCCTATTATTTTAAGTTTTGACTTGTAATAAGTTGACATCCCATACGGCAAAAAATATATAGTAATGCTTTAGATTACAGCCCGGAAAGTACTACGTAAGTACAGCGAATTTACAGCGTATGTTTCTGTAATTATAGTTTACTTATGAAGTACGTACGTGTAATTATAAGGGAACAATTTATAATATTTGGGGAATAAAGGGGTAACAACCAGGAAAAATACAAATAATATATGCAGTAAAGTACTGCGTAAGTACAGCGAATTTACAGCGTATGTTTCTGTAATTATAGTATACTTATGAAGTACGTACGTGTAATTATAAGGGAACAATTTATAATATTTGGGGAACAAAGGGGTAACAACCAGGAAAAATACATATAATATATGCAGTAAGTATTTTAGATTACTAAACAACAAAACTTGAAATTCAGTTAATGTGTTTATGCTATTTATTAGTACGATACAATTTATTTAGAATTTTCAATAAAGGTTACTTACCTTAAGAAAGAAAAAGAGTATAGGAATTTGTTGGGTCATCAAGCAAAATTAAAAATAGGCAAGGCAACTATGGTGAAAATAAAGCAAGCAAAACTAGAACCACACTCTTAGAACGAATGTGTTAAAAACAACACATTAGTGTTGATTCTGGGACGACACACTAAATGCGTTGTCCCAAAATCCACCCATCTCTGTGTTATTATGGAAACAAAACATTTTGTGTTACTTTTAACACAACTTGTGTTATACTTTAACACAAAATGATACATAATGTGTTAAAATTACACATAACGTGTTAAAAACTTAACACACAAAGATGTGTAAAAAATTAACACATCCTTTCTAAGAGTGTATTTTCTGTAGTTACTGTGTAAATATACCATTGTTTTGTGTTGTTACAGTCTAAGTCAAAAATGTTTACCCCCTTGTTTCACGTAGTTACAGAGTAAGTACAGAATCTGCGGGCTGTAAATTAAAGTGGCACTTGTTACCCCCTTGTTTCACGTAGTTACAGAGTAAGTACAGAATATGCGTGCTGTAAATTAAAGTGGCACTTGTTACCCCCTTGTTTCACGTAGTTAAAGAGTAAATACAACATCTGCGGGCTGTAAATTAAAGTGGCACTTGTTACACCTTTGTTCCGAAAATATTTAAAAATTGTTCCCTTAAAATTACATGTATGTACTTTATAAGTACACTATAATTACAGAAATGTATGCTGTAAATTCGCTGTACTTACGCAGTACTTTACTGCATATATTATTTGTATTTTTCCTGGTTGTTACCCCTTTATTCCCCAAATATTATAAATTGTTCCCTTATAATTACACGTACGTACTTCATAAGTAAACTATAATTACAGAAACATACGATGTAAATTCGCTGTACTTACCCAGTACTTTCCGGGCTGTAATCTAAAGCGTTACCAAATATATATTTTTAAATATATTTTAAATATATAAAAAAATATATATATATAAATATTTGCAGAAATATATTTTGGAATGTTTACAAAAATATATTTTTCACTGATATATATTTTTTGTTCCTTTTTTGTATATTTTGAAATTTATTTTAAAGGTAAATACTTTTTAAAGCATTAAAAATATATTTATTCCTTCATATATTTGAATTCAAGGAAATGTATTAACGTCGCATTGGAAGAAAAACTTTGTTTATGTTACAAACCTGTAAACCTTTTAAAAAAGGTTACATTTAAAAGTAGTTTTAACTTCAAATAAATTTAATTTATTTACCATATATTTACAATATTTAGGCAAAAAATTATTTTAATGTAAAATTTTAGTGTAAAATTAGAAATGTATTTGCTTCCCCTTGAAATACATTTTGAAATAAATTTTGAAATATGGTTAAAACTAAATATATTTACAAATTCAAAAATATATTAAATCGAGTGTAACATTTAAAAAAAAATATTTAGCATATATATAAAATATATTTATGGCCAGAGAAATTTATTTATTTTTGCCGTATGGCATAACTTATAAAAACAAGTTGAAATTGTTTTACTTAATTGTTAAGTTAAAGTTAAATAAAAATAAATGTTGATTTGATATATTGTGATGAAAAATATTTATTGCAGTGTTTCGAAACGTTGCAATACCTATTTTTCATCTTTTGCAAGTTAATAGTGTGCGGGATACCCTTTTTTTATTTGGACTTTATTGTCTCTTTATTGTCCAACGCACCTATGCAGAACTAACAGGTGTGCGACATTCTTCTTCTTATGATTTGACAAAAAATTACAGTGAACTTCAGGTTTCCCAAGTTGTATTAGTTTGCCTTTTTCATGAACATTTTGCTGCCTTAAATTTTAACTGTAAGTTTAATCAAAGTAATTTCAACTTTATATTTTCAAATCTTGACTAATGATGACTTGAGGTAACTTGTTGAAATTGCTTGTTTTGACAAAATAACATATTGAAAAAAACATTTATTATTCACATAATAGCTTTATGTTATGAGCAATTCAACGTTATGGATGTGATATTTGCAGTCAATTTGCAGTTTAGACTTTATTACCAATATATTGAACTATTTGTTTCTGTGACAACATTTCACTTTTTTTTTATTTCATTGCTAAAAACAATGTTTTGTGTATTTGGTATAATACAATGTGTCTGCGTGGGTTATGGTTAAAAAACATTATTTTCCACATACCGTACATTTTTGTAGATCCAGATATCCATGTCTTCCTCAAACGCTTTGGTTTTGTACAAAACGTATTGATCTGAATAAACTCTGTGTCCCTGATTACCCAGCTAATCTGTATGGTGATTGGTCTGAATACCTCTGACGTCAGACGGAAATGTGATGCTCCTTACCATGTTTGAAAAATTCGTTCACAATGCAATGCTAACAATAAATAAGTCCGAAGAGGAAGGAATTATGATAATGTCGGTCTTGTCTACATCACCAATCCCAGGAAGTAAACTGTTGCCTACAATCCGTGTGTTTGTTGTAGTCCAAAAAAGAGACTTACGTTGGAGACGATAACTCGCATCAATGTTTTCTTTGGGGTTTGTACCTTTTGCATATCGTTAACATAAACTAAACACACTTACACACCAAAAGAAAATGTAAAATCATGAATCAGACCATAGTTGCTATTAAATTTTTGTGTGTGCATTTATGAGACAGAAACAATGTTATGGATGTGACATTTCTCCGTTATAGACATAACAATTCTAAAATTTGCACTTAACTTTGGAAAATAATGGAAAAAATGCTTTAAAAACTTCAACAGACACTTTGCATGGATCTTTAAACTGGAACTAAAAGCTAAATGCATTTTTTAAACGGTGAAGACATTTCCCATTGTTTCAGAGCAGTCGACCTTGGCCTCATGCTCTTTTTAAAGCAAGAATCTCTAAGTTTTTTCGGAGTTTGTAACATTTGGAGGATGATGTCTACAGAAATAGAAAGAATTGGTAAAATTGCTGCCAAGTCAGACTAATGATTTTAAATTGTTAAACGCCCTCTGGTCGCCGCACGGAGGATTTCACAATATTTTAGAGTCGTCTGATATGAAAGCCAGTGTTAACTAATGACATTTGAATCAGCCGCTGTGATCGAGCAACATAATGGATTAAATGGCCCTGACATTTCAACACATGCGGCATATTTTACCCCTCATCTGTCACTGTTACACCACATGACCTCTGTGCTTTTAATCTGTCTCTCTCTTTCGATGATAGTGATGTCCGGCTCATTTGTATGCTGTCTTTGGTCTGACTGTCTTGCTGGTGGCTAGAGCCAAAGTTGTGGGATGGGAGAGATGTAATAGATTTTAACGAAAACATGCCTGGGTCACATTTCAACCCGTTTTATAGATCATTTCTCATATTAAGCCTTTCATAATACAGTAGGTTGACTATGAAAAGCGTAAAAAATGTGGCACTATCAAAGCATTGCTCTGTTCGTTTGAAGTTTGGCATTCAATTTTATGCTTCTCTTTAAATTGTACACAATACAACCTGATTTAGTAGATGATCTTCAATTCTTAATGATTTCAAATTAAACGATAACCATTGCATTAGAAAGATTTTTACTGTATCACATTACTATGCAAAAAAGTGAAAGATCTACATGCGTTGTGCTAATGAGAATTTGAATGTACTGAATGCCTCACGAAGACTATTTATAGAGATGATTTAAATCTTATTTTTTATGCAAAATATGTCTTTATGCAAAAAATGTCTTTCGAGGTGAAATATGACCTTGGCATGTTTTGGGAGAATTCTTTAAATACATACGGCCCGTACAAGTTATAAAGCACGGGTCACGGTGTATTTTGTCCTTGTGTGGGGTCAGTCATGTGTCAGATGGGGAGAACAGAATCTGAAACCAGCTTTCATCTGTGGAGGCCAGTGGTCCCCTTCCCACCCACTATAGTCTGGGTACAGAGAGAGGCTGCGAAACAGAAGAGGCAAAGATCTGAAAGTTTAAACTCAAGTTGAATACTGATGAGTCCTGGCTGTGTTGTAATGGGAGGCACAGACTGAGTGTCTTCATAGGGACACATGCATTAGTATGTAAAGCTTTACATCCTTACGTTTCTGTTTTATTTGCACAACTGGACATTATGTTACATAAAAAACAAATATTGATTGTAGAAAGACAGTGATACAGAAGACTGCATTTACATTCATGCATTTGGCAAACTCTTTTATCCAAAGTGACGTAGAGTGCAGTGCAAGGTATACATTTTTATCAGTATGTGTGTTTCCTGGTTTCAGCTATACAGCTCAGGGTCTTATTTTGTAATGCTGCGTACACACCAAACGCAAAACTTGCTCTAGATTACTCACAGAATTTTACTTCATATCATGCAAATTTTTCATTTAAGTAGAATATTTTTAACTTGCACAAAGATGTGTTTGAGCCAAAAAGCGCATGTTTTTGTGGCAATCACCCTGCCCAATTCGTGTCATTTGCATTGACCAACACGAGTTTGCGTCTATTTATATCTTTACATGACTTTGTTTGTTATATATTCTTGCAAATCATTGAATTTGATGTTTGGTGTGTATGCCCATAATGGTGCATACACACCAAACGTGAAGTATTGCATTCCTCGCTCTAGATTACTTGCGGGATTTCACTTTATGTCATGCACATTTTTCGCTTGAGATGAATATTTTCAATTGCGCAAAGATGTGTTTGAGGCGAATAGCACATGTGTTTTTGGCAATCGTGCTGCCCGATTCGTGTCATTCGCATTGCCCAACGCGAGTTTGCATCTATTCGCGTCTTTACATTGACTTTGTTTGTAATATATTCTTGCAAATCATTGAATTTGGTGTTTGGTGTGTATGCCCCATATTACAGCATACACATCAAACGTGAAGCATCACGTTCCTTGTTCTAGATTACTTGCGGGATTTGACTTCATGTCGTGAAATTTTTTCGCTTCAGTGGAATATTTTTAACTTGTGCAAAGATGTGTTTGAGGCGAATAGCACATGTTTTTGTGGCAATTGCACCGCCCAATTTGCATATTTGGCTTCGCCCCGCACGAGTTTGTGTCTATTTGCGTCTTTACATTGACTTTGTATGTAATTTACTCTCGCAAATCATTGAATTTGTGTTTGGTGTGTATGCCCCATAATGCTGCATCCACACCAAACGTGAAGCATTGCGTTCCTCGCTCTAGATTACTTGCGGGATTAAACTTTATGTCATGCAAATTTATCGCTTGAGATGAATATTTTCAATTGCGCAAAGATGTGTTTGAGGCGAATAGCACATGTGTTTTTGGCAATCGTGCTGCCCGATTCGTGTCATTCGCATTGCCCAACGCGAGTTTGCATCTATTCGCGTCTTTACATTGACTTTGTTTGTAATATATTCTTGCAAATCATTGAATTTGGTGTTTGGTGTGTATGCCCCATATTACAGCATACACATCAAACGTGAAGCATCACGTTCCTTGTTCTAGATTACTTGCGGGATTTGACTTCATGTCGTGAAATTTTTTCGCTTCAGTGGAATATTTTTAACTTGTGCAAAGATGTGTTTGAGGCGAATAGCACATGTTTTTGTGGCAATTGCACCGCCCAATTTGCATATTTGGCTTCGCCCCGCACGAGTTTGTGTCTATTTGCGTCTTTACATTGACTTTGTATGTAATTTACTCTCGCAAATCGTTGAATTTGTGTTTGGTGTGTATGCCCCATAATGCTGCATCCACACCAAACGTGAAGCATTGCGTTCCTCGCTCTAGATTACTTGCGGGATTAAACTTTATGTCATGCAAATTTTTCACTTGAGATGAGTATTTTCAACTTGCGCAAAGATGTGTTTGTGGCGAATAGCACATGTTTTTGTGGCAATCGCTCCGCCCAGTTCGTGCCTTTGGCATCTCCCCCCCCGAGTTCGGGTCTATTTGCATCTTTACATTGACTTTGTATGTAATTTACTCTCGCAAAACGTTGAATTTGTGTTTGGTGTGTACGCCCCATAATTCTGCGTATACCAAACACAAAGCATCACGTTCCTCGCTCCCGATTAGGTTACACTTTATTTTGATAGTCCACTTTAGACATTCTACTAACTATAAACAACTTTGCAACTACATGTCAACTAACTTTCAATAATTTGCAACTATACGTCAACTAACTGTCATTAGTGTATTAGTAGACTGTAAGGGTTGAGGTTAGGGAAGAGGTTTGGGTTAGTGGAATAAGTTGACATGCACCTGCAAAGATACTTACAGTCAGTTGAAAGTCTGTTGAGATATCATCACAATAAAGTGTTAGTAGATATTAAGCAGACAATCTACTAATTCTCTAAAGATTGGTAGTTGATAAGTAGTTGCAAAGTTACTTATAATTAGTAAAATGTCTAAAGTGGACTATCGAAATAAAGTGTTACCCTAGATTACTTGCGGGATTTAACTTGAATTTTTAGCTTGAGTTAAATATTTTCAACTTGCTTGAAGACGCGTTTGAGGCAAATAGGGCTTGTTTCCGTGGCAATCGTCCAAATTAGTGTCATTCGCATTACATCGTGCCAGTTCTCGTCTTTGACTCGTGCAAATCGTTGAATTCACATTTGGTGTGTACGCCCCAATAAACTGCATATTCTTTACATATATCACAATACCATGGTGCTACACCATCTGATTCCATCACTGTATGTTAAAATCACACCATGGTTATGTAAATATAAGGTACAGGCTTTATTTTGTTATACAAAGTATACTGTGCAAGCAAGCTGACACAGAAACCCAAGGATGCAGAAATTTTTAATAATAAGATGTGAATATCTTAAAAATTCGTCTTGACGAGACATACGCCAAGGAAAAGTACATGTAAAACCCTGAAATTGCTGTGAAAACAGAGCGGCAGACTAATTTCTGTCGACTAATTGAGACATACGGTGTTGATGCTTTAATGAAGGTTCTTATGAGTGCAATCAAAACATCCACATGAAATGTGATTTTGGTACTGAACTGATTTTAATTAGGGAAATCAAGCTGTCCATAATTACAGGAGCAACAGAGTCCTCACTCCTGTGTGTCAGGAAACCGCAGGACACTTGATGTACGTCAGGACTTCATTAGCACAGACATGAGCCACTAAAACACAAAGAAAACAGGAAAACTCTGCAATTTATTTTCCCTAAAGAAACTTTTTAACAACCCTTCACACCACGTGAGCTCACACTGTCAGCTAAATAGACTTGAACTGTGTTATATTCAATTAGGTAAGTATGGATAGTAAGCTACTGTAAATAAAAAATTGCGTTGGGGAAATGAAAGTGGGGCTTAATAAAAGAAATGTAATTGCATACAGTAGCAGCACAAGATGCCGCTTTAAAAAAAGGTCCCTAGCTGTCACTGTAGGGCAGTACCCAAAAGCACATCTTTGTACTTACAGAGGTTATATTGGTACATTTAATGTACATATTGGTACAGATATCTGTATCTAAATGTTATTTAAAATGATCTTTTCAAAGAGTATCTGTCACATTGACAGATTGGGACAATTTTTTGACCGTTTATTTTTTGTGGGATGAAATGAATGCAATACAGTATAACACAGACAGACAAATATATATGTTTTCTGCATCTGTTCAAAAGTTTACGGGTTACCTAATTAAAAAGTTGTCATGATCTTAAAAACTTCTTAATCTGTAGGTTTATGAACAAATGAATGTTGTTCATTACGTGTGAATGAATGTATGTACAGTAAATAGTACAGTATGTATGTACTGTATGTACAGTAAAATGTATGTATGTATGTATGTATCTACTGTAAGTGTTACTAATTATGTATGTAAGTGTGTATGTATGTATGTACTGTATGCATGTATGTATGTATGAAAGTAAGTATTACTAAGTATGTATGTAAGTGTGTGTGTATGTATGTATGTATGTACACTAAATAATATGTATGTTTGTTATTTTTATTTTACATTTTTCAAATGGATGATTTGGACTGATTAATAAATCAGCAAATAAGAGCTCAGAAAAGATGTAAACCTTTTAAATACTATTTAAAAATCATCTCAGAGTAAAAGTTTGCTTGATAAAATGACAGGAAAGGCTGACTACAGGTGATGTAAATTACAAAATAGTTTTATTTTTGATAAGTCATAGTATAATTTCTATAGTTAGATTTGTGTTGTTTTATCATTTAAACGGGTTTATTATTATTGTAAAATATGGGAAAAATATAAACAAAAACGAACTCGTCTCCAACAGCAACACACCAACTATCGCGAGATGACGCGTTGCTATGCGACAGCCGTACACAGTTTCCACAAGCGGAGCTTCAGGAAGACAAACGCGTTAAAGTAAGTGACAACTCAGTGCTTTTCAAACGCAGTCTCACACTTAAATACAGCAGTGCTATTTAACTTTAATCGTTTGCATGTTAACACGTTTATTAAATAACAGAAAGCCCGTTTTTAAAGCTCAGCACCCTTGTTTGGTTTTGCTCTGCTCTCAGGATTACATGCTAACATCCAAACGCGGTGGCTGCCAAACTAATGGGAATGACGTTATATTTAAACGATTTCTCTCAGTTTTGATAAATAATTAGTACTGTAGTATATAACATTTGTAATAAAGGTGTGCTTTATTGCACTTTACAAAAGCTACGGTGATTTCAACCTGCGCGAAAGTAGGGGTGTACAGATGTGGCCTTTAAAAATGCGCGTTTCTGAGAGCAGAATGCCGCGGAGACTTCCGAAATTCTGCGAGATCCCGCAGAAGGGGAGTTCGGTGGGGGACGCAGGAAATATAAAAACCTGTAGAGGGCAGGCGTGTTTCATGTAGGCCATACTGACGACAATGTGTGTGCTCGACTTCATGCTTAGCGTATACTGTATGATATTGAAGTAACATGACACGGATTATCAATGTTTAGGCGATAGACTTTGATGTCATACAAATGCATGCTTTTTGGCAAACATTTTGTTGGCGAAGTTTTCTTTTGCCAGTTACATAAACAGTCACATATTCTTCATAAAAATCCGACTCTAACGCGCATCATTTGTCTTATTTTTTCCGTGTACTTACAGTAGAAGAGACGTGATGTATGATAATCGAGTCTTATAACAAAATAATTCGCGAAGACCTTTGAAGAGACCGAGCGCATTTACGCAATATCATTAACTAGTTTATCTAATTTTACATTTAGTTCATTTTTGCATCTGAACGTTTTAATAGCTTTAACATGGTTGTGTTGCACTTTTCTGCATTACTGAACAGTAGGCTACTTTTTATATTATCATGTTTCCATTTACATGGTATGAAACACGATAAAAAGTATGCAATGGTGTTTAATACATTTCACTGAGAATTTGTATAATATGTTATACTTTTGTACTAAGGAAATAAAATCCTATTGTGAGTGTAAATATTCATAAATTGGAGGAGTTTCTGAGGTGTTTGTCATCGGCAAAATGTGCAGTTTCTTTGTTGCTGATTAAAAACCGTTGGCTATGTGATTGTTTAAAATTGACATTTTTTCTACTTATTATTAATTTATTTTTTGCCTACATTTACTCAAATAATATCAATGTGAAAATATAAGTAATTCATACTTCAAGTTAGGCGTAAAACTTACACATTTTTGATGTCAAATAGAAATAATAATAATTTGAAATATGCAATTATTACAGTTTAAAAAACTTAAATATATTACTCTGACCTTTTAAAATATATTGACTAAAATAATCTGTAAATGTAATACTTATATTATTAAGGCGTATACATCAAATAATATATGTACATTTTACACAAAATATCTGTTCTATTTTAAGTAATTTATTTTCCAACTAAAAAAATCGCATAACTGCATTAAGAGATTTTATTAAGTTACTTTAATCATTTATTTTAGAGATATTTACAAAGCCACTGAATCATTTTTAACAGTGTGTACATTATGACCTTACGGTAGACTATTATTAAATGCATATAAATAAAAATATGTAAAACTAAATAAAAAATATATCATACACGGACTGTATGTAAGCATACGTTTTCTTGTTCGGTGCACGTGGGTTTAAATGCCGTTTTTCTAAAGAAGAATTTTAAAACTTTATTGGTGGTAGTTGAGAAGAATTCCTTTTTCCATTTCTAAATCATTTTGAGCGCAATATAAATATATCATATTTTTATTCTTATTATATAAGAATACGCAATTTTTACAACATTTTTAACATATGGAAAATATACGTTAAGCATGTTGTGTGAATTTCCTAATTACAAGCTTTTGATGAAATTGCACCAAAACTAAACGTGCATAAAAACATAAAAAAGTAATTTAAATAAGCGAAAAATCTTTTTTATGAGCTCAAAATGTTGAATATAATGTGCTATTGCTGAAAATTGCCCATCTCTAAAGGAGAATATTCATCTTTAAAGTTGAAGAAACAAAAAATTACTGACAAGCATTCTCAAATATAGCCTATATATTCTGCAAGCACTCAGTTGAGAAGAATTCCTTTTTCCATTTCTAAATCATTTTGAGCGCAATATAAATGTATCATATTGTTATTCTTATTATATAAGAATACGCAATTTTTACAACATTTTTAACATATAGAAAATATACGTAAAGCGTGTTGTGTGTATTTCCTAATTATAAGCTTTTGATGAAATTGCACCAAAACTAAACGTGCATAAAAACATAAAAAAAATCATTTAAATAAGCGAAAAATCTTTTTTATGAGCTCAAAATGTTGAATATAATGTGCTATTGCTGAAAATTGCCCATCTCTAAAGAAGAATATTCATCTTTAAAGTTAAAGAAACAAAAAAGTACTGATAAGCATTCTCAAATATGTATATTCTGCAAGCACTCATTTATCCATAATGATGTAATTTATTTTTTAATAACATATTGTCGCTGTCGGGCAAAGATACTCTCTGGACACCAAGACCATGTCTATGGGTTCAAGAATAACAAAATATTGGCCATTTGAAACTCGAAAGTCATCACTTTATTTTGTCCCATTGTTTTCCATTTTGCGGGTGATAAAACTCCTGTGCACGTCGTTCAAATTCATTGAAATTTTGTTCACTTGTAGTTTAGCAAGTATGTATAATACAATTTCAATAATGTTTTTACACTGCACATCGTCTGAGGAAATCCGAAGTTGCGTCGAGGGGAACCAAGCTGACAGCCGCGACAGCAGAGATTGTCACGTAGTACCTACAAAAGGGTACCTGCAGCGATATCATTCTGGCTTGGTGGGATGTCAGCCAGCGAGAGTCCTCTGATTCTGGCCTTGTTCTTTTACTCCTCAGAGTCTAAAACCAGGAGGGCATATTAAGTATTCATTGTATTTTCATTTTAACAGAGCAGCTATGGTTGCGCGTTTCACACACCTCTCCAAACCACGTTGTTAACACTATGCTTGTTCGACTTCATGCGGCGCCACAAGAACCGACAGCCGGATGACGTCAGAGTACCGCGAGAATGATTCAAGAAATCATATTTCGCCTCGCTCTCGCGATACTGTGACGTCTTCCGGCTGTCGATTCTCGGGGCGCCGCATGAAGTCGAACAAGCCTATTGACAGCAGCAAAAGCTACGCATGCGCTTTTAACTTGTAAAACTCAAAGGTGTATGGGTAATGTAGTCTCTGCTCTCGGTGGGACGAATTAGGTAGCTTGCATTGTGAAGGGCGCTTTGAAAAGCGGCAGCGCAGCCAAAGGATTAAATTAAGCCTCTGATTTAAACAGATGTGCAAATGAGCGTTCTGGTACGCTAGAAGTACGTTCTGGGCGCAGGGAGAGGTGGTGGTACGCAAGAGCTATATTTGGAAGTGGCGGTACTGAGTACTGGCGCCTACCGGCCCACATTAAAGCACTGGCGGTAGCAAAGATAGACGGCCCTTTGAAAAGCAAAAGAAAGCTGATAAAAATGAGAAACCCACACTGAAATAAATTGGAGTAGGATTTAGGCTACTTAACAAAATCTAAACATTTTTCACTCAGAAAAGGCTAGTAAATATAAACAAAATTATCAGCAGCTTTAACTTTATTACTTTTTTAATTGTAATTCACTCTTTGTTTCAGCGATGTTTATAAATATACTATATTTTTGCATTTTGATTACAAACTGTTCTACACTGAAAAGAAACTAATGTAATCTTCATGATTTAATCACGTAAAACACAAGTCTAAACACAAGCACCACTTTTCTGAATGATGATAATCACAAACATCCCAGAGTTTGTAAACCAATTGTTTGTAAACATATTTAATGCTAACTACTTAAAAATTCAGAAAATATTTTTTACAGTGTATAAATAAAAAGACATGAAGGAAGTTAATTCCAAAATGTAATTAATTGTACATGGTTTAGCTGCTTGTTTTAGCAGCTACCAGTGACACAGAGTCAAGAAATTAAAAACCACCCCTAGGTCTGCCAATTCTTTGCCAACCCCCAATGCTAATCGATCACCTCATCATCAGGGAATCAAAAGAAAACCGGTTTATCCAGTTTTCACCATCGCGTTGGGTTTTAATTTCAACCCTTGCAGTTTCTTTGTTAAAATGCAATTTAAGCAAATAGGCCTAATACATACGCTGTATGTTATTTTAAATGAATGTTTATAACTTATAAAATTAAGTGGATATCAGGTAACTTAATTTGACATATGTTGATATAACCTAGGCTCTTTTTGTTATGAAACATGTTCAATGGTTACAGTGCCTCATGGTGGGGTTGAACCCCTGGTTCAGTTTACCCCATCTGGTTCACTTTGCCCCACAGCCACCGTTTTGGAAAACTGCCTAGCTTAGTAATTCAGGCTAATCTTTAGCTACATCATTCACATGGTTTTATACATTAGCCTATCACCAATATGTATGGTATAAATATTTAGACCTGGATAAATCTACTTTGACATAACAGCCATTATACCTGGTATGTATACATTTTACTTTGATAGGATAAAAACTGTTTTTTTTTTTTTTTTTTAAATCATACTTTAATCATAACTCTTTAATTTGTCCTTCTCTGTAACATTGCCAAATATAAATTATGGTTGCTACCTGTATTTGTGGTCACACGGCTACAAATCTGTATGGTTGCCTAGATAAAGGGGGTGGGTCAACTTACCCACTGGCTCACTTTGCCCCACTCTCCCCTACTTGGTATTGAGAAACGGGCATTGTTTATCGAAGCCGGAGCGCGAGCTACAAACTACAGAGCGAGTGCGCGGGTGCACAATGGTGAAAGAGCAACACACGATGTAAATAACTAAACCAGTGCTCGCAGTACAGACACTTTATATTTTAGCGTACTGCGTACCTTCACTTTCTTTTGCGTGCCACCACTTCTCATGTTGCTGGTACTTTGCCTTAAAGAGTCAAAGGGCGTTTCTATGTGGCGCTGCGCAGACAGTTCGGCAACTAAGACATCAAAGTACCGCGAGAGCAAGTCGAAATGTTACAAATGGTCCGACTTTACCTTTGCTCTCGCGGTACTCTGATGTCATACGCCGACCAGTCAGCGCCGCACCATTTAAAGTCGAACACACAAAGCGTCAAGGCAGGGCCGCTGGAAGTCATTTTGAACAGGGGGTGCTGTGAATTTTTTTAACCAAAAAACCTATGAGCCTATAGGCCTATTTAAAATACATTTTAAAAATAAATACATTGAGATTTACTACTTTATTGTCATATACACTTCAGGGCACACAGCCAGGGTCTGAAACACAGACATCATCAGTTCTCAGATGAATATGCGCTATTAATCAGAAGCAAAAATACTTATCCCAGGGGGAATTACTTTCGTTACAATTTACATACAACATATAATATTATAACAACATATAATATTAGGCCTAATTAAACTTCACAGTTTTCAATGTCCATGCGGACGAACATATTTTACTTTCGTTTTTAAGTTAAGATCACACGTCGATTAACAGATGTAAAATATTCTCACATTAACATACCTAGTATATTTTTATATAGATCTTTTTTTACTAAATAGTAGGCTACTATTACTGTCTTTTTTAAACATATAAATAATTCATAATTTGAACAAAAATAATGATGGGTTTAGTTCTGATATTGTATACTTTTATAAAGAAAAACATGGTGTATAATTACATTTTTAGAATATAGGCTTTATATAAGGTTTGTACTGTAAAAATACTTTATTTGTTACAAACAAAAGATAAAGAATTTACAAACGTGTGGAGAGCCATTTCAGCACTTGGACAGCGAAATGTTTTTTTTAAAAGCATTACTTAAAATGTTTTCTCATTTCACCATATCTACAGGTGCAGAGTCATTATATACAATAAATCCGTTGGGTAGCATTTTAAAAAAAACATTTAAAAGTAGATGCATTTGTTTAAAGCAAAGCATTTATTTACTTAGCTACAGATGAAGCAGCTCTTTGCGCCTTCTAACGTCTCATAATTGGTCATCATTTATGTCCAAGAGACTCAATAATAATCTGTTACATTTTAATCCTTTAATTTTTCATATTAAAAAGCGTTTTTGTGCTGCTGCGCATCCATGTAATAAACAAACCCGCGTTGTCATTCCGTTAATACGCATATTATCAACGCGCTCTTTACTCGAACAGAAAAAAACTCGCCTCGCGAATTGCGCCGGTTGTATAATAGAGATTCCAAAGTCTCTCATGAGCTAGAGGACTAATATCCAGGGAGTTCAGTATTTCTGTGTGGGCATGCATCAGGGAAAGGTGTGTCTTTTCTGGGTCATGGTGCTGCATACCAATGTCTTCAAAAGATGCAAGGCGGAGAAAGTGCGCTCGGATGAGGCCACGGATAGGCACAGTAATGAAATTAAAATCCAAAATACACGTAATAACCTACGTGTGTCAAAAATAATTTCCTAAAATATTCATAAGTAATATATCAATTGTGCAAAATATTTTAACCTAAAAAAAATATATTTCTCGCCTTCCCGCGACCATGCGTCAAGGTCTGGAGGAAAATGATACCTGCCCGGATCCCACGCACGCATCTGCAGTTATATACATTTTACAAAACCAGTATTCATTAGATTTTAAGAACTTTTTTGCCACTTTTAAAACTGTAAAACTAAATAAAAAAGATATCATATGCCGAATAAGCATGTAAGCATATGTTTTCTTGTTCGCTCCACGCAACACAGGTTTAAACGCCGTTTTTTTTCTAAAGAATAATGTTTACACTTTATTGGTGGTGGTTGAGAATAATTTATATTGCTTGCAGAATAATGTATATTGCATTTTAGCGCAATATAAATGTATCATATTGTTATTCTTAAATTAAAGAATACTAATATATTTTTTACAACATTTTTAACTTTAAAACATACATATAAAGATGCTTTGTACAATAGCTTTGCTTCTGACAACAATTTTCTGTAATAAATCAGTAAATGAATCACAAAATGTGTTGAAAGTGGCGAATAAAATGCTTGTCAATTCAAACAAAGGTGTATAAAACCGCTTTAATTAACAATAACTAAACTGTGCTCTTTTGCATACCTCTACTTTTCTCACGTCTTTCTTTATACCACCTTTATCTTTTTAAAATCTTGCCACTTTTAGAAATAATTTGTTTGCATTTTTTGTATACTGCACACTTTATTTGCATCAACTATACCCATAATAACATTTTCTACGTTTTCCTTTCAATAAGGAAATCTGTTTATTGTTATGAATAACGGCTGAAAGGATTAAAAAAAATCATAACACTGACTGCCTATATGCGCAAGAAAGGTATTATTAAAGTTTTAAATATGTAAAACTAAATAAAGATATCATATGCCCACTGTACAGTATGTAAGCATAGGCCCATGTTTTCTTGTTCGCTCTGCGTGGGTTTAAACGCTATTTTTCTAAAGAATATTTTTTTAACTTTATTGGTGGTGGTTGAGAAGAATTCCTCTTTCCATATGTATAGCATTTTAGCGCAATATACATGTGTCATATTATTGTTCTTAATATATTAAGAACAATAATACTAATATATTTTTACAACATTTTTAACTTTAAAACATGTATTTTTATACCACATGAATCTCTTTAAAATATTAATACTTTTAGAAAAACGGACATAATTATTAATATTATAAACAAACAATGAAACGGTGTCAAAATTCGACAACACAAATAATTAAGATATTCATTGTAAATAGAGTTAAGGGTATTAGGCTCACACTAAATTCTTTGTTGCACTTAGTATAAATGCCCATTGCACGTACAGTCATCTTAATATATGTATGCGCTGTTATGCTGGCAAGAAGGGGTTGACGTCACTTTGCTGTTTTAATAGAAATATTAAATATTCAGCAATGCCCTTATTAACTTCTGGAAACAACCGCAATGACAACGCATATAAAAATGTAGTTTTTTATGCGCCACCTGGTGGATTTTCTGTGAAGCGAAACACATTAAGGGAAAAGGGAAAGTAGCCCCCCCGAAAACACTTGCAGAATTCTGCGTGACTCCGCGAGACGATTTGGCGAATGCCGCGGGAGAAAACGCGCGTTTTTAAAGGCCACATCTGTATAATAAATTAAAATATTTAAAATTGCATTGCAGCACACAAGATGCTACTTTGTGGTATTTACATACACAGTAGGGTGCATTCACCTGAATATAATTTTGCATTACTTCATGAACCATAAATTAAATACATTACATTTACATAACATTAAATACCACGTGTTTTTATATCATACTGCAGTAAATATGGTAAACTTTTTGTACTATGGTATATAAGATAAGTTTGCTTCATTGCATATGCACTATTTGACTTGTGTTCACTTCATTGGTCTCTTGAATTTAGTTATTTTGTGCTACTTTTTGCTGTGTTTTTGTCACTCAAAACTCTTTTCCTTTCAGGACACTTGAGTGAAAATTGCAGCCTGTGAAGCTTACAGTCTGATCGCAGAGCACCATGAATTTAAACAACTTTGTGGTTCTTCCCAGCAAGCCGAAGTCAATGAAGTTAAATGTCAGGTTTGCACAGTTGCTTCCTTTCAGTTTATTTTCACGCTTCAGATTTTTCACATTAGCAAGTTAGATGTGGTCTTTGCAAATGGAGGAACTCCTTTCCTGCCTAATGTACACCAGTCAACATTTGAAGTGGATCAAAAAGTTAAAGGATTACTCCACTTTCATAAAAAAAGAAATCCTGATCATTTACTCACCCCCATTTCATACAAAATGTTGATGTCTTTCTTTGTTCAGTCGAGAAGAAATTAGTTTTTTTATGGAAAGCACTGGATTTTTCTCAATTTAGTAGACTTTATTGGACCTCAACAGTTTACAGTTTCAATTGCAGTTTAAAATTGCAGTATCACGCAGCTTCAAATGACTCTAAACAATGTTTATTCTCACGCTTCAGATTTTTCACATTAGCAAGTTAGATGTGGTCTATTTTCAGAACTGTATTTTGTTACGTCACGTCACCCAAGCAGGGGGAGAGGACGCAGGCGCTGTGTGTTCGCCGCTTCTCATCCTGCTGGAAAACTAAAACTAAAAACTGACTTTACTTATTTCTTTTTTTAGCTGTTTTACTGATTGTTACTGATAGCAAAATGAAGCCCTACTCATATTTGTCTGGATATTAAAAAAAAAACATCTAGACCTGGATGTTTCTTACCTGAAGCTGCCGCGATTATTGGAGCGCTGAGCGATTTGGAGCTATTCATCGTTTTGAGATGTTGTCATCTGGACTGGCTTCATTAAATTGAACATATTGTTGGTATAACCCCTCGGACAGTCATAATATAGTAGCTGCCGACGCTGCGCTGGTCTGCGGCTAGGCTAACGTAATCGGTTGCTATCATCTGATACTGTCCTGGAACAAAATCTTTTACAGTCCATATGGGCTCCCCTCACCTCCAATTTATGCCACATTTGTCCTCTATGTTACTACGGGCACTGCCATTTATCCTGGTGTACATATCCAGCATTCATCCACGTTTGCCGGATCCATGGATAGCTGTCAACAGTAGCATCACAACGGTTTCCATATCCACCATGCTCCGGTACCTGCCGAACCAACTCTTGGAATTTAACACTTGCTGTGCCCCATCAAACCTCTCCTCTCTGAAGCAACTAGGCATCCTTCGCCGACCCCGCTATGTTCATAGAGGGTCGCGTCGACGCCTTGTTTACTCTGAGACCACTACTGAGAGCTCAATCCCGAGCCTCTGGACAGCTGCTAGCGCCGACGCGCACCAACGTCATCATCGGACACGTCATCAGAGCGCTCTTGGCTCAGGTCTAAAAACCTGCGACCAACCACAACGAGGCCTCCTGCTGGAGGAACAAGGTACTGCGTGCCCTGGGAAACGCGGAGTGGACTCTACTGTTCTGCGCTCGTTGGTAAAGTGGACACCATCTTCAACTTTTAGAATTGATCTGTTAAACTGTCAGTCACTTACCAATAAGGCATCTTTTATTAACAACTATATATCTGATCAGAACCTTGACATTATGTGCCTCACGGAGACATGGCATAAATCTGAAGTATATTCTGCACTAAATGAATCGTGTCCCCCTGGCTACTCATATCTGGAAAAAGCTAGGGGTAATGGACGTGGAGGGGGTTTGGCGATTATTTATCGTTCTGATTTGCACATGTCTGTAATAACTTTGCAAAAGCTGTCATCATTTGAATGCTTGGCATTTACATGTGAAAAACCCATTCCTCTTACATCTATCCTCATATACCGGCCACCAAAACCACATCCATGTTTTATTTCTGAATTAACTGAACTACTTCTGTCAGTGTGTACTACATCAAACAATGTTGAAATTCTTGGAGATTTTAATATCCATGTTGATTCTCCCACAAGTTTATATACTGCTGACCTATTACAACTTCTTGACACCCTCAATCTCAGACAACACGTGACAGTACCTACCCATACAAAAGGACATACATTAGACCTCATTATAACAAATTTTCCTGTCAATAATGTTCAGGTGCATGATTTAGGCATATCTGATCACAATGCCATATCATTCGATTTTTCAGTCCCGACTTCACTCACTAAGCCCAAATACAATATCTGCTTCCGCAAAACAAAAGAAATTAACCCTGAACACCTGTCTTATGACCTACAAAACCTGACCCTGTCCGTCCATCACTCTGCTCCCGATGCGCTTGTCGACCAATACAATACTGGACTAAAAGATATACTTGATGTCCATGCGCCCCTTAAGACACGAACTGTTACATTTACACGTTCTGCTCCATGGTACACTGGTGCGCTGCGTAGACAGAAGGCAGCTGGGAGGGTCCTTGAGAGGCGCTATGTTGCCTCTGGGCTTACTGTCCATAAAATCGCCTATAGGGAACATCAAAGAGCATATTCCAAATTACTTAGTCAGGCACGTTCTCAATATTATTCTAACATCATTAACAATAATCCAGGAAACTCAAAACAGCTTTTCAAAACAATAAATTATCTTCTCAGCCCACCAAATTCAATGCAAAATAATAATAACACTGATGATCAGTGTAATAAATTCCTTGATTCATTTACTACAAAAATAACTACCATCCGCTCTAACCTAATACCTGGTAAGATCATCCCATCGACCCCTCTAACTCCTGCACCAATACTGTCTCAATTTATTCTCCCCACACACAGACAGGTTGAGACTCTCATACACAGTATGAGATCCTCAACGTGCAGATTGGATCCATTTCCTACTTCCCTTATCAAATCAAATACGACCCTCTTAAGCCCTTTCATCACCGCCATTATAAACTCTTGCTTGCAAACTGGCTATCTTCCGATCTCTCTGAAAACTGCACTTATCAACCCTCGGCTCAAAAAACCCTCTCTAGATCCTGATATTTTATCAAATTACCGGCCCATCTCTAACCTTCCATTTCTTTCAAAAGTCATCGAAAAAGTCGTTGACACTCAAATTCATAATCACCTTCGTTCACATAGTCTCTATGAAAAATTTCAGTCTGGTTTCCGTACTGCCCATAGTACGGAAACCGCTCTGGTCAGGGTCACAAACGATTTGCTTGTGGCCGCTGACCAGGGCTTTCCATCTCTTCTTCTGCTCCTGGACCTCTCAGCTGCCTTTGACACTGTTGACCATGCCATCCTTCTCCATCGGCTACAACACTATATTGGTATTTCACATACAGCACTTCAATGGTTTCGTTCCTACCTGACTGATAGAGTTGCCTATGTGACCCTAGGTGGAGCCAGTTCGAGGCCACACACACTCACATGTGGAGTGCCACAGGGCTCAGTCCTTGGCCCTTCTCTTTTCTCCATCTATATGCTCCCCCTGGGCCACATCATCAGCAAGCATGGAGTTGCCTTCCACTGCTATGCTGATGATACCCAGCTCTATGTCAGGCTGGACCCCACATCCCCCGTTTCATCACTTTCCCCTCTAAATGCTTGTCTGGAGGAGACAAGGGCATGGATGACTGACAATTTTCTTCAGTTAAACAGCTCTAAAACTGAGGGTATCCTCATTGGGACCCCACACCAACTGCGATCCTCCCCTCTGACTGTTTATTCATTCTCTGGTCACGATATTCCACTTACATCCTCTATAATAAACTTGGGAGTTCGATTCGACCCCCACCTATCGTTTAACACCCACATTCAATATATCTGTAAAAATGCATTTTTTCACCTCCGGAACATCTCCAAACTTCGCCCCTTTCTCTCTCTTTCTGATGCAGAGAAGCTGGTTCATGCTCTTGTCTCCTCAAGACTCGACTATTGTAACGCACTCCTCATCGGGATCCCTGGCAGTAGCATTCAGCGACTGCAGTACATCCAGAATTGTGCTGCCAGGGTCCTGATGAGGGTGCGTAAAACTGAGCACATCACACCCATCCTCCATAAACTTCACTGGCTTCCTGTTAGGTTTAGGATTGAGTACAAGATCTGTCTCCTTACCTATCAGTGTGTCTACGGCAGTGCACCATTGTACCTAAAAGAACTAATCAATGGTCATAATCCAATCCGACATCTCCGTTCCGCTGATAGTCACAAACTCCAGGTCCCTAAGTCCAAACTCCGCACTATGGGAGATAGGGCCTTCCAGGCGGTTGCACCTCGACTGTGGAATTCCCTCCCCAACTACCTGAGATCACCACAGTCCTTAGAGGTTTTTAAAAATAAATTAAAGACCTATTTATTTTCTATTGCATTTTCTTAATATAATCTTGTTCTTATGCGCCTCTTAATTGTTTTTATGATGTATTGTTTTTACCTGTGTACCTGTAGCACTTTGAGACATGTCCTTCATGTATAAAGTGCACTATAAATAAAAATTATTATTATTATTATTATTATTATTATTATTATTACTAAGAAGCTAAAGTGTGCCAAGAAAACATCCCCAATACCATTACACCAGCACCTCCAGCCTGCACAGTGGTAACAAGGCATGATGGATCCATGTTCTCATTCTGTTTACACCAAATTCAGACTCTACCATCTGAATGTCTCAACAGAAATCGAGACTCATCAGACCAGGCAACATTTTTCCAGTCTTCAACTGTCCAATTTTGGTGAGCTCATGCAAATTGTAGCCGCTTTTTCCTATTTGTAGTGGAGATGAGTGGTACCCGGTGGGGTCTTCTGCTGCTGTAGCCCATCCGCCTCAAGGTTGTGTGTGTTGTGGCTTCACAAATGCTTTGCTGCATACCTCGGTTGTAACGAGTGGTTATTTCAGTCAAAGTTGCTCTTGCTCTTTTTGACCTTTAGCATCAACAAGGCATTTTCACCCACAAGATTGACGCATACTGGATGTTTTTCTCTTTTCACACCATTCATTGTAAACCCTAGATATGGTTGTGTGTAAAAATCCCAGTAACTGAGCAGATTGTGAAATACTCAGACCGGCCCGTCTGTCACCAACAACCATGCCACGCTCAAAATTGCTAAAATCACCTTTCTTACCCATTCCGACATTCAGTTTGGAGTTCAGGAGATTGTCTTGACCAGGACCACACCCCTAAATCCATTGAAGCGACTGCCATGTGATTGGTTGATTAGATAATTGCATTAATGAGAAATTGAACAGGTGTTTCTAATAATCCTTTAGGTGAGTGTATTTATCAGATGTGTGTGTATATTTTTACCAGGAATCTTCGGGAGCTTCGTATGGAAAAGTTGCAGCTGGATCAGCAGACCAAAGAGATGGAGAGCAAGTTGGAGGAGCTGAGAGAGCGTATGAGTCAAGAGAAAGAGGAGAGAGAGTGAGTAAAACAATAGTAAAATTAATGAATGGGTGAGATATGTAAGCAATGATACCTAAAAAAGAGAGCAGATGAAAACTAGAAATTGGTGAAGTTAAAGTTTAGAGGCTGGTGTGTGCAAACTAGAACTAGAAGATGTTTAAAGCGACAGTTCACCTGAACATACAATGCCATTATTTACTTATTTACCAATTGTGGGTTATGTTTCTTTACGATAAAGATGCAGCAGTCATAAAGACACTTAAGAGGCTGGAATCTTGCATGCATATTTAGCCAAGGTAGCAAAAGCAGGCAGGAATTTGAGAGAAATAGTGAAGGAGACACAATCAGCTTTACAAACCTGAATGTCACACAATGTTCCTGGACTGCTCTGGAGGTGATCTGGAGAGAAGGTTTGGTTTCTGAACGCTCTGCTGATGGAATCGGCGTAGCCGTCGAGTCGAGGGAAATTGAGTCATCGGCTCCAGTCTCTCTGCACCGCCATGCCTGTCTTCCAATTTCTCCCAAACAAATTAAGATTAAGTGGGACCCAACGCCAAAATGAGGAAGGCATGAAATTAGTTTCCTGTCAAAATTAAAGAATAGGAAAAAAATAACATCAGTAGTTAATATTTTGATATTGCCCTCTCCTCTCAGCCTGGCCTCTTCTTTCTACTTCATTAATAACACTAAAATATGACCCATGGAGGTCCACCTCATGAATTTATAGTGGCATCTGTTTTATGGGTTTGTATCGGCTCATAACTCATAACAGGGATGGAAACACCGTGGTATTAGGGTAGATACAGTGAATAGATGATTACATTCCAACATGCTTTCATGTATATGCATGCAATTTAATAAAATTGCATGCAATTGAATTTAAAAAAATATCAGCGACTTTGAAGAATGTTTCGGCTTAATATAAGTGGGGTCAATCGACTGCGTTTTTGGCATTTATGTTGATTACTAAAGAAAGTAAAGTCTTTATTCCTAAGTTTTATTAATAGAGGAAACATTGGTTGCTATAGGCAGGGTTCCCACGGGTCCTTGAGATCCTTGAAAGTTTGTGAATCTAGGGGAAAAAATTGAAGGACCTGGGAAGTTTTTGAAAACATACAAACAAAGATACAGGCCATTGACAGTGCTTGAATCTATTTTATGCAAGAAGTTTTCTGGAAAAAAATTCATATTATTCCCTGTGTAGTGTAGGATAATATTATAAAAATTCTAGACTTTTTAAGCACACGTGCTAAACTGTTCGCTTTAAATGCTTATATCTTCTGCATGTGAATGTTGATTCATACCAAAATGCTTTTTTGCATAGTTGTGTTTGACACATGAAAACGTCTTGGGTTACGTATGTAACTGTTGTTCTATGAGAAGGGAACAAGACGCTGAGTCTCCCTTGCTATACTTCCTGCGTCCCTGTAACGCCGTCTTTGGCAATATTTCATATAGCGATATACTTCCTGGCTCTCGCGTCACCCTGTCTTTGTTGTTAAGCCTCACCATTGGTTGAATTTGATATACACATTCAGACCAACTTACCCCTGGAGGCGTCCCCAAAGTGTCACCGCAGTGTCGCAGCGCGAGTTCCCTCAAAAGGGAACTGTAACAATGTATCTTAAAAGGTAACACGATGTAACCTTGCTCTCACTTGAAATGTGTCCCCACAATTTGAGGGTATTGGACCTGGAAAGGTCCTTGAATTTGAAGTTGACTACGGTGTGTATAGGGCACTTATAGTAAATACAGGCTGGTCAATAAACATTACATTGTACAGTGTTTTTAAGGCCCACCCACAGATATAATGCCAGTAATGCCAAACCAGTCCATCCAGCTAGAAAACTTTACAGCTCTTATATTAAACCAATTTTTACTGAATAATTCAAACATTTCTGCTTTTCAAGCTCTTTACTTTGATCGTAAGTGCATTACAGGTACCGTGATATTTGCTTTTTGTAGATACTGAGGGTTGAGTTGAAATCATGATAATCAACATCATACATCAAATGCTGCTGGTTCAGCTTAGCTTGTATGAAACCCAGCGGAAAAGCGGAAAGCCAGCTGGAGACGATACAATAAAGCCATTGTTGTGAGTTCTTCTCGGGAACTGACACCGTCAATTATAACCCCATATATCAATAACACACAGGAGCCCATCGCCATAATCCGATGAATACAGCGGGGATGCAGCTTGCCTCAATGCCCCTGAGATCTGAACCCGCAGGCTCATTTCTTCTGCCGTGTACCGGAACTGTCATATTAAGAGATGTTAGCGGTACTATATCTAAATTACGAATGCCTCCGTACGGAAGTTTTTAAACAAAACCGTTTTAGATTAGCTTTTATCCGAGGTCATTAATCAAAGCAGAAGTTCTGTTGCGGGAGCTGTGCTGGGAATGGTTGATGTTATCTCGCCGCATGCTGAACCGCCTCTGTTTATCACAGCGCAGGCGGAGCACTAAAGGGCCACAGGTGAATTTATACCAGCAGATGAGAGCTGATAGACTCCGGCCTTCAGCGTGCTCAGTGGGCGTCTGAGATGTGTTCACAAACTAGGCTGCTTGCACAAACTTGCCATGTACTGTAGTGTTTTTTTGTAATCTTTTATTCTGTAGTTATCTGTTCTGCTGTGTTCTTAAACCTGGTCAACAAGCAAAAGCTCACTACTGTCTTCTAAAGCACAGAGTATATTTTTGTTTTATACGTGTACGTGAACATATGCGCACGGTCGAATGCATGGCCTTGCAAAGTGTAGTTTATTTGACGCGTACGTGTACACAGATGTAAGATACATGCGCATTACGACAAATTGCAATGCATTTCCTGGGCTACATACGACATTCTCCTGTAGGCGCATGCATGACTTACGCGTACAATGCACGGGGGTTTCATGACGAAAAAAGATACAAACCATATCTTTTGACAGAAATGCAATATAATATACATACCTATATTGTCAGAGGTGTGTAAAGACCTTACATAATAAACTGTAATTTGGATTATCTTAGAATGAGTCTTTTTTATATACATTCCCTTACATGGAAGTCGCTGACATGTTTCTACAGTAGCCCTAAACGGACAAACTGTTTAAAGAGTGCGTTTCATCACTACATTGGCCCTGTCCCAAATGGCGCACTTCATGTGGACTTTCGGTCTCGTGGCCTTAAATTGCGCATTCTCGCTTAGTCTACGAGTCCGTAGGGTGTCCCATCTGTCATTTTTACGCTTTGAAGTGTGCTCATCAGCGTCTCCTTTGCCCCCGTTGATGCTGTCTTCGGCAACACTTTACCAACCCAGAAGTCCTTGCGAAAGGGCAATCAGATCAATCAGACGACGGAAGGGAGGAGTTCACACTGCCGGGCAACTTCTCTACCTATTTCTGGTGTGATGCTCAAGTCTGTCCCAAAATTCGGCTCCGGTGCACCCACGTGGACTCGCATGAAGGGTCCCTAAAGTCTGGACTACGTGATGCCATCAAAGTGTAGACTCTGAGGAGGACCACAAGTCCGGAGTGTGCCATTTGGGACAGGGCCATTGTCTCAGACTATGGCATGTTTGTCCTGTGGCGTCCACCATATGCGTTTTGAAATTGAGGGTGTAATCTGTTGATTGCAATTCGCAATCTCACCACTAGATGCCGCTAAAATTTACACACAGGCTCTAACTAAGGTGTGGGAACCCTGTACTATGCTATGGTATAATACAACATTTGCAACTCGTAAAAATAAAATTTGGCATCAGAAAACTATTTTTCGTGTCTACTTTTTTGGGTGTCCATGCAGAAGCATGCGTTTGTCCCCCTTAATGAAAATGTTTACGATGAAACGGCCAAAGCTAAACATCACCAGCACCAAATCACCACTAACCAGCCTGAAGCTACTTGGAAAAAGCATCTGTGTATTTCCAGATATTTGTTTCATCTTAGAAATCTGAAAGTACAAAGACTGGCAACCGGTCTTACTTACCGGACTTATGTAGTTTTTATCACTCTAAAATCTGATTGAACACAAGTTTAAGTGTGCAGTCATGTAAGCTCTTACCAGTCCTGTTGTCATCACACACTGGACATCCTGACAGGTGATAAGTGTTTGTCTTGTTGGTTGGCACTCAGAGTGTGCACTTGATGGTAATCCGCCAGTTGTTAGCACAACTGCCACGTCGCTTGTGCGTTTTCCCAAGCGCTGACAGGCAGACTCGTACGCGGTTAATCCCCATCCCGAACGCCCATCTACATCAGACTGATAAAGGCCAGCTCATAAACAGCTCCTAATGAGAGTGGACAGCATGCAGAGGGAACGTCTTGTAGTCCTGCAGGCTCTTTCCCAATAATGTCCCTGCATAATAGAAGATGGGTTTTAGTGAAGCTGGTGAGCTGTGCAGTATGTGTGGTTTTAATTATTAGTGGTGCTTACTAAGGCAAACATCACTGTTTATATTGCTCATACTTAAGATTGAGGATTTAAACTAAATGCTTTCCATACAGTACAGTATATGGACTGCTCTGTGACATTCAGTTTGATTAACAGACAGAAAAAGTGGGAGCTCTGATTAGCTTATCAATAATCTGACTGAGAAGTTTTATTCATATAATGTTTAAAAGGAAAAGGAAATGTATTTGGCACTTTTGCACTTTTCTGTTTGGTCAAATGTTAGTGATCCAATTTAACTATGATTTAGTTTTAATGATGACAACTTCATTAAGCCAAGCAATGGTTGATCTATTATGTAACTATCACCAGCGTTCCCTTGAGAAGACACAGGTTCCTGTCAAGTCACTGTCTATTAAATCAACAGCTAAATGATAAATTAGTTGACTTTTAATTAGTACAGTTAAATAGCTCACACACGAATGCAAATCTTGCTTTTGTCTGAG
The DNA here is from genome assembly GCA_025389145.1 of Misgurnus mizolepis. Taxonomy (NCBI): domain Eukaryota; kingdom Metazoa; phylum Chordata; class Actinopteri; order Cypriniformes; family Cobitidae; genus Misgurnus; species Misgurnus mizolepis. The sequence goes on along the minus strand of JAIFKI010000025.1, from coordinate 27,420,358 downwards.
CACATATACATTCATTTTAAATAGGGTTGCAATGTTCTGGGAATTTTCAAGGCTGGAAAATTTCCATGGGATTAACAGGAATATATGGAAATAAATGGGAATATATGGGAATTAACAGGAAAATATGGGAATTAACGGGAATATATGGGAATTAATGGGAATATATAGGAATAAACTAGGAATTTGAAAAGTATCAGGATTCTTCAAAATTTGTATTTCCTTTGATTCCTAAAATGTTAATTTATGTTTCTATGTGATATAGTTTATATACATTTCCCAAAATTTCCAAATAATTCCCATAAATTCCTGTCAATTCTTGTAAATTCCCGTTAAATTTCCCCAGATTAGATTCCGATGGAAAGTTTCTTGAAATTTACTGGAAACTTTTCGACCCTTTGCAACCCTAATTTTAACTCTTTCCCTGCCAGCGTTTAAAAAAAAAAGTTGACAGCCAGTGCCACCATTTTTCATGATTTTCACAAAAGTTTAATGCCTTCCAGAAAATGTTCTTCTTTAAATATATAAACAAACAATAAAAAAAACATTTCATCCTACCTTCATTAGTTCTTTTTATCACCTCTCAAATAAGGGTAGGGTTCTTCAAAAACACCAATTTTGAGCAAAAGGCTGAGATAATTCAATTTTTGTGAAGGACTTTTGATCGAGATCAGACGCAGAGCGATCTTTAAAAATAACACAGAGTTCTTTCTCTTTCATGTAAGGCACTACTTCTGGGTTGTATAAGTTGCAGAAGTAAGTAGTGGTATTGCAGAAAGCCGGAAATTCTCGTCATTGATAGGGAAGCGTTTTCTCTAAATTGACGAGTTATCTCGTCAATGGCGGCGAAAGAGTTAACAGAGGTACTGTAGTTCTGCCAAAAACTGTGCTAAATTTCACATGACCCCCGGTCATGCAACTATCGCACGTTCTATAAAAAGTCTTATTTTAGATGATGGAAACAACCCAAAAGTGGCACTAACCTGCAGGAAAGAAACATTTTAAGTGCCTAGTTGCTGCTTCAAAACAAAAAACCTATTATTTTGGCAGAGACATATAATATATGTTTCTGTTCTTTGAACATACTGAGGCCTGCGGCTCCATTGCAACATGACAACCCATCCTAAACAAACAGCCTCCTCCACAATCATGATGTGAATTATTTAGGGTGTTGATTTCATGTGGCAACCAAAACAACACATCAGAAAACAGACTTCCATCTCTGTATGTGTATGAATTATGCAGGAAAAATGCTGTAATGTACTGTTTGTGTTTGTTTTCTATACTATGATATGTGCATAATTAAAGGTTATCAATCAGGTTAAAGAGTTAATAGGACACCTCAACAAGCCACAGTATAATTATTATCCAGCGTTCCAGTTCTTTGTCGATCAGCCGTCTTTGAAATTCCCACACAGGAAAACGGGCGCATCCCGCTGGCGTTCCGCTCAGCCCAAAGTTCTGGCCCCAGCGTTCCACAACGCCAAGACTAACAAGGAGAATGCAACTCAAAGAGTAAGACATAACCTTTTCTTCTTGAGATCAGATCGGGTCTCAAATCTTGGACATGGCAAGTGCAAAAATGATTCCCTGCTGGATTTGGTGATAATGTGGTGTTTGAAATATGTTGTTTTGGCCAGCTCTCTCCAGGCAAGATGAAGATTAGAGTGCTGAAGGATGAGCCTTTGCCAGGTGGGTGGACTTGAATCTGAGATCTGCTTTGCTCAGCTCTACTTGAAGCTTTTGTTTTGTTTCCAAATGTATTACTTTAACACTGCACATCCTACTTTTCAGTCGGAAAACGTGCTTCTGGATGTTTTGCTACTAAGTAAAAGTCATTTATAACTTTGTTTTTAACTTCAGTGATCTGCCTAGAGTCAGACATCGTAATTTTGCTTCCTTTTAATACCAAAAATGAAGATACTTGAATGCATTGAAATAAGCTTATGGTGCATTCACGTCAGACGCGAATGAAGCATTAAGCGGAAGTGATTTACATGTTAAGTCAATGCAAAGATGCGAGAGACATCATGCAGCGCGATTTGAGACTGCATGCATGACGAGGCTTGAATTGAGCGTTTCGGACGTTTGACGCATGTAACGTGTGATTTTCACACATCACGCAAATAACTCAAGCTGAAAAATCTGGTAAGTTAAAAAAAAAGATAATTTCTCAATTTGAGCTATATGTTTATACATATTGAGACGTCAAGCTAGCTAAAGCGGGCAAATTGAGCATATTCGAGTTTGAATTTCACACGCAAATTATGCACATTTCACGTGCAAATGAAGTTAACTCAAGCGTCCAACTATGCGCAAATAGCGCAATTTATTTGCGTCTGGTGTGAACGCACAGTTCGTAGTAAAATGAATACACAATTCTACTGGAGTGGCATGGGGTGGCCACCCTAAAAAAAACATTGCCATCCCATATGCCACCCCAGAACTTGTATGCCAATGAATACAATATAAATTTGAAACAGTTTCTTTGACTGATTTAACGCTACATGGCTTCAGTATGATGAAATAAAAAGACCTTTCTATTACAGTAATGTCCAAACAAATGACTCTTATGAACTGCTTCGTTTTAGTGAATTAGACACATTCAATGCAACCAACATGATCACTGATCACGAACACATGACTTAATTCGGCTCTTTAGCGAATCAAAGCATTTGTTTCAGCTTGCATCTTAAGGATTGTCCAAACTTTTGACAAGTGACGTCACAAGGCAACGATGCATTTTGCGCTGACCGTCGATTAAGTTGCACATCAAGATATGGTGGGCAAATAAATTGAAATGTCTGTTTTAAGAATATCATTGTGTGGTGTCTTAATTGTTTGTGTTTGTGTAAACTCAGTTGTACAAAAGCAGGTGGTGGGACAACCGGCTGTCAAAACACAGGGTGCAGACAGAAAACTCAGACTGAAGGGTAAAGTCTGTGGACAGTGTGAAGTTCAGCTGGCCAGACTGGTGAGTTTACATCTATTCTGATATACAAGCCGTTATGTAGTTATAACTCAAGCTATCATGCTGTCTTCCATTATGCAGCTATCTAGACAGCAACTCCGACAGTAAGCCAACAGACCACGATGCATATTGCACACAAATATGTCAAGAGCTGGTTCCAATCTGGCTGGCTGGATTTCAGAAAGTCAAAGTGCACAGGTTTTTATCAAAGTTTTTAGACTGCTGCTTTGAGCACTTTGGAGGAAGTACTGATAACTCGATTTGCCAAAGTGGCATCAAGCCTTTGGAAGATATTTAGTGCGGACTTAGTAGTAGTTAATATAGATGTCAACGAGCATTTATTACATAACCACATAGTCTTTGTGCTTTCTCAGAACCAAAGCAGGCATTTATAACCGGGTTCATATTCAGACATACATTCTAGGTGATTACATTTCAGGCATTTTTAAATGATATATACAGTATAAAGATTTAAAAGTTAAAAGTGTCTGAATTGAAGTGTTTGTATGATGCGGTATTTCAAATCATGGTAATCTGCATAATGCTTCAGAATCTAGCACTCAGAACTGGACTGCAAGATTGCACTGCGATTGCATGCTGCAAATTGCGTTCATCACTAATGTACTTGTTGGTGAATTTTACTGTTATGTGATTTGCATAATACTTTCATGAATTGGTGCGTAAACTAACTGCTTTCAATGGGCACAATTTAATCTTAGTGAATTTCCTCTCAGTCATGTTGTTTTGTAATATTATTGTGGAAGATCAGAACATCTTTAGCCACTGTCCCAAAACTAATTTTTCTGGTTGCATAAATTGCATCCTAAAATATTTTTTAGGAAAAAGAAAGATAGAGAAAGATGCACTAGAAGTGTCATTGTTTTAGCTATGAAACTTCAAGCTAGGTGATTCATGACAGGAAGCAGTAGACTAAGTTCCCAGCCAGCAATAACAGAGACAGTGAAATAACGACTAATTATAGATCAATTATAGTCCAGCTTTGAGGAACCCCACTTCTACCCTAAATAACATTTAACATTTATAACATAATAACATTTGGTTACATGCCGTTTTTGCCAAAATAACCCATAAGGCAATAAATATATATTTTCAAATATAATTGTAAATATATTTCAAAATAAACAACAAAATGCCTAAAAAATTTGAAATATGTTTACATTTTTTATCAATATCTTTTTTGACAATTTTTAATATTATTAAATGTATTTTAAAGTATTTATATTCACGTTGCATTGGAAGAAAAACTTTGTTTGTTATAAACCTGTAAACATAACATTAAATTTAAATATTTTCAACAGCAAAAATATAAATATAATTTTATATTTTATACATACTTATACATTTAATGCTTATACTTTATACAGTTTAATCAAACTTTTATATTTTACCCAGGAAAAAATATATTTTTTTGCCATATGGATTGTAAAATTAGAAATGTATTTGTTGCCCCTGAAATATATTTTGAAATATATGTTGATATATGAAGGTTAAAACTAAATCAATTCTCAAATTTAAAAATATATTTAATTAAGATTCATTTTCTACAAAATGTATTTAGCATATTATTTTAAACATATTTTGGCAAAAGAAGTTAATTTTTTGTGTATGTATGATTTTCCATTAGGCAAAGTCAAAGGGGGCTAGGTGTTTGTTTTCATTTCTATTACTTTTTCTAAGCATATTTGCTTTGTGGTTGGTTAGACGTCTATTATGTGGCCTACACACTAAACGTGAAATCAACGATTTGCGCAAGTAAATCACAAAGTCATTGCAAAGGCGGAAAAGATGTGAACTCACGCGAGCGATGTAAATGACGCAAATGGTATGGCGCGTTTGCCCTGAAAACACATGCTATTTGCCTCAAACGCGTCTTCGCCCACGTTAAAAATATTCAACTCAGGCGAAAATTCGCATGACACGAAGTTTAATCCTGTGAGCACTCTAAATGAGGAACGTGATGCTTTGTATTTGGTGTGAACGCAGCATTAGACTTTTCTTTGTTTTAGTTAAAATTGTGGCTGGGTTGGCAGCAGTGATCCCAAATACAATGTTTCTAGAGGTAGCATGAAAGTTTTCTTAAAAAAACAGTTTATAGAGAATGTCTTAGTAAAGCTGTGCTCATGTCCACCGATGTGCTGGTGTAATTTATTTCAACGGTGGTGTTCTGAAATGAGACCTTTTTTATGTGGCCATTAAAGGTGCCAGTAATGGACACAGCTGTAGATTCACAGAGCAGCACTGTATTCCTTTTCTTCCTTCACTGTGTGTGTGTGTGGTCCGTATTAAAGGGAACCCTGTCGCCCTGGGGAGATTTGGGGCTTTTTTGCACTCTTCAGGTGGGTGTGTGAGGAGGGATAACTCTTTGGGAATCTAAAGTCTCGAGGGAAAATGTACCTGTGGAATTTGCACTGTGGCATTTGGCCGTCAAGGACAGAGAGAGTGTGTTAAAGTCTGTTTCAGTGGATTTATAGATGTGTAGAACTGAGAGTTCCTAGGGGTTCTCTTCATACTCGCACACACACATCCTAAAGGTACATTAGAGCTACCTGCAGGAACAAATCTAAAAACTTTGGCTAGCTGTGTTTAGAATTGAAAATAGTACTGCATACTGAGTCAAATAGTATAAATAGTATGACTTCAAATAGTATGCAAACTTTCACTCACTGATCTACACTCACCTACAGGATTATTAGGAACATCTGTTCAACTTTTTATTAATGCAATTATCTAATCAACCAATCACATGGCAGTTGCTTCAATGCATTTAGGGGTGTGGTCCTGGTCAAGACAATGTCCTGAACTCCAAACTGAATGTCAGAATGGGAAAGAAAAGTGATTAGAGCAATTTTGAGCGTGGGATTGTTGTTGGTACCAGACGGGGCGGTCTGAGTATTTCACAATCTGCTCAGTTACTGGGATTTTCATGCACAACCATTTCTAGGGTTTACAAAGAATGGTGTGAAAAGGGAAAAACATCCAGTATGCGGCAGTCCTGTGGGTGAAAATGCCTCGTTGATGCTAAAGGTCAGAGAAGAATGGGCCGACTGATTCAAGCTGATAGAAGAACAACTTTGACTGAAATAACCACTTGTTACAACCGAGGTATGCAGCAAAGCATTTGTGAAGCCACAACACGCACAACCTTAAGGAGGATGGGCTACAACAGCAGAAGACCCCACCGGTTACCACACATCTTCACTACAAATTGGAAAAATAGGCTACAATTTGCATGAGCTCACCAAAATTGGACAGTTGAAGACTAGAAAAATGTTGCCTGGTCTGATGAGTCTCGATTTCTGTTGAGACATTCAGATGGTAGAGTCAGAATTTGGCGTAAACAGAATGAGAACATGGATCCATCATGCCTTGATACCACTGTGCAGGCTGGTGGTGGGGGTGTAATGGTGTGGGGGATGTTTTCTTGGCACACTTTAGGCCCCCTTAGTGCCAATTGGGCATCATTTAAATGCCACAGCCTACCTGAACATTGTTTCTGACCATGTCCATCCCTTTATGACCACCATGTACTCATCCTCTGATGGCTACTTCCAGCAGGATAATGCACCCTGTCACAAAGCTTGAATCACAGTCACCGAATTTCAACCCAATAGAGCATCTTTGGGATGCAAGATGCTATCCTATCAATATGGGCCAACATTTCTAAAGAATGCTTTCAGCATCTTGTTGAATCAATGCCACGTACAATTTAGGCAGTTCTGAAGGCGAAAGGGTGTCAAACACAGTATTATTATGGTGTTCCTAATAATCCTTTAGGTGAATGTATATAAATGACTGGATTGGGCATGACATCACAATTGTGAAGCCCCCGGACCGCCATATTGGTATTCTTTTAAATAAATAGTACGTTATCAGATTTGAGTAAACAAAATCTGTCTCCATCTAGATTATTACCACACAAATCTCCTAAGCATGTACATAGATATATTTTTTAAAGTTTTTCATTTAACTTTTTTAAACCGTGAGTTGCTTTACATTCATCTTTATTACATTATCAGATCAAATACAAAAATTTTTTTTTTTAGATTAAAAAAATATTCTTCTCATTATTGTATTTGCAAACCTTTTGGCAATTATACTGGTCATTTGGGTGTTTTAAACATGGAGAACTTTCAAGAAAGTTTGGTTTAAATATATCACAAAGGGTTTGTAACCATCAAATCGTCCTTCACACGCATTTATAATCAGTAACAAAGTAATAAGATCCCTTAAGATCAGGGCAACCACATCTCCTGTTTTAATATGTGTCGTGCATGTTTAAAAAGCAGAAAAAGTGCAATATATTTAAATAAATGTAAAAGTTATTGTTAAAGTACTTTGCCTGCAGTATTCTGAGTTTAATTGTTTATGTCTGTTTTAGATGTGCTCAGAATGTGGAGAGGATTACTGCGTAGGCTGTTTCGTCAGATTCCACCAGAGGGGGGCACTGCAGCGCCATCGAATGATACCCATACAGGTGAGTAGGTGTTTTATAAACCCCGTCCATCCCACACAAACATACATAACCACACACGCACAACTGCAACCCAGAGCGAACGTCAGCACACACCAGATTTTGTTTCTCAGATTGCCGAATGGTTGGTCACCATTAGCGGACAATCTGCTCACTGTAACCCAACTCTGATTATACGCACCTGTTCCAGGGTTAGAGAGCAGCTACACAAACACAAAACGCACACATCCGGAGGACAACGGATGTGTGTTTACACTCACAGAGTCGCACATATCATCTGGAGTTTGTTTTAGAAACTTGAGTGGCCCCATGGTGAGGTGTTTGATTGAAGTTCTTATAAACTGGTCAATACATCCATCATCTCACCGGATCAGACCATTAAAGCAGGGACGGGGTGATGTTGGGATCGCTTCTGTTCTGTTGAAGCAGATGCATGCTTATTAATGTTTCTGAGCAGTATAAAAGTCCTTTTTAAGAAATCAATTTACAGACATTTGAAGCACCATTGCTGCAAATAATGTTATGGAACTAATAATAAGTGAGTTTTACACATTTTCAGGCTACCATCTTGATGTTTTGCCAAAAATGTATTGATACGTTCAAAAGGTTAAAAAAATTAAGTCATCTTAGTTAGCAAGATGTTGCATAAATATTAAAGTAAGATGTTTAGTGTTCAGTTCTAGTGTCTTACTCTGTATTCAACCTGAAGGTTTTTTAATACATTAAATCAAAATCCAGTGCATCCAAGGGGACTAGCATAGCAATAAAACACACCAGCTGAAGACCGCCAACGTTTAAAGGTTAAAGGCCACTAAAACACTATAGTAACGTCCATCTAGATTTTACCTCTCCTTTAACACTTTATAAGATAGAAATCTATTACACTTGCAAAACTCACCACTTCAGCGTGATGCCATTGTGGGTGGTTGCTAGGGAATTAGGAGGATGCTCTGGATGGTTGCTAGGTGATTGCTTAGTGGTCCAGGTCTCCATCACATTCTGGACTCTAAATTTGGCATAGACAGAAATGTGATGTCTCAGAAAGCCACATGATATCATTCATGTTTGTAGCACAAATGCAGCTCAACACTGCTGTGTAAGACTCTACATAGTAAACAACAGTAATAGCCTTAGAAAACACTTTTAATACGCTGCATATTAATATATTTCTACTATTACACAGATGTGTGCTCATTAAAATAGCTTTATGCTCTGTGTGATTTTAATGTTATAGTTTCACACTGAACTACAGTTTCACAATGAGCAAATTAAAGTATAAGGTTCATGTCATTTATTTGCAGTTCTATGCTTGTAATTGATATAACACAGGCCACCAAGATAATAAAAATGCTATATAAAACATCCATAAACGTTAATATATAGCTCTCTGCTGTTAAGCTGTGCATATGCGTGGTAAAAAGTGTTATCAGTCGGTGTTACCTTGTTAACTTTGTGTTAAATGAGAATGTGAACATGTAGAAATTAATTCTGTAGAACCTACATTGCAAGCTCACACTTCTGATAATTTACTTACGCCCATGTCATCCAATATATTTATGTCTTACTTTGTTCAGTAGAGAAAAAATACATTTATTTACAAACAGGATTTTTCTCCATATATTGGACCTCAACAGTAGGGATGCAGCGAAAGGAAAATTTTGGTCCGAAGCTGAATAAAATGAAAAACTCAGATGAAGGCCCTAATACTAAACAACCAAACATGTTTTGTTTATTTTCATTTTCCTAATTATTTTGCCGTTTTTCTTACCATTTTCTCGCACAAGTTACATTTTCAGAATAAATGTTTTACTATATTTATTTCACATTATTTAACAATGAATTTTTTTATTCCACCTTTTAACATTATATGGCCTTTATACACCTGGTCACATCTCTGATCAGATAGCGATACACTTGTTAAAACTCCTCCATTTACATTCCGAGTCTTGGCTAAATGGATATTAATCTGATCTTTGATTTCCGCACAAAATGCAAATATCCTATTCATTACTCTGCCTTAAACCTGCAACGGCGCTTTTACGCAGCACTGTATCAACATACATCTGCGAGCGTCTGCATGCACGGTCAAGCACAGGGAGAGAGAGAGACGGCGGCAAGTTTGAAAGGAGCATGACAGTGGAAAAAGCGCTTAAAGGCAGGATAGGCAGGAATTATCTAAAAAAAACTTTTTTACAAATTTGTTTAAACTGTCTTTATATACCAATGCATAAGTAAAATGTAAGTACTCTGAAAAAGAGAGTATAAAAATCGAGTGTCTGTAAACCTCTCATGACTGTTTTAAACACAGCTCATTTTTCCATTCACTCCACCCCTCCCTTCTGGGTTTCTTCTAAAGCCACGCCCCAAAACACATGAACGCGCGACGCCGACCGGATCTGCTGGGAGAAGCATTTACCTCAGACGAGCGGAGAGGTAGGAGCGCGGTGCATGTAGTAACATCATATCACAATCACATGTAATAATACACCTAACTTTATCACTTTGAATATAAACAAATAGGATGGCTTTTAGTACTCACTATTAAGCTAGCATATCGATACTGGTAAAGTTTAAAATATATTTAGTTTGATTCGGTAACAAACGAGCTAGTTATATTTATAAGACAAAGCTAAAAACAGATTGCATTGATACAAGTTTTTTCATTACTATCAGTTACACTGTGATGAAGGTGAATTTCGTTGAAGATTTATAACATATACAGTGTTTTGCATGGAATAGTTTCCGTGATGAAAGCATTGTTGACTCTGATGAGGACTACACTCCGGAGACAATACGGCTACCGCATCGTCGACTCAAGGAAAAGCCACACAATATTTACTCTCGTTTGATTTCTTCGTTTATTCCTTTTTTTGCCACGTTTGCCTTCGCTGACTGCATATGCAGGTACTGTAAGTTCTGAATGCTCTTTCTCTGCCGTACTTTTGCTCTTCCTAGAGTGCCTCGTCCACGTTCAAATCAATCGGGTGTGCGCATGTGTGGGCAGATCCCATAGCAACAGGGGTGGTGCCATGGTCATGAGAGAGAGTGATAGTCGCGCAAGCCAATCATTTGTTTCGTCCTGAATGGAAATAATTAGCTGTGTCTAAAACAGTCGTGAGAGGTCTAAAGACACTCGAGTTTTATACTCTCTTTTTCAGAATACTTACATTTTAATTATGTATTGGTATATAAAGACAATTTAAACAAATTTGTAAAAAAGTTTTTTTTAGATAATTCCTGCCTATCCTGCCTTTAAGAAAGTGATCTAACAAAAAGCTTTTGTGAATGAATGTTTAATTTCTGGTGAATATAAGCGTGTTTGTCATTGTGAACTTTACTGGTTCCAGAAAGTTTTTATTTCATGCTGCAGTTACTCTCCGTCATTCCTCTTCTCATCTATGAAATGAAATGAACAGCAAAAGTCTCTCGTTCTCTGTGCTTGTGCGTTCAGCGGACAAATACCCAAGATTGCTGCTGCCGTGTCTTTCTCATACGCTGCATTGTGTTCAGGGTGTCTTGATTTTAAATAATAAATGAAATTTGTAGTGCTGTATATTTTTGTGTCTTTCTCAGACACTTTAAATGCTTTCACCAACGTGTTTGCCGTATTTGCACACCTCTCAATTTATTTCCGGTCTTTTCACTTGTTTGGCTGAACACTGAAATTTTCAAAATTTCAAAAGGCTCTTAACGATCCCATTCTAGACAATCTTACCTAGCAAAACGATTGTCATTTTCGGCAAAAAATATAAAAGAAGTACTATTTTCCAACCGCTTCTCGTCTAGTACTAGCCGTGTGACACGCCAGCGTGACCTTACATATTACGTAATCATGTCGATAGCTCCAGTGTTTACAAGTGTGGGAGAGAGGACCGTTCAGACGTTGTTGTGGAATGATACTAGTTAATGTTTTTGTGTCAATTCATTGTTTAAAATGGACCACAAGTGTGCGTTTCACATATGTAACGCCTGACGTTTCGATGTGATTACATAATACGTAAGGTTGCGCTTACGCATCACACAGCCGTAGTGCAAGATGAGAAGTTGTGATTTAAAAGTACTTTTTTTGTGAAAATGACGATTGTTTTACTAGATAAGACGCTTATGCCTCAGTTGGGATAGTTTAGAGCCCTTTGAAGCTGTATTGAAACTGCAAACCATTGAGGTCCACTGAAGTCCACTATATGGAGAAAAATCCTGAAATGTTTTCCTAAAAAAAAGACAAGTAAACTCTTTTCGACTGAACAAAGAAAAACATAAACATCTTGAATGACATGGGGGTGAGTAAATATCAGGATTTTTTTTATGAAAGTGAAATAATCCTTTAACTCTGGTGCATTCACATGCGTGAGTATGTTTGTGCATTGAAGTGGTTTCGAGGTTCATTAATTGTACATTTGAAGGTTTAATACACACTACAGGTTTGATGTCTGTCCTCCTCTTTCTCAGCGAGGATGACCTTGCATGTGCCCCGTATAAATGCTGTCCTCATGTTAACATCCCACCACGCTCTATCAGTCAGCACACGTGCATCACAAAACTTCTTTGTCTGTGTCACGAGAAGCTCACCCTGCTCAGCCAGCCGCATACTGAAAAACATTAAAGTAGTTGGGCAAATGCAAGCAAACAAGCCCAGATGGAGGAGAGACAGAAAAAGGCTCTGTTCCAAAACTTTCTGATCTGCCTGCGCATGCTAACTGATGGATCTTCTCCTCCAACTAGACTGACAAATGAGTTTAATAGTGTTTATATAGCTCAACTAGAGATGTAACGATTACCGGTTTAATAGTTAACTGTGATAAAAATGTCCAACGGTTAGTATTACAGTGTCATTTTTTAATTACGTTTAACTGCGGCAGTGTCACGACTCGAAATCCCCTGTCCAGCATCAACCAATATGACCAATAACATGAGACAAACACATTCATTCACATCTGTGTTTGTGATGCCAGTGCCTCACAAAACTCACATTTAGGGATATCTAGTTGTACTGACACATGTTTAATTAATATTTCTTTATACAGATCCATCTTTTCTATTCTTTTTTTTATTAAATGATGTAAGTTTAAAGCTCTGTTTGTTTCTTCAGTGATTAATGTGAGCGCAGGTGTTGTGTAGTTTACTCCTGGGTCATAAAGTTTAACTTATTTCTCACAACATATGCAGACAAATGACTTGCTTATTTGTCTTGTGTTAATATAAAAAATCTGATTTACACACTTGTGTTTTTTCTGAACTAGATGAACATTTATCTCACCACCCCAAATGTGCCATGATTAATGTTAGTTATTTATTTGATGTTTATGCAAAATTGCACTTGTAAAATCAATTTTTAATTTGGTTTGCATCAGTACTTTTTACATTTTTAGAAATTGTTTACAAAACCATTAAAAGTGCTTGAATCTATTTTATGCAATACGTTTTCTTTAAAAAAATCCATATTATTCCCTGTGTACTGTAGGATAATATCATAAAAATTCTAGACTTTTTAAGCACACATGCTAAACTGTTCATTTTAAATGCTTATATCTTCTGTATGCGAGTGTTGATTCATACCAAAATGCTTTTTTGCATAGTTGTGTTTGACACATGAAAACGTCTCGGGTTACGTATGTAACTGTTGTTCCCTAAGAAGGGAACGAGACGCTGCGTCTCCCTTGCCATACTTCCTGCGTCCCTGTAACGCCGTCTTTGGCAATATTTCAGATAGCGATATACTCCCTGGCTCCCGCGTCACCCTGTCTTTGTCATTAAGCCTCACCATTGGTTGAATTTGATATACACATTCAGACGCACTTACACCTGGAGGCGTCCCCAAAGTGTCACCGCAGTGACGCAGCGCGAGTTCCCTCGAAAGGGAATTGTAACAATGTATTTTTAAAGGTAACACAATGTAACCTTGCTCTCACTTGAAATGTGTCCGAACATTTAGTCCTTGAATTTGAGGTGATTGGACCTGGAAAGTCCTTGAAAGGTCCTTGAATTTGGTGTGGGAACCCTGCTGAAGTTTGCAATAAAGACTAATGTACACCGTTTGCGCAAATACTGGGTTAATGTTGTATTTATATTCATAAAGCATAGATGCTTTTCAGTATAAAATCTATTTGCAATCTGTTTTTCACTCATATTGTCCACCATTTTTTGTTCATTTTTTCTTCCCCACATCCCTGTCACCTTTCATAGCACCCATTTAGTTTTAAATGACATAAAATGCAGTTCACAGGGCATGTTGTTGGATGGCTAAGGAGAGAAATCAAAGAGTAAACCAAAGCAAAGAGTATGCAGCATTGGCAGACTACAACATTTGCTTTTAAAGGGGACATATCATGAAAATCATTGGGTCCCCAATGATTGTATCAACTTAAAAAACATGAAAAAGATCAACCCAGTAACTTAGTTTTGGTAAACCATTCTCTGCATGCATGTGAAAAATAGTTCATTGAAATTTGGCTCCCCTTGTGATGTCAGAAGGGGATGATACCGCCCCTTAATCCGCACTATACAACCATGGCACTGCCATTTAGTGCAGAGATCAGCTCGTTTGCATTTTAAAGGACACACCAAAAACCAGCACATTTTTGCTCACACCTACAAAGTGACAATTTTAACGTGTTATAATAAATTATCTGTGGGTTTTTTTGAGCTAAAACTTCACATACGTACTCTAGGGAGACCAAGGATTTATTTGAAAAAGTCTTGTGAAATGTCCACTTTAAAACACACTCGGCTCAGATGCTGCTCTATACGTCCTACTCCTGTTTAATTTGCCTCTATAGGGGGAAAAAGGGAACAAATAATATTATACATTTTTAAAATCCATGACACTCTTAAATAATTTTCTTTTGTTTTTATTGTCTTCAAACGTACACCGACGATAAGCAGCGATAAGTGAATGAATTGCACTGATGTGGGGTCTGGCTGTAGCATGTGATGAAAGTGTTTTCACGAGATTGTCTTATCTGCTGCGGTAAGAGAGAGAAGACATTGAAAGCATCTCATGTTATTCAGCAGGCATCACCACTGTAATGGCCAATAACAATGTTATCTAAAGTACACGATGACATAGAGAGGAATTAGTCGGATGGCTACCGGTTATTGGCTGAATTATGTGATTTAATCACTCTTTTCTCCGTGGCTGTCATTCATGTTCAATTTTTTATGTAGAGCTTTGATTTGAAAATTTCCTTGGAGAGGGAAATGTTATGTTGCACCTCATAGTTTAGGAGACTCGACAGATTTCCCCATTATATACGATTTTGCCTCGGAAAAATATCAATTGTTGATATTCAGTATTGAGTTATATACACTAGTCAACATTCAAAACTTTTCCTAAAAGTTGTCTTAAAACCAATAAAACTCATTCTTGTCTTAAGACAACTTTAATGAACCTTTTTGATCCACTTCAAATGGAAGTAGTATATTTATTTTTAATTGGTCATTAAAAACTTGAGAAAGAAACTTTAAGTTCATATTGAAATGACTAACCCAAACATTGGTGCTTTGAAAAATCAGCGTGAGAAATCTTCTAAAACCTAGAAGAGAAACTTTACACTGTAAAAAGATTCCGTAGAATTTACAGTATTACTGGCAGCTGGATGCCAGTAACTTACTGTAAATTTAAATTTATGTTAATTACCTGCAACAGGTTGTTCAAAGTTAAATGAAAATTAAACATTAGAAAGTCTGTATCTTTACAGAATAAAATTAAAATAACAGCCTCAAGCAAAGCATTCTGGGAAACAAAATCTGAAAGAAAAACCCAGAAAAAGGTTGATGAGGATTTTTGGTTCCCAGAATGCTTTGCATGAGGCTGTTATTTTATATTTTTATTCTGTAAGACAAAGAATTGTTAATGTTTAATGTTCATTTAACTTTGAACAAACTGTTGTCAGTAAATAACATTAATTTAAATTTACAGTAAGTTACTGGCATCCAGCTGCCAGTAATACTGTAATTTCTACGGAATCTTTTTACAGTGTACGTTTCTATAGTAAATGTATATCTAGTTGCTAATTGCTAACTAATCAGAAGCCATATACAAAAATTTTTCGAAATATCTTCTTTCGTGATCATTAGAACAATGAAATTTATACAGGTTTGTAACAATGTAAGAGTGAGCACATGATGACAGAATTTGGGTGAACTTTTAAACATATTAACAGCATGATACAGAAGATGTTAATGGAATTAAACTGGTTTGAACCAAAACATTAGGAATATTTTAATTGTATCGTGTGTGAAATTTGATTATTAACATGATGAGCAAATAAAACTCTATATTTTGCATGCTGGCACAACCAGGCCCAGCTCCAGACCCCTGTCACCACTCGGGATGTTTTGGATCGAGTCCATCAGCAGGCATCACGTGAGCAGAACGGCACTATTCCCAAATTTGCTGATGAGAGAGAGACACCCGTGACCAAGAACATACAGCCCGTGTCTGATGTCCAAACCCAACAGGTGAGTTACTGTTCAATGGCTGTACTGTAGATTAAAGTCAGGTGTAAATTATACAAAATATGTTTACAGTACAACACAAAAATGTAATTTTGACCAATTCCAATTTTCTCCCCCATATGGAGGGTTTGGGGCATTTTTAACAAGTGCTGCTTCCTTAAGCTTTCTTTAAGTACACTGGAAAAATTATGTGTTGGATTTACCTAAAATAAATATGCACCATTTTTGCATCATGCTTGTTAACTCTTTCCCCACCAGCGTTTAAAAAAAACAGTTGCCAGCCAGCGCCAGCATTTTTTTATGATTTTCACAAAAGTTTAATGCCTTCCAGAAAATGTTCTTCTTTAAATATATAAACGTACAATATATCAAATGAAAGAATAGACCCTCTGCTTTAAAAAAAAGTTTCATCTTGCCTTCATTTGTTCTCTTTTATCACCTCTCAAATATGGGGATTTCTTTAAAAATACCAAGTTTTGAGTAAAAGCTGAGATATTTGCATTTTTGTGAATGATTTTTGATCGAGATCAAATTCAGAGCGACGATCAAAACATACATGGAGTTTGAACTTTTTCGCCTTAGCGGTTGCTTCTGGGTTTTATAAATTGGGTAAGAGCGCCACCTGGTGGATAATATTGGAAATACACATCGACGGAAAAACTCGTCATCGGCAGGGAAGCGTTTTCTCTTAATTGACGAGGTAAATCGTCAATGGCAGGGAAAGAGTTAAGTAAATTCAACTTGAGCAGATTTTAAAGGGGGCAGACTTTTCCATGTTTAAGTGCTATAATTGTGAAAAAGTAGCTCATTGAAATTTGGCTCCCTTTGTGATGTCAGAAGGGGATCTTATAATAAAAATACCGGCCCTTAAAGGTGCTCTCCGTAAGTTGAGACATTTCTAACCGTTACTGACACCAGTGGCCGTTATAGAAACTGCAGCCAATCTCATGCTCGTTCTCGGTGGGCACACTCGTACGAGCACGACCACAACAACCAGAGTTGCCGTAGCAACCACAGACAGCTCATTGAGATTCACCAGCATGTTTACAAATGTAAGAAAAGTTACAGTACTGTAAGGTCATTGTTTGACAGACCATATTTAGCAAAATGTTGCAGTGCTACTTTATATTTTCAACAGAAGTCTACTTCTAAAGGTTTTGTAACACGACACTGTAAAACACACTCCCGACACTCACAATCTTAATGCACTCGTGCTCTGAATAAAGATAATTCATATAAGAAAGTAACTTTTGAAACGGTCCTGTGCTACATGCTATCGTTAGCATTACACCACAAAATAAATGCTATCGTTAGCATTACACCTCAAAAACAATAACATAATATATTACAGATGCCCTGTAACTCTGTCTTACCTTTGCAGTAAAAAGGAAACCTGCTCAAGGTCTGTTTTCATACCCAGCGCTGACCGGAGCTCCCTCCAAGAATCAAATGCCAATCCGATGTTTACTCTTGTCTTTTCCCCGACGCCGGTCACGCACTATTTTGGCCGCACTAGATAAGGATTTTTTTTAAACTTACGAGGAGTTTCCGTGAGTGTCTGGATTGTGCTGGAAGTTGGTAGCTTCTTTCCGTCTACAGAGTCCATTTGAAACATGCTAGCGATTGCCGCTGTTTACTAATGACGGCCGTACGCGTCTATATGGAACGCCCAGGTAGACGAGCACGCGCATGACGTCACATTTTGAATTTCGCGCCAATTCGGACCCGACTTCTCCACAAAGAAAAGAGCCTACAGGCTAATAGAGACAACCGTGGAGGACACTCAAGGTGTCATTCTTTCTATTACATTATGGTTGCCTCATAAATATACAAATGAAAACTCTATCTTAAAGATTTTTTTAAGTAATAAGTTACATTCAGCCCCTTTAATCTGCAACTGTCCAACCACGGCACTGCCATTTAGTGCAGAGAGAAAGAGCGAGAAATAATTGACAGCACAATTAAGTTTCAGTTTCAACAAACCGCCATTATGGCGTTCAGTGTTTGCATTTCATCAGCTCATTTACATTTAAAGGGACAGACCAATGTACCGGACATTTTCGCTCGGACCTGCAAAGTGGCAATTTTAACATGCTTTAATAAACTGTATATATGGTATTTTGAACTAAAACTTCACATACGTACTTTTTTACATCTTAAAAAAGTCCCATTAAATGTGAAATGTCCCTTTTAAGTAAAAGAAAAAAAACAAGTTTTTTGTATTTACACCAAAACTTGCTTATACTAAACCTTTTACTGAAAATATGCAGCACCAGCTCACTTAACTCTGTACTAAAATTGTTAAATGCTTTTAATTTGGTGTTCATATAGGATACTTATGCATATTATAAGAGAATATTAATTAATAAGCAAACCACAATTGTTTTGTTTACTTTATGCATACTCTTGAGTATAAACAATGCATTGTTTTTAAGTAATAGCTACTTAAAATAATAAAACAATAGTTGTTGAAACAATAAATCAATTTGTACAGTGCAGAAATAGTCCTGTTTTGAGGTTTTTCATGGGTGGAAGGAAGTAAGGTTGCAAATATTCAAGACATATGGCTTTCTGCACTGCGTGCCTGCCAAACTGTGAGATCTTGCAGCTTGGCAATTTTCATTTAGTATGTCACTCTCTTTCACTCTCTCACTCTCATACACTTTTCTGTATCATCGCCTCAGGTGTTGTTTGTGAATGACGGAGTTGACGTTGACAATGAGGAGGGCGGTGAGGAGGAAGACAGCTCTCTATTGAAAGGATACTTTGATGAAGAAGAGTCAGCCAGGTCTTTCCAGGAAGCTCTGAATGAGTGGAGAGAAAAAGGGCAGACAGGAGACACATTCAGACCCAGACCAGGTAACGCACACCTCAGTCGAGTGTGTGCGAATGTGTTACAGTGCAAAATAATGGCATACTGTCAGATGCATGTGAGCTGTCACACTTATTTTTTTGGCAAGCTGTCAGAACCCATGCATAGTCTCTTTCAAAAAGCACAAGGCATTGACTGAAATAACACATACTGAGACTTGCTGATTGGTTGCCAGGTAACTACATGCATGCATTACTAACATGCGATCAACGGGGGCTTATACGTGTTTCCAGCTGCGCACAGTTTGCAGAAATGCCTGTGTGATTTGACAACATGTGACACAATGAAAATGATTCATGATTTACTGTGTCACAAGAGTTCAGTCAATGAGGGATTTTAATAAAGAATATATGGATGCATTTGAAGGATTTGAAGGTCTGTAAGTAAGAGGATGTCACGTTTACTCACGCTTGGCACTACATGTGCCAACGCATCTGTCATATTTCATCCCAAATTTAAATAAAAATGATATTTTATCATGCATAATGAAAATAAAACCTTTTGTATGATATTTATGCATTGCACCCTCCCCTATCGTAAGACCTGCTGTGTATAAAAATGACACCCAAAACACTGTGCGCTGCCATAAATAGATGCATTCACACATTTGGCAGATGCTTTTATCCAGAGTGACTTACAGTGCATTTAAGCTATAGGTTTGTTCCCTGGGGATCCAAGCAATGAAGTTTGTGTTCCTATACCTGAGCTATGAAAACACCTAAAATGTATGCATTAACTGCATCGTCACAACAAGAGATTCATTTGTGAAAAAAATGCAGAATAATACAAGCGTTCATATCCACTTTATTTTCCAAAGCGGAATTAATGCTGTGACGTATATTCCCTTGCGAGACGTACGTTTCAATAGCCAGCTGGTAGAAAACACCTGCCATGTATGAACCAGTGTGAGGATGAAATGGCCTGATATATTATATGAAGATATGAAGAGTTTGGTTCCAAAACCCGATAAACGGCATTTAAAAAAAAATAGTTACAGCCAAAATCAGTATTGTATCAGGTCAGTATTAATAAGTAAAGTCTTTTTTATGCAAAATCCGAAATCCACCGTGTTAATTCTGTCATCCTTTCGCCCTTTTTTCCAAAACGCGATAAATGCCAGTCCTCCTCAGCCGAATGCAATGAGTAAGGAATAATTGATGACGGGCCATTGAATTATAATAAAATAATGCATTTTTTTTCTAATAATTCAAAGGATCAATTATTCCGCTTATACCACGGTTACCAAAAACATTGCTCTGGTGCCTATTTTTAAGACATTTAACAAGTTAGGTGTGTGGTTTACAGAAAGATTATCAACACCCATGTAATAAATCAGAATAAAGTGTTCAACAGCCCTGTGGTATAAATCCTCTTAACCAATAACAGTGCACCATTCCATGCATTGTAAAAAATGGCGGCGCTTTTTATACACACAGAATCCTAGTTTTCCTCATCTACATTGTACTTCGTGATCAACAAACAAACAAAAACAAAATAGTAATTTTTATGGCTTTATATGGGGTGGTTTTCTGTGGCAAAGAAGAAACGTAAGCCATCAAAATGTAATTATTTGCGTGAGAGGCACTCAGGCGAAGGAAAATGCAGGCTGTTGCTTGTTCTCACACAACAGCATCAAGCTTCTGTCATGCTAACACGTTGACCCCAGGGGATCTTATGAAAAACTTTACATTATTTTACTTGAAGTCAACAGGACCAAAACATTTTACAGCTGATCGCTGTCAAAAAAGTTCAGCGACGATGTCCCAAGGATGACAGAAGCAATGACTAATGTAATATAAGAAAGTGTTTTGATTAATGCCATTTTTTGTGATCACTTCTTTATTTATTTTCTAACTATCATTATTGAAATATAGTAGGTGAAACACCACCTTTACAAGAAGGAAAAAACTGAAAAAATAATAATAATGCCATTTAATGTTTATTTTTTTAATCAGTGTATACCAATAATCAACTAAATGAAAATAACATGGCAAAGATGAATGCACATTTATTCATTCAACAGATTTATTGCATTTTGAAGAAAAAAACTTGTCGTGGAAATAAGCTGTTTTTATAATAAATATTTGAAAATTAAATTATGGATTTGAATTATGAAGTTATTATAACCGAAAGATTTGTAACAGAAAATAGTGGTTTTCATCTTGTCACTTTCTTGGTATAGAAAATATTTTATAGTCACATTTTAACCCAAATTAGTCAAAATGGATTTTATGCCTTTTGGGGACAAACTCTTCACATATTCAATCATTTTGTGTTGTTGCTCGTGGGTGACGGATCTTTAATGTGCAAATGAAAGCACAGAGACATACCAATATCTTTACAATAAGAAAGTCAGTTGAGTGTACGTAGAATAGACAAAGACTTTGTGTCTTTAACCTTTTCAGGCATATGCTTAAAATGTCACAACTGTCCCTCTGGTATGAGATTTTTTAAATGGCAATTTTTAATAGTCTTGTTTGAGTTTTTATGGCGACACATCAAGCTTCACGCAATCCGACAGTCAGCAGCATATATTTCATATAAAGTTATTTGAACAACCATAATAAACATGTTAAACTACTATTACATGTTTTCAGTATTGTTTCCGTTTATGAAAATATTATTATGCAGTGGATAAGACATGAGCTTTTGAAATAATTTGCTTAATTAATTTTTTTTTCTTAATGCCCATTCTGTATTTTTTGTGTGTTGGCTTCGTAGCTGTCATGCTCTATTTTGTCAAGTTCAGTCTCAGTAAGCTCTCTGTGTCTTGTCGTTGTTCGTTCTTCTATCCACTGTTTAAATGTTTTGTTTTTTCCGTACATGTTAAAATTAATGTCAAAATGTTAAAATCTTAATTGTGGTTGTCCAGTGTTTGTCACAAGATGGCGCCAAACAGTAATCTTTATTGGCGCGGAGCGATTTTAATCGTACAAATAGTACCGGCTATGCGTTATTACTTTGGAGCGGTTATTATTTGAAAAGAACGAACCTGCAAATGTCTCAACTGACCAATCAGAATCAAGCATTCCAGAGAGCCGTGTAATAATGCAGAATAATCAGCATAATATTAGCATAATATTATTGTATTTATTGTTTACTGGCAGTGTCTATGAAAGGTTTTACTGCATGGATGTGTGAATAGCGATAATGGATGAACGTGCGCCACATACACGATCGGCTCTTGTGCGTGGATTGCGGTCAAAACAAATGTTTTTTTAAGAGATTTACTGCGTTTGTACCAGCTATTATGGCACACCCGTGTCCCTCGCAATAGACCTCTATTAGCTTTATTGGCTCACCGGAAGTCTTATACAAATGACCTCAAAGACTGCGGCACCCACATTTACGTCAAAAATAAGGTGGATAAATTCTTAAGAGCATAGCATATCATCTGATTTTTGAGTAAATGTACTTGTTTAATTCTACATTTGTCTATTGAATAGAATACTGTAGATTAATCATATTGCAGCAAACCATTGTTCCTCATTAACATGTATTAGATGTTAATGTATCAGCCTGAGACCGCTGACATTGGCTTAACTTAGAACTCTCTTTTATACGTTATTATAAATACGCTCACTAGTCCGGATAGTCAGGATAATCTTAGCCGCTTTACTCTACTTTTTATGTTTTTTTCTCCTGCTTTTTTAATGTAAATCTGCTTTGATACAATTAAACAATTGTGAAAAGCGCTGCTGTATATAAATAAAATTGAATTGAAATTAAATTTCTCTTTCTTTCGTTGTGTGTGTGGCCTGCAGGCGCTCCATGCGTCCATAGAGCTGCACGCCTTGTGCTTTCTCTGATAATCACTGCTGTGTTATGGGGCTTTCAAATGCACTGAAGTCTAACTACTCTTTATACTCTCAATACCAAGAGAGAACACTCAAAACAAAGACACAATTATGTCAATGGGAAAGCTTGAATTCTTCTCTTGACAGCCTGATTCTTTTGTTCAGTTTGTGTTCGGTATAATGGTATATAATGGTTTGCTTGAAGCCAGTAGGGAAAAATCCTCTTCCAGTGTGTACTGTATGTGGTGAATATACCAACTATAGTGAGTTCACAACTAATAAAAGCCTTAAAGGGATAGTTCAGCCAAAAAAAAGTATTTTCCCATGGTTTACTCACCCTCAAGCCATTCTTGATTCTTGCAAAAGTTTATGCAAAGTGTAAACTGATGTGTCAAGTTTTTAGGGTAAACTCCCCTTCCACTTGAGCAATAGCAGAAAACTGCAGGATCTCTTAAACCCAAATACAATTGATTCCTAAGTCTTTTACTTCGTTCTGCTCAAAAACGCTCAATATGTGTTTGGTGCCAAGAGAGGTCAAACTAAACACAGACGATGCATAAAGTAAACATTTAGTCCTGAAAATAATTGTTTTTTTTGTATATATTTTTTGTATTTTCTGTTTGTATCTTAAAGTGCCACTTTGTAGTTTTTCAACCTTCATAATATATTTTAATCTGGGTTTGATTCCCCTTTAAGGCAATATTTTTTTATAAAAACTTTAAAGGGGCCATGGCATGAAAATCTGACTTTTTCCATGTTTAAGTGCTATGATTGGGTCCCCAGTGCTTCTATCAACCTAGAAAATGTGAAAAAGATCAACCCAGTAACTTAGTTTTGGTAAACCATTCTCTACAAGCACATGAAAAAATAGGTTGTTGAAATGTGGCTCTCCTTATGATGTCATAAGGAGCTCTTATTAGGACTGCCATTTAGTGCAGAGAAAAGCACAATTGAGTTTTAATTGCATCAAACCACCATCATTGTGATTAGTGTTTGCACTTCATCAGCTCATTTGCATTTTAAAGGACACACCCAAAACGGCACATTTTTGCACACACCTACAAAGTTGCAATTTTAACATGCTATAATAAATTATTTATATGGTTTTTTGGGCTAAAACTTCACATTTGTGCTCTGGGGACACCAAAGATTTATTTGACATCTTAAAAAAGTCTTGTGCCATGGCCCCTTTAACCAAGCGACCACCATTACAACTGGCTTGTAAACGTGAGCTATGCCATCTTTTGTCGTTTGAAAAAAATAAAACCCATTCAATTATATTCATATAACATGCTGGAAGGCACACTTTGTGACCTAAAGACTTTTCTTTTCTTCTTTTCCTTGCGACAGTGCTGCGGCACTTGTGGCCTCTAGGGGCGCTGGAGGTGAAAAATACATGTCTAGCACCCCTTACAGGCCAAAAAGTTCCATGGTGTGCCTTTAAAAAAGAGATTAAAAAATGTCAACATTTAAAACTTTAAAAACTATAATAACTAGCTTCTGGTAATGTCTGACACATAAATTGTACTTTATTAACCACCTGGAACCGTGTGGATGAGATCTGTGAAGGATGGATGGACTTTTTGGGCTTTGAATCAGTTTTTGGGCTTTTGAATAAATTCAACCCTGCAGCTTTGGAGTGAGTGCATATAGCCATTTTCACAGAGATTACGGAAAAAAACTTGGAAAATGCATCTGAGATTTGTCCGGGATCGTTTGATTTTTGTTTCATTCAAACTGCCAATGATTTTCCGCAATCTTTGCATGCATTCACACACATACTGTAAAGATCCCGTAAAGACACGTGACGTATTTAAAGTCCTGCACTTGTAGGTTTTTTCCACAGCGTCTGAAGTTTGTTAATTATCCGTGATCTCTTTCTCGAGAAACAACGCACATGCATTTTTGTTTATGACAAGATCATAAGGAGAGCGTGATGTGAAGTTCTGTCATGCTGGTGATCTTAGCTTTAGCGCGATAGTAACGATTTGCCAACATTTCTCATTGTAAATGTTGATCTGCGTTTAAATCCCTGTGTCAAAGTGCTTAACCATTACTTCTTACGGCATTCTTTCTGCCTCTTGTTCACACAGAATGCTTTCCGTAAATGTTACGGCAATGTTACTAGGTCCTCTTTATGGGGCGATCCCTTGAACATTTATGGGATGTGTTTGTGTACACACAGAAGCCTCTCTGACAACTTTACAGAGATTTTCTGTGACCAATGTGCTGTGTGAATGGGGTTTATGTTGAACCAAAGTGATTGTTTGGTAATAAACCTGTTTGCTTTAACACACATACCTGATTGATATCTCTCTCTATTTCACGTTTAGTGTCTGCAATGGAAACACAGACAGAGAAGAGACTTCAGCAGTTTATCCATCTGGATTTCAAAGAGGACACTCTAAGCTACATGGAGAAACTTCTTCTAAAAAAATCCCGCAGGTTAACTTTACACTTAATTCCCAAACAGAACTCACATTGAATACGAGTATTACAAGGCTCATTTACCTCCTCAGGCCCTAATTAAGGTCCATTTAAGATCAATTAATGACTTATAGTTGCCAACTACAAAAACCTTACCTTTTAGTTGCATCACAGTAGATTAGCCCGAATTTATCCAGCTAATCTGCTGCGGAGCCATTTTAGGGTTTCGTGTTTTGCTTTGAGTAACGGTTACGTAAACACACTGGCTCGGTTGCAAAATCATAAGCTGCCCACTTATGCATCATTTTAAGATATCATAGACATTATCGCTGCCTTTTAAGATTCCTTCTTTCTGCAAAAATTGATTCATGTTGATTTTGATTCATTGGATAGGACATCCCACAATGCATAGCAATGAGCCTAGTGAAAAATACCTATAGCAGGAAAAGTGACAATAGAGACGTTTGATGTCATTAAAAATAGATCATTTCACATTTTAAAACTTATATGCATCTTTATGAGGTTGAATTTCTCTCCAGATCTGCTTACAATCTTGAAATAGCATGTTGAAAATAGTAAGACACATTGCTCCTTTCAAAGACATCCATTGAATGCACAGATAAATACAGAATTGCATTTAGAAAAATGATGTCCTGTCTGAATGGCCCCTTAAAAGACAGCTGTCTATGTAGCAAGTCAGCTCAGTCTTGTAGGTTTTACAACACAGTTAATCCATCCCAAAAGATTGCATTTCTTACAGGTACCTAAAAATAATAAAAACCTTTGACAAAACCTAATACGCAAACGCAGTCGTGGTACACCCTTTGAAGTGTGTCTTAAGCTTCATGATTGGTTTGGTATCTATGGCAGTGATGTTTTTTAGGTCGGCCATTCAGGAATGAATCCATCAAATTGCCTTTTTTTGAGCCGGATGTGTGAACAGGAAACAGGATTTTGGAGCTTGTGTGTGTTTTGGGTTTTTTGGAAGGAGGGCAGTCGCGTGCCCCCGGTTTCAGCTCACATTCTGAAGGAACGGGGTGTGTGATAGGGGTGACTAATCCCTTCAAACGCACACAATGTGGAAAGCAGGTTTTCCTGCTGAGGCAGCAAGGGTTGGCACCAGAGAGAGAAAGAGAGGGTTTGTTTTTGTGTAGACGGTGCAGAGGGTTTGAGAGCTTTTCTGTTAATACGCCTGTATGGTAAATTAGCAGTAAAGAGAGGAAATGGGTTTAGAGGACTAAACCAGCGGGTCAGGGGATTCTGGATGAGCTGGGATTTTCTTTCAAACACAAAGTCTGGGTCATCCATTCCACTCAGCCTCTTTTGTTTTCTTTTGCATTGATGTTGCTTTCTGTCTCTTTATTGATAGATGGTTATATGTGCTGCTCTAAAAGTCACATTAACAGTTTACATAATATGATGTATGGAGTTATGTTAATAATGTATAAAATAATGTAGGGATGGTACATGACGGTTCACTAGAGCAATGAGAAATGGATGTGCATGATAATGAGTAAATGCACCTAACTATAACTCTGGTAAAATTACAGACTTTTCAATAATAATCTTACACTCACCTAAATAATTATTAGGAACATCTGTTCAATTTCTCATTAATGCAATTATCTGATCAACCAATCACATGGCAGTTGCTTCAATGCATTCAGCGGTGTGGTCCTGGTCAAGACAATCTCCTGAACTCCAAACTGAATGTCAGAATGGGAAAGAAAGGTGATTTAAGCAATTTTGAGCGTGTCATGGTTGTTGGTGCCAGACGGGCCCGTCCGAGTATTTAACAATCTGCTCCGTTACTGGGATTTTCAGCCACAACCATTTCTAGGGTTTACAAAGAATGGTGTGAAAAGGGAAAAACATCCAGTATGCTGCAGTTCTGTGGGCGAAAATGCCCTGAGGTCAGAGGAGAATGGGCCGACTAATTCAAGCTGATAGAAGAGCAACTTTGAATGAAATAAGCACTCGTTACAACCAAGGTATGCAGCAAAACATTTGTGAAGCTACAACACGCACAACCTTGAGGTGGGCTACAACAGCAGAAGACCCCACAGGGTACCAATTATCTCCACTACAAATTGGAAAAAGTGGCTACAATTTGCACGAGCTCACCAAAGTTGGACAGTTGAAGACTGGAAAAATGTTGCCTGGTCTGATGAGTCTCGATTTCTGTTGGAACATTCAGATTGTAAAGTCAGAAAACAGAATGAGAACATGGATCCATCATGCCTTGTTACCACTGTGCAGGCTGGTAGTGGTGGTGTAATGGTGTGGGGAATGTTTTCTTGGCACACTTTAGGCCCCTTAGTGCCAAATGGGCATCGTTTAAATGCCACTGCCTACCTGAGCATTGTTTCTGACCACGTCCATCCCTTTATGACCACCATGTACTCATCCTCTGATGGCTACTTCCAGCAGGATAATGCAGCATGTCACAAAGCTTGAATCATTTCAAATTGGTTTCTTGAACATGACAAGGAGTTCACTGTACTAAAATGGCCCCCACAGTCACCAGATCTCAACCCAATAGACCATCTTTGCGATGTGGTGGAACGTGAGCTTCGTGCCCTGGATGTGCATCCCACAAATCTCTATCAATTGCAAGATGCAACCTATCAAAATGGGCCAACAATGTTAACGGCACCGACGTGTGTGCAGTCTGCAGCTCTGCACACACCAGTCAGCCAGAAAGAAACACTGTTGGCCTCGCATCTAATTTGGCTGCTGCTCCATTTACTTTGTTATCTGACGACTACATCAAGGTAACCGCTAAAATGTGCATTCAAAATTTATTGACAGGCCTGTCTAAACCAAAATTATCCTACCGCCAGCCACACGATGTTGCAAGAGCTCTTGGCAAACAGAGGAGGGGTTGGAAAAGGACTCGATGCACACACCCGAGTTCAGGTCTTATGTTTGGCAAAAACACAATTTTAAATCACCTGAGACCTGATGCTGCTATTATTATACCCAACCAGCTCAGGTCTCGGGTCGGACCTTGGGTTTTCGAATCTAAGTTCACCCGTGAAGACCTTTACCCTGAACCACAAAACCAGTCATAAGTCGCACGGTTTTATTTGAAGCAATAGCCAATACAAAAACATTGTATTGGTCAAAATTGTATATATTTTTTTACATTTTAATATATTACAAATATATGTATTATCATTATTATTATGTGTTGCTAAGGACTTTATTTTGATAACTTTAAAAGCGATTTTCTTAATATTTGGATTTTTTACCAAATATTGTTCTATCCTAAGAAATACATCATACATCAATAGAAAGCTTATTTATTCAGTTTTTAGATGTTTAAAAAAAACTTTTTGTGGTCCAGGGTCACAAATCTGAGTTAGTAGAGGACCGTTTCATCTTTCAGTGCTTTCAATATTGTAAAACTGTGGAATTTAAGCTCAGATGGGTGAAATATTTCATTGTATGGTTAATATTTGTATGCACATATTACCATAATTATGCACTGAATAATAACAGAAACATTTTTTAAGAAAGTAAATTATGCTTTATTTTCATGCTGAGATGTGATGCTGTTCATTAAAAGGGACCTTGATATAAGAAAGCTTGAATTTCTGTGTTTGATTTACTGGAAACAGCATTTTTTTCTGTCCCTCAGGGGTAAAATTGAAGAATTTCAGCAGCAGCTTGATAGGCAGCATCGGCCGGACCTGACAGCACCTCCACCTGAAGAGACAGATGAACTCAGTCAAAAACTGACAGGTGTGTCCCTTTTCATCACACACACTTACAGACTTCGGGTCTTCTTTGCCCTCTGAACATAAACTGATGATAGATGTTTACATCCTCAATTGTGAATCCTCAATTTCTTTATATGCTTTAAAAAGGAATCGTTCACCCCAAAAAATAAATATTTTTTTGTATTTTTACAAAACCCGTGTTGCACCTGGTTCATATGACCCAACAAACACATATTTTGAAAACACAAGCAGCACACATGACACTCCAAACACTTATTGAATTCGCGCCCTTCGGATGAGCAGGCATGAGCCGCCACTGCTTAAAACAACTTTTGAGAAAACAAGACTAAAATAACAGTGATGTCTAGCCTTTACATAATCTTAAACTTTTCTTAACTTTTCGACTTGTTGTAAGCCAGCAGGTGACATTCACAAAGTCCCACACATGTGCCGCCTCTTGAAAAAGTTTGTGAGTGAATGCAGCGAGAGCTTCTCTTCTCCCAGAGCTCTGATCCATCACTAAGTTTCTGAAGGGTAATCACAGGGCTCTTATCACGCTAAAGGAGGGGGGGGGGGGTATCTGACAGAACATTGTCACAGCTGATTGAGAGAAGCTTCCAGTGAGCCGTCGGGCAGGGCGCTTGATCACAGCTGTCAAAGAACTGACCACCTTCACCCTCTTCAAAACAGTCCCATGATCACTCTTCATCTGTGCCAGCCTGTGCCACTCTTTACTGAAGCCCACCGTCATGATCCTCACATCCAGAGCGCTTTCACTCTCATGGGCTTTTGATTAACTTTAGTTGACAAGCTTGTGGAGGGTTGTCATCTTAAAAACAACAGGAAATGCAAAGCATTTGATAAATGCTTTTATCAATAAGTGGATATCTATCAAAAATGCGCTAACATGCAAATCAATTAACCAGCTATGCAGAAATCTGTGAATTTGGAGATTTGTCAGGTTTCTCGCAGGAAGTAACGCCACCACCTAGCCATTCAAAAAGCTGACCTAAAATCTGTTATACTGTTATAAACAGCTATACTGTTATATTTCTTTTCATCTAAATCTAAAGTTTTTTATTTTGCAGTTTCTTCCTCAACTGCATGAGTCAAGAGTCGTAACTTTACGCTTCAGTTTGTGACATTTATCTTTAAAACCTGGAGACATGTGCACATGAACAAAACCTGTTAAGCTGTTTACATACAACACAAAATCGGGCAAATATCTACATGTGCTTTAGCTTATCAGATTTTGCTTTAGCTGGTTATGACTTTTCCACGATAAAAAAAACAGTTTTACGCATTAACTTGACCTTACACAATATCAGTTTATTACCTCTTTCCCTGCCATCATTTTTTTTAAAGTTGCCAGCCAACGCCAGCATTTTTTATGATTTTCACAAAACTTTATTGCCTTCCAGAAAATTTTCTTCTATAAATATATAAACATACAAATATATCAAGTGAAAGAACACACCTTCTGCTTTCAATCAAACAAACAAAATGGTTTCATCGTACCTTCATTTGTTTTCTTTTTATCACCTCTCAAATATGGGTAGGTTTCTTCAAAAATACCAAATTTTGAGCAAAAAGCTGAGATAATTGCATTTTTGTAAAAGACTTTTGATAGAGATCAGATTCAGCATGATGATCAAAACATACACAGAGTTTTTACTGTTTGGCCTAATGGGATACTTCCAAGGTTTAATATGTTGTGTAAGGATAGCAGCGGAAATATGGATTGCCGTAAAAACTCGTTATTGGCAGAGAAGCGTTTTCTCTTAATTGACGAGCTAACTCGTCAATGGCCGGTAAAGAGTTGCATGTATACGTACAAATAATCTAGGTATTGTTTCAGACTAATATAACAAATATTACGGTAAAGTTTTTAATTCACAAATATGATTAACTAAAAAATAGGGTGTACTTGACTGAGTTGACTGCATGTCAGAAAGCCAAAAGATGGTGTTTGAGAAACTTAGCAACCCTTTGCAATCCACCATAAACTTATATTTAAATCTGACTCTCATTCTGGAACGCACACATTTTTTACAATCCAATCTGAATATGCCGCTTTAATCTGAATACAGATTACATTGGCTGGCGATTCTTTACGTGTTTTTAGTTAAAGATCTGTCACTTTCTATTATGACTAAAGTGGCACATTCACAACAGTTTGGCATTACTGATCGTTGAGCTGGTTATGTTTTAGTGTTTAAATGTGAATATAAATCTATTTTAACGCCTCTCAGATCATTTGCTCATTCATTGGTCTCTCTGATTTGCAGAGGAGCAGATGGAGCTACGTAAGTACTTCGCTTCTCTCTTCACAATCGCACCCGCAGAGGATGATGGGAAAATGAACGGCCCTGCAGAATCCTGTTTGAGCATCGTAGAGATAGATGAGGTAATTGTGAAGTCCCTGCGATGTACTGCTGGTCTGTAGCCAAAAAAAAACAAAAAACATCTCTGGTGTTTCTTCACAGATGTAGCATCCTCCATTTCTCCTGTGTAAAATGTTTTTTTTTTTTTTTTTAGTTTGTTTTATTGTCACTTAATTTTTTCCAGATGGATACGGATGCTATGACGTACAGATCCTTGGGATTTGAGGAGAAAAATGAAATGTAAGAAATTCAAGATCAAGGCAAGACTTTTAAAAAGGAAGCTAAAGAAAGGTGTTCACCATGAAATGAGAGCTCACGTATTATTAAACTGGACGTTTTTTTCCCAAGCTGACATAACTACAGTTTTATGCAGATATTAACACTTGTATAAGTCACAACTAAACTTAAAATTAGGCGATTTACCAAGGCACTGTTATTTTGCACAAGTTGTAAAGGAATAGTTTAACAAAATATGAAACTTTTGTCATAATGTAGGGGAAAGCGGTGCACAAAGTAATGCTTTTTGGCTTTGGCTCTATCATTCAAAAAATATTTTAGTTAGATGAATCATTTTTTACACGATCAAAACGCACATCTCTGCTACAAATGAAGGTTGGTTTATGGGATCTACCGTTATCATACAATTACACCAAAAGTGACAGGAGTGCAAACGCTTCCCCATAGGTGGGGTTTATTGTAACAAACAGAGGATATGTTGTAACAGCTAGAAAATTTTGTTTAAACACAAATAATTAAATCACATTTTGTCTATACAATAAATATATATATATATATATATATATATATATATATATATATATATATATATATATATATATATATATATATATATATGGATATTGTTTATATACAGTATCTGCCTATTATTTCCCGTTATATTTTTATTAACAGTTGTCATTTTGGTTAATAGTATTTACATTTTTAAATTTCATTATCATTGTATACCTGAGACTGTGTGACAACTAACCCCGCTGTGTAAAATTGTTTTCAATCCCAGCTATCAGTTACTAGGATTTGCTGACATGCTGTTATGTTTTAGGTAACAAGACAGTGATTAAAATAATATAATGTTGGGTTTGGTGACTTACACACCCAACTCAGAAATAACAAGAACATAAGACAAATATATTTAATTCCAAAACACTGTTCAATTTCTTAACCAAAACACATCAAAACTTTTTACAAATTGATAGGAGATATTCTAACAGTAAGAGAAAAAGACCCTGTATAAATATATAAAAGAGCCAAGTTACAATTAACCCCTGTGTTAGTTTGTGCCCCGCTCACCCCTACTCACCCTCATGTCATCCCTAATGTAAATAACTTCATAAAATGCTGTCATGTTATTTTATTCTGCATTCCAAAATGAGAGTCAACAGCTCCAAAAACTACACCCATCCATCATTAAAGTTATCCAAATGGGTTCAGTTGAAGAAAGAAAATCATACACAATTGGGATGACATATTTTGGTGAACTATTGCTTTAATTTAAAATGACCTTTAATTCAGTCAATATGTACCATTCACCATTCAATTTTAGTTGGTAGTTGATACACTTTTTGTCAACAAACATGCTTGTCAACAACTTTTTTGTATTCTTAAAAGCAAAATTAAGACTCTGCATGTTTTCCACCAAAAGGTTTGCATCCATTAATGACCAAAATGTAGAAGAAGAATCTGGATGCTTGATTGCAACTTCCACACCATCTCAGATGACCAAAGCTACGAAGCTCAACTCTTCCCTTGAGCTCTGGCCACCATCAAAACAGGCTGACCGATTTCCATCACCTTTGCCAAAATCTGAAAGCTCTCATTTACTCCAGGAATCAAGTTCAGAATCATTTCTAAATGTTCCAAGGGAAGACCGAAAAGTTGAATGTTCCTCTCACGTAATTCTGTCCACCACATTCAGTGACTCTCCAGAACCAGAATCATGGACAAGATCTTCTACAGCACAAATGAAGAAGCCTTCACAATCATCTTCTTTGTCCCTGAGAAGAAAATTGAAACCAACCAGTCCAGACCATGATGTCGTTCCCTCTGGCAGCCTACCATCTACTCGAAAGCATTCGCCTTTGCTTCTCGCTAAACAAAGCCCAAAACCTCCAGATGCTCCAATCTCAACATCTAGATTGGCTTCCTTCTCCGTGAATCGTAGACTTGAACATTCAACATCACAATCTAATCAATCATCAGCATCATTAAAAACAGCATCACCTGACTCCATCAAGAGTCACACTGATGGGAACAATACACCCCCAGCTTCAAAATGGTTAAAGAGTGCACGGAGGTCACCTAAAACTACAACACTTTCCTTACACCTCAACATTTCAGGTCAGTAGGATTTTAACTGGTTAATGGTACGAGTTACAAATTATAGCAAGTTTACTTTACTTTACTTACTTTAAATGCTCGAGCCAACATTGGTCAGTGAAGTAAACAATGAAAGATTGTTTCTTGCACAGCTGTTTCTGTAGGTAAGTAGGTAGACCATCAAGTTAGCAAGCCTAATAATGCGTTCAGACCAGCCGCGGTAGAGGCGTCAAGCGCGAGTAATTTCAATGTTAAGTCAATGTGAAGACGCTTGACACGCGTCTGGGGGTCTTGTGGCGGGAATGAGGCGTTTAGCTCGGATTGGACGTGATTCCGCCTCATTCGCACGACTAGTTCAGGAAACGCCAGAGTTGAAAAATTGTAACTTTGGTGGAAAAACGCGCCGTGTTAACCAATCAGGAGCTTGCTCTTATAGTGATCCGAATACAGAAAGCGAGCAGAGTCGCCCTCACATGATGCGAATTTCCGGGTTTATGTATTGATGACTAGAATTTCATGCGCAGCTTTCAGCGAGTAAACTCACAATGTTCAAGCGGCAAACTAGACACAGTAGACGCGAAATTAACGCCTTAAACGCGGCAGGTGTAAACCCACGGTAAAAGTTAAGGGTTTGATTCACAGAGAGCACACACATATTGATAAAAATGACACTTTGGAAACCAAATGCATAAAAAGTAAATCTAAAGTGTTAATTATAACAAGTCTGGTGTTGCAGTATCATAATTTGATTTCCCACAACATTTATAATAATTTCACATTATATTTCATAAATCCAATGACACTAAACTCTCTGCCATGAACAAAGCAGACACTGTTTTTGCACTGATATATGAAGCAAGATGACCCCTTTAAAAGGATTTATTAACATTGTGAAAGGTGTAGAAAGAGTCAAACTCTATTGAATACAATAGACAATGCAGGTCTTGAGATTATAAATGTGACTGGTGTTATAATGGTTTATGTAAATTTCTTTACTTTCTATTAGATAGAGCAGAAGCAGTACAAGTACCTCTCTTTCTATTCCTCTCTTGCCGATTAAAAGGGCTTAATCCACTCATTTTTTTCAGATTTAGTAGTCTACTTGCTATCCCGGTGCCCGGTGACTTTACATTACAGCTTTATAATGTAATCTGATTCAAGAAAACTTATAGACTGTTTGCCCATTCAGTGCAATGGGCTTGACATTAGCATTGCTCCTTTGCTATCATCTCTGCTTTCTGAGCAAACATTTCAAATATAAGAAGACGGTTCATGACAGTGCTTGACATCGGATTCGTTCTCCGATCGACTCTGGTTTTATACACAGTAGCTATGTTTACATGCAACCAAATAATCCATTTGTAATCGTATTAATGGCTCAATCGGATTAAAAAGCCTTCATGTAAACACCTTAATCGGATGCAAATTTGGATGGTATTGAAGGGGGTGTTGTAGTCCGATCTCTGATCCGATCAGCAGGAGAAAAGTATGCATGTAAACACGTGAATCGTATTTTCTCAATCCAATGCAAAAATACCTTGTGCACATGCGCAGAACATTTTTGCTCAAGTTCAAGTCTTATATTTACCTCCTATTTATGTGTCACATGATTCACGTCACAGAAACATGCAATAGTAAGGCAATAGTAACACGCATTATTAAGGTAATAGGCAGTGGTGGCTCGTGACTGCTTTTCGAGGAGCGCAAATTCAAAATATGTGTCGTGTGTTGCTCGTGTTTTCTAAATATGTGTTTGTTGCGTCATGTGAACCATGTGCATCACATGTTTTGTCAAAATAACTGTCTGCTGCAAACGCGTCAAAACCGTTAATGATAAAAGAGACGCTCACGTTCACAAAATGCTGGGTGGCGTTGCCAAGTCCTCAGATAAGGTTTGACAACTTAAAATGTCCTGGAAGCGCCCATTTGGTAAGCCAGGTGTCATTCAGCGCACCATAGGCTTTTGACTGGATTACGCCAAAACGAAGCCAGCCAATGCATAGCCAGCAAAGTTTTGTGTGCACTGTAAGTTGCAAATGCATAAATGTAAATGCTAAGTTGGTGTAAGTAGGATGTAAAGCGCTTCATGTGGTGCCTAACAACACTTTGAACCATGGTAAAATAATCAATTATACGGACATGATTGATTGCTTTCCAGCTAATATTGCAACATTGAAAAACACATTGTAAATGACAATAATCCAGTCTCTGTGACTTGTCAAACACAAGTGCCAACCCACAGACATAACCCTTTATTCACACAGAGTTTGTTTCTCCATTATTTGCTGACTTGCAGAATGATGGAAACTTCAAACTGTGGAAGATAAGCATTATTAATGCAAGAGGCAGGGAAGCTCTGTTAGACCATGTCCAGGCTTCTCAACGAGGGCCGTTAGATAAGGCACATGTTTGTATCCTCAACGCTAGACTCCATCTCCTCCCTGACTCAATGTCCTCTCTCTCCTGCTC
The DNA here is from genome assembly GCA_025389145.1 of Misgurnus mizolepis. Lineage (NCBI taxonomy): Eukaryota > Metazoa > Chordata > Actinopteri > Cypriniformes > Cobitidae > Misgurnus > Misgurnus mizolepis. The sequence continues at coordinate 27,384,433 of JAIFKI010000025.1, read as the reverse complement.
TTCATTACCATTTCTGTGTTTGTCACCTCTCAGATTCAGAGGAAGAAATGACAGGGGATGATGTTTGCTTGGTGCCCAGTGAGGAAGACTCCTCGGATGAAGAACTGAGATGTATCAATGATTCAGAAGTGATGAAGAACATTGCTTCCTCACCCCGTCCGGCAGCGACCTCTTACTCAGATTCTCTCTTGTCTTTCCGGTGTCTCTCAGAGCCGGAGTCGGGCCTGTTAACAGAATCTTCCCAGGTAATCAGATGTTTTGTATTGCATGCAACCTGTATAATGTCAATGCATTTGCATTTGTAAGACCTGCACACAGATATGCAGTATGTGTTTATAGCTATTCTGTGTATAATGTGAGACCATAAAATAAAAAAAGAGATTTTAAGCCCATATCCAATGGAAATCTTTGCTTTTCAAACCTGAGGTTTAATGTTTTTGTGAGATTCACCCACTTTGCTGTAAACTCGGTTGTAGCCGACTGATGCATCATTTAAGTAATCTGAATTTCATATCATTGTCTACGCTTTCCAAAAGCAGTAATTCTGAATCATGATGGGAATTTCTGTACATTTACTGTCAGCGGGCAATACAGCCATTAATGTTATTTTAGGAAATGGAGCTTTTCCGAACACTGCTGGAAATGTTTAAGCATAGAGAGCCGAAAAAAAAAATGAGAGAACGGAAGAAAAGGAATTCCATAGTTCATATTGAATAGCCCTGTGGGAAACTCTTGGATACTAAAGACTTAATCAGTTAGATATTACTCGTATCTAATTTAATTGTGGATTTCGTGCTGTGTGAGAGCTAATAACAGGAAAGACCCTCAGATCCACACCGCTGATGAAGACCACGGGAAACAGAGCTCTTCATCCGGCCACGAGATCAGAGAGAGACAGAGAGAGTTATATTAAACACCTGAAATTAAACGTTTGATTGGAGAGCTGCCTTATCTTTGCTCTTTTGTCTGCCGATCAGAAAATTGTGTCCTTAATTACCACCCGCCGATATTTTTTTATTCACGACCTCATTTCCCATTTAAAGGACACCAGCCGGGAACCAATCAAACATAATTGTTTCTCATTTCCTTACAAGGTAAAAAAAGATATATAATTTCTTTAAAAGCGTTTTGGTCTGTCCAAATGCTACATTACATCTGAATGTGACGAGTGCAATTTGACCTTTATTTTAAAGCGCATGAGAGAAAAAGCAGTGCTCATTCGCTACTCGACAAATAAGGATAATGAAAACATGATATACAGTGGTGTGAAAAAGTGTTGGACCCTTCCTGATTTATTTTTTTGCATGTTTGTCAGTCTTTAATGTTTCAGATCATCAAACAAATGTAAATATGAAGGGAAAACAAAATCCAAACACACATTGGCCCTGTTTAAAAAGTGCTTACCCTCTAAACCTAATAACTGGTCGGGCCACCCTAAAGGGGTTTGCACACCGGACAAGAAGCGCAGTGCCACGCCATGAATCTAAAAACACAATACATTATTTTCTAAAAATGGCGGCACCTGTCTGCTGTGACTCATACACTGATCAAATCCCTGTCATGCCACAGAGCGCCACTCACATAGTTTAAAGGAACAGTATGTAAGAAATTTATATCAATGAATCATAAAATGGCCCTGATATGTCACTTGACAATAAGAAATCATTTTCGTTTCAAATACTTATATCACTGACAACAGTGGTCCGGCCAGGATATTGTCTTTTAAAAAGTGGATTTGCAGCCCTCAACTGATGTTTATGTTGTCATTTTGTGTATTGGCCACCTGTTGTGCGATTGCAGTACCAGTTTAAGCCACAAGTTTTGCAGTACCAGTTTTGGCCACAATCATACATACTGTTCCTTTAACATTAAATAACATCACATTTGTCCCTAATTCTTAGTGATTAACATTGGCTGCTAACGTATATTTGGCATTTTGAAGTAGATGCTATCTGACTAAGCTTGCGCTATTTAATGTGCACTTCCGGTGTACAATAACTCCGAGTTGTCCTAGACGTGACGCAGCGTTGCGCTTTTCGTCTGGTGTGCGACCCCCTTATATACAACTGCAATCAAGAGTTTGTGATAACTTGCAATGAGTTACAGTGCGGTGGAGGAATTTTAGTCCACTCATCTTTGCAGAATTGTTGTAATCCGGCTACATTGGAGGGTTTTCGAGCATAAACCACCTTTTTAAGGTTATGCGACAGCATCTCAATAGGATTGAGATCAGGACTTTGACTAGGCCACTCCAAAGTCTTCATTATGTTTTTCTTCAGCCATTCAGCTGTGGACTTGCTGGTGTGTTTTGGTTCAGAACCCAAGTTTGCTTCAGCTTGAGGTCTCGAACAAATGGGCGGACTTGTACTTCAGGATTTTGTGTTAAACAGCAGAATTCATGATTTCATTTATTACAGCAAATCTTCCAGGTCCATCACACTACCACCACCATATTTTACCTTTGGTATGATGCTCCTTTTGTGAAACGCTGTGTTACTTTTACACCAGACGTAATGGGATACACACCTTCCAAAAAGTTCAACTTTTGTCTCGTCAGTCCACAGTTTTGTCAGTTTCTTCCCCAAAGTTTCCCAAGCACTCTTTCACACAGGGTTTGGATTTTATTTTTCCTTCATAATAAAAACTTTTATTTAAAAACTGCATTTTGTGTTTACTTGTGTAATCTTTAATTAATATTTACATTGAAAATGTGACAAGCATGCAGAAAAAAATCAGGAAGGGGGCCAACACTTTTTTACACCACTGTATGGACTCGTAAATGAAGTTCTTGGTAAATTAAATCTTTCTATGCCACAGGGTTCCTCTATGATATTTCCTTGTCTCATGGCAACAAAATAGCTCCCTGCATGTTGTTTACTTCAGCTGTATTTGTTCATGACTAAAATTGTGCAAAAATAAATTAAATGCAGAACATGAGCAGACATTCATCCTGAAAGAAGTGTATTTAAATGTTGCGTTATCTTTAAATTAGCAAATCAAAAACAAGACCCATTTGTGTGATGGTGTTTATGTCTGTTTCCCACCCCAGGCCCTTCTTTCATTAGCCCAGCGACAGGACGTCCAGCCTGGACAGGACCAAGGCCTGGAGGGGTTCTTCACATTGGGACTGAAAAGTGGGGATCTACAGCCCAGCCCGACTCCAGCTCAGACCTGGAGAGAAAGACGAAGCAGCACAGATTGTTTTCTGGGTTTGTACACAAACAAGATAAGAGTTCAATTCTGGCAAAACAAAGTCGTATATTTCTGATTACAGAGGATTATACATTGTTTGGCCTGAAGGTTTGCCACAAGTTGCACTCCGTTTAAAGTGCCCCGGGTAAAATATATTTCTGCAGTGATTGCAGAGAGGATGATTTTGTTTCCATCTCTAAAAACTATTTAAAGAAACCCTCCCTGTGTTTTATGCATTGGGAAGCGTTTAATAATATATGTCTTTCGTCCTCGTTGTGTCTCATGTTGTCAGATTTTTGACAGTCATGGAGTTTAATAAACACTCATTGAAATAGAAAGTTGTTGTCTGAATGAAATGACCTACAGTCCAAAAAATTCTATCAACATAAACTTGCAAAACCAAGTTTTAACTTCATGCTGCATTTTATTTCACAGTGTTGTCTCAGCTTATTTTTATGTTTAGGACAGATGAGTCTGAGATATACAGTAATTAGGATGACGTATTTTTCTCAAGCTAAATTATTTCAAAGCCTTGAAAACCATAGTACATTTAGTAAGGAGTTCAGAGAATTGCTCATTACATCTGGCATCTTGCAAAAAAACTGCGTAAGGCAAGCCAATTGGCTTTTATTTCAATGAAATTAATTTACATAAATGAGTTTATTAAACACACTAATCTAAATTGACTTGCAGTGCTTTACAGTACATTACATCAGTATGTGCATTCCCAAGGGTTGAAACCGTGACGTTGGCGTTACTGGCCAGGAAAGTTGCTTATACATTAAATAAGTCTAGGAAATGTGCATGTGCCAGTGGGCGGTCCATGGGTGTGACATCAGAGACTGAGATTAACGAGCCTCATTGGCAGCTACATTAACAGATAAGTTTTTCTCCTGTGACTGCAGGATTCACTATAGCCCAGAGTGATCGTGCAAACAGCACATTATTCTCTATAAAACTCACAGCATGTCATCCCTCTCTTCACACTTCTATAAGTGTACAGAACATAAATCTTATTTAAAACGACTTGGGTTTAGAGTTCTCTCGAACTTAAAAAACTCTGCCTTTTATGACCTCAGCCGAACCTTTAAATCGGGCTCCTAAAATTACAGAAACATAAGCGTGGATATTGGTTAAAAAATCTAATTTGAACAACTTTCTTGTAGCGTAAAAGGCCCGCTTAGGGCCATAGCCTTGATGCCGTGCACTTACACATATGGATCACTAGTAGGCAATGTTCACACCGGTCATGTCATGGTGTATACACAGTATCATGGCAAAGCCAAAAAAGCAGCAGGCATGTGATAAATAGACAGCGACTATTGTTGCAGCTTGAGTTAAATATCACTTCTCAACTTTGCCAACCTTTGTTTATACTGTCACAAGCTAAAAAATGCGTATGAAGAAATGCAATGCAGATTTTTTGACTTGACGGGAGGGGTTCAAGCAAACGAATCATAGTGCTTGCAGTCCGCGTAGAATGGACGTGTTGTTATATTTTTGGAGAGGTGCGCGCCACACACAGAGCTACGCACATCCTAGGCGTAGCTATGGCACGAACTGTCAATCATCCCTAACTTGTAAAAACAAATACTTTTAAAATGTAATGTTTAAATGAACTGGTCACAAATACAATGCACAAGTCGCTCAAAGGCGTTTGGATGCAAAGATGTTTGCATTAAAATTTTCAAAAACTACTAGCACAATGTTATGTATTTTGTGTACTTCTATACTTAATTATTCCTAATTTTTTTAACAATATTTAAATTCAGAGAAGTCACAGTTTAAAAAAAATAACGTTTAAGGTCGCTGGTCAATGGGCCGTGTCCACATTATCTTTGGTTTCCACTTTAAATGTGGTAGAAATTATACGTGTGTTCAACTTCATGCAGCGCTGCACAGACCGGTCGTTGTACTGTATGACATCAAAGTTTCGCGAGAAGCTCCGAAAGCATTACTTTTTTGTCACTCTCGCAAGATGTTATATGGGGAAGCTGATCGTAAATTTACGACAGTAAATATATCAAAAATATATTTATTATTCGTCATTTGTGTTGCTAAGAACTTTTCGATTTTCAAAAAGGCAATTTTCTCAATATTATTATTTATTTTTTTTGCACCCTCAGATTCCAGTTTTTTAAATAATTTTGCAAGGAGTCCTTCATAAGAAAGCATACATCAATAGAAAGCTTATTTATTTAGCCTTCAGATGATGTATAAATCTCAATTTCAAAAATTATGACATGTTTTATGGTCGAGGATAGAGGTCTTTTTGGGAAAGATTTTTCCAAAAGAAATGTACCCGATCCAAAATGACCCGAATCACTTTTTAATTAACCCAAATGTAGACGGCACTGATGTGTGTGCAGTCTGCATCCCCACACGCACCTGTCAGACAGAAGGAAACCTTGTTGGCCTTGCAACCAATTTGCCACGCTGCTCTGTTTATTTTCGTTTGTTATCTGACGACAAGCCCAAGGGAACTGCTAAAATGTGCATTCAAAATTGATTGACAGGTCTGGCTCAACGAAAATTAACCTACCGCCAGCCACACGATGTTGCAAGCGCTTATGACAAACAGAGAAAGGGTTGGAAAATGACTCAATGCACTCGATGTCCAAGGGACACGTGAAACTTTAAGACCCGAACCAGCTCGGTCTGGACCCGTGAAGACCTCTAGTCCAGGGTCAAATTTATTACATCGTCCATGAACATAATTTATGAGTCCCGTCAGACTGATGACCAAATGGAGATAAAGACGACATTTCACATCATTCCACAGTGCGATTTTGTTTTACTAGGATGACTTCTAGTGGTGAATATTACATATTGTGCCTTTAAATGCATAAATGTAAATGCAAAAATACATCCTTAGGCTTTTATATTCATAATCGAGGCAGGAATGTCACTCCAGATTAAATATACAAGCGTGCTTTAATGAAATCCATAGACCATCTCTCTTAACAGTACATTTGTTCAGCTCATGTTATTTAGATACCTAATTATTCTATACTTGGATGGATTGGCTATTGAAGAGAGCTCCTATAGCTTACACATTTATTTATATGCTGGTATTATCCTTTAGCTTTTCAGTTTTAATGTTACCTTGGCAAGACCATTAGACTGAGTGTAAACACTAATATATATCTTTAAACAACTCCATTTAAAGTGTCATGACACAACCTCCTCACTTCATGATGACTTCTTTACCACACTTTTGAAAAATGTAAAGTTATGCACAATAACGGGCACGGAGGGAGCGGGGAATATAGCAACAGTCTGTCTGAATAAATCAGGTTTATTGCGCTTTAATTGAGCGGCGTCAGGTTCTCATGAAAGCATGCTGCGAATTACATATGGCGTATTATATAGTATGCCGTTTTAAAACCTCACAACACATAAAAAATATACAAAGGTCATTTTATATCTGATTTAATGCTCAAATAAATTCTCAGCCTTTCGCATCTTTACTCGACAGCTAAAAAAAATATGCTTGAATGTGAATATAAATGTGCGCTTTTGCATTTTTTATAACTTTTGAGACTGTTATTCTGCAACATTGATTCATAAATATAAACACTGTGATGGGTTAAGACTCACAGGAAGGATTGATGGCGTTTGTTATGAGCTTCAGTGTCTTAAACAAGTTCCAGTTCTCGGTTCTGGTTCACGTTGCACACAAACATTTCAAAGTTGTTGTTATCGATCGAAAGCTTGTTGTTCTGTCAAAATCGCAGGGGACGAACATTCGCAGGCCGTGTTTCGACTCGCTGCACGTTTGACTTCATAATGAAGAGTTGATTTCAAAGCTGAAGATAGCGCAAAAATCCTTTAGTTGAGCCATTTTTCTCCCAACATTAAAACTTATGGATGGTGCCATCTTTCATCACGCGCAACACATACACGTCTGTCAGCGTCTCTAAAAAATTTTCAATTCAACATCCTTTAAAGGCATCATTTGAATATTCAAAGTCATTTTTCATAATTATGGAAAAGGGTGTTGTTAAGTAATATCGTAACATATGAAACGTCTGGTTTGTTCATTTGGCTTCAAGGTTAATGAAGACGGAGGAAAAATAAGCCCTAATGATGCTTCTGTTTTAGCTCCATCTCTCTGTCATCTCTGTTTTTACGGGCTGGTTCGTCCCTCCATCAATTTCCTGCAAAGTCATTTGTGTTTCCTCTTTTTCGTCTCCATGTCACAGTCGAACTGTTTTTATCGGCCTGTCTGTGCATCTGCAGTCCCTGACGGGCAGTGAGAGAGTCAGCGGCCATTCAACTAGAAAAAGGCTTAATTACAGCAGGCGTTTAAGATGCCGATAGAAGCCACACATGTTTAACCTTCAAACACTCGTTGTATCCATGTTGAGATCCAGTGTGTGTTTGACGTTCATGACTTAGGGCTGTTTTGAACCATAAAAGTGAGAAATGAGCTATTGCCATCATACCCTTGAGCAAGAAACTTAAACCAAGGTTAAAGAAAAAATTTTAGTTGTACTGGCAAAAAGGCTGACCATCACCAATCACCATTAGCGTTAGCATTAACCATTAACATTTTTTGCATTGTGTCATGTTTTATTGCAATTAGCATCCTTGTGCCCATTGCCATTTCTATAATGCAAAATTAGTATTATATATTTAATATTTAAAGTGACCTGAATTCAGCCTCCTGGGCTATTAAGAATGTTTAGAAATTTTACAGTTTTGTGTAAATATGTAGATCTTTAATGTGCAGTAAAGGGATGGTCACACTACGCTTTTCGTCCCAATGACTTCCACGCGTACGCATGTGAATGTGTCAGACCAAAACGCAAATCATGCGAATATATTTCACATACCGAAGTTCAAGTCTGGGGAACTCTGACCTGCGAATTCATATCATATGGAGATATCTGACCAATAGAAAACATGTTTGGATGGCGGGACCTTTCTTTCTACTGAAAAGCAAAAATGGACGAAACCAAAGAACTTTCCCCCCAAACAGCCCCCCGCCCATATTCGCAGTAACTGCCGGAAAATATTTGCGTGCTTAAAGTCTAGCTTGAATGCCATTTAATTATTTTAGTGATGAGTATGATAGTTTAGCATTTAGCCCCTAGTATGTCAATACAGTCTCCTGAAGATGCGTATAAATAGCACGAAGTGTAAAACTTAAACGGTGCATCTTTTGTAAATGGTAAAAAATAGCAAAAAAATTTAGAAACCAATAAATAAAACGACAAAAAAAGATGCACCGTTTAAGTGAATGGGAAGGACTGGCGTATCATATGCACGCCAAAGTGGAATTTGGCGTATGTATTGCATGAGTTTTAAACTTCGTGCTATTTATACGCATCTTCAGGAGACTGGGCTGAGTATGTTGCTAAAAAAAAACATTTTTGTGTGTGTATATGATGTAATGCAACTTGTGGTTTTAAAAAACACATTATTTTCCACATTCTCATTTTAATGTAAAGCACTTTGAATGACCTCTGTGTATGAAATGTGCTATACAAATAAACTTGCCTTACCTTGCCTTGCCATACCGTACATTATTGTTGCTCCTTTATGGCCTGCCTCTCCGAAACACTCCTCACGGTTTTGTACAAAGCTTATAGTTTTGAAATGAACATTGCGCTCCATTTGGCCAGCTATCCAGCGTGTTGCGATTGGCCGAATAACTCTAGCGTCTGGTGGAAATGTGACGATATATGCAATACTGATAGGAGTTAATATCGTCTTTACTACCTTATCAATACGAGCCGAATCTGATTCAGAAAATGCAGATTATCAAGCTGATCGATCAACTTTGCCAGCACGGCTTGAGCAGAGCGTAACAGATTGGTAAGGTAAAGATACTAAAACATAAAACCATGTCTGCATTTGTGATTGTAGAAATGACAAACAACAAGCATTACTTTGCACTGCACAAAACTCATGTTTGTATCATGGTTTGAATAGTTAGTAGCAAATGAGTTAGTAGCTGTGAGTCAGAAGTGGGCGAAGTTATGATAATGACTGTTGTGTCCACGTCAACTCGCTGTGGAAATAAACTGTTGCCTCCAATTCTTACCTTCATTGTAGTCCAAGAAAAGAGATTTTAGTTGGACACAATAACTCGCCTCATCAAATCACTTTGGGATTTGTAATTTTGCTTATTGTAAACATGTACTAACACACATTTACACACCAAAGAAAATGTAAAATCTAATTTGGAAAATGGGTGCTCTTTAATCAATTGCTCACTGTTGCTTTTTGTGAAGATCTTTGTTTTATTTCTATTCTTATTGTAGCTGGAGTCCAGGATCTTTGGAGACCAAGCAGCAGTCTGCGGCATAACGCAGATGAAGGGCTGGTCAATGTGCTGGTCAACAGTCGACCAATCAGAAGCCCCCTTCGTTCAGTCACACCGCGTCGTGACGCATCATCACAGAGGCAGAGTTTCTCAAGTCATCAAGGTAATTCAATAAAAACATCAAAAAATGTAATTTCTTGCACTTTAGACCTTAGTGATAGTAAATGCTTATTTTATTCCGCTAAAATAATGTAGGTGTTTAATTTGAACATACAACCAAGTTTTACATGTTAATAAGTTGAACAAATATTTTACTTTATTGAAAAAAAAGATACTTTTTGATAATGGCATCCAAGATGTTAATGTCTTTCTTTATTCAGTCAAAAGGAAATTACGTTTTTTTTTTTTGAGGAAAAGATTCCAGGATTTTTCTCCATAGTGAACTTTAGTGGACTTCAACAGTTTACAGTTTTAATGCAGCTTCAAATGACTCTTACTTTAAAACCACACCTTCTCTTCTAACACGCATGACGTATATGAAACTACCGCTTCAGTGTTTACCAGTGTGGAGAAAGAGGAACGTTTAGACGTTTTTGTATGTGGAATGATACTAGTTAATGTCTTTGTGTCAGTTTATTGTTTAAAATGGTCCGCAAGTTGCGTTTCACAGATGTAACGCTGGCGCGTTAAAAGTTATTTTTTTTTTTGGCGAAAATGACAATCGTTTCACTAGAAAAACCCCTTATGCCTCGGTTGGGATCATTCAGAGAGCTTTGAAGCTGCATTTAAACTGTTGAGGTCCACTGTATGGAAAAAAAATCCTGCAATGTTTTCTTCAAAAAATTTCTTTTCGACATAAACTTCTTGGATGACATGGTAGTGGTACATTATCAGGATTGTTTTAATGAAAGTTGAGTAATCCTTTAGTTACTACATATCGTATTTTCTGGACTATACAGTAAGTCGCTCTTGAGTATAAGTCGCATCAGTCAAAAATGCGTTTTGAAGAGAAAAAAACATATATAAGTCGGACTATAGACCAATTTAGAGTAGACGTCACAGTTACGTCACCTTAAGCTGCGCGCGCAATGCGGTTGCAGAAAAACAGTGGAAATGAATTAGACACGAGTGAAAAGAGCAAGATAACTCACTAGAAAATGTCCTGTTGTGCTGTTAAGTGTCAGAATAAGAATACCAAAAAAGATGGCTTTCATTTTAATAGAATACCATCGTCAAAGACATCATTTGAAGATAAACGTAGTTAGTGTTTATTATTACAATAAGCCCTTAAACGGACAGACTGGAGCGATGAAATTATCTGTAAATCTTTTAATAATTAGAATAGAAATAAGTAGAGAAGATGTCCGGGGTTCTGTCGAAGTCTTCTCCCTCCATGTGTTTCTTATAGCGTTTTTATCACGTTACAATTATAATTTATTCAGAATAAATGTTTTTTATACTGAAAAAGCAATAATATCACATTTTTTTTATATTTCATAATTTTTTCGTTTTCTATTATTTATTTTTATTTCCTTATGTCTTAGCTTATGTCTTCTTCCTGTTTTTTCTAAAATTATTATGTTTACATACTTAATAAATATATAAATATAGCACACAAACACACATGAAAGTGTTATTAATATATAAACAGGCCTTTTTAATGTATGTTTAAACATAATACTTTTATAATAGTTTTAGAACAAACACGTAAGATAAATATAAGGAAGAAATAATAGAAAACAGGAAAATTATGAAATATTTAATAAACGCTATTATATATAATACATGATAGTATTGCTTTTATATGTACTTTAGCGATTCAGACTGTAAAAATATTTGATTTAGCAAAAAAGAACAATACATATACATTACATACATGCATATCAGTAGCCAAGCCATTTAAACTTTATATCTATCTAAAAAATAAACGTAACGTGATTAAAACGCTATAAGAAACATTGACCTAAAGGGAAACATAAAGGAATCAGACTTCGACAGAACACCGGATCCATAAAAATCACGGTTTAATGCTAAAACACTTCACAACCCTACTGCGGAGCAGTCACTTTCTGCAACCAGTTTGGCTCCGCCCACAAAAAACGTCATCTTTGTTTGCAAACACGAAATTGGTCTATACGTTGTGTTTATTTAGAAAATTATTTCACTAAATCCAAGATGGAAAGGCAAGTTATTCAACTAAACAATAGCACAGAACATCAGGCTAAATAGGTGTCCTTACATGTTAAAGTAACATAAACAGTTATTTACACGATACACAATAGCATACAAAACATACTTTGGAGGCTAAACAGGTTAAATTAACACGACAAGCCAAATCAAGGTTAAAAAGGTCCCAAAGTCATTCTGTATCACTGAATCCATTGAATTACATAAATACAGGAGCAGAGCGTACTCTCATGGCTGTAGATGGTAATGGTTTCTCTTGGTTCATATGAAATAATTGTGAAGTCGCACCTTACTAGAAGTTTCAGGACCTGCCAAACTTAAAAAAAAAGTGTGACTTATAGTCTGAAAAATAAGCTATTTAATTTATTTAAATGAAAGCAAAATTGTGAGGGACAGAAGTATGAAAAATTTAACATGGGCTGTGAAAAGTATAGATACAGGACTTCAAGACAATAAGACATTATTAAGCAATCTTGTGTTGAGTGCATCAGATGAAATACGCCATCTACCTTACGTAAGGTCTATATTTATGCCAAAAGTCATGCTAAACTTAGTTTAACGTTTACAACATCAAAACATTTAGTCCAAGTCTGTTTCTCAAAAAGTCATGTTAGCAAACACACAAATGATTGACATGCAGACAGTTTCTACATAACATTACTTTAACACATTTATCCAAAGAAACTTGCAATGCAATACAAGGTTATACAGTTTTTTATATAAAAAAGCAATGTTCTGCCATACAGGAGCTCGTTTCTAACTAGCATAAGGTGGATTAGGTGTGATACAGATGAATATCTCTGAGCTAGTAGAGACATTTTATGTGTAGTGTTCCAAAAAATTCCCTACTGTTTAATCCAGATTTATAAGGCTTAATGTGCGTTTTAAATATCACCCCAGAACCCGTCTGATGTCATATCTCTGCCGTGACTAAACGGTCATTTACCAAAAGTCTACATCACCCTGCTGGACTCAACGGTTATGGCCAAGCAAACATCAATAACACGGCCATATAAGAGTCATGATAACGTTAGGCTGCGGTGTGATTTATTGGCTGAAGTATGTGATTAAAGCCGAGCTGATTCCCAGCATTCTGCGCCGGCACACGCGGCAGAGGTTTCATAAAGAGATTACTGTGTTGCCCCGTGCCAACGGCACGCTCCTCAACGCTCGGCTCGGATCAGCTGAGCTCGCTTTATCAGCCTATAGCTCAACATCTTTTCCTTTCTGTCTCTCTGGTCATCGGTTGCAGGTCTGCAGAGAAGGGAAAAATAATCTGTTTAACAGCACGACAGCTCAGATTTTCACTGGTGCAAATCAAATCGTCAGAAATCCCTGCATGCTCTCTTCTCTGTCTCTCTCACTTCCCTTCATTCTCTCTATAGCTCATGAAACCCTGTCAGGTTAGACATGCCAGATCGAACCTTGTGCCGCAGGGGGATTCACAAAGCCGACGGTCCCCGAGCACAAACCTGAAGAAGCCGTATCAGCTAATACGTGCTCGGTCCGGCTATGCCACCTCGGCTAAACCCGACCCCGGGGAGTGTTTGATTTCTCTTAGCTTACTCTTTCCTACAGGGTTCCCACGGGTCCTTAAATCCTTAAAGGTTGTGAATCTGGGGTAAAAAATTCAAGGCCCTGGGAAGTTTTTGAAAATATACATACATAGATACAGGTAGTTGAAAGTGCTTGAATCTATTTTATGCAAGAAGTTTTCTGGAAAAAAATCCATATTATTCTCTGTGTAGTGTAGGATAATGTCATAAAATTTCTAGACTTTATAAGCACACGTGCTAAACTGTTCACTTTAAATGCTTATATCTGCTGTATGCGAATGTTGATTCATACCAAAATGCTTTTTTGCACAGTTGTGTTTGACACATAAACGTCTCGGGGGTTACGTATGTAACTGTTGTTCCCTGAGAAGGGAACGAGACGCTGCGTCTCCCTTGCCATACTTCCTGCGTCACTGTAATGTGGTCTTTGGCAATATTTCAGATAGCGAGATAGTTCCTGACTCCCGCGTCACCCTGTCTTTGTTGTTAAGCCTCACCATTGGTTCATTTAGATATACACATTCAGACGCACTTACCCCTGTGGGCATCGACCCCCTAAGGTCACTGCAGTGACGCAGCACGAATTGCCTCAAAAGGGAACTTTAACAATGTAAACAAGGTCCTTGAATTTAAAGTTAAGTAAGGGGAACCTTGAGGATTGGGAACCACTGCTCTAAGGGAATACTTCCAGGTTTTATAAGTTGGGTAAATCCACCTAGTGGATAATAGCAGAAATACAGATTGCCTGAAAAACTCGTCATTGGCGAATTGGACCAAATTGCGCCATTTAAATGTTAGGGGTACAAAATATGTAACTGTACATTCGTTAAGGTACAGTAATGTACCAAAACATTGTTTTATGTTTTGTAAACCTGTAAAGGTACAAAACGGAAACTTAGGGTACCACCCCAGTTACCTTATTTTCTGACAGTGTAAAGTATGGACGAGTGCACATGAAAACTATATGCACTAAAAATATGTACAGATTATATGTGACCTGTGCTGGCGAATTGAGTTGGAATAAGCAATAAAAAATTGTTAATTTTTTTATAAAAATTTTTGACGTTCTCTATTAAAAAAAACTTCAAATTGATGTATAATTTGTTGTAATCTGACAAATAATGACAGAGCTAGACCTGTGTAAAGTTGAAGTTAAAGATTTTTTAAAGTTTATAAGCAAAATCACCGCATGGCACACACAAACTCAAAAACAATATCTACAGGAAAAATATATGTTCATCTTTTTTTCTTTCTTTTATTGTTTGATTGACATTGAGACAGACAGCTTTAGATCTACTGTAATGCAAGGATCTAATATAATCTTACACATCAGATATTTTTTCTCAACAGTTCACCAAACATTGACTTCAGACACAACAGATTATATCTGCAGGAATTATTGTCAAAACAGATATTTTTAAAACTGTAATTATATCGGGCTCACGCATCTGCGTGCATGCTTCAGATCTGTCAGCGCGAAGAAAATCATTTTGGAGTCTTGTCACTCTTAATAACTCTTTTAACATCAATCAGGTGCCAAACTTTTTCTCTCTTAATAACTCTTTAAAAATCAAGCAAGTCATGCACTTTATTTTCTAATTCCACAAGTGGATGAAGACGCATCTTGGAATAGTTTAAGAATTCAGGACTACATACCTCTCAGAAAAAGTACAAATAAAGATCATTTTAGATGTTTCATGACTATGTAGAGCATTGGTATCACTAGATGAGGGTTTAATGTACTTATTTTTATAAAAACCTCCATTTCGACCAAAATTGATATTTATACTTTATTTCCCCTGTTGCTCAAAGTAAGATTTAGACTCATTACTTAATTCAAAAAATATAGAAGAGAATTATATAAATATTGTATATCTTCTTAGAAACATCATGGTGGTGATTTTTGAAAAGCACCACTCATTTTTTCTTTATAAAATCTGGTTTCTACATGCAGATGTTCTCAGCAGATGTTCCTCGAGCTCCTCTCAAATCCAGAGCATCGGCACTCGTCGTGTCAGCTCATCTTGTCGTCCTCTGTCCCGTGCAGCCCAGGAGATCATGGAGGTCCAGAGCGTAGAGCGACCTGATCTCCAGAACTCTGATGAAGAAGAGCAGGATTGTCTGGCTTTGGCCTGCCTGGAGGAAGAGTTCAGGAATATGAGCTGTACACCATGTGATCAGGATGAAAAGGCTTAGATTGATGCAGAGCTTGAATATGTGTGTAAAAAATTAAATCCATTTCATAAAAGTAATAAAATGTTTTGGGTTATTATTGTCTTGTTGTGCAAAAACAAGTATGAATGAATATGATTTTGAGGAATTATCATATCTACTAATTTCCTGGTAATATTAATATCATTTGCACTGCAAATAAACTTTATTCTCAACAATTAACCAAGTAAATATGTGCTTTATCATTATTACTTTTCTTGTATGGAGTATGTCCAGGTCTGAAACCACAACTCCTTTAATAATGTTTGAGACTGGCTGGCACACAGCCAGTTAAACAACATCACATCACATGCTGGTTACCTGCTACTCATAGCAACTCACTCATTAGATAACATAAAGTGAACTACATAACATTAAATTTAATGTGAAAGAAAAAACACAGTAACACCAGTGACACAACAAATCACCAGTCACTGGTGTTACTGATCTTTACTGGTGTTACCCATAAGGACAATTTTCACGAAAACTGCATTTTGCTAAATTTCTGCTGCAAAGTGTAAAACCACATGTTGTCAATCATTGTATACTCACTAAATTAAGCTGTTTAATCCATTTGTATTCTAGTTTTTGGCAATTCCCAAACAATAAAGGAGGTCATACCAGTAACTTACACTAAAAGCTTCATATGAAATCATGATTTCTGATAACTTAAAAGTGATAGTGGACTTATACGGGCGTCTCTTCATAGATCTCCAGGAAACTGAAAGAAGGAAGTCGCGTGATGTCATCAGTGTGATTTTGATTTAAAAATAAGAGCTTTTTTGTCAAACGGTAACACCAGTGACACAACTCCAGGGGACCACTATAAGCACACAACACAACATATGTGACCCATGGCCACAAAACCAGCCGTACACTGTAAAAAAATATTTTCAAGAAAAAAATTGTCTCGTTTTTGGACCATTTTTATACCAAATGTAAGTAATTTTGTGCATAAAACAAGCAAAAAATCTGCCAATGGGTTAAGCAAAAAAATCTTGAACATTTTTCTTAAACACTAAATTCAAGAAAAAATTATCCCATTGGCAGATTTTTTGCTTGTTTTATGCACAAAATCACTTAAATTTGATATTTAGAAAAGAATCTTAATTTAAGATTTTTTTTATATTTTTACTGAAAACAAGACAGAATTTTTTTCTTTAAAATCTGACTTTCTTACTTAGTATTTTTGTCTTTTTTTCAGTAGAAATATCTAAAAATTCTTAAATCAAGATGTATTTTTTTGATGAGCAAAATGACGTAAAAAAAAATAAGTCTAGTTTTTAGACAACAACTATACAATTTAAGTGGATTTGTGCTTAAAACAAGCAAAAATATCCGCCAATGGGGTGAAAAAATGTAGCTTAAATTAAGTGTTAAATTAAATCTTATTTTTGGCAGATATTTTTGCTTGTTTTGATCACAGATTCACTTAAATTGTACATTTTTTTTTCTAAAAACTAGACTTATTTTCTTACGTCATTTTGCTCATCAAGAAAAAGCATTTTATTTAAGAATTTTTTGATATTTCTACTGAAAACAAGACAAGAGTACTTAGTTTGAAAGTCATTTTTGCAGTGTAAGTCGCACAGGTATTGTTTGATTTTTCAGAATATTTTAACCAAATGCTTTCAAAAAGTGGTGGGGACAAAATCAGCCATTTTAAAAAGTGGTGGGGACATGTCCCCAGCGTCCCCAGTGTAAATGACACCTATGGTTATGGACATATAATTGTATTTTAAATGGAAGAAAACATTGTTTTTGAGCTCAAAATAAAGCATTTTCCCTCTGTACAGTACATGACTGTGGGGACTAAATTTTTCATGTTATCGTTTCAAACACATTTCATGACGGGTCTTAAAATTTTGCCTCACTAGGTTTTAGGAAAGGACTTATTTCTCATCCCTCTCTTACCATCTCAAGATGATTTCTGCATTTATATCCATCAAACACCAACGTTCAAGATTGCCACCAGTCGTTGTTAGCGCATCAGTTGCAAAACCTCTAACCATGACAGCTTCCTTTAAGCAACCTTTTAAGTATTTATGTGTGTGTGTGTTGCTGTAATGATAGTGTTGATGGTACATGTTGCTCCTCCAGCAGTGCTGCTTTATATTTTCTGACAACATCATGCGTGTAATGTAATATTAGCATGTCTAAAGGCTTTGGCATATTTTTGAAACGCTTTTGTATTTTCTTGCATGGCTCAGTGGTCCTCTGCCTTATCTCTATGTATTTGAGAGCACCATGCAGTTGTGCGTGTTTGTGTGTGTGTGTGTGTGTGTGTGTCTGTGCATAACAGAGACAAATCTCAGTTGAAGGTCGACTGCTGCTTTTCTGTCGTAGTGCAGTGTGCTGTATGTTGTCATAACAGGATTACAAGAGCTACATAACATGGAAATTGGACAGGATTATGAAATGTCTCCTCCATTAATATACAGATACAGATCGGTCCAACAGCTGTAAGCTCAACACAACGCCACAAAAAATACATCTTTACAGTTACTGTACATGTCTGTTTTCGTTCATTTTAGATACTCGTGACATGATTTTATTTATATAGCGCTGATCAGGATGAAATGCAAAAAGCAACTTAGAAACAAAGAAAAGCAAAGAACCGCAAAAGCATGGCAGTTTTTAAATATAGTTAAGGAGTATTTTAAATTAAAATGTATTTATTATTTAAATTATGCAATAAGTAATACTCCAATTCCAATCTACACTCACCTAGAGGATTATTAGGAGCACCATACTAATACTGTGTTTGACCCCCTTTCGCCTTCAGAACTGCCTTAATTCTACTGGCATTGATTCAACAAGGTGCTGAAAGCATTCTTTAGAAATGTTGGCCCATATTGATAGGATAACATCTTGCAGTTAATGGAGATTTGTGGGATGCACATCCAGGGCACAAAGCTCCCGTTCCACCACATCCCAAAGATGCTCTATTGGGTTGAGATCTGGTGACTGTGGGGGCCATTTTAGTTCAGTGAACTCATTGTCATGTTCAAGAGCTTTGTGACATGGTGTATTATCCTGCTGAAAGCAGCCATCAGAGGATGAGTACATGGTGGTCATAAAGGGATGGACATGGTCAGAAACAATGCTCAGGTAGGCCGTGGCATTTAAACGATGCCCAATTGGCACTAAGGGGCCTAAAGTGTGCCAAGAAAACATCCCCCACACCATTACACCACCATCGTACAGTGGTAACAAGGCATGATGGATCCATGTTCTCATTCTGTTTACGCCAAATTCTGACTCTACCATCTGAATGTCTCAACAGAAATCAAGACTCATCAGACCAGGTAACATTTTTCCAGTCTTCATCTGTCCAATTTTGGTGAGCTCGTGCAAATTGTACACAGGAAAATCCCCAGTGTTAAATTAACTCTACCAGTGTTAAATCAACACTATTTGGTGTTTATATAATCCACACCAAGATCGGTGTTAAAAAAGACTGGTGTTAAAAATATAACTCTGAATCAGTGTTAAAGTTAATGAGATAATGAAGTGATGATTAAGACATTAATGGTGAACACCTGCTGGTCATTCAAATCAATTACATTTTGGATTTTTTCCTGTCTCTAAATTTTTATTTTGATGACTCGTTTTCTGGAGAAAATACTAAAATAATAAAGAAAGACAAATTATTAAATTCAATAGATGAACACTGTTGGGTGTATGCCTCCAAAAGCTGCAATCTTTCACGTTTGCCTCTCTATCAGCATCTCTGTTTGAAAAATAAAATAATAACTTGCAGAGTTATTTTCTAAATGGATAAGTTTGACTTCTAAACAGCTGTCAGAACAAAATACAAGTGCTCAACTATTCCAGCATCCACACGCGTGATTTAGTAGACAAATCTTCTTTCTGACGTGATGTCTCACAAGTCAAATAGACATTTATCACAAAATGTATCACATTAAATCTTAAGTTTGTGTTTGTTATGAGTTCATTTGAAGTCACCATTACTGTGATTAGTGTTTCCTTTAGTTAGGCATTTGTCCCTTGACTTTCACTGATCTAACTCTCTTCTTTTAGCAATAGCAACAATGTTATAGTAAGACCACTTGTTCATTGCTTCATGTAGAGGGAAGCCCTTCCAGACCTTCTCAGATTGTTTATTTCTATTATATTCTAATCTACAAATCATTGAAACATTTGATCACAAATTATTTATGAAGAAACAGGCATATAAAAAAAGCTCTATGCAAATGACATTGTATTGAATAAGACTGCCGCCATGCTTCAGTGTTTTTTGTTGTTGTTGATTTTTTGCTTAAGAGAGACTTCATGATTTCTGATACAAATCTCAATGATGGTGACAGTTAATGGTAAGAAAGTTGCAAAATTTTGTCATGTTGCAATGCATGATGGGATTTATGAATGAGTTTTCTACAATCCTGGTACCCAGCATGCATTGCGGCATGACGTTTTGTTGTTGATTGTCACCATGATTGTGTTTTATAGGCTGATTGTTGATGTCTCAGTGTATCTGACTGAAACCACAGATTAGATTTGGGTAAACAATATTTAACTCTTCAGGGTATGTGGATTTTTACAGCACTGTTGGATTTCATGGGAGCCTTACAGGGTTGGCCGAACATAAATTAAACACTTGTATTGAGTGACTACTTTTTTATGATATTATTGAATCCCAAGACTAATACTTACATACTAATTAACATAATAACAGTTATAGACTTCATTTCTCTCATCTTCCTCTGCTTTAACAGATGTGTTTTATAAACACACAGCCACAATGAGCAGAAGTAAACTAACACTAAACTTCAAGACCCAAGTACCCAACTAAAGGAAACACTAATCGGCACAATGGTGACTTACTTTATTAACCAGATTTACAGCAGTTCTTTAGAAGTTAAACCTATCATCCATGTAACTCTGCAAGCAAGTTGTAATTTTAGTTTTCAAACAGAGATGATGATAGTGTTCATTAAACTCTAGGCATTTTATCTATTGCATTTAATATTTTGGCTTTCTTCCTCATTTTAGTATTACTTTCTCCAGAAAAACAAAATAAAAAATTTAAGACAGGAACAATTCCAAAAGTTGATTTGACACGGAATGACCAGCAGGTGTTCACTATTAAAGACTCAATCACTTCATTATCTTATTAACTTTAACACTGATTTAGTGTTTTTTTAACACCAATCTTGGTGTGGATTATATAAACACCGAGCAGTGTTAATTTAACACTGGGGATTTTGCTGTGTAGCCTCCTTTTTCAATTTGTAGTGGAGATGAGTGGTACCGGTAGGGTCTTCTGCTGTTGTAGCCTATCCGCTTCAAGGTTGTGCGTGTTGTGGCTTCACAAATGCTTTGCTGCATACCTCGGTTGTAACGAGTGGTTATTTCAGTCAAAGTTGCTCTTCTACCAGCTTGAATCAGTCGGCCGATTCTCCTCTGACTTCTAGCATCAACAAGGCATTTTCGCCCACAGGACTGCCGCATACTGGATGTGTTTCCCTTTTCACATCATTCTTTGTAAACCCTAGAAATGGCTGTGCGTGAAAATCCTAGTAACGGAGCAGATTGTGAAATACTCAGACCGGCCTCCCTGACACCAACAACCATGCCACGCTCAAAATTATGAAATGTTATGAGCGTTTCTGACAATGTTTTTATTCTTCAGATAGCTGCCTGAATAAAGAAACTTGTAACAAGATCGAAACCCTATCAAAATCTCTAAAAAGTGACAAGGATCCAGCACAGAATTGATAATATTGTGCATATTAAACAGATAAATGGACGCTTCTTTGATTTGAAGGTTGCATGCAAAATCCATTGGGCTCAAAAAATGGCGTCTCTGAGTAATACTACAGTGAGTAGTGATATCTGTAAGATTGTAACTTCACCATAATAATGAAAGCAGTATTAACATAATGTACTAAAGGAAGTCTTAAGTTAAGCTAATGTCAGTAAGCAAGCCAACAGGGCGACCGTGATCAAGGGGTTAAATAGAAATCCTTTATGACAAAGAAAATAAAAAAGAAAGAATTGTGAACTTTATAAACAACAAGGTAAATAAAGATGATGAAAGCATTGGGATTTCCCTTTCAGGAGAGAGAATTGGAAAGAAATCAAACTGTAGACAGAAAGCCATTAAAGGCAACAAAATGGCACCCAATGGAGGTATAAAAGAAAATCCTCATTTAAGAGACATTACACCAGCAGAAAAGCATTAGTTTATTGATGAGACAATCTATTTATTAACATTCATTTCAATTTAGTGAAGATTTTTCCTATTAATACAGTATTGACACACTGTCAGAATTTTTTTTTTTAAATTAAATAGTCCCTAGCAGTCATTGGGTACACCTTTGCACCTAAGGAGTACATATTGGTACGTATTGGTACCAAATGTATACATGGACCAATATTATTGTCTTATTTTTTTCTGACAGTAAAGTATTTGAGACTGTCTTCTGAAATTAAACTTCTCCATTTAAATGCAATTATTTATAACATATGTTTAAAGTTTAAAATGCTCAAATCTAGTAAAATACTCTTAACCCGTTTACTGTTCTCCCTTGACAGTTAACTCGTGCAACCGTGGGCTTTTCTCTGAAAATAATGACTTTCATAGTTCTTCGCTGGGTCTGTTTTCTCCGAGCAGACACAAGAGATGCAGCCCATGACCCGGTCCATTGATTCCTATCAGGGAAAGACTTGCAGAAGCATTGTTTCCAAAAGCCTGTTGTGAGGGATACACGTTATTACATTTTTAAAACACTGCCGGTGTGCTTTTACTGCAGTCTCATTTCACACATCTCATTGCATTGTGGGAAATAACTCTCTGGCCCAGAGGACTCGCACACCACATGCCAAGCCAACATATAAAGTACCGTAGGTTCAACAGTCCTGTAGGTAGATGAATGACCATATACAGTTATACAACCCAAAACAGTGTTTACCTCTCCATTGTCCAACATTAAATATAGGGCCACATTAAATCTTAAATGTCAAATCTGAAGCTATGTGTTAAAACATTTTTATGTTTAACTGGCCTCTATCAAACTTCAAGTGAATATTTGATGATGGTAATGACATTTTTCTTCTTTTTTTTTTGAGAAAAGTTGAATGAGCCTAGGATTTGCTAACACAAGTTATTCAGTCAATTAATCGAAATTAATTTCTCAGACGAAGTTGGATGACACCTAATCTCACAAATCATGATATTAAAATCCTAAAATTAATTGCATTTTCAATCTTCAAACTGTTACTGCTGCTTGAACAGAGATGTGCTTCATTTTCACTTCTCAATTTTTGTGTCAAGCAGAAAGTTTTTTTATGCATTTAATCTTTCAGGAGTCTTTAAAAATAGGATAAAGTAATTAAAGTAAAAACTGTCATAATGAAAAACATAAATCTTGCTGCATCTACAATATAAACATTATATTTAAATATTTCAGTATGGGTTATGTATGGGTTGCCAGGCCAGTTCAGGAAAGATCTGTTATTGTGGTGATAGATGTTTAAGAGGGATTCACACAAACCTATTACAGAATCCACTGGAGATCAGACTAACAAACAACCTTTTCAATAATCCTACTCCAAAATGAATTATTTTGTAGGGATTCACATATTTACATAGATTATGCATTTGCTTATACATTTAAAAAGTTGACAGGAACAACTCTTACAATAAAAATTAACCGGTTTTACTACAGTAACCATAACTATTGAAATCTATTGTAAATAATGGTAATAAAATACGAGACTCCAAAAATAACCACCTCATAAGTCGTTTTTGCAAGCACCTTATTACGACGTAAAGTGACGTATTAAGGCATTATTGTCCTCTAGCAGCTGTAGCTTTTAAATACAACCTTTTGTTACGTTTTAAGTTTTTTGCCTTATACATCAGATTAGACACATTTCTTTTTATGAATTTGTAAACGGTTTCATAAACATGTATGGTTTTAAAGATATTTTGGAGCATCTATAACCCCACCCTTAGCCTATACTCAACCACTTCTCAACCATATAAAACACAACATGCGAGTTAAAGTACAGTCAGGTATTTATTGCATAAAACAGTATAAAAGAATAACAAACCATTCACGTTGCAAACCCTGCGGACTGAAGCCATACGATTACTTTATATGAAGAACTCAAACAGTCAGATCTCATTCAAACATAAACCAGCATGATGTAGTCGATCACAAGAGCCAATAGCACTTCAAATTCTTAGCTGACGTACATGTAGATGTCATCAAAGCAAAATGTATACCCCAAAATATAATGTTATACCCAAATATATTAAGTTTCACCTGCGGCCAGTAGAGGCGCTTATTTAGTAAATGCATCTATTGGTCGTATTTGGTGAAATGGACAAACGACCAAAGCAATCGTATTGGTTGGAGGATACGTTGTAAAATACAGGTATAATCAATCGATCCAAACAGGTTTTTAAAGTATTAAAAGTAGCTCAATTTTGGGAGAAAACCACATACCTGGCAACCCTGCCAATCACAGCAACAGGCCAAGTTCAATGTGGCACTGGCATCTACTGTATGTCCTGTAGTATGTCTATGGTCTAGTCAATTTCGACTTTCTTGATGCCCACGCACATCGACAGGCATAAATATGACGTCATAGTACAGCGAGAGTGTTGCAAGACATCATACAGACCAGTTTGGTGTCGAATCGTTCTTGCAGTACTTTAATGTCATCCGCCCGTCGGGCTGTGCGGCACAACACAAGGTCGGACACACCTGTTGTTTCCTCTACTTCTGAATCAATCAGACCTGTTTGCAAATCAGTCTAAATGATTTGTTTACATTTCTTCAGCAATTCAAAATCAAATTTACACCTGATGAGCGAATGCCTGGTAAGAGAGACACTTGTTCACTCAATACAGCGTATTTACAAAAATAAAACTTTTTAAAGATGTAAACGTCCTACTGACTTGTAAATGACTTGTTTCCAAGTCCATGATTTGAGACAGTTTGTACGACTCAATGTGTTTCCATATGTTTGCGTGTCTAAAGGCTTTTCACACAAATAACCAAAAAGATACAGTTTTATAAACCTCTTAAACATGTAAGAGACTAGTGAAGTCTACCACAGAACTATGAGAGTAAATGCTAATGTGTTTAGTGCTATACCCTTTATCCCAATTTATCTTTAGCATCCAGAAAAGGCTGATTAAAAATATAATTGTTAAAATAAATAAATCCGTTTGTGCTACACAACTACTTTGGTTACAGTGTGTGAACAAGCCAAGCATTCATTAATCTAGAGGTCACTTTGATCCCTCGTTTTTTTATAAGAGCGAGCTCATTCACCTGAAGGTCACATATAAGCTGTTTATTTGTCTGAGATGTTGGCCATCAGTAGTTTTGTGTCATTGTTGTCCAATCGGGTGTTCTGGAAAGGAAGAGCTAATGGACGGGGTGTTGGACGTGTGGTGTTCCCAGTGGATTGAAAGAACCGAAGCGGGTCGGTGTAATGGACCCTGAAGACAGGGTGTAGCTAACACATCACCTACCTTCTATTATAGAGAAAAACAGCTGGAAAAATCACATAAGAAAGAGCAAAACTGTAAGTGTTTTATTAATGTGGACAGTTCATGTTTATTCATTTTAGGATAAATGTGAGATGTCACGTATACGGTACATGCATGAGAGATGTCGTTCCACAGGCGGCATGTTATGACAAAACTAGATAGATTTGAATCAACAAAGCTGTTTTTTTTTTTTACTTTTCATGCTTACGTTTGCAAAAAGTATATGCTAAAATACTTTTCTTTTAAAAAATAGCAATACAGAGCAACTTTTGGTTAAGATGTTAAAGGTTAACATTCACCCAAATTGGTTTCTCTATGGCGGGGATCTTCAATACTCTTCTTCAAGGGCCACATTTTAAAATTGTAAATATTATGCGGCCAAACTTTTACTTCTAGTTTTACCTTTTATATATTTTTTTTACTTTTACCTATATACATTTTTATTATATATGTTATAACTTAATGTTGTTTTTATTACTTTTTGTTATAGGTCATACATTAAAAAACATGCATTTAAAAAAAAAAAATGCACACTTATATCCAGTATTTGCCTTTTAATTACTGAAAACTCATATTTTCTCTTTTTTTTAATATTTTAAAAACAGTTGCACTTTAAAAATGTTAATAGTTCAACTATGAACATTGCACAAAAAATTGCAAGTGTAAATAATCAACACTTGTATTTTTGTATAGCACTGTAACTGAAATGCAGAGCTCTTAAATATCTTTAGTTTAACTTTCATAACCTTTTAAATTTCAAGTATTCACAACATATGGCAAGTCTTCTCCTGATGACAAAAATTGCACTTCATGTTTTCTTTTTTAATATTTTAAAGATATATAGACTAAACAACTTTCCTTTGTACACTACATTTGGATGCGACTGTTGGAGTTCGCCCCCTAGTGGCAGTCCTAACGAAATTTCAGTTTAATAGTAAATCCATGTCAACAATGGAGAGAAGATCATGTTTAATTCCTCTCCAGGAAACCACCCCACAGTGTTTTGATTGAAACACACTAAAATACATCACTTCCAGTCTGTGTGTCACATTCGGTGTAGTCGCACAAGTTTTTTTTTATGCATTCAAAACTCAAATTGATTCCGGTTTATCTCCTTCCAGTTTATCTCGTTCTATGGCATCATGAAGCACCATACATTTAAATAGTGTTTTTGGTAATGACCCTAGGCTGATCTCATGAGAATTTGTACATTTTTTATAAGTTGGCTAATTCTATACATTTGTACAAAGTGAATCCCACAAAAACGTACGATTATTATAAAAAAAATAACAAAACTCAACCCCTAATCCCAACATCACAGGGGCAAATGCAAATCATACAAAAATGCACCAGTGTGGTCGTACAAATTAATACAAATTAGCCACCTTGTAAAATATGAATTGATATGAGATATAGGGTTGGATGACCACAAAAACATGGAAAGTGTTTAATTTCGTCTATAATCCTGTTTATTTTTCTATAATAACTCTATACGGTTACATGGTTCATTTTATTGTTGTTGTTTAGCATGTTTTTACATTCAGAATTGACTTTGGGGGTCTTGACCCATCACTTTAGATGTGCTGCTCTAAGGGTCTATAAAAATGCAGAGACATACCTGCTGAAGAATAGCTTTAGGTTCCCATGATTTTGGCTGACCTAACCTTAATTATTCAGATAGACAGATCTCCGGGCGAGAGGATTCCAGCTCATTAACCCTCTGTTCCCATCGCTTAACCGCTGCCAGCGCAGTAACTTGGACTCTGCCAATGCACATGAAAGGGTTAGAAGTGGTTAAACACATTAGGCCACGAATCAATTTTAGTGATGTATCGATTTGTCTCAAAGGGATGTAAAAGCAGCAGAGAATCACTGAGGTGTTTTATCTGTGTGCTGTGGTCTTAGAAAAGAATGTCTTGATACAAACTTCTTTTGTGTGTGGGAAAGAGGACACATAGGGCCAGATTTACTAAACGGGGCAAATTAGTCCGAGAGTGCAATTCCAAAAAAGTGCTGATGGGAGTGGTCATTTACTTAAAATGTGCAAATTAAATAACACAGGCGCAACAGCTGATTTCCTACTAAGAGCAGCGCAAATAAGCAGAGCTGATGAGGTGCAGGTGATCTACTAACACCTGATGCGCTTGAGTTCAGCACCACGGAAGTCACATCTAAAATTCAGGGTGTGAAATCGCAGCTAACAAAGCCATAGGACACTAAAAAGAACTGGAGGAAGTTAAGAAGTTTTGAAACGTCTGGTTATTGTGTGACTGATAGTGACTGAAAAAACAAACAAACAAACAAACAAAAAATACTCATCCTTGTACTAAATGCTCTCTGATCTTTGCCAAGCCTTCTCCTATCAGCTACAATTGCAGCCATTTCAAACGCAAAATGATTTTAGACACACATTTTTCTGTGTTAAATAATGGTGCAAATACCAGTAATATCACATGTGCAAACATTAGTTAATCAAATTGAATTATTTTAATAATTTCATCCAATAAGTTTTAAATCTAAAAGGGAAAATCCTTAAAAATGCAAATGCAATAAGGTCAGTCGCAAAAATAAATAGACCCCACCTTAATAGCGCTTAATATCCACTGTGCATCTTTAGTGAATCATGACAGTTGTAATTTAACGCCAAAATTATGGTTTGCAATGACGCAAGGTGTTGGTAAATCTGGCCCATAGTCTTATGTTAAGCAGGATCTTCAGCTTTTCATATTTTGTCTCGAATGGTCACACTGTAAATCCGTGCAGTTGTTGCCATGGCCGTATCCTGCTATGAGTAGGAAAACAAATACTCATAGTAGGAAAACAAATATTATGTAAGTATTATGAAAAAAGTTGAAGAAGATATTTTGATAAATGATTTGATATTTTGATAGATGGTAAGCACAGTTGACGGTACGCATTAAATTCCATCATATTTGTTTTTCCTACTATGGATGTCAATGGTTACAATCAGCTGTGTGCTTAACATCATTTATCAATATATCTTCTTTTGTGCTCATCAGAAAAAAGAAATTCATACAGATTTACAACATTAGGATGAGAAAATTATGACAGAATTTGCATTTTTGGGTGAACTATCCCTTTAAGTACAAAATGCTAAATAT
Organism: Misgurnus mizolepis; assembly: GCA_025389145.1. NCBI lineage: Eukaryota > Metazoa > Chordata > Actinopteri > Cypriniformes > Cobitidae > Misgurnus > Misgurnus mizolepis. Next base: position 27,356,356 of record JAIFKI010000025.1, on the reverse strand, counting down.
TAAGTGATGTTTAATATCTGGTTTAATCACTATATCAATTACATTTACATTTATGCATTTTAATCACTATATCAATTACATTTACATTTATGCATTTGGCTTTTATTTGAAGAGTCAGCTGTAATTTAGTTGGTATCACCTTGGAATCAACCTATGACCTTTGCACAGCTAACGCAATGTGCAGCTGACACATATTTTCATGTAGCTTTTTTGTTTGCAACACAAAGGTTGTGGGTTTGATTCTAAAGTAATGCTTATTAACTGTATACCTTAAATGCATGGTTTGCTCTTCCAGATGCAAGACCTAGACATATTGGAAATCAGATGTTTTGATGTTTGCCAGGGCCGTGCACAGACCTTTTGAGGGGCATGTGCTGAAACTGAAAAAGGGCACCCCATCCAAATAAATATCACTTAATAATCATCTTAATAGCTTTATATTTATTTGCTAGTAATGATTGAAAAAATCACTATTAATGAATGAAAAATGACATTTTATGATAGCTTGGCATTATACAGTGCAAAGGATATCTGCCCTTGTAAGTTGGCTTTAACAATTTACATCCTGGGTGTTTGTCTGTATTAGGCCTATTTGTAGTCATGTGTTTGTGAAGTGCTCTTGTGTACTCGCTCTTATTTAATTGTAGAATATATTAATTTTAATTGTTTCCTCTGCTTACATACATAAAAATACAAAAAAATATGCCTGAAGAAAAAAAGGTATTCTGTTTGGTTTTATAAGCTAATTTTTATTATTTGGTTAACATGTTTATGTATGTGATTGAGAAAAGGGGGAAATAGGAGATTAAAGATCAAAATAGGAGATTATACTATACTATAGCCATACCATAAGCATATTCAACATGTATCTGCCTACGTGGTGCTGAGGACCAGGAACCTTGGTCTTTTGAAGGTGCAAATAACTGCATTACTAAAAAAATATACTAAATACCAAATAGACTTAACTCTATGCAGTTGATTTCAGAATAAAAAGTTATTAACCAAATAATCATACAACTCCCTTGACTAATTCAAGGCAAGATACATGCATATACAATAAATTATATCCAGATTGCATACTGTAATGAGTGACAGGGCAATATACTGTAAATAGTTGTATCCTTTACACGTTTTCGTCTCTATCCAGTTTTCCCAACTGGGCATCTGATGTCTAAGATCTTTCTAATCTGATATGTTTTTGGTGTTAATGTAGGCTAGACATTTACCCGCGCGGGCGCGTCTTCTCGCGTGAGATGTGTTGACTTTAGTTAAACGATTAATACGCGTCATGCAAAAAAAGCAGTAAAAACCCGACCGTGCATTCCGTATTGTTGTCACGGGTGCCCTTCACATGGGTGAACACTTGTTTAAAAACTGCTCGCGTTTTGTCAAAAACTCAATTTGGTCGCAGTTTGGAGCCCTTAGTGCCCCCTGATTGCCCACTCGACCAATCCCGTCTATGGATAATTCGGCTCTGCTCAAATTTATAAAACATGCGCCGTTATATAGATACTAGTGTTTCTTTCGTAATAAGACAGCATTGTACTCAAACAACAAGATACTTATTTACCGTTGCAAGACGTTCAGCTGCCTCTGACTGCTGTGGAACTTCAGCTCGCTGCACTCAGGGGGCGGAGTTAAGAGGTTTGACAGACAGTTTGAGCGGATCCAAAAATATTTAGTTTTTTAATAATTTTATTTTATAAATATATTTGTAAAACACACAGACAGACGTAAATGTTTAACAATAGCATTAATTTATATATTTAAAAAAATAATAAAACACCTCCAAAAAAGGGCACTTTGGCGAGTAAGGACAAAAAGGGCATGTGTTCTGCACAGGTTGAGCCCTATCTGTGCACGTGCCTGATGTTTGCACCATAATACTTAATTTTGTGTAACTGGAACCTGTTGTACACAAACATGTACAAATACACTGCTTCATGTTCAAATATTTGGTTATTATTTTTATTGGTTCTTCCTAACCCCAAAATAGCTGGTAGAAATCAGATAAAAAGACAAACCAAAGCTTGGGTCTTAGGAAGTTAAAGTTAACACAACCTTTATTTTTTTTGTGTGTTTTTGATGATAACAAAGTTTCTCATCTCATTTCTCATCTAGCTGATGCTTTTATCCAAAGGGACGATCATACATTTATTGCAGGACACTGGGGTTAAGTACTTTCATCATGAGCACATAGTGGTGATCACTTATGGATCGACCTTTAAGCTGTTTGAACCTACAACCTTTAAATTGCTGGCCTATATCTTTAATCATTAGACTAACATTAATATTTTTGTCTCTTGCTCCATAGCGTATGTTTTTACAAACATATCTACTTCTTTGTCAAGAAATATAGTTTTAATAAAAATTATTACTGATTACTAATGACAGAAATTACATAATGTACCTTTAACTATTTAGACTTGGCTTAATAGTTAAAGTTTAATTAAAGTTGAGTTGAATTGTGAGGTGAAAAATAAACCGCTTACATCTCCCCATATGCTGACTGCAGATGTGAGAGAAACCACAAAACCAATACGTGTTCTCATTAACAATGCAATTTTCTCTCTTTATTATCTTGTGGTTAAGATGGCAAAGTGTTAGTGTGCGTTAAAAGAAAAAGCTTATTTGAAAAAAAAAGAAATGGATTTTCAACATTTCTTAATTAAGGGACCGCAAAGGGCCGTAACATTTCTGCCTCTTCCAGCAGCACCACCTCATAATTGACAATTAACCTTTCTCACATGCTCATTCTTGGAAATCTCAACCTTCTGCCCTGTACACCTGCTACCTTATATCAGCCTGGCCTTGTGGACCAATCAGAGTCTCTCACGGGGTCACTTTGGATGGATGGGTTCACATGTGAGCGCTATATAGGGGGCAAAGTCTGAAAGCTAATTTTATTAGACATGCTTTGAACACATTTGCTTTTTCAGTGGAGAAGATCTACAATGTGTTTGATCCACTTCATTGAAAGAGAAGATAAAAAATGTCTTATGGATGGATAGATAGATGATCAATACACCTCATCAGAGGCATCATGCAACAAAGTTTTTAAAGGGGGCACAGTGTGCAAAGACTATTAAAAAGTCAAATAATGGACATATTGCCAGAGGCTGCACTGGGTATGTTTACATGCACAAAATGTAGTCAATCCGACTGTATTTAACTCTTTCCCCGCCCGTGTTTTTTAAAAAAGTTGCCAGCCAGCGCCAGCATTTTTCATGATTTTCACAAAAGTTTAATGCCTTCCAGAAAATATTCTTTTTCAAATATATAAACATATACAACACATACAATATATTAAATGAAAGAACAGACCCTCTGCTTTCAAACAAAAAAATCGTTCATCCTACCTTCATTAGTTCTCTTTTTATAACCTCTTAAATATGGGTACGTTTCTTCAAAAATAATTTAATAATTTAAAAGCAAAAAGTCTGCTTTCTTTCCAAGCTCCAATAATAGTTTTTTTTTTTTTTACATTTTAATCCTTAAATTTTTTTATTTAAAAATGTTTGTGTGCTGCTGTGCATCAATGTGTGTGATAAGTAAACATGTGTTGTTGTCCAGTTTATAGGCGCATTTTACTAAAGCGCTCATTAAATAACAAAAACAATATTGCACCATTGACTTTAGACCAGGTTTTAGTTGATGGTGTAGTCTATTTTAGTTGCCAACAATGCACATGAACATTTTTACTGGAGGTAAAAATGCTAACTGCGCTGCATGGGCTGAAACTAGCAAAAAACACTTGCGTTGCGCATTGCGCCGGGTGTATGATAGAGTCCTAAGACTCATTCTTCAAAGCTGATGGAAACAAATTGAGTGTGGATTTTTCTGTTTTTCTTCCCTGTCCCCAACCAGCCGTTATTGTAGGGTTGTGCTTTGATCTGGGCATACAGTATTACTAAATCTTTAGATAGAAATTCTTTGCTTCGGGGGGCTTTGATGGTTTGACCTCTTCTGACAAAAACGCAACAAAAATGCATTTCCAGGTAAAAGAAAAACTATAATGAAGAAAGAAAGACAACTTTCTCTTTCGAAGTGAAAGAATTCAAAATGACCTTCCTCTGAACTTACAATAGATGTCGTACAAAAGCACAGTGACTATACGGTAAGCCAAACTCCAGAGGGGTTCTTCAAAAATGAAGTATAGGGGCTGAAGCTTTTAAAATTTTATCGTGCAAACCGTCCAGTAAGATGAATGTGAGAAACACCAAGGGAAGTGTTCATGTCTGTGACGTTGTGGAGAATCTCTTGAGCTTTTATTTTAAAAGCGTTTTTAAATTAGTTTCTTCAAAAACGCATGCGTGTACGACTGTAAGCTAAAGCTATAGGCGTTTGAGTAAGGTATCTAAAACCATCTTGATATATATCAGATATCTCTCTTGATATCTTTTGAATCCAATACAGTATGTCCAATCTTGATATATTTATGCATATGCCTGATACGATGCCTGATTTTTTTATGGTCTTCAATCAAATAAATTGAATCCATGAAAAAACAACACATTAGTCAGGAAATGTTTAATGGTCATACATTATTATGAACGTATAGTTCCCAGCGTGATGTACCTGTATACTCCTTTTTACCAGAGAAAAAAACATGATATTTTTCTTGCATACTTATGTTTGATTTGTTGTGGCAGTCATGTGGTTTATCTCAATATTGCCGAGCTGGAACGAACCTTTACTTAAAATTGAGTGAATTTTAATGTGTCCATATTTGAAAGATTCAGGTGATAGGAGCACGCGAGCCACACATTTCCACTTCTTTCAAATGTTTCCCATCTATTTGTTTACTCTGGGGGTGAAGACAAAATAATAGAGAGGCTTTTGCACATGAATGAATTGTGTTTTGCCTTTGATAAGCATTGAAGATGTTTTTCCGAGTATTTTACTCCTGTTTTCTTTCGATGAGAGATGAGAACCTGTGTAAAATCATACTCTCATATTTGCTGTCTAGTGTAACACAATATGGGGCTCGTGATATGTCAAAAAATATTTTAATAAAACAAGAATTAAGAGGTTTTATCGGAAAGATGTACCTGAATGTATTAATCTTATTCAAAGTAATTAAAGACTCCAAAAATAACCCAATCTTATTCCTCTTTGCATGGTGTGAGGTTATAAATAAAACTTCTGGCAGGAGATGAAATTACATGCATCCGATTGTGTCATTTGCTAAACTTATAAAACTCAAAGCTTTGAGATATCAGATTTTTAAGATATTACTCTTTCATTTGCATTTTTTTTTTTTTTTTTGATTGTGATATTTCTCATTCTCAGAGTGAGGGTGGGGTTACACACTTTAAGCATGCAAATATTTTTTTGGGTGTCACTGCGAATATGAGCAGGGATCGCTTCTGCCATCTTTGCTTTTTTGTGGAGAAAGGTCACAGAGCAACGTACCGATTTTCAACTGGTCACACATCTTCACATGACACGAATTCACAGGTCAGAGTTCACCATAAGAGTTACAACTTTCACACAAGCTTATATTGGAATGGACGTCAATGAAACGAAAATTGCAGTATTCATTCTTAACTCTTTTCCCACCATTGACGAGTTATCTCGTCGATTAAGAGAAAACATTTCTATCCTGATGAGTTTTTACGGTAATCTGTAATTTCGCTATTATCCACTAGATGGCAGTCTTACTCAATTTATAAAAAACTGAAGCAAAAACGAATTTAATTCATTTTAAACTCCATGTACGTTTTGATAATCATTTTAAGTCTGATGTCTAACAAAATGTCTTTACAAAAATACAAGCTTTTTGCTCAAAATTTGGTATTTTTGAAGAAACCTGCCCATATTTATGAAGATTATAAAAGACAACCCTGAAGATAAGATGAAACTTTTTCCCCTGTTTTGTTTTTTGTTTATTTGAAAGCAGAGAGTCTCTTCTTTCATTTGATGTATTTATATGTTTATATATTTATAGAAGTAAATTTTCCTGGAAGGCATTTTGTGAAACGTTTGTGAAAATCAAAAACAAATGCTGGCAGGCAACTTTAAAAAAAAAAGTCTGGCATGGGATGAGTTAATCTCTTATGACCTAAACTATTTATCTGAAAGACGTTTAATGCACAAACTGCCAACTAATACTAACACAAGTTTTTTTTTAGCATATGAGGCAGTCCTTGCACAATGTTTTCAAGTGTATGTATTAATCTGACACCACATTTCATTTCAAGCCCATGCAGCGAGGGGACGTGATCTTTACTTGACTCTGAGCCGCTGGCTTTGCCCTCTGACTTCATTGAATCTTTTTCCAGAATACAGATCACACCGCGCCGCTTCTAATGAGACCCTGAAATGTTGAACTTCAACCACCAGAGAGAATCCAAACCTTCCTTTACTTTCTCTGCTTCTCTTTAACCTCCACTCCTCCTCCAGACGAACAACTTCCGCAAAACTGTGTTCACACCAAAGGACTTTTTTGAAAGTACCTGAAGATGTAAAGAAAACCCGAAACGAGCAAACTAGTTTGAAAGAATACATTTGAAATAGATTGAGGGAGAGATTTCTGCTTTTCAATTTCTTCTTTGGCAGTAAATGTAATTATCCTGTGACATAACCTCTTCAGTTTTGAAAGTAAACCTTTACTTTTGATGTTGCGGCTCATTATATCCACAGATTGTCTTAAGCTGGTCAATATTATTTATTAAATCAGATCCTTTGAAGAGCACATAATTGATTCTTTTGAACATTATGAAGTCTTTCATTTATCTTTCAGAAAGTAATTTGGAATCAGTTTGTACACCTTATAGCAATTAAGTATCTTTCACTCCACACAGTTCCTCTGACTGTCAGAAACCTTCAAATGAAATTTGTGCAGTGTATTAAACGCTCACACATATACAGTACATTAAATGAAATATCCTACATCGACAGTTTTTAAGTATAATTCCATATGAAACTTTGGACTTGGCAACCCAGTTGAAGTCTTTCATCTCCAACAACCCGAGAATCCATATGGCCTTGTGTCAGCAGAAGCTCTGCTCTGTATCATTGTTAAAAGTTATAGTTCACCAAAAAATCATTTTCTCATCATCATATTGTTCTAAACCGTTATGAGTTTCTTTTATTCCAACATATCCTCCAACCCATACGATAGCTTTGGTCATTTGTCCATTTCACCAAATACGACCAATAGATGCATTTACTAAATTAGCGCCTCTACCGTCCGCACGTGAAACTTAATATATTAGGGTATAAAATGATATTTTGGGGTATAATTTTGCTATAATGACATGTACATGTACAGGGATAACATTTTCAAACTTAAACCACCAGGATTAATTGTGTTTTATTACACATTACACTATTCAGGCATTTAGGGCAAATAACATTCCCATTTATTTATTATATGACAGAAACACAGCATACAAAACAGTCACAACTTTTTAAAAATGTACTTAAAATATACAGTAACACTTTAGTATGGGGAACACTTATTAATTATTAATTATGACTTTTGCCTTAGTAAACTACCAATTTACTGCTCATTAATAGGTAATAACATAGTTGTTGTAGACGTTAGGTGTAGGTATTGGATTGGGTTAAGGGATTAACAATACGGTCATGCAGAAAAAGCCATTAATATGTCCTTTATAAGCACTAATAAACAGACATTATGTAACGAATAAGACACTAGTTAAAAGTGAGAATTGGTCCTTATACTAAAGTGTTACCTAAATATCAGATCCGGACGTACACTGATACAAAAACTGCCGCGATGCTACATCATCTATGATTGTGAAAAGGCATTGGCTTTCGTGTGTCTCGTGACCAATCGCATCATTACGTCAGCTAAAAATGTGAAGCGCTATTGGCTCTTGTGATCGACTACGTCATGCTTGTTTATGTTTGAATAAGATCTGACTGTGCGTTTTGATCACAGAGTTTTTCATATAAAGTAATTGTATGGCTTCAGTTTGCAACGCAAATGGTTTACTTAAATACTGTTTTATGCAATAAATACCTGACTGGGTTTAGGGTTAGGGTGAGGGTGTGGTTAGATGCTCCAAAATATCTTTAAAACCATAAATGTTTATGAAACCGTTACTTCATTTACAAATTCATCAAATTAAATGTGCTTAATCTGATGTATAAGGCAAAAAACTTCAACCGTAACAACAGTTTGTTTAATCTACTGCTGCTAGAGGACACTAAACCCTTAATACGTCACTTTACATCGTAATAAGGTGCTTGCACAAACAACCTATGAGGTCATTATTTTTGGAGGACAGTCTCTTTTTTTCTTATGAACACAAAATAAGATATTTTGATAAATGATGGTGAGTGCACAGCTGATTGTAACCATTTACTTTCATAGTAATAATAATAATAATGTTTTATTTGCAAAGTGCCTTTCCCAAGCACAAGGTCGCTGTACAAGGAAAACATATTAAAGGGCATTAGGGTATCATCAGACAAATTGAGTGGAGACAGTACAGAAATCACATACAGTGAACATGTAGCAAACATGAGAGATAATGCCTATATACAGATACACAAGAGCGGTATTGCACAGCAAACATGGATAAAGAAATACACATGAAAGAATGCACGCCAAGATCGTAAATTAATTCCAGTGTGTTGATTCCACAGTTTTAAAGGATCTACCACCCATAGTATTAAGATGAAAACTATGTATTGTGAGTAATTTGGTGACCTAAGGGAGTGGGGAGGTACAGCAACTCACCGAGATATTGTGGTGCAAGTTCATTTAAGCATTTAAACACTAGCATGAGGATTTTGTATTGAATACGGAGGGACGCAGGGAGCCAGTGAAGTTCAAATACAAGGTGGTGATTTTTTTGGCACAGTTTATAACTCTGGCAGCAGAATTTTGTACGTGTTAAAGCCTCTTGATTGATCTCGTGGGCAGACCTATTAGGAAAGAGTTGCAAAAGTCAATTGGTATACTTAAAACAAATCTAAATAGGTGTTCTTGTAGCGTGTAGGGAAAAATCTAAAAAGAACAAAAAATAAAGAAATTACACACATTTATCTTGTCTCTAATTAGCATTTGTTACAGAAATTGAATCAAATGAATAATAACACTGTCTTTAAAGTATACATGCACTTTTGAGTGCACTTAAACGCGCGCACACACTGATGGATGGTGAATTCCAAACGGCGCTTCGTGGCGCAGACATAACAGTAGCTTCACATAAAGTTAAAAGTGAGGTTGTTTTTCAGTGCTCTATTCGCCAAATGTATTTTATTCGACTACAGTATGAGACACATTAGCGTAACTCTCTCTAAAGTTTAACATTTGAAGAGCATAGGGATGATCAAATATGATTGGAGTTGGACCGGACACATTCAACCGCATGTGTGCATAGAAAAATGTGACACATGCAAATGATAAACTTTCCCTATTTAAATTTGCGTATTAATTCCCAAATCGCATGTGAGCCTATAACCGGATGGATCAGCACACCACTAACCTAAACTGCATCCATCCACCAGGGGGCGATCGAAATGTTTTGGCTTCACTTTTCAGGATATTTGCGGGACGTCTGATCTCAACCTATTTACTCTAAGTAAAACTTGCTGTAACGTTAGGCTGACCATATGTGCCATTTTGCCGGTATTTTCCTTGCCAGGATTTCTGGTGCATCTTCCAAGAAGTCCTATTTGTTAACTGCATACATCATGGAAAAAGCAACCCTTTTGAAAAGCAACTTTTACATTTCAAGGTAAGAATTAAACTACAATTATTGTATATATTTTTAAGTGAAATGTGAAAACCTCGATGACGTACAGTAGCCGACAAATACAACTTCTAGAAGAGGCACCCGAAATCCAGGCCAGGTTGCGTCTTGGGAAAATGGCACGTACTGTATGGGCAGACTGATCTCTTGGAAAGTCGTGTTATAATCAAGCAAAATTGTATTTATTTATTCGTGTTTATGGCATGAAATTCAGCTTTGTTGTGCCTTGAGCACGAATGTCTTTTTAGTGACACTCGCACAAATTTTTCTATTTTCTTATCATTGTCTCTTGGGGTTGGGGTTAGAATCACTTTGTTACATTTTTAGACATCCTAACACAAACCCCAAATCTAACCCCAATCGACAATGATAAAAACAAATAGAAAACAATACATAAAATGACACCAAAAATATCACAGACATAAAAAACTTTGAAATTTGTGCTAGTGTCAAGAAAAAGACATTCATGCTCAAGGCACGAAAAAGCTGAATTTCGTGCCATGGATAAATCAATCAAATTGTGCGTTACTATAACACGACTTTTTGTGAGATCATGTTGGTATGGGTCACCCTATGTAACGACACATACAGTACAGTTTTTTATTTGGTGTCAATATGTTCCCACGTGTGGCTTCATGTCTTTATATACTTAACAAGATCTGTGACGTCTACCACCACAGTGATTTAGGGAAATATGATGCTGACCTTTTTCATATTAGCCTTATATTTATATCAAACCTTTATCTTTGTAACGGCCACTGCATCCCCTCAGCATCGCAATAAACTGATTTATATATTACTGCATATCGTTCATGTGACATATTTCAAACAGGGTCAATTTACATTAAAAGGGTCACTTATTAACTAGTTAAATCTGTCCATTTCTGTCCATATTACTCTAGTTATTGAAGGACATTTTACTGTGTGAGATGACACTGAATAATAATTGAACATTAATGTTTACAGAATGGCTAGATTAATATTCACCCATCACAGATAGCAGTGTATTAGTCTTACAAGAGGCCTTTACTGTATTGAATATTTAACTGATCCTGCCTTGTTCGGGTTGTGGACGTGAATGATAATTATAATCTTGAGGCTTGTTAGGAAGAAGTGTGCTTTCTTTTCTAACTTTTTACTGACAGATGATACACCATGCAAAACAGTGAGGTCAATACCTCTCATGTCTTCTTCTGAAAATGTAACTTTAAAACTTCTTGGTGTTGGATGGTCATCTCCGATTTGTGATATCCACACCTTATTTCCAAATATCCTTGTGCTCTTTGGCATTGATTGGCAGTTCGGACTGTCGAGTGCTCTTCAGAAAATTCCCATCCGCCTCTTGGTCCAAAATCCATCAGAAGGCAGCTGAATATAAGAGCTTTGAAGGAGAGCAGAAATCTAATTAAAAACTCCAGGGGCATCAGAAGAAGGCTGTGTAGTATCAAAAAAAGGCAAACTTTAATTCGGTCCAGTTAATTGAATCTTAAGAAGTCCGCCATTTTCTGCCTGGCGAGACTTTGGGTGAGATCGTCTCTAAAGGACCCTTCTACATCCACTCGTTCTCTTCCATTCCTCTGCTTCTCGGGGATCAAATTAATTTGGTTTAGGCCCACCTTTGAGTGCCCTTCTGTAACATACACAGAGCTTTTTAGTAAAGGGTCAGCGGTGCCGTTGTGAGCGCGTGTAAAGCCAAATGTTTGGTTAGGTTGACAGAAACGCTGAGAATTAAAAGGTGCCATTAATCACCTTCACTTAAGGGCCAGTACACGCCAAGCTGTGATGTGTTTCAAACCAGCGTTGCAAAATTCTCCCAGTGGTACTTTGATGATGTAATACTGAGAAACAGACTTTAATGGGAGCCATGCAGTTTTTTACACGAGGTTGACTGCCTGGACTGAACCACTGTTTGATTTCACATTGTTCTTTGGTGTCCGTACCGTGGTGTGATTGAATCATTGATATACTACAGTCAGCTTTTTATGTCACCTTAACATGTTTGTGGATTTTCCACCGAAAGCTTAGTAGCACTTTGATTTATCTGTCACCAACCAAACTGGTGACACCAACATGAGTTTTTCTCTCGTGTTAAAGCACAATCCACATGTTACTTAAACAAAGCTGATCCATTTGATGATTAATTTTCTGTGCTCACAAAATAATTTGTAATAATTTAATGGTCATGTTTTTTATGCTTTTAATAAATAAATCCATGTCTACTAAAGTCGTTAAGTAGGGTGGCACAAACTAACGCGGGGTTAATTGTAACCCCGCTACTTTACATATTTATACAGGGCTGAGCAAACTGTGCTTTTGGTCTTTTTCTCTTACTGTCAGAAGATCTCCTGGGAATTTGTGAAAAGTTTTGACGTGTTTTGGTCAAGATATTGACCAAAGTGTCTTTATTTATTATGACTCAACTTGTATACTTAAATGTTCTTATTTCTTTGTATGAATTTAATATTTGGCTACATCTGGTGGAAATTTTGTGTCAATAGCCCACTTAGAAATCCCCTTACTGATCTGTAAAATACTTATTTTCCCCGCTGTTTATAAACTATATCCACCTTTAGTATATAGACAGAATTTGATTGAATTATTTGTGTTTAAACTAAATTTTTTAGCAAACCCTCTGTTTGTTACAATGACGTTTGCTCTCCTGTTACTTTCGATGTAATTGTAGGATAACGTTAGGACCTACAAACAAAATTTAAGTGTTTATTTGTAGCAAAGATGTGTGTGTTGACTGTGTCCTTTGTGCCCCGCTCTGCCATACATGAAAAAAGAGATACCAGTACATTATTACAAATTTCTTTCACGTTTCACAGCTTTAGGATGACACGAAGTTGAGTAAATAATAACAGCATTTTTTCTTTATCTCAATGCACACCTACATAGAATATGAACAATCTAAGCTGTCATCTCATACATTGGCACAAAATGGATTCCATGCGGTGCTCTGAAAGCCAGACCTTGAATATCATCCATCTGCACCATCTACTCTATTAAATGCATTTCCTCTCCCATGCACATACATCTCATCCTGCGCTACAGCTCTTATTGCATAAAATGCCTCGTGCCTTACCCATTTCTGTCATCCGTCCATCTACGCAGAAAAGAAGCGTGGATTAATTACCTCTGCGGCTCATCGATTGACTTTTACTCGTAAAGTGCTATTGACTGTAGCTCAGCCCTTACAGCTGTGCACCAGCGGTCGAACCATCAGGAAGCCCAGGCCAACCTTTGATCCTTAACACCCACTCGCTACGTTTCACCTCTCATCGCAATTATAAACCATCGCAGAAAAAGCTGAAATCACCCCAGTTTTGAGCGAGCGATCTGCTGCTGAGGGTTTAAAACACAGCCTACCACCTGAGAAACTAGACAGCTTGGAGCCACGGCAGAGAGATTTTAATTAAGAGACCTAATTCATGCTGGGTACGGTGCCAGGACGGGGCCAATGCCATGCGGGCCGCCAGAGCCCTTAAGAGCTCGACTCGCTCTACGTGCATGTTTGAGAGAAACTGAATGTGTGAATTGAGAGTTGCAGCGGTTTAGTGGTGCCTGGCAGCGATATTTGATGTCGGATGGTGTGAGAGGACTATTAGGCGGTGTTACCCATCAGAAAGAGGTGCTTTAGTGAATAGCCCAATCAAAAATCTGTTGACATAATGGGCCAACGGGGCGATGGGCAATCACTCGCATTCATCAGCTCGATTGGCATGAATGCATTGTTTTGACAAAGCCTGTCGACTAATGCACGTTTTAATCAACTTAATTACAAGACACAAGATTAATTGTGATTCATTAATCAGCATTTATTCACATTTGCAGAAAAATTGTCTCCAAATGAACAAATATCCAAAGGTTTTATTGTGGCAGATGACTTAACCCATCAAAAAGAGACAGCACAGATGAGATTTTTTTAATAGCATCTTAATTATTTCTACTACACATCAATAAGATTAAATGAAGAGTTTTGCATTAGATATTTTTCTCCTTAAAGGAATATTACACTTTCATAAAAAATTCTGATAATTTACTCGCCCCCATGTCATTCAAGATGTTTATGTCTTTCTTTGTTCAGTCGAGAAAAAATTATGTTTTTTGAGGATTTTTCTCATTTTAATGGACTTTAATGGACCCCAACACTTACCACTTAACTCAACACTTAAAAGTTTTTTTCAACGGAGTTTCAAAGGACTCCCAAACGAGGCATAAGGGTCTTATCTACCGAAACGATTCACTTTTAAATCAACACTTCTCGTCTTTCTCCGGTCCTGTGATGCGCCAGCGCGACCTCACGTATTTGCGTAGTGACGTGGAAAGGTCACGTGTTACATATATGAAACGCACATTTGCGGACCATTTTAAACAATAAACTGACACAAAGACATTAATTAGTATCATTTCACATACAATAACGTCGGAACGGTCCTCTTTCTCCACACTTATTACACGGCTCTCTGTAATGCTTGATTCTGATTGGTCAGTTGAGACATTTGCAGGTTCGTTCTTTTTAAATAATAACCGCTCCAAAGTAATAACGCATAGCCGGACTACTTGTACGAGTAAAATCGCTCCGCGCCAATAAAGATCAATAAAGTTTACTGTTTGGCGCCATCTTGTGACAAACACTGGACAACCCCGCCAAGACACAGAGAGCTTACTGAGACTGAACTTGACAAAATAGAGCATGACAGCTACGAAGCCAACACACAAAAAAATACAGAATGGGCATTAAAACTTCTCAAAGACTGGCTAAAAGAGAAAAAAATGGAGACAGACAAGTATGAAGCAGAGGATCTTAATAAGGTATTACGATCATTTTATGCATCTGTGCAAAGTTTTGCGGAAGGATAAAAATGTTAATTTAAAACAAATATGCCAATAAAATGTTTCAAATTCATATTCATGTCCAGTTTTTTTTCTTATGTGGCAAGTAGCCGTGTAATAAGCGGGATAATGTAGAGCTAGCCGGTAGTTATCGGGAAATAAGCCCCTTCAGTGTGATACAAGACCCTCCGCTTCGCGTCGGGTCCTGATCACACTGTCGGGGCTTATTTCCCAATAACTACCGGCTGCCTCTACATTATCCCTTACTTGTAAACACTGGGGCGTAGTTTCGCATACGTCATCTGTGACCTCTTGACGTGATGACGTATTGTGTGAGGTTGCACTGGCGCGTCACAGGACTGGAGGAAGACGAGAAATTGTGGTTTAAAAGTGCATATTTTTTATTTTTCTTGTCAAAAATGACAATAGTTTCACTAGATAAGACCCTTATTCCTCGTTTGGGATCGTTTAGAGTCCTTTGAAACTGTTAAGCGTTGAGTTAAGTGCTAAGTGTTGGTGTCCATTAAAGTCCATTAAAGTCGGATTAAAAATCCTGGAATGTTTTCCTCAAAAAACATAATTTCTTCTCCACTGAACAAAGAAAGACATCAACATTTTGGATGACATGGTGGTGAGTAAATTATCTGAATTTTTTTTTAAGAAAATGGACTAATCCTTTAATAATAAATTGGTGACTGGTTTACGGTCCTGTATAATGTATCATACTATTTACTGTATGTATGCATTATACCAATGTATTCCGCTTTTGAACAATGTTGGCTGTTTTCTCTGTATCTGCACCATTCACACACATTTTGAGCGATGCTGTGTAAAGTTAAAAACAGGTGAACTTTTATAAGCTCACCTCAAGACCCCTGCGCTCTGTTCCATTTAGTTTTGCTCCGTCTGGCTGTTATTGAATGCAAGGACACATTCAGTGTTAATGGATCTTTACTCATTTTGTGCTGCCTGCTCTTGGTGTGAAGTGTGCTGCTGCTCAGTGCCTGTATTGTAAAGGTCAGGGGGCATCATTACATGAAAAATTGAAAAGTAAATTGAACAAAATTAACAATAAATTGAGAGCCGTAGTTGGAACATTTTTCTAACAGAACCTCATGTAGGAAAGCTGTAAACTAAAGCTGTGTATCTTACACATATCGTACAGTAGCCACTTGTAAATATAACAAAAAGTAAAACTATTATAAAACAGCGAGGTTGTGTTTGACGTCAGACACACGTTTGGGGTAACCTGTACCTGTAGACTGTTGTATATGATGTTTAAAAGCAAAGCCTACTGTTATTTTTTGTTCTGATAAGACAGAACTGTTCAAATAAAAGATTTTTCTTCAATTAAGTGTTGAAAGAAAAATGTTCAAGATTTTTTGCTTACCCCATTAGCAGATTTGTTTGCTTGTTTTATATACAAAATCATCTTAAAAGATTTGCAAAAGACACGGCTATAGCCACTATAGTCATTGCATTAAATTATTGAAGTTAAAGGATTACTCCACTCTCAAAAAAAAAAGATAATTTACACCCCCCATGTCATCCAAGTTGTTTATGTCTTTCTTTGTTTAGTTGAGAAGAAATTACGTTTTTCTCCATATAGTGGACTTTAGTGGACCTCAACAGTCAGTGCCGGTCCTTCCTGTATGCAAAATACGCAATTTGCATAGCCCTCCCCACCACTAGGGCCCCCCTTGATCTCAAAATTATTTAAATACAATTATAGCAAATCAAAATGATTATTATGTTTAATGTAAACAAGATGTATAATTTTAATAATTTGCAAAAATGCGGATTTACGCGGGTATTTAAAATACTCGCATTTGTAGACTGCATACGTCATAAAGACGTATTTCTGAATATTAACAAGTATAAAGTTGACCTTGATTCTTAGTTAATGGTAAATTGTTACAATATGCTTATTTTCCAGAAAAATGGAAAAAGCAAGGAAACAAGAGTGTTTGGTATATTTTTAAGTTTTGTAAGTATTGCCAAACAAAGCAGTGCAATATTTTCAAAATAATACTCCAATACATATTTCCAAAATCAAATGTCCAAATTGTTTGTTTGCCCTTTATAAGTAATTTTCAGTAATTAAGTAATCATTTATGTCAATAAATAAACTAAACCACATGGTGCACTTTAATGTGTTTGTCTTTCAGTTTGATTAGGTTTGGTAAATGGGTATTTTTTAAACTCTTACTGTATTAACTTGATGCATTTTTTATTAATTTGATTAAATTTAAATCAGGTTTATTTTTAATGTTTCTCACAACACATTTTAAATCAAAACAGCTTTACAGCAAATGCATGTTTCATGTTATATTCAGCAAGTTTATCAGTCAGAGGTGGGTGTCAAAGTAAGGTCCGTATGGGAATAATATACAGCTGTAAGATAATACAATATGCGTTTAGGGGCTGGACACACCAAAACTTTTAAACGCGGCTGAAAACGCCTTGAGGACGCCGAATGCCAGCTGTTTTTCAGCTGAGTGCCAGCTTTCTTTAGCTGAGCGCTTTGGTAGCTGTGATACTTCAGCTGCGAGCCGGTTGGTTGCTGTGGTAATGTCCCGCCCCTCCTCCACTGTGATTGGGCGGCCGTGTGAGAACTGACATTGACGAGCGAAGCTTTTCTCCCAAAGTTGAATCTCTTTAAACTCTCGACGCTCAGCGCCGAGCGCGGAAAAAACGCCGAGCGCCGGTTTTCAGCGCGGAAAAAACCCGCTAGCTGCTGGCTTATTTGAAAAACGCCGAGCTTCCATTGGAAACAATTGAAAACATGCGCCGGCCGCGGGCGTAAATGTTTTGGTGTACACAACCCCTTAGTTAAAGGTGTAGCGGAGGATTATCTTGAATTTTAGAAAAGAACCGCTTTCTCCACTTTTTTAAAAAAATACAATTGCGCAACATTCCTGATTGACAACTAGGAGGACCAATAGTATTGATGATCCACCCGGAAAAAGAAAATCCTCCATAATACCTTTAACAACTAAGCAGAAACAATGAATGGGTTTTATGAATGTTGGGTTGAAAATAACCCAGCATTTTGTAGATTTTACTGTATATACACTAAATATACTTTGGTATACTATGAACACTGCAAAAAATGATTTTCAAGAAAAAATTCATAGTATTGTTGTCTTATTTACTGTAAAAAAATTTAACAATTCTTAAATTAAGATGTTTTTTCTTGATGAGCAAAATGACCCAAGAAAATAAGTCTAGTTTTTAGACCAAAAATATCAAATTTAAGTGATTTTGTGCATAAAACATGCAAAAAAATCTGCCAAAAGGGTAAGCTAAATTTTCTTGAATTTTTCTTGAATTAAGTGTTTAAGAAAAATGTTCAAGATTTTTTTGCTTACCCTATTGGCAGATTATTATTTTTTTGCTTGTTTTATGGACAAAATCACTTGGTCTAAAAACTAGACTTATTTTCTTGGGTTGTTTTGCTCATCAAGAAAAAGCATCTTAATTTAAGAATGTTTTTATATTTTTACTGAAAACAAGACAAAAAAACTTTTGTTTTTTTTTCTTGAAAATATTTTTTTTTGCAGTGCATATGTGTTTTGCTCACTTTTTTGCACTATACCCTATATACTGTACACTATAGTTGCACTAGCTCCATCATCCATATGATGAAGTCTCTCTTCATCCATACATCACTATGACTTCATCTTTTACTTTGACAGACTCATTCATCCCACGTTAGCTTTTCTCACTTGTGCCTATTCAAGGGATCGAAGCTCTTTAGTTACATTGAATGCGATTCTAATCGCTTTCGACCGACATTGGAAATGAATGTTCAATACAGGCAATGCTTTATTGATGTTTATTTTGCCATATTGGCTTTTCTTCCACACATCCATGCATAACACGAGGGCTCATTGAGGCAGATTAACAGATGTCATTTAAAACACATTTGGTTTGAAAGATCAAAATAGATGAAGGTT
Organism: Misgurnus mizolepis; assembly: GCA_025389145.1. Taxonomy (NCBI): domain Eukaryota; kingdom Metazoa; phylum Chordata; class Actinopteri; order Cypriniformes; family Cobitidae; genus Misgurnus; species Misgurnus mizolepis. The sequence continues at coordinate 27,337,827 of JAIFKI010000025.1, read as the reverse complement.
TGGGTGATTATTAAATGATGTTAATTTGATATATTTTAACATTTATATATAGATGCTGTTGTTAAATTATATCCGTTTCTTGTTTTCTGCCTCTAGCATCACACCTTATACCTGCTAATTAAGGACAATTTAGACTCTTGCTCAAAATAACACAAACAGTGCTTGAATTACATTTTGTAATAATTACATCCTGAAAGCAAGTGCTTCTGTAAAATAATAAACCACGGTGTGAAAGCTTTCCAACACCATTGACATTTCATATGTATTTTATAAAGGGGCTAATGTGTATTAATTCATACCTTTCCGTTTACCCCTGGGACATTGGGGTTAGGGCTGAGGGTTTTGTTGATGTTTTTATGATAATTGAATATAATTGTACTATTAATGTTATACGGATTTATACTATTTAGCCAACATATGAATAAGAGGTCTCCACGTGGACACTTACAGTAGATCCCAAAACCCGAGGTCTGACTCAAGACCCGAACGGGTGCAGCTCTAACTGTGGGTTCACACCAAACGCAAGTTTAACGATTTGCGTGAGTAGATTAATTACAAACAAAGTCAATGCAAAGAAAAATTCAAGAAAAATTAGCTTACCACATTGGCATATATTTTGCATCTTAATTTAAGATTTTTTTGATATTTTTACTGGAAACAAGACAAAATTACTAAGAAAATGTTTTCTTGAAAATAATTTTTTGCAGTGTATGGGCGAAAACACGCGCAATTCGCCTCAAACGCGACTTCACCCAAGTTGAAAATATTCAGCTCAAGACAAAAATTAGCATGACACGAATTTAAATCCCGCGAGTAATTTAGAGCGAGTAACGTGATGCCCCACGTTTGGTGTGTACGTAGCATTAAAGTTTTAAGTGTGCCTCGGACACGGGTTGAGTTCAATAGCAGCATCGGGTCTCAAGTAATTTAAACAAGATTGTGTGTTTTCACCAAACGGACCAGAGAAGACCCGAACTATCTCACTTGTGCATTGAGTCCTTTTCCAACCCCCTCTCTGTTTGCTGAGAGCACTTGCGACATTAAGTGGCTGGCGGTAGGTACATTTTCGTTGAGACAGACCTGTCAATCAATTTTTAATGCACACTCATGCACTTCTTTCTGTCTGACTGGTGCATGCAGGGCTGCAGACTGCATACACGTCGGTGCCGTTTACATGTGGGTCCAGTTTGGTTAAAAAACTGCCACTGGATCCCGTCAGACTTGAATCTAATTTTCTCAGGTTTGTCTCAAGTCGTGTCTTTAAAAAAATATTTATGCACGTCGGGTTCTGGTAAAAAAGTGATTCGGGTCATTTCAGGTTGGGTTACATTTCTTTGCACTCTGGAAGACCTCTAATACAAGGCATTTTATGCATTAAGAAGCCACTCTTTCAATCACATTTCAGACTTTTATTAAATAAGTGCATTAAATGATTAAAAAGGTTTTTTCAATTTTAAGGAAAACCTAGCATATTGAATATAAGAGAGGAGAAAAAGCCATTATTCAAACGTCCAGACAGGCAGAAACCGGACCGGAAACTCCCCACTGAACCAGCGAGTTGTTGAAAGCCCCATGCACGGAGCCCAGCAGTGCAGGTAATAGTCGCACATTTCAGTTATGGTCCCATAAGCACTTTACTTGCCTTTCAGCTAAAAAATCAAGTGTGTCATTGGGGAGACAGGTGTGTAGAAATGCATTGGGATTTGTTTGATATGCCTTTACAGCTTTTATTTAACCTCACCTAACATTTCTGTTCTGTCTCATTGCGAGAAGCATCTCTTCCAGAAAGTGTCTGATCGTTTTGTCTGTCTTTCAGCATCAGCTTTGATTTATTTCTCCTAAATGCACTTACAGACAATATCATGACATAGGCGGCTTTGGACAATTCATACATTGTTTTACTTTCCCCTTTCTGTCTCATTTCCTATATCTGTTCTTGCCAAGTGTTCATTGATTAAATTGCCACTTCTGATTTTAGGCAATTTTGGGTTGCACCTGAGCCCTTCAGTTCAGATAACCCAACTCATTATCTGCTGTTTTAGATGTCAGTTAACAGGTACCGGTTTCCTTGTATTGTCTAAAAAACGTAAAGGCCTTCTGACCTCTCAGATGTGTATCGCACAAATACAGCTACACACTCGTTCGATTTTTGAGGAAGAGAATTGGCCCTGGCGGTTTTCTTGTCAATAGGATGTAGTATTATGGATAAAACCTACACAGAGAAAGTTGCTTGTCAATATCAGCACAATGGGGTGGTGTACATGTACGCTGTCAAAAACTGTACTGTAGGCAGCTGCCTAGATAGTCAATGAATTAGCAGGCATCAGTTTTGGATTAGCACCTGGGTGACCAAAGCTGTTTATTATGACAGATGATCTTAAAAAAGTTTTGAAGATGTCTGCTCTGCAAAAAAGTACTTTTTTACTTAGTATTTTTGTTTTGAGTACAAATACCAAAAAATTCTTAAAACAAGTCTAGTTTTTAGACAAAAAATATAATATTTAGGTGAATTTGTGCTAAAACAAAGAAAAAATCTGTCAATGCTATAAGCTACTTTTTCTTGAATCAAGTGTTTAACACTTTCCCCGCCATTGACCAGTTATCTCATCAATTAAGAGAAAACTTTTACATAAAAAAAAAACGTGTTCCTGATGAATTTTTATGTTAATCTGCAATACTGTGATTACGAGACGGCACACTTACCTAATTTATGAAAAAACTAAAACACCAAAACGTTATGTACTAATTTTAAACTCTGTGTACACTCCAAAAAAAAAAATATTTTCAAGAAAATGTCTTAGCATTGTAGTCTTGTTTTCAGTAAAAATATCTATAAATTCTTAAATTAAGATGCTTTTTCTTGATGATCAAAACGACCCAAGAAAACAAGTCTAGCTTTTAGACCAAAAATATCAAATTTAAGTGATTTTGTTCATTAAACAAGCAAAAAAATCTGCCAATGGGGAAAGTAATTTTTTTTTTTTTTTTTTTGAATTTAGTGTTTACGAAAAATTTGCAAGATTTTTATACTTCTATACACATTGGCAGATTTTTTTATTTTTTGCTTGTTTTATGCACAAAATCACTTAAATTTGATATTTTTGGTCTAAAAGCTAGACTTATTTTCTTGGGTCGTTTTGCTCATCAAGAAAAAGCATCTTAATTTAAGAATTTTTAGACTATTTTTCTTAAAAAAATATTTTTTTTGCAGTATATGTTTTGATAATCATTCTGTATCTGATCTCTAACAAAATTTCTTCACAAAATGCAATTATTTTAGCTTTTTGTTAATTTTTTTTTATTTTAAGAAAAATACCCATATTTAAGAGTTTATAAGCAGAGAAAAAAATATGAAACGCTTTTTTTCAGATGTTTTCCCCATTGGCAGATTTTTTTGCTTGTATTAAGCACAAATCCACAAAAAGCACAAATTGTATATTTTTGTCTTAACTAGACTTATTTAGGTAATTTTGCTCATCAAGAAAATGCATCTTAATTTTAGAATTTTTAGATATTTGAAAAACAAGACAAAAAGTAAGAAAGTCATATTTTTGCAGTGTGTAACGTTATTTCTACGTAAAAATCCAATGTAACTAAACAATGTTTATTTCATTTATCATATTACAGTTTATTGTCTTATTTCAGGCACCTTTTTTACCTTAAAAACTGTTTAAGCACATACAAAGGATTGTGGAATAAATCTATACTGCCTTTATAAATCAACTAGACAAATCATAGACAGACTTATGAATAATCTGAATGTGGACCTTGATCCCGCCTTCTTTGAATGCAATTTTTTGATTTCTGACATAGTTATTTACTTTGTACAGATATACAAATGGCGCTTTTTACTTAAACGTTTGCTTTGAAAACAAAAAACAAACATCTGGGTCACAATTTCAGTACTGTTGGTATACTTACATTAGCATATCCGCACATAGTGTGATATAAATAATTCTACATATACACTAAATTAGAAATATAATATATGTTTCATATCCAGAATGTCAAACTGTGACCCAGGTCATCTATCTTGGGAATGTGGTAGAAACTACCAATGAATTATGAATCAGACTACAGTTTATGAGACGACAAGACTGACATCTCGATCTCACCTTTTGTTTTACAGGCGCATGTTGATTGCAAACTGAAACCTGTAGTGTGAGCCATGAAATATTCAGCAACTGGAATGAAGCGCAGCTATTAATGTTAAGAGTGAACACAATTCCTCTCGCCGTGCATTAGCACAGACTTCTGGAATAATAAACGCTGGGTTGGACATACAGTACACTCTTAAAGCATTTATGACCTGTGCTCGCAAATTAAGTTTGAATGAGCAAAATGCAAAAACGAGTCATTTATATTTTGAGATTCTCTATTTAAAAACTTCGATTCAAAGAGTTTTGAGGGTTCAAAAACAAAATCTGTAGGAAGAAAATATATATTCAACTTTTTTGATTGACATTGAGACTTCCCGAATGAATGACATCAATAAAACAGTTTTTGACTTAACTCCACCCACAGGAATACGGCAGTCGCCAGCTATGCTAACGGCAAGGTAAGCTAACGGCAAGCTAAGCTGCTGTCAAATCACAACACATTAAAGAAATCAGAACTTGTTAGGTATTTTTGAAGGAGGGACTTCATAGAACAAGAAAGACATCAGCCTGTTTTTAGGACAATGAAAACAGCGTTATAGGGATAAGTAAATTGTGCGGAAAATATTGCTGTTTTATTTGCATGAAACATAAACACATGTTATAATGCACACTGTAAACACAATTAAAGCTTCAAAAACACAGAAAGAACGGGACCTTTAAACATAGAAAAGTCACATTTTCACGCTATGACCCCTTTAATAACTCTTTTAACATCAATCAGATGCTGAACTTTATCTCTCTTAATAACTACTTTAATATCAAGCAAGTCCAGCACTATCTTTTTAAATAATTCTAATAATAATTTAAAACTGAAAAAAAAAAAGTCTGATGGAGACGCTTTTTTAATTAGATAAGCATTTAGGGCTTATCAGAATACGTTCACATAAAGGTCATTTTAGATGTTTAATGATTATTTAGAGCATTAGGATCGTTAGACGAGGGCTTAATGTACTTATTTTTTATGAAAACCTCAATTTCGATAAAAATCGACATTTATACTTTCTTTCGGCTCTAGCTCAAATTATTACTCATTTTGCCAGCATGGGTAACATTGGTTCACCCAGAATAAAAAATAGTCATTAATTACTCACCCTCATGTCTGGCCACACCTGTAAGACCTTCTTTCATCTTTAAAAACACAAATGAAGACATTTTTTATGATTTCGGAGAGCTTTCTGAGCCCCCATAGACAGCAACACAACTCTCAAGGCCCAGAAAGCCAGTAAAGAAATAATTATAACAGTACATAGTCCATATAGCAGCCATATATACAGTATATATGTATTTATGGCTGTTATACGGACTGTTATAATTATGTCTTTACTGGCTTTCTGGGCCTTAAAAGTTGAGAGTTGTGTTGCTGTCTATGGGGGCTCAGAAAGCTTTCCGAAATCATCAAAGCTCAGAAAGCCAGTAAAGACATATTTATAATAGTCAATATAACAGCCATATATATATATTTTTTTTGTGTTGATAAGTAACACAAAATGTGTTGTTTCAATAATAACACAAAGAGGCTGTTTACACTTGGCATTAACATGCGTTTTCGTCGATCGGGTCAGAAGTGGACGACGTTAATGCTAGGTGTAAACGGTGTTCAAAACGTTTTGAGCTCGTCCACTTTCGACCACTTTCAACCACATCCAGAGGTAGTCGAAACCACTTTCGATCGGATCGCTTTGGAGTTGCGGAACGTATATGTGGTTGAATGTGTTCGATCCGCCCATTTATCTAATCTGAGGTATTAAACACAAGTTTTACGTCTTTTTTTGACTTCTGGCGTGAACATTTAGTGAACATAGCTATATTTAGCCTTTTATTGATAAAACTAAAGCGGCTGACCTCCGTAGTTTCGTTTTGAAAGCGTGTGAAAGTTGCGCAATCCTATTTCATCAATTGCGCTGAAAATTCAGAGAAAGCTCTTACATACACACATACAAAACACTGTGCAGCATGTTTACTTGATAAACAAGCAGTGGACTCTGACATAATATTAGTTTGCGTCCATATAAACTCATAATTACTCCCGCTCGCATTTGAATTACAGCAGAGAGACTCGCCCACCGTCTCACAGACCACCCCCTCAAAGTATTCAGGACAGAAGCGGTCAGGGGCGTCATGCACCAAATTTTTTTAAGGGGGCACAGTGTCAACAGCTCACAGAAATTTGTGCATACACAGACATCAAACGAAATATTATAGAGCTTTCAGTCTTTTCCATGGCACTTACATTTCTAACAATCTGAAAACCCCTGCTTTCATGCAAAAACCTCCAAAATAAAAGTGATGACTAACTTTCATATCAAATCCTATTCAATCGGAATAATGACACATTTGCATCATATTCACATCTGAAACGGCATGTTTTATTTAAGTCTTAATGGCTTGTTTAATTGTGTCATTAATGCATTTTGCACAACAACTACATTATCATATAAAATTAATGTAATTTTAAATCCATAAAGTATATAAACAACGAAAATGACATAAGCTATAGCCACGTGATTGATTTTAATGTTCAATAATGATTTTAAAATAAAAATATGTTTAGATAAAATTATTAGAGGAACGGATTTTTGCATTAAATTTTACCTCATGTGAGCATGTGAGATTCCGCGCCCGCGTGAACTTTGGCGAACTTTGGCGTTGTGCCAAGAAGATGAATCTCTACTAATATAACGTTGAGACGGTCACATTTAAAACCATACATTTTCTACACAGAGAAGGTTAACTGCACATTACCGTAATGGGGTTTGGAAATGTTGTGAGCGTTTCTAACACGTTTTAATTCCTCAGTTAGCCAAATGCAGCAGCAAGCCAGCAACAGCAGAGAGCTCGTGAGCGCGCCCAGACACTGATGACGTCTGCGACTGCGCTCTGACTGCAGCGCCAGCTGCCGCCAGAATAAAAGTAATGTAACATGATCAAAACACGATCAAAACGGCGAAAATCTCCGAAAAGTGACAAGGATGCAGCACAGAATGTATAATATTGTGCATATTAACAGATTAAAAGTCAAATAAAAGATTAATGGACGCTTATTTGAGGTTGGATGCAAAATCCATTGGCTCAAAAAAACCAAGGGGGCAGGTGCCCCCTCAGTTTGAATGGGCATGACGCCTCTGGAAGCGGTCGAAAGTGGACAAAAGAGACGGATTTAAATAAACTTTAAAAAAAAATGCTTGTCGTGGAAAGTGTTAAGAGTCATAACAAAATATATGAGCAATGTTTCTTTAAATTCTGATAGTGTCGAAATGAATTATGAGCCTTTTTTAATAATCGCCTTCTAGTCAAATCATCAGGCAGCTTCCCTTGCAACCCAGTCTCATGAAAAAACGTACCCTGACTACGTTGGTCCAATTTGCAAAACGTGGAGGGGTTACAATAATGGCCCTAGAATTGTATGACTGTTACATTTTTTTTTCGCCTATTCTTTTAATGGCCCTTGAATTGTATGACTGTTACGTTTTTCTTTCGTCCAAGTCACGTGACTTTCAAGCTACCGGCCGTGAGAACAAAAAAACATGGCGGACATTTCTCTCATTTTTAGTGGAAAAATCTATATTGTGAGTTAGTTTCTGCATAAAAATAAGTTTTGATTACATTTCTAGCGAGAAATATATATTTTATTTTCATAATATGCACTCAGTGAATTTACATAATCACTCGCTTGCTCGATGTTACGCAGATTTTTCAGATCTCGCCAGAATAATGTAAAACTGATACGTTTTTGGTTGCTATGGTTGCTGCCAGGGCTTGTCACATGACGTCTTCTACAGACCATAATAAATAAGAATAAATAGGAAGAGGCAACAATAAATGATCTATGCCAGCGCAAGTCAATATTTATCTGGCCAGTCAACTGGTTTTTAATTTTAAAAATCCCTCGCAGTCTGAACTGCAACAGCACGGTCTGCGGTGAGTTAAACAACGTTCAACTGCAGGATCAATAGCATTCAGCGGTGAGTTTAACAACCCTCAAATGCGGTTAAAACAACATTCAGAGGGAAGCTTTATTTAAACCGCGTTCAACTGCAGATAAAACAACATTCAGAGGTGACTTTAACAACGCTCCACGGCGCGTGGGAGTAGCATTTTAAGCGTTTTCTGATCATGTAGGTAAGTGCTTTGATTACCTTTAGACGTGATGCATGCTGGGTGGCAAATATTTTTTTATCAAAGGCTCGTTGATGGTAATAAATATACATATAAATATACATTTTACTATACTACGATTGTGTTCGATTAATTAATGGGTTGTTTAATTATTAATTTGTTTATTTTAAATCCTGTAATTTAACAACTCTGACGTCATCGAATGCGACGATGCCAAGGTCCATTGCGATTTCCACTCGGTAAGTTGATGGAGATGATTCTTACATTTACACAGCAAAGAAATGTTTAATCGTGACAATAAGTTGTGTTTGGAACATTCTAATGTTTAAGGTAGCAATCTTAGGATGGTAAATAATATAAGTCATTAAACAAATAACTTTGTTGCACCACATATGCATAGGCTAATAGCAAAAGTAGCTAATTAAACTATTTTTTGTCGCAAATAAGTTGATAATGCAAGATACAGGGAAATGCAAGATTTTCAGTAGCGATATGTTACCTATATTACACTAGCTCGCAACAATTAAGCCTCTTTTAGCCAACATGATCAGATGAAGAACAGTGTTGCCAGATTGGTTTGTTTTCCAGCCCAGTAATTACTTAAAATCCACACAAAATTATACAATAAACTCCCAGAATGATCTATAATAAACAATACAACTTAATTCATAACAGCACCATTATTGTGGCTCATCATGTTTTAATATGAAGTAATTAAAGCCAATTTCAGCCAACACGATCAGTATAAATTATAAACATTTAACTGTACAAAATCAATATCACATAGATTTGAGCTTAAATTTGTGTGTGTGTGTGTGCATACATATATGTGTGTGTTTATATATAGGTGTGTTATTTATTTCTTTTCTGTTTAGGTCCTTCAACTCTTTATGCCCCCATCACAAACACACACACACACACACACACACACACACACACACACACACACACACACACACACACACACACACACACACACACACACACACACACACACACACACACACACTTTCTTGGTGATCTGTAAGAAGAGGAGGCAGCAGCACCAGAGAAGACACCTGAGCCGAGGGTGCATTGGAGACAAAGAGACACTGATGTAAATATTGTCTATGCAAGGCCAAGGTCAAGCAGGAATCAACCAAAGAAAGGTCAGTATTGTTTATATTTTAAAACTATATTTTTAGGATCTACACTGTTTAGGACTTACAGGTGTATAAAATTAATGGATTCTACTTCTAAGGATAATGTCAATGGCCAATCAGTTTGTTTCTTTATAATCTGTTTTATTAAAGCATTCTTATTTGCTGTCATCATCTGCATGACATAGATAACCATCCAGTAACTGGACTGTTAACATTAGGGTTTGGGAAATTAAAGTGTTGTAGTTTTTCTCTTTAGCTATACTGTTTTTTGTGTAAGGTTGCTGTTAGTGCATAAACAATACCTTCAGAATTATAAAGCTTAAAGTTCAATGCCAAGCGATATGTTTCCTTTAACAGGATTCCCCTTTCAAAACAGGAAAAATGGGACCTTTAAACAGAGAGCTTGCACCATTTCAAACTGGTAACCAGACTGTGCCACTAGCCTTGGGACAAGTTGGAATTTTGTATATATGTATATTATATATAAATGTTGCTTTGTGTTGTTTTTATCCTCTAAAGCTGATCACATTCGGAACACTGATCCTCCCAATGCTCCTGACACTCATTGTGAGGTGGCCTTTGCTCCAGAGACTGTTGGTGTGTACATCAATGTGTTTAAATTACAGTATATAACAGTAGGTTATAATGTAAATACTTTTCTTAAATTTGATAGAATACCGGACCTTTTACACTCAAAGCCATTCCATGAAGTACAATAAATGCTGTAAATGTATATTCATAAAGGGAAATATAAAAGTATTGTTTTTGTATACTGCATACTATTTTTTACAGAGTGCATTCACTGAACGATTTCTCAGGTGACGAGGCATCACCTCCTGGAACCCCAAGAGATCTTCTTCTGGCTTCCTCAAACTGGAGAACACGTCAAAGTCTCTTCAGAGAGGTGGAGGGCAGAGAGAGCCCATCTGGTGAACACGGCTGTTGCACAAGAAAATGTGGTAGCACACATCTGCCTAAGTAAGTAGTTAAGCTACAGTAATAAGCTTTACTATTTCAATTATACCTTTTTGTCTCTTATTTCTGTTTTATGATGAATTTATGTGGATACTGCTTGTCAGCCACCATTATTCAATTACAATCTTATATTATTCAGTCAAATCAAACAATCTTAATTGTCCTGCACTGTATGATGTTTTTCAGTGCGGCTTGTACCCGTGGAAATGCCTGACAAAATCTGTGGTTGTTCACCAGAGTGAAGAACTTTGTTTTGTTCTGTTATAGTGGAATCTTAAAAATCTTTACATACTTGATTTCCAATAATTTAGCATTGATACAACATTTAAGTATGAAAAGTAGAAAGAAATGTATAAATTGTACAAAGAAATCAAACACTAATTAATCTAATTAAGGTTTATATTACAGGGAATGTGCAGTGGGAGACTTAAACAGAAGTGGGTACTGGCCTGCAACCCTTCAATTCACCACAATTTATGCCATAGATATCTTGTTTTCATTTCAAGAGATGAAGATGGCGGCACCAGGACTGTCCTGTCAAGCATTTTTTAAGAATGCTGGATCAGCGAACTGTCTGCTTTGGTCGTGTGAGTATTTATCCTACAGTATTGATAATATATTTGAATTGTGGGTTGAAAGCTGCTTGGTGCTAATGTATTTGTTGCACATTATTAGCTGTTGATTTCCTTATTTTTAATAGACTGGCAAGATCTCAGCAGACAGTTTTCAGAAAAGTTTTTTTGAGTGGGAGGCTGTGCGATTCAAGGTGGACAATATTAGCAAGGAAGAGCCTTTCATCTGCCCTGCATGCACCCCAGAGATGCTTGCAGTTCAGTAGATCATTTCAAGAATACTGCTAGGTACTCCAAACTTTTTTTCACAGTGTTTGTATTAAAAAGAAAATGGTAACACTTTTAGTGCTGCCTCACGATTAGTCGCGACTAATCATTTGCAGAATAAAAGTTTGTTTACATGATATTATGTGGGTGTACTGTGTATAATAATAATAAACAAACACGTATATAATTTAGAAACATTTGCATGTGCATATATATGTTTATATTTATATATAATTTATATATATATATATATATATATATATATATATATATATATATATATATATATATATATATATAATTCTTATATAAATATATTTTTTTTCTTAAAATTATACATGTATGTGTGTGTATTTATATATACATAATTATTATACACAGTACACACACTTTTCTTCTGCAAAGCAGCACTAAACGCTTTACAATAATGTATTAGTAAACGCATTAACTAACTTGAACAAACAATTAACAATATCGTTTTCCAACATGTTTTAATTCTTGTTAATGTTATTTTATGTCATTACAGTAATTAATGTTAGCTCATGGTGTATGACTTAAAATTTACAACATTTGATTTTATAAATGTATTTGTAAATGCAGAAATTAACATGAACTAAAATTAATTAATGCTGTAGAAATATTGTTTATTGTTAGTTCATGTTAGCTAATGCATTAACTAATTGTTAACAAATACAACCTTACTGTAAAGTGTTATCTAGAAACTTAAATCTTGTGCATCAAGTAAACCTACACAATAAGTTATCATAAATTGTTTTGCCCCATTTTTAGATCTGAGGAACCGGCCATCTTTGAAGGTGTCTTTATAGCCAAGGATAAAGATGTTACCAGATTTGTGGACTACATTCACAACACAACCACAACGAAAAGCTTGCCAGAAAACAGGATGTAACCTGTAAATATTGGCCTTCAATAGTTGTGAAAAGCTGTCCAGAGCTCCAGCACCTTCTTAAAGGAACACGCCGACTTCTTGGGACTTTAGAGAGTTAGATAACCCCCAGAGTTAGATAAGTCCATACATACCTTTTTCATCTCTGTGCATGCCATAACTCTGTCTGACACACCCACTGCTAGCCTAGCTTAGCACAAAGACTGGAAGTAAATAGCTCCAGCTAGCATACTGCTCCCAATAAGTGACAAAATAACGCCACCAATTTCTTATTTATATGTTGTGATTTGTATCGTCACCTCGTGTACAAATAACAAAGTCATATGAGACATAATCATCTTTTAATCGTATATATACTGTGAACAAAATTCTATGAAGGCAAAGCACTGCTACTTGGGCGGAGTGATTAGCTAACTCTCTTCTCCTCACCATTCTCAGGTGCTGCGAGCAAATTATTCTGCCCAAGTAGCAATGCTTATATATATATATATATATATATATATATATATATATACGCACGCACGCACGCACGCACGCACGCACGCACGCACGCACGCACGCACGCACGCACACACACACACACACACACACACACACATATATATACATAAACTATACAAATTGAGAGCAGTATGCTAGCTGGAGCCATTTACTTCCTGTCTTTGTGCTAAGCTAGGCTAGCGGTGGGTGCGTCAGACAAAGTTACGGCACGCACAGAGATGAAAAAGGTTTATATGGATTTTTCTAACTCTGGGGATACAGTGAATAAGCTAAAGTCACAAAAAGTTGTCGTGTTCATTTAACATGAACCCATTCCTTTCAGTTTTTCATGCCAAAGCCCATAATTTTAAATGTGAGGTATGGAAAAGTTGCTATGTGATAGAAAATAAAGTGAACATCTATGTATATTTTTTTTCTTTAACTAGGTGAAATGGAGTGGGGCAAATGCAGGATGTTGCTGTATTAACACTAGGAGAGGAGGTGGGACAGTGCAGTACCTTCCTCTCTAGGATTGCAGTGACTACAAAACAATTGTGAAAAGCAGGTAAGACAACTGCACTAGTTATATAATCATATAATAAATATGTTGATATCTGACACATTTTCTGTGTTCGCAGGACGCGCAGACAATCTGCCTCTCATGGCCATGCGCTGGAATCAGCAAAAGTTTAACAATTTAGCCATCTCAATTACTCGTCGATATCAGAAGGTAATGAAATCAGTAGAATTTGTTTTAGATGTTTTGAAATGTGTCTGAGCAATGTTTGAAGCAGTGCATTAAACAACATTTGTTTTTTGTTTCTTGCTATCTGTGATTGTTTGTCATTGTAGACCAAAAAGCTCTGGAAAGCCAGTTAGAAAACCTAGAGTCCATGAAAGCCCAATTGGCAGTGACAGAAAGCTAATTGGAAGGCTAGGTCAGTGATATAAAGGAATGGGCAGATTGTGATGAAATAATAATTTGTTATATTATGAATGCATTTGACAAATTTTATGAAAAAGGACACAATTTCCAAAATGCTTCAAATATTAGTTTATTTGAAGGTTGACTTTTAATACATATGACTTAAGACTTTTTTCATTATTGCATTCCAGACTCTGTACATCTAAGTCAGCTTGGAGACTTCAGGAGGAGCAGAAGATGCTTGTTGCAGAGATGGACCATCATTGGAAATCTCTAAGCTTGTGCTGATGCCATCAGAGAGCTGTCCTGCTTGTTTTCTAATGAGACAATGAAAAGTATGTATTTGTAATATATGGCATAATGGCAATGGATATTTTTATTTTGTTTTTAGTAAGAGTATAACCTATTAACTTAAATCTGCTAAAGTGCACATTCACATAACTACATATAGGACATATCCTCTCTAATCATTGAAGTAACAAGTAGTAATGAAAACACATTTTATTAAACCATAAGTGGCTGTAGGTCAACAAGTCATTGCACTTTTTTCTTCCTGAAATATATAACTACTTTCTAATAACCATAGGGACCAGCCGTGTGGTCCGTCGGATTGTCACCACATCCTATAGACTTTTTGTGCAGCCACCAATCAAAATTTGCCAGACTATGACTCTTCTGACCAGCAAACATTTTGTTGACTTATAGTGGCTGCCCTAATAAATATACTGTCTGTTTATTAAGTTTCTAATTAAAGTTATTGTGTTCCTCTTTTAAGATTCACCATGTGGCCTAAGTGAAGAGGGTCTAAAAGGTCTGCTGAGCACCATTCTCAGAGAGCAACATAAAATCAGAAAAATTTGCAAGCAAGAGACTGTTACCTACAAGTTTTGTCTGGAGCAGAGAACATCAACTTCTTGTACAGTGCTTCACCTGATGAGTACGACAGTGACTTTGACATTTCTGATGATGGTCTGTAATCCACAAGACTGTCACCTTCCATCATTCTGGACAAAGACTTCTAACTGTCAATATAAAGCATTTAATAAAATCTACTTTTCATAACCTTATGTAGCCTCTTTATTCACATAATACACATACTGTATACATGTACAATATGCTTCTACAACTACTCAGTGGTGGAAATAAAGTGAATAAATAAAGTAGGGGTGAGCGGGGCACAAATAAACATGGGGTTGATTGTAAGACGGTTACATGTTTTTTATACAGGGCCAAGCAATCTGTGCTTTTGGTCTTTTTTCTGACTGTCGAAGATGAATTTGTGTAATGTGTTTTGGTTAAGATATTGAACAGAGAGTGTTTTAGAGGCATGGAAGTAAATTTCTTTGTCTAATGTTTTTTTCTATTTTTGAGTTGGGTGTGTAAGTCACCAAATCCAACCTTGCATTATTTTGATCACTGTCTTGTTACCTTAAACATAACAGGTTTTTGAAACATGTCAGCATATAGCTGATAGCTGGGATTGAAATAATTTTTACACAGCGGGGTTAGTTGTAACACAGTCGGGTAGACAATGATAGTGAAATGAAAACAGTGTAAATACTAAAATGATAATACAATATCAGGGAAAATAAATCACAATTATGATTTTTTTTTGTCTTAATTGTGCGGCCCTATAAAAATCTATTTATATGCATTGATGCATAATGCAAGGATGTTAGATGAAGGATGGATAGACCAGTGGTTCTCAAACTTTTTCAGTGTGCGGCCCCTCTTGTGTACAGTGCATTCTTTTGCGGCCCCCCGGAATTTTTTATGACAAAAACAGTTCTAAAATGTAATATTTTAATTAAACAAAACATATTAAATAATACCTAGTAGTGCTGTTGGTTAGTTGGCTTATTATTTTTTTAGGTTTAATTACACAGAATTCATGATAAATGAATGTATTTTATAAAATGTCATAAAACTGGGCCCCCCCTGGCACCATCTCCCGGCCCCCAGTTTGAGAACCACTGGGATAGACATTCACACATTCATCTATTATAGGCAGATATGAACATCCACCTTTATTATATAGACTGAATTGAACTGAATTATTTGTCTTTTAACCAAATTTTCAAACCCTCTTTTTGTTACAATGAACCCCACCTATGAGGTAAGTTGTAATGTTTGCACTCCAATAACTTTCGGTGTAATTGTACAATAACGGTGGGTCACATAAACAAACTATAAGTGTTCATTTGTAGCAGAGAGGTGTGTGTTGATTGTGTAAAAAAAGTATTAATCTATCTTAAATATCTTTTGAATGATAGAGCCAAAGTCAAAGTGCACAACTCCAACAAACATCCACTGTATTGTAGTAGAGATTTGAGGTATTTCTTCTCATCCGACCTTCTATTTTTATTCCATTGTCATTTAGATAGAAAAAAATGAACTAATATTGTTATAAGCAAAACGTCTCAGAATAAACTATTTGATTGGCAACTAATATTTACACAACCTCAGCTAATCACCTCAACTACACCAACAAATAATCTTGGATGATGAGTAATAATAATCAAAGAATGATTGACAGGGAGAAATTGGATGTTTGAACATCAGCTGGTGGCTGAGAATAAAATAGTACAGTTTAGTTGAACTGTAGTGTGCTGTATAAAAATTTAATCCTGAAAATCATTATGATACAGTTATGATACAACAATTTTTCTGTGTAATTTATTAAAAGTATCTTAGTCACATTATGTTATGACATTTGTGACAATAATGCTCTATTATTGTCTTTTATATTGTGATTGTTTGCATTGCATGATTTTTATGACTCGCCTGACTTATCTGTTAAATTTGTTACTGTATTTCTGTATTCTGATTTTCTCATAATATCAACAAAACCTAACACAATGAATTTGGAAAAGGTGGGAAATAAGAATATTGTTCAGATAAAAATGTCACTCAGCACAGATTGTTATCCATGATGAAGAGGGTACATATGTGTAGGGGCCCAGTAACAGCCCATGGAAATGCAAAAATAATGCACATTTCAAATGGCTTTAAACCAAAGTCTGATTAGTTTATTAAAGAGAAAATTGTTAGGACAGCTATTTATGATATGATATGTTTACTAAATAATGTTGGACAGAGATTTGTGACATGCATGGAAAGCTGTTAAAAAGCATTATAAAAAGTAATCACAATAAAATACAATATTTCATTCTAACTCTTAAATATGTTATAGAGGTTTGTACAATGAACATATTTAACTACGTTTAACATTTTAAACTACATTGCCCATAAGCCATTGTCATTCTATCGATGGGACGGGAAAACATGGCGTTGTAAATTGTAGTTCATTGAAGAGTCTAGTTATACCATAGGGTTAGCATCTCGATAATCGGGTAATTTCTTTTAACATAGCAATACCTTACAATTACTGACAGTATTACTAACGTCATAACAACAGCAAAACATAGTTTGCAAAACGGATCACTTCTTATTTTTTAATTAAAGTTAGTCCAACCAAAGCTTAACGCCAAGGAAACGTCACACGTCTATAAATGGTAATCACGTGCACGTTCTTCCTGAATGTAAATTATCAGCAACGCTGTAAATCGCTGTAGGTACGATTATAATGTTTATTATTACACACGCAGAAACACACACTTAAATGAAACAGGAAAAAAGGTTTTCTCAGTTATCTAAGCAAATACCTATTGGTTTTAAAAGTATAAACCTGAAGGTTACTAATATTATATACTTGTTCCAGATGTATAGCCTACTGTATGTGAAATAAATAATAGGCTACAATATTTCATTTTTGCTTGCAAAATAAAATAAAGTTATTGCAGCATGCAGGCTACCAAAAAATATATTTTATGTCCTTTAAAGAAATATCCAAAAATAAAATATATTTGAATTACTGTTTTAAATTTAGAATGACTAAATTTTTATTGTTTTACTCTGAATAAATGTAAGTAAATTACAATTTGTTAATAACAATTATAAATGTCAAAGTAACTCTTATTTAATATTGTAATTGAACATTTCAATCAGGACTACAAAATTTAAGTGAGATTTAAGTAGCTTTGGGAGAATTTTTGGTACTTATTCATGGCTGGCATACCACACAAATAGTTAAAGTAGACTTACCTAAACTGTACTACCCATGCTGTGCTTCAAAAATCTTTAATTATAATGCCTTTGGGAATTTAATTATGACAAACAAATCTTTACCTTATGATCTTGCATGGGACACTTCTTGTCTGCTGTTTAGTTCATGACAAATACAGAGTTTTTAAAAAGACAAAATTCAAGAAAAAAAACTAAAAGAGACTGGGTACTGTGCAAAAACTTTAATAAAGAACAGCAAGCAAAGACACTCAAAATTAAACAGTTGAAGGGTGCTTGATAATGTAAAGGTGTAGGCTGTCATGCTGAAAACTGGTTGGGATGTGGGGACTTGTGTTGGAATTCGCTGGAAGGCTCCTATGTGTCATCCCAAGTTTTTCCACTGTAATATAAGTGCAGATAATGTCATTAGAACACATAGTACAAATGTGAGGTACTTGTACTTAGCTGGCATATTTTTCTCAACATTTTCTGGTGACTGTAGTTAAAATAGTACTTTAAAATAAATATCCATACAGTTCCTGTATATTGAAAGCCATCCCTGCTGAAAAAAACAGCACACACCAGCATAATTCCCATGCCGGTCCATTATGCTGGTCTATGCTGGTAGTCACCAGCAAACCAGCACCAAAACACAACTTTCCCATCTGGCTTGTGTGCTGGTTTTTCCAGAAGGGATGTACCTTCAAATGTAGTGATTTCAAAATGTATTTATTAAAATGAATTATTAAGTTGTCATTAGTGAGTTAAGGATATTCTCCTATTTGTTAAGGTAACTAAGCTATTTTATATAAGCGGAATAAGTTAAACAATTTCTGCATGTTTTCATGTGTTCCAGATCTGGCACGTTAGATAAGGATAGTGTCTGCATCACTTCCACTCATCATTGCTCTCCTCTTCCTCACATTTATTATTACAGTAATACTGCAAGACACTACTAGACCAAATTCCAGCATCATCCTAACATGATGCATTCTGACAAAACAGAGGTATTAATTATTGGTAAAACAAAATCCCAAAATAAGATGAAATGTTATTTATTTGACTCTTAATGGATGTATTGTTACAATATGTAATATACAACCGTTTTATTAAATCACATTTCCAGCATAAGTAAAACCAGATCTCCTATCAGAAATAGTACTAAATTATCACATGCTTAGTGTTTCAGATGCTAAAATTTTTATTTGTTTGTGCACAAATCACTCCTACTATTGTAATACAAGTTAACAGGCTGAATAAATGTTAATAAATGGAAACTAAACCTTAAAGCAACAAACAAAAATCCCTGATATTCCATGATTGACTATTAATGTCTGTAAAAGACCTTTAAAATTCCATGATATTCCAGAAATTCCATGCTCCGTGGGAACCCTGACTGTATCCACTTCACAAAATTCCAAGATGTTAATAGATTATTCTACATACAGATTAGATAGATCATCTCCCATTCCAGATTCAGGATCACCCTCTGTTTAAATCCAGACTAACTCTTTAAATACTATTTATTTTTGCTGTCAGGATCAACATGTCCAGGGAACTTTATCTAACAGACATCACTGCCTACATTGTATTGGTTATGGAATGGACTATTTGCATTTCAATGGAATAAACATAATAAGGTAATAAAATATGACTTACCACACAGAGCACGTAACCAGTGAACTTTCAATTCGGCTTTCCTCTACACAAACACACACACACACAGACACACGCACACACACACACACAGACACAGACACACACAAACAAAACACAATTAATAATTATTTACCTGTTGAATTACTGGATATTATCTTTGAAAGGTCAGAATCAGTCACTAAGACAAGCACTCATCTTAGTAAATAACATTTTACCTCATTTATCTGTTCCCCAGTTATTTTATCGAAAAGGAAACCTTCTGCCAACTACATTTTCAGCAACCTGAAATGATGAAAAGACAAAAAGTTTATTAAGCCATGAATGCCATGCTTTGTAGGTGAATCACATGAGTCCATATTTATGTGAAGTGATATGCAGTCCTTTCCATTAGTGTCAAACAAATTTGTGCTTGTTTTTGTCAATCAACCAAAATGATATTACGCAGTGCCCGAAAATTGCCCCTGCTATTGAAAGATACTAAGGGGACTATTTTCGGGCACTGCGTTATATCATTATGCCTTCTGCAGCCATGTTACGACAGCAAAGTCCTTGATTATTACGACAGAATAAGAGTATAGTTCCTAGAAATATCAGCTGAGAAAATCACAACTTTAAATTTTCCGTCTGTCTTAGTACACGATGTAACTACAGAAGAAGTTTTAAATAGGAAAAATATCGAAACTCTTTGGTTATTTTTTGGCGTGATGCTAATGGCCTAATCAGATTCAATGTATTATGCTAAGCTATGCTATAAGTGGTAGTGCCAGACGCGGAGATCAGCTGAATGGATTCTAAAACGGTAAAACTTACTGCTGGAAAATTAGCAAAAAAAAGTGAAGTGTCCCTTTAAGTCAGGAATTTACATTGACCACAGTCCTTGGACATTGGGCTCTAAAACACTGTGAACTGGCTAACAAATACCTGGTTAGCTAAATGAATTTAATTAACATGAAGACATATTTGACTAGGAGCAAATTGTGGAGTAAGATGTAACAGGAAAAGTTATCCTTTTTTCTGTTCTTCACCAGTGGCCACTTCTGAGATTTAGAACTGGAAGAGACAGATGCAAATTGAAGAGAGACAAGTGTGGTATAGTGGGAAGAGGTAGATTTCTTTATCTTCCTCTTCCTCTGTGGCAAAAACTTAGAGCATGGCAGTGAAGGTGGGGGGGGGAGAAAATTGTTGTAAAAGCAGTAGAGGTAGTAGGAGCAAGAGAGGTTGGAGAGAGTCTAGAAGACAGAAGAACAAGATTTAGTACAAATATAGCCTCAGACTTCTTGGTGAGGTTCTCCGGCCATTTCACAGCAGGGCTCTCAGGCCGCTCCATGGCAAGGCTCTCAGGCTGCTGTCCTGTGGAGGTTGCTATAATACAAGTTTGCTTTCATCATAAAATCTGTACATATCAACAAAGGAATATACATGTATTTTAAATCCTAAATTTATAAACATAAACATTACTCTGACCTTTTGTCAAGATAAAGCCCTCCGCATCTCCTCCAAAAAATTGTAGTGACAGGAGTGGGGTGCCAATGGGTAATAATATATGCAACCCACTTATTCGAAGCCTTTTTATCCTGTTTCCCAATAAATAAAATTGGCTTGGCTCGCACCTGAAATGAACAAGTAAATGAGGTGTTACCATAAAAGATTAAAAGAAATATTAGTCTTGAACTGTATCCACCTTATTTTTGAATGTGGACGTAAGTGATTTGACGTATTTCCCTTCTTTGTGCAAGACCTCCGTTTCAATAACCAGCCGGTAGAAAACAGTATCCTGGAAGCACACATAAAACATGATTTTAACAGTAATTGTAAATATTTACTACACCTGCCATGTATGAACCAGTGTGAGGATTAAAGTGTTTTGATATATCATATGAAGATATATTCAGTGATTTTGTGTTGTTGATCGGGGGTGACGTGTCTTCAGTGTGCAACTATAAAAGCACAGAGACATCCCAGTATCTTTACAATGGGATAGTCAGTCGAGAGTTTGTGAATATATCAAGAAGACTTTGTGTTTTTAACTTTTTCAGGCAATGGTCTAAATTGTCCCTCTGGTGTGATTTTTTTAAACAACAATTTTTAATAAAAAATTCAATTTTAGTTTTTATGGCGATACATCATGCTTCATGTGGTCTGACAGTCAGCAGTATCTTTCTCATACAACACATTGTAAGTTATTTTATCAAACCATAATAAACATATTAAACTATTTTTTATATTGTTTTCGTTTTATGAAAATATGATTACATTGTTTCTTACGCACTAGATGGTACCAAGGAGGTAAGATGAGAGATATGAGTTGGAATTATTTGCTTATTTTAAAATTATTTGCTTTTTAATTTAAAACATAACAAAAGAACGCACAAACACAATTATAACTGTTATGAACATTAAAGCTCCCGTTCTTTCTGTGTTTTTAAAGCTTTGATTGTGTTTATAGTGCGCAATATAACGTGTTCATGTTTCACGTTCAAAAAAACATTTTTCACATAATTTACTTATCTCTATAGACCCTTTTACAGCTCACGTGATCAAATAGCCTGCACGCGCATTTTGGCAACAGAAGTGGTGTTATTCCCCATTGGTTCTAACGTGGTAGCAACTCAGAAAGTTTATTAAAATGGTTTCTCAACATCAAAATGTCCCGTTGTTGCGTTTGGTTGCAAAAATATAATATACTAATATACGTATATATGTATCTGGCAACTTTATTTTTGGCCATCTGCTAACGTCTTTTATCCACTCCACTATAGTACACGGATCTGGTAGCTGTGTTGAAAATGTTGATAAAGTCAATTTTTTTTAAATAACTTACTGTTTGTGTTGCTTCACTGTTGATTCTTACGATACTTCCGTTGCCTAAATGCGCGCGCATACGCTGCCACATCATCATTGTGTACAAACAGTAAAAGGGTCTATAGGGCTGTTTTCACTGTCCTAAAAATGGGCTGAAGTCTTCCTTGTTATGTGAAGTACCTCCTTCAGAAATAAGTAACGAGTTCTGATTGTGTAATTTGTTTAGTGTGTTGTGATTGTGTAGTTTGTTTAGTGTGTTGTGATTTGATAGCAGATTAGCTTGCCGTTAGCTTAGCTGGCCACTGATGTATTCCTGTGGGTGGAGTTTAGTCAAAAAACTGTTCTAGTGACATCATTAAAGCAGGAAGTAGAGGGCTGAAGTCCAAACCGTCCGTTCGCTGTAGGCTTTGAAAGGCGAATTCTGTTAAAGAAAATAAATCGACTGGCAGTGAACTTTCAGCTTTATCATTTTACAGGTATTATTTATGCTATAAAAGCAACATTACACACTAACTGGGTTTAAAAATGGGATCAGAAAGAACGTGACCTTGTGAACGTGAATCAGTTTATGTCATATATATTCTGTACTGTAATCACATTTTTGTAATAATATATAGCAGAATAAATAAAACATCTAAATCGGCATATTTTTATGAGCATAATATTATTTGTTTATAAACAATTATCGTATTTATTGTTTACTGGCAGTTTCTATGAAAGGTTTTACTGGATGGATGTGTGGATACAGATCATACGACCAGCATTTGCTTTTAAGGACAGATTTCCCCCAGTGTGTGTGTGTGTGTGTGTGTGTGTGTTTGTGTGTGTGTGTGTGTGTGTGTGTGCTGTAGGAGATAAAGAGCATTACATTTTCACCAGTATTCTCCATCAGTCTTGTCAGGCAGAATGTTTTCCACCCATTTAGTTGGTTCTGGGTTGTACTATGTGTATTAAAATGGGCTTGGGCAGGTGAAATTTTGTTATTTTAAGGGAAAGTACAGAAATGGAAAATAATTTTACATTCGCAGTGTCTATCGTAGGCTCCTCTATAATATCTGAAAGAGCACTTAAATTATTCATTATTTCATATTACAACATGACAAGCCACAAAAGTAGTGCTGGTATGAATTAAGTTGTATTTTTTATTATAGATCATTCTGGGAGTTTATTGTAGAATTTTGTGTGGATTTTAAGTAATTACTGGGCTGGAAAACAAACCAATCTGGCAACACTGTTCTTCATCTGATCATGTTGGCTAAAAGAGGCTTAATTGTTGCGAGCTAGTGTAATATAGGTAACATATCGCTACTGAAAATCTTGCATTTCCCTGTATCTTGCATTATCAACTTATTTGCGACAAAAAATAGTTTAATTAGCTACTTTTGCTATTAGCCTATGCATATGTGGTGCAACAAAGTTATTTGTTTAATGACTTATATTATTTACCATCCTAAGATTGCTACCTTATATATTAGAATGTTCCAAACACAACTTATTGTCACGATTAAACATTTCTTTGCTGTGTAAATGTAAGAATCATCTCCATCAACTTACCGAGTGGAAATCGCAATGGACCTTGGCATCGTCGCATTCGATGACGTCAGAGTTGTTAAATTACAGGATTTAAAATAAACAAATTAATAATTAAACAACCCATTAATTAATCGAACACAATCGTAGTATAGTAAAATGTATATTTATATGTATATTTATTACCATCAACGAGCCTTTGATAAAAAAATATTTGCCACCCAGCATGCATCACGTCTAAAGGTAATCAAAGCACTTACCTACATGATCAGAAAACGCTTAAAATGCTACTCCCACGCGCCGTGGAGCGTTGTTAAAGTCACCTCTGAATGTTGTTTTATCTGCAGTTGAACGCGGTTTAAATAAAGCTTCCCTCTGAATGTTGTTTTAACCGCATTTGAGGGTTGTTAAACTCACCGCTGAATGCTATTGATCCTGCAGTTGAACGTTGTTTAACTCACCGCAGACCGTGCTGTTGCAGTTCAGACTGCGAGGGATTTTTAAAATTAAAAACCAGTTGACTGGCCAGATAAATATTGACTTGCGCTGGCATAGATCATTTATTGTTGCCTCTTCCTATTTATTCTTATTTATTATGGTCTGTAGAAGACGTCATGTGACGAGCCCTGGCAGCAACCATAGCAACCAAAAACGTATCAGTTTTACATTATTCTGGCGAGATCTGAAAAATCTGCGTAACATCGAGCAAGCGAGTGATTATGTAAATTCACTGAGTGCATATTATGAAAATAAAATATATATTTCTCGCTAGAAATGTAATCAAAACTTATTTTTATGCAGAAACTAACTCACAATATAGATTTTTCCACTAAAAATGAGAGAAATGTCCGCCATGTTTTTTTGTTCTCACGGCCGGTAGCTTGAAAGTCACGTGACTTGGACGAAAGAAAAACGTAACAGTCATACAATTCAAGGGCCATTAAAAGAATAGGCGAAAAAAAAAATGTAACAGTCATACAATTCTAGGGCCATTATTGTAACCCCTCCACGTTTTGCAAATTGGACCAACGTAGTCAGGGTACGTTTTTTCATGAGACTGGGTTGTCCCTTGACATTGACCCAAATTACTTCTCAAAAATCACTGAATCTAATTCAGTCTTATCCAGCATTTTATTAAGATCTCAGATAGGCTGATGCATCACTAAAAGAAATAAAACGCCAGCACACAGAAATTTAATTGTCCTCTTGTTCATAAAAAAGGAGATATCGTCCTTGGAAGTGGCAGGAAAAGTTGAAGAAAAGATCTGCGTGGCGGATCCAGCAACCTTCTGGCATCATTAATGCCAAAACATCAGCAGTCCACTCGCAGATGGCCTGGGGGATTCAAGCGAACGCCTTTAAACAAAGACGCCTGGCGGAAGAATAAAGAGACCTCGATGAATTCCCCCCCTGCTTTCTTACTCCTTTATTCTTTGCTAATGCACAGATTTCATGCTGTGAGAAAGCCTCTGGTTGCAATATTTTCTTCTCTCTTAAAGGAAACTAGAAAAGGAAGTGACAAGAATTCAGCTGGACCAGCAGGGTAGTGTGTGAAACGCGAGCGTCAGATACTGTATTCTTCTATTGCCAATTAATTAGGACCACGGGGAGCTTGAAAATAACTCACAGTTACTGTCATACGAGACTCTATCAGACCGACTCGAAGACGGGACAGCGCTCGATTCCAGAGCTTAGCTTTGAACGAATGTTAATGCGATGAGTCAACAAATTAAGAAGCTCCTCACAACTGCTAATTTACAGTCACGTCCAGCTCTTAAGATAATTACACTATCTCTCTAACAACAGTCATCTGTCCAAGTCGAAACACAGAGATGAGATTGGACTTCTTCTAGCAATTATTGTGATGAATGTGTTTTTTATTTTAACAAGTGGTTTGAGCTAAATAAGCAAAATGTATGATATTACTGGTTTGAAATATCTCAAAAAAAAATGATCAGAGAATATATCAGTCCTTCCTCGTTCAATCTTTTTTTCTGCAGTTTTTGCCTTTATTAAACAGTGAGGTTATGAAAGGACAGGAAAGTACAGGGAGGAGAGAGGGGTATGGGATTGGCAAATGACCACGAGCCGGGAATCGAACTCGGGTCGCCGAAAGTGGGAAAGCACCACATGCCGGAGCGCTGCCCACTACACCGTCGGCTCCTACTCCTCATTCAATCTTGTATAAAATCGCTGCTTTGTTTTATTGCCAATGTGTTTTTTTAAACCCCAGAGATTTGCATTTTCCTCTATTGTCTAAATATGCAGCTAGCTCTTAATGTTAACACTGGCATTAGCAGCGACAAAACAACCGAAAGTTATTCATTTTCACTACCTGGGTTTCCATCACACCGATTTTAAGCACATTTTGAAGTATCGCATAAGAAACAATTGATGGAAATTCCATTTTTCAAATATTAAAATCCCTTAATTTGTAAATTATTTTTTACGCTCGCTTGAGGTATTTTTTGAAAAAGGGTAAATGCAAATAATAGGGAGATGGAAACGCATTTGCCGTATAAATTCTGACGTAGCAAATATGCGCTTTTCTGTCTTTTGTGCTCTGGACGCTAACGTTTTTAGAAAATCATACCCATTATATTAAGATGCATGTTGATGCAATCTTATGCAGCGATTGTCATGTGACATCAAAGTACTGTAAGATCAGACTGCTTGTTATGCTTTCGAATTGCTCTCGTGGCAGAATAATGTCACTCGCCAATCGTTCTATGTAGCGCCGCACAAAATTAAGTGAAAGGTGGTCCCCTAGTGGTTCAGGGGGCATCACATACGCATATTATAAGAATTCTTAGAATTAAAAATCTGTTTATGTCATTAAGGGAAATCATCTTGTCCCGGTTACAAATTTATAAATGATAAAGAATGATAAATAGGTGCTTTTTGATGTTTTTTTTTTTTTTGTATAGTTTGTAATTAAAAGTGTATAACTCTGGCCCTGAGTGGTCATGAAACCTTCAGACAATTCTATTTGATTCCAGCATTTGTCAGCTTACAGAGGAAAAAGGAATTTTTTCTCTATCATAATCTATGCAAAAGTTATTTTACTCCAACTAAAAGGGGGAATAATACCCTGTTTGTATTCATTTTCTGCCTAAAAAATATTTGAAGTGTCCTCATAACCACATAGAGTGGAATAAATGCAATATCTTTATATCATTTTACAGAAAACACTTTGAAGTTACATAAAAAGCTGCTGTTGGTGACAAATATTGTTATTTAGGTTGTTTTTCTTATGTTGGAACACCAAATTTTCTTTTTTATGTTGTAAGCACTGTATAACTCTGGTTCTGTGTGCTCTAGCAGACTGCAGACAGTTCTGGTTGGTACCAGCAGCGGACAGTAAACACCCCCCCCCAAAAAAGAATGAACTCTTTAGCATGTCGAATTAAAAAGTTATTCTTATTTTACTGAAGGGTGTGAAAATACATTTTTCATATAAATATAATTTTTTTGTGTATAATAAATAGCAAGGGATTACTTATGCACACAACCAAAGAAAATGCTGTTAATGGACTCATTGTTTAGAGTATGACCTAAGATAAAAGATGATGTATCATTTGTGGCTATTTGTGCTATCTGAGGCAGTCCACACTCAAGTTTCACATACTTTTACAAAAGATGATTTTTTACCTTATCATTAATTTGACGATTGTTGGATATGTGATGATAATAGAACAAAAATAACGCTGTAGCCTTATTCCTGAGAATGAAAGCTTTCATTTGATATAAGACTTGCCCATGTTTGTCATACTTGAAAAATATGAAATAGGTGAACATTAAAGACACACTATGCAGTTATTTTACCTTAATATAACAGCTTTAAAGTTATTTCGGTGGTAAACAGAGTCATAGTAAGGCGAATCGTCCTCCTGTTGAAGCTCGGGGAGGACACCGCTACCAAAACCAGCAATGCAAGCTTGAGAGAACCGCCCCTGACAAATCTCGCGAGAATCACGACTTGCTTTACGGCAACGACGTCACACACGTTAGGCTTGTTCGACTTCGTGTGGCGCTGCAAGAACCGACCGCCGGATTACGTCAAAGTACTGCGAGAATGATCCGAGACGGCACTTTGACGTCATCCGGCGGTCGGTTCTTGCAGCGCTGCATGAAGTCGATTAAGCCCATAACAACAACTACACGCGCAAATTTGAGACATGAGGCTAAACGATTTAAAAGTTAAGAAAGCGCGTTCGGAAGCGAGTAGGAAAAGGAAAAGAGAATCTGACCGCGTTAGGAACCGGACAAGAGTCCCACTCGGTCAGGTTTTTACTTGTTGGCGTGAGCTAAAAGACAGCACTGGAGGGATGCTGATCTGGCGATCTTGTTGATGGACTAGTAAGTAAATCTCTCATTTGTAAACTTGTTTGCGGTCTATGTTGTATGTTGTTGCGCTTGCTTGTAGTATATCATGCGATTATCATGACAACAGTTGTCAATATCTCACATAATTATCAGGACATAAACAAGCCTAGAGCTTGTAAATAGTGTAAACATGCACACTTTGCAAACTATTATGATAAATAGCAATAATCATGTATAATGACATTATAACAAACAATGTTATGAGATAATGCAACGTACACAATTAACTTTGTCATGGCATTTTGTAATGTTTAATTGTGATTTAGCTGCAATCATGTTAAAACATTATAAGCTAGCAAACGCGGTATTTTATTATTATATGCACTTTACACTTGGAATAAACTTCTTATTATCCTATTACTATCATCTTTAGTTTAGTAGACCATGCAGTAGCCTAATATTTGTATGAAATTGTGAAACATTACCTGGTCATTATCTTTGGAGTACTAGAGTGGGAAATTACGACAGTTGCAAGTATTCTCCAGCGACTCTAGGGGTCGCTGTTTGACAAAAACGCCGAATTGCATAGAGCGGCTTTAAATCATATACAAAATTGTGGTGGGGGGTGATAATTACATGTAAATAGCTTTCTTACAGTAAAAGATGTGTCAAAGTGATGCAAATCTGCAGAAAGTAGAGAGTCTAAGCTTTCAAACAGTATCTCATATTTGGTACTGGGTCCATGACATGTCAGACAATTAAAAATTAAAGGAATATTTTATATTAAGTCATAATAAGATAATTTTGGACCCGGTACAGGGTCCACAAATCGTGACTAAATGCAGTCCTGTCTCAATTTTCTAAGCGTGCTTTGTATTATTTACTGTTGGTTACTGGGAACCAATACCACCATCATTTGCTCGAACAATCCTGATGGATTTTTAAAAGATTTTCTTCACGTTTCGAAGGAAACCTAGCCAATGACATTTGGTGATGTAGGGCAACTTGAGTGTCATTGATAGTTGGTGATTTGACAACCTTTAGCAAAGTTAACTATGTTAAGAAACGACTACCAGTGGAATTGTGAAGATCACGTGATCTCTGACCCAATTATTTCCCATCTTGTAGTCTGCTAATGAGCTGATGAGTGGATTCAGGTGTTTGAATAGGAAGAGTTGGAAAATGTGTTGTGTACCTCCAGGAACAAGGTTGGGAAACGCTCATCTAAAGCAAGGATTCCCAAACTTAGACCGTTATAATCTATCTTTAGTAGATCTAAATTTAGATTTACCCACCATTTAGAAATGCAAAATGACATTTGTTTTCTTTTAGAAAATAGTTTGTTCATTGCCATTGTATGATTAAATGCATGTTAATCTGCAATCCCAAAATACCTTTTACCAAAACCATTGTCATTAATAGAACAAAAATGTGTTTGTTTCATTCACTACAACAAGTGATTTTGTGCAACACACCTGATCCACGGTGCAAACCTTTTGTGAAACAGAAAGGTTCTTCAGATGTTAAAGGCCAAAGAGTGTACGGTTGGATACGGCAGTCATGACTTAAGCAAATCTGCCTTCATAGCAACAACACTGAGAGACTACAATGTCTGTCAGTACTCCTAAACTCTCTTGTTTGTACAAATATAAAAATCACAGATGATGGCTGCTTTGGCACCTTATCAGCCCTTGACACTTGGGCTTTGATGACTGTTGTTTGTTGGCTAAGAGATTAGCAGAGATTGAAGTGATAAGAGAAGAGTGATGGGTTGATTCACCTGCTCTTAATCCTGACTCATCGACGGTGGACAGACGTTCATCTTTTCTGCTGTTGTGTTTTGGATAATTCTCTGAATTGTGTTCTCTGAATGTACAACAATTACACTGAAGATTAAAGCTTAAAAATACACAAACTCCAAGGTCAATACATTCAGACATGCTTTTCTGTCCTGTTGAGCTCTTGCTTTATTAAAAAATCTCCTTTTGTGACGGTGAATTTTAAAGTCAGTTTAAAGTTATTTTAGATAATTGATTCTAAACACATAAATGTTAAATCCTTTTCACACAGAGATTACGGAAAATACACATAAAATGCGTCTGAGATTTGTCCGGGAACGTTTGTTTTTCGGTTTATTCACATTGGCCATGATTTTTTGGAATCTGTGCGTGCATTCACAAATATACCGTAAAGATCCCATAAAGACACTTAACGTATTTAAAGTTTTTTTTAACAATGCCTGAAGTTTGCTAATTATCCATGATTTCTTTCTCGAGAAACCACAAGATCATAAGGAGCGCGTGATGTGCTGTTCTGTCATGCTGGTGAATGATCTCCGCTTTAGCGCTGATAGTGATGAGCTCCCTGATCTCTGCTTCAGTCCAGTTTGCTGACATTTCTGTTTTTAAATCCCTGGGTCAAAGAGCTGAACCATAACTTCTTGTTGCGATGACACGCGCGTCTTCACTACGGCACACCACTTACGACATTGTTTCTGCCTTGTGTTCACACAGAATGCTTTCTGTTTGTGTGTTGTTGTTCTTTGCTTTGTGTTTTTGTCTTTGTGTGTGTGTGTTTTTTTTTTAGGGCTCTATACCTTGAGCTAATCTTGTTCAGAGGTTGGAGGGTGGGCTTGGGTAGGATGGGTATGGGGGGAGAATATAAGGAGGTGAAGGAAACAGGCATTGCATTAAGCAATATTTCATTGTCTCTATTATATATATTTTTTTTTTCCTTTTTCAATGATAATGATGTATAATTATTGTAATGTTTCCCCCTTTTTTTTTTCGTTTCTTTTTCCTTCTTGTAAAGGTGGTGTTGTCACCTCCTACATCTCCATAATCATAGTTATAACATAAATAAAGAATTGATCACAAAAAAAAGAATGTGTTTGTGTTCACACAAAACCCTTTTTGCCAATTGAATGGACATTTTCTAGGACCAAAATGCTGTGTGAATGGGGTTTTAGAAATGTATTTTAATAAAGAATGTCGAAATATAAAACATCACATTTTTTCATTCCGACTTAATTTTTCAGCACAGCTCACAAATGACGCAGCAGCAAACAGAAATGGAGAAAGAAAAGGGTCTTCTGAAAGGAAAATTCATTTACAAAACAATGCCTGATGGTTCTGTTGAAAATGTAAACATGCTGGTGTAACATAAATTTGCATAAAGCATCTATATTTGTCCACTCCCATGTTGATTAGAGTATTACAAAACTGAAAATTTAGAACAGATAAAAATGTGAGATTAATTTGCGATTAATCACGAGTTAACTCATGAAATCATGCGATTAATCTAGATTAATTATTTTAATCTATTGACAGCCCTACTTATTTTATTTACTTTATAATCCAAATATGGCAAATCTATATATTTTTCCAGAGAAATTTTACAGTGACCTAGGTGAACAAAAATGTCGCCATGACCAAAACTCAATATTTCTCCTGCTAAAATGACCATTTATCCAGTCGAGTGCAGAAAAGACATTTAATGGACAAGAGAAAGTCAAGAACGAGAAGACAGCCTGCACAATGACCGGACAAAAGAAAGTACAGTGAATTTTCTTTCATCATCCATTTATTTCAGAATAAAGCTCGACCTTCAGTGTTCGCCGAAACCACAGTCACAGTTGGCGGGCGAAACTGTACGAGGTGGAATATAAGTCAATTTCTTGGCCTCCCTCACTTCCTCGGGTGTCTAAACACAGCCGAGAGTCAATGGAGTCTCTTTTCACCAGGAACCGAACGAGGAGCATATTCACGCACATCCAGGAAGCCGTTCATTATAGCTGACAATACCAAAGTATCAGGACAGAAGAGCAGAAGGTCAAGTAGACTGAATTAATAAATCACACGGAGGACGAGCGAGACGGGGAAAATGTGAAATTAAGACGTGAAATGTCCTTTATGAGTTTGTGAAGGTTTTATGAAACGCCTGCTGTTGAGATTACGAGCGAGTGTATAATTTTCTTCTCTGTTCTCATCATCTCTGAGTGCCATACATCAGAGAGACACTCAATCACGCCTGTATTGATGTGCTGTTGCACGCGTGTGCGCCACAACACACAGAACAACGTCTAAAGATCTGTTTGCTGTCAAAGAAACATATGAACGCCATTCACATCCAGACATGTGCCAAACAGATCCATGTATCATCTTGTCTTTGACTTATGCTCTATGACGTACATAGATTGATTGTCTTTGAACTTTGACCTGATCTTGACTGGCCAGCACTAGATCAAAGTCTGCTTTTGACGGTGCTGGTTAGCGATACATATGCGGCTTACATGCAATCGATTATGCATTCATGAGATATGATGAGAAATGCCAGCATCCGTCACTAACAAGCTAATGAGTAACATGCAACCTCAGTAAAAAAAATTCTCAAGTACACGTTTCTTAAATGACACCCATTGGGTATAGCGCAAACTATTGAGGTTGCCCCAAATTGAAAGGCACACAACTCATCTGCTTTGAATGCGTTAATTTGATGGAGTTCATTAGTGATGAATGTCCTTGGGTTAGGAATCTTTGAAGTGATTTAGCTGTATTGTGTCTTTAAAAAGTCTGCATAATGATGTGTTTTCATGTGTATTTGCAGATGTATAAATGAAAATGTGCAATTAAAGTTTCAATTTTCACTTAAGGGTGCTGTTATACAAGTTGTTTTAAGTAAATATTAGAAAACTTTACATACTGACTGAAAGAAGATCAGAAGAAATGAAATGATGTCGACTGTATAGTTTGCCTTGATAAATAGATTAGTGAATGCTACGCTTTTGAATGTGCTTTGAATGTTTATATCAGATATCTACATATTGATGGTAAATAATAATATGCATTGCTTCTTTTGCTCCGATAACTGGCTATAACTCGCTTTTCCACCAAGGCTACATCCCATCATTTCTTTATTTTCCAATCAAGCTCTTGAAGAGAAATCCATCTGAAAGTCCTGTCTGGAAATGACAGTATGAGCATCTTATCGATGCCGTTCTAAATGACTGCTCTCTCACATTTCCCTTGATTGATGATATCAAAGTAATGGCGAGAAAATGGTGTAAGTGAGCAAAATAGATCAAGAGAGGGAAGAAATCGGGAGCTGGTTACTAGCAGCGAGGCAAGGCTCCGCGTCGATGAGGCCGAACAGAGTTTAAGGCTGAAATATCCTTGATCTGCCCTCAGACTGCTAAATAGATCATTTTAGTGCCAATGTCACAATTACGTCACCAGGCTAGCTGGAAGCAAAACAAAGGAAAACTTGAGGTGGCCAATACAAATCAGATTAGAGTCGGCTACACGAGGAACGCAAATATCATCTTGTTGTGTTAGTAAAGGCTCCAAATTGTAATTTTATCGCATACCTGCTGCCACTAGCAGGCAAATAACGCAATAAACCAGCAGACTGTAAAGAAACGATCAGCAAAAATACTCATATCATATTATGTATGTGCTCATTCAGCACATATTCAAAGGCATCTAATGATTTATATCCCCTTGGTTTTTCTGTACTACACACACTTATGGCACTTTTACATTGCATAGTACCCCACCAGTGTTGCACCGGTCAATTTATAAGCAATCCGCACCCGACCGATGTTTTCAACTAACCCGCCCACAACTCAGACCGCAAAAAAATAAAAAAATATTGTATCCGACCTGCTCCCTGGCCCGCATTTTTTCAAAGTAGTAATTGTTTAAAATAGTTAACTGGCATCTTTATTTCAAACCACCCGACCGACCACGTCCCAAATATCATAAAAAATATTTTTGGATGACTTGAACCTCGGGTAACCGCTGGTGTATTACTGTATTAGCATCAACAAAGATCAATAAATGATGAAAAACTATATTGGTTATTGTTACTTCATGTTAGCTAATGCAATAGCTAAAGCTAACAAATGCAACCTTATTGTCAAGTGTTAACAAACAAACTAACAAAATTAAGCGTTAGTAGCTGCCTTTCCATTGCAGATTTGCGCAAAACTTTAGCATTATTTTCTAAGTGTCGACAAAAGACTATTGCGAAATGACAGCGTTTCCATTCATTGATGATATGCGACTGAAAAGTTCTCTCGCGATAAGTCATTCCAAACATCACGTCGACTAAAGTTGGTAGGTTTACTAATATCACATCGACCCCATTAGACTTTATTTTTACCCGATGGACAAGTAATAGTATTATCCATACATTAATGCCAAGGAAAGCCCCTTATACATCTTAGAAGTGTATTTTGATGTGTCTGTTTAACTCATTCAGTACATAAACATGATCAGCAGATGAAGCCTGTGATTTCATAATGCCAATGGAATGAAAAATGCTCAAATGCTAAAGACTGAAAAATAGACTCTTTACAAATGTCAAACATAACATTATGTTATACCGAGCTTGTTTGTGCTTTTTCCATGCCACCTCCGTTCACCTACAGCTCTCAGACGTGGGGTTGTGTTCTGGGCCGGAGTCCAGCATCACTGCCCGCAAAAACAAATAGGACATAGATAAAGGTCATAGAAATATTGCCAATAACATCTGATACGAATGTTGTTTCAGGACCAACAAGGGTTTTGATCTAGAAACATGTTCAAAATCATGACCGCCTGTGGATGAAGCAACATAAGCTCATCCAGACCAGACATCCAGGCTTTGAAATTAACACCTGCCAAACCACCAAATATGGGTCAAAATCAGCTGTGGTGGGTAATGGTGTCAAACCACTAGCCAATTTGGTGGCTTACTTTTTTATAAATGATGTTCAATTGTTAATTTCTTTGTAAAGCTCATTTGCAAATACTCAAATCGTCATAATTGGTATACTAAATACACCATTTTTGTGCAACATCTACACATCTCTGGCTTATTTAAACACACCCATCACTACGCAACACAACAAATAATGGCAACCTAGACTCAAGACTTGAACATAATAATGCGTCGGTACTTAGCTGGGAAATTCACCCCAAACAACAAGGTGACCAAGAGAAGTTGTTTTAATACCAAGTGGCAAACTGGGTGTAAATGGCTCGTCTATTAGTTTGTCTCAATTAGTTCCCCAGCTCCCTAGGTCATGAATCAGTATGAAGTGTGCAGGCACTCGGGCACTGGTAAGGACACTGGCTCCCTATACATTGGGACACTTGATTAATTATTTTCCAGTGACGTGCTTAATAAAAACAAGACATCACCACCAGTGTTGGGGAAAGTTACTTTTAAAAGTAATGCATTACAATATTAAATAGCTCCCCAAAAAAGTAACTAATTGTGTTATTTAGTTACTTTTCATGGAAAGTAATACTTACGTTACTTTTTAGTTACTTTTCTGTTACTTTTCCTTGGCTGAAACATTCTGCATTCAGAAATTGTATATTTCATCACAAAAACGTCGAGCTCTGGCCTGCCATTTCAGTTTCTGATTCAAACTGTTCCCACACAGGCGTGTACGCATAGAGTGCATTATTCTATGTGACTACGTTCAGTTTAATTCAGAACATAATTTTTTTTAAATAAAATTAATTAAACTGAAAGTAACTTGCATTACTTTTTTTTAAAAAGTAACTCAAATATTAATCTGTACATTTAAAAAGTCATGCGTTACTTTACTTGTTACTTCAGAAAAGTAATATTATTACGTAATGCACGTTACTTGTAATGCCGTACCCCCAATACTGGTCACAACTTTATAATAACACGCAGAATGTAGTACAGACAAGAACAAAGTCCAGTTAAAAAAAGTTAATACAGCATTAAGATTAACTCTTTCCCAACCATTGATGAGTTATCTTGTTTATTAAGAGAATCATTTGCATAATAAAACGTGTTCCTGATGAATTTTTATGTTAATCTGCAATTCCGCGATTATCCACTTTCCCAATTTATGAAAAAACTATAGCCAAAACATTACTAATTTTACACTCTGTGTTTATTTTTTTTTTTTTTTTGATAATCTTTCTGAATCAAAATTCCTTCACAAAAATGCAAATATTTCAGCTTTTTTCAAAAAAAAATATTTTTAAAGAAAAATACCCATATTTAAGAGTTTTTAAATATAGATAGGATGAAAGTTTTTTCCCCGTTTTGTTTGTTTGTTTAACCCTTGTGTGGTGTTCGGGTCTGTGGGACCCGTTTTGAATGTTTACTGAAAGAAAAATTATGCAATTAATTGTTGTTTCAACCTCAGATTCATTGGCCTTGGCTCATTTTCTATGAAGAACATAAAAATAAACAACTTTATAATTAATGTACACTGTACACCCCCCCTACACATTTATATTACATATGTGGTGTTCGGGTCCACTGGACCCGGGGTTAATAAAAGTGTAAAAATTGAATGTGCTATGTAACTTCACTCTGTTTTTCTCCTACCTGGGACTCCTGTGAGTGCATGAGTGTGTTTGTATACATGTCTGTATACAAACATCCGTATACATGTCTGGCAAACATCCGGTTTGTGACGTCACGCTGAACAGATCGTGCATCGTAGCTCCGTCTAATTCATCATCTAAAAGCTTTTTTTTACCATCTTATTCCTATTTATATAATATAACTTATTAGTTTTACATAGGAATACTTTACCGTGACGATTATTGAGCAGTACTACCACGTGAAACTATTTATCGCTAATAAACACAGAGTGTTAGCATATAGCCCGCTAGCATCCACACGGTGGAGGCTAAAGCTAGCATTTTCCGATCTAATGGCGGATTCATCTGATATATGCTTTTCTGACCTATCCTCACCTGAGCGGGAAGCTGTGGAGGAGTTGTTTCCCGGTTTTAGCAGATCCAAGGCGAGGTACAGCGCCCACTTCACCCTACCTTCCGACGTCCACAAGCGAGCAACAAACATGCATTCCACGCGATGCAGCTTCACGGACCGTGAACCACATGAAAGCGATCGGGAAGCTGTGGATGAACCGCTGCCCGGCCTTCGCAGATTCGGCAAGCCAAACATCACCCTGGCCCCAGATGTTCGCAGGCGACCGAGGCGTGTCACAACCGAACACCCCACGCGATGCAGCTCCGGGGACCGCGTTCGGGTAAACGAAGACGCCATCGCCCAGCATGAAAGCGGTAAGACTCCGCTTGTTATTGTAACATGTACTACTTGCCACATGTATAGTTTAGCTTCTGCTGTTAGCATAGAGGGGTTTACATGCACTAAGTGTATTGAAGTATTAAGGTTAACTGAGAAGGTTGCTGAACTAGAATCGCGCATCCGAACGCTAGTTGAGGATAGCAAAACCGCTAATGTTACTGTCGCAAATAATCTATCGAGCGAAAAGACTAATGGCTCGGTTCCGACATCAGATGCTAATATAAATATTACAAATACTGTATCGAGCGCGCATAGTGTTTATCAAAATACACATGGCTCGGTTCCGTCATCAGAGTCAAGTCGGCGGTCAAACTGGGTGACTGTTAGGCGGCATAGTCATATAAGGCGTCCTTCTAAGACCCATAACGTAACGACAATTTCTAACAGATTCGATCCCCTAAGGAGTATACCAGCTGAAACACCTTTTAAAAGTGCCCTGGTCATTGGAGATTCTATACTCAGGAACACTAACATTGAGGCACCAAACACCATAGTCGACTGTATACCGGGAGCCAGAACGTCTGACATTAGATCCAAACTTAAAGTGCTGGCTAATGCTAAGCGGAAGTTTTCTAAGATTGTTATTCACGCCGGCACGAATGACACTAGGCTCCGCCAGTCGGAAATCACCAAAGATAATATTAAGGAGATGTGTGAAATTGCAAAAACAATGTCAGACAATGTAATATGCTCTGGTCCCCTCCCCGCCTACCGGGGAGATGAAACACATAGTAGATTAGTGTCTCTCAATGGATGGATGTCAAAGTGGTGCCCTCAGCATAACGTAGGGTTTATAGACAATTGGAAGCATTTCTGGGGAAGACCATTCCTCCTAACCCGAGATGGCCTTCATCCGTCATCGGAAGGAAGTGCTATACTCACTAAAAATCTGATCAATAGTCTTAATTCTGATATAGTATGACTATCCAGGGCCCAGGTCAGGAAACAGACGGATCGGCTTAACCGTCCATCTGTTAGCTGCCGTGATATGTCAAGACCACTAATATCCCAGCACTTCGAGTCAATCTTACCGAAATATCAGCACATTTCAACTGTATCTGTTCCCCGAACAAATAAATACAGGGCACCGCTTGTTACATCTGGTACAAATCTGATTCAAATAAAATTAGAAAACAATACATTAACAGATGAATCTCGAATCTTAAAAGTAGAGGTTGTTCTTTCATTTGATATATTTGTATGTTTATATACTTTTAGAATACATTTTTCCTGGAAGGCATTTTGTGAAACTTTTGTGAAAAATCACAAAAAATGCTGGCGGATAACTTTTCAAAAAAAAAAAAAAAAAATTGAAAATCTATTTAGTATATGAATATATACATGCTTTTTGAGATTTATTGTACTGTGTTGATTTGCTTACCTATGAAAAGGACAAGAATGAATGAAGCGGGGGTGGCAGGATAACAGTATTTGTTTGAATAATATGCAATTCAAATTTTATGATAAATAATAATTAAATGTTTAATAAATGTTTATTAAAAAGATGACATAGTGACATAGTTAATGTTGTTATTTTCGTTTTTTTTTTGGGCTGGTAGAAGTTCTGAATGGCCAATAACTTAAAAATGAAGTTGCCAAATTGGCTGGAGAGTGAAAAAGTTATCTGTCAACTTCAAAGCAGTACGGACAAAAGACAGAAGAGAGAATAAACCAAAATGAGATGCAAAATGAGTCCCTGACCACAGATATTGACTGTTAGGTAAGCACTGTTTAAGGTTATCTTTACACATTTAAAATCCAGTGAAATGTGAGTCCCTACGGATCGGCCCTGTGTTGTTTGCCGAGTTTGAATTTTTGTAGCGGCGATAAAAGAACCTTTATCAGTCTGACATTGTGCACGCACAGCTTTCTGTTTTTCACATTGTGCATCTGTGTCCCCCTGAAAAGACCTTGAAATCCATTACAAAATATTTCTGTATCAGGCACCCTTGACTACATTTATTTATTCTACCACTTTGAAATGTACCGTTTAGTCATAACGGTGATTTCTCGGAGCCATGCCATCTGTTTGTTAAAACAGAGCGACAGCCTTTTAGAAATAAAATGAATCACATGAAGAACGCAACTTGATGTATGATACGAACACACAATACAGACAACTTAAAATTTCCCACAGCAGGTGCATCTCAATCCCTGAGCTTTACGATATGAAATGTGATAGATAACATAGTATCCTGTAGAGATAAAAGGGAGTCTTTGCATGTTTGTCTGTTTGCATGTTCACCCTCACCGTTGATATAACATACATGCCTGCCGGCGATCTTTACAATCTGATGGAATTGTCACATCTGATGATGCTTTTATTGACCAAGAAATGACGGCTTGATTTTGATGTCACACAATGCCAGTTTCATTGTCGGATTTATGTTTTTCCTTTAAAGGCTGTTCGAATCCTGATCTAACCAGATGAAGCTGGAAGAGCCGGTAATCTACAGTCAGAGTCTATTTGCTTATAACTTGCTGATAGTTTGGAGCCCTGCGGGCGGTTGACACTTTGGCTCATCTGCTCTGAGCTCAGGAAAGAGTCGGGAACAGGTGTCGGCACATGGTAGGAAACTCGTGACTAATTAGGAACAAAGAAATTTTGAGAGCACGTCTACAGGCATGGAAAGTAACACCATATGCTTTACCTGTGTGATATCCTGAAATGAAATGTTCGCTCAGTGAGGGCTAATAAATAAATGTACGCTCTTAAAGGTGCTGTAGAATGTAAAACTGTATTTACTTAGGCATAGATGAATAATAAATGTTTTGTACATGTTAATGACATATTGTGAGCCTTGAACATGATTGTTTCCTCATTCTTATTTAAACCTTGTGCATGCAAAAGACCACTGGAACACTAACTGTGATGTTACAGTTGTGATGTACGTCCCCCAACATTAAATTACACATTAAATTAATTACAATGTTGTTACAATGTAAAGAACAAATCTGTGACTGCTGAGTTAGCGCTATATGCTAGTTAATGCTATATGCTAACATTTAAGGTCTATACTAAAAAACACAAACTTACCACTCAGAAACGTCCATTAACAATCTCCAAATAATTAATTATTCCTCAAAATCTGTACCTTCGTCTGAAACATAAGAGAGAAACAGCCAATCAGAGCAGAGCTCATCATTATAATTCATGACCCTTTCAAATAAGGTAATAATACTCCATTTCATATAATACAGGGCAAATCGTAGGGTTGTAAATGATAAAATGTTTCTGGATAATTTTTGCACTTAAAGCTCCCATAACACACACTGTAAAGAAAGTAGTATGAAGATGAAATAACAAGGTTTTGCGCTTTAATTCAACCTACTATTTTAACTCTTTCACCGCCATTGACGAGATAACTCGTCAATTAAGAGAAAACGCTTCCCCGCCAATGACGAGATTTTCCATCTTTCTGCAATACCGCTATTATCCACCAGGTGGTGCACTTCCGCAACTTATACAACCCGGAAGTAGCGCCTCACGTGAAAGAGAAAGAACTCTGTGTATGTTTTAAAGATCGCTCTGCATCTAATCTCTATGAAAAGTCCTTGTAAATTGAATTATCTCAACTTTTTGCTCAAAATTTGGTGTTTTTGAAGAAACCTACCCATGTTTGAGAGGTGATTACAAGAGAACTAATGAAAGTAGGATGAAAC
Organism: Misgurnus mizolepis; assembly: GCA_025389145.1. NCBI lineage: Eukaryota > Metazoa > Chordata > Actinopteri > Cypriniformes > Cobitidae > Misgurnus > Misgurnus mizolepis. Next base: position 27,297,145 of record JAIFKI010000025.1, on the reverse strand, counting down.
AGTTTTTTTTTTTTTTTGAAAGCAGAGGGTCTGTTCTTTCATCTGATATATTGTTTGTTTATATATTTAAAGAGGAACATTTTCTGGAAGGCATTAAACTTTTGTGAAAATCATGAAAAATGCTGGCGCTGGCTGGCAACTTTTTAAAAAAAAATGCTGGCGGGGAAAGAGTTAAGATTTGACCTCTGATAAGTTGACATGACTTATAAAAACAAATTAAAATGCTTTAACTTATATTTTAATGTTACTTTTACTCTTTCGCCGCCAGCATTTTTCATGATTTTCACAAAAGTTTAATGCCTTCCAGAAAATGATCATTTTTAAATATATAAACATACAATATAAGAAATAAAAGAACAGACCCTCTGCTTTCAAACAAAAAAATCCGTTTCATCCTATCTTCATGTGTTTTGTTTTATCACCTCTCAAAAACACCAAATTTTGAGCAAAAAGCTGAGATAATTCCATTTTTGTGAAGGACTTTTGATAGAGATCAGATGCAGAGCGATCTACAGCTGTTTGCCCTATGGCAATAATTCCAGGTTTTATAAATTGCTGAAGTGCGCCACCTGGTGGATAATAGCTGTATTGCAGATTGACGAGATAACTCGTCAATGGCAGGGAAAGAGTTAACTTAACAAATTATGTTGATTTGACAAAAATGCTGCATTTTTTTTACAGTGCACGCTGTTTCTGCATATCTGATGTTAATCTTGAGTACCTACACTGCAAAAATGATTTTCAAGAAAAATAATTCTTAGTATTTTTGTCTTTTTTTATTAAAAATACAGTATGTAAAAATTCTTAAATTAAAATGCTTTTTCTTGATGAGCAAAATGACATAAGAAAATAAGTTTAGTTTTTAGGCCAAAAATATCAAATTTAAGTGATGTTGTGCATAAAACAAGCAAAAAAATCTGAATTTAAGAAAAATGTAAGAAAAATTTGCTTACCCCATTTGCAGATTTTTTTGCTTGTTTTATGTACATTTAGTTTTATCAGATCTATAAAAGACAGATCAGCTCTAGCGATTCTTTTCTTTTTTCAGAAAGGAGTCGTCATGAGCTGCGAGAGGAGCGAGTCGCAAGTCAAGCAACACTGTATACAACACTGGATAACACTACATGCTCGTGTCATTTACATTATGCACTTACCTGTATGTGCCAATTTCCAACATAACACAGAAGTCTTACTAACTGCATGCAACTCATGACCCAGTTGGGACTTTTCAATGAAATCCAGCGTTAAACAAACAAACACACACGCAAAACTCTGTTGCTACCCCAGACAAACAAACTAGATCCATTGTTTCCATAGTGCTGGCTTTCTTCTGCTTACATCTAAAAACACACTTCTTCTTTCATGCCATTTTTGAGTCTTGATATATGTTTCGTGAAGTAATGCCTGTGACTTCTAGCGTCTTTGGTTCTCGCTCTCCCGCTGATTGACGTGTGGGCATTCTTTTCCAGGGGAAGTGCCCATAAAAAGAAGTAATATGCAAGGTCTACCCATGGTATGTAAGATGTACCCATATTCGATAAAACTTTCTGGAATTTGTACAAGCCCTCGGCATTTGGCACAGAAATACTTCCAACTGCTTTTTTGACACTTTGCTTATGTTTAGCTTTAGAAAACCAACTCTTAAACTGTGTTAATAAGTCAGAATGCATGAAATACCGTTGACCCCCCCCCTTCAATAAAGCCACATGCCTTCTATGTTGATATCAGAGAACAATTAAACCAATTATTTTAATAAAATATTTGGCACATTTAGAAAGTAAGGTGCTACACGTTGCCATTGCAGAACCATATTTTTGGCTGTATGCTTCTATAAAGAACCTTTAAAATCTCGAACTTTCTGTCAAAAGGTTCTATTATGAATGTTTTTGTTGTTTTTTGAGGAACCAAAAATGGTTCTCATCACTATGAAGAACCTTTTGTAGCACTTTCTATCGCAAGCCACTAACAGTGGATTACAAGGTATACATGTTTTATCAGCATGTGTGTTCCCTGGGCTTAAACCCATGACATTTTGCGTTGCTATGCTCTAATTTAATTTACATGGACTTCAAGTTAGAGGTAAACATTATATCATAGCATAATTGTCAAATAAACCTACCCAGTCTCATGTAGATGCGTATAAATAGCACAAAGTGTGAAAATCGTTTTTTTTTTGTCGTTTTATTCATTGGTTTCTTAATTTTTTACATTTTTTTCTTAATTGTTTTTTTTTCCAGTTTTTTAAACCATTTTCGCTTGGGTTTAGGGTTATATTTGAGATTTGCTTAAGGAGGTTATTTAGGTTTCTCCATGTTGTGTCTATATTTAAGCCATGGTCGCTTGGAGTTGGGGTTAGAATTGGGGTTTTTGTTTATATAACAAAAAGTTCTTCTAACCCTAAACCCAAGCGAAAATGTAAAAAATAGCAAAAAATTGAAAAACCAATAAAAAAGACGAGCCGTTTAAGTGAATAGGAAGGACTGGCGTATCATATGCACCAAAGTGGAATTTGGCGTATGTATTGCACGATTTTCACACTTCGTGCTATTTATACGCAACTCCGTGAGACTGGGTTCAATAAACCACTATTTTTGAAAGCCTCCTTAGAAACAGCGCAAACTAACATAATCTTGTATATTTACATGTCTAAACCTATAGGCATCTTGATTGACATCTGGGACCATTTACTCAATCTGTCTGTCGTTTTTCATAATCCTAAGAATTTATTGTCTCCCATAAACCACCAAAAAATGAATAATTGATGCTGAAAGTTTCAAACAGGTTACAAAGATCATGAATAATAATCCTTTGTTTTTCAGGAACGCTCGTTGTAGATTTATGTTTTGCTGAATCTTTCTAACCTGTGGCTTTATTTCTTGTCCTCATTAATATTTGTTGATTTTTTTCTCATTACTTCTGTCCCAGAGGAAAGCGTAAAACAGCAATTTTTGTCTCCACCTCTGACCAGAATATTCATTCAGCGTCGACACTGATGTAGCGATGTGTAAAATACTTTGGGATGAGGGAACATGGTGTCACAGACAGATTTGATGGAGTTAATGGCAATATTTTTTCTTTCTTATCAGTATTTGGCGACAACCGGCCACATGTATTGGCAAATACATTCCCAAAATCGATCAGTTCAAAAACGCATCCGAAATGATCACTGCTGTTTGAAAACTGGGACATTTTCCCACTTTAATACTGCAGTTAGTGCCATGCTGTTATAAAAGCTGAGCTGAGGAGGGCAGTATAGATCTAATAAATGCCGTTCATTGGTCTGATCTAGTAGTGGACACAGAAAAACCCTGTGAAAATGAAATCCCTCCAGCATATCCTCTTCCTGGATACAATCAGTGTTGAATATTTTGCTTTTATTGCGCTGCTGGCCTGTACTGCTTAATAATTGATGGACTTCTCATGGGAAATGCTTTGTTTTGTGTATCGAGCTCCTAAGCAGTTACTTTGATGGAGGACATTTACTTGCTGCCGTTGAAGCGTATTAAGGCGAGAGGTCAAGTGTTTGTAGGTTTTTAGTGGGGTCCCAATGTCCCCACAGTGGGGGTCCGAAAGGCCTCGCGATGATAATAAAAATCTTAACCAGCTACATTGTGTGGACCACTGGTCTCATTATTAAAGGGCACTATTTAAAGGCCATTTTTACAAGATGTAATATAAGTCTCAGGTGTGCCTAGAATGTGCCTGTGAAGTTTCAGCTCAAAATACCACATAGCAGTGTTCCAATTATGTCAAAGATTATAGGGGTCCCCTAGCTTAGCCCCCCTGGCCAAGTAACCTATCATTGTAGCGTAGCTGTGAGCCATTATTTCACAAAGTAAGATTTTTGTGTGGTCCTGGTTTAACGTTTTAATCAAGAAACCCTAAATTACCCATAACTAAATTTTTACACCTCAAATTAGAATAGTTTAAAAACATTTTTTTTTGAAGCCTCTATAAGATTACTGTCAATGAGTTGAAAATAATCCACATGCAGAGACATCGACAAATTCATGTAGTATATTAATTTATATGGGGTCCTTCAATGCTTATTGGAGGTCCAGGAGCATCCCCAGCCCTCCCCCCCAATTCAAAAACTGCCCCACAGATAATTTTTATAGCATTTATTTTATGTGTGTACCTTTAAATGCAAATCAGCACCAGTTCCCCTTTCCCTTACCAACAGACAGTAAATGTTTTTGGTTATAAATAGACCTGATTCCTGTGAATACAGTCTCTTTAGCTGCTTTAGCGCTGCTACGTGCTAACAAACACAATTTTGAAAAGCTTTTGGATAAAATTCTGTCAGTCAGTGGCAGTGGGCGGGGCTTCATCAGTGTGATGTCACATTAACAAGAGAATCTAAACAGCATGTCTGATGAAACTGCTTTGGTTAAAGATTGTTTTCATTGTACGGTGCCAACACATATTTATGTCCAAGCACCTTGTAAAAGTGTGTTTTTTTCATAATATGGGCCCTTTAAACAAACTAAATGATGTTTATGTAAACATGCGGAAAGTTTACTGTAAGGGTTGAGTTTAGGGGTTGGGATATACAGTTTGTACAGTATATAAGTCTAGATATACCATGGGGATGCCTTCATTCGGTCATATGATTTTAGTGATCTCTACTTTAAGTAACAAAATGTTAAGATACAATACAGATCTCAGCTTTCTTTATTGAATACTGTTTAATGTGTTTGTATATCATAATACAGCAGATGTGATATAATATAATAACCCAGCTCTCTGCAATACTTATTCAATCAACTCTACATTATCTCTCACATCGAATGCATTTGTACGTATCATATTCATATCCACATCTTTCAGCATCATTGATTTAATCTTCTGAAACCAAAGTGAATTTAGTTGACATGTTGCATAAGTCAGAAACGCTGCATTGTAAGCAAAAACTCGCAACTTTACAAAGTGCAACGTGTCGAAAGGATTCTGCGTGTATCTGCATCTTCTTTTCATTCGCATTAAATGAAATAATCCATCTACCCTGCATCAAGTCCACACAGCGTTCATTCAGATGCGGCTCTGAAGTGCTCTTCTGTGCCCTCTGTGTTTAGCTAATTATCCCGTCCATCGATTTTCTCACCCCATTGTTCTTCATTCTAGAGATGAAGGCTATGCTTCATAGCTGGACGTTCAGTCAACAGAATCTGACGTCAGTAGGGAACGGTGGCGGTGGTTAGGGAATGGACATGATGTCCACCAATAGCAGCACAATTAGCAGATGAGCAGCTGACGTGCAGAGATTCGGGCGAACGTTACTTTATTTTTATTTTAGACGGCAGCGTCGCATCTCTGTGATTTATTATGCCTCTGTGGCTTGGGCTGGAAAATCCAATGCATTTGTTCACTAAACATTGCCTTCTGTCTGGACCAGCAGTTAACATACGCCAGGGCGACCAGATGTCCCAGTTTCATGAGGTGTGTCCTGTGTGTCTTAACAATTGCTTCAAATGTAAATGTGTCTAGTTCCAGCTGTTATGCTCACTAACTTTAACCATGCCCATCTAACTACCTTCACTGCCCTTATGAAAATTAACCATGTTTAATTATAGACGGTTTCATTGGACGCACGTGCGCTGACGCGATACACGTCTGGATCCGAACTTTACTTCAGGTTTTGTTTTTTTAAATGGTCTGACTAGTTGCTAAACTGATCTCTTGAACAAATGCCTCGTCGAAAATAACAAATGTTTTGGTGTCCTAGGTAATCTATTTGCTTACCTTTTTGCTTGTTATATAAATAAACTACGTTTCAAGTACTTTGTTGTTATTTATTCTTAGCGGATTACCGGAAGTTACGTGCGGACCACGACAGCCGCTTGTTTGTGTTGTTACTGCTGAAACCGTCTATAATACAAGCATACACTGGGTTATTTTTAACTCAGTTTTGAGTCTAAAAGGGTTGAACCCAGCTGAATATCTTGAAATTAAACAACAGAAAACTAAATCACGATAACAAAATCTTTTGATGCGATATATTTAATTTACAGCAATAATCTGACATTAAATCGATTTGCACAGATTAATTAGTACTCCACCTCCCACGTGACATTGTCACCGGCCAGGGGCTGGCTACTAGTTGTAAAAACCACGCCCCTTCTAAACTTCCACCTCGAGGAGGTCCCCAAAACCAACCCAATGACCAGACAACAACGAGCACAAGTAAATATAAAATGTTCTTTTTATTGAATTAAATAATTAAAATATAGGGGGGGGGACTGGGGAAAGGGAAAGTTAAAACTAATTCCAGTTCTGCCCTCCAGGGGGCCACGGCCAGATGAAGGACTAAAATTGGGGGGTCGTACGTGGGGGGGAACGGGCTCCTGCCTCGGTTTCCCTCTACTCGTGGCGCGCTCCTCTTCCTTCCTGGAGGCAGAATAAAAACACGATGAGTGCTGGTATGGGTCTTTCTCTGTTGTCGTACCTTGACTCGGGGCACTGCGGTGCACCCCTACTTTCCACAGGTCCTTGCTCGTTGATTCACTCGCCTTCCCTATTCTCCTTCCACAGTTCAATACTTCGATGCTCACGTTGGTTCTCTCTTTCTCTCCACAGGTGGCTGCTAGAATACAGGGACACAATGAATCGTTCTCAAGGCGTCGCTAACCTCTGCGCTGATTACAGCTGGCAGGTAGGTATGGCTCTCTCCAAAGCTCAATCTCTCAGTGTTCACGTTGGCTCTCTCTTTCTCTCCACAGATAGCTGCTAGGATACAAGGACACAATGAATCGTTCTCAAGACGTCGCTCACCTCTGTGCTGATTACAGCTGTCAGGTAGGTATGGCTCTCTCCAAAGCTCAATCTCTCAGTGTTCACGTTGGCTCTCTTTCTCTCCACAGATGGCTGCTAGGATACAAGGACACAATGAATCATTCTCAAGACGTCGCTCACCTCTGTGCTGATTACAGCTGTCAGGTAGGTATGGCTCTCTCCAAAGCTCAATCTCTCAGTGTTCACGTTGGCTCTCTTTCTCTCCACAGATGGCTGCTAGGATACAAGGACACAATGAATCGTTCTCAAGACGTCGCTCACCTCTGTGCTGATTACAGCTGTCAGGTAGGTATGGCTCTCTCCAAAGCTCAATCTCTCAGTGTTCACGTTGGCTCTCTTTCTCTCCACAGATGGCTGCTAGGATACAAGGACACAATGAATCGTTCTCAAAGACGTCGCTCACCTCTGCGCTGATTACAGCTTTCAGGTAGGTATGGCTCTCTCCAAAGCTCAATCTCTCTGTGTTCACGTTGGCTCTCTTTCTCTCCACAGATGGCTGCTAGGATACAAGGACACAATGAATCGTTCTCAAAGACGTCGCTCACCTCTGCGCTGATTACAGCTTTCAGGTAGGTATGGCTCTCTCCAAAGCTCAATCTCTCTGTGTTCACGTTGGCTCTCTCTTTCTCTCCACAGTTCTCACAACTCACTCGCTTTCCTGTCAATCAGCAAACGTAACAAGATACATAGAGATTTACAGGGGTCGCGGCTTACGCTGGCTAGTTTCTGCAATGCGGCGGTGAAGCAATGGTTTGTACTGGGACGCCGGGGGCCAGGACCCTCTCGGCGAACTCGTTGATGAACAGAGGGGCGAGAACCACGCCGGCACACCGGGTCGAACGCTGCCCGTTCCTCGAGACCCGTTGGTCAATCGAAACTGGACCGGGGCGCCCTTTCGTCGAGACCTCGGGCCGGCGGATCTCTCCTGCCTCTACTCTGTGATGATAACAAAACACAGGTAAGTTGACAATAATAGGTACAGTACTCACACACACTGCTACTCGCCCAGTTCTTCGCCGCCACTCTGTAATTCTGTGGAACTGAAAACACACTACAGCAGTATTATACAGGATTCTCTAGCGCCGTTCTTTCCTCTTCACCGTCCCGGGACGAGTGACTGGGAACGGGATTTCGTCACACAAGACACAGCACTCACACTGCAATACACTGCATTACACAGCACCACTTCAAGTGAAAAGTTCCAAAGACTCACCCCACCACGCTCAGTGCACACAATAGACACCCGTCCTCTTCCACGTCGCTCTGGGCGAGAAATAGGGAGATGTTAGATGGCCTAGCGTTTGTTTGCGGTTATTGCTGTAGCTGCTTTCCCACAGAAACCTTCGGCTCACCCACCACGCTGGTCCAGGGGTAGGGCCACTCGATCGCTCTCTTAAGAACACTCAAACAATGAATCAATCCGATATGTATATCAACATTCACTTCAAGGTTTTGTTTACTCACAATCTCTATCTTTCTTCGTCCTAGGTTGTTTTCCTGTCAACAGTAACTCAGGCAGCTAGACAGGGCGCTCTCCAGCCACAAACACCACTTTTCCCACAGATATGTACTCACAGTGGTAAGTTTTCCTCTCCTTCCGTTTCCCTCAAACAATGTCAGAGTCCGACTAGTACTTCACCTTTAAGGTCTTCGATGTCCTCCTTTCCATCGATCTATAATCCATACGGGGAGAGAGAGCAGTACAATAATCCGAATATAGCGTATTTAGGCGAGCTCAACTCGGCACTACAACACACACCAACACATCGGTGGATAACATCAGCCACCACGGGGTGCTCCTTTTTAAAGATCCACGGCCTGCCTTCCTTTCGCCTCTTGTGGCTCTGTCCTCTTTCCAGTCGCTTCAGCGATCCCCGGATCAACAGAGCCTTCGGGCTCTTCAAAAGGTGCGTGTCTTTGTTGCCTTTGGCAAAGGAGCTCCCCCGTGTCAATCGCTTCTCGTATACTTCGCGCTCTTTTACTTGTGTTCCCGTAGGGCTATTTATGTGTCTCATCAACCCCCAGCCTCCAATCACAGTTTGCTTTCTTGATGATTCACACCTGTGGCTCGTAAGCCCTGATAACGTTGCCCTGGAAACCAGGAAGTAAACTGGTGCATTAAAAAAAAATGTCCGGGCGGAACCTCTCCTCTCCATCTTTGGTTCCGCCCGAAGTCACCCTGTGACATCCTCCCCCGCCAATCCGTTCTAGTCCCTAGAACGGGCTCTTCATAGGGGCGGGTAAAAATGGCGTAGGGTCTTTCTTTAAAAACAGGACGGGCATGGCACGGGGTTGGGCTGCGGGCCCCGCGTTGTCGGTCATTGGGCTAGTCTGGCTACTCAACTCGAGGTGGAACCCTGCCGACTACGCCAAAATCTGTCACCGGCCAGGGGCTGGCTACTAGTTGTAAAAACCACGCCCCTTCTAAACTTCCACCTCGAGGAGGTCCCCAAAACCAACCCAATGACCAGACAACAACGAGCACAAGTAAATATAAAATGTTCTTTTTATTGAATTAAATAATTAAAATATAGGGGGGGGGACTGGGGAAAGGGAAAGTTAAAACTAATTCCAGTTCTGCCCTCCAGGGGGCCACGGCCAGATGAAGGACTAAAATTGGGGGGTCGTACGTGGGGGGGAACGGGCTCCTGCCTCGGTTTCCCTCTACTCGTGGCGCGCTCCTCTTCCTTCCTGGAGGCAGAATAAAAACACGATGAGTGCTGGTATGGGTCTTTCTCTGTTGTCGTACCTTGACTCGGGGCACTGCGGTGCACCCCTACTTTCCACAGGTCCTTGCTCGTTGATTCACTCGCCTTCCCTATTCTCCTTCCACAGTTCAATACTTCGATGCTCACGTTGGTTCTCTCTTTCTCTCCACAGGTGGCTGCTAGAATACAGGGACACAATGAATCGTTCTCAAGGCGTCGCTCACCTCTGCGCTGATTACAGCTGGCAGGTAGGTATGGCTCTCTCCAAAGCTCAATCTCTCAGTGTTCACGTTGGCTCTCTCTTTCTCTCCACAGATAGCTGCTAGGATACAAGGACACAATGAATCGTTCTCAAGACGTCGCTCACCTCTGTGCTGATTACAGCTGTCAGGTAGGTATGGCTCTCTCCAAAGCTCAATCTCTCAGTGTTCACGTTGGCTCTCTTTCTCTCCACAGATGGCTGCTAGGATACAAGGACACAATGAATCATTCTCAAGACGTCGCTCACCTCTGTGCTGATTACAGCTGTCAGGTAGGTATGGCTCTCTCCAAAGCTCAATCTCTCAGTGTTCACGTTGGCTCTCTTTCTCTCCACAGATGGCTGCTAGGATACAAGGACACAATGAATCGTTCTCAAGACGTCGCTCACCTCTGTGCTGATTACAGCTGTCAGGTAGGTATGGCTCTCTCCAAAGCTCAATCTCTCAGTGTTCACGTTGGCTCTCTTTCTCTCCACAGATGGCTGCTAGGATACAAGGACACAATGAATCGTTCTCAAAGACGTCGCTCACCTCTGCGCTGATTACAGCTTTCAGGTAGGTATGGCTCTCTCCAAAGCTCAATCTCTCTGTGTTCACGTTGGCTCTCTTTCTCTCCACAGATGGCTGCTAGGATACAAGGACACAATGAATCGTTCTCAAAGACGTCGCTCACCTCTGCGCTGATTACAGCTTTCAGGTAGGTATGGCTCTCTCCAAAGCTCAATCTCTCTGTGTTCACGTTGGCTCTCTCTTTCTCTCCACAGTTCTCACAACTCACTCGCTTTCCTGTCAATCAGCAAACGTAACAAGATACATAGAGATTTACAGGGGTCGCGGCTTACGCTGGCTAGTTTCTGCAATGCGGCGGTGAAGCAATGGTTTGTACTGGGACGCCGGGGGCCAGGACCCTCTCGGCGAACTCGTTGATGAACAGAGGGGCGAGAACCACGCCGGCACACCGGGTCGAACGCTGCCCGTTCCTCGAGACCCGTTGGTCAATCGAAACTGGACCGGGGCGCCCTTTCGTCGAGACCTCGGGCCGGCGGATCTCTCCTGCCTCTACTCTGTGATGATAACAAAACACAGGTAAGTTGACAATAATAGGTACAGTACTCACACACACTGCTACTCGCCCAGTTCTTCGCCGCCACTCTGTAATTCTGTGGAACTGAAAACACACTACAGCAGTATTATACAGGATTCTCTAGCGCCGTTCTTTCCTCTTCACCGTCCCGGGACGAGTGACTGGGAACGGGATTTCGTCACACAAGACACAGCACTCACACTGCAATACACTGCATTACACAGCACCACTTCAAGTGAAAAGTTCCAAAGACTCACCCCACCACGCTCAGTGCACACAATAGACACCCGTCCTCTTCCACGTCGCTCTGGGCGAGAAATAGGGAGATGTTAGATGGCCTAGCGTTTGTTTGCGGTTATTGCTGTAGCTGCTTTCCCACAGAAACCTTCGGCTCACCCACCACGCTGGTCCAGGGGTAGGGCCACTCGATCGCTCTCTTAAGAACACTCAAACAATGAATCAATCCGATATGTATATCAACATTCACTTCAAGGTTTTGTTTACTCACAATCTCTATCTTTCTTCGTCCTAGGTTGTTTTCCTGTCAACAGTAACTCAGGCAGCTAGACAGGGCGCTCTCCAGCCACAAACACCACTTTTCCCACAGATATGTACTCACAGTGGTAAGTTTTCCTCTCCTTCCGTTTCCCTCAAACAATGTCAGAGTCCGACTAGTACTTCACCTTTAAGGTCTTCGATGTCCTCCTTTCCATCGATCTATAATCCATACGGGGAGAGAGAGCAGTACAATAATCCGAATATAGCGTATTTAGGCGAGCTCAACTCGGCACTACAACACACACCAACACATCGGTGGATAACATCAGCCACCACGGGGTGCTCCTTTTTAAAGATCCACGGCCTGCCTTCCTTTCGCCTCTTGTGGCTCTGTCCTCTTTCCAGTCGCTTCAGCGATCCCCGGATCAACAGAGCCTTCGGGCTCTTCAAAAGGTGCGTGTCTTTGTTGCCTTTGGCAAAGGAGCTCCCCCGTGTCAATCGCTTCTCGTATACTTCGCGCTCTTTTACTTGTGTTCCCGTAGGGCTATTTATGTGTCTCATCAACCCCCAGCCTCCAATCACAGTTTGCTTTCTTGATGATTCACACCTGTGGCTCGTAAGCCCTGATAACGTTGCCCTGGAAACCAGGAAGTAAACTGGTGCATTAAAAAAAAATGTCCGGGCGGAACCTCTCCTCTCCATCTTTGGTTCCGCCCGAAGTCACCCTGTGACAACATCATCAACTATGTTGTTAAACCATCATGGTTCAAACGCCGAATGTGCGACAAAGTTACTATGCTTTCGGGAAACAGTCGTGACAAGGTAGTTCGTTTCTCCAACTATGCATCGTACTATGTTGGTTCAGCAGCGAGTTACATCATAGTTTATCAGTCTCAATTACTATGCTATAGTTTGCACTACTGTTGGTAATTTGAGTAATGATGGATTTGCTTGTATACAGATGCAGAAATATGGACGTTTTATGGATGCACGCACGTTATCGCAGTTTCGCGGCTGAACCAAAGTCAACTTCCGGACGTTTTTTTTTTTTTTTTTGACTACCCAGTGGCTAAATTGATCTCTGAAACAAATACCTTGTCGAAAAATAAAATAATTTGGTTTGCTAAAGAAATAATTAGATGACGAGCATGTATCACAACTGTGCATAAAGAATTCAAGGACCTTAGCTTAGTGTTATAGTTGATACGGGTTAGATATGAACGAATGTAATTTACTCCGCATTTATTTCCCTTGTAATCAGAAATAAACTATTCTGTTGTTATTGATTCTATGTGGAAATCTATCTGAAGTTGCGTTTAGTCCTCAAAAGCCATTTGTTTATGTCTATATTTGTGTTGTGTCAACTGTATTAAAATCTATTTGAATGCACCCCGACATTACCACGCTGCTTAAAGACCTTCCTGCGTGAAGACCCGCTAGGTTGGGGTTCAACATCCCTCATTTTCAAGACCCTCTTATTCAATCAATTATTTCTTCTTGGGGTCCTTCATTATGGCATTCTGGGTTTTAATTAACAGTCTCCTGGCAATTACACGATCTGAGAGTAATTAGGAACGGTGGATGATAAAAGTTAGCTCGAGTAATGGGGGATTAGCAAAGACGCAGCGGAACGGCTGCCATCTCTGAAACCAACCTCTCATTTAGAGCTAATTTACTAATGGCAGACCGCCTCACGCTGAGCGACGAAAGTGTGAGAGCGTTTGACGTTTTTAATCTATGCTCTTCAAAATCTTATATTTCACGCTGAAGAAAGAGCTGTTTTTGTCTCGCGTGCTAATGAATCGCACAGTTTTTCTGATGGTTTATTAGGCTAAATGTGAAGCGTTGGTTTTCTAACATTTGCTGTTAAAGTTTGGTGGATGTTGAGAGCCTTGCATGTGTATTCTTAGTGCTGTTTTTTATATTTTTTCCACTATATATAAATTGTGAAATGGGTTATGCTGTCTGGTGATTCTAATATCTGTTCTTGTTCACGTTCTCTCCTTCGATTTCTTTCTCTCTTTCCTAGTTTGCTTGATTCGTAAATATCTATGTGTTTACCGCTGTGTGGTCCTGCCGTGCGTTTCTCCACTCCGTCTGGCTGTTGTCTCTCTCTGTCAGTGTTGTGTGTTCAGTTTCTGAACGCGTCACTCCTGCAGTTTCACCATTATGAAGCGCTCAGACGCTGATGAAACAACCCAGCGAGTCAGCTAGCAAGCGAGATCAGAAGATTCACCTGCACACACACACACAAACGCTCGGTAATCTTGAGAGAAAAAACGATTTATTTCTCATTGTCTGCCTTGGTTTTGCCCAGCACCTGGACTGAAAATCTGAAACATGAAAGTTTTTCTTTAGGTCCAGGTCCATGTTTCTATTCTTTTTAATGTTGGAACTGAATGATTTGTATGATGTTTGGTACCCATAACATTTCTTAAGAGTCTATATTTTTCACTGCACCAACATGCTCTTAACATTCTTGTTGTAAGGAAAAAATCCTAGCACCTAAAGGATTTATGTGGAAGACACAGTAGACTAGATCTCAGAAGAAAAGAGAAGGCTGGAATTAAGTATGTACCATCTTTATTTACATTATCAGATGCTTTTATTTAAAGTGACTTACAGTGCATTACAAGGTGTTAATTCAGTATTTGTGTTCGAACCCCTGATCTTTTGTGCTGCTAATGCAATGCTTTACCACTGAGCTATACATCTACTATAACATCTGAAGATTCTCTATCTTTAGTCTTATCTATCATATCGAGAACAGGTGCTTATGCCTGTCTGCCTGTCTATCTGTTTGTCTGTCTGTCAAGGGCAGTGGTGTCTGTCTGTCTGTCATGTCGAGCACAGTAGCTTTTGTCTGTCTGTCTGTCTGTCTGTCAGTCATATTGAGTGCAGTGCCTTGTCTGTCTGTAGCTTTGATCTGTCTGTCTGTCTGTCTGTCTGTCTGTCTGTCTGTCTGTCTGTCTGTCTGTCTGACCATCTATCATATCAAGGTCAGGTGCTTTTATCTGTCTGTCTGTCTGCCTGTCTGTCTATTTGTCATATCAAGGGCAGCAGCTTTGATCTGCCTGTCTGTCTGTCTGTATGTCTGACTATCTATCATATAGAGGTCAGGTGCTTTTATCTGTCTGTCTGTCTGTCTGCCTGCCTGCCTGTCAGTCATATTGAGTGCAGTGGCTTTTGTCTGGCTTTCTGTCTGTCTAACTATCTATCATATCAAGGTTAGATGCTTTTATCTGTCTGTCTGTCTGTCTGTTTGCCTGTTTGTCTATTTATCATATCAAGGTCAGGTGATTTTATCTGTCTGTCTGTCTGCCTGTCAGTCATATCAAGTGCAGTGCCTTCTCTGTCTGTTTATCATATCAAGGGCAGTAGCTTTGATCTGTCTGTTTGTCTGTCTGTCCGACTATCTATCATATCAAGGGCAGGTGCTTTTATCTGTCTGTCTGTCTGTCTGTCTGTCTGTCTATCATATCAAGGGCAGTAGATTTGATCTGTCTGTCTGTCTGTCTGTCTGTCTGTCTGTCTGTCTGTCTGTCTGTCTGTCTAACTATCTATCATATCAAGGTCAGGTGTTTTTATCTGTCTGTCTGCCTGTCTGTCTGTCTGTCTATCATATCAAGGGCAGTAGCTTTGATCTGTCTGTCTGTCTGTCTGTCTGTCTGTCTGTCTGTCTGTCTGTCTGTCTGTCTATCAAGGTCAGGTGCTTTTATCTGTCTGTCTGCCTGCCTGTCTGTCTATCATATCAAGGGCAGTAGATTTAATCTGTATGTCTGTCTGTCTGTCTGTCTGTCTAACTATCTATCATATCAAGGTCAGGTGTTTTTATCTGTCTGTCTGCCTGTCTGTCTGTCTGTCTGTCTGTCTGTCTATCATATCAAGGGCAGTAGCTTTGATCTGTATGTCTGTCTGTCTGTCTGTCTGTCTGTCTGTCTATCAAGGTCAGGTGCTTTTATCTGTCTGTCTGCCTGCCTGTCTGTCTATCATATCAAGGGCAGTAGATTTAATCTGTCTGTCTGTCTGTCTGTCTGTCTGTCTGTCTAACTATCTATCATATCAAGGTCAGGTGTTTTTATCTGTCTGTCTGCCTGTCTGCCTGTCTGCCTGTCTGTCTGTCTGTCTGTCTGTCTGTCTGTCTGTCTGTCTGTCTGTCATATCAAGGGCAGTAGCTTTGATCTGTATGTATGTCTGTATGTCTGTCTGTCTGTCTGTCTGTCTGTCTATCAAGGTCAGGTGCTTTTATCTGTCTGTCTGCCTGCCTGTCTGTCTGTCTATCATATCAAGGGCAGTAGATTTAATCTGTATGTCTGTCTGTCTGTCTGTCTGTCTGTCTGTCTAACTATCTATCATATCAAGGTCAGGTGTTTTTATCTGTCTGTCTGCCTGTCTGTCTGTCTGTCTATCATATCAAGGGCAGTAGCTTTGATCTGTCTGTCTGTCTGTCTGTCTGTCTGTCTGTCTGTCTGTCTGTCTGTCTGTCTGTCTGTCTATCAAGGTCAGGTGCTTTTATCTGTCTGTCTGCCTGCCTGTCTGTCTATCATATCAAGGGCAGTAGATTTAATCTGTATGTCTGTCTGTCTGTCTGTCTGTCTAACTATCATATCAAGGTCAGGTGTTTTTATCTGTCTGTCTGTCTGCCTGTCTGTCTGTCTGTCTATCATATCAAGGGCAGTAGCTTTGATCTGTCTGTCTGTCTGTCTGTCTGTCTGTCTGTCTGTCTGTCTGTCTGTCTGTCTGTCTGTCAAGGTCAGGTGCTTTTATCTGTCTGTCTGCCTGCCTGTCTGTCTATCATATCAAGGGCAGTAGATTTAATCTGTCTGTCTGTCTGTCTGTCTGTCTAACTATCTATCATATCAAGGTCAGGTGTTTTTATCTGTCTGTCTGCCTGTCTGTCTGTCTGCCTGTCTGTCTGTCTGTCTGTCTGTCTGTCTGTCTGTCTGTCTGTCTGTCATATCAAGGGCAGTAGCTTTGATCTGTATGTCTGTCTGTCTGTCTGTCTGTCTGTCTATCAAGGTCAGGTGCTTTTATCTGTCTGTCTGCCTGCCTGTCTGTCTGTCTATCATATCAAGGGCAGTAGATTTAATCTGTATGTCTGTCTGTCTGTCTGTCTGTCTAACTATCTATCATATCAAGGTCAGGTGCTTTTATCTGTCTGTCTGCCTGCCTGCCTGCCTGCCTGTCTGTCTATCATATCAAGGGCAGTAGATTTGATCTGTATGTATGTCTGTCTGTCTGTCTGTCTGTCTGTCTAACTATCTATCATATCAAGGTCAGGTGCTGTTATCTGTCTTTATGCCTGCCTGTCTGTCTGTCATATCAAGGTAAGTGGCTTTTGTCTGACCTTCTGTCTGTCTGACTATCTATCAAATCAATGTCAGGTGCTTTTATCTGTCTGTCTGTCTGTCAAGGGCAGTGGTGTCTGTCTCTCTGTCATACCGAGTGCAGTGCCTTTTTTTCTGTTTGTCTGTTTGTCTATCTATCATATCGAAGGCAGTGGCTTTTATTTGACTGTCTGTGTGTCTGTCTGCCAGTCTGTCTGTCTGTCTGTCTATCTATCACATCAAGCACAGTAGCTTTTTCTGTCTGTCTGTCTGTCTGTCTGTTTATCATATCAAGGGCAGTAGCTTTCATCTGTCTGTCTGTTCTTGTCTGTGGTTCTGTCTGTCTGTCTGTCTATTATATCAAGGGCAGTGTCTTCTGTCTGTATGTCTGTCTGTCTGTCTCATCATATCAAGGATATGATTGATAATCATATTAGTGGCTTTTATTTCCGTCTGTCTGTCTGTTTGTCTGTCTATCTGTTTATTATATCAAGGACAGTGGCTTTTATGTCTGTCTATCGTCTGTCCCATGTTGAATGGTTTTTAGGAGCAGTGAAGAAAAATCTCAGTGAAGTATTGCAATTCTCAAACAATTCTCACCCACAAAAATTCATAATACAATTTTGCATTAATTTTACACAATACACTTCAAGAACACAGACGTTCCTATAGCGTAACTTTAAATTTTCCTCCACTTTTCTCTTTTTCCCTTCATATTCTCTCTTCTCCTCCATGTTGATTCTCACGGAGATAAATGAATTCCTCTCTTCACAAACTGACTGTGAGGTTTCAGAATAATCCATTGTCCTTTTTACCAAAGATTGTAAATCTACCCACAATGCTGACGTTTTCTGCCGGCGTTCTGCTGGTTAAATTAATATGAACTGAAAGAAAAATGATTAATGGCTAGTATCGTTTCTTAATATTCACATTAGCGTTATCATTCCAGTGGCTGTTATAATACTGTAGTTGTTATTGTCATCGTATTTATGAGACGGAAATCACTCTTCATCCTGATAAAATGCAGTGTCATCGTAATGGCTGACACAGAGTTATGAATGGCTTTTTAACATCATCACACACATTAAAAAGTTTGATGCCGCAGACAAAAGATTTATGTACGAGTGAGCGGATCATTAGTGTACGCATATTCCTCTGTGCAACGCACCTTTTCTCTCTTCCCCGTGAGTCTTTTGTCTTTCACCTTTTCCTTATTTTTATGCTGTAGGCACATCTGCAGTACAATTCCATCACGTCTTAATATTGTGAATAAAATATTTAAATCAAAATCACATTACTTTTATCAGAATATCACATCAGAACATCTTTGCTTTGAGCACATGTGGCTATTTTACCCCAGGTGCTGTGCACTACTTAAAATGAAATTATTGCCATTTTTAAAGGAATATTGTAGGTCCTAACTCATTTTTGTCCATTCTAGTAATTGCAAAGCAATGTATGGTTTTTTTTCTGTGTACTCAATGTCATTTCACGTTGATATTAGGATTAGAGATGCACCGATCGACCGGCCAGAGACCGGAAGAATTGTCCGGTTTTACGGCTTGGAACCGGAATGTTGTGAGACTGATCCCATAGACTGATCCATGAGACTCTCTCTCTCTCTCTCTCTATCTCTCTCTCTCTCTCTCTCATATATGCCTCTCTACAGCTGTCTGTCAGAACTGTCACTCAGTTATTATTGATGCATCCATGCAGTTCCACCCGCTCCCACTGTCCTGATGTCCCTGCATCTTTCTGTCTCTTTCACAACCTCTCATCTCTGTTTGAACTCTCATCTGTCAGCAGGTTTCTTTAGGTGTGGGCCCTCTGCGAGTGTGCCGACTCATGATAGAAGTGCACATACAGTACAGGGGTCACCTTCAAAGTGTGCCGCTCAGTCTTTCCCTTCATTTTACAAATTATTACTTTGATCACTGCTGTGGCGCTGCTGAATTTCTCCCCGCAGGACATGGGAGCACTTCTATGTGCAGACAAAGTTTTTTGGGGTTGACAGTAGCTAAGGGGATAGGTAGATATTTAACTAATCTCATAATGTGGAGAAATGTGATGCATTAGCATCAGACCCTGTCATAGACAGTATAGCAGGTACAGCATACAATATATGTAAGGAGTAATTGACGACGGGCCATTGAATTATAAGAAAATAATGCACATCCACGGTGGTAATGCGGCACGATGCGAAGCGGTTACACTGCGCGTGTGCATTATTTTCAAATAATTCAAAGGACCGGAGTCAATTATTTATCTTATACCACGGTTACCACAAACATTAGACATAAGACATTTGACAAGGTGTGCGGTTATTGAAAAATAATGCATACCTGTGAATCATTTCTCAACCAATCAGAATACAGCATTTAATAGACCCTTGATATAAAATACATTATTACACATACACTACCGTTTTAATATATAGAGTCACTTAGGTTGGATTAACACTGCAGATCTTGATGCACATCTCTGATTTGTTGACTATATCTGACTTTTTTGACAACATGCTTACATCATCTTTCAAAAGCGTGGTATCTAATATCAGCATTTACACCATATTCTTGGCAAAAGAATTATAGTTATGGGTAGGTCCTACGGCCTAGCCGCGAAGGCGTAGGTTATGCGTCGGTTTTCATTTATACTTTTGCGTCGTCGTCCGCGTCGACGTGCAAACAAACATGCATACCCCTGATAGGCAGTATACACGACCGTTAATGAAGAAGCAGCTTGGGGACTTTAACCCACGAGCGAAGAAGAAACCCCAACTTGTTGTGTATGATTTGAGAAGACCAGCAATGATGAAAGTAAATAAACAGCGACTAATGTTGCAGTTTGAGTTAAATCACTCCTCAACTTGGTCCATCTTTGTTCTCACCGGCGCAAACGGAAATACCTATGATGTAGTTTTTTTACCTGACAGGAGGGGTTCTTGTGAACCAATCACAGCGCTTGCGGTCTGTGTAGAACTGACGCACTGTTAAAAATTTGGTGAGGTGCACGTCAGGCTACGAAGAGCTACGCAGAGGATACGGATAACCTACGGATTACACACGACTATATATTGGACTTTAAAGGTAGACATACTGACCCGTAACAGCTTAAAGGATTACTCCATTTTTATAAGAAAAATCCTGATAATTTACTCACCCCCCAGTTATCCAAGATGTTTATGTCTTTTTTGTTCAGTCGAAACAAAATAAAATTTTTTGAGGAAAACATTCCAGGATTTTTCTCCATATATATATATAGTGGACTTTAGTGGACCTCAACAGTTTAAATGCAGCTTCAAAGGACTCAACTGATGTGCCAGCGTCACTTTTTCAATGATGCATGATACGTCTTGAGATGATAATATCTGATCTGTCAGCTTACATTGTGAACACAAATGCATGTATCCGATGCATATCCAATTTATTTCCACATCAGATTTTTTTCCTGCTTACACGTCCGGGGTCATATCTGATCTGTGTCACTTTGAGAGAAACAAATCAGTAGTGTAAATGTGGCCTAAAAAAGGTAAACAAATGTCACTTTGGGAATTATGTTGTACCAAAAAAACCCTAACGCAAAATAAATCAGAACTTTGTTATATTTTTGCATCATAATGTTGTAAACCCCCACTTACAAGAATAAGCAATGTTGTTTATTTTGATGTGAGTTTCCTGCCTGCTAGCACAGATTGGTTGCAGTTGAGCGCTAGAAAGTAAAGGATGGTGTAAACTCTCCAGCCGAGAGCAAAACTAATTTTTGTAAGGTACCAACCAATGAACAAAGACACCACTCACACAGTTACGTCAACCACACGACCCGTCTCTGATATCTGAGCAAAGGACGACAGGTAAACTTGCTTTATACTTCTAATGTGTGACTGCCACCTCCAACCTCCTGTGATGAAGGAAATTTGCTTTTACATCCCTAAGACTTTAATCTTTTATTTAAAGCAGCGTAATGCCTGTCTCCAGAATCCTTCCTCTTTCATGTTATCGTTGTAGCGGACGGATGGGTGCCAGAGGTTGAAGGACAGATACCGAGAGGCCAACAGAGTTTAAACAGGTCCCTTTCTCACCAGCTGACTGATCCCAATTAATATGTAAAAAGCATTTCCCAGTTCGACTACAGATATTCCATGAATCAAAGGCTTTCTTCTTCTTTGGAATGTTAATGTGGGAGCGAGAACAAAGGTGGCGGAGTTGCGGGTATTGAACTAATCCACTCGGTGGACGTTTCTTTCACGTTTTAATGGGTAAATGAATAGGAACAATTGTGTTGCCAGAAGGCAACGAGGGATTGGAGATAGAATAGGTTTCTGTTCAGGAGGCTGAATGCAAACGCGTTCAAATTTGTCAGTGTTAATTAGACACACGCAAATGCGCCTTGTGTGTTTTACTCCTGTGGTAACTTCGACTTTTGATACTTTAATTAGATAGATTTGTTATCAGTTTAAAGGGACACTTCTCATTTTCCTATTGGAATCCATTCAGCTGATCTCCGGGCCTGGCGCTACCACTTTTAGCATAGCTTAGCATAATCCATTGAATCTGATTAGACCATTAGCATCACGCTAAAAAATATGGCTGCAGGAGGCACAATGAAATTTCGCAGCAGACACCTTAATATCTTTCAATTACTGGAGACTATTTTCGGGCACTACGTAATATCATTGCGCCTCCTGCAGCCACGTTACAGCAGCAAAGTCTTTGATTATTACACCAGAATGAGAGTATAGTTCCTAGACATATCGACCTAGACATTCACAACTTTTATTTTTTCTGTCGGCCCTAGTACACGATGTGACTACAGAAGAGTCAAGTTTTAAATAGGAAAAAGATTTGGTTAAAACCAGACCATTTTCAGTAGTAACTGAGTTGTGATCTGGCAAAGCTTCATAGACAAATCCTTTCCAAAGGGGCGTCACCAACGGACCTCGCTCAAATGCCTCTGGGCGCAATTGGATCGACACAAAACCAATCAGAGCAATGAAGGGAATGACGTATGCACCACTACTAGAGGGCTCGTGAGTCGCAGCTCTCGCTAAGACCCATTCGTTTAGCCACCAAAGTTGCAAGCTGGTATATCAGACTTTTGCTGAATCCAGTCGGTAAGACCGCGATAACATCTTTTTTATATATGAAGGCTTCAAGTGTTATTCTTTGCTTGGGTTTTAACGAAGAGGAAAAGTTTAAATAGCTTAAACCGGCGTGATAGCTGATTCAAACGAGTGATGTTTCACAGCGGCATCTATCTGTGTAATGTACAAAATCTGCTTTACCGTTGCTGCTGTGTTGTCGTCATCGTGTAAAGCCAGCCCCAATGTGCCGCGATTTCTCTGCATTACCCCCCAGTCACATTAGCTACAAGAGACAGAGACAGAACGACAGGCTACCAGTCATTTTCAATTGGAGTGACCGTTTGCCATCGACGAGCTCGCCGCTGCGCGAGCAAGGTAGGGCCAAAATAGACAAGAAGGCTATTTTATGCAAATACTGAGCGATGCGACAAAGCGACTGCCAATCGGAGTGAAGGGGCAGCGTGACGTAAGTCTGTGGCTGAGTCGAAGAAAATAATTCAAGATGGCGGAAAATGCTTATTTCTGTATATATCTGATAAGTTTGGCATTTTTCCCTCATATATTTTGTTACTTTTATCGAGAAATAAATACTTTTAAATCCAAAAACATCGTTCTTGTAACTTAACAATACCTCTAAAGTGACTTTTGATACCGCTTTCAGATACTAGTCAAGGAACGCCCATCAATCAAGTGCGTGTCGCTCGGTCTCGCTCACTTTTGTAGCTAATGTGGCTGTAGGGTTAGGAATGGGCTTGAATAGCCTCTTTGCCAGACTACTTTCAGAGCAAATCTGAATTTGCCGGAAGTTGTCTGGGTTTTCCCAGGATACGTGAAAAGTACATATGTGAGTGAAATTTCTGGTTTGCTAACAGGTTGCGGTAACACTAACACCTCTTTTGCGCTTACCACTGTCAGGATTTACTAAAGACGCGCAGTAAAAAAAATTGTGTTGAAAGGTTGTGGTTGTTTTTTTGAGACCTTGATGCATAGGCATTTGTAAGAGTTTCCAGTAAATTGTCGAGCACAACCCTTAATAAATTGTGTTGCATGATCCATTTAAATACTTTCTTTATAAATTGTGCATCCGAAATAGAAACTCCCACAAATGCATATGCAGTCGCAACAGTGTCCATACATTTCAGCACAAATTATTCACTGCTTATCATTTGTAGCTTTTTAATGCCAAATGATGGTTTGCACTGGCACAAGTTGTTAGTAATTCTGGCCGAAAATGTACTTTTTGACTTGTTTTACAGCCAAAACATACTACGGTGCAATGCAAGCTGAGAGCACTTGTGTTTTGAAATGCATTCTCAATATTTGTTTGCTCACATTGCAAGTCTCTATGGCTTCTTTCAGCTAATGAAAACATTCTTGGTGAGTGAGTGAAACTTGGTTAAATATAGAAATATTACAAGCAACTCTTAAAAATAAAGGTTTTAAATAGTTGATGGCACATGTTTGGTTATGCAAAGAATTCAAGGGCTCTTAAATGAAGCATTCATTTTTTACCATTTTATAAAATTTAGCACCTTTAATGTAATAGTGAAGGTGATGTTTTTCCAGTGTACTCCACTGAAGAGTGGTACTGAAAACCACAGCGAGGGCGGGGTTGAATTTAAAAGAGGGTGAGACTATTTAAACAGTTGTGTGGAGAACGGCCTGTGCCTCAGAGAGTGCCCAACACATTTTATTGCTCATAAATAGCTACACTCTGCACCAGATCATTAAAAAGCCGGAAGGCCGTGTCAAATTAAACCATAGCCCCATCGGCTTCAGGTGTGCGTTCAGATTACCCCATCAGCAGACCCTTTCATAGCTTTATACTGGACAAATGATAACCATAAAATGTAACCTGGTCATCAAACTCTTGGCCCCGGCCTTTAAGCACCATATATGAAGTTAATTCATCTTTGTCAGTACTAGCAAACTGTTTCCCACACCCCACAAGCTCCTGTCACTGCACCCACGAGGATGAAAAACAACATTAATCCACTTCATTTTATGTTCTCCCAGTTTACCCAACAGCTTGATGTGATTTACAGAGCCGTGTCTTTACCGCATGTATGTTTAGCAATGAAATGGATAAGTTACGGCGTCATGCATCACTTCATCGCCTTTCATTTGTTTCTGTTACCAGGAGGCACCTGTCCATGCAAAACTCCCTGATGAATCATTTCTGGATCTTCCAATGAAAGTGGGCGTGACTCTGTGTCTTATCCTCCTAGCTGACATGATGTGATTGATGGCGTGAAACGCCCTATTAAACAACTGCTTGTTCAGTCCGACTCGCAGCTCTTCCGTGTGACAGCACAGGTAATAGATGTCCTCATTTGATGTGTGCCATAAACTCTTAAAACATGCAGCAGTTTGTGTTGGCATGTTCTGAGTGATTTATTAAAGTTGTGTTCCAATAGACAGTCAAAACTTAATGTGCAATGTAAATTACAGCGTTTGTGTGCTTACTGTTAATGCTTAGGGTCAGTGAGGTCAGCATAGTATGTAGAAACCTGCATATGCAGAGTTTTGCAGTTTTGTGAAGTTTATTTAGTGAAAGAAAATGTTTTGTATTGTAGTTTCGTTCACTATATCTCACTATTGGGCGCTTGTTTAGTAAACAGGAAAATCCAGTGATTAGTTCCTCCTAAAAATCCTTCTTTGTAGCATTTGCAGTTTGATTTGAGATTCCCAATAAAAAAAGCAATTTCATGTTTTCCTTTGTCTTTAAGGTGTTCAAATGTGTTCAAGCATATGTAGAAGATCTTAAAGTCACAAAGATTAAAGTCTTAAACCCAAAGACCCAAATGTCTTCCTAAAATGCCTCCTTGAAACACGCCCCCACGTATCTACATCAATGTGTTGGAAGATTTGCAAAACACCGCACAAATGTATACCATAGACTGTAAAAAAAGATGGACGACCCCGTTCGCTCTCTTTCATTGGTGAAAAGTGAAGCCGCCAGTGTCCCGATACGGCGCTGACATCTTGGGTCTTAAGTCTGCGCAGTAGCGATTTGGGACCAGTCCTGCGGAGTAGTGAGCAGGAAGTAAAGCCGCGAAGTCAAGGCCCCGCCCTCGCTCTCGCAGAATGCACATATCACAGATGTCAACCATGATGTGACACCACTGCTTTTATAGCATTAAATAACTAACTAAAAACAAACTTATTTTAAAAACAAATGCTTGAATTTACATCAACATGATAAAAACTACTGTAAATGACAGAAACCAGCTTCGGAAAAAAGATAATTAAAGTGTAATTAAATTGTTTAGTTGGTCTCAAGTCCCATTAAATACCATGGGGGAGGCGGGGTATATGACCTATACTGGGACCAGTCACTGGGGGGCGATCAAAACATTTTGGCTTCACTTTTTAGGGGTTGTGCAGCACGCTTGATGTATACGCAAAGAAAGAGGCGCCATTTTTATTCTCACTATGAAGAAAACAGATTAACTGCTGCCATGTCGTAAAGATGCTGATATTCCAAATATGGCAACGTGCGTAACATTTCCGTCACACGCTTGAGGTATTTGGCCAATTGCTATGCACTAGATAGCTGGCCAATCAGAGCACACCGCGCTTTTCAGATTGATGAGCTCTGCAAAAATGTACATGTTTCAGAAAGGCGGGCATAGAGGAGCAACAATAATGTACAGTATGTGGAAAATAATGTAAACACATTGTATTACACCAAATACACAAAATAGTTTTCTTTTTAGCAATGTCATATAACCCCTTTAATCAAGTGTGTTAGGACATAACCACTAAGTCTATGTTTACACAGAAACAATCTGAAGAGAAAACGCAAAAAGTGGCGTTGCATTTTATAGCTTATTATTCTCGTTTATACGGGCATTTTGGAGGGGAAATCAGGCAGCTAGGTTGCAATGTGAAGCACTGACACACAACAACACCAAGTCCACGCGCCTGCGTACAACCTTCTTCCTTGTTCTCCCAGGTCTTATCCAAAGCCGTCTGGTTTGCCTCTGATGAATTGGCAACAATTTTATGTAGGTAATTAATGCGCCTTCTCTGATCAGTAATACTAGCTGTGAATATTTCGTACAACTGCTGGAAGACTCTTGTATATTTATCACAGCTGCTATGGCAGCTTGAAGGTCCGACATATGGAAAAAATCCGACATGTTTGTTGTTATTTTCCTGAACTGGTGCATGCCTGTGATGTAAACGCGTACGCGATGAGACGGGAACGCAACGGTAGAGCGTTTTTATAATTTCCACTCTGGAGGGTGGTTTCACTTTTTTGCGTTTTTAAGCTCAAAAAATGCTGTCGCCGTGTAAACGAAAGGCACATCCACTAAAATATTTTACGTTTTCACCCTCAAGCGTTCTCGTGTAAACAGGGCCTAAGACTATACCAAGTCTTGGTTTTGCAATGCATTTGCAACAAAGTCCTTAATTTTAGGTTCACTCTCTATTAGATGTACTAAGTGAAACAGACTTTAATTTAGGCATTGTGGTGTCTTGCTTAACTTTTTTTCATTTATTTATACCTGAACTGGAGACTCATTGTTTGTACATCAGGTTAAACTGCTTGGAAAAAGTTTTTAGTTATTTATTTATATTTTTGAAAGCGGCATAATTAAATTAGAACAACAAAAAGATGTCATTGATGATTCTGTGAGACGAAGGGTCCAGCCAAGAGAGCGTCACCATTTTCTTTCTCCTACAGAATGCTGTGGATGTTATGTCCCAGGATATGGAGATGTGGCCGGGTGCCAGTGAAGGCCTTTTGAAATAATGGATCAATTTCCGCTCTCTAATGACTGTTATGGTAAGAATTTATTAAGTCAATGCAAGACCTCGAATAACCCTTTTACAGAGAAAAATCTAAAATGAAATGAAAATATTCTCTGTTATTGATAAACTGTGTTTTCATTCAGTGACTTAATCCTGAGCTGTCAAAACTTATTCAGTTCTCAACACCTACTCTTAACTGAGACAGAGAGAGACTTTGTGATCACACCAGACGTGAATGAAGCGAATAAATTGCGATATTCGCGTGTAGTTGAATGCTTGAACATTTTGAGTTAACTCGCTTCATTCGTGCGTGAAATTAGCATAATTTGCCCATGCAATTCAGACGAAGTGAGATACTTTTTATTCCTGTTTCTATAAAAGCACAAAGATGTGACATAGAGCTCCGGGTGTCCGTATACAGCGACAATGATTTTGTCTTCCATGTTCGTATTTCTGCCGTCGTAATCACGTCACTACTAGAGCAAGCTCCTGATTAGTTGTGGCACAAAAATCCACTTTTTCAACTCACGTGATTTGCACGTTAAACACCTGAAAAGCTCAATTCGCGCCCCAAGATGTCTTTCGCGTATTTGCATTGAGTTAACATGTAAATCGCTTAGCGCTTCATTCGCCTCTGGTGTGAACGCACAAAAAGAGAGATAGAAAGAGAGATGTGTCTTTGCTACGTAGTTTATATGTCTGATAATTTATGTTTCATATGTCTTTTAAGTCACACTTTTGACTATCAATTTATGATTGTTTCTGAGTGG
The DNA here is from genome assembly GCA_025389145.1 of Misgurnus mizolepis. Lineage (NCBI taxonomy): Eukaryota > Metazoa > Chordata > Actinopteri > Cypriniformes > Cobitidae > Misgurnus > Misgurnus mizolepis. The sequence continues at coordinate 27,269,865 of JAIFKI010000025.1, read as the reverse complement.
AAACTTTTAGTTGTTACGCCATTAAAAAGCCTTCTAAAATTATATACTCTTTAAACTTGTGTGTCAAAAAGTATCAAATTCCAATATCACATCAAAGGATGGGCCCACAGCCATTCACAGATGTCCGGGTTATCCAGTGACCCCAAAAGCGATCCTGAGGACAACTCACAGATCCATCAACACTTTGATGTGCTCGTCTATCAAAACCGGTGCTATTATGAAAGGAAACTCACATAAGATCTAATGACTTCCCCAGAATAATCCGGTCTTGATGAATGAGGAAAACAGAAAAAGGAAGACACTGCGGAAGTGAATGTTCGATGTGACTCATTATCGTCATTATTGCTGGGATTGGGGTCAACGTCTGGGTGATAAGCACTCGAACAGGTTGATGTTCTGCGCTCTCGTCTGAAGGCATGAATCGATACGAGCTCTTGTCCTCCCAATTGCACAAATGACTTGGATAAAGACAACTTGTAGACCCCTCCATCTAGAAACTGCCAGAAGCCAAAAGAGCTGCATTCTCCAGAATCGTGATTGCTTCCCTTGTGGCGATTATTATCTGATGTCGGACAAAGGTAACAATCAGACTCTCATGTCCACACGCACTGGAGAAATTGTGCACACACTCATAAACACACTCTTACTGTACACCACATCGGCTCTTGCCGTGTGCACTAAGACACTCAATATATTAATTGCATTGCCATTGCACTAGTAATGTTCTTATAATGTATCATGCTTGGTCACCATTAGCTTTAGGGAAACTTGTAGTAGGTTTGCTCCAGCCGGACGTCTTGGAGATGGGCCGTTATTTAAAGAGATTGTTCACCCATTGAGCTCAGTTAAAATTGTTTTTAGTAGAGGTCTACACGGGTCCACTTAGATCATAAAACCCGAGGTTCACCCCAAGACCCCAGTGGATTTGGGTCTAAAAGTTTCAATTAGCGGTAACTGCAGGCTGGAGCGTGCCATAGGTCGAAAAGAAATGGGGGAGTGCCATGGGGAATGGGGCGTGCCGTAAGGTCTTTTCAATTGGAAGCGAAAAGCTTCCTGATCCTCATAAAAGCGAGCCATGAACTTAATCACTTTAATTACACAAATAATTATACAAGACAAAATACATTTCTTTCACTGTAAAAATAGCATTAATGATAGAATACATTCAAAAGTACGCTACCTTCGAAACCTTCTGTATGGCGCGGGTATCACCACCGCAACTTTTTTAGGATCAATCATTAAAAAACATTCATACTGTTTGTGATAAATGAACTTTTTGTAACACATCACTTGAAGATATTAAACATTTATTTTTGTATTTCCCTTTTTCTATTTAATTTTGGACTGACTTTAAAATAGATATTTCTAAAATAGAAACTCCTAGTATTAGAATTTAGAACCTCATGACATTTTACTTTGTTTCCAAAGTAAACTTTTTACTTTGTTGGATGTTGCAGATATTAACATTTTCAAGGAATTCTCTTAAACTTCTCCCTGTTTCCCTCACAAAAAGCTATTGTATGCCTTAAGAAGACTTACGCATTGTGATGCATGTATTGTCAGTAGTGTAGCATCTGTCCTAATTCACATTTATTTTATGTTCTGTCTAACATCTCTTTTGTATTTCCCAAGGGAAATAACATCTTATGGGTTTGAAACAATGAGGGTGAGTGATTTATGACGTTTGTTTTAATTTTTTTGGTGAACCGTTAAGTACCTTTAAGGGCAGAAGTAATTCACAAAGGAATGGACCAAAGATATAGATGCACCGTAAAATTAGATATTTATTGACAGTAACGCTTTATGGCTTAGAAATCCATCACTTGAAATGCTTATAATAAGCTAATTATAGAAATCTTGGTAATGCTTTACAATAAAGTTTGTATTTGTTAACATTACTGTATTTAATGCATTTACTAACATGAACTAACAATAAACAATACTATATCTACAGCATTTACTAATACACTTTCAAAATCAACTGCAACTGTTAACTTCTGCACTATTGCTTGCTTTTACAGTACAGTACATGTTAGCTAATGCATTTACTAATGTAAACAATTACAACCTTATTGAAAAGTATAAACAAAATATTTATTTCGACATGCATTGTTAAAATGCGAGATAGTTATTGTTTTTACTTGCTTTAAATAAATGCATCTAACGTAGAAAAAGTGAATTCGAAGGGTCTTACACACAAGACAGTAGATTTTTCTACGTTTTTGCCATGCTGTATATTTTAGACACTTGATGACCTCATCCATTTTCTTTCCCTTTATTTATTCAGTACCAGAATTTAATTTAAAACTCATTACTACCGGTAAATGAGAACGCCGTGACCGTTTCACCAGTAATAAAAGAAATGAGAAAGTGAAGCGAGAGAAAATGCCCGTGCGGATTACTATAGGCAATGTAAACATGCATAAATAAATCTGCATTTGCTAAATGTCTCACAGCCATACAAAATATTCATGTAAATTATAGACATTTATAAGCGTGCATATTTAAATAACATTAGTTTAACGTTTAAAGTATGATGCGGCAAGGGTCATTGTTGCACTGTACTGTACAAATATTTAGTTTATCATTATTTTTGCATTTGCATCCTCATAGTTTTTGTCACCAATCTACACATTTTTAGCCTGATTGTTACGTTTTAAGTTAAGAAAAATGAAGCAAAATGCCGAGCGGGAAATGCATTTTTGTTTCGCAGTTGGGTCAGTTATTTCCATGTGATGCATAGTCCTGTCAACTATATTTGTATTGTTTCACTGTGTGTATACAGTCATGTGCATGGCTCCTTATTAATATAAGGCCACAGTTGCCACTAACATCATTACCCAAGGCCACGTGTTAGTATTGACCTAAAAATGCTTCTTCAGCAGTCTTTCGGATCACGTTTTCATGAAGTGTGCATCGCTGTGTTTATGACGAGCCTTTTAGGGTTGTTATTGCCAGGACATTAAACTTTATGTGCTTTAGGGTAGCTGAGGTGAGGAGCTGAACAGGAAAATAAGAAAAATAGTTGATGATTTACTGCATGCATTATTCATTCTTAATGAGATGGCCATAAAGTAAACATTCATATGCTTTAGTTGAAAGTAAAACTTTCATGCATTCCTGTATAAGACACAGAGAATGTGAGGTATTCAGCAAACACATGACAGATGGTACCTGAGCCTGATCATACACCGGATCAATAAAGAAGCATATAATATCCACCGAGGTCAATGACAATATCTTCTGCCTATATGAAGAACTTATTTCATTTTGTCATTTGTCTTTGTCCTGATTGGATCATTTCATCTTTACGTTCTCAAGGGGGGAGTTAGGCTCTTGCTGATATGGAGAGGAGGTATTGTTAAGGCATCAGTGGAGACATTAATATTGACCTCTGCTGTAATACACCTTTAGGTATAATTAGCAGCAATTATCTGATCTTTTGCACACAAACATCTGCTGTAGGTAAAACAGATGGTAAATATTAGACATGGGGTTTTAGTAGCTGTGTTTCCATTACAGATTTGCGCAAAACTTTAGCGTTATTTTCTAAATGTCGACAAAAGACTATTGCGAAATGACAGCGTTTCTGTTAACCGGTTTAGTAAGTTTACATCCATCGCACTATGCATTATTTTTAACTGAAGAAGATGTAAGCGTAGTATCCAAACAATAATGCCAAGGAAAGACCCTTATACTTAGAAGATGCAACGTATAGATGTTTCTTGGAGGTCATGGTACATTATTTTTTATATCAAAAGAGATGTAGGAGTGTTATCCAGAAGTCTCTTATACTTTCAGACATGCATTCTGGGAAGTTTAATACATACAGCATCATCTTCAAATAATTATTATGTTACTACTTGTATCAGGTGACCTGGAAATGCAAATAAACTGTTTCCATTACCGTTTTGCGAAAATTGATGTGTTTCCATTGACTGTAATTTCAATTCGCAAAGTCAATTTGCACAATTTGAAGGGTAATGGAAACGCAGCTACTGACTACAAAACCATTCTCTGAAACTCTGCCACAGTCAGACCCTCAGCTTACCTTTCATTCAGCAGACACTTTTATCCTGTGCATTTAGGATCAGTATTTGATTGGCAAGTGCATCTCATAGTGTAAGAGTTAAATCCATGCATGTTAAGACCTAGATGTATTCATTTAATTGCATAATATTTTTTATACCACAGGGCTGTTAAAGGAACAGTATGTAGGATTGTGGCCAAAACTGGTATTGCAATCACAAAACTTGTGGCTAAAACTGGTACTGCAATCACACAACTGGTGGCCAATGCACAAAATGACAACATAAACATCAGTTGAGGGCTGCAACTCCACTTTTTAAATGACAATATCCTGGCCAGACAACTGTTGTCAGTGATATAAGTATTTGAAATAAAAATGATTTCTTAATTTCTTGTGACATATCAGGGCCATTTTATGATTAATTGATATAAATTTCTTACATACTGGTCCTTTAAATGCTTTATTCTGATTGGCTGAGAAATGTTCAATGGGTGTTGATTATATTTCTGTAAACCGCACACCTAACCTGTAAAATGTCTTAAAAATAGGCACCTGAGAAATGTTTGTGGTAACCGGTATAAGCTGAATAATTGACTCCGGTTTTTTAATTATTCGAAAAATAATGCACACATGTGGCTTCGTGTTGTGCCGCATTACCACCTTGGGTGTGCATTATTTTTCCTACATAATTCACTGCTGTCTTTTGATCTTCTGCAGTTTAACAGCTGCTTTTGATGCATTTCATGCACAATTGCACATTAGCTAGCGTCTACTGTAAACAGCTTTTATTCGTTTCATTTAAGATTTAAGGTTGTAAGTGTAAATTAATTTAACCCCTGGTGTTTCACAATGCTATAGAACAGTGGTTCTCAATCCTGGTCCTGGAGGCCCACTGCTCTGCACATTTTGTATGTCTCTCTTATCTGACGGACAATGAGATCTCTGCTAATGAGCTGATGATTTGAATCAGCTGTGTTAAACAAGGGAGACACACAACATGTGCAGAGCAGTGGGCCTCCAGGACCAGGATTGAGAACCACTGCTATAGAAGAACCATTTTTGGCTGAAAGATTCTTTAAGGGGCCAAAAATGGTTCTTCTATGACATCGCTATAATACTCTTAAAAATAACTTAAAATTTTGCACTGAAAGCTGGCATTCGGTGGTTTTTCCACGCTGAGCACCAAGAGTTGAAAAATATTAAACTTTGCGGAAAAAAGTTTTATGGTCAATGTCTGTTCTCACACAGCCATCCAATCACAGTGAAGGGGTGGGATAAACATCACAACAACCAACCGGCACACCGTTCAACTACGGATAAACAAATCAGATGTATCATACTGTAGCAACCAAAGCGCTCGGCTGAGAAAAAACTGGCGAGAGAGAGAGAGAGAGAGAGAGAGAGAGAGAGCGAGAGAGAGAGAGAGAGAGAGAGAGAGAGAGAGAAAGAGAGAGAGAGAGAGAGAGAAAGAGAGAGAGAGAGAGAGAGAGAGAGAGAGAGAGAGAGAGAGAGAGAGAGAGAGAGAGAGAGAGAGAAACCCGGAAGAAAAGTGAAAACTATTGAGGTCATCTCTTAAAGGGCAAAAAACCTGATAAAAATATTACGTAGCTACACATTTTTTCCAGGACGTTATTGTGACCCAATGGCAACTTGTTCACGACCCGGTACTGGGTCGCGACCCAGTGGTTGGGGACCTCTGCCGTAGAAGAACCTTTTCTGTCTAAAGAACCCTTCTGTTTCACAAAAAGTACTTTAAAGGTGAAAAATGGTTTCTTCAGATTATAAAAATGTATAAAATAAATGGTTCTTTAACGAACCTTTGACTAAATGGTTCTTTGAGAACCAAAAATGGTTCTTCTATGGCATTGACGTGAAGAACCTTTTAAGTACCTTTATTTTTAAGAGTTTATTTAGTGCTGTGGGTACTGTCAGAAAATAATGGTAAAAAGTGGTAGTACCATGTGGTAGTACCCTTTTAAAAAGTTCACCATGTATGTAAAGATTTTAAATAATTTCCTCAAGGGTACATACTGGTACCAAATCTGTACCTACATAATATGTATTTGGACCTTTTTAAAGGGTACTATCCCAGTAACAGCTAGGGACCCTTTTCAACATTTTTTTTCTGATAGTGTAGTACACGCCACAACACCTGTCAACCTCAATTCCTATGATAATCTCCATGTTTTCAATGCAAATTCATCATTAAATGATTCATTTATTAGTCCCACACTCTCAACATGCGCTGTCAACTTTAGTATACTGCACTAGAGATGAGAAGATATATTTCAGAAAAAGTGAAGGCTGGTCTGTTAGGACAGGAGTGCATATACAGTACACGTATACTTGACAGGTGTTAGTAAGCTCAGGGAAGATTTGCCTCGGGTGTCATGTCAGTCAAACTCAAGTCCCACTGAAGCAAATTAACTTTCTTGATTTATCTTCTTCTCCTTTGTTCCAAGATGGATTGAAATATCAGAAATACCAATTTTCAGTTTCATTATTAAATTAAGCTCTTTGTAATCTCTGAAGTCGGTTGACTGTACTGAGAATGTCCACATCATGTCATCCATTTTGCTAAATAAAAAGAAACGTTTGGCTACAGTATCACCAAATTAGAAGACCCAGAATGCTAAGAAACACTTTGGCAGGTTTTAAGCCCAAGGTTTTAAAACTTTCCCCCAACTTTTACCTTCACTATAGCTAGTATCCTATTATAAAACCTTAAGCTGCTTTTCTTGCTTTCGTTTTGGTTTTATAATGCTCATATTGAGTTTGTATTGAAATCACTTTTTATAGCAAATTTTGATACTTTGGTTTGTGCACATGCTGTGATCTCTTAAGAAACTGTACACACAACCCAAGTGACTTTAGCAAAAGTAATGAGAAAACCCAGAAGAACGGAAAAATGAGAGAAAGCATTGGAGTGTTGTGAGTGTCACGGTTTAAAGATTTCACCCTGGGTGAGCTGTAAGGTCATATCTCTGGGGCTTTTTTACATTTTTAAACCATGTTTGAGATTTGTAGGGATTAAAGTCTAATAAAATTTCCACTGTTCATATACAGAACTGGCTCTATTTTGTGGGATGCATGACTCCCCATGCATATTAACTTTTACATTTAGATTTATGCATGTTGCAGGAGCTAAAGTGCATCCAGGCTGCACATTTTATCAGCGCATGAGTTCCCAGGGAATTGAATCCATGACCTTTGCGCTGCTAATGCATTGCTCTACCAGTCGGTGGTACTGACACAGATATTAATGCGTTTAATGTGTATTATCAATACTATGCATTTTTAAGTATATGCATTATGAAAATGCATTCAACTGTAGTATGTATAAAGGAAATGTCATGCATAACATTACTATGTTTTGGAGTGTCAGTACCAGGGCAGCACTAGTTGATTACCCCTCCTCCTCCTCCTTCTGAAGATGTTTTGAGCAGCTCAAGAGCTGTAGTTTCATCTGGATGAAGGCAGCTGTCTGTCTCTCTCAGAGGGCCATGATGCAGATTAAGGATGGATTAGTGGCTCTGGGCCGTGTTGCATGTGTTGTAATTGCAGGGATGATAGTGGCCAGGCACCAGACGCGCAGCCCTGCATGTTCAAAAGGACCCTTGTGTCTCCAGAGTTCAGCTTTTTGAGCACCTCACAAATTAAATCGGCCTTTCTCGGGCTCCATGCAGCTTAGCTGCCACTGATTGCTTGCAGCTTCTTTTAAAGATAAAAAAAGGAATAAAAAAGACACTTTAGAATCTGAATCCTGATTGGACAAGCCATGTTTAAAGTTGCCAATATGTGTTGCAGAACCTCTGAATGATGAGCTGGGGCATTATTTATAAAATGCTGCATAGAAACCAGCCTAAATTTGATCTGACAATTATTTATCAAAAGTGCGTACGTATGATTCATAAAACGAACGTGCGGATCGAAAACACATAGATATCACAAATGATCTTAAAATTGTGTGCAGCTAAATAGTTTCAAATCTCTGCATTTAATCAATGTCTATTTAATGTCATTAACACATAAAAAAGCACCTGTACATGTTTTAATTCTTTACGAGCATCAAAAATGGCTTATATTTCCAAAAACATGCAAAAATCAGACAAGCAAAAGTGCATACGTCTGCTCAGACCCTGACTTGGCGCTTAGCACTTTATCACGTCAAAGATGGACTTTGCCGTGGATTTTTGCATACGCATGCTTTATAAATGAGGCCCCTGGTCTCAACTCCTTACCTTATAGCTGCACTTCACCAGGATCTTTATTGTATGTATACATATATTTACTTATATACATATTGTTTGCACTTCTGGTTAGATGCTAACTGCATTGATTGTCTCTGTACTTGTACTCTACACAATGACAATAAAGTTGAATCTAATATCCAAATTGAAATCATGAAACATAGGACACGCTGATAAATTGTCCTTTGTGCCATTGGGTGGTATGCACATGAGGTTTGCCTTGATGTTGAGAGCGGTGTCATAGCTGTATCTCAGATGTGGGAAAGATGTGAATATGTGACACATTATCACAGTTGTAAATTTTGGGACACATCTTCGGTGGTGTCCATTGAATCAGGGGGTGTTTCTGCCTTTCAACACTAGACACCCTCATCAAAGGTGGCCAGCTACAGGGTGATCAAACCTGAGTTTGTGTCCAGGGCCCAGTCATGAGAATTTCTTGGTTGTTTAAATGGCACAGCCCGCGGAACTGCAAGGCAGGGGAGTCTTTTTCCCCGAGTCAAGCCTAGAGCTGACCCCATACCTTGTTTACCCTCCTCCTGGAGGGTTGTAGTTTGCAAGTGGGGTATGGGGTGGGGGGATTTTAGCTCTTTTTAGCTCTTTGAGCCCAACAAGGGTCCTTCCGCTTAATCCATATGCACTGGCTGCTTTTTTCAGCTGCTTCAGAGACTGATCTAATTGTCTGTTTATGGATGCCTGGGTCTTTCAGCAATCTGATGCACCCCACTCAAACTTTATCTTCCCATCCTAGTTGTTGAGCATCTGCTGCCAGTTCTATGTAGCACTGTTGTGTTCTGTTGAACACTCCCATGGGTTTGCGAGCTCTTTTATTTAAAACGACTTCAATTAAGAGGACCAGAGTACCTGCCCTGCGTTCCAGTTAGTTTTTTTATGAACTTCCCTCGCTAACTTCCCTCAGTCTCGTTCACTCGGATGTACGTCATTGCTTACGTTGTACGAGTGCCCACTACTGCTAAAACACTTGAAGTAGGTTCAAATGGATCGCCCTAAGCCCTTGATCACATGGAAAGTGGAGACCCCCCTCCATGTGCAAAGCGCAAGTTGCTGAAGTGACGTCACAATCGTGATGCATTGTGGGATATGGAGCTGCCTGAAGTGTACATATGAAGTAGACTCACTCCCTCGGTCAAAATCGAGGGAGCGAGGGTCTGTCCATACAAACTTCCCTCGTTCACGTGACAAAGTGGAACGCACTTCAAAATGGCGACAGGGATTCCCCCGAGGGGAAGTGTTTAGGGAAGTTCGCGAGTGCGTGTCTAAAACTGGAGTGGAACGCACCCCAAGTCTGGTCTAAGGGTTCTAATTGCAATCTCAGGTGGAAAGATTAATCCCGGGCCATGGCTAGTTGTCCAGCTTCTGATTTGGTAGGGGGATAATTGGGCTTTTCCTGTCCCTCTGGGATGAAGGTTGGGGCCTTGATGGAATTGATTGCTCTCAGGGGTAAGGCATTGGTTGCTCTCAAGAGCTGCTGCCAGACTTTTGAGGACATGGTTGTGCCTCAGGTGTAGTGGCCTTGTGTAGTGGTGGTCTTACAATCAGTCAAGATATGTTTGAGAGTCGCTCGAGTTAAGCAGAGGGCACAGGTTGGGTCCTCGCTATACCACTGGTGGAGTTTTTTTTTTAGATGGGAGCACATCATAGGTGGCTCTGATGATGAAGCTGATGATGCTTGCCTCCATTTCCCAGAGCTCTCTTCAACTGAGTCTTCCCTGCTTGACAAGAGAGACAACCATTTTTTTCTGCCTTCTCCTGATGGCGCACATCCTCGACCACAATGTTTCTCCTCTCTGATGTTGAGGCCTTACGCCAAGTTGGTTTACTTGCTGTAAGGCCGAAGCCTCCTTTTCCCAACTGGACGTGCCCTACAATATCACTGTGCCTCAGGGCTGACGTAGCTTGCTGCCATTGTAAAACTGCACACCTATATGACCGCACAAGCCGTGTTATTGCTTGTATGTTGAGCAGGCATGTGCCAACATTTTTTGGTAAAATATTTCTGCTTATTATTCTCAGAAAAAAGCTTCTCCTTTCTATACCTATTTATGTGTCTTATTATTTGAAATGATGCAAAGAGGAGCTCCTATCAGTTTGGTAATTACCATGTGTAAATGAGTAAGAGGATTAGAGAAGAGTCTGATCCGGACAACGTTGCATTTTTAAAGAAAAGTGTTACACTGGCTTTTCATTGCAATTGGAATATTTCTTCCTTTAAATAAATTGCATGGTCTATTTAATAGGAAATAGAATAGCAAACACGTTTTCTAGCCATTTCGTAGTTTTTGACAAGTAGAAAAACAACAAATGGTTTTAAACACCGGCAAAGGCCACTTAATAACAACACAGAGACTTGCAAAATAAAGCTCTGAGGATATGTTTTCATGACAATGATGCAATGAAAAATGGAAAAGTTTTTCCTTTGTGTTTTTAAAAATGTTATGTACACACTAGTGATGCACGGGTCATACCATAACCCACTGGCCCCGCGGGTTAGAAATTGGGTATAGAAATTGGGGCAGGTATAGTAATTGTCACTTTATTTGCGGGGGGACGGGTCATTAAAAACACAATATTGAACCAATGTATGTTGTGTACAATTCCCTATTGCTTATATTAAATATTTAGGAATATATATTTTCATATTTTATTAAAGCTCACGTAACACACGCTGTTTCTGCATTTCTGATATTAATCTGGAGTACCTATGGAGTAGTATGACATCCTTTATATCTCTGAAGAGTCTTTAGTTTAATCAGATTTATAAAAGAAAGATTAGCTTTACCGAATCTTTCCGATAACGTACGAAATAATGAAGAAGGAGGAGTTATAACACGGGAGGAGCGAGTACGAGTCATACAACACTATACAACACTGTTTTAACTTATGATTCACTACATGTTCGTGTCATTTATATAATATACACGCGCCTATTTCCAACATAAGACAGAAGTCTTACTTACCACGTGTAACTCGTCATGACCCGGTTCTGAAAATACATCAAACACACACGCAAAACTCCGCTGCTAATCCGGATAATAAACTATATCCTGTCACGCCTTCTGGGTGATCGGTTGTGTGGGTGTTTGTGTTTGTTTGTGTTACCTCTGTGGTGAAGGATCCTCACGTGCGCACTGGCTCCTCCCTCTATTTCTCTGATTTGTGTCCAGCTGTGTCTTGTTCCCTCTTGTCTATTTATACCTTTCTGTTTTGTTTTCCGTAACGCGCTCGTTGTTAGATCTCTGTCTCGCCGCCCGTCCAAGTGTTTCTACCACGCATAGGTTAACATCTCCTTTCTGCTCTCGCCATAGGTTCAGCCTGCCTGTGTTGGATTACGGTCTCTGTATTCGGGATCCTTATCCTGTGTTCGGGTTTCTGCTATTTGGTTCCCGTTTGTGTTTGTCTCCTACTTTTTGGACTGGATGCTTTGCCTTCAAGCGTACGCCAGTCATTTACTGTGACTCTGTGTCTGCGAGGAGGATTATTGTGTGGCTCGGTGTGTTTCACGGACGGCTGAGACAACTGTGACTTTCATAAGTGGATTATATTTTCCTGTCTACATCCAAGTGTTTCTTCTACTCTTATTAAAACTATACTTGCATTGAGACTCTGACTCTGGGTATTTCCTAACAGTACGAGCGCGTCAACATGGAGTCTGCGAGTAGTGACGGAATGGATGTTTTGCAGTCCACATTGAATCAACAGGGCGCTGTTATCGACCAACACTCTTCACTTTTAGCTGCTGCTTCACGGGACTTTCTAGCTCTCTCCAACCGGCTTTCTGAGCTAAGCGATCGTCTGCAGCTTATGCAACCCGGCGGAGAGCCTCCGCTTCCTGTGCCCAGCGTTGTTTCACCGAGCACCGACCGAGAACCACACACTGCCACACCACCCACCTATGACGGCGATCCCAACACCTGCCGGGCCTTCTTACAGCAGTGTTCCTTGGTCTTCGCTCTCCAGCCACGGAGATTTGCTTCTTCTATGTCACAAGTAGCGTTTGTCCTCACGCTGCTCACCGGGAGAGCGAGAGACTGGGGAATGGCTGTATGGGAGGTCAAGGCCCCGTGCACGACTTCGTTTGAGGCTCTCAAGGAAGAGATGATGAGACTTTTCGACCGTTCTCTCCAAGGTGACATGGCAGCCGCTGAACTAGTTCGATTACTACAACGAGGATCGTCTGTTACTGACTACGCCATCACTTTTAAAACGTTAGCAGCTACCTGTGGATGGAATGATGCCTCTCTTCGAGTCCAGTTTCTTGAGGGTCTCGATCATAACATCCAAGATGAAGTCGCTGCACGGGATCCCCCTGCGTCATTGGAAGCCGCGATCGACCTGGCGTTGAGAATTGAGACCCGCCATCGTCAGCGTAATCTCCGCCGGTCGTTTCGTCAGGCTATTTCTTCACCTGAGGTCCTTTTACCCGTGTCTACACCTGAGCCAGAGGAACCTATGCAGCTAGGCAGACTGCGCCTCACCAACAGAGAGAGACAGCGTCGTCTGACGAATGGACTATGTTTATACTGTGGTAAAGCGGGGCATCTGGCCGCATCATGTCCGGTAAAAGGAAGCGCCCGCCGGTAGATTCGGGAGTATCGGTGGGCGTTTTCTCCTCTAATTCTCCCTCTAGCCGCACAGTTCTTCCTGTTATGTTAAGATTTAATCAGTCCGATTTCCGTTCACAGGCATTATTGGATTCCGGTGCGGAGGCAAGTTTTCTAGATGCTGGTCTGGCTGAATCTTTTGGTATCCCTGCTATCCCTTTAGATTCTCCTTTATCCGCTTGGACATTAAAAGGGCAGCATATGGCAGTGATCTCTCATCGCACACCCCCTGTGAGTCTTTATGTTTCTGGCAATCATTGTGAGGTAATCGAATTCTTTTTACTTCATACATCCCAATCGGCCATTATTTTAGGGCATGATTGGTTGGTAAAACACAATCCTCACGTTGATTGGCAGAATGGTATTGTCTTGTCTTGGAGTTCTTCTTGTCATGTGTCATGTCTCGGTCCTGCTCCTTTGTCTTCTGTTTGTTCTACGTTTCAGATCCCTGCTGCCGATCTCTCGGGGGTCCCGACGGAGTATTCTGATCTGTCCCAGGTGTTCAGTAAAGCTCGGGCCACCTCTTTACCTCCTCACCGGTCGTATGATTGTGAGATCAAACTCCTCTCAGGTACTTTTCCGCCTAAGGGTCGTATTTTTCCCTTACCTGTCCAGAAAGAGAGGCTATGGACAAATACATAAATGAAGCGCTTAGTGCCGGGCTCATCCGCCGCTCCTCGTCTCCAGCAGGTGCTGGATTTTTCTTTGTGAAAAAGAAAGACGGGTCTCTTCGTCCATGCATTGATTACAGAGGGTTGAATGACATTACTGTTAAGAATAAATACCCCTTGCCTTTAATGTCTTCAGCTTTCGAGTTATTACAGGGAGCTTGTGTATTTACCAAGTTAGATCTCCGCAACGCTTATCACTTGGTTCGTATTAAAGAGGGCGATGAGTGGAAGACAGCCTTTAACACCCCTACTGGTCACTGGGAATATTGCGTTTTACCATTCGGTCTTTGTAACGCCCCAGCTGTCTTCCAAACCATGGTCAATGAAGTGCTGGGAGACATGATTAACAGATTTGTCTTTGTGTATCTCGATGACATTCTCATCTTCTCTTCCTCCATGCAGATTCACACCCAGCATGTTCGCCAGGTTTTACAACGGCTTTTAGAGAATCAGCTTTATGTTAAGGCGGAGAAGTGCGAGTTCCACAAGGAGTCGGTTTCGTTTCTGGGTTTTGTCATTGCCGAGGGAGAGATTCGTTCCGATCCCGCCAAGGTCAAAGCGGTCGCCGAGTGGCCAGTGCCCGACACCGGTAAAGAGCTTCAGCGATTTCTGGGATTCGCCAATTTTTACCGGCGTTTCATCAGAAATTTTGGTCAGATCGCTAAACCTCTTTCCGCTCTCACTTCCCCTAAGATCTGTTTCCGTTGGAATAGCGAGGCTCAGGAAGCCTTTGATGCTTTAAAGACCAGTTTTATCTCTGCTCCGGTCCTCGCTATTCCTGATCCGGCTAACCAATTTATTGTGGAAGTGGATGCTTCTGATGTCGGCTTAGGCGCCGTTTTGTCTCAGCGATCTGTTGTTGACGTTAAGGTGCACCCGTGCGCTTTTTTCTCTCACCGGTTGAACCCAGCAGAACGAAATTACGACATAGGTAATCGGGAGCTGTTGGCGGTTAGACTTGCTTTAGGTGAGTGGCGTCACTGGTTGGAGGGAGCCTCGGAGCCCTTTCTGGTCTGGACGGATCACAAAAATTTAGATTACATCCGTTCGGCCAGAAGGTTAACATCTAGACAGGCTCGTTGGGCTCTTTTCTTTGACCGTTTTAACTTCACCCTCTCGTACCGGCCTGGCTCCAAGAATGTTAAACCTGATGCTCTCTCCCGTCTGTTCGATGGTTCTGAGGTTGAGCGGACCGAAACCATTCTTCCGGAGGGGAGAGTGGTCGGTGCCCTCATTTGGGGAATCGAGCAGCGGGTGAGAGAGGCCGGCCGAGGGGGGGAAGTTCCGGAGGGGTGCCCAACGGGTCGTCTATGGGTTCCTGAGCTGTTACGTTCCGATGTCATCCGGTGGGGTCATGAGTCTAGGTTTGTCGGCCATCCGGGTATTCGGAGAACACTGGCTGCCATCCGCCAGCGTTTTTGGTGGTCGTCGATGACTACGGACGTCAGACAGTTTGTATTAGCCTGTTCAGTCTGCGCCTGTAATAAGGCGGCTAATCAACCCCCTCATGGTCTACTTAAGCCCTTACCAATTCCCTCCCGCCCCTGGTCTCATATAGCCCTTGATTTTGTCACTGGCTTACCGGCTTCTGAAGGTAACACTGTTGTTCTGACTGTGGTGGATCGCTTCTCTAAAGCGGTTCATTTTATTCCCTTACCTAAACTCCCTTCTGCCAAGGAGATGGCTCAGATTCTGATCAAACACGTTTTTCGGTTGCATGGTCTTCCGACTGACGTGGTCTCAGATAGGGGTCCTCAGTTCATCTCTCGTTTTTGGCAGGAGTTCTGCAGACAGATAGGCGCTACTGCCAGTTTGTCTTCAGGCTACCACCCACAGACCAACGGACAATGTGAACGGGCTAATCAGGATCTCGGTCGAACGCTCCGCTGTCTGTCGTCACGTTATCCGAATTCCTGGTGCCAACAGCTCCCCTGGGTCGAGTATTCACATAATTCCCTCCCCATCGCATCTACTAATTTATCCCCTTTTGAATTATCGATTGGGTTTCAACCCCCCCTTTTTCCATCACAAGAACCCGATGCAGCGGTTCCGTCTGCTCTAGCTTTCGTCCGCAGGTGCAGACGCACTTGGAAGCGAGCTAGAACTCTTTTATTACAGAACGCCAGACGAACCAAGGCTGCGGCTGATCGATACCGGCGACCCGCCCCTCGTTATGTGTGCGGTCAGAAGGTATGGCTTTCCACCAAGGATTTGTCTCTCCGGGAGCCCTCTCGCAAGCTGGCTCCCCGTTTCATTGGGCCATACAGTATTGTTAAGGTCGTCAGTCCGGTAACGGTCGAGCTTAAGTTACCACCTATTCTTGGTCGGGTGCACCCTGTTTTTCATGTATCCAGGGTTAAACCAGTAATTTTTTCCCGCCTTAATCCCTCTGCATCTGCCCCTAAACCCCCCGCTCCCCGTCTAGTGGATGGTGCTCCTGCCTATACGGTTAGGAGATTGTTAGATGTGCGTCGCAGGGGCAGAGGTCATCAGTATTTAGTGGACTGGGAGGGCTATGGTCCGGTGGAGAGGTGTTGGGTTCCGGCTCGAGGGATATTGGACCCTGGTCTGATTGAGGATCTTCGTCGGCGACAAGGTGAGCCTCCTCCGGGACCGTCCGGTGCTGGTCCTGGGGGGGGGTCCTGTCACGCCTTCTGGGTGATCGGTTGTGTGGGTGTTTGTTTGTGTTACCTCTGTGGTGAAGGATCCTCACGTGCGCACTGGCTCCTCCCTCTATTTCTCTGATTTGTGTCCAGCTGTGTCTTGTTCCCTCTTGTCTATTTATACCTTTCTGTTTTGTTTTCCGTCACGCGCTCGTTGTTAGATCTCTGTCTCGCCGCCCGTCCAAGTGTTTCTACCACGCATAGGTTAACATCTCCTTTCTGCTCTCGCCATAGGTTCAGCCTGCCTGTGTTGGATTACGGTCTCTGTATTCGGGATCCTTATCCTGTGTTCGGGTTTCTGCTATTTGGTTCCCGATTGTGTTTGTCTCCTACTTTTTGGACTGGATGCTTTGCCTTCAAGCGTACGCCAGTCATTTACTTTGACTCTGTGTCTGCGAGGAGGATTATTGTGTGGCTCGGTGTGTTTCACGGACGGCTGAGACAACTGTGACTTTCATAAGTGGATTCTATTTTCCTGTCTACATCCAAGTGTTTCTTCTACTCTTATTAAAACTATACTTGCATTGAGACTCTGACTCTGGGTATTTCCTAACATATCCATTGTTTCCATAAGGCTGGATGTCTTCTCCTTACATTCAAAAACACACTTCTTGTTGTGCCATTGTTGACTTTTGAAATTAAACAAAGCTGAGTGGCGTGATAAGCTGTTAGCAAGCTCTAGCGTCTCCCGCTGACTGACGGCTGGGCGGGGTTTTCCGGGGGAAGTTTTCCGGCGGAAGCCCATATAAAGAAGTGATACGTATCGAAAACCCCTGAAACGTCAGTTAGAACCGTAATCGAAAAAAATTAGCCGAAACTTGTACGAACCCTGGCGAAGTGCATTCGGCACAGAAATACTCCGAAACACGCCCAACTGCATTTTTGACACTTTGCCTACGTTTAGCATGAGGAAACAACTCTATAACTGTGTTAATAAGTCAGAATGCTTGAAATACCATTAAACCCCCCCTTTAAGTTCTTTGATAATGTTACAATATGCAGGCCTATGTAGCAAAGTAACTTGCGCAATGTCCCTAAAACTTTGACCTCACGTCACAAAAATAACACTCAGCTTACGCCGACAGCTACAACAACAAAACGTATTGAAGACGAATTGCTACTGAAGATGCTACAGATGGATATTGACTGTAGGTGTGTTACTGTGTTTGTATCTGATCTAAAACTACAGACGAGATGTTCTTTTATAACAGTAGGAAAACACACTGAAGCTATTTAAAAGGCAAATGTCTTTTCAATTACATACTTTAGCGATCAGATAATGCCGATTACTTGTATAATTAGAGAAATATTTATCTAGCACAAAACTAATGAGGATATTAATCACAGTGACAGTATCAGCTTAAATCTAACACTACATTTGCATGAATCATTCAAAATAAATAAAGAAATAACTTGAATTTATCCATCAGGAATTGGCTGGTATGTGAACTGTGGTGTGTTCATTCAAGTGTGAACCCAGAACTGAATGTGAGTTTGCAGTGGATTGTGGGGATTTGCTTTTTAATCTTCCGAGGAGGTTGTTGGAATGCAACTTAAAGACAAAAGGTCAAGTTCATCCTCAAGATCATCTCACTGGTAATATCTATCAATATGATATTATGCAAATATTATTAATGTAACCTTTTGCATTAATGAGACATTCATGCATTTAGCAGGCTCTTTTATCCAATTGAAAGCATGACCTTTGAGCTGGGACACATTGCTCTACCTGATGAGCTACAGGAACACCTTAGATATTGGCAAAACACATGGCAAGTTTACAAAAAGGCTGTTTAGGATTTAGAAACACTGAACGCAAAATGTCAAGCAATTCTGACTTAATGTGGCAGTTTGGATCCATAACTTAACCATTAGTGCTGCCCGACGTTTAGTCACGACTAATTGTTTGCAGAATAAAAGTTTTTGTTTACATAATATATGTGTGTGTATTGTGTATAATAATGATGTATATATAAATACACACACATACATTTATAATTTTAAGAAAAAAATATACTGTATTTATATAATAAATATTTGTATTTATATATAATATAAGTTTATATATATATAACATTTATATACACATGCAAAAAAAAAAAAAAAAACGCTGAAAGGGAAAAGAGTTCAAGCATATTTGATCATCACTTCATCAGTTGCACTATATAAATGTTAACGTATAAATTTGATGAATGTTGATTTATAAAAATAAACACCACAGTCTTAAATCATGTTTTCATTGTGTATTTGCTGCGTCTGTGTTGGTTGGGAATTGCGCTCTGTTTCAGTCACACTTGATTCTGACAAACTACTTTGTTTGGTGGAAGAGTAATATTTGTACTAATATAATACCAACTTATTTGTGTTTTATTTTATGAAATCCTGCTATGCATATGTAGTAACCGTTTTATAAACGCAATAAGCCCCGCAAAGCAGTCATGCCTAACTAGCTGTTATAAAATGCACTGGTAACCCACTGCTTCTTGGGACTTATTGCTTTATTAACTTAAATTTATCAGTTCAAAATGCTGCGAGGAATACCAATAACCCATTGTGCCTGAAACTTTTGATTGATTTAATTTTGGTCAAAGAATAATAACTAATGGACATATTGATCAGTGTTTCCTTTGGTATGCATGCACCACATTTAACTCATTGTATTTCTCTCCACTATAATGAAGATACATGTGAAGAGTGCAGTTTGTGTGTGCTTCTGTGGAGAATTAATTTAATTCATTGATTGACACAGAGTCAGTCCTGAATACATTTCATTACACTTTGTTATAAATCACAATATAAGTTCAGTCTTCATGAACACCAAGTGAACTTAAACTCCAAGTTTGGTGAACTTAACAATTTAAGGAGCACGAATGGGATTTTGAAAAGTGAGGGGGACATGCCCCCCTGCCCTCAGTGGAAATTATGTCCCTGTGTGTGATTATAGCAATTTCAATTATTGTCATTTTCCTCTGCATGTTAAAGAGAAAAGATACAACTCAAAGGTACCTCTCACCCTTATAGTGTAAACTCATACCTGTATATCTCTTTATTCTCTCTCACTGTTCCACTGTCCACACAATGTCCTGTTGACCTCTGTTGCCATTGAGCCTTCATGTAATCCCCATCTTCGGGTGCTCTCCTCACACCCACTGTCTGGTTTTAAGTTGCTCCTGTAATTGAATGCACCCCACTGGACCTGAAGGTTGAATGTTTTTTCCCATGGCTGGTTGTTACGTTCTCTCTCTCTCTCTCTCTCTCTCTCTCTCTCTCTCTCTCTCTCTCTCTCTCTCTCTCTCTCTCTCTCTGTCATTAGGGATGCTACTTGGCTCCTGTCCTCTTGATATGTGGCAATTATCCTGTTTTAATTACATACTCTAAATTCGGGTAAATATTGCACAGAACACATGTAGGGTTATAAATAAACCTATGCTGGATTGTTAAAAATAACCCAGCAGAATTTAGAGTGCAGAAGATCTGGCAGGAGATTAAACTGTTCATAAGTCACATAATAAGATACATTGGAGTATGCAAGTATAAATAAATTTGCTAGTACACTTTATACAGGGTTTTTTATAATTATTATATTTTACCAGGAAGTCTCATTGAGATCAAACATCTCTTTTACAAGAGAGACCTGGACAAGGTAGCAGCCATACATAACACAACATAGTAAAAACATATGGAGGACGAAAAATGACTTAAGTGTCCAAATCTGTCCAAACCATGTGTACATTAAAAAACAAGCACTTGGAAGAGAGGAGCTGATAACTAGCAGAATTGAGATAGAGGAGTGTACAGAGGTAAGCTGAAAGTTTACCTAGCATGCCTTTATATATAAAAATATACCAATGCTGTTTTCTGTGGGTGGTCAGTGATGTCCAACCCACCAGATCATAAAGATTGCAATGGTGAGTAAGGGACTTTGCATTTGTAATAAAGCCTAGAGATGCATGATACACTGAATCAAGGCTGAAGGCTGCATGCATACTGTATATAATATAACACCATAATCAATCAAAGACAGAAAAGTAGCTTCCACAAGTTTTTTTAGGGCTTAAAAGTAAAACTAGATTTATTTCTAATATAAAAGCAGATCTTTATTTTAAGCTTATTAACTAGATTAGCAAT
Source organism: Misgurnus mizolepis (assembly GCA_025389145.1). NCBI lineage: Eukaryota > Metazoa > Chordata > Actinopteri > Cypriniformes > Cobitidae > Misgurnus > Misgurnus mizolepis. The sequence goes on along the minus strand of JAIFKI010000025.1, from coordinate 27,249,501 downwards.
ATGTACTTTAAATAAAAGTTTGTCGTTTATCCATTTACCCAATTACTGTACTTGTACGTGGGTACCCTTTCAATGGATTTACAATCAGACATAAAAATGCTAAGATCAGATGTACTTTGTTTTCTGAGGATTTAAAACCAATTTTAAATTGAGCAAAGTAGTTTGTAATGACTGAAATGCAGCACAGCCTTTGCTATAGAAGGAGCATATGTATGGATGACAGTGTCATCAGCATAAAAGTGTACTTTTGTTTGAATGTCCTTACCTAAATCATTTATAAAAATAAAGAACAGAATAGGTCCCAAAAAAGACCTCTGAGGGACCCCTTTAGATATCCCAAGAAACTCAGATTTGTGGCCCTTTGCACAAACACATTGAGTTCGATCTGCAAAATAGTTTAACAGGATTAGGACAGAAACCTATCCCTAAGTTTGTTCAGCAACAATTCATGATCAACAGAATTAAATGCCTTGGATAGATCATCAAATAAAGCAAAAAATGTATATATATAGAGTTGAGAGAGTAGGGGAGAGCGTTTTTTTGGCTTTGGCTCTATCATTCAAAAAATGTTTTAAGTATAAAGTTTTTTTTACACAATCAACAAACATTTCTTCTACAAATTAACACTTGTTTGTGGGACCTACCGTTTTCGTACAATAACACCGTATGAAAGAGAGAGTAAGAGTGCTCAAATGTTAGTTTCGAAACCTATTTTTTTTTACATTGATGTCAACAAGGCCTATTATTTATTTTGATTTCAGTAGCATCATTACAGGGTATGCAACTTTTTTAGTTAAAGTTGTTGCCTCCTCAGTTTGCAATGTTTCTGTTTCAACTAGTTGAAAGACTAGTATAATCTGCTTCTCTTGAAATTAGTGTCTTGGCTACTAAATGTGTCTAATATGCATCTCACTGCATTGTAAAAACTACCACCTTAAATCTTTCTTACGTGTAGTTTATATTTATAATGTACTGCAGTAATGTACCATACTTTATAAACTCAATTTCACAGGCACTGGCTGTTCCACACTACTAAAAATAAAAGGTTGATGACATTGAAGAAAAAAACAATTTTAGTTAACCAAAAATCCTTTTAGTCAAAGATTCCTAAAGAAACCATTTTCATACCTTTTACTGTATAATCTAAAAAAAAAAGATTCTTTACAACAAAGTTTTTGTGCAACAGAAAGGGTCGTCAGATGTTAAAGGTTTTGTGGCATCATGTAGCACTTTAAGTTTTAAGACTGCACTCCATCTTCCTGGTCCATGCTGTTATTTTTCCCATTACATTTCCTAGAGAAACAGTAAGAGGTACTTAGGTGAAGAATCTGCCCCACCTGTAAGGCCCAAGAGAGAGGCAGGTTATGGCAAACTAAAATGGGGTATACGGTGGCAGAAGCTCCAGATGAACATGACCAGTATCTTTTCACCTGTACCCGACTGAGAGAGGCTCATGCACATGAAGTCGGTCAGGGGTGAAATGAGTTCTGGTGCCGTACGAGAGTTGGCGTCAGAGGAGAGACGCTTTCATGACACGGTCCCTCCAGATCACTTCCACAGCTGAGCACCATGGTTTTAGATTGTTTAATGTTATATAAAGTGGTGGTCCTTTGAGGAAAATTTGAGAAATATATTGTGCATGCGCGTGTCTGTCTCTGTTCACACCTCTAGCTATTTTACCATCCATCAGAGGAAGAGAAGGAAATATTACAAATGATGAAATCTCTTTGATAACGTCTAGACAGTAATGAGATTTAGACTTTTACCTACATCATCTGCTCTTATTGTTCTCCTGAGGAAAAATACTCACTTGTAATGTCTTCTAGTATTTCAGACAACATTTTTAAATGTGTTTGGATTTTTCAAGATACCAAAGTCAAAAGTCAATCTCGGACCTCATTTATTTGATGCCTTTTTAAAGCCATTTCAGAATGACTTTTTTCTCAAAATGTTGTACTTTCAAATGCTTACAGCCAGTTAATGTATTGTACGAATCATGGACAGAATACTTGAAAGATAAGAAGAGAGTGTCTTTCTATATGTGAAGTAAAAGTCACATTAAACGCTAAAGGAATTCTTTCAGTTTCCTTCCAAACTAAAACCTTGAAATTTTAAACAAACCATATAGCACACGCAGCTTTCAAGGTAATACTTTGTTGTACACTTAAAAAAATTATTTTTTACAGTGATGCCACAGAAGAAACAAATATTATTTTTCAGATAAATGTTCTTAAAACACTCAAATCTTTTTAACCTTTATAGTCTGAGAAACCTTTTAGAAACCTTGTTTGGCTATGTTTACATGAGAATAAACTCAACTACTATGAGTGACCCTAGACCAAAAAGACCACACTCTGGCCCAACATAAATGCTACTTATATTTTTTAGGAAATCAAATTTATTATAAAATTATGCATTTTAACTATTTGCCAATGACATCTTACCAACCATGACATAAAACACGGTTAAACCTGAGGCTTTGAATCCTTGTTCTGTTTTTATGTCAGATCTGAGGGTGATCATTATCAAGAACTAATTTATTTACTTACAGCTACAGTACCAGAAAAGCCAAGTAACCAAAGGTGTGGATGGTCTTGCTTATATGAGAAGAAAACACAGGTCTATTTATGGGTACACTGTTTTTGGATATACTGTCCAAAATCAAAAAATTTTTGTCTAAACAAATGAAGCATACTCACAAAATCTCTCACAAAAAAAAAAACGAACTATAAACGGTACTAGCTTTCTAGATTTAAAATTACATCCATATACACACATTTATACTTTGGGCCCTATTTGAACGATCTGAAACGCAAGTGTGAAGCGCAAAACGCAAGTGACTTTGTGGGCGGATCTTGGACGCTGTTGCTATTTTCCCGGCGGGAGAAATAACTCTTGCGCCAGGCGCAAATCAATAAGGGGTTTGTCTGAAGTAGGTTCATTATTCATAGGTGTGGTTTGGGCGTAACATCAAATAAACCAATCAGAACGCTATCCAACATTCCCTTTAAACGCAAGGGCGCAAGTTTCAAGGCGGGTTGCTATTATTATGACGGATTAACCAGGCCCACGCCAGGAGCGGTTCACAGCCGAGGAGACCGACGTTCTTGTAAGAGCAGTCAAAGACAGAGAAGTTGTTTGTATGGGGATGGGAGAAACCTGCCCAAATCAGCGTCGGTTAAACAGGCGTGGGAGGAAATAGCCACAATTGTCTCATCAGCTGGCATCCCCATCGTTGCCCCAAGCGCTACAATGATGTCAGGAGATGGGGGAATCCCAAGCTTGCCAGCATAAATCAGGCACACCGTGTAACGGGAGGTGGATCTGCCTCTACACAGACGCCAGCAGAGGACATCGCTGCGTCCACCCTCACCGCTGAAAGTGTTGAAGGCGATTTGGGGGCTTTGAAATCGGACCCAGGAAACGCAAGCAGTCCAACCCCAAAGTGCACTTACAAATCCAGTTCACATACATTAAGGTTTCTTATGAAAACATTTTAATTATTATTTACTTATTAATTATTAGTATTTAACGCAGGCACACAATAAATAAAAACTATCACCACAATGCTCACCACTATTATTCCCCTTATCTCGTGTATTAATATTTTTTATTGTAACAATTTATGATTTGCAAAAATAACTGTTGCATCTGTGTAGATTAGAAAAGCAAAGTGTATGCGCGTTGTGCACGCTATACATTATGGTCAAGCATGCGCCCTTAAAATAGCATAAATGAACCACGCGCAACGCGCCACTGACTTTAGACTCGTTTTTTTGGTCAGTGGCGCAACTGTTTTTTGAAACTACAAAATAGCATCAGGGATGGTTTGCGCCGGAACACGCCTCCTTTTTTGGCTGAACCGCCCAGGGAGCGCAAGTTCATTCCCTAGTTTGCCGACGTGCGTCTGTGGAGGAAAAAACCTGCTGTGCGTCGGTGCAAAATACGAATGATACATGCGTCACTGACAAAGTCAATTGCGCTGGGTGCAAGATAGGGCCCTTTATCTTATACTGTATATGCTGTAAACATCTGTTGTTTCTGTTTGCTTTACTGACAGTTACTGCTCCAATAGCATTAAAGTTACATGACCAATAATAAACAAACCTGCAAATTTCACTTAAAGTTACGTAGTTTGCATCCATGGATTTGCTAATTATCTGTATTTTTTAATTTAAGGATGCATTTTCTGTAATGCAGTTTTGAAACAAATATGCATTAATGTGTAAAAGCACTATACAAACGCTGAAACTTGGCGAACAAATAACTTTTTTTCATTTTATTGGTTGGAATTCTGCTCTGCTCTGTAATTTGGTTGGCTGGAATTTGCATTCGTCTCGAGAAACTCCCGACTTCTTTAATTTGATTGGTAAAAATTAGGGCTGCAACGATTAATTGCGTGTCCCATTAAATATGCCTCTGTAATCAATTCACAATCTATTTTGAATCGATTCTGTGTTTTATTCACAGCTTGTGCATGTACTATGGCATTTGGTCAGTAAGAAGTCCTTATCAATTTAAAATCATTATGAGTCGGAGTCATTTAGAACATGCATTTAAAAAAGCAACACTCGTTAAACAAAATCATTCAAAATATTCTTTATTATCATGAAAATACCTGAAACAATTCGAAGAACAGCGATATAAATATTCCTATAGACATTTCCTGGAATAGCATTTGTAATGATACTTCTTCTTTGGCGAAGGGAGTTTCTGCACGAGAGCGCCCCTTGGCTTTGGGATTTGCCGGTATCATTAAAATGAATTTATTGAGAAAACGCACATTTGCACGATTAATCGTTGCAGCCCTATTTAAAATTCTTGCTCGGCCTTGTAATTCGGTTGGCTGGAAGTCGTTCACGGCTTCTGTGAACAGAAACTCCCGCCGCCTTTGTTTTGTCAACATTTTGACACTGATGTGCGTGCTGTTAGACCGCTGCACTAAGCGACCATTTTTTTTTTTTGAAGGAGTCAGCAACGACAGCAGAGAGTTACAAGTGGGTCCAAAGAAAACACACAGGCTGTTTCTCAATATGCGTTCTTCAGCGATCTTGTGTCCTTGTGTCCTCGCTCTACGTCATCATTAACAGTCGAAGTTCAATTCCAATTCTCAAGAACACAAGTTCAGAGGATGCATGAAAATACCCGGATGAGTTCTTGATATCAAGGATGCATCGAGTGCAGACTTGCGCGCTGAAATCTGGGGAGGTCACGTGATCAGCAGGAAGATCGCACACATCTCAATTCTCACAGGTGAGTTCTGTGTTCTCGCGACCTTCTGAGTTCGTTCTTCCGAGGTCGCCTGGCAAGACCAGTCTCCACGAGAACACACGTCCGATCTTTGCGCTCTTGCAATTGAGAATTGCCAGATGGCCAATCCGCCCATGCCTTTACCAAAGAGCATTTAAATACTAAATTAATGCATTGACATAACGGCACTTTGGCCATCCAGGGGCAAAGGGGCAGATGCTCAAGCACTCTTCGCCCGCTGCACATGCCTGACATAGTTTATACAGAGATTAAAAGATGTCATTCATATCAAACATACCAAAACTGGTTTTCAATGCTTTGCGTTATCAGGACCTTAAAACATGTAAACGAACATCCAAACCGCATAAAACGTTCTTGTTTATGATGGAAAACATTGTCATGCAAACAGCCCCAAAGAGCACACTTTATCTGAACTTTGATTTATAAGCACCAGCTTGTATGTTATCGTATAATATATTGCAATTATTTATATTGCAAATATATAGGATTTTTTGCCAGATTGTACTGTATACCTTATACTCTTACTGTATGTAAACCATATCTATAAATATTGCTTGGACTTATATTTTTACAATTTATTTTAGTCTAAGAGAAACATCCGAGATCGTTGATACCTACAGTAAAAGTACATCATAACTAAAGCTCTATTATGTCTTTGGAGTCGAACCTGCACATCTCATGTTACCTGTTGGACACATGTTGTGTAGGTCATTCACTTCGCCTAAGGCGTTGAGCTATATTCACCTTCTGGACATTTTCAGTTTCATCTCACTGAGAAAGTTTGATATGCTGCCCGCCTTCTTATCTGCATTCACAACCACATGAACATGCACGCTGCATCCGGCCCTTCACCCGACTGTTATTCTCTCCCTGGATTCACACCCAAATTGATTTACTGCTGAAGTTAATAGGATCCACACAAGACTTGCATGTTGGGGCCGCGTCGTGGGGAGGTCACGCTTCACAGCTGGGAATCGAGGGCAGCGAGTGAGTCTGTCGAAAATGGGGATATGAAGATTAAGTAGTGCTAAGCTGCTTTGTAAGTGAGGTTTGTTAGTTTGCTACACTTATTTGTCGAAGGTAATGAAAGCACATGCTGTATGTTCTCTACGGATAAAACTAGATGAATACTTCTGCAACCAATCGATAAGATACTATTGTTTACAAAACTTTGAACTATTATAATTTGGAGCATATGTGTAACAGTCCCTGTCTGTCCTCCTGTTTTGTTCCACATGTATTCACCATTTGTCCATTTTCCATAGATGTTTCGTGTCTTTCATCATCCTCACCTTCCACCGATTAACATCACCATGTCTGGTCAAGTACAGTCATATTTAGTGTGTGTTTCATCGCCTGTTTATTTCTTTGTGTTATTGTAATGAAAGTTTATTGTCCTGATCGTCTCTCCGAGTCTTCAATCTCCTTCCTCCACATGCATCGCTGACAAGATCTCTTTTGGCACCATTTGCACGGCTAAGATGAATGAGACCTCAAATCATTTGTCCTGTTTAAAACAAAGGAGTGTTATGTTCAAAGTGATCTGACATATGATGAAAATCATTTTACATTTATTTATTTGGCAGATGCTTTAGCAACGTACAGTGCAATGTACATTTTTTTATCATTATGTGTGTTCCTTGGGTTCAAACCCATCTTTTGCACTGCTAATGAAAAAGTCGACCACTGAGCTATACAGGAACACAATAAAACAGGCCAACTGACACTGAAGAAAAGACTTCAAACATTTTTCTCTTGTTTCCTGGGGAAAGATTGAATAAATTTGGACCAAATTAGATATGTAAGGACAAGAAAGCCACGGAGACCTTAAACAAGCTTCGTGGGACGTCTTTGGAAAATGGTGGTCAGATCTTTTATGGTGCAGTTTAGCCCATTACATGAGAAAAGATTGAGCTAATCTACTGCTATTCTTGACACCTACTGAAACTGTAAAGCTGAGCTGTTGTGTAAGTGCTAATGGGCACATGCTGTGATCATCTTCTCTTACCGTTATAACATCACCTGTGTTTTCACATTTGGGTCGCTGGTACACTGTGACACAGGGCGACATGACTTACACGTGTTTTCTGCACCCAGGAGAGAACCAGAAGGAAACCATGCAGCGTCAACAAGATGAAGGTAAATGACTTACCATGGTAACCTTTGCAACTAAACCTATAGCCTGTAGTAAAGTTCAGTTTTTAGCGAGGGGCAACCTTCTGATCTCTGTGATGAAGATCCAACACGGAAGTGACATAAACTGCAATTCGTCGATGGGCCTCTAGAGGCAGGCTCCAAAAGTGAGTCAATTGGCATAGACCCCCATGTAAAAATGCCCAACTTTATTGCAGAAATACCAAAAGTGGTTTTGGTCTATATAGCTAATTTTGCCCTTCTGTGGGGGTGAATTTTTGTAACTTATCCATTTAAAGCCTTAAAGTTCTGCATAATTTGGGGCGTGGTCACTTGAGTGACGGGTAAATTGCCACTGCTGTCACTACATTCGAGCTAAGCGGGTGTGGTTTTAGCAACCAGCCACCTCAGCTTCACCCAGGTCCCACCTCTTCACCCATTTTGGGGTATTCATAAGTGATGCATGGTGACGTGCTGTTGGCAGCATCAAAAAAAGCTCTTCACAAACCTATGGGTCATTTCAACATTATGTTGACCCTGGGACAACCATTCAACCAATCAACCATTCAGATTTCAAAAAAGTCAGAAGTTTACGGTTTGAGCTTACAGCCAGGATTAGCTGTTTCTAGCCCATTGTTTTTCACTTATCATGTCCCTCTGATTTTGAGTTTGGTTATGGTTAGGGTTGGGGTGGGTTTAGGTTTCATTTAGAAAAATGTTGTCTTTGGGTCAACAAAATATATTGCCCCTTAGGACATCAACCACTTGGCAAAATTAGTGATGTCACAGACACTACGTCCAGAATTTTTTTACAGTCTATGGTTTTTACGCGTACACGAGGGTCAGGGTTGTAAATGCACGCATTTTGTATGCATACGTCATGCATGTGCATACAGGAGAATGTATGTTGGAAAGTGCATCTAATGTCTGAGTACATATATGAGTCAAATAAACTATTTGCAAGAATGTGCATTCGACTGTTCACGTAAAAAATTGTACTATACTCCCGGCTTAAAAGCATTGGTATTTGAAATGTGTGTGAGTTCTGGCTCCTGCTGGGCTTTTGTGGCTTTATTCTAGTCTCTCTCTCTCTCTCTCTCTCTCTCTCTCTCTCTCTCTCTCTCTCTCTCTCTCTCTCGCTGTTCACTTGAGTATGATGGATGTGGCAGTCTCTTTGTATTACCTTCTTACCCAAAGTCTCCCTCCAAGAGCTCCTACTCCTTTCCGTCCGCAGTACAATGTGTGTATCTGTGAGTGTTTCTAGACTGAGAATCTCTCAAAATCTGCTGAGAAACTGTCAGATTCTTACTGTATTTTTCTCTCAACAGAAAAAGCAGAAATTTTGTTTCATTTAAAGAAATGAAACCTATTTAGTGCTATTAAGAGTTTCTGTTTTGTGACAAATTCAGTAATTAGTCAGTAACAACAACCCATAGACAAAATATTTGAGGAAATTAAATGATAATCACCATTGAAAATAAGGGAACTAAGATATAGTCAAAAGTTTAACAGTGATAGCTGGATATTTGTGGATCAGCTCTTACATCACCCAAATCTGCTCTTAAAAATAAACTACCTATTTACCACAATATTTGTCTAACTTACTATAGATATCCGCATTCGACCCCCCCTCCCTACACACACACATTTATTGTGATACACAGTGATAGGCATGATGATATGTTAAGTTTTTACATTAAGGTATGATTTTCATTTCATTTATTTAAGGTAGGGCTGTCAACGTTAATGCGTTAATAACGCATTAATGTAAATTGATTGTTTTTAAGAACACCAATTTCAATAACATGCAATTAATGCTACACACAATTTCTGTTTGACCCCTGGCCTAGCCCATTGTTACATAAATTAAGACCCAGCCTTAGACAGTATATGTGACTCTTTCTGTCTAAATGAGTCAGAATGCACCATATTGAGCTATTTTTGAGGCAAAAGAAAGGAAAAAATTTAGAAGCTGGTCAAAATTTAGGTTTTTATAAAAATAAGTACATTAAGCCCTCGTCTAGTGATCCCAATTGCTCTAAATAGTCATTAAACATCTAAAATGATCTTTATTTGTATGTTTTCTGAGAGGTGTACCATCCTAAATGCTTTACTAATACAAAGATGCATGTTTAACCCTTAAACAGGCAATGTGCACCACGGGATACGCTCTCTTTAACACATAAAAAATATTTTTCAATCAAATCCTTATATCATTTATCAAACCTTGGTCTGTCTTGAATATGTGGGTAACATTATTTGCTTCAAGTTTTGAGTTATAGAGCTGATACCAATGAATTCTTCCGATTTTGAGAAAAGCGATGAAGATGATATTTTTTGTGACAGTTCAGTGGTGTATTAGAATCAAGAAATTTAGGTAATTTTCCTCATGCCAGGTATGCATTCCTCTAAATTGCAGCCAATAAGAGGCCTCTGATTGAAACACATATAGACACATATAGTTTACATTGAGGGGTAGTTCAGGTAGTATGCAAAATTAATAAATTCTTAAATAATCTACCAAACTATTATTATCTAAAAAATATATTTTTTTGCAGGTGTAGCAGAAAAAGCACCAATGAAGACATTCAAAAACTGCTCATTCTTAGTTAGGCCTACTTACATTTAGTTGTGTTATTTACATGCATTGTTACTAGTAAACCTGTTGTTTACACTGTTTAAACTGGATGAAAAAATATGTATGGCATGTTTTAGAGCCAGAGAGGAAGTCAGAATCACATAGTTTTTGCTGCAAATGAAAAATAAATTTTGATGACTTAATCCTTTTTTTTATACCTTAATAGGGCAATGTATCCTGGGAGATACAACTCATAAAATCCTGAATATATCAAATATTTAAAAAATTCCAATGAATATCTTTTACATAAGTCCAGATGACACAAAAAATGTCATGAAATGATTTGTTTAAGGGTTAAAAAGGGTTAAAAAGTTAAAAAGTGTTTTAAAAATAATACTGTAATAAAAAATCTGTTTTGACAAGAATTCATGCAGATATAATTTTAAGTTATGTCTTCAGTGAATGTTTGGTTAACTGTTGAGGAACAATATCTGTTGTGTAACATTATATTAGATCCTAGCATTACAATAGATCTTAACTCTTTCCCTGCCATTGACAAGTTATTTTGTCAATTAAGAGAAAACATTTGCATAAAACAACGGGTCACACTTTATTTTACGGTATCACTGTTACAGTGTAATTATACATATAAGTACTAAGTAATAATCATTAACAACATGTACTTACTATAGGGTTGGGGTTTGGATTAGGGTTTGGTTTAAGGTTAGTTGCATGTAATTATGCATAATTAACTGTTATTACAATGATAGTTACATGTATCATGTGTAACAAAGACACCGTAAAATAAAGTGTTACCAAAAAACGTGTTCCTGATGAATTTTTATGTTAATCTGTAATACCGCGATTATCAACTAGATGGCGCTCTTACCCAATTTATAAAAAAAACTGAAGCCAAAACGTAATTTACTAATTTTAAACTATGTTTTGATAATCGTTCTGAATCTGATCTCCAACAAAATTCCTTCACAAAAATGCTATTATTTCAGCTTTTTGCTAAAAAAAAGTAATAAAAACATATTTAAGAGTTTATAAGCAGAGAAAAAAATATAGGTAGGATGAAACGTTTTTCTTTCCCCCCCCCCCCCCCCGTTTTGTTTGTTGTTTGTTTGAAAGCAGATGGTCTGTTCTTTCATTTGATATATTTGTATGTTTAGATATTTTAAAAGGAAATTTTCCTGGAAGGCATTTTGTGAAACTTTTGTGAAAATCATAAAAACTGTGGTGGGCAACTTTTCAAAAAAAAAAAAAAAAAAAATGGCTGGCAGGGAATGAGTTAAAGCTGTCTGTCTCATTGCCAATCAAACAATAAAAGTTTTACATATATTAATATTGTTTTTGACTGTGTGTGTGCCAAATCTATTAGTTTTACCTAAGGTATGGATGTGCTCATTTTGTTTTTGAACCTAAAAACATCTTTAACTGGATTTTATCAAAATAACTTTGCTGACTATTTCACTATTTATAAACATACATTTGCATAAAGCCTCCATATTTGGTGATCCCACGTTGATCATAGTTTTAAAATCTTGAAAAGTGTTAAATTAAGGTAAATATAACGAATGTGCGATTAAGTTGCGATTAATCACGAGTTAACTCATGATTGATAATCATGCGATTTAACTAGATTAAATATTTTAATCAGTTAACAGCCCTTATTTAAGGTAAATGTAATTGTGGCTTTTCAGAGCTATTAAATATCATATACCCAGTGCTTGAACTTTTAAATACATTTACGTCAATAATTAATTGCAATTAATCAGAATGTTATTTGTTATTTCTGGCCGAGCCATGGATTATATACACAGTGTTTATGGATATAACAATTCACACATCACTATTGGATGTATATTTGAGGTAAAAAATATTGCAAACATCACAATGTTTCTAAAACATGATATCGAGACCTGGAATTCACTCAGCTTTTTTAACACAACTTTTCAACTCAATTTTATTTCTTATATCATCATTATTCTTCTCTTCGTCCATCCATCTGCCTCTTCTTCCTTCCTTTCAAATCCAATAAAGGGCAAGAGTTGTGAAAAATCCATTGTGTAGCTGATGGATGATTCAAGGAGGCCGGAGAGACGTTGTGTGGTCTTCCTCCTTAACGTCAGAAATCAGCTCACCGCCATTAATACACACATACACGTATGAGCACAGGAAAGGCCAACGTACACCTGATCCCTGCCTGCTGCCTCCCGCTGGGTTTAATCACACCTCTACCTGGCTTTTGATCTGTCGCAGAGCACTTAAAACTCTCTCCTGTTAACGGCGCTCCCTTTTTCATGCATGCTGTCGGATAAAGGGCACATCTCGTGTGAAGTGTGGATGGTGAAGTGCGCTTAATCTAATTTAAAAAGACGAACCGTTTTCAGCCTTGATGAACAGAGCGAGCCAAAAAGAGGGCGAACAAATGAGAGCGAGGAAAGAAATTTAAGAATACAATTATTGGACGGACAATCATTTTAGAAATGGAAAAAATCCGCTCATTTGGTTTTAAGAGGGCCAGGCTAGTTTTTGAAATGGTAGATGGTTTGGTTAACCAGAAAGATTTGTGGATTTTCTAAGGGAAATAAGGTCATTGAGGATTAGTAGTGAACTTATTTTACCCAGACAGAAAAGTAATGTCTTGATCTTTAAATTAAAGAGGATCAACTTTTAAGTCCTTGCTTCGCAAATGTTCTTATGAAAATGTTTTCTTGCACAGGAGCCATTGTTTCTCTGTTTGCATTTATAAGATAACCCCTAATGCTGTAAAGATCATCAAATCTTAAAACTAAACCAAGCTTACTGTATACAAATATAAATATTGAGAGTATAATCCTCTATTATCCAGATCCAAGATTTGTGTTTACATATTATTTTGTTAATAAGCCTGTGATTTGTTGTTAACCTCTCGTGCTGTAAGGAACAAATGAAGAGGATTAAATTAGAAATATTTTATCTCATAATTTTAAGATTCAAGATTTTTTTCTCCTTTGAGATGAATATTAATATCTTATTTAGTTTTTTTTACCTCACAAGAGCAAAAGAAATGGAATGGACATTAACCTCTTGAAAAGCACCCCCATTCTGGCCCGAAACCATGAAAATACATACTTTCACTAAAAGGGCTGTTTTTACTAAACCATTTATAGTATAAGCATAACTGTGGTATCATTAGATAGAAGACACTTTGAGCTTCGTTTTCCATGTTTCAAAATTATTTTAAGATTTAAAAAAAAAGTTAGAGAGGCTGAAGTACATTGTAATAAATTTTTTTTTGCATAACATCTTTTTTAACACTAAAAATCTTAATGATAAATATATGTGTGAAACCTATAAATGCAATGAGGCCAAAGCCACAAGTCTAAAGAAGTTATATTTCACGTTTGAAGTCAATAGACCCAAAAATGAGGTTCTTGCAAGAGTTTTTGTAAGACTAGTGCCTTTTCTAAGTGGCAGTCAGCCACAAAATAAAAGTCTTTTGTTTACATGCATACACGTTCGTTCTTTTTATTGTTTATCCTTATATAAGCGTATAAAATGCCGTATCCACACCAGGAAATAAAGCTTCACAGAAAGATCGTTGAATTCGTGTTCTAATTGGCTACACGTTCTGTCTATCAATATTTTCCATGAAGTCATTGAAGGAACGCGCGAGTCAGATGACGTCACGATATTAGACAGCGCTGTTTGGATATTATGTATTATACTCCCGCCTACTTGTACAATGTTGGACTTTAAGGCGTCCATTGCGTGTTCATAATTTAGAGGAAAGGCAAAAGATACAAATATCTAAGTTCAAATATTTATTGATCAGATTGAAAAAGTTTAACAGCGCTGGGTCCTCTCAAGTAGCGAACAACCAGCTCAGGAAGTAACATGCTTATTTATAAAATATGTGACGTCGATCTTTCTTCAGAAAATCTCCACCCACAAAGGCCGTTCCCCTCGTCCATCTGACTCCATCACCACACCCAATTTTAGCCTGTAGGCAAAGATGGACACACATAGACAAAGAAAAACAAACTGTTCTCCTCTCATCCCTGGGAGCCCTGCAGTTCCTCTCCAGTACTCCTCCACTTTGAATAGCATGTTATAATGCTTTCTTAAAAACAAATCATTAATAAAACATTCATTTATAAAAAACATAAGCTGTAAGATGAAAGTGATTATTATGTAAAACATATTTCAATATCATGACATCATTTCATTATTTGTAAAATTGGTTATATGAATAAGGCACACATTAACTTCTTTAGATAGATAAACACATATTAAATCTTTTACTGCAATACTACTTCTAAGCAAACACTTTAATCATTATTAAAAACCATCTGTTAGGAAAGAAAACACACACACACACACACACACACACAGGAGATTCTGTTCTTCAAGGTTGAGCTGCCCTGCCCCCATTAAGTTATTCTATATGCAACCTTCATTTCATTGGTTAATACAAATTTATCAAAGACAACATCTTATATTTATTACATCAATTATTCAATGATTAATACTGATTAAGTAAGAAATACATGGTATATTTTATCCTGTGAATATTAAAGCATTAGTTAATGACATAGTTGCCTGTTTGCCTTCCCCCTCAGGCCTCTCTCTTATCTTGATCTATACCAGACGTAAATTCCTCGCTAATCCTCCTTACAGCATCTTACACACACACAAAAACTGGTACCTTTCCACTCTCAAACACAAACACCTCATTTCTACATAATAGCTCAGTGCATATATGAAACACACAATGTTTATAGAATAAAATGATCAATTAAAGAAATATAAAAATGGAACAAAATCAATTTCCACAGTCCTTATTTGGACATCTTTGTAACTTTAACACTTTTAGCAATCAGCATGAAATGTAGGCAGTAAATATGTAAAACATAATTATTCAACAACACAACAGTACTCCATTGTTCATGAATTGGTTAAATGCATTCATTAGTTAAACATACTAATTTTCACTTTCTCTAAATATAACATAGTTATAAAGCAAACAACTTGTTTATTGAAACCATCTGTTCTGCGTGTTTTCTCTTCAGGGCTTTGTTCGTACCCCCAACTGGAACAGCCTTTCCACTCACACAAACAATCTCTCACATATCTCAGCACAAAACGCATAATGGCACATATGGATTATAACATAACATACTGATTAATAAAACAACATAAAAATCCCACAACAATCATGTTTGAGCGCTGGTTTTGAACGCGAGTGTGCTCTCATATACAAGTGTTACGATGTAAATAGTCTTCAGATTGTATATTATAATCTATTACAAGACGTGCATCTGAAATCTGATGTAAACAATGGAAAACATATCCATATTTCACGGATTATACGCATTTGTGGACAAAACTGGTCATTGGATGTACTTTGTTGGAGAGTTTTTATGGGTTATTCACACATCTGAAATGTGATTCGATTCGCGTTCCTTATACCAGCACAAAGGTAAGGAGTCAGTTTATATTATGCATGTTGTTATCTGGACTTATGTAATAAAATACTATATTTATGATACTAGAGCAATTTAATCTCAAAACGGACACCATACACTGACGCTAAACCCTTAGACCTTTTAAACGATGTATAGTAGTGTTATTATTATTCTTGTTTGTACACAGTAGGCTATATATATATATTGTTAGCAGCATTAAAAAAAACTGACGTCCTTCCGTCCACGAGCTAGTGCGCGTCGAGAGGTTAAAGGGGCAGTGTGTAACTTTTAGAAGGATCTCTTGACAGAAATGCAATATAATTTACATAACGATATTATCAGTGTTGTATAAATACCTTACATAATGAACCGTTTTTTTTATACATTCACCGCTGGTCCCCTTACATGGAAGTCACCATTTTGTGCTGCCATTATTTTACAGTAGCCCTATATGGACAAACTGCTCTACAGAAAATGATTTGTCACTACTGTGTTTTGACACCAACATGTTTGTCCAGTGGCAGCTACCGTAGCTTCTCTATGTGTTTTGGTGAACGGTGGATAGAGACGTTGGTTGCAATTCACATCATCTCACTGCTAGATGCCGCCAAAATCTAAAGACTGCACCTTTAAATTACAATAATAAGCAAATAAAAATTTAAAATATACAAAAGTAAAACTGCATTAAAAATAAAAAATATAGTTCACAATGTTAACTTGTTTATTTTTGTCACCCTTTCTTCCATGCATTGCTTGCAATGTAAGCAGTCGATTCAAGTCCGTAAATTTATATTTTAAGCATCTCACCATCTAGTACAGTAGGAAAACCAATTGACTATCTATACCACTTTGAAGCAGGCAATGATCACAAAAGACCATGCAGCGTGAACCAGAAAGCATGTATAAAGAGCTGTATTGTGGTTTAGCTTCATGCAGCAGGTGTGGATTTTTTCCAGTGCCATGAATTTATTTAACCGTTCACAGTGGATCTATCAGCTTTACAAGCTTATGATCAAAGTGACCTGTTCTACTTTCTCCAGCGTCACTGTACGGACTGACAGCAGTGAATTGATTGATGAATTTGCCCGTTAGTGTGATATAGAGCAGGGGCGACTGTGATGCTAATCTAGCCTTCGGTTTGTGGCAGAATACATTGAAAATGAGGTTTCCTTCAGGTAAATGTGTGACGTTCAGAATGACCAAACAATTCAGTCCTGGAGAATCCAAGCTCAACATAAACTGAATTATATGGCAAACCTCCATATGGCGCTTTTCCATAGGACCTCACGGTGTGGATTGAGTCATCTTACTTTTGGAGGCTTTTCCACGGGGTGCACCGATAACTTTTTAGTACCACCTTGGTTGGGATTCCAAACGAGCCGAGCTGATTTCATAACATGATGCGAAAACACTGTAATCACTGATTTGAGAATCGTCACTACCAGCATCATCGTTATAATGTAAAAGATTACCTTTACCTTCGTGGTAGCTTGCGCTGTCTTGATTAAACCTGTTGTCATCTGTGCTTTGCTGTAAGTTCCCAAACTACATTTTAGTGATGAAAAACATCCACAGATTGAGAATCAGGAACACCATACCAGTTTTTTCCAGACTTGCAGTTTGTGGTGGCACATTCACAACTTGCACGTCAGCATATGTGACCAGTCCTGGAAAGTAGGGACACAAGTCAGATCTGGGGCATTTTGAGTTATTTTCAGATTCTGAAAGAGTTTCTAAGCCATACTCCCTGTAAAGCCGTTTTGAGATACAGATGTTCTAGCATCATATCTAGTATTTTGTGACAGAAGTCTGGATGACAACATGTAAAAATAAACAGGTCTTTTTACCTTTGTGTTGTGAATCATCCAATGACTATTTCTGTCCACAAATGCATATAATCCGTGATATATATATATATATATATATATATACATATACATATACATAGTCTATTGTTTACATCAGATTTTGCATGAACGTCTGGTAATAGAATATAATATACAATCTGAGGACTATTAACATCGTAACATGTAAGGGTATATGAGATTACACTTTATGTTCCGGTAAACACATGAACCCGCCTTCAAAGTTTGGATTTAAAAGTAGGGAGGTAGTATAATAGATAATCCAAACAGCGCCGTCGAAAACGTGACGTCCTTTAGGGATGTAACCAATCGCTTCTCCATCAGCCAATGACCCCATGGGAAATATTGATAGACAAAACATGTAGCCAATTATATAACAAATTCAACGATCACTGTGTGACCTTTTTGTGTGTGTTTGACTTCATGCTGCATTGAAAGAACTGACAGACAGATGACGTCAAAGTGCAGCGAGAGCGAGACAAAATTTAATCTACACTGTAAATTTTGATTTATAAATGTTGTGTTAATCTGTTAAGTGAAGAAAATGTGTAAGCATCATAAATCTGTGTTTTACACATATATTTTTTCAATAATCCAAAAGTCTATGGGAAAAATAAATGGGTTTTATTTGCAAGAGAACCAGTGCCCCTAAACTTTATAGTCTTAAGTCTTGTTTATACTGGACGCATCCGCATGAGCGTGTTGGTGCGTCCGGTAAAAATGACATGGTCGTGCGCGTTGGGTTTGCAAAACCTCATTTCGCGTGGAGGTGTGCATGGCAATTTTTTACTACCACGCACACGCGGCTCCGCATCCGAAAATTACCGACCTTGAGGCGATTCCGTCCGAGCAGACAAGCCTGTGACGTATCTCTTTGGTCAATCCATGCAAAACAACGCCTATACTATTTATTTGACACACTTAAAGTAAAGTATGGAAACTTTACAATTTAAAACACAAATTATTTTAGATATGATTCAGAATTATTAGCTTACATTTGTATTGAATGTTTTACTGGATGAGTAATAAACACACCCTGAGATTTCCGGTATTGTTCGTGTAATTGTTCCCGGGGTTTTTTTTCTCCTAGGGGGTTTTTCACCCCGGGGAGGCAGCCTTTTTGGGCTTCACTTAGCTTCCTCTTCTAGACGTTGCTTTAGTAATACGTGCACTTATAATATTGTCGTTTAAGATAATATGCCTCGTCCATTTGTTGAGGCGTGCGCGCGATCAATGGAGGCTCACGGTGTGGAGAAAAGCGAGAGTATAAACAAAGCTTTAGTGTTCATTTTACTGCTATTTACAGGGTGTATTCTGGTAAGCACTGGTTAAACAGTATAAATATATAAATACTTTGTCATGGAGAGACAAGAGAAGATAACATGAGTTTCATCCTCTTCAATGAAAGAATGCACAATCTGCTGTCAGTGACTAACCACTAAAACACAATTGACAGCAACATTTTCCCATGGTCTCTTTCTCCCTCTTTTATTCTGTTTTTGCAACACGTGTCATTTGACGTACGCCACTAAAGCCTTTCTTCCTCTCAAGGTCTGGCAGCTTTAATGCATCCTTCAGAAGCTTCCTGGAACGTTGTGTTGCTAAAAGAAAATAGAAATACACATACATTCACATAATCTCGCACAGGCTATCTCCTTCTATCCTCATAAAGAAATCAAACACAATCTCATTCAAACTGACATCTGACACCAGGCATATCTTTGTCTGTAGGCACTCTGTGGATTTAAGACATCTAAATATTAAATTGCATGAATGAAACCAATTTAAATGACCACCACCTTGATTTATGGATCCAGATACAGGACACCTATTTCTATACACATCCTCTCTCTGTAACCTCATTCACACAGCACTTTGGTCCTAGAAAATACCTGTATAATTGGCAGACAGTCTATTGGGTGAACGAAAACATGTCCAGTAAATGTTCTGGGATCGCTTCCGGAAAGAGGACCTAGTAACATAGCCGTAAGATACCCCGAAAGCCCTACGGGGGTTGCCGTAGTGAGGAGAGCCTGTCATTTTGCAACGTGAAGTTATGGTTTTAAATGCAAATTAACTTTCACAATGAGAAATTTCTGCAAACTGGAATGAAGCAGACATCAGGGAGCTTGTCACTAAGCAATCTGAAGCTGAGATCATTCACCAGCATGATAAAACAGCACGTCATGCACTTCTTTATAGTCTTATCATAAACAAAAATACATGCAAGTTGTTTCTGGAGAAAATAATAACAGATAATAAGCAAAAAAAATAAATAAACTAAGTGCAGGAATTTAAACATGTCACGTGTCTTTACGGGATCTTTACGGTATGAATGCACACACAAATTTTGGAAAATCATTGGCAGTTTGAATGAACCAAAAATCTAACCATCCTGGACAAATCCCAGATGCATTTTCTGTGTAGTTTCCGTCATTTCTGTGTATTTTCTGTAATGTCTGTGTGAAAAGGGCTCACTCTCTCTCTCTCTCTCTCTCTCTCTCTCTCTCCCTCTTTCTCTCTTTCTCTCTCTCTCTCTCTCTCTCTCTCTCTCTCTCTCTCTCCCAAAACCTATAGTAGTTGGATGCCTTACTGTATACTGCCTTCATATGAAGTGATCCTATAATGCTGCATTCTACCCGAAGTGAAACCTCAGATGTGACTGTTTTTGCAATGAATCCTGGGATTGCTTTTTCGGTGAAGAAAACATGCGATGCTGGGTTAGCATCTGGCCAAACGAAGGTACTTTAGAGGTCAGCATCATTATGCCGCCTACCTTGTGGAACAGTCTGTGCATCTGGAGTGCATGATGCCATCCAATGCTACCTGCTTAGGCAGCTCAATAGTGTTGGAACGGAGCCATTTTCTCACTCGACATTAAACACAACTGACAAACTAGTATCAATGAAATAATTTACATCGTACAGACTTCAGTAGAGGTTAAAAAATGCATCCAAACACCCGAGTCAATACTATTTGTGGGCACATGCTATAAAAGCTACTATTGATAAAAGTTGGTTCATTTTCCAGTCCCAAATGAATCTTTTTGCATATTTTAATAGATCAATCAAAACACTTGCCAAACTTGCAAAACAACTACAGACATTTCCAAATTGACACATGCAAAAAATGTTTATTGCTCAATTAAACCGACTACCTGCAAGATGCTCCATAAACCCATTCGATCTTTATGTTTACACGTTTCATTTTGGTTTGTGCCAGCCGTCCACCTATGCACTGTAAACGGCTGGTAAAAACACAATCCATATGCCTGTAAACTTGCAGTAACAGATCTATAACCTCCACAATAAAATAATGTTACAGTCCAGCCATGTAGAGACAGTCTGCATTAAAACAATATTACATTCATCTTCTTACCATAAAAGTTCAATGCTAATTGTAACCCTTGTCACCACCTGCTCATAATAGATGAGTATCTGATACAAAATGTAATTAAATATTAGCCCATTAGAATTAGTTTCAGTCTACATGTGGTGAAAGAGACATCTCATTGTACATTAAACAGTCTAGGGTAGTGTTATGATTCTCACTTACGGTATTCACTCATTCATTTTCAATTTCAAATTCATTTGGTTTCTGACTGTACACAACATAAGACTGAGACGCCCAACAATCTGCTAGGCAAACATCCTCAATCCGGGTAAAATGAATGTCCTGAAACAGGACCAGCGTTTTGTCCTTACATTGTTGATGTCAGCCTTAAATGATGTTAATACCAACGAGGCAAGCAGGCTAATTGTCACAATAACCAAGTTCGGCCAGTAGGATTATTCTGTTTTCGGCCATGGCGCACTGATCGAGCTTGAAGGTGTTCAGTCGATGTCTTTACACATTGGTTGCTGCATTTCTGGAGTGGATCCGTCTATCGACTTTCTGTGGTCCCGTGTCGGGAGATGGTTGGAACAAGGGGCACCTTGTTCCAAACCTGTGGAATTTCAGAGGCTGGCAATTTTCAGTCTAACATCGACAATTGATTTGTCAAACCGTTTGAATCTAGTGTTCCGACAGCAAGACTGTACAATCAATTCGTACAGCTGTACGCAGACAGCCCACACTCACGGGTCACAGAGCTGGCCAAGCACCCTGTAAGTTGTGTCATAACAACATGCGGTCTCCACCACCCCAAGCACAACACGATGCTTCTGTCACAAGCTATAGGCTATCTTGATCACATGGATGATATGTCAAAGATGCAGTGCCGCATCAAAGCTCGCATTGAAGCTGTCTATTATTACCATGAAAATTTTCCTGGTTATGTCTCCCTCATGCCTTTTTTTTCAGAGGAAGTTCTAGACATGTTGCAAGGGTCTCCAATGCTCATCCCCTTTCAAGAAAATTAATTTGGCTACGGACTTGGCAAGGTTCTGTTCAGTGTGACAGAGCGGTTGAAAAACTGTTTGCGAGAAATTTTTGAAGAGTCTAAAGGACTTGGTGGCTATGTGAATTCATGGTCTGCTTTTCAATACGAGTGTAAGCCTGGATGTTTGTGGTATTCACCCTGACAGTGTTTCATCTTCCCGACGCTTCAATGGCTTGGCACCGGTGGGGAGTGCCAGCGTCGGTGAGGATCCCCCATCACCCGATACCTGGTTCAAAGATAAAGTACAACAGCATCGAGTACGTCGTCTTTTCCCCTTAACTGAGGCTCTCATGGCTGAACCACCAGTTCTAGGTGAGCAGCTTGTTGTTGTTCTCCTGAAAGATTTGTTCCAGAAGGATGTTGGGGTTGAGAAAGGGATTTGGATACCCCCATACATTTGGACGGGCCCTGGAGATGATCAGTTTTCGAGGCGGTGATGTCTTTGACTTGCAAAGATTAAATTCTTCCCTAAAATCATCTACTGGGATGAAAGCCGCCATCCGAAGGTGAAATAGAACGGAAATGACTACTTGGAGCTGCTTAATCCAAATGATGAACCCTCCCTTGAGACATTGATTGCAGTCTTTTCTGGAGATGTGTTGTCCAACATTGAAAGCAGGTGCCTTTCTTTTGCATCTAACCTATAGAAATATAAGGAGAAAGGCATGCCTTGGATGGAGGCATGCCTCGAACGAATTCCCAAGAAGTTCAGCCGGGGAAAAAAAGCTCCTGATTTTGACATTCCTCAGCTGCGTTGGATTAATGCAGCAGAATGACCACATCTCTTTCGACCGGTTATTTGTGTTGCAAAGCGACATGAATATTGACCTGGATGAGTTAAAGAAATGACAGGTGCTTTCCAATCTGTTACTCATGAACAGGCCTCGTGTGTTTCGACTGATGGACAACATACCGTACAAAGTGACCGTGACAGCCACTTTAGGCAAAAGACGAGCACCTCACCCAGACACGTCTTCTGAGCCACAAGGTGATACTTTTGAGGAAGAGGAACATATAGAGATAGAAGAGGAGGTGGTGGAAAGAGTACCCTCTCAAATTGTGCCTCCAAGTGAAGGGGCATGGTGGACATCTCTAGAGCTAGGGTTCATAAATACAGAAAAGGAAGTAAATGACAAAGATGCGTACCAATCTTACCTCAGTTCCTGCAAACAGCGAAATGTAAGGATCAGGTCCTTCAGTGCATTCCGGAGAAGACGCCGAAGATTGTTGAATCAAAGTTAAGAATACATAGTATGGTTTACTATTGAAAGGTAATTTTTTGGAGTAATCACTTTGTTTATTTTGAATTTTTCTAATTTTGTTTATTTCAAAAATGTAACCGTTGTCACCACCCGGTCATACTAGATGAGTATCTGATACAAAATGTTATTAAATATTAGCCCATTAGAATTAGTTTCAGTCTACATGAGGTGAAAGACACATCTTATTGTAAATTAAACAGTCTAGGGTAGTGTTATGATTCTCACTTACGGTATTCACTCGAATGAGGGCGCAGGGAAATACTCGGTTAATCACAGTATAATAGCACCACTATTACCTTAAAACTTAGTATAAACAATAATAAACATATGCAATGTACATGCAGCAATAAACAACGTACACACAGTAATTTAGTTTAACTTTAACCTTGTATTATAGAACACCGGATATGAAGTCTTCCAGAAGGCAGCAAAAAGGAAAACTTACTTTATGCTTGATTTTGGCTTTTGTGCACATAAATGCACCTCTATCTGAAATCATTTATATGTTGAATCAATAGTAAAATTTGCTAGGAAGAAAAAAAATATTATTTTCAATGCACTGCTGCCACCGGACCACTATGAAGACCACAGAGAGCTGTGGCTTGGATGGGATACTCGTTCATTACTGTTTAGAGACAACATAATGGAGCAGGACATGCATATTTGGTCATTTTATGTTGGATATAAGCCCATATATGAACCTGAAAACAGCGTGTATACTGCAGAGAAACCTGCAGTGGAAGAGTAATAATGGTTTATTTTTAGCAACTGCAATTGCTGGGACAAAATAATGGTTATTGCAAGAAAGTGGTATAGTGGGCAAGTAATACCTACAATTATATTCCTCTTACATTTTTTCCATCTGTTTTTTTTCCTCTTCGGAAATAGCAGCACACCTCTTCTCCACAAACTGCATCTTTTAATGTTAAAAAGCATGATGTCCCACTCAAAAAACTAGTTATTGTGCCAGAAGTGATATATTGGACTTCTAAGCAACAGTGGTTCTTGCTTATAGAGTATACAGTATGCACTGAACTGTGGTAGGTTAACAACTTAACATTTAAATAAAGCACATAATTCAGTGCAATTGACTCTTTAGAATTGGATGCAGGTGGACAGACACCTACAGAGCGCCACCTCGCCTGGGAAGGGCTACGAAATCTGTCATTCACAGAGGTAACTATGGTTACATTGACAGGC
Organism: Misgurnus mizolepis; assembly: GCA_025389145.1. Taxonomy (NCBI): domain Eukaryota; kingdom Metazoa; phylum Chordata; class Actinopteri; order Cypriniformes; family Cobitidae; genus Misgurnus; species Misgurnus mizolepis. Next base: position 27,225,355 of record JAIFKI010000025.1, on the reverse strand, counting down.
CTGTATTATGATGAGCAATGATGCAGGGTGCGGTAATGTGCAATCACATTTACATATATGCATATAGGAAATGTTGGAGAACTCTTTCGGAGAAAATCAATTTATTTTGTGCTTGTAAGTGAGAGTATGGATTTGTGTGCACGTGTGTACGAGGTCTCTCACTCTGTTCTCTGTCTGTGGTGATTGGATTCTGCTAGCTCATCCTTGCTGTGCATATTAATTAGGAAGAAAGGCGACCCACTGTGCCCTAGATCACACTGTGCACTTGTCCTTCTGGGGGATAGAGAGAGAAAGTGACAGAGAAAGAGAGAGAGTTTCCAACTTTGTACCTCTCCTGCAGGTGTCAGTGCTGCACCGTGGTCCAGAGGAATTGACTGCATTGCATCATGGGATATCAATCGACACAGGTAAGTAAATAAAGTTCTTGGAGCTTAACTGGTCGAGCATTGTGTTAGCAGCTTAAAGGTCATGGGTTTGACTCGTCTTGAGAACACATAAGCGGATAAAACGTATAGCTTGAATGCATTGTAAGTGATGTAGCCAAATAAGAGATATTCCTGGGTCAACATCATAGTTTACAACTGGATAACTTGGACAATTCAGAATTAAGGGGGTTCATTTAAAATTAAACGTAAACAAAATCAGGTTAAGTGTAATTGGATAAAAGCGAATGCCAAATGTGTAAATGTAAATATACAGTCATATTTACATGCAAGACTCATATTTAATCTCTAATTTCAAACCTAAATCACAGACTTTGCAGAACAAAAGCAAGACTTTACCTTTCGACAGAGCTGTAATGGACATTAATATTAAATGAAATTTGGGAGAATGGAGCTGTGTTTATGTATCAGCACATAAGGGATGTTGTGTTACCGCTCTGCAGGATACTGTGAAGAAACACCGGCACGTCAACACTCGCAGATGCTTAATGACGTACACACTGCCTTTCGTCATGGAAAGGGGGTCGTGAGAGGTACGTAGAAAGATGTCCTGGGATCTGAAGGACTGTGTGGAAAGAGATGGGGAGTAAAACGGGAAGATAAATGTGTGCAGAGAGGATGGGCTTCCCATTTGAACGAGAGAAGAGAGCCAGGGGTGCCGGAGTGATAAATGAGAGGACCGGGATGAAGCCACCGCAACTACCGGAAAACGACCAGGTGCACGGAGAGAGAAAGAGAGATGGATCGGGAAGAAATAGATGCAGGATATTAACCATTTAGCCCGATTTACTGAAAGACACAGTGAGGGTTCAAAGGTTCATGAAAGCCAATGAGGTTTAAAGACAGGAAAAGGAATTACTGTACACATGTGGCACAATGATGGAGACAAATTATAAAAAGTGAAATGCAAAAACAACAACAACAGTATTAAAGGGCCGCAAACGTAGGTGTTTTCATATGAAATATTAAAAGAGAATGTGTCTGTAAAGTTTCAGCTCAAAATACACCACAGATCTTTCATTATACGATGTTGAACATGGCCTGTTGTGGCTGTTTTTGTGTTTCTTTAAATGCAAAGAAAGCTTCTGTTCCCCTCCCCGTATGCAAAGTAAGGTGTAGGGTGCTTACACATGTGCTTTGGACTTTATCAAAACATGTGTCTCTGGCGGAAGATTGAACTACATGCTCATAAGGCAGAGTTTGTGAGCAGTCATGGGTGGGGCATACTCAATGTGACATCATATTGATAGGGGATCTCCAACAGCCTGTTTTGTGTGACTGTTGCAATTAAAAGTAAATAACACAAAAAAGAATAGATGGATCCTAGGTTAAGGTTAAATCTTTCTCTTGCTTTGCTTTTTGTTGTCTGAGGGTTTGACTTTTTTCTCTGTTTTTTTTTTTTTATTGCGTTTCAGTGATTCCCAACGAAAAACTATAAAAAATATGTGTCATATTTCACCACAACAAGCATAGAGAATGAATCGAACCTGCTTGTTTGACGTGGCGAAATTTTACTATTCTTATAAACAGTTTCAACGGATGCACGTGCGGTGACGCGATTACACATCTGGTTGCAACTTTACTTCCGGTTTTTGTTTGTTTAATGGTCTGACTAGTTGCTAAACTGAACTCTTGAACAAATACCTCGTCGGAAATAAAAAAAAATGGTTTGCTGGGTAATTTAAGTGTTGTTTATTATGCTTGTTATATACTGTAAATAAACTACTTTAAAAGGACTTTGTTGTTATTTATTCTTAGCGGAGTTTACAGGAAATTACGTGTTGACCACGAAAGCCACTTGTTTATGTTGTTACTGCTGAAACCATCTATACAATAGTTTGTTTATATAACCATGATTTGCTATTTGTTTTTGTGATGTTGGCAAGAATGGACATTTCAGTTTTAGAAAGCATTGGATGAGTGTAATATGAGTCATCAATATTTTTGGACCGTGCATTTAGTGCAGAGATCTTCTAAAAGTTAATAATTTTTAGAGTACACTACATTTAATCACATTTATGCATTTGACAGACATTTTATCCAAAGCAATACAGTGTATTCAAGCTGTATGTTTTATCTATATGTGTATGTATTGACCCACAACCTTTGGGCTGCTAACACAATGCCACGATGGTACACTGTAAAAAAATGCTGTAGTTGTGCAGCAGTTTTCCGGTAATTTACTGTAGATTTATTAAATGTATTATGCAACAGTTTGTTTAAAGAGAAATGAACAAACCTTAAACATTAACAAGTATTTGTCTTTACAGAATAAATTTATAAATAACTTCCTCATGCAAAGCATTCTGGGAACCAAAAATCCTCATCAACCGTTTTCAGTTTTTTTTTCTGATTTTGGTTCCCAAAAACGCTTCGCATAATGCTATACTTTTTATATTGTTTTCCTGTAAAGATAAAGTCTTGTTAATGTTTAATGTTCATTTATCTTTAAACAAATTATTGCCAGTAAATTACATCAAATTAAATCTACAGTAAATTACTGGCAAACTGCTGGCACTTATACTGTAATTTCTGCAGTGTATATTGATGATCATTTCATGGGTTTTTTAGATTTATATAACATTATTTTACTGACAATTACAATATGCTCCCCCCACTACATCACGACAGCATGATTTTCAAGTTTTCCATAACATTAACTTTAAGATGGGTGAATGTAACAATACTGTAATTGTCATGAAAATTATGCTAAATAATGCCAAAATGCAGATATTCATAATAATCCATAATGGTTTCTAAAATAGGCCTTATTTTCTTCCCACAAAATATAATTTACTTCAGCCTGCACATTTCTGAGCATCATCCACCATTTTATATAAAAGCAAGATGGTTTTAGTGTGTGATGAATATTTCTTATAACACTGGCTTAAACAGTTTTGGGAAATTATCGAACTCAGAGATAAAATGTTTTCATTCTCTTTCATATTTTGATTAGATGAACGTGATAAAGGTGCTGGTTAGCTAAAGTTTTCAAGATATTTAATGAAAAAGATTTAAAAAAAAAAATATTGACTTATTGACACACAGGCGAGTATATTTTCCTACTAGGAAGGGGGGTCTGTTGATCACGATGCCTCTTAACTTCTCGACAAGTACATATTTTAAGTACCAAATGGAAGTATATAAATGTATCTTTACTTTGAGACTAAAGATTATTACTTAACTGTAATTTATTGGTCTTGGCCAGGAGTACATTTGTCTTGGCCAGAGCTACGCATTATACACTTACAGTTAATTTGGTGGCTTGTGTCATTGGCTAACATTTCCAAACTTGTGATATTTTCCATCAGAAACAATTCTGTCCGTTTTTCATGAAAAAAGCATGAAAATGTTCCAGGAAAAATAAATAATATAATACATGAATAATAATGAATAATAAAAACAATAAATTAAAGTTATGTTATTGGTATCAATAAAAGATAAATTGCTATATTACATTTTGCAGAAAAGCTATGGTCTATGTTAGGGTGTACCGTCAATAGAAGAGTTTATCCAATCCAGGTGTTTATTTTCATGCAAAAATCGTGGTTCCCAAGCAAAATGAAAAACATAAAGTGACAAAACTAAGCAAAGCAATAAAGAAACACATATACGTATACTTATACTTATACGTGTGTATTTTGACTATGCCAATATCTAGGCCCAGAAACACAGTACTTTCACATGCAACAAAAAACCTCCTCAAAATGGCTACCAGAGGCCTTTTATAAAGTTAGACTCCTCCCACTTCTGGAACATAACATGTGGTATTTTATAAGGTTTCATATAACTACACAAATACACAAAATAAACAGTATTAACGTGTAGCAAATGTGCCAAACTATAGATCTAAACGTGAAACCATGGGAAATTCTAGTTTTCCTAATTCCCCCTGTGATATAACTAAAAAAGGTAGTGCCCTTCCTACTGGGCAATTGTAAGCCTTTAAAAATGGCACCCCCCTCCCATTTTATTATTTCTCCTGGAAAACTCCTCTTTATATGAATAATCATGAATGATCTTGTATAAAACACATACTGCTCACACAATAGACACATCATACAAATTTAACCCATTTTTTACCACAATCTGGCAACCTACAACTCTGTTGTGCTGTTGATTTCTGCGCAGGTAAACAGGGAAAGTTGAATCCAGCATCACTCTTAAAAATTAAAAAATTGGTAAGCTCAGGAGGAGCTACGGCAAAATAAACTAAATATAGCTGCAAATTTTACAACAACTGGACGGAGGAGTTTCATATCTTTCTAACTGCGAATCAACATTGGTAATTCCCATGCTTTTTGCAATGTTTGTCACACTGATTTTTGTTTTGGACACGTTGTGAAAAAATCCACAACGCAGCACAATAAAACATAACAATTGCACTGTGGAGGTAAAGAGCATAGTAGTTAAAGACATAACTAGACTTGCACGTTGGCTGCTGTATCGTGGGTCAACGGCGCCGCCGTATTAGTGGTGGCAACTTATCCATTAATCTCATGGCAAATGGAGGTAAAAATTCCTCCGTTGTGTGCAGTTTGGAGGTGTACAAACCATCACACATCATAAAAAGAGTCTCAGGGAATTACCTTTCACAAGTAAGACTGAACAGTTGTTTCTGGTTGTGTTAGATCACAATCGTTATAATAACATTATTTTGATAGAGAGTTGTCAACTTGAGGCAGTCTATTAATAGCTACAGATATCGCTATTTAGCTATGGATGTTGATACTTAATGAGAATTAACAATGTTTAAATTATTTGGTTTATTATAAAATTGTAACATGTGTTAGAGTCAGGCTATATTAAATTGTCCGTCTTTTGGTTTGTTGGTTAGGGTTTCCTAAAGTGAAAGATATGAGGAGGCATTGGGAGGTTGCTGAAAGTAGAGAAGGGTTTTGCATGATATAAGTTTAGCGCTTTGCTAACCCCCCAGACCCCCCATTCATACTCTAAGTCTCCCGGATTTTGGAATCCAAATGTTGACAGGTATGTTGACGACCAGTGTAATATATTCTGCTGGGAGACACTGGGCGCTATGTAAGGTAGATACGACACAGTCCAAGATACCTATTACTTTAAAGAAGTGCACCCTTGAGTCCTGACACATAGAAGGTATATACCATATGTCAAAATCCTGCATCTCTTTCTCTTCATTGGATCCCAGTGGATCTCACTGCAGCCCATGTAAATGTGTGTAGAGTCTTGTATACAGGTTACACCAGATGCTATAGTGGGGACGGTTGCGGTGATATTCAGCAGAAAGCACTATCTATCTTTATAAAATAAATGCAGTTAAAACCTCAACAGCAACTTGGAAAAATAAGTTAGAGCTAAGGCAACCATCACTTATAACATGCAAACTATTGCCATCTCTGTTTGAAATATAAAATTGCAGGTTACTTTATGTACTTTTATTTACATTGAGTCTGTTCTAAAAGATATCGACAGAGCATTGATTTAAAAACAGGAACAGAGAAACGCGATCAAGGCATTTGTTTATGTTTTCGCTGTCATTCCTACGGGATTCGGCAAAAGTTGGTCGCACTTATGGAGGACAAAGTTAAAGAAGCAACTGAAATGGGTATCATGGCGATGCAACGCGGCGTGCACGACGAGATGGATATAATTAGCGGTCATTGCCAACTTCTTTTCGGAAGACCGGAATCGTGACTGTTGAATAAGTGGAGGGACATGCTAGGCTCCGATATTTTTCAAGCCAACGTAATGGGTAGCTATCGTCGTGGATGAAGTTCACCTAACGTACAAATGGTAAGAGATAGTCTTACTGTATGACTTAGTAAATACTTAATGTTGTGATATAATTGAAATGTTGTAAACATAGTAGATGTTGATGTACGTTCGCTAACTCAGACTTAGTATAATCACAATGATTTTAGTATCATTGTTACTAGCAGTTCGGTCAGGCTGCAAAAGACGACATTTCAACATACGTCACACACTCCGTTGCTCTGATTGGTCATAGGTCTATCCAATTGAGTGGAGAGGCATTTTTTGGTTGAGACACGCTTCATAATTTTAGCTCAATGGAGCGGTATCAGACTCAAATTCTGACTAGAATTGAGTATGACAACGTCAGGCTAATTATTTTGTGTTCACTGAATGAAAAAGCATAATCATTCAGCTAACAAATATTATTTGGTTGAGTGCACTTAGATATTTAAGTTTTTGTCAAATTTGTTTACCTAGTAATCTGAAAAAGCAATAAAAAAACAATAGTTGGAATGAATGGTTCCCAGCATGCATTGCGACATGTTAAATTCTTTGTTTAATATTTACTAAAAAAGATTACTGTTTAAATGTTTTCTGTTAATGTTAGTTATATGTTGTATTTAGAGTTATTTTGTTAACCATGGTTTTACTACAGTTAAAACCAAAAAACCATGGTTACTGTAGTAAAACCATGGTAACCACAAAATAACCATGGTTTTGACAACTATGGTTTTCAAAAACCATAGTTAAACCATGGTTAGTGTAGTTAAACCATAGTTTTGCTGATAGTAATCTATACACCAAAAAACCATGGTTACTACACTTTTACCACAATAAAAGCATGGTTAATTTTCGTAAGGGTGTTACCATGATTGAGGAGTGTTTGTTCAGTGTAGAGGACGGCACAGTGGGTTAGCGCGCATCATTGTTACCTCACAGCAAAAAGGTTTCTGATTCAAGAAAGGGCCAAGTCAGACAAAGATGTGGTTAAGGAGACCTTTCTGTCCAAAAACATGCAGGTTAGCTGAATTTGGATATACTAAATTACTCTTTACCCAGCTTAGTCACTAGTTGAGTAAATACAAAATTTGCTTATTGCCTAATCAGTTTAAGTGGGTTCAACTTGTTGGTTTAAGTTGACATTACTCAGTAAATTGAGTTAGGTGAACTACATCATCCAAGAGTTGAGTAAACTAAAAAAAGCTGTGCAGCAAGTTGTCTTGAAAATTTAAGTCAACTTTAGATTTTTTACAGTGTTTTAAACACCAATTGTTTATGTACTTAATCAATTACTGATTTGTGTATATTTTTATTCAATACAAGTTCAAGGGTAAGCGGTAGTAATTCGAAAGGGTCAATGATCGATGTGAGGTGGGGGATGGCCCTCCTATAACCATTAAGGAACCCCTATTAAATATAAAGTGGGGGGTCCCTGTTTTTTATTAACCCCCAGGGGTCCAAAAACGCGGCAACGCGTTTTGACGTGTTTTCTCCTTATCATAGCAGAATCAACTTAAAATACTCCATCATTAATAATCATACACTTACGTGTTTGACATCATTTGAAACTGTGAAGGGTCCTCTTTAATTAGTGTACATTCACAATAACAAGAGATCTTTGTGTTTTTGTCAAATAAAGAAAATAAACAGGGTGCGCATTCAGACATTTCTGTCTCCGCCAGCTCTCAAAACACGTTACAAAAATCAGTTGAAACTCAGCAAATACTCGTCACACAAACATGATACACATATCCAAAGAAAGCCTGAAATGTCTACTTTTAAACAAGCTAATTATTATCGAAAACAATGGAAGACGCACTGGAGAAGGATATTTGAAGTAAGTAACAGTTAATTTATCCTCATTTATATTTGCTATCATGTAATATGTTATGGCTTGTGCAGTTCATCCTACACAAGCGACCTCAGCAGACTGCATGCTTCGGATTTAAAAACTTTGCATTGTTTACAGATGAGGACACGTGATCTCACGTAATGGCAGATGTCGTACAGTGTTAAACACAGTTATTTACTTTCGTATCCTTCATGGAAACTTTCAGTAAGGCTGCACTGCAGGATCTTTTTAAGTGTGTGCTGTCATATTATTCCATATATTGTTTACATGCAACGCAATTCCATACACTGCGCTTTACACGTGTGTAACAGATGGCTCGGAGTCAGATCGGGGCCATTGGGCGTCTGGATCGTAACAGCCCTAAAATTGTGTTAATAAGATAACCCTGTCTCCTTTTGTGACAATCGTTGAGATCTCTATCACCTATCAAGGTTGTAAAATGGGCGACAATTAAAACAAATGCAGTCGTCAAAGGAGGTTCAAAGGAATTCCCCCATAGAAACCTGATAGCCGATCGAACGTCAATCTCCAGAGGCACAGCAGGAGGCACAGACTATAGGTCTCTGATGAAACCACATTTAAAGATCACAATGAGCTGTTTAAATGTATATATATTTTATATCCCTTTAATGCATGATGGCGTATATGTCATGTAACTGTGTGTTAACACTTTAGTTAGATTTTGTTCACTGTAGCCATGGGCGGAAATCCCGGGGGGGTCGGGGGGGACAGGACCCCCCCTATCTGAGGGTTGTCCCCCCTAAATTATCATTAGAATATGTGTATTGAAAATAATTTAATGATTTATAATACTTAAACTAGTTGTGTAAGAAGTGAAACAATACAAATGCAAACGGAGCAACAACAAAAAAACGTTTTAAATATTTGGATTCCCCCTCCCTTGCCTCACAGTGGTTTGGTCCACTGCCCACGCCCCTTTTACCTCACCACCACACATTCCGGTGGTAGAGAAGTGTACGGAGCCGACGCGTTAATAAGCTATATACAATACAACGTTTCCCATCACTTATCAGTTTATCCTCATATGTTTTAAAACTGGACTATTTTGACATATAAACATGAACATATTTCGTTTTCTGAGAACAGAAGCAGATAAACGATCAAGAAAACATTTTTATGCATTCATGCAGAGGTGAGGCAGAGCTGAAAGTAACAAATTACATTTACTCACCTTGCTGTAACTGAGTTTTTTGTGTACTTTTACTTTGAGTAGTTTTTAAAATCTGTACTTTACTTTTACTTAAGTATGTTTAAAGTATTGTTGGTTACTTCGCTACATGTTAAATCATATCCGTTACTGAGTAAAAATAAATAAAAAAGTAAGGTGATAAAGACGCGCCACGGTCGGATGATTGATTGATGGGCGGGGGAACGCGCAAAAAGAACCATGGAGAGGGACGAGACAGGCGCAGGCTAATGCAGACCCTCAATTCAATTCTTACGAAAGAAACCCCTGGCCATTGACGCAAAGCGATTGTTTCATTCAGGTAGGGTTCATGCTCTTGAGTACGGAGTTTGAGAATTGCCGACCGTGTTTAACCGCTAATTTGCACGATGCATTTTTAATACATGCGCATTATCTTCCGAGGTCTAGCAGCTTCGCGTCAAGTCAAACAACTTGAGAACGTCCTCGAGAATGCGCAGATCATTAGACATTGCAGAGAGAGAGAGAGCGCGAGAGAGATAGATTGAAAGACATCAGGTACACAGGTCTGGGAGCTAATAAACGTGTAAAGGATGTATAGTGTATAGCCATGGCACTCATCTCATTATATGTTCATTTATGTATATAGTTTAATAACAATGTATGTTACCAGCAATACATCAATTACAACCTTCATATAATGATTGTATTTACTAGCTGCTGACCTCATATTATTTTTGCTTCAAAAGTGCATAACTCACCTGTAAAAATCATTAAATAATTCCATAAATGTTTCTTAGTTATAAAAAGCTTTTTATTTTATTAACATTTGTTATTGCACTTTAATTGTAGAGATGTTTACAATTAAAAACATAGTTTGAGATGTATATATCCTTCCTTTGTGAACTATACTAGAAACCTCTCCCCGCTGTAAAAAAGTAACTCTTAAAATTAAAATGACTTTTTACTTGAGTAGATTTTTAGACCAGTAACTTTACTTTTACTTAAGTAAAATATTATTAAAGTAACTTTACTTTTACTTAAGTAACATATTATTAAAGTAACTTTACTATTACTTAAGTAGAAAATTGTATTACTCTTTTCACCTCTGCATTCATATGTATTAAAATTAAATTTGCGTCCGTTCATAGAGAAAGAGAAACGTTTTCTATCTGTACCCATTTCCTTGCAAGTACAATTTTGCCTGTATTATTGGTGTCCCCTTCAAAAATTGTTCTTGAAAAATTTTATGTTTATTGTCCCCCCCAACATTTAGATGAGATTTTCGCCCCTGACTGTAGCATGGTTCATATCTTAGGTATGAAATTATTATTCAACATGATCTTAAACCCATGTCTTGTCTAGTATCAAATTAATTTAATTTTAATTAACTTTTTATTTCCTAGTCATTGCTATGTATCATATTACCATAAGCTGCATCAATGTCATTTAATATCGATTTGAAGAGTTATGGAAACAAACTTTTATCATTATGCAATTACGCAAATGTGATGTCTGAAAGAACAAAGGCTTGTTTCCCGCGCGATCGAACACTTTGCACATTGGTCATTCACCTAAAATGGGCTGGGTGCGTGAAAGGTCAAAACGGCCTATCGCCCAAGCTATCATTGCTCAGTAGCTCAGACCGCTCAGTTCGCTCAGTTGCTTGGTTACTCAGGTAACCCATCAGCGCTGTTTGGAAACTCGCTGAGACTCACCCAGAGTCCCTCGGATTCATCATCTTTCCTCTGAGCCCTGTCTCTTAGGGACAGTAATTTCCTGGCTTTGCGCTAGTTCGGAAAACCAAGCGGACCAATCCGCCCTACGAAACAACTTAACGGACTCTTTCATCTTACGACACACCTGGATTCTCTCTCTCTCTCCCTGCTCGCACCACGCGCACCAGAAACTTCGTATTACATCACAAAGAGCCAAATGCAAGTATTAACCTTGTTCTACTCGCTGATGTTTAAGCTTTACCCCTTATGAAAATTAAGGCGATCCTTAGAGATTTTCCGATGGTTTGTGCAGATGTTAAGCAAAAGTGCTATTGCCAATCTTTTACTCTCTCTCTAGCTTTTCAGTCTTTTCTTTCTCATCTATGTTTTATGTTATTGTATGTGTGTATGTTTAGTTAGTCGTTGTGTGAACTTCGTTTGTAGTTAATAAACCGTTTTTGCATTTTCACAATTGAATTGTTTTTGTGTTCAATGCTCATGAAATTAAAGTCACTATTTCTGCCTTTTGATCCAGCTACAAGCTGCGAGTAGCACTGTATATCAGTGAGAAGGTTAATTTTAAAGGCCATGAAATTAACATTTCTTAGACGTTAATATACGATTATGGATATATGTCTTCGGTGGACAAACATATTAATAAATTGTTATTATTAATTCTGCTACGCCAGGTAAAACCTGATAAACTTGTATAGTTAATTACAGTTAATTATACATAATATTCCCTTTGAGCTAAAATCTAAGATTCCCTTGGGAATCCCCGTAGTATTTCGGTCGAAGGTTTATAGTGTTTCGTTATTCCCCTCCTCCCGCTGAATCGCTACACGTGACACCAGTTTTTATGAGCGCTGCGTTGTTTAGGCGGGGAGACGTGAGCTCGCGCACATGGACGCCATATGCGATGTGTTTTTAAAGTTCATACGTGCTTACAGAAACATGTCATCTGAAAACAGTTTTTTATATAACTAATCACTGCAGATGTTTATCTGAGATGTTCTGAATTTAGTTTATGTACATGATAGTTTATCTGAATGTAGTGCTATCAGTGATATTTACCCATCAGTTATGTATGTAAGGGTATTTCTGTGGACAATTTATGCTAAAACCTGTTTATAACTCTCTTACAGGTCTGCATCCCTCTCATCAGTACAAAACTATGAAGTGGAAAAACATATTCACACTTTTTGGACATAAAGTTATATGGTAACATGAGCCACATGAAGTTTACAGCTCTGTTGTTTATCAGTTTCTTATACAAGTTAAATTTTTGAATAGGGTTTGTTTCCAAATAAACGGAAAATGTCCTACTGACCTTCATTTCTATTTTGATTATATTGTTAACTTCATAATAAACCTCAAACAAACATGTATACATCTATTTGTCCTCACATTCTTTACTGTAGTTTCCTCTCACATTCCTGCCTAAAGGCTCATTATGCAGCTCATTATGCAGCTCATTATGCAGGCCTTTTTTGCTAGCTGTCAATCAATTCTTCTCGCATACGGCCCATCTAAACAAAAAGTGTCTTACAATTTCTAACTCAATATTTAGTTTTATGTGAATGAGTAAGCAGAATGACTTTCACATCATTTTAAAGAAAAAACTCTAGACTACTAGATTTTAGAAAAGTCTTGGGAAAACATGTTTAGTATGGGTTTTGTGGACTTATATCAGTGACTTAAAAATTTTGCTTTTTTTAAAACCACTAAACCAAAAATTTTCTCTCAAAAATACAAACATGTTCATACATGTAGCTCACATAATATTGCCCAGATTGTGCTGAACACAGTGTTATGAGACACTTGCCATTATTATGTTTTAAACTAACTGAAAAAAAGACCAAATGTAAGAGCATGTCAGAACCTCTGACAGTGTCCCAAAATCGTTGGACCCCAAAGGGTTAAAATTAAAGAACTTTAGTTCTTTCAGAGTTTATTTAATTAAAACGTTGATCCAGGACCAACAAAAATGTTTGGTCCAGGATCACATCTTACTCTGTGAAATCATGATGACCCTAAAATGATGGGGGGGGCTTGGCCGAGGGGGCTTAGAAAGGACACTCACCTTAATGTTTGACATAATTTCGAACACTGTGGGCATATTTTATCAGTCTAAGTGAATGGTCTAAGGTGCACAGCACAAACTTTTGGGCAACCTGATCTCACGTGTTAAAGTCACATAATATTTTGCTCATTTATCCATGTCATTGTCACTGATCTTTGCATTTTCTGTGTCTGTACCATGTATTTTCTTTTCCGTTCATTTCGTTTTCCCTATTTTATTACCATTTTCGCGTGGTTTGGGGTTAGAATGACTTTCTGTAACATAAAATTACATCAAAACCCAACTCTAACCCTAACGCCAGGCGACAATGGTTTAAAAATAGGAAAAACAATTGTGTGCAATATTTGCATTTGTTTAGGGTCTATTTTAGTTGCTCAAAATAGCAACGCGCAAACAATGCGCCTGAACAAATCTCGTTTTCAGACCAGAAGGCCCATGGCCGCAAAACTGGGCATGCATTTGCTATTTAAACAATGTGGAAATGATAACTGCACCATGCTTAAAGTAGCAAAAACACTTGCGTTGCGAAATGCGCTGAATTATACAGGGCATATCATAGGGCCCTGTATTTGGTTGTTATAATTTGACAACAAATGTCATGGTAAAACCATTAGATTTTTATAAAGCATGTAATATTCACTGTAATTTACATATACACCAGTCTTCAACTACTTTCTTCCAGGATATAGCATGTCAACCCTTATGAAAATTACACGTTTTTTTTTTTTTTTTTTTTTTTTTTGTGGTAAAAGTGTAGTAAACCTAGCCTAGAAATCTAGACGCACCCTAGCGGCCGCAAAATATATTTGCTGCCAGGGTTTAGTCTAGGCACTCACAATACACTTAACAGCTCCAAAAACCAAAATTTGGTCAGGCCAATCACATCGTGTGTAGCGTCTGTGGGGCGGGCTTAACATGATGACGACAGAGCTGCAACGGTTCCTACTTGAAAACAAAGAATGGCTGCTGCTGCTGGCGAACAGCTTTCTTTTGAAGCGGCTTTGGCCGCGACTCTGGAGGACTTAGACTTATGTTTTTCTTTGAGAGAAGAGCAAATAACCCTACTGAAGTCCTTTTTAAGCAAGAAAGATGTGTTTGGAGTTTTGCCGACTGGTTACGGTAACTACGTCACCTTCTTCGTTGCTCTGATTGGTCATAGCGCTATCCTATTGCGTGCAGAGGCATTTTGAGGGACAACCTTATATCCCGCCCCTTGCATTGAGCCGTTTGTGTGAAGAGTTGCCAGACCTTACATCTTGATGTAGGTCTGGCTAACCAGGCTAGTAGTAACCATGATTTTTGCGTATTTATTAATATTGATTACTATACAGTAACCATGTTTTTTTTCAACTGTAGTAAAATTCATTGAGTCCAGACTGAATCCGTCGTCAAATAAATATGATGCTGACCCTGAATCAGGTGTCTATGACAGGACAGCTATCTGTGATGGAGCACCACAAGATTACATACTTCAGATCTTACAGGAGACCAGCGAAAATGACCTCTATCCCATTGTAGTGAATCTCATGCCATTATTTGAGGATAATATGGAGTTTGGAGAAGTGTTTCAATGCATTTCCCAGCCAGGTGCTGCCTATATTTAACAAAGCAGCTCTGTCCATATAATGACGCTCAAACACCATCTGCATGTCTGAATATCAGGTTGAATGTCAGAGTTTTCTTTAATTACTGTTCTTCATACACTTACGTCCTTTCTTTTTCAAATAGGTTTGTATTAAACTCTCTCTTTTATATTCTCAGCACAGTGTTTAACATAATAGAACCAAATTCCATTCCTGAAGATTCATTAATCATAAACCGGATATTTGTGCCATTACAATAGCACAGGGTGTCTCTCTGAGGTTATGATACAAAATTGAATAAAAAGGTGAGAGGAAGCAACATATCATAGAATGACAGGAAAGTATAGCTACAGGTCCCCGTCTTCTTATACATCACGTTTCTTTACACAAAGAAGTGTCCTGTTGATGTCTGAGTGACAGGGAACCAAATTGGTCGCCAGGTCTTACAAGGATTCTCACAATGTTTTGCAGACGGATGATGTGGCAGAAAATATCAACACACAGTGAGCGACAAAAGCAATGCAAAGGAAGAAAGGCACAGCTGTAATGAGTCTCTCATAGCACATATATGGCAAATGATGATGTCTTTATCATAATGTAGGATGAAAAGGTAAGATGAAACAGAAGGTATGACTTCAGACGGGCGTATCTGCTTTATTCATACGACCTGTACGCTCTCAGTAAGGCAAGCATTGATGTTAGGCAAGAATGACTCTTCTATAGCCTTGCCTGTTGTGAAATAGACATCATCTGTAATAATTTACATTTAATCATGTTTACATTTGTAATCATACTCCTGATATCCATTTTATTAATGCTTTTAAATGAAATAATGAGGTATTTTAAAAACACATAAAATACCAGAAATTGGCTTTATTGAATAATCGAAAAATAAATATAGATTTGTTTTTATTTCAGTGCAGGTTTTTGCCCAATAATGCTAGCAGTATCAGCTGGTACTGGTGGCTATAAAGCTCGCAGGCCCAATGTAAGCTATTAAACTAGAGATTACTAACAGTAAAATACAAATACCAACAAAGGAAAGGAGAACAGTCAGGAATGATACACCAAATCAATCTGCACCTTCAGACGTTAAAAATTACAAACCTTTACCAATCATCTGAACTCCTTGATACAGCTATAAAAATCTCAGAAGTTTTTCTGCAACGTAGACTCCAGACTTTCAGACTGCATCGCCACTCCCATAACGCGCATTACGCGCTGTGCGTAGGGCACCAAGTGCAGAGGGGGCACAGAAAATAATAGCCTAATGAAAAAATATAATAATGCAAATATTATTTCATTAGCCTATAGAAATATTATTAGGCACTTTTTAGCCATATATATGTAACAAAAAATGGCGAACGAGATAATTTAATTGCTCTAGTCTAGAAAGTATGCCCCCCTCGCCTTGGGTGGTATGTGCCAGTTGATCGCGCGGGCTCCTGATGAGGTTTGACAAACAGTAAGCAACTTTTATGGAAATGGCCCCAAAAAGACAGCAGGAGTCCGGATGCAATAATGTGCCTCGAACTTGCTGACATTAATGTTAACAAACTATGTTGTTATAATTTATAACTTTGGTGCAAGCTAAATTGAGATTTTATTGTTAAACATTACCTATGCATATGCATTTTACAAATAACTGACACAAGCTAGCTGTTATTTTCTTTACTATCATTTTAGATATTTAGCAGTAGTTTATTTTGACCTGACGGTGGTTAATACTTTCTCAGTAACCGTAAACGTCAGCAGTGAGTACAGTGCACATTGTAGGCTAATGGTGCATTCCCACCAGCCGCGGTAGAGGTGGCAAAAATGCACTATTTGCGCGTAGTTGGACGCTTGAACATTTGAGTTCACTCACTTCATTCGCACATGAAATTCTAGCCATTCGAAACATTCACGCGGAAATTCGCGTCATGGGAGGGGCTTCTGCGACTCCGCTGAGACTCCGCCACTCTGCTCGCTTCCTGAAATCACGTTGCTACTAGAGCAAGGTCCTGATTGGCCGAAGTTCAGATTTTTCAACTCGCACGTTTCCCACTGCAACACTCAATTCGTGCGCTCCATCCTACGCATGCGCCTTACGCACACGCCGCTCTTACCACGTGTACCACATCGCAGGATGCCTAATCGCGTCTTTGCATTGACTTAACATGTAAATCACTCGAGCTTGCCACCTCTGCCACGTCTTGTGTGAACTCTACATAACAATTCCTGTTAAATATATTATCAAAATAATCCAGACATGTTTTTTCCAAATTAAATGTCACTTGTTTTACAAACAAGAATAGCCAATCTTTTTAAATAAAACAAAGATTTAGAGGACTAAAAGTCACAAATTTACTTACTTTGTAAATACATAGGCTATGTAGAATGGCTAAAAAATCTAATCTAATCTAAAATTATAATTAAATAAGGTGCAATAATGCACAGAATTCAACAGTAATGTTTGCTTTATATCATTCATAATGACATTTTATATTTATATATAATTTTATTTTCTAATGGAAGAAAAGTTTGCACTTTCAAATGTGTAGTGTGTGTTGGCAATTTTACATGTTGACTATGTTTACAAAGTCAGCAAAGCTGTGAAGATTTTACTTTTTTATTTTACATGTTCTTTATTTTTATATGCTACTGTGATGCTGCTATTGTGTTATTGGTGTTGAGTTATATGTTTAGTAAAAAGCTAAACTGGCAAAGACAAAAACAAATTTTCTCAGAGTCCGGGTAGGGGGCATCATAAAGGAATTATGCTTAGGGCACCAAAATGGCTAGCAGTGGCACTCCTTTCAGAGGTTTTGCTTGAGCTTCATTTTGGGCCTTTATCAGCATTGTCAAAAAACGGATGCTATGTTGTATTAACAAACATGTTCATAAGTCTATAATGAAGCTAAGATGTATTTGAGATGTCTTTAGGTCCATTGGAAGTCAACTCTCAAATCCTTTTTAGCAGGACATTTACTTTGAAACATATTTTATTAAAGCTTTGCTGTATCCAAAATAAATGACTGTACATTTTACCAGAGAGTGTCTTAGAAATCTCTTGACTAACCGGTGCAGGGTTTGATCAGTTTCTGTTGTAGTGTTATCAA
The DNA here is from genome assembly GCA_025389145.1 of Misgurnus mizolepis. NCBI lineage: Eukaryota > Metazoa > Chordata > Actinopteri > Cypriniformes > Cobitidae > Misgurnus > Misgurnus mizolepis. Next base: position 27,207,677 of record JAIFKI010000025.1, on the reverse strand, counting down.
CAATTTTGCTTAGTGCCGTGACAGTGACAGAGAGTATCGTATGGTGTATGGGTATCGGGACACCTGCAGGATTTTGGTGATATCTGTCAGGACATTTTATTTGTGGTTTAAAAAACATGTTTACAGCAGCTCCACATGTTTAAATCCTTTGATAAGGTGGACATCAAAAACTAGCGCTTTGCATGAATGGAAAACATCCTTCAAAAGAAACCCTGTGGCTTTACTGTAAAACTAGATTGCGTAACCGGTAATACAGTCGCGTCTGATCTGAAGTACAATCTTGTAGGTGATTGAGTGTCTTGTACAATCTTGGATTTTGTAGCAACCAGCACAGCATGCAGAAAATAATCTTTCAACACAGCCTAAAAGAGTCCACGCTTTTGTCTACATCTCAAAGCTGCAAAAGATTTATTGATCAAAGTAAGACGGCTGTGGAGATTCCATTTTTTGTTGTAAAGGAACTTTTAAAGTAATGAAAACATTATAATCATCAAAATAGATTTTAAGGCCTATACTTACAAAAGCATACAAGAGGGTTTAAACTGCCCTGCGACAAATAACCAGGTTTAGATTTGACATTAATCACAACAATTGTCACATTATGGATCAAGCATTATTATTGTAGCATTGGTCTTTGTTAAATCAGTATGACTAGTCTGTATGTGTACAGTATAAGGGTGGTCTGTGTTGGTCAGACAGTGTGACATCATCATGACTTTAATAAAAAGCACCAATCTGTCCAATATGGCAAAAATACTATTTTAAAAAATTAACTATAATTCAATTACTGGAAAAATAAGAGTTTAAAATATGCCAAAAATATATGTTTACTGAAATATATTTTGAAATGTTTAAAAAAACATTTTCACCATTTTTTTATATTTTAAAATAAATATTAAAAATAAATATAATTAAAAGTATATATAAAATCACGTCGCATTGGAAAAAACCTGTAAACATAACAAGTTTAAAAAAGTTCAAATAAAATATATATAGCATATATTTAAAACATGTTTTTGGCCAGATACTTTTTTTGTCATATGGAGTAATTCACTGTTGAAATTGTAAATGAAAATCAGTTTGTCTGAAATTGTAAAATAAATCTCATTGACAGACTCTTGATTTTATGGGACCATAGGATTTTACTTTTAAGTAAAGTATAATTCATTTTTATTCTGATTTTAGTGAACTATCCAGAGAGTTTAGAGGGTTAAGATGTAGGGCCACTGATGATATCATTTTCAGAGTAAAAATATCCTTACAAATGATACTGATGATCAGATTTTATTTTCTTCCCCTTCATTTTTAATCAGACGTAGTTAAGATCATTCAGATTTAATAAAACTGCCATGACATGGATCTGATTGTGGAGGCTACACGCTGACCGTGCCGTGAGAGACGTCGAATCTGATTACGATCTTCAGGTGCCACGTTTTTCTAAGAAAGACCCCTGCTGACGTGAAGAGCAATCCCTCTGGTGTCTAATCAACTGAACCGGATCACGCTGGAAAATCCCAAGACGAAGAGTCAATCATCAAATCAGACTGACAGCAAATGAGACTAATGCATCGACCAAGACAAAACACCAATTAGCCAGATTGGATTCATTCATGGTTGTATAGTCTGTTGCTAGATTACAGTAGTGCTTTAGATAACTGTAAATTGTAAATGCACCTATATTGTTTTCTACAATGTAAATCTTTATTATACTAGAGAAGATACAAAAGTCTAAGGGGAAAGAAATTAAATGCCTTTAAGCAGTGCATGAAATCACTATGCCTGCTGCAGCCATCTTACATCAGCAAAGTCAATGATTATTATGCCAGAAGGAGAGTATACTGTACACTCACCTAAAGGATTATTAGGAACACCATACTAATACTGTGTTTGACCCCCTTTCGCCGTCAGAACTGCCTTAATTCCATGTGGCATTGATTCAACAAGGTGCTGAAAGCATTCTTTAGAAATGTTGGCCCATATTGATAGGATAGCATCTTGCAGTTGATGGAGATTTGTGGGATGCACATCCAGGGCACGAAGCTCCCGTTCCACCACATCCCAAAGATGCTCTATTGGGTTGAGATCTGGTGACTGTGGGGGCCATTTTAGAACAGTGAACTCATTGTCATGTTCAAGAAACCAATTTGAAATGATTCGAGCTTTGTGACATGGTGCATTATCCTGCTGGAAGTAGCCATCAGAGGATGAGTACATGGTGGTCATAAAGGGTGGACATGGTCAGAAACAATTAGGGCCCTATAAAATCCGTTTTATTTTTTCCCAAATTCCGTTTTATTTTTTCCCAAATTCCGTTTTCCCCGTTTTAATTTTTGCAAATTCCGTTTTAATTTTTGGCAATTACATTTTTTACCCTTTAATGTTATTTTAGTAATAAAAAGAGTGTGCCTTTAATGTTAATGATTAAAATGTAAATGATTTTGGGAAAAACTGGATAACAGGATTACTTAATGACTATAAAAGATGCATTTACACACGCACACACACACACACACACACACACACACACGCGCGCGCGCGCGCGCGCACACACACATACAACTCAATTCAATGCATTGTTTAGTGTTGTTGCAGGAGGCTACAACAAGGTGTCAAAGCAGTGGTGCCTTCAGAAGTGCCATATTTTATAAACAATCGCTTGAAATGCATATAACTTTACAAACATACACAGGATAGTGATCTGACTTAGGACAGCATGATATGTGCGAGCGAAAGAGAGACAGAGAGCGGCACCATGATGCAGATGATAATATTTTAAATGCGAGGGATAGTTAGTTTGCCTCAGCTCGCTTGAAATGCATAAAACTGAACAAATACATGAGGATGTGTGTTCACACATTGGACAGATGCGTGAGCGCGTGCACGTGTGAGAGGTTCAGTGAGACAGACGTGGATGAGAGAGTGCATGTATCTTTGCGCTCACCGTGAACAGAGTGTTGACAAAACTTACAAAATAACAGTTCTCCGGTCACATAAAAGTCATGTGAGAACTGCTCGGAACTTTCTTAATTTTTTCGCTGACGAAAGCAGAGTCGTGGAGAGCCGCTTCGCCATGGTTTCAGTGTTTTGGAGGGGGTCTGAAATGACGGGAGGGGGCGTGTCGACCAGATTTACTTCCCCCGGTCTGCATTTCCCCAGACATACGTTCGTCTCCCACACAAAAACATAATTTTATTCAAAATATGTAAAATTCCGCAAAATTCCGCGTTAATACTAGATTCCGTGATTCCGTCCGCGATTCCGTGATCGCGGAAATTATAGGGCCCTAAACAATGCTCAGGTAGGCTGTGGCATGTAAGCGATACCCAATTGACACTAAGGGGCCTAAAGTGCCAAGAAAACATCCCCCACACCATTACACCACCACCACCAGCCTGCACAGCGGTAAAAAGGCATGATGGATCCACGTTCTCATTCTGTTTACGCCCAATTCTGACTCTACCATCTGAATGTCTCAACAGAAATCGAGACTCATCAGACCAGGCAACATTTTTCCAGTCTTCAACTGTCCAATTTTGGTGAGCTCATGCAAATTCTAGCCTCTTTTTTGTATTTGTAATGGAGATGACTGGTACCCGGTGGGGTCTTCTGCTGTTGTATCCCATCCGCCTCAAGGTTGTGCGTGCTGTGGCTTCACAAATGCTTTGCTGCATACCTTGGTTGTAACGAGTGGTTATTTCAGTCAAAGTTGCTCTTCTATCAGCTTAAATCAGTCGGACCAACTCCTCTGACCTCTAGCATCAACAAGACATTTTCACCCACAGGACTGCCCCATACTGGATGTTTTTCCCTTTTCACACCATTCTTTGTAAACCCTAGAGATGATTGTGCGTGAAAATCCCAGTAACTGAGCAGATTGTGAAATACTCAGACCGGCACCAACAACCAAGCCAAGCTCAGAATTGCTTAAATCACCTTTCTTTCCCATTCTGACATTCAGTTTGGAGTTCAGGAGATTGTCTTGACCAGGACCACACCCCTTAATGCATTGAAGCAACTTCCATGTGATTGGTTGATTAGATAATTGCATTAATTTGAAATTAAACAGGTGTTCCTAATAATCCTTTAGGTGAGTGTAGTTCCCAGACATATTTGCCTAGAAAATCACAACTTTTAATTTTCCATCGGTCTTAGTACAGGATGTAACTACAGAACAGTTCAGTTTTAAATAGGAAAAATATTGAAACTCTTTGGTTATTTTTAGCGCAATGCTAATGGCCTAATCAGATTTATTGGATTGTGCTAAAAGTGGCAGAGCTAGACTCGGAGAACAGCTGAATGGATTCCAAAACGGTAAAAAACAAATGTTTAACTCTAGGGGAGCTGGAAAATGAGCATATTTTCAAAAAAAGTGGAGTGTCCTTTTAAGATAACTAAATCAGCATAGTTTACTCTGTAAAAAAGTTTTCACAGCAACTCAAACTCTTCGCAGTACAGTTGACCTCTCTGTAATATTTGTGGATCAGTAATCACGACTCATTTCTTTAGCTCTTTAAATGTAGATTGAGGAAACAATCTCAGAGTGTCCTTCCGATGTTCAGATTGAAACACATTAGTCAAGAGACGATCATGACTACACTGAAGTAGACGGATATGTTGATGACACTAAAACGCTGTTAACATCCATTTAAAGAAAATCTTTCTCCATCTAATTTTGAATCCATCAGCGGAAGGTCATCCACCCGTCTCCATTACGTGTAGTGATGAAGAGAGGATTGTGGTGAGTGAGAGGCCACTAAGACTTCCTGAGATTTGTGTCTTTGTTCCTTTAGACAGCAAGCCTCCGTGTTATTTTGGGATATTTCGGCCTGTACTCTTTCTAAGTGTTAATGCACATGTCGTTCTCCCATCAAACTACTCATGCATCCTGAGAGAGATTTCACAGAGCTATTTCCTACAAGAAAAAAAACATTAAGCTGTCTGCAATGGCTACGGTAAAGTTACTTTAAAATATGCAGATATGGATTTATGATTGTATGCAGACAGACTCACTTGCAATGCAAAAATGAAAATTGCGTTCATAAGTCAAATGTTTAGAGCTGACAGAAAACTCTTAAAGATGTGTTAACAATGATCGATTCATTCATTGATAGTTGTGCATTTCTGTTTATCTGATTTTGAAGACTAGCTTTCTTTTGCAGAGGACACAAAACCTTTGGTAGATGCTCTAACATCATTCTGGGGGCAAAATCATCAGCAACACCTGTGTATTATGACAGGTAGAGTATATATCAATTTAAATTTAATGTGAAACTAAATTTTGCAATGTACGATTCATTTTATAATAATGTAGAAATTAGATGTTTTACAAGAAAATCCCATTTAGGAAACATTGATGGCTCTGCATAAGAAATGGGACCTGATGTCAACACGGCAGGTCTCTGTATACATTACATTACTAAATTAAATAACCGACACCTCGGCTTCTCTGTGTCTTTGAGACTCAGGTCATGCTACGGTGAGCAGATGATGGAGGATATTTATAGCGTCTGTCCTTTAAAATTAATTCATTTCTCTTCTGTCAGGACATTGTTGATTGGTGCTGTCAGGCATGTTTCCAAACCTCTCTTCCACAGTCCATAAAGTCTTTTCAACCGTTTAACACCTACGTCTCAATTTGTCTGTATTTGTTTTGGTCCTGTAGGTCTCACAGAGACATTATAGAAACATTAAAAGTGACTACTAAGTAGTCAGGGTCTTTATCAAGGGCAGATGAGTTAGGAATATTTAGTGGACAAGCATATTTCACATTAGCCATAAAACTATATTTTTCATTTTTATTAAAGTAACCTACTACTAAAATATCTATTTATTTTACCTATCCTTCCCTAGTGTTAAATATTGCTTCATAAAGTAATATATATTTAAACACATTTTATTAGTCTCTATATTGGGATTTTTTTACCAGTTTTTCTGCTTGTATGTGTGTTATAGAGTTGCACACAACAGCACCTGTCACAGAAATGTCAAAACACATTGTGATTTACTTCTACTTTTTTTCTTTTTGGTAGAGATGCTGTATGTTGCCAAATAAAGTTCTTGAGAAAAGCCTGTAAACAACCTTGTAAAAAATCATACATTTTTATCTGTTCAACTTAATTGAACACTTTTCAAGTTTTTTATACTTTAATCAACATAGGAATGGACAAATATTGATGCTTTATGCAAATGTATGTTTATTATTAGTAAAAGAGTCAGCAAAAAAAAAAAAAAAAAAAAATCTAGTTAAAGATTTTTCATCTCTGCATCCATACCTTCGAATCACTGTTAAAAATAATAGTTTTATCAATATCAATATATGTTCAACTTTTTTCTTTCTTTTATTGTTTGATTGACATTGAGACAGACAGTTTTAAGATGTACTGTAATGCAAGGATCTAATATAATCTTACACATCAGATATTTTCCCCAACAGGTAATCAAACATTTACTTAAAGCAGATCATATTTGCATGAATTCTTGTCAAAACAGATATTTTTAAAACTGTAATTCTGTCTATGTGTGCATATATCTGGGTCACACACCTGTGTGCATGCTACAGATGTGTCAGTCAGCGTGAGGAAGATAGTGTTATAGTTTTATCATTCTTAATAACTCTTTCAACATCAATCAGGTCCTGAACTTTATCTCTCTTAATAACTATTTTAATGTCATAATATTAAAAAGTCCTGCACTTTATTTTCAAATTCCTGCATGTTTTAAAACCAAAATCTCGATGGACACACCTCATTTGTAAGTTAAGCATTTCAGATGGTACACCTCTCAGAAAATGTAAAGTAAGAGTAAAAGTAAAGATTATCTTTGATTTTCAATGAATATTTACTGTCTAAGGCTGCGTCTCAATTTATCCAACAATGTGCTAGGCCAAGAGTCAAATAGAAATTGCGTGTTATGTTAATCTCACGTTAATACAATTTGTGCCGTTAAAATGAATTTATGTTATTGACAGGTTCATTTTAACAGTATATATATATATATATATATATATATATATATATATATATATATATATATATATATATATATATATATAAATTAATTTATTTATGTATTTATGTATATTATATCACACATGACACCCCGAAAACTTATTTTGAATTTGCGCTCCTCAAATAAGCAGTCACGAGCCGCAACTAAGAGGCTGTTTACACTTGGCATTAACATGCGTTTTCGTCGATCGGATCACAAGTGGACGACGTTAATGCCAGGTGTAAACGGTGTTCAAAACGTTTTGAGCTCGTCCACTTTCGACCACTTTCAACCACATCCAGAGGTAGTCGAAACCACTTTCGATCGGATCGCTTTGGAGTTGTGGAACGCTTATGTGGTTGAATGTGTTCGAACAGACACACGTGACCGCCTTCTCTCCGCCCATTCATCTAATCTGAGGTATTAAACACAAGTTTTACATCTTTTTTTAACTTCTGGCGTGAACATACGGTGAACAGCGCTATTTTTAGCCTTTCATTGATAAAACTACTGCGGTTGTTCTCCGTAGTTTCGTTTTGAAAGCATGAAAGTTGTGCGATCCTATTTCATCAATTGCGCTGAAAATTCAGAGAAAGCTCCAACATATAAACGTACAAAACACTGTGCAGCATGTATACTTACTAAACAAGCAGCGGACTCCGACATAATATTAGATTGCGTCCATATAAACTCATAATTACTCCCGCTCGCGTTTGAATGACAGCAGAGAGACTCGCCCACCGTCTCACGGACCACCCCCTCAAAGTATTCAGGACAGAAGCGGTCGAAAGTGGACAAAAGAGACGGATTTAAATACCGGATGTAAACGTGCATGTCTCTCTTGTCCACTTGTGATCCGATCGATGAAAACACATCTTAATACCAAGTGTAAACAGCCCCTAAAATATATTTACTTGCATGTGACACTTCATTCTGGACCCGAACCCTCAGACCACCTTACCAACTGCATAGCAACACCCTAGCGCCAACTTAGCACAGGTAAGAATTATTCACATTTTCCAGTTAACTTGTTACTTACCTAATTAATAAAACTATAGCTTATTTCCAATATGCAGGCTGCCTAATTCCCATAAGCTGCCTTTTTAACAAAGTTTCCATGTTAACTCTGATGTAATCCATTTTAACCTTTCTAACCAATTAAATCAAAGTAACAGTATTGTGTGAAATCTCAGTTCTTTACTTGTTCAAAGGAAAGTTTAACTGTGTCATGCGGTGAGGGATACGATGATGTCCCACTGTGCATTATGTGAAGGCTGGCCTGCTCTCCCAGTGTACGGCGGTAACCCGCTTTAGTCAATTCTGTGATGCTGAGAGCAACTCTGGTCGCCCAATTTATTCTTCTCGAATGTCTTCCCCCTCTGTGCAGTAAGTTCCTACAGCTGTAGCGCACACGCAAGAAAAATCGTTGGTTGGTGCCTGGTTTCGCTGCGGAGTTACAACACTTACAGCGTTAGGCTTCATAATGCATTTCAACACGCTGGAGAGAAGTGAGCTACAGCACGGCTCCTGTCAGCGACTGTGCCTGTGAATCGACCTCATGGAGTTAAGGGATCTTTCCTCAGCCACACAAAGCAAGTACATTTCTCATTCATTTACACTTGCGTGAGTGGAAACACTTTTTAAGTACAAAGAGATCGTAATGCAAAAGATTAAGAACACTTTTTTGACTGAGACTCACATCTTTCCATGAAGAGCACCTATCGTCCAATTCACGATTTTACATGTTCTCTGGTGTGCATGTGTGTATTAATACATGTTAACGATATGCAAAAAGTACAAACTCCAAAGTAAACAATGCTGTGATTTATCATCTCCAATGTAAATCTCTTTTCTTGGACTACAACAAACACATGGATTGTACGCAACAGTTTACTTCCTGGGATTGACGATGTAGACAAGACCGACATCATCATAATTCCTCCCGCTTCGGGCTCACAGCCTGTAAGTTAACTCCTGTTAGCATTGCATTGTGAGCGAATCTTTCAAACATGGTAAGGAGCGTCACGTTTCCTGCTGACATCAGATGTATTCAGGCCAATCACAACGTACAGATAAGCTGGGTAATCAGATACACAGCGCTTTTCGGATTGAGGATTTTTGTACAAAATCAGTACGTGTTAGAAAGAGTGGGAAATCTGGAGCTACAGAAATGTACGGGATGTGGACATTAACTCTTTCCCCGCCATTGACGAGATCTCGTCAATCAAGAGAAAACGCTTCCCCGCCAATGACGAGTTTTTCTGTCTTTCAGCAATACCGCTATTATCCACAACTTTTTAAACCCAGAAGTATTGCCCTATGGCAAGCGGCTGCATGTCTGTGTCTGTTTTTAAAGATCGCTCTGAATGGGATCTCTATGAAAAGTCTGTCACAAAAATGGAATTATCTCTGCTTTTTGCTCAAATTGTGGTGTTTTTGCATGAAACCTACCCATATTCAAAAGCTGACAAAAGAACTACTAAAGGTAGGATGAAACGTTATTTTTTTTGTTTGAAAGCAGAGGGTCTGTTCTTTCATTTGGTACACTCAAAAAAACGATTCCTGGCAATATTTACTTTTAAGTATTTGGATCATTTAGATTTTATTTAAATACTCGTTTTTTAAAATATATGTAATCCGATTTATTAGAATATATATAAATCTGTTCAATTTAAAAACTATTAGATTTAATCAGTTAAAATGTATGAATATGAATTAAATAAATCTAGCCGTGAAACAAACCGGATAAATTCTATGAGATTGATTTACATACAAGTGTCAGGAAACTGACTTTAGCAGAAGCGGAATTGACGTCTATTAACACTCCAGTCAGGAGGTGGCGCCAAAATCAAAAACAGACGCTACAGCACATGGACTTCGCCATTTTGCATTGGACTGGATCGTCATCTCACTAGTTTACGATCGCCAAATTGTAGGTGAGTAAAGTTAACAAGTTTGATGTGATTATCTAAAATATAATTGTCTGTTGTTTAATTACATGTGTGACGCGTTGCATGTTTCAGAGTAAAATACACCTCACTACACAGATGGTCTGTTGGAATGTAAGTTACCCTGCAGTGTCTGTTGCTTTTATTGGTTATTTTTTTGTGGTTTAATGTTTGAAACCTAAGAAATAAATAAAGTAATAGGCTACTGGAGACTTATCAGAATAAAATAATCATATAATCTCTGTGACTTTATTAACAAAAGAATGTTACAATTATACTATGTTGTTCCCATACGGAAATGTAATATATGACATATATGTCCCTATATCAAAACCGATCTTGGCATATATGTTACATATATATGCAATATATTAATATCACATATATAGATTCTCTGGATATATGAATATATAGGTTTAAAACATATATGAAATACTTATATTAAAATTTATATAAATACATATATTAATGTCACATATATAAATACTCTTGATATATGAAGAAATATGTTTTAAACCTATATGAAATACTCATATTAAATTGTATATAAATACATATATGAATATCACATATATAAATACTCTTGATATATGAGATATATGTTTTAAACCTATATGAAATACTCATATTAAAATGTATATAAATACATATAATAATATAACATATATAGATACTCTTGATATATGAAGATATATGTTTTAAACCTATATGGAATACTCATATTAAAATGTATTTAAATACATATATTTAAAATATGTATATGTATGAATTCTTATATGGGTTTGTATTTTACAACCATATAAGATGGATTTTTACATGATACTGTATGCACCAACCATATGATATCAATATGTTTTATGTCTAGATTTCTAAAACAACATAGCCTATATAGGTCTGTAAATATATTGTTTAAAAATTATTAGGGTCATAACATTATGGGGTGGTTTCCCGGACCAGGATTAGCTTAATCCAAGACTAGGCCTTAGTTTAATTAGGAAATATAACTAGTTTTAACAAACATGCCTTACTAAAAACATTACTTGTGTGCATTTTGAGGTAAAACAAGGGGCACTGATGTATTTTAAGATATGTCAGAGCAAGTTGTTTTCAGTTTGGACAGCTTTTAAAAGTGTTTAAGTCTAGGACTAGTCTAATCCCTGTCCGGGAAACCGCCCCTATAACCCTGCCTAGTTTCAAACTGCATGCATTTGGCACTGCAATGCGGGGTTAATCCCACAAAAACAGGGCTAACCGTGCTTCCGAGCAGTGTTTCATAACCCTGGGTTAATTTCAGGGATAACCCTGCTTCTAAATTACAAGTGTGAAATGCTCCTTAACCTAGGGTTAAAAGTGGGGTTTAGAGAGAACCATGGTTTTAATACAGGAACCATGGTTTTTTGGTTTTAACTGTAGTAAAACCATGGTTAGTGATCGTAGGGGTAGGGTTTAGGAATGCACAGTGTGAAATGTCAGATTATGAATACACAGGGTTTTGTAGTTAAACCATATTAACCACAAATGTATCATTGTCTCACTATAATCAAAATATAATAAACCATGTGAAAAAATACTATTTAGTAAACTGCAGTCTCAGAAGAAAAGCTGTCACTAGGTACAGATATGAATACATGTTGGTTCATGTGGTATAGTACTAATATGTACATTTAATTATACTAATACCACGCACAAATAGGGTGTAAGTTACTTTTTTAAAAACCACCTCAGTGGCATTTGTACTTTTTTCTGAGTGTGTATACATTCCACTGACAATCCCCACTATATGCTTTATACTATAGTATGCTAAACTTTTCAAACTTATTTTTAACCATACTATACTACATTGGCCTACTATTGTACACTATAGTTTTAGTTATAATAGGCTAAATCAACCTGCAGAAAACATGGTTATTATATGGTTATATTCATTAGAGATGAAAGCAGTCTCTTTTCTGTCTTAATATGCGATAAACACTGCAAAAATTCATGTGATTGTGTCAATTTACCAGATCATAAAGTCATAAAGTAGCCTATTACTGGATCAGGATGATTTTAAAACACACTCACATGCACGTATGTACACAAATACACACACAATACTATACTTTTATTATGGAGTTATACTCCATGGGGCGGTTTCCTGGACAGGGATTAGACTAGTCCTAGACTAAAACATTTTTAAGAAACATTTTAACTGAAAACAACTTGCACTGACATATCTTACATCAGGGCCCTTTGTTTTGCCTCAAAATGCATACAGGTAATGTTTTTAGTATGGCATGTTTGTTAAAACTAGTTATATTTCCTAATTAAACTAAGGCCTAGTCCTGGATTAAGATAATCCCTGTCCGGGAAACCGCCCCCCCATATTACTCAATGTACAAGCTAGAAATTAAGCTCTGCACAGCACAGGTCTACTAAAGGGTTAATGGTGCCACATGGTGATCAACAGTAAAAATGACAAATTTGACCTCTTTGCAAAAGTAAAAACCACCAACATTCAAAAATGCATGATAACAAGGTGTCATTGCTCTGCAATCAAAAAATGTGGTTATAATGGAAGTCAATGGGGCAAAAACAGCCACTAACAATAAATGAGAAAGAAAACAATAATCAAAATGTTTATACTTTATATTTGACATGCCCAAGACTGCGAAAAAGGTTAAAAAATCCAGTCTACAATCACTTTTTGTATTGAAAATTTGTCATTTAGATTTTCCCCAAATCCACTTATGAACTTGGCAATTAAAGAGTTAAAATCATGTAAAATTTGTAAAAATTTGATAGTTTTGATCAGTACTGACTAACAAATGTATGCAAAAAAAGTGAAAAAATAATCTGATACATTTTTACAGATGTTTAATTTAGTGGATGTATTAAATTTGAACAATGCACAAAGGGTTAAATTTGCACTGTGTACCCCTGCATAAAATAAAAACAGGAGGAATAAAAAACGAACACTGTAAAATACAAGTTAAACAGCGCCTACTTCAGTAACACACAAATAGCTTATGTTGTTAGCCCCTCCCATCCAACGGCTAGGTGGATCAGTGGATAGTGGAGGCGACTTTCAACGCGAGGACCCGGGTTCGAGGCCCGACTGGACTCATCAGGTACATTACAAATAATAAATTGTGTTTGTGTGTTAAGTTGTGTGAATGGGTTGTATGTCCTACCTGTGGTCTGAAACATGCAAAAAGTAAATAAAAACCACAGTTCAAATTTAATTATTTTATGATATATGATAAGTATATGTATGCAACATATATTAGCCATATATGTGAAGTCATGTATGTCACATATATAAATAATTATATAGATGACATATATGTCTATGTATGTTTTTTGCACACATAGACATATATTTGTATGGGATAGACATATATGTCAATATATGAAATTGTTCCATTTTCGAATAGGTGTCATATATGGTTGTACATATATGTACATATATGTTTCTACTTTATATTACCATATATTTCATATAGGGATATTTCATATATTCACATATATTACATTTCCGTATGGGTTGAGTGGATTGTGTGTCTAACTAAAACTTTTTTTTTTTTACAGATACAGCATCATTTCATCGTCTATACGGTGGGACAACCTGCTAGACAGGGTATGTAAGTTATGCTACAAAGATATTGATTTCTGATGCAAAGCTGGATTTTCATCATTGCAGTGTCACATGATCATTTAGAAATCATTTTAATATGATGATTTATTGTCAATATTGGAAACAGGTGTTTTTTTCCCAATAAATGCAGTCATGATAAGCATAAGAGACTTCATTCCAAACATTTCACCGTTAGTGTACACACATGCTGGGACACAATATTTCTGAAACAGAAAAATACATACTCTTCGTCTTACAAAATCTTAATCTGTCTCTATAAAAACTATTATCTACATAAAATATTGTTAAAGAAAATCATTAAATATTGTGTTTTTTTTGTCTTGTTCTAGTTGAAGACATCTGTATCTACCTCAAAGAAGGCATGGAGAGACACATTAAAGAATATGTGGTAAGTGTATGTCAACCTACTCTATTTTTATATCTATCTATTTATATGTATGTGTATGGGTATGTGTGTGTATATAAATATCTTATGGATAACTAGATGTTTAAACAAGGTGATTATCTGTTTTCAGGTCTTTTGATGGTTTTGTGACTAATGTTCTATTATTTTACACATTTTAATCAGTCTACATATTTTAAATATCAGAGTTTGTAAAACAATTTGCCTGCACATTTTTGAAAATTTGGGACTGATTTTTTGTTGTTCTTCTCCAGAATTGTGAAATTGGTGAGTTGGGAATTGCACAGACAGTGGAAGTTTTGGAAAACCTACTTGGTGTCACACATGGGTGTGAAATTACTTTTTGGACTCATTTATGCACTTAAACTGAACTACCAGAAGAACCTCAGGTGCACATTTGACCTTTCAAAAAATCCTAATGGAACTGGACTTGATACAACCAAGCAATCACTGAAAGATGCTTCAGTGAATACCTGACAGACACGCTGATGCATCCCCCTCAAAGTGGGTACATTTTTGTACATTTACAAGTGAACTTTTTAACATTAAAGGAATATTGCACTTTCATTAAACAAAAATACTGATAATTTACTGTCTGTCATCCAAGATGCTTGTCTTTTTTGTTCAGTCGGGAAGAAATTATGTTTTTTGAGAAAAACATTCCAGGATTTTTCTTAATTTAATAGACCTTATTGGACCTCAACAGTTATGTTTCAAAGCAGCTTTAAAGGGCTCTAAACGATCCCAACCGAGGCATAAGGGTTTAATCTATCCAAAAGATTATCATTTTTGGCAAGAAAACTTTTAAAACACAACAACTTGTCTTGCATTATCCATGTGACACACAGTGCGACATTGTGTACTACGTAATAAATGTTTACACATCACAAATGTGAAACGCACATTTGTTGACCATTTTAAATAATAAACGGACCCAAAGACATTAATTAGTATCATTTCACATTCAACACCATCTGAACGCTCCTCTTTCTCCTCGCTTGTAAACACTGGAACGGTAGTTTCAGTTATGTCATGCTAGTGTGTCACACAGCTAGTGCAAAACGTTGTGATTTAAAAGTCCTCTTTTATTTTTATTTTTGAAAATGACAATCGTTTAGCTAGATAAGACCCTTATGCCTTATTTGGGATAATTTAGAGCCCTTTTAAATCTGCATTGAAACCGTAAACTTGAGGTCGAATAAAGTCTTAAATTGAGAAAAATCCTGGAATCTTTAACTCAAACTTTATTTCTTCTTGACTGAACAAAGAAAAACATAAACATATGGGGTTAGAAAATTATCGGGATTTTTGTTTTATTAAATTGGAATATTGCTTTAACAATTTTAAAAGTTAAAAGTTTTTGAAAAATGTAATTGATGTATATCTAACATGTAATTAGAGATGCATGAAAATTGTTAATGGCACACAGCCACTCAAAACACTAAGCCATGTGCCGTTTTTTTTCTTACCACCCAATCATTCTAAATTATTATTATTACATCATGTCACAGATTTCTGAAAATGTTAAAGTAATGTTGTTGTCACTGATTTATGTCTACCTCGAGTTTTACAGGGTTTTTTGTATTTCTGCAGCCTGTTTGCTCAAAATGTTTGCACTTATTTGTGGAATGAGGTTGATTGTGGCTGAAATGTCTGAAACACACTTATTTATTTATTTTTGCACACAATACGAGGTGTATAAGCCATGGCTGTCATGCTAGTTGTTAGCTGCTCTTTTTTTGCTGTCTTATGAGTAATGCCTTGAAGTATTAAATAAATTGATAAAATGTAAAACCAAGTGGTCTGGCTATTCTGTTTTTTTATTATAGCATATTGTGATTTAGGGTGAATGGAGGAGGAATATATAAATGTATAAATGGTTTATTAGTAAGATACTTAAATGTAATGCATTTTAAGTGAATTGGGTTTATTAATAAAGAATACATAATCCATTTTTTTATGCATTTAAAACACATTGGATTAAGTAAAACTATTACATACATTTTACTGGTTTCATTTACATATATCTAAAAAATATCTATCATATAAAGTTTATTTGTTTTTTTTAGATTAGAAGTATGTAATCCAAATGGATGGAAATGTTACATGTAATCAAAATACATAAATCTTATGAATTAGGCCTGAATATTTTTTTGAGTGTATATTGTATGTTTATATATTTAAAGAAGAACATTTTCTGGAAGACATTAAACTTTGGTGAAAATCATGAAAAACGCTGGCGGTGAAAGAGTTAATATGTTTTTTTTTTACAATTTCCAAATACACAAAATAAAGTTTTTTAGCAATGAGTAGGTGCACTTTAAATATCTTTCAAAATGACACTGAAATGTCTTTAAATGTCCACTGTGTAAAGCGGCATCTAGAAGAGAGATTGTGAATTGCAACCAATAGCTCTGTCGCGTAAAGAAGGTATGGTATCCACCAAAGGACAAACATTTCATGATCTGAGACAACGTAGTGACACGACCATAAAATGGTCTGTTTAGGGCTACTGTAAAAACATGACGGCGACTTCCATGTAAGGGGACCCGCTGTGTATGTAGTCAAAAACGGCTCATTCAATGTGATAAAACAATACAGATCATTTTTAAAGATCTTTATACACCACTAATAATATAGTTACACTGTAAAAAATTTCCGTAGAAATTACAATGTTATTGCAGCTGGGTTGCCGGTAATTTACCGTAGATTTAAATTTATGTTATTTACTGGCAAGAGTTTGTTCAAAGTTAAATAAATTTTAAATATTAACAAGTCTTTATCTTTACAGAATAAAACTATACAATAACAGCCTCATGCAAAGCATTCTGGGAACCAGAAATCATCATCAACCTTTTTCTCTTTTTTGCTTTTTGTTTCCCAGAATGTTTTGCTTGATGCTGTTTTTTTAGTTTTACTCTGTAAAGACAAAGACTTGTAAATGTTTAATGTTCATTTAACTTTGAACAAAATGTTGCAAGTAAAAAACATAAACTTAAATCTACGGTAAATTACCGGCAACCCAGCTGCAATTTATACGGAATTTTTTTACAGTGTATGTATATTATATTGCATTTATATCAAGAGATCCTCAATGCACCTTTAAAATATTTTTAATGCCGTTTTGGAGGTGTATGTCTTTTAAGCGTGCAAGTAGTATTTCATTTATCGTTGATGCTTAATACACAGTCAATAACATCATAAAAGTTTGGTAAAGCTGAAAAATTAATGTTGTATCTAACTGAAACGTTTATTAGCCGTAACAAATAGTTTAAAATAAAAAAAAATCCTGCTGTAAATTCTTAAACAATTTTTCTTCTTATTGATGAATCTCAGGAAAAGAAAGATCAATGTTTAATTTAATTAACAATGAAATTTGAGTTACTACAGTATACCGTAGCCTCACCAATCACTTCTCATCCTGTTGTTGTAATATTGCAGATGCTAATATACACCACAGCCTGAAAACCTGCCCATTGGAGCACATGTGAGATTCTCGTTCACGTCCCATTACCAGCAAGTGACATCTTCCTAAATCCCTCTGAGGCAGCAATTTGTGATGGTTGACAGGCCTTTTTATATCCCATTTGTTATAGTGACATTGCAAGCCGTCATTCCAAAAATGCCGCCTCACGTGGCCAAAGTAACTTCAGGACTGGAAGTTACAGAAATTTAAGAAAATAGATGAATTAGTAACAACACAGAATAGACATGTATGAAAATAAACTAGAGAGAGCGAGAGAGAGAGAGAGAGAGAGAGAGAGAGAGAGAGAGAGAGAGAGAGAGAGAGAGAGAGAGAGAGAGAGAGAGAGAGAGAGAGAGAGAGAGAGAGAGAGAGAGATTGATTTTCAATACTCAAAACAGTAAACAATGTAAAAATCTTTATGGCTTTCTTTCTATGAATGGATGGCAGATGAAATGAGATCCAGATCAGTGTTCATGTGTTCACGAGATAGTAAATGCAGACGTCCAGTATCCGCCTGTGGCACATAAACTTCGCTTTGACTGTGTTAGATATTTTTTTCTCATCCAACAGTAGGGGTGTGCAGGGCAAAAACTAACATGGGGTTAGTTGTAACACAGACTGTTTACATTGTTGCACAAGCTTGAGCGTTTTGTTTTTCCGGCATTTTTTCACGCTGCCAAAAGACAATCTCACGAAAATTATTGGAAATGTATAATGTTTATCCAGAGATTTATTGATGAGTGTTTTGGTGGCATGTAAGTAAATTTTTTCATCATACATTTTTTTATTTTTTTTCGGTTTCCAAGTTGGGTGTGTAAGATACCAAATCCAATGCTATGTCATATTAATCAGGGTCTTGTTGACTAAAACATAGCATCGTTTTGAAATATCTGCAGCTCTTAGCAACTTTTTTGGTGGGCTTGAAAATATTTTGACCCAGCGGGGTTAATTGTAACGCTGTGTTAACCCCTCAGCACTTACGATATGATACGACATGTGCCCCGCTCTCCCCTACCTCAAAGAATGACAGTGTTTATTTCCTTGGCACATACTGTACAGAGGTAACAGATACGTTTACATAAAGCTCCTGAATAAGTGCATGTGAAAAAATACAAACATACCACCATTGATACAAAGCAATAAAAGCATAAGAGATCTGTGTTATAGGTATTTATTCACTTGTTTATTTATAAATGTCAGATGGCACATTACAACAATTCTTCCTTGCGGTAAAGCAGAATGTTTTATTAAGGGTTGTGTGGCAAGACAAATATTGCAGACAGTGCCAAGTGAATACATTTACAGTACTGTTCGCTGATAGTCACCGCTGTACCGCCTGACAGTTTTATTGTAAACACATCCGCTTATGTCTAAATCAAATATAATGTGGCTTTGTAGTGTTAATGCAAGATGTCTGTTATTTGTTTTTGGCTAAAGTTCCTCAAACAAATGTGTTTAACAGGTGTAGAGATGAACAAGTAAACGCTCATCTCCTCGTTTTTTTTTTTTTCAAGACGAACTTGCAACTGTGAGCAAAAAGAGGAAGATAAACTCATTCTGTTTCCATAACAACCAAATTTATCTATTCAATAGCTTCCTCCCGATTCAGTTCAGCAAGAGTCCATCTTTAGTGCAGTTTAAAGCTAATATCATATAATAGCAAAATGATTCATTTGATAGAGTGGTTTGACTGTAATGACAGACGACGTCGCATGCAGGGCTCAGAAACATCAAAGGCAGACATTTACTGCTGGCAGGGTGTCACAGGCACCATCATCTGAATAGCCTTATCAAAATGTACCTTTTCACAATGACATCGTACACCCACGTTACCCCGCCTCACAAATTTCAAATCATTTTTGTTTCTTTTTTTTTTTAGAAAGATTACAGCCTGATCCCGAGATGAAAAGCGTAATGTGTGAGAAGACTCTGTCTTTACAGTTTAGTGGTAGGATAGCAGTAATATGTTTCATCACTTATCCAATTACATATGTTAGAGGAAACTAATCTGAGACTCCATTAAAACAAGAGACCTGGCAGCGCGAGGTTAAACAATAGCAAATTACATTACCCTCAAGCTGCTTAGCAAGAAGACCCTGCCATGTTCGTGGCGGCTCATATCTGCTGAGAAATTACCAACCAGATATCAGCCGCATGTTTTTTTCTTACAATTTCTAATAAAACATAATTCGGGTAGCAAACAAGAACAACTCCAAAATAATAGATGAATCTGTAAACATACATTAATAAAATGTAACGAAACACTGCGATGTTACTACAGTAGTAGCAAAAACAAGTCGCACATCATTTTAATGTAAATTATGAACAAATATAATAAATCACACCAGGGCTCGTTAATGCCTTTTTCTACATAAATCATGAGGTGTGGTATAGATTTTATTATTAAAAATATAATTTGAAGCGTGGGAAATGTGAAAAGTGGTGGAACATAATACGAACCTTATCAGCTCATGAATATTAATGAGGTAGTGTAGCATTTGTTATCATCCTCGCTGAAACACACGTAAATGACTTCAAGCTATAGCAGATTACGGCAATGCTTCCCAAACTGGGTTTTTATAATGAATAACATTTAAACCAATGTGCCCATGTATTTTTCACAGGCAAAATGAGATTACGAAATTAATGGGTGGACCCTTTAATGTACAAACAGCATAGTTAATGTAAAAAGTTCAAGCTAATTTAACATTCAGGGTCCTATTTAACCATCTAAGTGCACTAAAAGTCCCCCCAACCTAGAAAATGCACTTTTAAATGTGTTTTTATCAGAAAATGAGTTACTGGTGTGTGTGCAGTAACCTTCTAGAATTATACATATTCATCTATTCTTACATTTACATCTCTTTTAAAACAAAACAGACTGTTGGGGATCCCCATCAATGTGATGTCACATTGATTACGCCCCATCCATGACGCTCAAAAACACTACCACATTCAGGACATAGTTTAACCTTCTCAACTAGTCATGGGTTTGTTTTAGGCGTAATGTTAAATAAACCAATCATAGTGTCATCTCCCATTTCCTTTAAAAGCAATTTGTGCTTGCACCATGGCAAATTCACTATTTACATGGCAAAATTTGCAAGAGCAAAAGACTAAACGCTTTTGCAGAAAGGAAAGCAATTTTATTTGTCATTACTGCAAATACCTGTAGGTAACTCTGATACATGATCAAGGCCGCCTTAATGCACGGGCTTACCTGGGCTGAAGCCCAGGGGCCTCCCAAGTTCAGGGGCCTCCCAAGTTCACGTTCATTTTGTTTTTTAACTTGTCAGGTTGTCTGTCAATCACTCTAACTGCACGTTACGTGGCTGCTGATTGGTCCGTGGTAACTTACTGTGAAATAAAATATCAGACGTAACAGATTTTTCTATTCCGTGTAATGTAATTAAGTGCGCGTTGTCAACTTGGCATTCCTGCATGTAAGAGTGAGTGTGACAGAGAAACAGGAAATAATCCACCAACAAATGAAAGAGTAATTTCTGAAATTTCATAATAAGCACTGAGGTGCAGGTCTCTCTCTCTCTTTCGCGCGCGCGCTCACTCTCTCTGTGCTCGTACAGCTGAGTCTCTGGCATGCAGAAGTCTCTCCAACGGTGCGCAAGAAACTGTGCCACCAAATAAAAAAGGGGTTCCCGAACATTAATGCTGTTCGTTGTTATAAAGTTTAATTTTACTCGCGTTTATATCAGTGATGCGTGCGCAGCTGGAGCGCTGTAGTTTGACGCGATGTAAGCTCACAGTACACACATCTGGTTTAAAAAGACGAAGCAATGGTAAATGTGCAACTCAAAGCGTGACAAGACCATCTCAAATGATCATCCCCTGATTGCACCATTCATATTTATATTCTCCTTATCTAAAGATCTTATATACATGTATGTTCCCTGTCTGTTTTGTGCATATTCATACGTGTTCGTTTTACATGCGTATGCATAAATACTAAATACAATGCATACTATATCTTCAATAGCCTACAAAATAAATAACTGATTAAAAAACAAGATTCTGTCTATAAAGACTTATCTTTTGTTAACATTAATGCATTTTCACTTTAAAACTAACTTTAACTTCTTATATTTTTAAAACTGTGCTGAGCATTTAGTTAGTGAGTGGCAATTTTCTGCAAATTTGTATATTCCAAAAACTATATAAACATAAAGCTTATAAACATATATACTTTTGGTTTTATTTTCACCACAAGTTGCTGTGTGTGGTTGTTAAATAAAGTGTCTTGTGTTTATGCTCAAGTGGGCTCAGTGATATGTTATTAATGATAATATGGTGTTTTCTGGGTCAAAGAGGGAAAACTACATTTTGTGATGTAGATTACATAGATATTACACTTTTTTTTTTCAAAATGAGACTATAAATTGAGGGTATGGGGGGCCTCCAAAACCTCTCAGCCCCAGGGCCTCACATTAGGTTAAGGCGGCCCTGTACATGATATACCTGTATGCATTTTTATCCTTATGTACACAATAATTATCTTTAAATTGCAATCCTTTCATTTTTAATATTTGGCATAGAGGCACTTGCTTAGGCCCATATGTTACTAACACACCCTTTTAATTAATAAAATAATTCTAATTGACTTAAGACCAGGTTTTACTTGGTCAATGGTGCAATCGTTTTCAATTGCCTCAAAATAGCAACGGCCAACAATGCACTTGGCTTCCAGACCAAGACGCCTATGGGCAATCCGATGGTGTATTCGCGAAGTGCATTCGCTTTTTAAACAACGTGGCCCTGGGCATGAAAATGATAACTGGATGGGCCTGAAACTATAGCAAATAGCTTCATTTTATATAAAGCATCAACTAATTCAACAACATTGTAAACTCTATGTATGTTTTCATCATCATTCTAAATCTGATTTCCTACAGAAGTCCTTTACAAAAATGCAATTATTTCAGCTGTTGTGGTTATTTTGAAGAAACCTTCCCATATTTAGGTTTCCTAATGACGAGGGGAGATGGTGATCATGGTTCACCGTTGGGAACACAGCCGTGGGAACACAGCCGTGGGAACAAAGCGCTCGTGCGTATTACGTCATTTTGTCACATACCTAGATATATGAATAAAATACATCGGCAAATTGCATTTAAATAGATAGTTTTTTCTGCTTACCTTACATCAGTGTGTATTTTACAAACCACAAATGTATTGTTTTACTAGTACTTATGTGTATTAAAATGTCTGAAACATAAAATAAACATTATGTGGTTGGTTGAAAACATGTGATATATGACAAGCGCTACGCGCGTTCGTCTCTGCCTCAGCGCCAACCAACGTGCAAAAGCAGTGTGAATATTTCTGATTCTGATATGGACCTTTGCCTGGCTTATTTCTTGTCTAATAAATTGTTGCATTTGGATCTGCCTCTGTCTTCTCGCTCATAAAATTATGGTTATAGCATGGTTAACTTATAAGCTTGTGGTTAATAATTTTGCACAGTAGGCAATATGACAAAAAATGTGGCACACCCAGATTTTCAGATGCACACCCAGAGTCTCTTTTCTGGCTACGCTACTGGCATGAAGGTTGTTTTAAGTTTTGAAAGTTGCAGTGTTCTTCTAGTAAACTACACTGAACTCTTTTATCTCAGAAGTTTTTGAGTTTAATTCCTCATGATGTGACCTCTTTAAATCACTTCAGATAAAACTGGACCTGTCAAACCATTATATTATATAGAACCATCCATCTGAGGAAAAAGTACATTTCAACCAGACGTTATTAAGAGCATCTTTTCTCAAACGTCTGCTGTTTTTTATTTTCTCAGCTCATTGAACTTTCCCTGGTTAAGAGATTCAACTATGAACTTGTCCATTTTACTCTTTAGGTTCCTCTGAATGTAATTACTCTTAATCTCTTCATCCTTCAGTCTCCCCATAAATCCCTTTACCTGAGGCAAAGGACGAGAAGAACTAGTCTCTCTCTCTCTCTCTCTCTCTGTCTCTCTCTCTCGCACACACGCACACACACACGTTCTGACATTCATTACATTCCTATCATGCATATCTCCTTTTAGACTAGATGAGGTGAGGAATCTTTTTTGGCCTTTGCTGTTTAAAGTAAATGTGAAGCGTGTCATTTTTTAAATGTTAAAATACTTTCTCTTATTCTAGCTTAATAAGCAGTGTCAATATAAAAATAATAGCTTAATTCCTGTTTAAACACATTTGGGGATGTTCGTGGAGAAGAAATAACACTTCAGGGCGATACCATGCAAATGTCAACCTTATCACGAAAAGTAAAGTTTTTAACGATATCTAATATGTCAATATTTGCTGTTATAAATAAAAAGCATTTTTCATTATTTTCCATAGATAAGTAAGTGCCAATTTCACAGCAGAGAAATGTCACATCCATAACGTTGTTTTACATCAAAAATGTGCATGCAAAATTAAGTAAAAATAAATTTTAAATATTCTGTTGCATGTGGTTTGTTCATATTAATTCACAGAATTCCGACAAAGTATGTTGTCTCCCAAAAACTTGTGTCCTTTTTTTTGTCAGACCCATAACGCATGCATGTTTCCCTCATCTAAAACGTTAGTATAGGCTGATATTTTTTCTGATGTCTGTCTGGACTCATCAGGTGTTTAGGAAAATATAAACAGATGGTTCAATATATTGGTAAATGCATTATCTGAGAAATAATTTTTCATTTTACTCACATCCATAATGTTGGTTTGCCCTTCACCAATTTGAACAATTGGTTACACATAATTGAAATGAAGTCTCAATCATTAACATTAGATAATGCATTCACTAATTCACTAGCATTTATTAATCTTAATGTTCATTAAAGTTGCTCTGCATTAATAAATGTTAAACTCATTGTAAAGTTTTACTTAAAAAAGAAACCCTACATTTCAAAAACACAAAGATCATCTTTAGGTGTGCGAGTTTGAATTTGTGCATGCATTTTTGCACTGGCCATCTGTCCAGGGTTTATCCAGGATGTGACCCGGGATGCTGGGAAACACTCCAGCTCTCCCTGCAGAGAATAGGCTTGGAGAATTGATGAATAATATATATTACATACACCGATCAGCCATAACATTATGACCACCAGCTTATATTGTGTAGGTCCCGTTTTAGCCCACCAAAACAGCCGTGATCCATCGAGGCATGGACTCCACTAGACCTTTCACTTTTTCAGCAATTTTAGCTACAGTAGCTCGTCTGTTGGATGGGACCACACGGGCCAGCATTCGCTCCCCATGTGCATCAATAAGCCTTGGCCGTCCATGACCCTGTCGCCGGTTCACCGCTTTTCCTTCCTGGACCACTTTTGGAAAACATCAGCTACACTTGTCTTCAAAGTTGATGTGTTAGAAACAAGAAAAATGACTTTGTCAAGGGCCAAATTGTGATTGCTAGACGACTGGGTTAGAGCATCTTCAAAACTGAAGCACTTATGGGGGTCTTTACGGTCTGCAGTGGTCAGTACCTATCAAACGTGGTCCAAGGAAGGAAAAGCAGTGAACCGGTGACATGGTCATGGACGGTAAGGGTTGTTTTGGTGGAAAAAGGGGGACCTACACAATATTAGGCAGGTTGTCTTAATGTTATGGCTAATCTGTGTATATGCATGGTCATTATGCAAATACGTTACTTTACATTTGAGTGAAATTCCTTCTTTGCCTGATGTTTTTTTTCAAATTTTGCCAAGCACAAGTGCCACAAAATCTCAACTAAAAGTATTCAAGTCATTTTGAAACATAGACCTATTGGTGCTCCAGGGAGCTTTCAAAAGTAACCGTGGCTTTCATCACTCAGAGTCCTGAATGAATTTCAGGTGTTTCTGTGTATACTGTGGTTAAGTAATGCTTTAATGCCAAAACCTGTGGGGAAATCGAAACAATGTGATGAAAAGTGCTATTAAAAACACAGTACCTGAACATAAAGTGACTTAATGTGAGTAGACAAGAATCATACAGTATAGGACAGTCTGCATGCTCTGTGTAAATATATATTAGAGTTCACAAGGAAGCTAAGTAACATCTGATTATTATTTATCATATAATGAGGCAGACGTATCCAACCTCAAATGAAATTACACCATTAAACTTATTCGGTTTAGCTGAATCATGTGAGACACATCATTTGTGCCTTGTCCCACCATCGTAAAAATAGAAAAATGGGATTCCTTGTTTATGTGTGTCAGAATGTTGGCAGCGCTGTGTTCATGGTGCGTTGACTCTCAGCCATGGGCTATTAATAACATTTAGTGTGAGTGTCCACATAATGAGAATGACTAGACCCATCTTAAAGCAGTGGCATTAATTCAGAGGATGCAAAGAAAAGCAGAGCCTCCTTAAACAAGGAACATAGCATCAAAGGTGTTTAAGTAAATGTGCATGTGATGTGCATAACTTAAAATATGTAACAAAAATGTCACGATTTCCGGACAGCTTGAATATTATATAATATTATATAACACTTCATATCTAAAACAGTCAGCTATGAGGTTACCAAGGTCCGGACCTCATAAATAAAATTTGAAGTTCTCTGAATGATTACTTAGTAATTTAACATGACTCATATTGGCATCCACGTATATTATTAAGTTTCACACGTTACTTTATAGTTTAGAGTAAAATTACAGAGATTAAGTCAACACGCTGCGGAGAGCTGAAGGTGCAGGTGCAGCATTCACTGTGTTGCCAGATCCTATTAATATAAACCCTTAAGATGTATGTTTAATTTTTAAGCAATTAATTTGAAATTTTAAGAAATTTATAAAGTGAGGACTAGGAGTATGTGCACTGATGACACTGATTTATATCTGAAAAACAAGGTTTAAACTTATTTTATTTTGTTAGTCTGGCAACACAGGGTGCAGCACCTAAACTGACTGTAATGATCAAATAAGGCGCATCATGCAGTTTAATGCTGACAGGAAACTACATTCTGTAAGACAAAAGCATCATTATGATTATGTCTGTATACTCTGTTAAAAAATGTCATTTAATTGATGAGTTAACCTTTAACAAAGTCACTGTGAAAACAATCACACTAAACAAAGTTCTTGTTTACCTTGTAAAGTTCTTGTTCATATAGCCTAATGTTGCTTATTAAAATTATTACAATAATATGCATTGTTTAATTAAAAATAAATAAATAATCCACCCAACATTAAAATATAAACAAATTGTGATCTAAGGGCTAATAAAACAATTATCCATCCCTAAAAGCAGACAATGAGTGTTGATCCAAAGTGTAACATGGCAAAATGACAGAATATCCTACATTAGATCCCAGTTAAAAATAAAGTATACTTAAATGTACTAAATGTACAATTTATACATAATATACAAATACTAGTAAACACATTTGTAAAAGTTATGCACTAGTTAAAAGTATAGTTCTACTTTAGTACTTCAGTGCACATGAAAAAGTATACTAAATACTAGTGATACTTAAATTGATTTTGATTGCATTGAAACAAATGGTGCACAAAGCACAGTTGAGTATTTCTTATTCTCATTAAGTATTAAAGACACATTTTTTGTATGTTAAGTACGAAATTAGTGCCCGAAAATAGTACATTTACTAAATGTAGTTTAATAAAGTACAATTTTGCACCTGGGATGGCATTGACACCCCACAGTGAACCTCACAAATTTTCAAACCCTGACTATGGCCGTGCTTTTACTGGTTATTGTTGATTAATGATCCATCACGTTTCTGATCGATATTCAGTCATGTTGACCAAATCTTGAGTATATGTTTCTGTATATTGTGCTGGTCACAAAGTTCACGTCTGAAATAAGAGGTTTATTCACTGCCTTTATTGGACCATGGATAATAGACAAAGGTCAGGCTTACTGCAGTCAAACTGTCATTCAGTATTGAAATGATGTCTTCTCTCTTCAGGATGAAGCAACTCGAGATTGCTGTCTGCTCATCTTGACCTCTTCTCCTTGATGAATAAAAGGTGTGAACAAAGACTTCTTCCTCTTACAAAACTTACAAAAGCCACATTTATAAATATAAGCTGTGCATTACTGCAAATACATTTAATATTACCAAATGCATCACGGGTGTTGATATGAATGGAGCAGCTACAGCCCTGCCTTCCAGCAAAAATAACCATTCGTCAAACATTAAAGAATTGGATTTGCACATGCACAGTATTTTGCATCAGCACCTGAAAGCATTGCAAATATGGTGGTGCGATGTCAAGACTTCATTAAAGGTGCAGTGTGTCATTTTTAGAAGGATCTCTTGACAGAAATGCAAAATAATATACAAAACTATATTATCAGGGGTGTATAAAGACCTTTCATAATGAACCTTTATGTGTTTATTACCTTAGAACGAGACCTTTTTAACTACATACACCGAGGGTCCCCTTACATGGAAGTCACCAATTTGTGCCGCCATTTTTCTACAGCAGCCCTTAACGGACTATTTTTTTACTAAGTTGTCTCCGACGATGACATGTTTGTCCGGTGGCGGCTGCCGTAGCTTCTCTATCTGTTTCAAAATTGAGGGGTGAGCAGTGGATTAAGCCATTGGTTACAATTCGCAACCTCACCACAAGATGCCTCAAAAATTTACACACTGCACCTTTAAAAGACTTTGATTAAAGTAGTTTTATTTAATAAGAGGTTAAGGACTGTTTTAGACAAGAGCCAGTAATGTCTCAAAGGTAATCTGATAAAATGCCTCTTCAATTAACCAGTAGATCATTAATAATGAAATTGACAAGCTTTTTAAGTTTTATAAAGAATTTAAATAAAAATTAAAAAAGTAAAAGTATATATAAAGAAACAATATAAATAAAGAATATAAGGGATTGTAAATTATGCTTTCTAAATACCGAAAATATTTTTTTTTGTCGTTGCCAGGGTATTGCTTTCTGGTTGGAGTAAGGTCTTCATGGAAACTTTGTTTAAAAGAGCTCAGAAAACTCAGATTGTATGTGTAATTTATGTTTTTTATTATTATTATTATGCTTCTGGAAATACGGTTTGGTTACTCAAGCCTATCAGCACATAAACTGGCTAAATGAAAAGTATTTTCAGGCAAATCTCCTTTCCTCTTTAATGGTACACATAATGCGTACAAACTGCTGTGCCGCCATTCAGAAAAAATATCACGATTGAAAAAAATGTGCTTCTGCCATTGCATCCCAGTCATAATTACGGCTCATGTGCACTCACCTCATGAATACGATCTTTCTGAGATGACGTGAGTGCATAAGAACATTTTATGAACAGAAAAAAACATGATTTGTGTGTCAGAATGAGGTTTGTTGGTTTATATGTTTATATGAAAAGATGGAAGACATTTGCACATGCAGTGATAGTTATAATTATTATTGTGCATGTTTGGCTGGAATCATTTGTGATTGATGTTTTTTTCTAATGCATTTATTGATTATGTCCTCATGTAATTTATCATATAAAAAACCTTTTGTGTGTTTTTTCCCCACCGAGGCAACAATCCAAATTCTGGGTCATTGGTGGTGGGAGGATACATTTTATTAGTGACCCACAAGCTCCCCAAAAAGTGGAGTGAAATATTTGTTCCCCCAAATAAAAAGTCATACCATAGAGGGATATGTGCATCATGTGTACATAACTGATTTGCTTTCTGTTAACCCACATTAAATATCTAAATTTCATTTCCCCTGAGATTTTCTTTTTATAAGTCTAAATTTATGTGCGTTCCTCTACACAACTTATTTTGTTTTTAATGGAGCAAAGCAAAGGCTAAACACAAAAACATAGAATTTTATGAATTACAAACAGCTGGTGTGGTACATAATCTAATGAAGATGAAAACACATTAACAACTGTACATTTTAAACATTTTGTATATTGGTACATTTTGTTATACATACGTGTGAATGTGCAAAATCCCAACATCATTCTTTATTGCTTACAGAAATGTGGGATTAAAACATTGTGATTTGTGTTACTGCTCCAGTCCCTGTTATAGTAGCCTAATGATTCTCACATTGGGTCAAAAAGGGACAAACCAAACTGTTAGGTTAAATTAACTCAGAAAATGTTTATGTTTGACCCAAATAATCAGAAAAGGGTTAATCACAACCCAACACGTTTGGATGATCCCTTTTCGACCTAACACTAAAAAATAACCTTTGATTTAAGACCCAAGAGTATTGATATTCTACCAATGTTGCTTGTTAATTTGCATCGCAGCATTAATTTATTGCAATAAATGTCCTGAAAATAAATTTAAACGAGTTGTGTTAAAGAGTGCCAGTGTGTCATAAACACTCCCGTGTTTCTCACAGAGACACGAAGAGCTCCCGAGAGAAATAAGAGATTAGAAGCATAGTGCCGTTATCAAACACGTAAACACATAACACGCACATTATACACAACATAAAACACAAAAAGGTCTTCTCTTGAGACCAGGATTATATTTCACATCGATAAAACACAGGAGTGAACCACAGAGGATATAATTTTTATTAAAACTGTAGAAATTCGTGCGTTGTCTGAACAGGTGTAATCCATCAGCCATGTGCTGTATATGAAACTACAGTATGCATTATATTGAACACCCAAGGGAACTATGATAAGAAATCATGTAATGGTTTATACAGGCTGGTTACGGTTTATGATCCAAGTTTGAATCTTCACCCTGAATTATGGTAGATATGTAGTAAATGGAAAAAATAAACTTAGTCTGAATGTATGCCATATTTAAATTCAGTCAACACAATATTAAAAGAATAATTCAGAGAAGATTAATTCTGTCATAAACTCACTCATATGTCATTCTAAAGCTGTACGGTTTTTATTTTTGTAAGAAACACAAACAGTGATGTATAAGCAGAGTGTCTGCTGCTTTAGATATTCAATAATGATAAAAAGCACATAAAGTTGCTACTGTACATATATTTGGCGCACTATAATGCGAGTCTTGTTCAGACATATTGTATGATAGTCATGTGTGAGGGACAGTCAAAATTTAAATTGTAATGTAATTTGCCTTATTAAAACCTGACAGACCACCTCGGGTTTCACATCATGTCAAAGGTTCAAGAAATTAACCAGAGCTTTAAAATAAATCATGCATTACACGTTAAATGAGTTTCTGAACATTGAATAAACATTGATAAAGAAATCAACTTATTTATTAAAACTGCAGTCCGTAATCCTTGCCTCTATATCGCCATCTCTGTTGAAAAAGTGAAATGGTATAGATTACTTTATGTAGGGGAGAGCGGGGCACAAAGTAACTTTGGCTTTGGCTCTATCATTCAAAAATATTTAAGTTAGATTAATAATTTCTTACACAATCAACACACATCTCTGCTACAAATGAATATTTTAGCGATCTGAAATGCAAGTGCGAAGCACAATGCGCAAGTGGCTTTGTGGGCGGATCAGTAAGGGGTTGGTCTGAAGTAGGTTCATTATTCATAGGTAGGGATGGGTATTGGGTTTTTTTCGATACCGGTGCCAAATCGATACTTTTAAAAAGGTTCCGGCGCCTAAACGGTGCCTAAAGCGGTACTTTTAAAAAAAGAGTCACAGAAAGATGGTAGATGAAAGTACAGCATAAAACACAATGAAAATTCTTCTCTGTTTGTCATTTGTTTATTAATGATTTGCCTAAAGCACCATCATCTTTTAAGACCTGCATTCTTGATTTCTTTTTTATGAAATTTTTGATTTGTGAATTAAATAAAATCTTCTCAACACTCCACTTTGAGCTCAGAAAAATGTTCTAAGATTGGTTGTTAATAATCTGTTCAATGATTGGTTAAGGCCTGCGCGGCTGCTAGAGAACTCTAGAGAAAGTTGCGCAATTGTGTGTCTCATAGTGTGGCTAATTAAACACACTTGGCAAATAGAGCAATAAAATACAGCATCTTTTTCTCTTTATTTGGATTGACTGCTCATGCGAAATCCTCTTCGTGAAGTGCCCTTCAATGGCGCAAAACGGCATTTGGAATTCACCCAAAATATTTTCTTTTCGGCTTGTAAAACCATTCACGTTTTGACGCTTTCTGCTTGTCTCCGATGAACTTGACACTCATGACTGCCGCGGGCCATCTCAGGCCAATATCAGCCGAAGTACTAATAAAAACATTAGTGAGGTAATACGTTTTACCAAATTCTCTGAAGGAATGTTACCATATAAAATATTTAATAGAAGAACAATGTCGCACACCTGTTAGTTCTGGTTAGGTGCGTTGGATGAAGAGACAATGAAGTCCACCAAACATTTATAAAAAAAGGGAATATCCCGCACACTATTAAGTTGCAAAATTATGCTTTTTGCAAGTTAATAATGTGCAGGATATTCCCTTTTTTTATAAACCATATAAAATATAAAATATGCTGCCGTCAGATCAATTGCGGCATTCACGCGCTCCTCTGAGGATCACATTTTCCAAATTGTTCTTTTAAGTCAGAATATAAAAATAACCTGGACATATATTCATACAAAATTTGTTCGATTTGTTTTATTAGGGATGTGCAGATGAGGATTTTTTCACATTTTAAACTTATTAAACACAGCGCATATTTTAAATGAAAATATATTTGGCAAAGAAGTTTAAAAGTTGGCTATTTAATCTTTAACATTAGATTATTTAATTTTCCATTTATTAATAAAATTAATTTTTAAAATGTTTGTTCATTATTACTCTTAACGAAAAACTCAACTCCAATAAAATAGTAGCTCCAATGACAAACTTGCTTATATTGCTTGTTTATTAATAAAAAGAATTCGAGGGATGGTATCTGCGTTAAAACACAAATAAATGAAAGATTTAATTGACATAATTTTCATTACTACGAATGCTTATTTGTTCTTTTTTTTATTAAAACAGAACAACAATAAAAATGTAAAATGACTCGCTTATATTAAACCAAACGTTTAACAAAAACGAATAGACGGAAAACATTTTATCCGCCCTATAACATAAATACATCTAAGATCCTTAGATTTTTCAAAACAAATGATTGATAAAAAAATGGAAACCAATATAAAACTACAATAATGTAAAATATGAACAAACTCACATAAGCGAAGAAATCAAACTTGAATCCTCTGTATTATCAAATCTTTCCGACTTTCCCATTCACGTGAATTTTGTAAGTGAGGAAATTATTTACACCATATGAGTGCAGTATAATTTAACTAGCGAGTGTGCTGTGCTTGTGTGATTATGCTTTTTGCGCTACAGAGAGCAAAATACTTCAGTCAACCGTTCATGCATTAAGAGGCACCGAAATGAGGCACCAAAATCTGTGTTCTGATTCGGTCCGGTAGGTACCGCCCATATAGGCTTCGGTGCCATAATGGCACCGCGTTTCGGTACCCAACCCTATTCATAGGTGTGGTTTGGGCGTAACGTCAAATAAACCAATCAGAACGCTCTCCAACATTCCCTTTAAACGCAAGGGCGCAAGTTCCATGGCTGGTTGCTATTATTATGACGGATTTACCAGGCGCACGCCAGGAGCGGTTCACAGCCGAGGAGACCGACGTTCTTGTAAGAGCAGTCAAAGACAGAGAAGTTGTTTTGTATGGGGATGGGAGAAACCCGCCCAAATTAGCGTCAGTTAAACAGGCGTGGGAGGAAATAGCCACAATTGTCTCATCAGCTGGCATCCCCATCGTTGCGCCAAGCGCTACAATGATGTCAGGAGACGGGGGAATCCCAAGCTTGCCAGCATAAATCGGGCACGCCGTGTAACAGGAGGTGGATCTGCCTCTACACAGGACCTGACGCCAGCAGAGGACATCGCTGCGTCCACCCTCACCGCTGAAAGGGTTTGGGGGCTTTGAAATCGGACCCAAGAAGCGCAAGCAAGGTCCAACCCCAAAGTACACTTACAAATCCAGTTCATATACATATACATTTATTATGAAAATATTTTAATCGTTATTTGCATGAGAATTTTTTAACGCAGCCACACAATAAATAAAAACTATCACCACAATGCTCACCACAATGATTTCCCTTATCTCATGTGTTAATATTTTTTATTGTAACAATTTATAATTTGCAAAAATAACTTTTGATTCTGTGTAGATTAGATAAGCAAAGTGTGTGCGTGTTGTGCACGCTATACATTATGGTCAAGCATGCGCCCTTAAAATAGTATAACGAACAACGCGCAACGCGCCACTGAGTTTAGACTAGTTTTTTTTTTTTTGGTCAGTGGCGCAATTGTTTTTTTAAACTGCAACATAGCATCAGGGATGGTTTGCGCCGGAACACACCTCCTTTTTTGTGCTGAACCGCCCAGGGAGTGCAAGTTCATTCCCTAGTTTGCCGACGTGCGTCTGTGGAGGGAAAAACCCGCTGTGCGCCGGTGCAAAATACGAATGATACAAGCGTTACTGACAAAGTCAACTGCGCTGGGTGCAAGATAGGGCCCTTTAAGTTTGTTTGTTGGATCTACCATTTTCGTTAAATTACACCGAAAGTCACAGGAGTGCAAATGTTACAACTTAACCCATAGGTTAACACAGTCTCACCCCATGGCGTCAATATTTGACGACACTTGACCATGCGTCAATATGTTGACGCGGAGGGTATACTCTTTCCTATTTTCTTACCATTTTCGCGTCGGTTTAGGGTTATATTACGCAAAATTAAACAGTGTACTCGAAATTAAACAGTTGTCACCTGGCGTTGGGGTTAGAGTTAGGTTTGGGTAGGGATGTCATTATGTAAATCTAACCCTAAACCGACGCGAAAATGGTAAGAAAATAGGAAAGAGAATGCAACGGACTTAATAGTATTGAAGTCCCCAGTTCGTCAAAAAATGACGCGAAAGGTATACCCTCCGCGTCAACATATTGACGCATGGTCAAGTGTCGTCAAATATTGACGCCATGGGGTGAGACTGGGTTGCATAGGTGGGCTTCATTGTAACAAACAGAGGGTTTGTTGTAAAATTTAGTTTAAACACAAATAATTAAATCAAATTCTGTTTATATACTAAAGGTGTATATTGTTTTATATATTAGTCCTTCCAGAAAAATGCAGTTTTTTTGTGGTTTGTTGCGGGCAAAAATCCTTTATCTTGCGACACATTTTCTTAAAAAAATTGATGGAATATGCAGGTATATTTATGCAATTTTATGCGATAAAAATTGCGGGAACTTGGAAAAACTGCGGTTGGGGTTTGTAGCTTTTCAATAATGTCCACGTCGCATAATTACATCGCTTCATAACGTTCCCATAGTAACAGGGGACATGGCTGCGCTTGTGTGAAGTTAATGCAACATTTTTTAACTTTCTGCTAAGATATATTTGACTTTTGCTACAAAAATGAGGGGATTATGAAATCATGCAAACATGCAATATTTTGCGCACGGAAATCTACAATTTATGCAGCAAAAATGCGGCGTATTTAAAAAAATGCAGCCACCGCATAAAAATGCGGACTTTGGCTGATTACGCGTTGAATCATCCAATCACATAATCACGTTTTTTGAGGGACTGATACGTATATCTGCCTATAATAGATAGATATCCACACATTCATCCATTCATAATCCTTCATTAAACCATCCTTGTATAAATAGATTTTTTAAATGTCTGCACAATTAAGACCAAATATATATACACTTTTTGTTCAATATCTAAACCAAAACTTTTCACAAATTCACTAGAGATCTTCTGACAGTAAGAGAAAAAGACCAAAAGCACAGATTGCTCGGCCCTTTAAAATTATGTAAAGTAGCCATGTTACAATTAACCCCTGCATTAGTTTGTGCCCCGCTCACCTGTGGTTATCTTTACGTGGGTTGAAGTCAATTGTTGTAAAACTTGCTGCAAAATCTCACCAGACAATTTAACCTATAAATCATTATTGTAAGTTTATCACTATGAATCTAGTAAGGAACACTGATTTTTTTATATAGTTTCTTAATAACTAATTTTTTTTATTTGTAGTCGATATAAATGGATTGCAACTTTAGGGAGGTTTACACTGACTCACCATTGAGATCTCCAAGTACTTCAAACTTTCATCAGAAGTGAAAGCGTGTAGTGTATGAGCCTCTGGATAGAAGTGTAATGTATGGTTGTCGTTTTATACTGAACCATGAAATGATTTCACAAGCCAATTTCAACAACACATCGTCCCCAGAAGAGTGTCTCTTGCTCATTATTATGTAATTGAAGGCAGTGTGGTGAAGCTAATGGTCTATCTAACCTTCAACTTAATACACAGGGCTGTTCTTTTGCTGCTTTTATTGACAAAAGCTGAAACACCTCTGCATTTCATTCCCTTCTGATGCTCATTTGTTGCGGGTCGAGCGTGTCCTTCATTTCTGTCAGCGGTGCATTGGAAGCCTGTCAGTCTTTGAGTAGGTGGCTAAACTCAGGGTCCAATAAACCATTAACATGTGCTGGTCAGTCTGATCAAATATATGGAAATGAATGCGAGCGAGCGTCCATCAATCACTATAGCGTTGGAAATGCTGCCGGGCTTGATGAGGTTTAATGCACCCTGTCCAGTGTGCTTTATTGTTTGTGTTGGTTCAAGTTTGCTGTGTTGTCAGATTTTTTTCAACTCGCTTGTGACAAAACGCTGTGCGGCTATTTTTAGCCATGGTTTGCTAGACGTTGAAATGGACAAAATTCAAACCAAGATTTAATTGAAGGAACATTAAATAACATATAATGACTTTGCTGGATACAACTTTACAGCATATATCTGGAAAGGCTTGTATTTAGTGTGTGTTTGAGCTCAGTCATGGCTCTACCAAACCAGCGTGAGCACGCTCTCAAACTCATGCGCTCATAGTAAGATTAGAGATCAGCGTCTTCATATGTAGTTCTCCGCTCACCCTGAACTCTTATTAACTTGACAGTGTCTCATTATCTCTCTCAACAGGAGATCTGCTCGCATGCCGTTAAGCCATCTTGATATGCATGCTTGCTTAACAGTGGAGACAGTGGAGTGTCCACGGGAAGTCATACAGGAGCGTGATGGACGTACCATGTGTGTCTGCAGATACAGAGCGACTGAGAAGTAAAGTACATTATTTTCTTTGTTAAAATCCCCATACTTTTCCAACCCAGTCTCACCCCATTTCGTCAATATTTGACGACACTTGACCATTCGTCATATGTTGACGTGAAGGGTATACCTTTCGCGTCATTTTCTGACGAACTGGGGACTTCAATACTATTACGTCCGTTGCATTCTCTTTCCTATTTTATTACCATTTGCGCGTCGGTTTAGGGTTAGATTTACATAATGACATCCCTACCCAAACCTAACTCTAACCCCAACGCCAGGTGACAACTGTTTAATTTCGCGTACACTGTTTAATTTCGCGTACACTGTTTAATTTTGCGTAATCTAACCCTAAACCGACGCGCAAATGGTAATAAAATAGGAAAGAGAATGCAACGGACGTAATAGTATTGAAGTCCCCAGTTCGTCAGAAAATGACGCGAAAGGTATACCCTTCACGTCAACATATGACGAATGGTCAAGTGTCGTCAAATATTGACGAAATGGGGTGAGACTGTGTTAACTTTTCTGTGTAAAAAGACAAGGTAGCGCTTGTGTTTTGACATGTTAACTTATGATTTAGCCAAAGGTGTGAGCATGGGGTGGGGCTGTAGTATGCAACAATTGAAATGCTTTTTAAAGTCCATATGACTGACAGGTAAATCAACCAATCACATTTCGCTTTATGCCAGATCAAGTTTAGGGGGCGTGGGGATGTCTCCACAATAACAGTCTGCAACCATTACTCTCAGAAGTTTCTAAAGTTTATAACAACAATGGCAAATACTTCAAAATATCCAGTTATTCAACAATCCAAGGATGTGACCTCTTAGGCTGAGACTAGAGCGGTCATATTGAGCGTTGCACTCAATATCATGTTATATCCAGCATCGTTGCTTGTACACAAGTGTTTTGGAAGCCAGTTTGGTAGCAATCGTTGATTTTGCGATAAGATTTGGTGTGGTAATGGGTTAGAAAGATGGGCAAGATGCCATTTACTTGTTTAGTGAGGTCAGGTGATGTTTTTCTCTCTAATATTTTTACCGGTGATGGTTAATCAGAATGAATTTGGAGACATAACAACTTCAGCGTTTTAGCAGTAATTGTCAGCACACTAAAATCTTTTTTTCATTTATAAATTTCCTTTTTAAAACAGGCGTCAAAGCAGCGCTTGTGTAACAAATTCGCCGCCTTCAACATTAAATTTGAAGTCAATTACAGTCGGACTCCGGACTTCCTGCTGTGAGCAATGTTCCCGTTATTATGAATAAACTGTAACTCTCAGATTTCCTTTTGTCAGAGCCATAATAGTGTTGTGCAATGACAGGTTATAGTTATTTAGCCTGTTTATTTGTTGAATATCTGTCAGTCACCGTCTTAAATTGCGTTCATTTATTGTTAAGTTAACTTGTCAGAAAGGCTCCATGGAGTTCATGATTCATTATAAAAAAACTCACTAATAATATATAGTTACTGTGCTTATGTACGACATGACATTCAGTGCATGGACCATTTTTAAGTAGTAATTTTTTTTTTTTACAGTTTCCTAATAACTCCAGTTATTGCAGATTGTTGCATATAAAGGTTTCCTGTAGGAAGGTTTTATATAATCATGTTTTTTTTTCTCTATGCCAAAGAAAACTTTTGTAAACTTGAAAATCTTTTTATGATAAATCTGTGCTAAACCCCCCACCGTAATTTGATTATCAATAAAGTTATTTGACTATATTTGCATAAAAAGAATTTTCCTAAAAGCCCATGAATGATTGTGATTATAATGAAATGATAGTTGATTTTATCACAGTGAAATAATACCTTATGATGGCAATGATGAAAAATGTTCATTATAGTCCATTATTGTGCGTCTGTGTGTAGAACAAACAGTGGTTAATTTAAAACACACTTTTCTATTGAAAATGATGACATTCAAAGACTGCGTAACTGAATAACCCCAATCAGAGACTTTTGATCCACCAGAAGCTTCATCTACAAAATGATTTTATTGTATCAAACACAATTTATTAAGGGCATTAAAAGTTTCATTGTGTAGACATTAGCAGTCGTGTCATGATGTACTATATGTGACAAAAGATCATTTAGTCAAGTTTGCCTTTGAAAAAACTTCTAAATCAGGACAGTACATTTTCTTTTCTCTTTTCATTTCTTGGTGTAAATTTGTTATAGTCACTGAGCAGTTTTTCAATTATGTCCATCAAAGCAATCTGTGCACTTATCTTGGCCTCTTCTGCTGTCTCTTTACTCTTTTCGTTTTTGTCATTAAAGGGATAGTTTGGCCAAAAATGATATTAAACCCATGATTTATTCCCCCTCAAGTCGTCCGGGATGCATATGTCTATCATTTTCACATGTTTTGTTATTTTAGATCCTGTATCCTTGCATTTTATAAACTGAAAGGTCTAAGACATTTTCTGAAAAACCGAAAATGTATTTGTCTGAAAATTAATGGACATATGCAGCTCGGACAACTTGAGGGTGAGTAAATCATAGGTTTAATATCATTTTTGGCTGAACTATCCATTTCATATAGAATGATTTCTGCACCTTTTGTGACATCAACGAACACCACAAAACACTCGGTGAGTTGCACAGTTTTGAAAATGAACGTTAAGTGTTGTTTTAATGACATGTTTGTGCATGGTCATTGACTTCCATTCTGAAGCAGTCAAGAGACGCGTCTAAACGAGTCAAAAAGTCAAGACACGACCCATTGTCAAAATTTCAGTGTCCATCACTGTAGTTCATCCAAAACAATCCAGAAATGAGACTCAAAGGGCCCTATCTTGCACCCAGCGCAATTGACTTTGTCAGTGACGCATGTATCATTCGTATTTTGCAACGGCGCACAGCGGGTTTTTCCCTCCACAGAAGCAAGTCGGCAAACTAGGGAATGAACTTGCGCTCCCTGGGCGGTTCAGCGCAAAAAAAAGAGGCGTGTTGCGGCGCAAACCATCCCTGATGCTATTTTGCAGTTTCAAAAAACAATTGCGCCACTGACCAGAAAAAAAAAGTTTAAAGTCAGTGGCGCGTTGCGCGTTGTTCATTATGCTATTTTAAGGGCGCATGCTTGACCATAATGTATAGCGTGCACAACGCGCATACACTTTGCTTATCTAATCTACACAGATGCAACAGTTATTTTTGCAAATCATAAATTGTTACACTTAAAAATATTAATACACGAGATAAGGGGAATCATAGTGGTGAGCATTGTGGTGATAGTTTTTATTTATTGTGTGGCTGCCTTAAAAAATTATCATGCAAATAACGATTAAAATATTTTCATAAGTTTGTTGTGTGGCTGTATTACGTTTATTTTATGTAAATAATAATTAAAATGTTTTCATAAGAAACCTTAATGTATATGAACTTGATTTGTTAGTCTACTTTGGGGTTGGACCTTGCTTGCGTTTCTTGGGTCCGATTTCAAAGCCCCCAAACCCTTTCAGCGGTGAGGGTGGACACAGCGATGTCCTCTGCTGGCGTCAAGTCCTGAGGCAGTTACACGGCGTGCCCGATTTATGCTGGCAAGCGTGGGATTCCCCCGTACAAGGACGTCGGTCTCCTCGGCTGTGAACCGTTCCTGGCGTGCGCCTGGTAAATCCGTCATAATAATAGCAACCCGCCATGGAATTTGCGCCCTTGCGTTTAAAGAGAATGTTGGCTAGCGTTCTGATTGGTTTATTTGACGTTACGCCCAAACCACACCTATGAATAATGAACCTACTTCAGACCAACCCCTTATTGATTTGCGCCCGGCGCAAGAGTTATTTCTCACGCCGGGAAAATAGCAACAGCGCCCAAGATCCGCCCACAAACTCACTTGCGCGTTGCGCTTCGCACTTGCGTTTCAGATCGTTAAAATAGGGCCCAAAGTGTTAAAGGAATTATCCTTTAACTTTTAGGTTTT
The DNA here is from genome assembly GCA_025389145.1 of Misgurnus mizolepis. Classification (NCBI taxonomy): domain Eukaryota; kingdom Metazoa; phylum Chordata; class Actinopteri; order Cypriniformes; family Cobitidae; genus Misgurnus; species Misgurnus mizolepis. The sequence goes on along the minus strand of JAIFKI010000025.1, from coordinate 27,167,295 downwards.
ACAGTGAATCAAAAAGCGCCTTTTTATTTCTGTGTTTATTACAGGGTTGATAACAAATACAACCATGTTTAACACTTTCAACAGTGTTTTATGTAATTTCAAAGGGTTTCCTGTAAAATGATACCAAACTTTTGTATGTAAACCTCTGCATGTGGGTATGGGAAGCTTTTGAAATTGGGTAGGCCAAATCCAGGCGTAAAAATCCCCAAAATAACCTCTGTGCTTTACCGTTAGATGTGGCAGGTTCACAGATATTTATCCACTTGTGCTGTTTGTTAGTAAGGTCTCGTAATGTAATTGACTTTTCAGGCATTGAAATAAGTCAAATGTTGACAGCTGTAGAGCTTAATAGACTCTCAGTCTCTAGAAACTCTCTGAGATTTGATCTGCCTGAGGTTTTCTTTTAAACCATACGCTGTGATCCGGTTAAAATGTTTGGAGACAGAAATGACTAGAGTTTGAAAAAGAAACACACGAGTGTTAATCGTGAGCAATTTACTGTAAGATATTGTGTGGATGCCACTGGCACTAGAAATGTTTTGTTATTATCAGGATGATAGAAAGGGTGGATATTTTGATAGGATCCAAATCAACCATGAAATATCCTAAGAAATAAATGAAAAAATAACTTGCAATCTTAAATCTCTGGGTAGATCTCACAAACACACTGTGTTTGTGAGATGTTAAAATGTGTGAACTTTAGCTGGCTTAAACAATCATTTTAAAGTTGTTATTTCTGCCAAATATATTGCTGCTACAATTTGAAAAGTGTCCAAACCTTTATATATGCCACATGTACTGTTTTATGGTTTTGCATCTGTTAAATAAAGCAAACAAGTTTGCATTACAGATAGGTCTAGTTTCAAGATTATCACTGAATGGATGACCTGGTGCACTTGAGCTTATAATCACAAACCCTGCCATTTTCTTCATAGTGTATGAAGGTAATTTAGCGCCTAAAAGATTTGCACACGCAAGATAAAACTTGTAAGAATTTACTTGACATTGCAAGCGTAAAATAAAAAAAAATTGTGTAAAGGTGTAAATCAAGTTGCAAGTGTAATGGTGCATTTACACCAACTGCGGTAGAGACGGCAAAAACGCACTATTCGCACGTAGTTAGATGCTTGAACATTTGAGTTTACTTGCTTCATTCGCACCTGAAATTCTAGTCATTCAAGACTATGCTCGCTTCCTGTAATCACGTCACTACTACAACAAGGTCCTGATTGGTTAACACGGCGTGGAAATCCGCCGAAGTTCAGATTTTTCAACTTGCGCGTTTCCCGCGGCAACACTCAGAATTGCAGGATGCCTAATCGCGTCTTTGCATTGACTTAACATATAAATCACTTGCGCTTGCCGCCTCTACCGCGTCTGGTGTGAACCCTGTATAAGAAAACAAGTTTTGCAACATTCTACTGTTAATCGTAAGTGTTGCTGATGTCTTGTAAACTGAAACTTCATATTTACGCTAAAAATAATGAACTGTATGCATCTGACCTCAGTTTTTCCACGCTTACACTTTTGGCACGGTTTTAGCGCTGAAATACTGCCAAAAGCATTGCAAGTCTGCAAACAGTGGTGTGCAATCAAAAAACACAGTTTCATGAACGGCAAATATGAATTAAGAAAATTTATTTTCTTACGCTTGCAGCTTGATTTACACCTTTACAAGGTAGTTTTTGCGCACGCAAATGTATTTTATGCTTGTAATGTCAAGTACATTCTTACAAATTTTATCCTGCGCATGCAAATCTTTTAGGCGCTAAATATCTTCATAATACTGTGAGTTATAAATGTAAAGCTTATGCATTTATTGACTTTTGCTGAAGCATAGACTAACCGATAGATATATAATTTTTCATGAGGCCCCTTGTTTTGCCCACCCTAGCCCTGCGTTGTCAAATTTTCCATGCTGTATCAAAAGCTATGCAAATTGTGATAAAAACTAAATCAAATGAAAGCTGTTTTTATTAAACAAACGATAGTAAAAATTATCAGACTGATAAGAGGTTACTGTGCCTTAATTTTTTTTATTCAATATGTTATGTTTGTCAATGTCAACCCCAACCCAAACGTTACCATGATTTTGTTTGGAAAACGTGATAATTAAAAAGTGGATATTTGTAAAAATAGCAACATTAAAGCGATACTCCAACCAAATATAAAAATTACTCCATGATTTACCCACCCTTAAGCAATCCGACACACGTCCATCATGTTTCAGTCAAACACATTTGTAGTTATTTTAGTAAATTTCCTTGCTTTTCCAAGCTTATAATGAAAGAAAACAGGGATCAGGGAACAACTTAACGGCAAATCGCTGTGCAATGTACGCATGGCAACCATGCAACGCTCGCTACACTAAAACTCTCATGAATTGCGTTTAGTCCAAGAGGGTGTCGTTACCGAAAGCTATTTATTACAGTTTATAATGTTTGAAATATGGATTTTTTAAATACAAAATTGCAAAAAAATTACAAAAAGACCCTTATTAACTCTTTGGAGCTGTGTGTATTACTTCTGTGAAGGATGAATGCACTTTTTGGGGTTTTAACCCTTGTGTGGTGTTCGGGTCTGTGGGACCCGTTTTTAATGTTTACTAAAAGAAAAATTATGCAATTAATTATTGTTTCAACCTCAGATTCATTGGCCTTGGCTCATTTTCTATAAAGAACATAGAAATGAACAGCTTTATAATGACTGTACACTGTACACCCCCCCTACGCATTTATATTACATATGTGGTGTTCGGGTCCACTGGACCCGGGGTTAATAAGAGTGTAAAAATTGAATGTGCTATGTAACTTCACTCTGTTTTTCTTCTACCTGGGAGTGCATGAGTGTGTTTGTATATATGTCTGTACATTATGTGATGGATGCATGTCAGAGTTTTGTCCTTCTGCACTTGCTGTAGCAGCGCAAGGATACAACATGTTATATATCAAGCATGAACACTTGTCTGCCCCCACTGTCCCAAACACTTTACCTTCTGTCTAACAGGAACCATTCTACATTTTACCATTATCTCTTTTACAAAAAATAACCATGGCTGTATTGTAGTAAAAGTGTAGTAATCATGGTAAATTGGTGTATTGATTACCATTTGTAAAACCATGGGTTTACCACAAAACCTATGGTGTGTGCGCGCACGTGTGTGTGTGCGTATGAGTGCGGAGAGAGAGAAAGTAAATAGAGAAGTAGAAATAGAGAAAGTAAAAATTATATCCAAGCATTTTTATCATTTTAGGTTGTAGCCAACAGCAACACATTGTACTGCAGTGTGTGTGGACATAAGATGGAGAGGAACACACAGTATATGTCTCTAAAAAACAAGAAATGCATATGCAACACAGCTACATGGTAAAAATTTGCTTGTTATGTGTTGTGTAGGCTGGCATGAACAGGTTATGTGTTCAATGTGGATGATATGTTCTGATACGGCATCTTTCCAGATGGGGATTGTGCTGTGTAAACTGACACAAATGTGTACAATTTCAAACTTAGTTCAAAGAATTAAACATCAAAGTGATGAAAAACGTATTTGAGATGAAAAAGTGATAAATACTTATTTAAGATAAACATGTTTTTCCCCAATATCTGGAGGAGAATAGAATTTTCTTCTCTTATTTCATATTATCACAAAAACGAATAGCACTTGAATCTATAAATAGTCCTCTACTAGTGGTAAATGACAAAAATTAACCATATATTCTGTTTATTTTACTTGCAATAAGGCTAAATTACACATCTGTAAACAGTTATACATAAATTTGTATGACTGCATTGTTTTAAGATACAAATAATGCAGTGGGTCCACTAGACCCACAAACATTGTCTAAGTAACAGAAATATGAACACCACACGAGGGTTAAGAGGTTGTTCCCTGATCCTTGTTTTTACCATAATAAAGCTTGAAAGATCAAGGACATTAACTAAAATAACTCCAAATGTGCTCATCTGAAAGATGATGGACATGTGTATCTCTTTTTGCTTGAGGGTAAGTAAATCGATAGGTCATTTTGATATTTAGTGCAAAGAAATTTGAGTGGATTTTGTTTGGAAAAAATGCTAATAGGTGATTATGTTCATGTGCAATATGAGATTATATAACATTATATTTCAGGCAAGGCCAAAAAAAGTTGCGGGTGCATCTTGGTGCATGTTGTAATTGCAAATCATTTCCTCATTGTTTTGATAATGAGAAACAGGAACACAGATATCCATCAATCAAATCGATTTTAGACCCATTGGAGTGAGGATATGCATATATTTTCCCATTCACTTCCATTTCACCTCATACCAGCACGAACAATCCAATATTTGATCCTGGCTTAGCTGGGAGATTTAATCCTGCGGAGTGATGAAAAGGCTTTTTCACCAACTTGCATTTATGCAATTTTGTCTGCTAGTGCAATTCTATGGAAATGTTTTCCCTTCATTCCCGCAGTCTGGATTAGACCGTGGATATGTGAAAGGAGCCATTAATACCTTAAAGCAAATGTCACAACCGCTTTATGGGTTTGGGGTGTTTTTTTGGTTTTCATTTTAGACCACAGAGTTTGCAGTGAATTCAGGTAAATGGTGCCCCCTTTAAGAAATAATCTGCCAACAGCATAAAATAAATATGCACACAATGCTCAGCTTTTTGTGTGTGTCTAGAGTATATTTGCGATGTTCAAAATAAGCAATGGGAAAGTTTAATGCTTGGAAAGTCACAACCACTGTGTTCAGATAATATTGCATAACCATTGTACCAGAACATTGTGTTTTGAAATGGTTCAGCTAAAATGAAACTGGACAGGCAAAAACATTACACTGCCTGTGTTTGTGCTAAAGAGAATTTGAGCTGGATTCGTGAATGTTACAATAATAGTTACAAATTTACTGTGGTAATATTGAAGTACCATATCACAGCCATGGTATTATCTTGGTGTTTCAGAGATTTTGATTTTATTACCATGGTACATGCCGTGACAACTTTTGCATCAATTTGTTTTTGAATGCTACAGCAATTTTATTTCATTTCCTAAATTGCAACAACACATACAGGCTCATTCCAGATATCCTTGTTTATTTTGTATGTGTGTGTATTTTCATTAATCCTAATTGGCTACTGCATCTCCTGGCGTGTTGATACAGATTCCTATTATTGAGATTGGGTTCATTTCAGATTGTTTACTGATGTGCATCTGCAATTTGAAGGACAGAGAGCAGAGTCCAAATCCGAGAGCCCATTATTGCAGCGACACCGGTCACAAATCTAATGGGCTCACGGGCCTTTGAACTCTCTAAGACAGTCTTGCTTCTTTTAAAATGTAAATGACTCATTGAGCCGAGAATTAATAAAGGTAGTGTCGCCTTTAACCGCACGGCTGATGCTCGCTCGGGCCTGATAAATTGCCGTTTCGTGGAATTCCCTGTTGTTGAACAAGCTCAGGTAACAAAGACAAATGCTCAATTCCCATCACAGTCAGACCTCCAGATGACTCGCCATTGATCAATTTGTCACAACTTTTGTGCGGTGCGACCTGATAGAATGCAAACATGATTTCTATCCTAAACTGGCTCAGTATGGGCATTTGTTATTGTGACGCACACTGGTATCAGGCTGTGCTTGTGATATCAATGGATTCAAGCCGTCATCCGGTGCTTGTTGAGTTCACGAGGCCAGTAATGTCTTTGACACCCCGCTGGAGTTATCTAGTATTTGTAAATGGTGGACTGTAACATGTAGAAATGGATTTACTAACAGCCGGTGCAAACCGTAATTTTGCCGTTAAGTAACAACTGTCAAGATTTACTAAAGACGCGCAGTGGATCATTAGCGCTGTAAAGGTGTGGTCTAGTTATACAACTGACCTTATTGCATCCCTGATTGGCCAGCTAATCTGTACGTTGTGATTGGTCTGAATACCTCTGACGTCAGCCGGAAATGTGACGCTCTTTACCATGATTGAAAGATTTGCGTACGATGGAATGCTAACAGGAGTAAGCATTGGAAGTAAACTGTTGCCTACAATCCGTGTGTTTGTTGTAGTCGAAGAAAAGAGATTTACGTTGGAGAAGATAACTCGCGTCATCGTTTACTTTGGGGTTTGGACCTTTTTAATACCGTTAACATGTACTAACACACACTTACACACCAAAGGAAATGTAAAAATGTGAATTAGATAATAGGTGCTCTTTAATTACTATTACCAAAACCATAGTTTTACCGTAGTTACCAATTTTTAACTATGGTTTTTGAAACAATGTTTTTTATGGTTTACAAAACCATGCACTGTAAAAAATATTTGCTGCCTTTATTTTTTTGTTGAAACAACTCATAAGTCATTTTACCTTACTGTTATTTATAAAATGTTAAAAAATGGTTTGATGTAAATAAACTGCCATTAAATATAAATAAAACTAAATTTATGTTATTTTGTAACAAACCAATAAATACAAATGTCCAGATTAAAATTGATAAGTTTGAACTAGAAATTGTAAATGAAATAAAATTTTTAGGGGTCATTATTGATCACAAGATTAGTTGGAAACCCCACATAACTTATATAAAGTCAAACATTTCTAAAACTCTGGCAATCCTGTCTAAAACAAAACATATTCTTGATTTAAATGCTTTAAAAATACTTTACCACTCTTTAATAGTGCCGTATATGATTTATTGCGTAGAGATTTGGGAAAATACATATAAAACAATAATAAAATCAATTGATATTCTGCAAAAACGTGAAATACGGATTATAAATAAAACAGATTATTATCACCCAACAAACAAGTTATTTACAAATTCCAACCTATTAAAATTTGATGACTATGATCTTAGAGGAACACTTATGTTAGTAAACTCCAAACTAGAACTAATGTTAAACAAAGAAGTCTGTCTTTAAACTGTGGAATAGCCTCGTTGACGAGATGAAAAGATGCAAATCCATTAGTAGATTTAAGAAATTATTTAAAAAAAAGATTACACTACAGTATATCGAGCAGAACGAATTTAGTTTTTTTTCTTGTCATTACACGCAAGATGACTTTGGGTCTTGGTGTTTTGTGTGAAACAAATGATATGTAAAAAGGATCGGCGTAATAAGCATTAACTTCAGACGATACCTTTTCAGTCAATCTTTTCATTTTAGTATTGTTTACATTGTAAATTAATGTTTATGTTTGCTTGTAAATTGTCTTTTTATTATTATTTTTCTCTTTTTTTATATTGACCGAAATAAACTTTAACTACTACAACTACTACTACTACTACTACTACTACTATTTATCTTGACTAGAGATGAGACGTTATAACTACAAATGAGTTGTTTTAACTTATAAAATGAAGTTGAATTTTTCAACTACATTTTATAAGTTGTAGCATTTCATCTCTTGCCAAGATAAATAATAGTAGTTGACATGACTTCTAATTTGTTTCAACAAAACATTATAGTCAGCAAATATTTTTTTTACAGTGCATGGTTTTGTAAACCATAAAATACCATGTTTCAAAAACCACACTGTAAAAAATACTTTGCTGCCTTAAAATTTTTGTTGAATCAACTCGGATTTACAAGTCATTTCAACTTACTATTATTTATCTTGACTAGAGATGAGTTGTTATAACTACAGGTGAGTTGTTATAACTTATAAATTTAAGTTGACTTTTCTCAACTATATTTTATAAGTTGTGACAACTAATCTCTGTTGACATGACTTGTAAATCTGAGTTGATTTAACAAAAAAAATTAAGGCAGCAAAGTTTTTTACAGTGCATATTTTAACCATGGTAACTACTGTGTAGTAAAACCATGAGGATTTTTTAACATGTACCAGTTTATTTGAAATGCCAGAGGATTATTATTCAAAAATATTGTTTGCGAAGCCATGTTATTATTTGTTTGCTGGAGACACTAGGAGAAGTCACACAATAGCAAGTGTTTCAAAACTTCATATTTTGTCCTCCAGTTATTTTCAGTGTACTTTGGCTTCATTAGCTGGGATTTCACCAACCTGAATTTTGTCTGTGATGTCTGTGGTGCTGAACTCAAGCGCATTATGCGTCAGTATAGTAGATCACCACACCTGAAGAGCATCAGCTCTGCTTTATTTGTGACCCTAAACTCATTTGTGCTGCTCTTAGTAGATTGTGTGATCATTATGGAAATGAGATGTTGCGTCTGTGTTATTTAATTTGCACCATTTTAGTAAATAATCTGCAACTATTACAACTCTCATCAGGAATTGTGCTTTTGCTCTAATTTGCCCCTTTTAGTAAATCTTGCCTTTAATGTTTTATAAACACACACCGAACTTTTAAATACCGAGTAATTCTCATTTATCGGTAGCCAAAGGCATAATCTATTTAGCTAAAATATTTATCAAAAGAAAATCTGTGAGGCGAGAGACCGGTCGAAATGTATCAATAATGAGTGTTACAATTCTGAGCTGTAAAGCTTTCCAGTGATGACAAAGCAGACGTGTGATCTCTGTACTTTAGGAAGCCGTGTGATTTTAAAGTTTGTTGTATTTAACTTGCTGAAGGACGATGGTTGGAGATCACACTGACAGTTTTGGTTAATGCAGGGCTTTATGAGTAAGGATGTGGAAATGATATCCGGAGTTTGTTTAATGGGATGGCGATCAGTAAGTGTTTATCTCAGCTCATTAACAGAATAGCAATGAGGCCAAATCCTCTTATATGGATGTGCAAAGGCTTATTCAAATATTTAACAGAGAGAAACTGAGAGACCTGGCAAAGAAACTGAGCAAGAAGGGACTTTGTCAAATCTCCCCATGAAATCACATCTTGGGTCCCATCTCAGCATTAGTATTCCTGAGGCACCACAGCATCTCAAAGTCAACATGAAATGAAACTATTTTCTATCGTAATGCATGTTCCTGTCTTACTGACCACAATTCATCGGTTCCCGATATTCCAAATATAATGTTTGCCTTCTGTCATCACTTTGCTATGTATCACTCTTATCTGAAGACCAAATACTTGCTTCCTGTAAGCATATGGATTAAGCAAAACAATGTATATTTTATGATAGAAGTTTGCAAAACTCTCAATGTTAATCATTTACATCTTGGTTTCTTCAAACGGTGCATTTTTGAGATGATGCATTTCAGGGTCGTACGAGGGAAGATGGAGAATGCTGATCAAAGCTGTTCCGCACGGATTCTCCGATCTCATCTTAAGCTCTGTCCATCATCAGCAACTCTAATGAGGAAAAAAAACCTTTCTCTTTGACCATGAAATTCTTGTTCTGTATGTGAAAATTACAGCCAGGGGACGAATCCGAGCAGTACGCAGCGTCCGCCGAAGAATCCAAAGTAAAAGAGAATCAATTATTTTTTAATAGGGCTCTATTCAATGAAAGACACATGCCGGTTGATGGACAGCTTTGGATTGCACGAGGTGAGCCGAGCTCCCTGTTTAAAAACGGAGAATTTCATAAGGTGCAGCAAGATTGACAGTCAGCTCTGAGAACATTTAAAAATAGTGTTTAAAACCCGGAGCGGATCTTGCGGGCAGCTGGATGCGGGAAGATTTCTTTAGTCTTAATGTGTTTCTTTATCTCGCCCCTTCCACAGTCAATTAATCTTGGAGTTTGGGACAAGCAGTCTTTAGACTCTTAACCCCGGCCACTTCCTGCGTGAGGTAGATAGGATGTATCTGAGAGGGGTGTTGCCGCGGTGACACCCCTACCTCCAGCGCCCGCCACATAAGTATGCAATCCCACCACGACGGAAGACTTGCGTGCATGGAAATGACGAAGGGGCGGTAAATGCAAAACTTGACCTTTCCGAAACGAGTCTCGGTGCTCGTAGACAGGCCTAATATTATTGCCCAGGGAGCGATCATTAGATAAGGTTCAGCTTTTAGAATAAGTGATGCTGAAAAGAGTTGAAGCTAAAAGATTCAGAGGCACAGAAGACAGTAAGCATGTTTATAACTGTGGCTGCATAGCTTTGAAACATTATGATATGTTTTATAGTCAGAATGTCACCGTTTGGTTTTAAAACTTCTGTAATTCTGAAATTAACCTTATGTCAACATGACACAATTTTTTATTAGAAGTGTAAAACATACAACATACGATTAAAGGAGCGGTGAATCAAATACTCAATTTTAACTTGATACTTTGTTATATAAGAGGTCATCATAGTTAAATGAACATCCTGCAAGTTTCAGAACTGAAAATGTCCGTGCTACTGAAATATAACAGTTTTTGGCACCAAGCCAGTTTTACAACCAAGTGTGGAATTCGGAGAAATATGACGTCAAAGTAGAATTGAAGCACCTCCCCATAGCTAAATACAACAACCACTTTTGTAGCCCCGCCCACAGCTTCGCGTGACACACGTGTGTCTCAACAATCAATAAACATGTCTTTAAATATTGCCAAATGTAACCAAAATGACTTTTAAATAAAAAAAAAATTCTGAGAGACTTTTATTTTGACGCGGTGATCTGTTATGATAGAGTAACCATGGTAACGGAGACTAGGGTTGTGGAAGAATTGCGTGGGAACAACACAGAAGCTGAATACTTTTATTCGGAGGCTCGGAAAATAACATTAGGAATGCGTGGATAAAGGTTGTTTTTGAAGAGTTCCAGCTCGCGTGGGGAGTGTTTGATTACCTTGCGTACTGTGCGGATTCACTTGTAAAGAAGCAAGTCGATGCTGGATTTGCAGAGAGACTGTGATTAAAAGCACCACTAATATTGGATCTGATGAAAATGACACAGCAAGTAAGACATTTTACTTTATTTGAGTTACTGCGTTTCACTATTGCTTTGTTAGAAGAGATCGCTTGATATGTCCTGTTGTAACATCCGTGTCTAAACACGTATGTTTGACTGTTTTAATTTACTAAAAACATTAAACGATTAATAAATGTGCAATACTTAACAATACGATTGTAATTTAACCGTAGAAATTTGCAATGGTAGTGATAAAAAAGGACTTATCAGCCGCAATTTAGATTATGATGCCCACTTACTGTGTTGTATATGGTAATTTAGGGAAGTTGCGTTTGAACGGTCAAACACTCAACAAAGCTTTTTATCATATAACTGTGGTATGTAACTTTACGTGTATCTAAGAGCAACCTCACAAGCACAATAGAAATATACAAAGTTATTGAAAGAGCTTATCAGCCGCAGTTTATAATCTGATGCACGCTTACTGTGTTTTATACGGTACTTAAGTCACGTCGAGTTTAAAGTTTTGTTTCTACTTTACTATACGTATTGTCATTTATGTGTATCATCTTTAGCACCCAGAATCTTTTGTGGGTCAAACATATATGTGTTCGGCTGCTATTTTCACACATTAATGTTTTTATAACATTTCCCCACATGTAATGATGGGAAATTAAGCCGTCCAATCATAGCAGTGGGTGTTTACGTCCAGGTCTTCAATGCGGCCCGCCCCTTCAAACAAAGCTTTTCTCCAGACAGCCACTAATCCATGTTACAAAATAGCCTATTACTTATTGCTTTTGATGTTTTTGAATGTAAAAACCACGCGAACATCATAAGTAGACCTCAGACAACAGTATAAAACAATAAAATCGACAAATTCACCGCCCCTTTAAACAGAACTCAAAAATAAACATAAATAGTAATAAAAAAACAGCAATTATGATAAATATATTATTATAAAGCAATGATATAAGCAAAAATTATAAACAAAAAATTATACAGATATTTACATAATAATAATATGTATATTATGTAATAATGGTATGTATAATAATAATAATGATAGTAACAACAATAATAGTTTTAAAGATGATGAGGATAATAATATTTATGATGACGGCAACCGTAATCTCAATAATAATAATAATACCCAACAAATACCACACCAATCCAAACTTCTGTGTCAGTGTGTTTTTATCATTTTCTTTGATGCAAGGTAAGATTACTAATTGTATATATATATATATATATATATATATATATAAATATGCCTAAGCTCGGTATTGCATTAAAAGAACGTTGTGGTGCATTAAAATTAGCATGTGGTGCATTAAAATTAAGTGTCGTACATATTGGGTAGATTTAGTTATTTTAAGCATGTATTTTTTAATTACATGATCTCATTGTTGATCTTATTGTGCACAATTCACCAATTAATTTAAAATTAAATTTGAGTTTGTAATGACTTTGACTACGTTTTGTTGCTTAAATTTGTTTAATTAAAATACAAAACCTATTTAGCACTATTTTTAACTCAAGCATACAGTTATTTGTGGCACTACATTTTCTTAGAAAAAAGTAAAATAAAGTAAATTCAAAACAGTTTTACACAGTTTTATGAGTATGGAGTTTATCAGCTGCATGGATTTGGATGAAAAGACCATATTATGAATGCAAAAACGTTTTAAGACAACTAAGTTGTATTTTTTACAGCCCAGTCTCCTGAAGATGCGTATAAATAGCACGAAGTGTAAAACTCGTGCAATACATACGCCAAATTCCACTTTGGCGTGCATATGATACCCCAGTCCTTCCCATTCACTTAAACGGTGCCTCTTTTTTTGTCGTTTTATTTATTGGTTTCTCAATTTTTTGCTATTTTTTTTAAATTTTCGCTTGGGTTTAGGGTTAGAACAACTTTTTGTTATATAAAAATGACATCCAAACAACCCCAACTCTAACCCCAACTCCAAGCGACCATGGCTTAAATATGGACAAAAACATGGAGAAACCAGTTATTAAATAACCTCATTAAGCAAATCTAAAATCTAACCCTTAACCCAAGCGAAAATGGTTTAAAAAATAGAAAAGAATGAGAAACCAAAAAATAAAACAACAAAAAAAAGATGCACAATTTAAGTGAATGGGAAGGACTGGTGTATCATATGCACGGCAAAATGGAATTTGGCGTATGTATTGCACGAGTTTTACACTTCGTGCTTTTTATACGCATCTTCAGGAGACTGTATTGATTTTTTATTACTTTGCTGTATTTCTTCAGATATTATTTGAAGATAACATTAAGCTAAATATAAAATGTTTTGATTTTGTTACATGTACAATAGCTACAGTACATTTAAAGTGAAGTTAATTCTGTACAGTGTGATAAAGTGCATTGGGAGTGTTTACATGAGCATTATCAGTAGTGACGTGATGTTGGGTACACAACTACATGTTTAAAATTGTAAACAAGTGTTTTATAAATGTTTCAATTTAGCAGAACAGCCTATATAATAGACTTAACAATGTCAGTTTCCACTGTGACCAATCATCATTAGCACCTGTTTATTTTCGTGTTTTAAAACAACAGGAAGTGATGTCATTCAGAGACTTACATTATGGCTGTCCATCATTTTTCTCTAGGGAAATTAGATGTTCTGTCAAGTTTTCTCTCAAATGCATTTTTAAATGTCTTATCATCTCTCTTTATTTCAGAGTGTTTTTTTGTAGGCAGTCCTCTGAAACCTCACATACACCCTCCACTGCACTGCAAGGGAGAAACCACACGTTTCTGTTCCACAGAGATTCACCAAGATGTTGCTTATAATCTCAGTCAGCGAGCTCAAGAGCTCTCAGTGTCCTGCTTCATTTTTTTTCCTGCATGATCTTCTGCAGATCTGATGTGACAGTCGCTGCTGGAATTTGTGCATGGGAAGAAAACCGTGAGTCACACAATTACTGTCAGTTTGGAGGATGAATTAAACACACAAGCATATGCACTTAATGTAGTATCACACACGAGCATGTAAAATCTTGTTGCTTTTAAATTTATTATTAGGGACAGATGCTTTAATGTAACATACCCAAAGTGGCCTAGTAAATAAATAAGAGTCTTTGATGACTTCTGTATGGGGTTTGTGTCCCTTATGTGTTAAAATATAAATGAATGCTATTTTCGGAAAAAATCTATACTAATACGACAGCAATGCATATTTACATTCATGCATTTGTAAGTTGCTTTGGAAACAGGGGCACAAAGGGACACATTAACATGTGGATCTTACAAAAAAAAAAACATTTTACTACAAATGAAAATAATATATATATATATGCGTATAATCTGTGAAATATAGATATATAGTCTATTGTTTACATCAGATTTCGCATGACCGTATGGTAATACATTATAATATACAATCTGAGGACTATTTACATCGTAACATGTTACGTTACACTCCGTTAAACACATGAACCCGCCTTCAAAGTTTGTATTTAAAATAGGGAGGTAGTATAATAGATAATCCAAACAGCGCCGTCGAAAACATGACGTCCTTTAGAGAGGTTACCAATCGCTCGCTCGTTCCTCCATCAGCCAATGACTTCATGGAAAATATTGATAGACAAATCATGTAGCCAATTATATAAAGAGTTCAACGATCTCTGTGTAACTTATATGTGTTTGACTTCATGCTGCGCTGCAAGAACTGACAGAGAGATGATGTCAAAGTACTGCGAGAGCGAGTCCAAATTAAACTATTACGTAAGATTTCTTGAAGAGCTCTCGCGGTACTTTGACGTCACCTGACTGCGGCGCCGCATAAAGTCAGTGACGCGACTGACGTACGAGGCGGCTGACTTTTATCTGTTCCGCCCCCAGCTTCTTTTATTTTTCTTTTGTTTGTGTGCCCGAGCTTTGTTTAAAGTCTGGGGAGACGCACAATTTTTAAATGTGGAAAAAAAAACTTAGAACTTAGCAAACATGTCTGAGGGATTTAATTTAATTTTAAGATTGAAAATGTTTTGGTATATTACTTTATTTTTTATTTCAGTGTTTCTTATTTGATTCTCAGTAGTGTAATGGAGCATTTGCTTTACTGTATTATAAATACTTTCTTGTCTTTAACATCTAATTTTGTATTTTTTTTTTTTTTGGGGGGGGGGGGGGGTTAAGAATAATGTTATAAAACTTTTCATTAGTCTGTTTCATCAAAAGCATTACTGACATATTCCTATTTTCACCCAAATACATTTTCCCTCTTTTGCAGCTTTAAAGAGAAACAATGCAGAGAAGGAGAAGATAAGGTGACCTGCATTCGACAGGTCTCCCGACAGGCTTAAATATCAATCCACAAAGGCAGAAATTAAGCCGCTCCTTGTAAATCCAATACCATTCAGTAGATGAGACACTTAGCAAATAAAAAAACAACACTATTAGTTGAAATAGAGTTATTTGAAAAGGAACAAGCTAATGAAAAGATTAACTGGACCCTGTGCTTCGTGAACTGATTTTATTGCATTTGTCAAAATGGGCCGCTCAATAACCCACAGGGAATAAATGCCCCACAGTATCTCTAAAATTAAATAAATCCATCCCAAGAAGAACAATGGCTTGAACTAAGTTTGAAAGTCACTGGTTTAAAACCGTGTGTCCTTTAAAAGCAATAAATCGAACGTTTTAAAACTTTAGGAAGGATTTTATTAAATACTGTATGACCTCTGATGAGGAGTTTAAGAGTTGAAAGGCAAACTTCTGATGCACTACAATCATATATAAAAATGATTTTTGAGTAAAACCTCATTTCAAATGTGGATTTTGGGATTCATGTTTAAAAGTCTTTAGACCTTAAATCCATCAGATAGGAATAATGAATGAGTTATTATCCAATTAGAGTTAAAAGTCTAATAAAGTCACGTGAAGTCCTGCCTTCGATCCACCCAACAGTGGGTTTGATGGAACCGGCCATCTGCTAAAGGTCTAAGGGTTTTTGCATATTATTTGCATAGACAATGCTGTGCTATACAGTATGACTGATGAGTATATGTGCTGCTGATTTGTCTTCGTCAGACAGATTGGCGATAACTGGCTGACATCTGCTGTTTGACACAGATACAGTTTGACAGTCTAACAAAATGGCTGGAGCAAAATGGGAACATTTGCATCACTGATATTTATTAATGAGAAACTGTGGCTTGTTTCTTGTAAATGAGATTAGATTTTTCTGTAACACAATATTACATTCAGCTAAATCATCAAATGAAAAAAAAGTGATTGTCACAGATGTTTATTAAAAATTAAGGGACAGTTTCAGACAGTTTTTAGATGAATCCAGGACTAAGCCTTAGGTGAATTGGTGTGCATCTTGACACAAAACAATGCCACTGACATATGCTAAGATTTGGCAGTGCAAGATATTTTTAAAATAGGGCAGCTCAAACATGCAATATTGTCTGGGATGAGGATAAGCCCTGTCCCTAAAGGTTTAGAGAAGCTTTAGCTATTTAAATTGCAGTCACATTAGGATGATAAAAGGTTGAAAGTCGTGTGATCTCTTTTTCTAAAGAGCAATCAGTTCTTCATTCATTGAATCGATGACAGGTGTTATGCCGTGCTGATGGGAGCAACTTTCACCCCACTGCATTGATTTTTTTTTTGTTTCTCTTTATTAAAATCACCTGATCAATCTCAAAATATAAAGCATTTAAATAATGCTCAAATTGAATACAAGAAATACTACATTGTTTTTGTCACTAACATTCTGTTTTTTTTAGCACAGATGTCTTTAAGGCCATGGACCCCTTAATGGATAGAGAGAAGGAGCAGGGACCCCCTTCCCATTTCTTACAAAATTATGTACCTATAGTCACATATTTTTTATTATATTTTGTGATACTGTCAATAATTTCCGTGTTTTTTTGTGATCGTATCACAAATTTCTGTTTATGTGTCATTGTCACGTATTGGTTACTCAACTGCTTTTTCCTATTTTCAAACCATTTTCCCTTCGGTTTAGGTTTAGATTTGGTGTTTGCGTTAGGATGACACTTTAAGTATTGGTTTAGACTATATTTTTTTCAGATTTTTTTATATTTTCTAAATTTTTAAACATTGTCGCCTGGTGTTAGGGTTAGAGTTGGGTTTGGGTAAGGATAAGGGATGTGCCCGAAGCCGAATACGTTATTCGGAAGGGCACGGATAATGTCTTCAAAACAAATGACGAATTCATCCGAATAACAGAAAAAATATTCGGCCAGACATAATCACGTGTTTACTGGATCAGCGCTAAATTATAAACCCCTTAAAGCACATATAATATCTGGGGTGCGTTCTCCGATAACGTTCTCTCTTAGAGCGCTACGAAGACTCAAAAGGTACACCTTAACTACAGGTATACCTTTCCTACGTGTGTTCTCTGAACTATACCTTAGGATGTTGCTTAAGGTAAACCTTCTTAAGTTCGACCTTAGCGGGTGCTGTCCATGGTGGAGGTTCTGAATAGGTTGATATCGATTGCTCGACAATCAATTATTCACTTTATGTAATAGGTTTCGCTGCGAGATAGCGGTGTTCTTTATTAAAGAAACATTTTAGAAATAGTTCAAGTTAAATTTATTAGGAATATCTGTTAAAAATATTTCAAATTGAAAAACAACTAAATTCAACCTTCTATAATTTATATCAAACCCGTGCAAAACCCGCAACTTTATTTCCAAACGTATCATGTTTAAATTGCTCTAATTCATCCGCTATGCCTTCACTTGAAAGGATAAATTATATTAGGGGTTCCCAATAAGTGCGTTGCCCAGGGGAATAAAGTGGGTCGTGCAAGTAATTGGTTGTGCATTACACTTAAAATATATAAAAACAAACTGTTGTTGTTCATTAGTTCACGCGTTTATTGTGCTTGGACAGTGGATGCGCAAGCAGCCTCGTTACAATGCGGATAAAGCTTAATGGACGCATTTCTGGAGCCTGTCTGTCTACCTCAAATATAACATATAATATATATATATTATAAATAAATATATATTATGATTACTTTAGATTTTAGCTTTGATTAGTTTTAATGTGGAAATTGTGTTGACCTTAGGAGACTATAAGCAAGTGCGCAGTTTGTTTTGAATGTTTATAAAGAATATGGCATGCAGTTGCCTCAAAGTTATAAAACATAAAAAATAGCATGAACAATCCTAATTAGTTTCTTTTTTTTTTACCCGATTTATTTATGCAGCTAAAATACTTGCCGGTAGACTAAGATTTAACGGATATGAAATGCACAAATGAAATAGTAGGATTCGCTGTATAGCTGCCAGTTTCATCAACTCCATCACCCAAAATACATTTTTTAAATAGTTTCTTAATCCTGTAGCATTTAATAGTTCGCATTTGATGTCCCTTTGCAAAACATAATTAAAAATCTAACAACCATCAATGTAATGATGTCTAATTATGTGAATGGTTTATTCTTTAAATATAAAAATATTTGCCTAATTAAACACGGAGTGTTTTTTTTTTTTTTACAAATATTTAGTTATATAGACTGCAATGTAAGCTTTTATAAAGCCCCTAGTGGAGTCATGTGGGATAAGGTATAGCTAAGAGTGCTCCAGACCAACCTTCCGAACGAACGACTTACAGAAGTGATACGTAACTAAGAACGTTTCGGAAATCACGTATTAGCGATAAGGTACAGCTTAAGGTACAACTTAAGAACGACGTAGCGTTAAGGTAGTTTCGGAGAACGCAGCCCTGATTATTTATTAATTTAGATAAATATTAATGAGAGAGTTTTTTAAACAATTCGTTCTGTTTGCGCAAATGAGGTATGGACATAGTTAATAATGAGCTCAGCAAGTTTGTTGTAATGCTTTTGTAAATTCTTGTCAAAACGATGTTTTTGAACTTTTCTGTCAGTGCATGTACTTGCGTGTCTGTGCGTTGCGTTTCAGATCTGTCAGTCAGCACGAGTCTTGTTGATCTTAATAACTTTTTAACATAAATCAGTCCCGAATTTATCTCTCTTAATAACTCTTTAAACATCAAGCAAGTCCTGCATTTTATTTTTAAATTCCTGCATGTTTTTAAACCGAAACCAAGATGTCAGACATGACACGCATCTTAGTATACGTTAATCATTTTACTCTCAGAAAATGTACAAATAACGTCATCATTTTAGATGTTTAATTACCAGAGTATTTGAATCGCTAGGCGAGGGATTAATGTAGGCTACTTATTTTTTCTGAAAACATCCCACTCATTTAGACAGCATGGGTCACATATGTAACTGTGCTGAAAGACACAATAAACGCTTAAAGGTTATGTAAAGTCAAGGTGCTCTCAAGTTCAACGCACATAGGCACAAGCTGTATGAGGCTTTGAAAATGAGAAGTTTGTTTTCCATGCCTATTATTAACTCTTTCACCGCCATTGACGAGATATCTCGTCAATTAAGAGAAAACGCTTCCCCGTCAATGACGAGATTTTCCGTCTTTCCGCAATACTGCCTTCCGCAACTTTTTAAACCCGGAAGTATTGCCCTATGGCAAGCGGCTCCATGTCCGTGTCTGTTTTAAAGATCGCTCTGATTGGGATCTCTATGAAAAGTCTGTCACAAAAATGGAATTATCTCTGCTTTTTGCTCAAAATGTGGTGTTTTTGCAGAAACCTACCCATATTCAAAAGCTGATTACAAAAGAACCACTGAAGATAGGATGAAACGTTTTTTTTTTTTGTTGGAAAGCAGAGGGTCTGTTCTTTCATTTGGTATATTGTATGTTTATATATTTAAAGAAGAACATTTTCTGGAAGGCATTAAACTTTGGTGAAAATCATGAAAAACGCTGGCGCTGGCTGGCAACTTTAAAAAAAAAACGCTGGCGGTGAAAGAGTTAATGAGAATCAAATTATTTGTCTTTTTGATTAAAATTTTGTATTATTATTTTTAATAAATATTTACAGTTATTTAAGTTATAATTATAAAAAAGCAAAAATTCATTTAAAATTCCATTTTCATGTCATATGACATATTTCCTGTTTAAGACCCGCCCACTTCCTGTTCCATCCGAATACAAATACATATAATTTTGAGTTACACATACAAATACAGATACAAATACTGACTCCTCTGCACACCCCTAGTAAGGATGTCATTTTATGTAAGTCTTACCCTAAACCGAAGCGACAATTGTAAGAAAATTGAACAAAACAGTTGAGTAACAAATACGTGACAATGACACATAAACAAAAATTTGTGATACGATCACGAAAAAATGCGGAAAATCATGACAGTATCATGAAATAGAATTAAAAAAATGATGTGACTATAGTTATGTAATTTCGTGAGACTGGGCTGGATCCCCAGTAGGTGTATGAAATCAAATTACAGATTTACATACTTTTGTATGACGTTATGTTACAAAGATATTACAATTATTATAAATTTTTGCATACACAAAACTAACATTGGCTACTAAATAACATTTTAATTTAATGACTAGATTTAAATTGGGGAATCTTAATTTTAATTTCAGTTGTTAGACTTTTAATGCATTTTTGTTGGATGCATAATTTCATTAAAAATAATAATTCATTTCAATCATATTAGGAGGATCCCCATTAATACCACCACAGACCCCCAAGGAGCCCCAGACCCCCCTTTCAAGACCCATGGTTTAGCAAGTTCATGCCTAATAATGATAAAGCTCTCACCAGCCTATAAATCTGAGAAAAAATAAAAACGTAATCTTACTCTCTGCTTTGTGTAATTTATTACTTTGTGTTTATAGCATGTGCATATTTTACCTCTTTATTCAGATTTGAGTTTGGATTTACGATCAAAGAATTAAATGTGAAGTGTGAAATCGTGAGCCTCTGCAGAGCCTTGGATGTGATTTTTCGACAGAGATGACAGAATCAACAGAATGCCCTCTGTCTGTGTCTCAGAAACACTGTCCACATCGCCGCTGAACGCATAAAAATGAGGTTTGTTGGGATAACAATGCAGCTATAGTATGCACACAGACTCAATGTGAAATAGCGGTGGTTTGCTGCATATAGTGAAGATTTTGTGTGATGTCATATTGTGGTATTTTTGGTGTCATTTTTAATTAAATGCAATGTGTTGCCTTTAAAGTAAAGTGACATTAAACAGAGAAATATTTAAGAGCTTTGCATAAAATGTATTAATGTTATGAGATTATGTCTCTCTAATGTTTGTATTAAATTATTAGTAGCATTGGCTAAGACAAGCCCTATTACTATTCATGTAAAGCCTAAAGTATTAAAATGACTTTGTCCCACATTAATGCTGACATGTCAGATCATGCAGAATTATCTTTTAATGTTGTAACAAGACACTTCATCTCACAGGACACAATTACAATATATTTTACAATTTAACACATTTATACATGTTTAACTAACCAACCGAATGAAAAGCATTTAATAGTAAATAGTAAATGTAGGTATGTTGAGCAGAGAGAGAGAGCGAGAGAGAGAGAGAGAGAGAGAGAGAGAGAGAGAGAGAGAGAGAGAGATACACAATGGTATGGACCTTCTATAACATTCTTTGCTTGTATTTTCCACCAGCGCAGGATGATTGATTTCCATCTTAATCAAACTGGGCAAACAAGGACTCGGATGCACAGCACGAGACCCAGGAGAGGGACACATGGAGAACAGGAAGAAATAAAATGAGAGAGGAAGAGGAATGAATTGAAAGCGAACGTGAAGGAGTGTGCGGTAATGTATAGAGGTGGGGAGCGGGGCACTGATGTATTTCAATCACACCTGTCACTCACCAGGACAGTTATGATCTCTGAAGAGAAAAACATGACAGCAGCAACAAGTACACATGTGTTAGTAACCGGTACAGGGATGCTATGCAGTTGTTAAAAGATAATTTAAGGCCTATTTATAGACGGTTTCGGCGGCAACAATGTAAAAAAAAAGAGATTGTGTGTTCATCACGTGTCTTTTTAAAATAAGTGCCTGCCGCAGATGCGTCTAAAGGGTTTATGATAAAAGATACGCTCGCGTTTGCTAGATACTCTCATAATCTCATGCATAATCAGAGTTTACTGTTAAGGGAGTGTCTTGCTTGTATTTTGTGAACGTGAGCGTCTATTTTATCATAAACGGTTTTGACGCGTGTGCAGTAGGCACTTATTTTGACAAAACACGTGATGCACACAGAATCTCTCGACACGCAGAACACCTATTTTGGAAAAGGGAAACACACATGTAACACTCGGAACACATATTTTGAATTTGCGCCCCTCGGATGAGCAGTCACGAGCCGCCACTGATGTATATGTATATGTATAGTAAAGCAAAATAAAGTATAAAATAAACTGTGACATATTAGACTTAACAAATTCTTCATACTGTGTTCTAACAGTAAAAATTATAAAAATGTAGGACCAAAAATTATTCAGACACTTTGGCCAGGCCATATATATTTATATATTTTTTAAAGACACATAAATTGTCATTTATAAACAAATAATATAACAAATTATGAACAATAGCCAATATAAAGTATAATATAACAAGCATACAAATAAACAGTGCTTTTTATGTTTTTTTTATGTTGGTCTGTAGAAACGTCATCAAATTTAAATATAAAGTCGTATACTGTGTATCTTAAATAAACTATAGATTCAACTTTTCAACTTATCAGTCAAGACAAATTAATGATTTTTTGGCCATTGGTTTTTGGCCAATAGTATTTGATATGAAAGTAAGTCAACACTTTTATTTTGGAGGCTTTTGCATGAAGGCAAATTGCTAGAAATGTAAGTGCCATGGAAAAGACTGAAAGCCCGTTTTTGTTTGATGTCTGTGTATGCACAAATTTCTGTGAGCTTTGCACACTGTGCCCCCTTAAAAACAATTGGTGCATGACACCCCTGTTTGTTCCCATAGACTGTAAAAAAAAGATGGACGTAGTATCCGTGACGTCACCCATAGGTTTCTGAAGATCGTTTTTGATGCTTAAAGTAGGCGTGGCCTGCCTCGCCATCTTGGCAGCCTGTCATTGCGCATCATTCGCGGATTTCCGAAAATGAGTAAAGAGGCCTGACGTGGGTGAAGCTGAGGTGTCTGGTTGCTGAAACCACGCCCGCCTTGCTCGACTGTAGTGACAGCAGTGGCAGTTCACGTGTCACTCAAGTGGCCACGCCCTTATTTATGCAAAACTTTAAGGCTTAAAATCAACAACGGATGAGTTACAAGAAAATGTACCCCTCACAGTTGTCATGAAGGGCAAAATGAGCTATATAGACGAAAAACAATTTTTGTACCAGGCTGTAAACATGTTATTTTCTACTGTGAAGTTGGCCATTTTAACATGGAGGTCTATGGAAATTGACTCCCTTTTGGAGCCTGCCTCTAGTGGCCAGTCAATTAATTGCAGATTAAATCACTTCCATATTGGCTTCATCAGAGTGATTGGAAGGGTGCCCCTCGTTTGTTCCAGAGGTCAGTTTAGTCACTAGCCAGACCGATAAACAAGCACAGACCAGAAGTTAACTCCGGGCCAGGCACATAACTGGCAATGCACGCTCGTCCAATGAAACCGTCTATTGATCATTTCGAAAGCAATTTATATCATTAAATTGTGTTGCTGAAAGAACTGAACATAGCAAATAATAAGACAACTTCCCATAGCAGAGCTGTTATTGACAAAAACTGTTCAATGAAGTGTGTAACTATTAATTAGACACAATGGTAAAAAACAAAGTTTTCCAACAAAAGAGATTTTATTATTCAACAGATGAAGTGACATAAAACCAAATGAATGTAATCAAATATTGTTTGTTTTTATAGCTTCTCCATCATTTCTTCAACTTTCCTCCTGCAGTTTAAAATGAGTAAATTAAAAACATAAAAATGGCAAACAGATAACGAAAATGGCTATAAAAACGAGCACAATAAACTTGTTTCATTAACGCACAATAACTGTATGATTTAATGCATTGTTGTGATATTTTGCTCTGTTCGATGTGTTTCATTTCTTTTCTCTGTCGTTTATTCACCATCGTGACAACAGCTGTTGCTCCCAAAAGATTTCTAATTACATGTAAGTGCTTTTTGCCTTTCATCAATAGCTGTAATTATAGGGAGAATCAGCAGCAGGCGTTTTTCAGAATTTTTGCCGCCTCTTCTGATGTTTGATGAAGCCCTGGAACGAATTGCCACTGAATTAAATCAAATTACAACAACTTCCTGTTTACAGAACATCATCTCTTCTGAAACGGTGATCACGGTTGTGTAAAAACTTATTGAAGGGTTTCTTGAACGTGAAGGGTTATGAAGGCTGAACACAGACAGTGTACGCACACCTGCTGAGATAACAGCTGCTTTCATTGACTTGCGGTCCATTCTGTTTGCCTGCTTACAATACATGTCAGCCTGTATTTGATCTCTTCATAGCTTCTCACATATTTTGTATGTATACTGAACTGCTTATGATGTCTGAATAGGTATTAAACAAGCAGTAGCAGTAAAATGAATATTTGGACCATGTCAGTAAAAAATAGTAATTTACTGTTTTCTACATTAAACCATCCTACATAATATAAAGAACATTCAGTGAAAATACAGCACCTCATTTATAAATGTTGCATAGAAACTGTCCTAAATTTCACTTTATGATATTTTCTCAAAAGCCTACCCAGTCTCATGCAGATTAATAAGAATTGTGTATAAATACAGTAGCATGACGTGTTAAATCATGTAATACATGCAGCAAATTCCAATTTGGCGTGCAAGTCCTTCCCATTCACGTAAATAGCGCATCTTTTTTAGTCGTTTTATTTATTGGTTTCTCAGTGTTTTTCTGTTTTTTAAACCATTTCCGCTTGGGTTTAGGGTTAGATTTGAGATTTGCTTAAGGAGGTTATTTAATATACAGGTTTCGCCATGTTTTTGTCTATTTTTAAGCCAGGCTCGCTTGGAGTTGGGTTTAGAATTGGGGTTTGGGTTAGGATGTCATTTTTCAAGCGACATGGTAAAAAATTGCAAAAATTTTAAACCAATAAATAAAACGACAAAAAGATGTGCTGTTTAAGTGAATGGAAACGACTGGCGTATCATATGCATGCCAAAGTGGAATTTGTCGTATGTATTGCACGATTTTCACACTTAGAGCTATTTATATGCAACTACGTATATGTTATCCATAGAATGAATGTATGTACAAAAACTTGCATGCCTCACTTTGAGATGTAAAATTTATACTGTATAAATTGCAAATGTTCTTGAAATTGGGCACAGCTAAACAGTTTCAGATCTCTTTATATATATAAAACTGATGCCACGTTTAGCACTTTTCCATGTAAAAGAGCATTTTCATAAAAATAAATTTTGCCATGAATTTTTGCATGCGGACATTCTATGATCTAATCTGTGCATATGAATGCTTTTTAAATAATGCCCATTATCCTGATAAGGGATGTTCGTATTGGCCAGTTAACCGGTAACCAAAGGTAAGAATTCATGACCAATTAATAAATTACATAATAATAATAATAATAATAATAACTAGAAAATGCATTACCAGAGGAACTGCGAAAGTGTGCTTGCTCTGATGCTGCCGATTTAGTTGTTTTATCTTGTGCACATTGGAGTCCCAAGTTCATGTTCAAATTTTGGTTTAATTAAGTTAAAGCATTCCTGAGATATGAACGACTTCCTGTTTGGCGGCGTAAAATGTTAGAATGTTTTTTTTATGTTGTGCATCCTCACATTGAAGACCCAAGTTCATGTTCAAAGTTTGGTTTCAATATGCAAAAACGTTCCTGAGATATGAACGACTTCCTGTTTTGGCGACTACGCCACAGATTTTGTTTGGGTTGTGACGTTCAAACGCTTCTGTAAATCAAAAATCCTCCTTGTAACTTTTGTTAGGCATGGTCCAAGGATCATGTGCGTCCAGTTTTGTGAAGTTCGGACAAAATATGTGATCGGTGAATCTCTTTTTTTGGTTTTCTGTTCAATCCAATATGGCGGAAGAACGACATGGATCCATGATGTCATCTCCTCAAGCACTGCCCAACGTTTTAAAATTTGAACGGGGTCTCTGTGTCAAACGGCCTAGTCGCAGGAGCTGGGCAAAAATTAGGGCGGAATAAGAAGAAGAAGAAGAAGAAAACTTATGAAAAACAATAAGTGTGCTTTTTTTAAGCACACTTAATTATTATAATTATATAATTATTACTCAATTCAATTAAAATCTTATCAGCGACAGGATTGTGCATTAGCATTCTTTATCAACATTATTGACTACTGTAATAGCGATGTATCCCATCATGCCTTGGTAGGCACCAATCAACTATTTACATGCAGGCCTGTACATTTCTAAGGTGATGTTTATGTTATGGCAGGTTGCTCCTGTTGGTATCTGATATTAGATACAGTGCGACTTTGATGCAGCAGGAATTAATAATAACATAAAAAAATAAGATTCTGTCTAATGTAAGGAGGGCATATATAGAGGTGGCGAAGGTGAAGCATCCCTAAACAAGTGCTCTCTTTGGCATCTTTACATTTTATAACCCACCCTCCCCTCCATCTGACGCCGGCCCTTCACCGCTCGCTCTATCTGGGAGTGGGTTGTGCTTTAATAGCCTGTCAACATGAATCTTATGACCACTGAAAGATAGCATGGAGTGGGCAGTCAAAAATGCCACCTTGAATGGTTTCCATTAGCGACCGCCTCCTGCCAGCACAGTGAAGGCATGTTAATGCAAATGCTGTCATCTTTGGCTGACAGACCGCTACCGGTCTGAAGTCTTCTGTCGTTTGACACTTCAGACGCTTTTAAACTCTCTTTCTTTGTGGGCTGAATAACCCAAAGACTTGCTGCTTTAACATACAGTATTTCAATGCAAATACGTTTCAAGATCCATCTTTAAAATGTGTAAGTTACAGTAGGCAGTTGTGGTTCTGCATTCTGTGTGGATGACATTAATTGCATAAATGTATCCAATAAATTAATAGAAAATAGTAATGAAATTTTATTTATAAGTAGGTTACCTGTCGTTTTCCTGACTTTACTACTCATTCTACAATATACAAATGATTCGCTAGAGACTTTTACTGCCTGTGGAAGCAGAATGCTATTTTAAAGAGATGTTTGTGTATATTTTTTAGTGATCATGGCAGAAGTAATTCATAAAATGATGGAGTAGAGCGGGCACATTTCCAGACACGCAGTGGACTCGAGTGCACTTTTAGCATTTCAAAGAAGAGATTTAGACTGCAGTAGTGATTGCTATATATTCTCTATAGCACTTGTAAAGTACAGTATCCTTATTATGGCAATCCATGCTAAACATAACTTTAACATACTGTACTTACAAACAGTTTGCAGGTAATGCATGCAAACTTTTTTTGGTTTACGTTGTGCTATTAACCGTTTTGCATGTTTCTGTTTGTGCATCAGGTGCACAGAATGGGCAGAAATTACCTAGACAGCAGACGACTCCGTGCCGAAAGGAAAACGTCGGCCTGGATCTGGTGTCGTCTGCTGTGCTATCATCATAGTCTTCCTTCTACGTTCATATTAGCCTTATACTTTTTTTCAAACAACCATTGTCCATCGTTCTGAACTTCTCAAGGTCTCCATTACTCTGCCTCTTTATTTTATACCGTGGCCCATTTGAACTGAACAAATTAGTGTGGCGTATAAAATAACTGCTGTAAATGCATATCATCCATTTGTAATTACTTATTTCTTCGCACAAAAGTAGCACTTTGTCCACCCATCAATTGCTGCAGACACGCTCTGCTATTCATTGAGAGACTTCCAAAAGGTTTCCAAGGGGGACAACAGAATGGGTGGATAATTTCAGAGACTGTAAAGTGGAACAATAGGCACTGTTGAGGAAAAATGGTCTTTGGAAAAGGTCCCTGTTCATTAAAGGTAAAGTTCATCTCTATATTGAAATTCTAGCCATCCACTGAGACCTGAAAGGAGAACTAGTTTTTTTTTTTAAATGCACCTGCCAGTAGAGTTTTCACATTAGCTGAAGTGCAGCTATACATCATCAGTAAAAAATCAGGAAAAAACTTAAAACGAACAGCCGCCGAGCACCTGCTTGCTATTGGTTTTACCAACACAATCTCATGGTAATTTTGTAAGTTTTTTCGAGATGGCTAATTCGTACGAACACATAAGGTTAGGGGCTTTTTTTTCTTTTTAACAATGTTAATAATCATTTGCATGGTTTACGAGTTAGCCAACTTGTTAGTACGAATTCCAGTGAGATTAGGCTAGTTTTCCTGTAACTTTATGAATACTGTTGCGTAATACTGTACACATATAGTAAATCAAACTTTACAAATGATTACGACAGACAGATTGTCTGCCAAAAAAAACATATGTGTCATACATATTTTCTTCAGTTGAATTTTCGATTGAATTTGAATTTTCCATTCAAATTTCACCATCATTAATTTAACCCAATTCAAATTAAACTCTAATTTATATATTGTCGCCGTCCGATGAAAACCACGTATGTCCATTTTGCCGATTTTGAGATTTTTTGACGGATTGAATGTCCAGGTTCATTTTCGTATACAGTATGCTTCACATATCTAAATGGCCAATGAAAAGTGAAATCATGTCATCTGATTTTCACGTATATCCATTTGGTGTCAAAGCTGTCAATCACGGCGCAAATCTCCCACCCTGTGGAAGCATCTCGCCGTTCTAGTGAAGTTACATCGAAGCTCAGCACTGAATAGCTGAATAAACAGCCTGGTGAGACAATGACTTTCCTTCATCGAGGTAAACAAGCGTCGAGAGTTGAAAGAGATTCAACGTTGGGTGAAATGCTCCACTCGTCAATTTCAGTTCTCACATGGCCGTCCAATCACATCACAGCTCAAGTATCACAGCTAAAAAGCGCTTGGCTGAAAAAACAGCTGGCATTCGATGTCCCCCAGCCACGTTTAAAAGTTTTGGTGTGCACATCCCTTAGACATACAAATTTTGCACATAGGCTATTTTAATTTGCGCTACTACTCGCCCGCAGGGAGTTTATTATCTCCCCGCGGCCCCGCCCGTGAATTTTAGGAATGTCACAATCTACCCGTTTGAGACACTTTTATGCAGGTATCCGCGGGTTCCTGACCCGTTGCAGGACTCTGAACCAGAATTATTTTCTCTTGTCCAGTTTTGTTTGAAATGCGTCCCAGAGCACCTTCTAAAGTGATTTGAGCGATCGGATTTAAATCCGTCTCAAAAACATTTCGAAGGGCTTTACACCTATTTTTTTTTCAATCGGATAGCTATCTGATCCGAGAAAACACATGATGTGACCAGGTGTAAAAAGCCCCTTAAAATAGTTTAAAGCTCACGTAACACACGCTGTTTCTGCATTTCTGATATTAATCTGGAGTACCTATGGAGTAGTATGACATCCTTTATATCTCTGAAGAGTCTTTAGTTTAATCAGATTTATAAAAGAAAGATTAGCTTTACCGAATCTTTCCGATAACGTACGAAAAAATGAAGAAGGAGGAGTTATAACACGGGAGGAGCGAGTACGAGTCATGCAACACTATACAACACTGTTTTAACTTATGATTCACTACATGTTCGTGTCATTTATATAATATACACGCGCCTATTTCCAACATAAGACAAAAGTCTTACTTACCGCGTGTAACTCGTCATGAAAATCCACCGCATCAAACACACACACAAAACTCCGCTGCTAAGCCGGATAATAAACTATATCCATTGTTTCCAAAAGGCTGGATGTCTTCTCCTTACATCCAAAAACACACTTCTTGTTGTGCCATTGTTGACTTTTGAAATTAAACAAAGCTGAGTGGCGTGATAAGCTGTTAGCAAGCTCTAGCGTCTCCCGCTGACTGACGGCTGGGCGGGGTTTTCCGGGGGAAGTTTTCCGGCGGAAGCCCATATAAAGAAGTGATACGTATCGAAAACCCCTGAAACGTCAGTTAGAACCGTAATCGAAAAAAAATAGCCGAAACTTGTACGAACCCTGGCGAAGTGCATTCGGCACAGAAATACTCTGAAACACGCCCAACTGCATTTTTGACACTTTGCCTACGTTTAGCATGAGGAAACAACTCTATAACTGTGTTAATAAGTCAGAATGCTTGAAATACCATTAAACCCCCCCTTTAAAATAGACATTATTTTCTTAAACACGCATATTATTTCACTTCAGAAGACATTTTTTAAACCACTGCAGATGTTTGGGTTAGTCTCATAATAATCTTAATGCTAGTCATGTGTTAGTATTTTAAACATATTTTTAAAAATCTCTGTTGCTTTTTGAAGAAAGGAAATAAATACTGGGATGGCATGAGGTGACTAAATTATGAATACGTTTTCGGGTGAACTACTTAAAAAGCAGACTGAGCTGATCTCCCAAACCAACTTAAGATGGCTTAAGTTGTTTTTGCAGTTTGCTGTCTGAGAAGCTTCACCGTCATCTTTCGTCCTCCATCTGAAGTAGCTCTTCACGTCCTTGTGATGTCATCCTGAAATCTCTTGCGCTACTCAAGAACATCTGTGTTGATGAGCACAGAAGAGTTGAAGAAACTCACAGCTCACACAAATCCTTGGGCTGATGGACGCCACAGGAAGCCCTCAGGACATGTGACAGCCCGGTAGGCTTCTTCATTGCCGGTTTTCTTCTTCGCTGAGAATAACTGAGGAGCCTCAGCTATGAAAGACTCTCAGCATGGTCCTTCAATATCTGGTCTCATGAGACACAACAGGCCATTTGCTCTTACTGTTTAGTCTGGATGCACAGTTATAGTTGTGTTTTCTTACACCAACCTGCCAATCCAGCTGGAAATAAGCTCAGTCTATGACACCTTTGATGCGTCTTGTGAAGTCACTAGACAATTAAAATGTTATGGTGAGTAATATATTTCAGACACACAGTAGTTAAATGAACTATGCTTGAAGGCACAACCCCACTTTGTTTCTTAAGGCAGGGTTTAGACTGAGTACATAAATATTCACTATTCATGTGTATCCTCTAACAACAGTCATATTACAAATTGAAATTGCGTTTTGTTTACCTTTTCACATAATGGAACGTTCGTCACGGTCAATTTATGGCGAATGAAAGGTCTGAGCTGAGAGTAGTCTTACAGATGCAGATACAGCTGAACCAGCTCCAAGCGACACTGGAACGTATTTACAATAAAGTGGTTGTATATTATTGATGTTGTTGAAAAAGGAATGTGTGATCTACTTGAAATAAAATGAATAAGACAATGTTGCTGTTCACCCATTACGCAACGACCATGGACCAATTGTAGATCAAAGTTGTTTACCACCCCAACAGAAATTTTCCTGAAGGTCACACTCTAAAACGATTATTTGTATTTTTTGAATTTTATTTATATAGCACTTTTCACAATTGTTACATTAATGAAACAAGAGAAAACATAGATAAATCTGACGACAACAAAGTAGCAAAGTACATCGGTTAAAATTAAATCTCACTAGTTAGTGGAGTATTATGTAACGTACAGAAGAAAGTTTTATGTTAAGCTAATGTCAGCTGACTCCCAAGGGGTTGAAAAAACTCCTAGAAGAAAAAACCCTTTTAGGGAAAAAAGTCAATGGGACAAAAAAAACCTTGAGAGAGAGCCAGACATAGCTAGTCATATAAAAAAGATATTATGATATTAAACCTTATACTATAAACACTGACATTTTTTATGTTTGCAAGAAAATGCACAATAAATTTATCTAACTCCAGATATATTTTTTAAGTTGAGTGTACTTATAAAATATAAGTACACTCAATTGATAAATGATAAGTAATTTAAGATTAATTATATTCATAATTGTAGCTTTACTATTTTGAGTAGAATTTACTCATTTTTTATGTTCAGTACACAGATTAATTATGTGGAATCAGATCCATTTTATGGTTCAACTTCTTCATTTTATTTTTCAATCTCTTATTCTATCTTAACTTTCCACATTTAACTACCACATGTTGAGAAGTAAGAAGAGATTCAGTAGTCTCGGTACTGGCATAAGCACATTTACTGCTTACATCATGATTTTTTACTGTGTCACCTATTGTCTATACACAAGCACACTCTTCTGAATGATGGTGACCACAAAACTCAAAACAGAAACTTTTCTAAATCTCAAAGATAATTTAACCTTAAACACTAACAAGTCTTTTCTTTTTGTTAAAAACACAAAAATAGTGTTTAATTTCAAATTTAACTCTCCAAATGCAGTCCCATTCAAAGCATGCTGGAAAGTACAAGTCTACTGCATGGTTAGTTATGTTTAATTAAATAATTCAAGTCGTTTCAACAGAAAATTATTAAGTTAATTTCCTTCTAACAAATTTGGGTTGGTTTTACATGGTAAAATTAAGTGAAATTTATTTAATAATTTGTTAATTTAGGCTTCCTTATTTTTTTGTGTCATTTTTACTTTTTAAATTTTTTAATAGAATGTAATTTTTTTTTTGTTTAGTTTTAACAATTTTTTTCAGTGAAGTTTTTTATGGGAATTAAACATTTTAACCAATTGTGCAGTTTACAAGTGGTTGGTTGTCGCTGGGCAATCCAGTAGCAAAAGTACTATATATTAAATACTACATATAAAAAAATAAGAATTAAAATATTAGATTTGCATTTTTAACCCAGCTTTGTATCCAAAAGGGACAATCCCTTCCCCTGGGTTGTAATTGTACATATGCTGGGTTATTTAACCAAACGGCTGGGCTCATCCTCTTTTTTTACTTTTTTTTGGGAGTTCAGTATTATCAGAAACAAGAAAGCTAAGTTCTATTTGGTCTGATTTTGATGAGAATGAGAACGATTTGGGCACCTGTCCTCAACCTTTACATGATACTATTCTAACACAATATGACGTCATATTACTTGCAAACACCCTGACTAGAGATCTTCTTGGGTCCAAAAAAATGTACCCCACCCGAAATGACACTAATCGTTTTCCTGAACCAGATGTGCATTTTTTTTTTTTTTTTTAAAGAAAGATCAACCTGAGACAAACATGGCAAAATTAGACCCAACCAAAAACAATAATCCTGTAGTAAATACACGATGAGAGCGAAGCGATGTCATGTCATGACACTTTAACCAATGATGGAATTGAAACAACCCAACATTTTTTACAGTGTAGTTTCTCTACTTGACATCCGTGCAAGCATGCCAGGAACAAAAAAGCTAAGTGGTGTACTGTGATTAAACTAAGATTTTTCCTTAAGCTTAAGTTAATTCAACTTTTTCATACAACAATTTATAGCAACTCCTCACTAGTCAAGAAAGTTGAAATGATTTGGTAATTGAATTAATTGGCTGATCAAATTTAGAAATTGCAACAAAGACTTTTTTAGAAAAGTTTACAGCAAAATAATTTAATGAAGAATTAATGTAAGCGTTCAGTGTTCAGCTCTAAAATGTAGTTTCTGTCCTGTTTGCCCATTAAAAAACATTACTATTATTGTCCGTGGTAACTGCCCAATTGCCACAGATTTCCTACTAGAAATGAGATGGGACACACTCAATATATTTCCTGTTATGGTGAGGTTTTGTTAAAAGATTTTGCAGGTGGTACATTTAAATCCATCAAAACACCAACAGCACGTCAGGACCAAACCCTTGCACATCTGATCTGAAAGATCAGAACAATCACTGAACTCACTGGGAGAGAGAAGAACAGTGGAGAAATGGTTTTATAATAGGTTATTTCTTTGAGCCCCTTTAAACACTGGTTTATTTCACTATAGTGCTAAAAGAAGCTCAGCTAGTAGTTTACCTTCCCTGCTGCTTATAGAAAATAAAACGCTCTCTTCCTACTGTGCCCGACTGCAGATTATTCTTGGCTGTTACCGCGGTAAAGAGTAATGACTTTCTTTCGCTAATGCATTCATGTAATGCCATTGCACTCGCTGCGTTTGTCTGCCACTGTCTGGTTTGATTAGTCTACGTGTATTTATAACACTGTTTCTTGTGCATTGCTGTTTCACCTCATGGATAAATAAAGTTTGACAGACAGACAGACAGTCTGGAGCTAACAAAACCTCTCAAGATCATATTCCAATCATATTTTACCCGAAAAGACAAAAATAAGAAATGTTGTTTTGTGCATAGAAAATGAAGCCTTTACAGGATCAATACGATTCATAAAAGTAAAGTCACAAGTGCACTTACACATCACTGAAATTAACAGTGGCATCCATAAAGCCAATGTCCAAATATATAAATATACTCTAAAGCAAGCCTTAAATGAAGAAGAAAGTTTATGGATTTTGAAACATTTTAAACAATGAAGTGCTATGATGTAAAAAAAAGAAACATTTTACCATTTATAGGTCACAGTTCATTGCTTTTTAAAACATCCGTCTTAATCCATCTATACAGTCACTATAAAAATATGCAGCATTTTTGTCCAATCAACATTTATGTTTATATTTTTTAACTCATTCGCTGCCAACCTATTTTTTTTTTAAGTTGACCACAATTTTTTTGTGATTTTCAAAAAAGTTTCACCAATTTCCTTCCAGGAAAATGTTCTTCAATAAATATATAACCATACAAATATACGAAATGAAAGAAATAACCTTCTGCTTTCAAACAAAAAACAAAAAAACAGGATTTTTTCATATCTTTATTTTTTTCTGCTTATAAACTTTTAAATATGGGTATTTTTCTTTAAATACTAGTTTCCACCCTGCGCAAATATCATTTTCACGTTTAGCGCCACGTTGTTTAAATAGCAAATGCATTTGCGCCCCCTTTTGCGCCCATTTGCGTTCTGGTCTGAAATCGAGGTGTGTTGTTGGTGCATTGCTATTTTGAGGCAACTAAAATAGACCACGCCATTGACCAACAAAAACCTGCTCTAAAGTCTATGGCGCAATATGTTTTTTGTTATTTAAAGAGTGCATTAGTAATATGCGCCTAAACGGGACGACAACACTGTTTTGCTTATCACATACATGGATGCGCAGCAGCACAGAACCGCTTTTAAATATGAAAGATTAAAGGATTGAATGTAAAAGATTATTATTGAATCTCTTGGACATAAATGAGGACCGATTATGAGATATTAGAGAGCTGCTTTACCAGTAGCCTGGTAAGTGAATAAATGCTTTGCTTTAAACAAATGCATCTGTTTTTAAATGTTTTTAAATGCTATCTTACGGATTTATTGTATATGATGACTCTGTACATGTGGATATGGTAAGCTGTGAAACATTTTAAGTAATGCTTTGAAAAAAATCCCATGGCGCTGTTCTGTTTCTGAAACGCTTCGGCTATCTGCATGTTCGTAAATCCTTTATCTCTTGTTTGTATTTTTAGAATACAAACATGTTCTTGCATATTTGCAAATTATTTTATGAGATTACATTGATTACACTCTAAAAATTTCTGGGTTATGTTTGACCCATAATGGGTAAATATTGGACAGAACACGTGCTGTGTTAAAAATTACCCAATGTTGGGTTGTTGTTATGCAACCATGGGGTATAATAACCCAGCAGTTAGTTTAAAATAACCCAGCATTGGGTCAATTTTTAACCCAGCACGTGTTCTGTCCAATATTTACCCATTATGGGTCAAACATAACCCAGAAATTTTTAGAGTGTAGGATATCAATACATTTACAGCAATTCAAAGCCTGCTATTTGTACTTCTATGACTGAAAGAAAAAGGCTTTTAAAGGTTTTAATATTCAATAAAAGTCAATTAAAATGAAAACAACACTTTTTAACACAATTTTTTAACATTATTCTTAAACTGGTGGTCTTCTTCCTCCGCTTAGTTTTTCAGTTTACAAAGTCCTTAATTTAAATAGCGATTACGCATAGCGCCAGCAGAACTGGCTTTTAAAGGGGATGAGAGATTAGACTCTCATTGGTAGGGGTGTAACGATTAACCGTGCAAATGCGCATTTTCTCAAAGAATGAATTTGAATGAATTACGGTGAAATCCAGGCACATCCGAACGCCAGGCGGCGCTCTCGTGCAGAAACTTCCTTTGTGCCACAGAAGAAATAGCATTACGAATGCTATTCCAGGAAATGTCTACAGGAATATTTATATCACTGTTCTTTAAATTGTTTCAGGAATTTTCATGATAATAAAGAAGATTTTCAATTATTTGGTTTAACGAGTGTTGCTTTTTTAAATGCACATTATAAAAAACTCCAACTCGTTATGATTTTAGATTGATTAGGACTTCCTACTGACCAATTGCCGTAGTACACTCACAAGCTGTGCATTAAACAAACAATCGCAGCCTTGCGATTCACAGGGCCGGCGTCAAGGGGGGGCATTCGCGGGCAGTGCCCCCCAAACAGGTTGTTGTGCCCCCCTTCAAAGTTTTTTATTAATTTAATATATATCAAGAATAATTAAAATAAATTAAACATTGAATGTTTCATGACTTTTAATGTAATCAAATGAGGAAAAAATAGTTGATATAGGTTTTCTTTTATTAAAATAGACCAGTTCTCTGATTGGAGGAGTTAGCTACGTCAACAATAACTAACGTCTCGCAGATTCGCTTAGAGATCCTTTAAGGAAGTTTAATGTTCGTACACGCCGTCTTCAGCTATTTTAAAGGTACGTTAGCGTTGTTTTAAATTACGTAAGCTTAAATGTGAAGTGTGGCTATAGACCATTAACAGCATTACGACGTGATTATGGTAAAGCGGCTTTTTAAAGCTAGGACGCGATGTGTGCTGCGCTATGAAACCCATTCATTTCAATGGCTTGTGCCGTGCGAGGGCGCGAGCGCGAGCGCAGCGGAGCTCAGCTTGCGCTCACGCCGCGGTCGAAGTTCAATAGTTTTGCGCATAGTTTGTGGTCTTTTGCACTTTATACGTGAAATGAGCTGACAGTCTGTACCAGTTGTATGAGTGTGTGCTTGCACTGTATTTGTTGTTTTAATGTCTTGTTTTTGCAAGTTATTGTTGCTATTGCGTGCCCCCCATTGAAAGCCAAGTGCCCCCCTCATAGTTATGGTCTGGCGCCGGCTCTGGCGATTCAGAATCGATTTCAGACAGGCATTTTTAATGGGACACACGGTTGAATCGTTACATCTCTACTCATTGGTTTATTGCATGTTACGCCCAAAACACACCCATTACTCATTAGGAAAATATGTACAACCCTTTTCGACCGTGCGCTCGGCGCACAAACTATTTTTCGCATCATTAAATTAGCAAAAGTGGACCTCAACTGTTCACAGTTTCAATGCAGCTTCAAAGACTCTAAACGATCCCAACCCAAACGTTGTTGTTTGTGGCCAGAAATTAATTTATGTCTTTGTTCATTGTCTATTGTTTAAAATGCACTGCAAGTGATCGTTTCACATTTGTGATGTGTGACCTTTTCACGTGATAACGTAATACGTAAGGTCGCCAGTCCTGGCGCCATGGGCGGGCTTTGGGTGGCTGGGCCCACCCTGTGAGTCACCAGTGCCCGCCCTGGACGAGCCTGCAGTCTCCCCTTTAAAAAATATATATATATATAACTTCTGAATAAAAATAAAAATGTGTTTGGTTTGATTTAAAAAATATATATTTTAAATTTGATTGGTTTGTTGATAGTGAGCGCGAAAATGTTTGGTTGTTTGCTAAGCATAGCGCCCCCGCTTAATGTTAAGACACGATTGAGTGTTGCAGTGAGACTGACACGTTATGGTTCTGCGCTGTTATCTTTGAACTATTTTCACTGCTGAAACAACAAAAACAATCAACATTGTGTATAAAATGTAAGTGACTAAGTATTAATTACTTGTTTAGTGAACAGTCATATGAAATCTGTAAATGTTTAACCGTGATGTAATGCTGCTTAACTGTATCATGTTATCAAAAACTAAAGATTTTTACCGCAGTATGTTTAACCCACTTTGTTCACACTCTTAACTCACTTTGTGTTAGCTGCGCTTATTTGTTTAACTTAGCATTATGGCACTTTCGGTCGCCATTGAGACTAAAGGATGCAGAATCATTTTCGTGTTTTGGTGATTCTTATTGGCGTTTTTAATCAGACTAGGCTACTTGTTCGGTCGAGCAAGTTAAATTCTCTTTCGCTTGGCCTTTTAAATAATCCACTTGTCCCTGATAGGCGGACAAGCGTTGACGTCGAGCCCTGCGACATGTGTTTGACTGGTCCAATCTTTACGACTTCTCCGTTATTGCGTATGTCAGTTCTTCCTAGTTTTTGTCCATTTAATTGCAGTGAGGTTGATCTCACTTAGTCCACTAAAGTCTAATATATGGAGAAAGAATCCTGGAATGTTTTGCTAAAAAAACACTTTATTTCTTTTCGACTGAAGACATAAACATTTTGGATGATATGGGGGTAAATTTTAGGGATTTTTTATGAAAGTGGAGTAATCCTTTAATTGTCTAATATAAATGAGTTTGGATAAAGTATTTCCATGTAAATAAAAACTGGGCCTCACAGGACCACAATTTGCACTTCACTGGAAATGTGCTTTGTGGGAATAGTCACCTCCGGTTGGATAGCACTCGAAATTTATCCTCCTGATCTTTCTGGGACCTCTACACATCTAAGGCATATCTTTAGGCAAGAGCAATCCCACTGGAGTCATTGATTTCTGGACAGTTTGATAGTGTCTGTTTACCTGCCGTATTTTAGGTAGGCGGCAGAAAATGCTGTAAAACTGTTGTTCAATTGCATCAGCTGACCGCCAAGCACTTTTCGTTTCATCTCATCCTCTTAGACCCCTTAAAAATCTTTTTTTTTCTACCTTGTCTCCTTCACTACCATTAAAGTTCAGGTCTGTCTTGTCATCTCATTGTTTCTATGTCCGCAACTTCTCTCATTATCTCAGAGCATTTCATCTTCACTCTTCAAAATAAAGGTTGTAAAGGGGTTCATCGCAGCGGTGTCATATAGAGAAACCATTTTTGATTCTACAAAGAACCTTTTAAGTTTCTTTAAAGAATTATATACTGACATCGACCATAAGAATCTTACAAAAACCTGAACAAAATATCCTTGAAAGTGATGTATTTTTTTTCCGCTTTAAATGTTCCTCTGTGCCACTTTAATGAGAAGTTTCATTAAAAATATAATGGCATAGGCTGAGCAGAAACATTTATAATTTTGTATAAACAACAGCGGGAGTGTAATTTACTAACCTAAGGTAAATATTGTGCCAAATATTGTATTAGTATTAGTCATATTGCCAAGTGACATACTGTATTTGTGCCAAAATTATGTCAACAAATAAAGCTACGGAATAAGAAGCATTTGTCATTTCTACAATATTTTCTCATTCTGTCCACAAACCCAAAAATCTGCAACTTATTTCTGGGTTGAAATTTTGAGAACTGCTGTCATAGGGTATGTGAGGTGACTGACTCATATGTACCCGCCTGCACATCTTTGCAATACACATCAATGCTTTAACACACGTACACACTAGTCAAAGTTCAAACAGGACCTCTTCTCATGAAGAACAGTCACACAGATCTCAGAGATGCCTGACAAAATATGACAAAAGCCAGCGAATAACTCAATCATTATCTCTGATCAGAGAACAGTTTGTGCTGCAGTGTCAGGGCGCTTGGGGACAAAAAGACTTCACAGCACCTCCGGTAGAGTCTGTGCAACTTGTGTGTGACAAAAAAAACAAGTGAAAGGAAAACAATATTGTGGCTTTAAGATGTCCAAGTGGCCTTATCAACATCATGATGCTGTGCTGCCCACTGTAGCATGATGTCTTATACATAATGACCCATATATACTCACAAAGAAGATCACTTTGTTATCTCAATTTCTTTTATCTAGAAAGCCGAGGGATCCTGCATTCTGAAAAAAGACTCGCGTGCGTCTTCTCTGGAGTTTCAGAATAGATCTCAATAGTGTCACGAACCGCTCAGATTTGACATGCAGCCAAAGTCTGCAATAGAAAGTCGTAATTGCAAATATGATTTTTTTTGTTCAGTTCGCCTTAGCTATGCTATTGACATCAATATAAAGCTCTATATTATTACTTTGTCAACCATTGACTTGTGACATTGATTTGTGCATTTACTGGCAAAGAATAAAGTTGATGGCAAAATTAAACATAAATGAAAATTGGGATCTGAGCTATATAAGCAATAAAATAATCCTTTGTTTTGGTTTGGTTTGGAGATGTAGTATGTCAATATAATACTAATATAAATGTTACAGTATTGATTTCTTGTTGATGGTGTATAATAAATATCTATTTTTTTCCACAAGTGATCATCAAATGGAACTGAAACATAAAATTACTGCATTCATAAACCCACATAAAACAAGCAGATGTGATTATACTTTATTAATAAGATTTTGTGTCCGTATAAAACTAATAAGTACTGATTTTACAGAGATTACTACATTGTGTCCCTCAAACACAACTCTAAGGGGGCATGCACACCAAAGCTTTTACGCCGGCATATGTTTTTAATTGATTTTAACGAAAGCACAGCATTTTTTTTTTTAAAGCCAGCAGTAAGCGTTTTTTTTTTTTTTTTTTTCGCTATGAAAGCTCAGCGATTAGCTCTGAGAGTTAAAAAATATTCAACTGTGGGTCAAAAGCTCAGCTCGAAAAGCAAACAGCCGAGCGTGGAAACAAAACATCAACTGATCTTGCATTTTGTTATCCTCGCCATCAAGGAGAGCGCGGCTCATGGTTGCGTAGCCGCGGGTGACACCACACCATGGGAGCGCATGGGAGCACTTTGGAAAGTAAGAAACGCCTTGACTCTACTTTATCTCGCGTTGTTAGACAGCATAAATAAAAAATCTAACGAATACGAAACAAAGTGAATAAACAATTATGTTTATTTAAAGTAATTTGAAGACGCCAAACTATCATTCTACAACTAACGTGTGTTAATGCCATGAATATAGCCATAGATGCTGAAACTGGGTCAGAATGGCCAGACCTAAATCCAACTGAACATGTGTATAATGATTTATAAATTACTATCTGTAAATGTTCCCATTCCAACTATGTTTTCACAAATGGGACGCCTGTTTCATGAAAATTAAAAAGCATCTAATAACATTTATTAAAAGTAAACTTTAATTAGGTTTGCACTTCTAATTTTCAATTTTTTTGTATTTTTTTGCTGTTTAGACTTTTAACATCATTTAATTTTAAAAAAATTTCAGAGTCATTATCTTGCTGTGCCTTTATAAAAAATAAGTTTTGGTAAATCTATAAAAGAGTATAGTTGCTATGCTGTGATTTGAGATGAAGATGTGGAAGACCATTATACTATGTACATTACTATATTTATTTAAAAGTACAGTATCTTTAATTAGATTACATTAAAGTCACAGCCAACAATCTATATAGACATTTCAGTGAAGCAGTAAATCTCAAAACAAAGTTAAGTTTACAAGAAATAAATGATCAGTTCACCATTTTAAAACATAAGTGGAATTAAAAGTGAAAGATAGGTGACGTGCACACCACGCTTTAACACATCATGCTGTTCTAAACCTGTATATTTTTTTTATTTTTATGAAAACAAAAGAAGATATTTTGATAAATCAGGCACACAGAGCTTTTCAAATCGATGAGTTTTGTACAAAATCAGTGGGTTCAGGAAGAGAGTATAATCTGGAGCTACAAAAATGTACGTGTATGTTTTTCGAAACCATAACCACGCGAACACATTGTATTATACCAAATACACAAAATAACGTTGTTTTAGCAATGAAATAGGTGCTCTTTACACATTTAATACGAAGTAAGTCAGCTGATCTGAATCTGAAGATATAGGTAATGTGTATTTTACCACTCACTCACTTTGCCTTAAACCTATATGCCTTTTATTTCCAAATAACCATAAATAAGAGCTCAAAGTGGTCCAAAACTTTTAAACCTTTTGAAGCTTAATGCCCTCAGCCCTAAGGTCATTGTGTTTGATATTGTTTGGGTTATCATCCCTTCAGGTAGCATTGGCTGACAATAAGGTTGGAGAACTCATTTCTCTGAAGCATGCGTTATATTGAACACAAGGGGCCTCATTTATAAAGCCTGCGTACGCACAGATTTGATCGTAAAGTGTGCGTAGGCGAAAATCCACGGCAAAGTCCATATTTATAAAAACCGTCTTTGACGTGGAAAAGTGCTTAGCGCCACGTCAGGGTCTGAGCAGACGTACGCACTTTTGCTTGTCTGATTGCTGCAGGTTTTTGGAAATATAAGCCATTCTTGCTGTTTGAAATTGGGTTTAAACATTGACAAGCGCTTTTTATATGTCTGACATTAATTACGCATCGTTTAAAAGCGGAGATCTGAAACTGCTCGGCTGCGCGCACAAGTTCAAGTTCATTTCTGATTTATAGATTTGAAAGGGGTACGCACGTTTTCTGCGCGTACGTTCGGTTTATGAATCACACGTACGCATTTTTGTTAAATGATCGTAAGATCAAATTTAGGATGGTTTTTACGCAGCATTTTATAAATGAGGCCCAAGGTCCATCGATCTATGCACCATCTTTGGATTGTAAAGATTTTAAAGACCAAAAGACTGAGACACAGCTGTTGTATTTAAAAGTGCAAGTATAAAATATCAAGTTACGACCAACAGCAGAAATTTACAGTGTGTTTTACAAGCAGTGGTAAAGCACAATGAGTAAAAACCAT
The DNA here is from genome assembly GCA_025389145.1 of Misgurnus mizolepis. Lineage (NCBI taxonomy): Eukaryota > Metazoa > Chordata > Actinopteri > Cypriniformes > Cobitidae > Misgurnus > Misgurnus mizolepis. Next base: position 27,124,918 of record JAIFKI010000025.1, on the reverse strand, counting down.
CAAGTGTCCACTACTGACATGTCATTTTAGATGCTACTTGATGAAATGTATGCATAGTTGATTCATCTTTGACAAATCTGTAAATGCACATCATAAAAAAGCAAACTAACTGAATGATTTTAGCCAAAGAGCTCTGGTGTCAATGCACGTTTGCAAAAATGAACCCTGGAGATGTTTCAGCAGCATCTTTTTAGTATAGTATGAGCTATTTTAAAAGAAAGCAACATCCTTACATTGAAAAAAAAACACAAGGTACACGTAACCAGCAGTCACTTTCTGTGTGTTGAGCTAAGCGAGTATGAGGGAGTTAATAAAGAGAGATGATATGTGGTGGATTAATGCAGTGCATCTGTCATGAAGTGTTTGAGAAATGATGAGATTTGGTTGACTCTATTCACATTCAGTTAGAATGCTCAGCGATTTACACGTGTGACAGATGAGGTCTAACGGCAACGTACAATGACGGGTTTACACCCGAGAGTCACTGCTGGATCATGTTAAGTACTCAGACACATGACATATGACATGTCAAGAACAGTATATAACACGCGTGCATGTGTGCGAGACATGCACACAGCCCAAACAAATTGCTGAAACACACTGATATTTTAAATATAAAAATGATGATCAAACCAATGCTGTGAACGCTGTACAATGTTTCTGTATCAGTATTTTCTGGGCAAATATGCTGACAGCAAGCAATTTTGCATTTAAAAGTCTAATTGGAGGCCAAGGCAATATCAAGGCAAAATTTGGGCAGCCAGTGAAACTTTCTAGACGTCTAATTATAGCAAATCCTGTCATCACTGTTGACTTTGCTTACATCTGTTCTTTTTATTTAACCGGGTTAAAACTAATTATGATTAAAATATATTTTACAAGAGTGACCTGGCCAAGAAAGGCATCAACAAATAACAAGAGTATACAAATATACAATGTACAACAAAACATAAAAACACACTCAAAAAACACTACAACAATTTACCAAAGGATAAAACGTAGTTTGTTAATATAGCTTAAACTCATTTAATAACGCAAACATGGTAAGCTGTAGAGCATTCTGCAGCCAGGTTATTCCAAGAGGAGGGGACATTATTTAAATATAAAACCTGTTAAGTCTTTCCCCGCCATTGACAAGTTATTTCGTCAATTAAGAGAAAACATTTGCATAAAAAAACATGTTTCTGATAAATTTTTATGTTAATCTGCACTAGATGTTACCCAATAAAAAAAAAAAAACTGAAGCCAAAACATTATTTACTAATTTTAAAGTCTTTAAACTGTTTTGATAACTGTTCAGAATCTGATCTCTAACAAAATTCCTTCACAAAAATGCAATTATTTCAGCTTTTGCAAAAAAATTTAGTTTTAAAGAAAAATAGCCATATTTATGAGTAAAACAGCTACAAAGAATAACTTGTATGTGTATAAATATTGCTGTGTATGTGTAATATATGTATGTGAATATAACTTTTGAATATATATTTTAGGGAGTATGGAGTACATAAGTTTTACTGCTTCCTATTCCCTTTTGTACGTAAATTGAGTAATTTTTTTATTTTTGTTACTGGAAAAGAAGTTTTATTTTGTTGTTAATATGTGTTTTGTTTTGTTTTACAAATTTTTAAAATTAATTTTTAATAGTATTTACATGTTTAAAATAAATAAATAAATAAATAAATAAAAATAAAATAATAAGCAAAGAAAAAATATAGAGAGGATGAAACTATTTTACCTGTTTTGTTTTGTGTTTGTTTGAAAACAGGTTGTCTGTTCTTTCATCTGATATATTTGTATGTTTATGTTAAAAAAAAAAAAATCCTGGAAGGCTTTTTGTAAAACTTGTGAAAATCACAAAAAATGCAGGCGGGCAACTTTAAAAAAAATTTTGGTGGGGAATGAGTTAATACCCTGGGAACTTTAAGATGCAACAAATAATTTTTAAACAAAGTTTGTAGCATTCGTTTAATTTGAAAAGCCTCGCCTTTCGAATATAAAATGCAATGATGGATAATGGAGTATCAGAGTAACTCATAGTAGGACTACTGGATATCAAGTCTATGGGCAAATGACAACTATTGCTTGCTATGTAATGTCCATGCAAACCTGGCTCTTTAAAGAATGTCATTTCCTTTTCTTTATGCAATTATGGTGGCAGTATTTTTAGTATTTGCTAAAGATGACATTTGTTGAAAATCTGACATTTTCCATGTTTAAGTGCTATAATTGGGTCCCAAGTGCCTCGATCAACATATAAAATGTAAAAAAACACACTAACTTAGTTTTGGTAAACCATTCTCTGCAAGCATGTAAAAAAAAAAAAAATTATAATTTGTCTCCCCTTGTGATGTCAAAATCCAACCATGGTACTGACATTTCTGGACATTTACTGCAAAGACAGAGCGCGAGAGCGACAGATAGAGAGAGATAGAGAGAGAGAGATAGAGAGAGAGAGAAATGCAGAGAGAAAGAAAAAAAATATTTAACTGCACAATTGAGTTCATGGCGTTTACACCCAAAAACAACACATTTTTGCTCACACCTACAAAGGGGCAATTTTAGAATAAATTATTTATATGGTATTTTGAGCATTTTACATCTTAAAAAGTCTTGTGAAATGTCCCCTTTAATGTACTGTTTGATCAAATTTTAATAAACTTTTTCTTAATGGAGGTTACTGTATAACATACAGATCTGTGCATACGTGACCTTGCCTCCATTGCATCAGGTTGTGCTAAAACATGAATGGTGCATGCATGCAAATATTAATTGCTATCAGCATATTAGTTTTCTGTTCTCATTTTCAACTAAATTGCCATCAAAAGCCTAAAAAACTTGCTTTTTTACGTCGAACAAAAAGTAGCGGGGCATTGACAGGGCTAATGAGGTCTCGAGTGGATCTGTCCAGGATCAACCTTCAAATCGACACAAATGACACTTTAGTTAATCCAATTACTCTTAAATCAGGATGAAAAGCATAAGCCTGTGAAATGATCTCATCTTAGAAAGACTTTGATGGTGCCTTCATGGTCCACTTCATGTCACTGAGATTTTAGCATATAAAAGTCAAAAACTCATTTCATATCATCTTTTACTATTAAAATTACATTGATACAACAAGGTACTGTACGAGCACACAAGTGCTTATTGTATTTATGAAAAAAGCTGTATTATTTATAAAAAGAACATAATATATACAATAGAGCATACATTTTAGTAAACATTAAATGCATAAATATATTGTCTAACATGTAATCTGTAGAAGATTACTACAGTATGCAACATACAGTAAATAACCATTGCTGTATTTAATCTGTAAGTTTGTGACCCTGTCTGTGAAATCCAGGATGAAGTCTCAGAATTTAATTATAAGATTAGTCAAAGCCACGGCTTCTTAAACATTGATTTGAATCTTTGGCATGACCTTACTCAGTCAACATTAAAGATAGCAAGGTTATGTTCTTTACATTATGTAATTATGTTTGCTCCATGAGAACTGAACCCATGATTTTGGTGTTGCAAGCTTTAGCACCTCGGCTACTGGTTCAAATAAAGTTTAATATGGTTTCTAAAACTCCTCAAAGTATTTCTTTGAAGTGTCTTGAGTTTATCTAAGTTTGCTAAATACTAAACATCAAGACACTGACACACTGAGATGGCAAGTTTTTTGTAACAGTCAGCTCATTTAAATAAACCTAATTTCAATTTCAACTCACTGGTTGAGGCTTATTAATAATTTAAAACCATGGCTTGTACTGTAGTGCCATTCATTGATGTGCTGCCAGTTTTCTGTCAAAACAAACTTAGCTTTAATGTCACAATTGCAAGGTCAAAACACAGCTAACAACGGGCGTAGAGTTAGTCAGTATTGAGGTCACATCACAATGCTCGCACACTATATAACTTAGACTGGATCTCCCAGACTTCTTTAAAAAGGTTTAAAACAATTCACAGAGCAATCCATCAGACCATAAAGAGAATGACAGCTAACTTCTGCTTTCACTCGGTGTGGCCTGAAGGGCTCGATGGGTTAAAAGTCATTTATAATATCACGGCCAAATTATATTTTTCACACATCTTTGACAAACACTTTAGTATTTATGCAGTATTGCAAAACAAAATTGTGAATTTGTTTTCCAATGTACAGATTTTCTAACAAATTGTATTTACAGTATCAAATTTGACTGTCTTTCACTGCAAAACCCTCTAGGTGCATGCAAGTCGGTGATTCTCACGATATCCAGATTTAGAAGGTGTCCATAAGATTAAGGTCTGAACTTGCTATAACCATTATTTTTTGAGGATTTAAAACATATTTCCTATAGAATTATTAATTTTTTTTTAGATTATCATTATCAAAAATGATCATTACCGCAACATGATATTACATTAAATATATGCATTTACAAACTTATGTTTCGGTAATGAGAACTAAAAGGTTGTCTAGGTACTATGACAAACAAAATTTCAACTTTTATCTGGAGAGAAAAAATAAGAATTGCTTACCTGGTAGCCATCTTGAGTGTCACAGTCAATTATGTCCCTTCCAATTTTTTAAAAAAAAGTTAGTTCCTTGAGGGCTTAAACAATGATTGAAATTTTTTGCGGAGGATGAGAAAATTGGACTTGGACACATTTATATTCCTTATTATTGTCTCTACATTTACCGATGATCACCAAATAAAACATGTTTCTACTGTACATGTTTAGTATAACATGCACTGAAGCTTTTTATTTTTTAGATTTTTAATTATAAATATTTCCATGTTAAAGAACCCAAATTCAGTCATGGACACATTGCGATAATGAAAATGTTCCCCTTAAATGTGGAAAAACAACAAAATTGGTTTGTATGATGTCATTTGAAATCATGTGCAAAATAGTACATGAAGAGATGTTTGTAACTGTATGCTTCTTATTTTGATAGCATTTACTTTTTTATCAAAATGTTTCATAACACATCATAAGTCAATTTTTGTGAGAATCACCCAAGTGTTTGTGAACCTCTACTTAAAAAATTCACTTTTTTGGAAAAGACATATAAACACTTACTTGCAAAATCACTAAAGATGTAAGTAGAAACATTGCAAATGATAAAAGTCAAAGAGTAAAAATGAAAAAAACTCAAGCACACATTTTAGGGGTTGCTGTGATCCATGTGACTGCCACTAAAGGATTCTGACAACAACGCAGTATTTCTGAATGGTGCGAGGTGAGGATTTAGCGGATTTTAAACTTTAGCAATAAGCCCTGCGAAGCAGTGGGTAACAGTGCATTTTATAACAGATAAGGGTCGTTGTTAGAGATAACGCAAAGCGGAGTGCCTAAAACCCACTTTTTAAAATGCACTGTAACACCACTGCTTAGAGGGGCTTATTGCTTTTATAAAATAGTTACTTTATATGCATAGCAGGGTTTCATAAATAAGATGCATAAAATAAAATAAAAAACATTTGTACAAATATTACTCTTCCGCCTAACAAAATAGTTCCTCAGAGTGTGGCTGCAAAAGAGCGCAGTTCCCAAGCAACACAGACGCAGCAAAGAAACAATGAAAATATTATAAAATTATACACCAATACACCAACAAACATATTTTTATAGCACTAAAATAATAATAAATCAATTATGTTACGTTACATAGCAAAAGCTCCACAAAAGGTCATGGGTTTAATCCCAGGGAGCATAAACGCTGATAAAATGTGTACCTTATAAGTGACTTTGGCTCAAAATGTCTGCCAAAAGCATACATTGTCATCTTTTCCATTCAACTAAAGCTGAAGTGCTTCTCAACGGTTGGAGGAAACCAAGAACAGATGATGTTCAGTTAGTCAGTCAGTACTGAGTGACTGAAAGACAGAAATGTGTTCATCAGCAGAGCGTGAGATCTGTGCCTCATGATGGAAATCTGATGTATGGATTCTGTGTAGGAGGACAATACCGTGACAGAAACAAGATCTTCTACATACGGTCCTGCCAAACTGTCAGAGAAATGTCTACTGATCTACAGCTCTTCACAGCTGCATGTTACAAAACCACAAACCCACCAGTTAAACTTACAAAAACTGAGAAAATTATAATGTTTATGAGGCTTAACACCTGTGCTTTATAAGACCATCAAATCCTTTGTTATAGTCAGTACAGATATTTGGCTTTGCTACTGTGGCGTTAAAGGATACACAGTGTTTTGAGGATTTTGATGACAACAACAACGTTTATAACGGTGCACCTGTTTGCAAATCCACTGGCAGCATCCAAATTTTGTTATTTTGTGAGTAAAACTGAATTTAGCCTAAGAGCCCAAATTTATTTCCATTTACCAGCTGTATTATCAGTTTTTAAAGTATACATCCAAGAGGTTAAAAGAAAACTTTGTTCCCATCTGTCTTTTACTGATAAGCGTGCAACATCATCTATCAAGGTTACACACACAACAACAGTGACACTTTATACATCCGTAATGTCTTCTTTCATTATCTTAACTGAGCCATCTTTACTTGTGATAACCCAAGTAGCTTAAAGAGTTGCACCCAACCACACAAAAACTGCTACAGTACACCAGCCTGCATTTTCTCATGCATTCTTCCCAGTTCTTCACATCAAAAGGAATCAAAAAGCAAGCATTCAGTCCACGGACTCGGTGGGATCGACCTCTTTAGCCTCCTACTTTGTGTTTGTGAGAAAGCTCTCACTGAACTATTGCAGATTCCCAGCTCATGGTTTACGGAGTACACTGATGGTACAAAGTGCCTCTTGGACAACATAGCACTCCAAACGGCTGGAATTGTCTACTCCAGAGAACTGATGGGAGTCAGTCTGTACTTTACATCTTGTTCAAATAATTTCCTTTTTGGCCTTTTCTTGTAAATGGATAGGTGATGAAATTGCTCTCGAGGGAGCAAATGAAAGTAAAGTGAAGTATTGAAACATCTTGTACTTTTATTGTGCTATCCATGCATCACACAAAGATTGAATACTGAAGCTTACAGTCACAGGATACTGGTGAGCTTTTCTCAAATAAAATTACAGAACAGATGCACAAACTGCAAATTTTAACACTTTCTGAAGAAGCATGATTTTCTACTTATTTATAATTTTCTGTTTCCAAAAAGGCCAGACTGATCTCACAATGATTCATACATAAAGTATTTCACGAGATGGCTAATTTGTACACTGCAAAAAAAGAGACTTTCTTTCTTAGTATTTTTGTCTTGTACAAATATCTATACATTTTAAAACATATGCAGAAAAAAAAGTCGAGCTTATAGATCAAAAATTTCAAATGTAAGTACTTATTAAAATAAATAAAAATCTGCCAATTGGGTAAGCAAAATAATGATGAACATTTTTCTTAAACACTTTAAAGAAAAAAAAATCAATATATTATTTTTTTTGTCTAAAAACTAGACTACTAAGGTAATTTTGCTCTTAAAGAAAATGTATCTTGATTTAAGAATTTTTAGATATTTGTATAAATTAGATATTTTTGGCAGTGCACTGCACACTGCAAAGATGATTTCCAAGAAAATATTTTTTTCAGTAAAAATATCTACAAATGCTTAAATTAAGATGCTTTTTCTTCATGAGCAAAATAACCCAAGAATATAATTCTAGTTTTTAGACCAAAAATATCAAATTTAAGTGATTTTGTGAATAAAACAAGCAAAAAAATAAAAAAATAAAAAAATGCCAGTTGGGTAAGCACATTTTTCTTATTTTTTTTTATTTAGTGTTTAAGAAAAAAAATTCAAGAATGTTTTGCTTACCCCGTTGGCAGATTATTTTGCTTGTTTTATGCACAAAATCACTTATATTTGATATTTTTGGTCTAAAAACTAAACTTATTGTCTTGGGTCGTTTTGCTCATTAAGAAAAAGCATCTTCATTTAAGAATTTTTTTAAATGTCTTTCTTGAAAATCATTTATTATTATTTTTATTATTATTATTATTTTTGCAGTGTGTATAAAATGGTACAAACTGCAAAAAATGACTTTCTTACTTATTATTTTTGTCTTGATTTCAGTAAAAATATCTAAAAATTCTTAAAATAAGATGTATTTTCTTGATGAGCAAAATGGCCTAGGAAAATAAGTTATTTTAAGTTAACTTTTTAAAAAATATATATTTTTATATAAACTTTAAGAAGTGCTTAAAACAAGCAAAAACAATCTTCCATGGAATAAGAAATATATTTTTTAAATGGTTTACTTTTTTTCATAAACATTTAATTCAAGAAATTGTTTTCTTTTTCCATTGGCTGATTTTTATTTTTATTTTGCTTGTTTTAAGCACTAATTTACTTAAAGTTTATATTTCTTCGTCTCAAAACTAGACTTATTTTCCTAGGTCATTTTGCTCATCAAGAAAATACATCTTAATTTAAAATAATTTTACTGAAAGCAAGACAAAAATACTAAGTAATAAAGTCATTTTTTGCAGTGTAATTGTGCAAAAACATATGATTATCATAGAAAAAACAATGACAAAACCTCACCTCTAACACCGCACCATCCCCAACATCAAAGGGGTCAATGCAAATCATACAAAAATGTATGAATATGAACTGCCATGAGATTACGTTGAAAAGGCTTAGGTCCTCATAATGCAAGTCTACAGATGTTTTTGCCCTAAACTTGCAAATGCCTGAATATTTAGAAAAGTAACAACAAATCTCTTCTCAACAAGCTACATACAGTAATCTGAGGTATAATAAGTCCACAGGATGATTTATTTAATTAAGTTACTGAGGGTTAATGGTTTGTTCAAATCCCTAAATCTACATAACACATTGGCAATAGTGATGACTGTCATTTATCTCATAAATGATACAAGAAAAGATAATCATTGCATATAAATGACATATAATAGAGTGCATAATATAACTGTCCCGAAACCACAAGAGTCACATATTCTCAGCCACCTGTTCTAGTGGATTTAATTGCTTTTCCTGCGAAGTAGCCAATGTGCGGCATCATCTTTGCCTATTTGCATGCTGGTGACATAAAGCTTTTTATCCCGTGTGTTATCAATGCTATCTGTTATACGGATGCCAGGTTGGTCGCCAGTTTTGGAGTCAACGATTATCAAAGGCGAAGCAAATAATCAGACCCCCCTTTGCTGAAGTATTAGAGAGATCGTATCAGAGAGACTGACTGATTGTCCCCAGTTTATCTGATAATAGGGGAAATAGATTATTCTGACGCTTCTACAATTGTCTGTGGAAAAAAGCCATTCGACTGATCCTGTAAGATACTGGCCCGATGTGGCCGGACAGCATGCTTTATAGATACAGATGGGAATTTAAAGAGGAAATCTCCTGCCTCCCGGGATGAAATAAATGCGTGGCAGATAGATTTGTTTTTTGCTCTACATCCAGTTTGTTTGTCAAAAGATGAAGAAAATGTAGACACGGTGTCCTTAGAGACAGAACGTGTTTGTAGTCTGTTTTCCATCAGCTGTTAGATTCATGTTTGTGTTTTGATGCACTTTCAACCAGTCTGACTCACATCAGAAAAACTTTCACCTTCTGAATGACCGCCAGCTAGATGTGACATTGGGTGACGTAAATGATGTGCTATAATAAAAAACAAAAGTGCAAAAGTAACAATAAGAATGTCCTTATTTAAACTGACATCACACAGATGTTTTCAGAAAATATCTCAAAAGACATCTTAAATTTTCAGCAAAAAACTTAATTTTTAAAGATAATGTTTCAGACAGACATTTTTTTTTGCTGTGGTCAGTAACTCACAAGTGTGGTCTATTAATACCAAGTAAAAATTTGATCAAATGTAAAATGACTTTTGACCCTAACGGCAGGGATGAAAGTAACACACGGGTGGGACAAAAGTAACACAACAGAACAAGATAGAGGTTTGTGTTACACTTGTTTTAAGTAGAGAAAAGCGGGGCACAACCTAACGCTTTTTGGTTTTGGCTCAATCATTCAAAAAATATTTGAGTTTGATTAATTATATTTTACACAAGCAACACACACATCTGTGCTACAAATGAACATTTGAAGTTTGTAAATAATTTTATAATTTCCCTGTCTGTGTCTTGTGTCACAGGACAGTGCTATTCTTTGCCAACAGTACACAAATTATACAACATTTGCTAAATAATGTTTGTACTAAACTGAGGTGAATGCAAATATAAACCTAAAGTTTTCTCCAGGTTTTCTGAACATTCTTAGTTCGTTCCTAAGGGTCAGCGGGAAGGTAAAATTAAATTATAGTTTTGGCACAAAACAACTTTACTAAAGTGCACATCAGGGAGAAAAAATAAATAATAAAACAATGTACCTTCAAGCATAGAGATTTTCATTATTCCACAATTGTAAATCACATTGAGCTCTTTCAAAAGGCCATTTCATCAAATAAAAATCGACCGATTAGCACACTTCAATCTCTGACAGACGTATTTCACATTTACATCCTATATGACATTCGTTCCTACAGAAATGTGCATATGATACAGAAAGAAAAAAATCACTGCTTCAACATAAAAACATGACCCCTTTAGCTTCATCTTGTTGCGTGTGTGCAATTGTTTGTACAGACAAAGATCTGTGTACGAGTGTGTGTATCAGACGGGTGGGGTCAACCGCTGGCCCACCAGCCACTTTAATTAATAAAAGCATATCTCTGGAAGTCAGCCCAGAATCCAGCTATCATACAGTCACTCTCTGTCAATACACTTGGCCAAAACTCTGGGGTCAGTCAGTGTGAGGTGAAATGCAGAAGGACGTCGAGTTACGACGAAAGAGCTCAGAGGAGAAACTAGATGTAAAAGCCTGAGTCATTTGTAGTGTAACATCTGTAAATCAATTCTCACATTTAAACTGTCTATCGACTCTGCAGCTTAAGCCAAGAAAAACGCAATGTGGACACAACATTTTCTGAATGAGACCTTTGTGCCAGAATGCATGGATGTTGTAAATGGTTGCTATATGCACCAAAAAATTTATAATTGGCTCAACATGATTAAATCATGGATAGCGATTCCACGTGATTGCTCAACATGAAATTAACATGTAAGCTCTACTCTATTACTTCAAGTCAATAGAACATGACGAAACATCTTGGTTACGACTGTAACCTCGGTTCCCCAAGATAGGAAACGAGACGCTGGGTCATGAAATGACATTATGGGGGAACAACACCAGCATTCACAAATCTGAATAATTTAGAAATCTAGTCCATCTTAAAGGCGGCGAGTGTGACGTCACGAGTGTGACTGAACTGGAAGGTGTAAAAGGAAGGTACAAACAGCGCATTACGTGGCATTGATTCAACAAGGTGCTGAAAGCATTCTTTAGAAATGTTGGCCCATATTGATTGGATAGCATCTTGCAGTTGATGGAGATTTGTGGGATGCACATCCAAGGGCACGAAGCTCCCATTCCACCACATCCCAAATATGCTCCATTGGGTTGAGATCTGGTGACTGTGGGGGCCATTTTAGTACAGTGAACTCATTGTCATGTTCAAGAGCTTTGTGACATGGTGCATTATCCTGCTGAAAGCAGCCATCAGAGGATGGGTACATGGTGGTCATAAAGGGATGGACATGGTCAGAAACAATGCTCAGGTAGGCCGTGGCATTTAAACGATGCCCAATTGGCACTAAGGGGCCTAAAGTGTGCCAAGAAAACATCCCCCACACTATTACACCACCACCACCAGCCTGCACAGTGGTAACAAGGCATGATGGATCCACGTTCTCATTCTGTTTATGCCAAATTCTGACTCTACAATCTGAATGTCTCAACAGAAATCGAGACTCATCAGACCAGGCAACATTTTTCCAGTCTTCAACTGTCCAATTTTGGTAAGCTTGTGCAAATTGTAGCCTCTTTTTCCAATTTGTAGTGGAGATGAGTGGTTCCCAGTGGGGTCATCCGCCTCAAGGTTGTGCGTGTTGTGGCTTCACAAATGCTTTGCTGCATACCTCGGTTGTAACGAGCGGTTATTTCAGTCAAAGTTGCTCTTCTATCAGCTTGAATCAGTCGGCCCATTCTCCTCTGACCTTTAGCATCAACAAGGCATTTTCGCCCACAAGACTGCCGCATACTGGATGTTTTTCCCTTTTCACACCATTCTTTGTAAACCTAGAAATGGTTGTGCGTGAAAATCCCAGTAACTGAGCAGATTGTGAAATACTCTGACCGGCTCATCTGGCACCAACAACCACGCTCAAAGTTGCTTAAATCACCTTCTTTCTCATTCTGTCATTCAGTTTGGAGTTCAGGAGATTGTCTTGACCAGGGGCCGTATTCACAAAGCATTTTATCTTATCACTAAGAGTACTCCTAAATCGCACTAAAAGATTTTAGCTAGGAGTTTTCTCTTAAAAGTTATTCACAACGCCTTTCAGACCTACTTTTAGTAAGGAAAAATGATAACTCCTAAACTAAGAGTGAGTCTTCGTTGCTACGGATGACGTCAATTCTCATGCACGAGCTGCCTCGCAATGACCACGGTGATTGGTTGTTAGATGACAGGGCTGTCATGCGTAACATAACACAGACGCACCAAATCATGGAATTACAATATCGAAATATGTCTGTGTCCTATACAAAATAATAATAGTAATGCCATCAAAATGCATATATTAAAGAAAAGTTGTGAATTAAATTAAATTAAATCAAGCCTAATACAAATGAAAACCGCCAATTGCCTAATAATAAAACGACTTTGCATTACTTGCTTGATTAATGTACATCCTATTAGCCTAAATAGACTACTTAAAGCAAGGAAATGTTGCCCATATTAAAGAAGCCTGCCTAATGTAATAAATAAATGATGGTGGAACTCGCCAAAAGTTAGCCCAAATGGATGCAGGATCAGTTACTGCTGCTGGCCCAGTTGGTGCTGAAAAAAGAAACGTAATAAAAGGGAAATTCGGCACTGAGATATCAAGCAAAACTAAGCGTGAGACATGCGAGAAAGTGATGCGCGGGTCAATGTACAAAACAACTGGCACCCGACCAACGTTTTCAACTAACCCGCCCGCAACTCGGACCGCAAAAAATAAAAAATAAATAGTGTACCCGACCCGCTCCCTGGCCAGCATTTTTTTTAAGTAGTAATTGTTTAATAGTTAATTGCCATCTTTATTTCAAACGACCCGACCGAACGCGACCCGAATATCATAAAAAATATTTTTGGATGACTCGTGACCGCGGGTGACCACATGCATCCGCTCATTTCCGATCAACCCGCGCATCACTGGGGAGAGGATTTGTTGCAGATCAATGCAACATTCCCGCTTATGTCGCGGACCCCGGACGAATGCGAGAGGCGGTGGTATATGCATTACAATCGCAGTAGAGGGTTGAGATTGCAGCCTTTAAACAGACTAGCATGGCAACAGGTATGCCTATAATATTAAATATTTAATATCATTATTGTTTCATGTAATTCTAAAAAACTTCCTGCTTGTCATGAATGTAATGAATTATGAAACAAATGTCATAAACAATATGCTTACATTAAAGTGTGCTTTTAAGTATGTGCAATGCTTTTGAGTTGGTGAAACTGTCCATGTTAAGGAGGATCAGCACCTAAGACATTTTAAGATCCTTTGTGAATAGGTCTTAGTGAGTTAGGAGTCCTCTCGACTTCTTTTAAGCTGTCCCAGACTTAGGTGCTACTTTTAGGGCTAAAATGCTTTGTGAATTACTCTTAGTGAAAAAAATTAGGAGTCCTAAATTTAGGAGTGACACGCCTATTATTTTTAGGAGTTGCTTCTAAATTCGCCAGTTAGGAGCTACTTTTAGCCTTAAAATTCTTTGTGAATACGGCCCCAGGACCACAACCCTAAATGCATTGAAGCAACTGCCATGTGATTGGTTGATTAGATAATTGCATTAATGAGAAATTGAACAGGTATTCATAACAATCCTTTAGGTGAGTGTATGTATGTATATTAATTAGCTGTATTTGGTACAAAAATGAACCTCTGGGGCCGTATTCACAAAGCATTTTATCTTACCACTAAGAGTACTCCTAAATCGCACTAAAAGATTTTAGCTAGGAGTTTTCTCTTAAAAGTTATTCACAACGCCTTTCAGACCTACTTTTAGTAAGGAAAAATGATAACTCCTAAACTAAGAGTGAGTCTTCGTTGCTACGGATGACGTCAATTCTCATGCACGAGCTGCCTCGCAATGACCACAGTGATTGGTTGTTAGATGACAGGGCTGTCATGCGTAACATAACACAGACGCACCAAGTTGCATGGAATTACAACATCGAAATATGTCTGTGTCCTACACAAAATAATAATAGTAATGCCATCGAAATGCATATATTAAAGAAAAGTCGTGAATTAAATTAAATTAAATAAAGGTAGCCTAATACCCAAATGAAAACCGCCAATTGCCTAATAATAAAAAACGACATTGCATTAACACTTCCTTGATTAATTGACATCCTATTAGCCTAAATAGACTACTTAAAGCAAGGAAATGTTGCCCATATTGAAGAATCCTAATGTAATAAATAAATGACGGTGGATTATGAACTCGCCAAAACGGAAAAGAAAGCCCAACTGGATGCTGCTGTCCCAGTTGGTGCTGGAAAAAGAAACGTAATAAAAGGGAAATTCGGCACTGAGATATCAAGCAAAACTAAGCGTGAGACATGCGAGACAGTGATGCGCGGGTCAATGTACAAAACAACCGGCACCCGACCAACGTTTTCAAGTAACCCGCCCGCAAGTCGGACCGCAAAAAATCCGCGGGTGACCTCAGGCATCCGCTCATTTCGGATCAACCCGCGCATTACTGATGGGACAGGATTTGTTGCAGATCAATGCAGCATTCCCGCTTGTGTCGCGGACCCCGGACGACTGCGAGAGGCGGTGGTATGCATTACAATTGCAGTAGAGGGTTGAGATTGCAGCCTTTAAACAGACTAGCATGGCAAAAGGTATGCCTATAATATTAAATATTTAATTTCATTATTGTTTCATGTAATTCTAAAAAACTTCCTGCTTGCCATGAATGTAATGAATTATGAAACAAATGTTATAAACAATATGCTTACATTAAAGTGTGCTTTTAAGTATGTGCAATGCTTTTGAGTTGGTGAAACTGTCCATGTTAAGGAGGATCAGCACCTAAGACATTTTAAGATCCTTTGTGAATAGGTCTTAGTGAGTTAGGAGTCCTCTCGACTTCTTTTAAGCTGTCTCAGACTTAGGTGCTACTTTTAGGGCTAAAATGCTTTGTGAATTACTCTTAGTGAAAAAAATTAGGAGTCCTAAATTTAGGAGTGACACGCCCAGTATTTTTATGAGTTGCTCCTAAATTCGCCAGTTAGGAGCTACTTTTAGCCTTAAAATTCTTTGTGAATACGGCCCCAGATGGTGCACTTTTTAGGTGCAAAGATGTATAACACTGTGTCATGCACTTAGACCTCAACACCGAACAAACAAAACTCAATCATGGTGACAATCAACCAACATCATTCATTAATAAAACAACTGTAAATACAACGGGCAACTAACAGAGACAACAGCATAAATAAAGCCAGCAAACACTTAAACACGAATCCTTTTTAATATTATTAACCACATATTGTTTTCACCTGGTGGTGCAATGCATTCAGACCTTTGTCTTATGTAAAAATTACTTAATTACCTTAGTCTGGGGGACATTTTGCGGTTGATTTTTAGATTTAAACAAGACTAACACCCGTATGGGATGCAATAGCGAGGATGATGCTGGCCTTAAGTCAGTATGAAACAGTTAATGCATTGGGTGTAAGAGAGAAATGACACAGTCACACCTGCTGATAGCATCCTGATAGAGTGTTTCCCTTGCGACCACACACACAGATTAATGAACGAAACCGGACCATCTCTCTGTGCCAAACAATCTCTACCATGTAGACAGATTAAACGCCGGCGTGTCTTGGCACCGTACAGACACGCATACCGGCTGCCTTCAGCACTGATTAAAGGAATAACCAATTTGAGTTAAATGAGCTCGGTCCTCTGATGCAGTAAAATGACTTGAGTCACAGGTCTTTACTAAAGCACCGTTCATTAGCCCTGCATGTCATTAGCATTCTCTGATAATCTCCTCTGATTATACTCATCTATCCAAAGCATCTCACTTATTTCAACGACAGAGTCATATAACTGTATACAGTACACACAAATGGCACCAATCTAAAAGTGAGATTAAATATCGGAGGGGTAAATTACAGTGATTGCATCAAAAAGGTGAAGACTGGAAGTAAGAGATAGCGCAGAGGTGGAGGGGAGAAATGTGAGGCTTTGAAAGTTGTTTAAGATCATTTACAGAAAATATCATCTTTTGCCTTTCAAAAATTAATCACCTTCACTTAAAGGATTACTCCACTTTCATAAAAAATTACTCACCCCCATGTCACCCAAGATGTTTATGTCTTTCTATCTTCAGTGGAAAATAAATTTAAGTTTTTTGAGTGATTTTCTCCATATAGTGGGCTTTAGTGGACCCTTAAACAGTTTACAGTTTAAATGCAGTTTTAAAGGTCTCTAAATTATCCCAACTGAGACATAAGGGTCTTAACTAGCAAAACAATCGTCATTCTTTGGCAAAAAAGGATTTTAAACCATAACTCTTCATCTTGTGTGATGTGCCCTATGTTACATATTTGAAACCAGCCTGATCTCATGAATTTCTGTAGGATAGTCACGGAATTTTTTGCTCATTTTTCCGTGGCATTCTCACCGATCTCCGAATTTTTCCGTGGCCCTGCTACGGACTGTCTTTTTCCGTGGCATTCTCACGGATTGGTTACTCAACTGTTTTGTCCTATTTCTTACCATTTTCGCTTCGGTTTAGGGTTAGATTTACATGAAATGACATCCCTACCCAAACCCAACTCTAACCCCAACGCCAGGCGACAATTGTTTAAAGTTTAGAAAATATAAAATAATACATTAGAAAAAATTGTATAAACCAATAGTATAAGTGAAATACTAACGCAAACACCAAATCTAACCCTAAACCGAAGTGAAAATTAACAGTAAACGAACTTGGCTTGCTGTTCTCGAAAGCAGCTCGAACCTTAGGCCGGGCTCGAGCCCCAAGTTCAAGTAACAGAACAGATGAAAAAATGCAGTGAAGGAGGAGAGATGCTAGAAGAATTGCATCTGGGCACGGAGGCACGGAGACTCCTCAATGATCGCTGATGCACTGATGATAGAAAAAGAGACGGAGAGAACGCCGACCTGTACAAAAGTGGAAATTATGTTATTTGAAGTCGGCTTCTATAGGACAAAATACATGATTAAGCTATTACGCAGCTATTATACACATTTCTTTCAGAACGTCGCAACCCGGTGGTTGGGGACCTCTCCTCTAGATTGTATTTTTCTAAAAAGCAAAATGAATAGAATGTCTATGCTTGCATTTATATAATGCAGTGTTACACAAATAGTAAGTGATAGCATATGATAAAAGCAAACCAACAAGAATCATGAATGATAACTGCAACTGTTTTACACACCAAACATTTGCAATGAATTTATCAACAATCTCTAACAATCTGAATCTTGACAAATATTACAAAGTAACAATGTATTTGTTTTTTTGAGGATTATATTACAGTTTTAGAACTAGTCCTGCATGTAAATACATTTCAAAATATTGCCAATTATCTTTGCGGTCGCACAATTCTGGTCACTTAATAATCCCTAGAATATCAAAGTGTGTAAAAATGGTCGATTATTTTCTTACTGTACTTAGCCCCCAAGCTCTGGAATGATTTACCCAACAATGTTCAAGAATCAGACACAGTCTTAACTAAAGACATATCTCTTTAACAAAGCATTCGTCTAGTAAATATACTTATGCCGCAATAGTTAGCTTGTCCGGAACCTTACACATTCATTCAATGACACTTGCATTTTATGCGAGCAATTGCTTTACCGGTCTCGTCCTCCATCCCGAGGACACTGAGATTAACAGACCCAGTTTCTGCTGCCATGAAGCTCATCAAACCACTGATATTCTGGCCTCCCATCATCCTGATGCCCACCCAGTCTCACCCCATTGCGTCAATATTTGACGACACTTGACCATGCGTCAATATGTTGACGCGGAGGGTATACCTTTCGCGTCATTTTTTGAC
Source organism: Misgurnus mizolepis (assembly GCA_025389145.1). Lineage (NCBI taxonomy): Eukaryota > Metazoa > Chordata > Actinopteri > Cypriniformes > Cobitidae > Misgurnus > Misgurnus mizolepis. The sequence continues at coordinate 27,106,783 of JAIFKI010000025.1, read as the reverse complement.
GAACTGGGGACTTCAATACTATTAAGTCCGTTGCATTCTCTTTCCTATTTTCTTACCATTTTCGCGTCGGTTTAGGGTTAGATTTACATAATGACATCCCTACCCAAACCTAACTCTAACCCCAACGCCAGGTGACAACTGTTTAATTTCGCGTACTCAACTCTAACCCCAACGCCAGGTGACAACTGTTTAATTTCGCGTACACTGTTTAATTTTGCGTAATCTAACCCTAAACCGACGCGAAAATGGTAAGAAAATAGGAAAGAGAATGCAACGGACTTAATAGTATTGAAGTCCCCAGTTCGTCAAAAAATGACTCGAAAGGTATACCCTCCGCGTCAACATATTGACGCATGGTCAAGTGGCGTCAAATATTGACGCCATGGGGTGAGACTGTGTTACCAAACCAATGTCTGACCAGCGACCACGACTGCTTCCCTTTATTTCTAAATGTTTACATTTTTATTCAATCTTATAGTATAGTATTTTTTCTACTGGATCGCCTAAGTCTGCCCAACGATAATCAATCACTTCCTCTAACCTTTTATTTAATTTTTTAAATCTTTAATTCCTATAAAATTTCAACCCCTTGGGAGTAAGCTGACATTGGCTTAACTTATAACTTGCTTCTATTTGTTACATTATTACTTCACTCACTAGTACGGTTTAAACTTAGCCGATGTACCTTGCTACTTTTGTTGCCCTGATTTTTCTGTGTTTTCTCTTGATTTTATTAATGTAAAGCTGCTTTGGAACAATTAAACAACTGTGAAAAGTGCTAAATAAACAAAATTGAATTGAATTGTAAGCATAGCTTTGTAGTAAACATTTATTGTTGGCTGTTAGACAAAACTCTCTCTCTCTCTCTCTCTCTCTCTCTCTCTCTCTCTCTCTCTCTCTCTCTCTCTCTCTCTCTCTCTCTCTCTCTCTCCTAAATCGCTTTGCATCTCAATAAATGTAATTGTAAATATAATAACAGCGAAAAGAAGAAAATCACATGACAATTTCGGCATAGGTATTTGGCTTAAAAAATGTAAGGATCAAAGATGATTGTGTACTTCTAGGGCGGTGTGAGCCAACACAGCAACTGCAATTGGAAAGAATAGGAATGTAACAGACCTCTCTCTGTCTTTCTCCAGATAACACAGACTGCCTTGTAAGGAAAGTGTGATTCGCTGACAGATAATAATAGCGCTCTGTAAATGGAGAGGTCCGTGTGCAGAACATCTTCATTCGGAGGGAGAGGAACGGGCGTTCCAGCTGATGAGGCCTTCATTACATTTCCCGTCTCTACCTGAGAAGAGTCATTACTGTGCCGTGTCTCCTCGTCTGCAAGAAACAGATTGAAAGTGAACTGAGAGAAAGAGATTGAAATGCTGTGAGATTTATTGAGTATATTAGAAGAACAGTTCCCTGACAAAGGGAAAAAAAGAAGTTATTTACGCATGTCCTTCTCAGACCTGCATGATGTCATTTATAGTTTTTTAAAGAATTGTTATGCAACTCGTTCAGTGGTGACAGAATTTAAAAATGTGATGCAGGAACAGCATTTGCTTTCATATGTAACCAAAAGATGCAATTTTTCAATGTTGCTGTTCCTCACACAGAGTCATCACAGGACTTTAAAAGACTTGAAATATAAAGCATTGATTGCACTGACCTCGGTTATGCCGAGTTTAATATTGTTTTGGAGCTTGACAGGCATTCTTGTTGTATACAAATCTGCAAAAGATTCAAAAATACTTTACGTTAAACAGAAAAAATAACAATGCATTTGGAATGGCATGAGCATGAGAAAACAGCAACCAAGTCTCACAGAGTTGAGTATAAATATATCGAAGTGTGAAAATCGTGCAATATGATACGCCAGTCCTCCCCATTCACTTAAACGCCGCACCTTTTTGTCGTTTTATTTATTGTTTTTTATTTTTTATTTTTTCTCTGTTTTTTAATTTGTTTTGCTTTGGTTTAGGGTTTATTACAATGACATCCAAACCCCGACTCCAAGCGACCATGGCTTAAAAATAGACAAAAACCTGCATATTAAATAACCTCCTTAAGTAAATCTCAAATCTAACATCCATGAAACTGGGTAGCAAATAATTAAGGACAATAACAGTCAAATCATTTTCAATAAAGCTGTTTTCTTACTAGTATGAGCTATTGCTTTACCTTGCAAAATAAACCGCAGTCCATTCATAAGTGTGTTTGCAGATAATGGTTTTCCATTTCAGTCATATTGCATCATGTGGTCATTTTCTCTGTTTTATTCATAAATCATATGAACAATATGCTCCGATAAATATTAGCGGTGGGAATTAATTTGTCTTATAAGACCGGGTTGATGTGAGCAGGATGGAAATCAGAGAACCGCTGGAGGAGATCCATTTTGGACCTTAAGGAGACCATCTGTTGGTACAGAAATGCAGAGAACACACACACACACACACACACACACAGAGAGAGAGAGAGAGAGAGAGAGAGAGAGAGAGAGAGAGAGAGAGAGAGAGAGAGAGAGAGAGAGAGAGAGAGAGAGAGAGAGAGAGAGAGAGAGAGAGAGAGAGAGAGAGAGAGAGAGAGAGAGAGAGAGAGAGACCACTTAGATCCGAAATCCCGAGGTCCAACCCAAGCTGGTTTTAAAAGTTTTATGTGTGCCTTGGTCGGGTATAATATTAGTGCCATCAGTTCTCGGGTAATTTGAAATGAATGTGCTTTTGCCAAACGCATGCAAGAAGACCCGAACTATCTCACGTGTTTTGTGCATTGACTTCTTTTCCAACTACTCTGTTTGCCAAGAGCACATTTTTAAATGCACATTTGGTGTCGTCGTCAGATAACAAAGGGAAATAAATGGAGCAGCGGCCAAAATTTATTGTGTGGCCGGTAGGGTTTCTTTCTGTCTGACTGGTGCATGTGGGGCTGCACACACGTTGGTACCATTTAGATTCTGGTCTAGTCGGGATTAATATATACAGTTACTATTGGGTCAACCTCGATCAGGTCTCATTTTCTCGGGTTTGTCTTGACTCGGGTCTTAAAAAAAGTATGCATGTCGGGTTCGGGGATAACACGATTTCTTTGGACCCGAGAAGAACTCTAGTTTTTAATTTTAAATCTGTATCAACCTTTTTAAAAAGACCTACTTATAGTTTTGATGTTAAGCTGTAGAAAATGCTTCAGTAGATGCCTGCCACTGCGAATTTTAGCCAAACCCAGTTGAAGGACAACGCTTAAGTGTAATTTATAGTCGTGCGTAGGATCTACCCCATAGCTATATAACATTTTATTGACAATTTTGTCAGTGACATCCATAAGAGTTCTGTGTTTCTCACATGAGACAGTTTGTGATTGTCTTCAATAAAACGACTGCGGTCTGATCTCACCTGAGCACGTCATTACCTGTAGTGACATGACCTCTAATGTAATGATTTCTCCTGTGGTTCTCATTCCTCGGAGAAAAGAGGAACACAATCTCATCCTGTGCTTCATTCCTGGAGGATGCTAGATTTGTTTCTTCATGACAAACCAGACATTTGGTGTGTGCGTCATTTGTCAGGTCCTGAATGTCCTCAAGAAATCATATTGCAGGCATGGGAATGCATTACTGAACAAGAGAATGGAGTTGCTGATCAATAAATTCAATACAAAATGAATTCTAAAGCGAGTTTTGCATTGCTGTAAAGCAGCTTACAGTAGATGGCAATACAGACAGTAGAGAATTAAGAAGCAGCATAAAATTATGAAATATAAAGAATACATGGTAGGATTGCAAATCTTTTTATAAGATGCACATTAGCGAAAATCTGACAGATTTGTAATCAGACTGTTGGATTATTAATGATATTTAAGCAAGTACTGTATATGCATGACATATTTTATAAGATGTATACTAGACCAACCCTATATCACGAAATTGCGTGACTATTTCACGCATGGACCAGCGTGACAATGTCACGCTTTGCCGCGTTTGAGCGTGAGCATGTCACGCTTTTCTGTTTGTGTCACTGTCACGTATTGGTTACTCAACTTTTTTGTCCTATTTTCAAACCATTGTCGCTTCGGTTTAGGGTTAGATTTGGTGCTTGTGTTATATGTCACTTTAAGTATTTGTCACTTTAAGTATTGGTTTATAAAAAAAAAAGATACAATACTTATTCTTTTATATTTTCTAAACTTTAACCAATTGTCACCTGACGTTGGGGTTAGAGTTTGTTTAGGTAAGGGTGTCATTTTATGTAAATCTAACCCTAAACCGAAGCGACAATGGTAAGAAATTAGGACAAAAAAATTGAGTAACCAATACGTGACAGTGACACAAACAGAAAGCGTGACATGCTCACGCTCAAAAGCGGCAAAGCGTGACATTGTCACGCTGGTCCATGCGTGAAATAAAAAACACACACATTAATAATTTGCAAAATTGCAATATAAACTGTGCTATTATATTAAGCAAAAACCTAAATCTGCTGTTGGAAGTCTCTCATTGAGTAAAGCTCCCATGAACCAAACTCCCAAGAAACCAAAACTCCAAAGGTAAATTAATTACAAGACATTAATAAATAATCAATAACATTAAAATAGATGCAAAGTCACAATCATGCACAACAACACCAAATTACATCTTTGGTGATTTCTTTATATGACCTCATCGCTATGCATTCTGGGATTGCTTTTTTTGTGGACACATATGATACAGACTTATATGTAAGGTAATGCTATAAGAATACTTTTGAAACAGCTTTTACATTGACAACATATAGTATGAAGCCTGCAGTAATATACATGACAGTAAAAATGTGCCTCATTGCTAAGGTCATCGCTTGCATTCTGGGATTGCTTTTTTGTGGAGAAGGACACACAGATGCAAACATATTTTACAAAAGGTAATGCTATAAGAGTACATAGGACAAGCATTTGCTAGCAACCATTTGAAACAGCTTTCACATTGAGAACAAACGAAGCCTACAGTAATATAAATGACGGTAAAAATGTGCCTCATTGCTATGCTAATTGCTTTGCATTCTGGGATTGCTTTTTTGTGGAGAAGGACACAAAGATGCAAACGTATTTTATAAAAGGTAATGCTATGAGAGTACATAGGACAGTTAAGCTAACCACCATTTGAAACAGCTTTTACTGTACATTAAGAACATACAAAGCCTACAGTAATATACATGACAGTAAAAATGTGCCTCATTGCTATGCTCATCGCTTTGCATTCTGGGATTGTTTTTTTTTCTTGTATAGAAAGACACACGGATGCAAACCTATTTTATAAAAGGTAATGCTATAAGAGTACATAGGACAGTTAAGCTAGCAACCATTTGAAACAGCTTTTACTGTACATTAAGAACATGCAAAGCCTACAGTAATATACATGACAGTAAAAATGTGCCTCATTGCTAAGGTCATCGCTGGCATTCTGGGATTGCTTTTTTGTGGAAAAGAACACATGGATGCCAAATTATTTTATGAAAGGTAATGCTATAAGAGTACATACAGTAGGACAGCTAAGCTAGCAACCATTTGAAACAGCTTTAACATTAAGAACATACAAAGCCTACAGTAATATACATGACAGTAAAAATGTGTCTCATTGCTATGCTCATCGCTTTGCATTCTTTGATTTTTTTTTTTTTTTGTGGAAAAGGACACACTGATACAAACTTATTTTATTAAAGGTAATGCTAAGAGTACATAGGACAGTTAAGCTGACCACCATTTGAAACAGCTTTTACATTGAAAACATATGAAGCCTACAGTAATATACATGACAGTAAAAATGTGCCTTATTTACCGTTTTTCCTCAGAGGAGTCTCACCAATATAGAAGATCAATATTTTTTTCAGAATCAATAACACATATGAAATGCATACAGTATATGCCCCAGAGATTGTGTTTAAACCGAATTACAATTACAGTATTGCCAGAAACCTCAGGAGTCAGGTAATAATATGAAGCACAATATCCTCTCCCGCAGGCAGCTGACATCAGCGGCACACGTTACACCTACTAGATCAAATCATAAAACCTAATCAAATATGAACCTGTAGGGCGACTCGCATTAGTGATGGAGTGTGCCGCCGTGATTTAAGTTGGCACCGATCGCACGCATCTGACCCTGAAACGCATTCAAAAATGATAGCGAGGGACATGCCAATAACGTATGGCTGAGAGGGGATTACAGTTTTACACCTGATCTTCATCGTGCTCTTTTTTTTATTCGGGAAATCATGTGGGCGTTTTGGCTGTGAACACATTTTTGGGTATCAGCCGAGCTGATGTCACGACGCGCAGCCAATTACTGTGCCATAACGGTTGGCCTACGCAGCACCGAGGTGCCAACCTGCCAAAAACAAAACATGTGAGAAGCATGATTCTTTTCTAAGCATCCTGCATTATTAATACGCCTGCCGTTTTCAACACAGCGCTCGCTGAAGCACCACACATTGAAAATGACTGTGCAGATTTAGGAAGAAAACGGGTATCCTCCCCAGCAGGTTGCTTTGGCGTGATCAGTATTGCTTTAAAACAGAGCTCTGGTGCTGCTGTGCATTAGGATCATGAAATTTAGGACTGTACAAATGTGCAAACCTGTGCAGGGAGCGTCACGCTTCGGCCTGACATCATGCGTGACCTTTGACTCCACCCCACTTTCTCTCAGTGGTATCACTGTTTATTACTTGGCTTGGCTAAAGAATTGCTCTATCATCTTATTTAAATCCCGTCCATCCAGCAGCCTGTGATCGTTTCACCTGCTGACATCCATCTCTGACAGACGAAACGCCTCCAGGAAAATGAACCCGAGGGAAGGAGCTCTTGATTGTTCTGGCAGGGGTGAACCGGATGGCAGCGTAACACTTGGTGAGTCTCAGAAATACACTTCTGATTTTCTCACCACATGTTGAACTTAGCAAGTCAATTGACAAATCAAGTCAAGGGCTGTTTGGAGCTTGTTGCCATGGTTTTGTTAAAATGTGGACTAATCGGACGCCTCAGACATCAGAATACATCTTACAATCAAAGATACTGCAGTTCAATTTAGTCTAAAGTGTTTCTTCCTAATCTGAAATACAAAACGAATCAAATAAGACAATTGGTAAAATGCATTAACAAGCACTTATTGTCCGATTCACGATTTTACATTTCCTTTGGAGTGTAGGTGTGTATTTGTAAATTTTAACAATATGCAAAAGGTATAAACCCCAAAGTAAATGATTACGCGAGTAATTGTCTCCAACGTAAATCTCTTTTCTTGGACTACAACAAACACACCGATTGTAGGCAACAGTTTACATCCTGGGACTCTTGACATGGACAATTTTTAAAATGCTTTAATAAATCCAACAACCCCTGTGACCGGGCGTTTCACGTCCAAAAGAGGTTTCTATGTTAATAAACCATTGCCTCTATTTTAAAAGACATAAAAGTTTTGGCCTAGAATCCAAATCTTGGTCTTGTATTAAAGAAGACACTTTAAAGTTTTTCACGGAAGTGAATAAATTATGTAAAACATTGTTATAGCAGTTTACATTTATTGTAATAAATAAAAATAATGCAATAAAGTATATGTTTTATACATCAAATTTGTTTGTGTTACACTTTTAGTTGTTTTACAAACAACGGCCACTAGGTGTCAACGGTTAGCTGCATACTCTTGTCTGCATACAACTTAATAAATTACTGTCGCTGCATTATTACTACTAAACGGTTTTGAAATATGAAAACTACATTCTTCGACCTTTTCAATGATATATAGCTTGTTGTGATAGATTAAAATATACATGCAAAATATTGACGTTAACTCAGGTGTCCCGCTCAGTTTGTAACATTGTTGAGGTCTCTTCTGAGACTCTAACCCCCAATTTCCACCGACTGCGGAAAGGCTGTGGAGTCAATCGGTTTCCATTCAAGTCAATGTGTGTATTTCCACTGACTGCGCTCCGAATCCGTCACAGCTCCGGCCTTCCGCAGCCCTCCGGCACAAATACGCAGAGTTTCTATTTTTGACGGATGCCGGACAGCTCCGCAGGGTGGAGCCATGACTTTATTGCGTGATCATACCTGAATTTGCGAGAAGAAACAACAAATAATAGACAAGAACAGAGCCAGGGGGAGTTTCAAATAAATACATTAAAGATAGAGCATAAATAAATGTTTTAGCAGCCTTCTTATTTTTTGATAGATGGATTTGATGTAATGCTCTGTCTATGCCAAATCTCGTGTTGTGATCTGGGATGGTTTGTAAAAACATCATAATTCAACGGCATAATGGGCAGAGACAGAACTAGGTATCACGCAATCTTCACATGAATTTGCGAGACCTCATGGGTCCTCATCACTTCAGCACGCAGCCGCTCTGCAACAAATACGGGTGGGTATTGGCGGACGGTGGAGTGCGGAGCCGTAACGCAGCGAGCCGATCTGCAGCTGCTCCGCAGTTGGTGGAAATCCGGCGTAAAGGAGACATTTGTGAGATTTATATTTTCCAGGAGGACAAATGATAGTTAAGCAGTAGTTTCCATTTGTTTTCCATTTAATAACATCGATTTTTAGGAGAAATAATTTGAGTGCTTATTGGAGAGATTTCCTTTCTTATGAGAGAAAATGTTTTTAATGTTTTAGACTTCTGTTTTCCTTCCCAATCCTCTACACTTTAACTGGGGTGGTACCCTTAAAGGTTAATTTTTTACCTGTATACAATACACTGAAATTTGTACCTCTTGGGCTACAATATTATACCCTAAGGACCTATTGTGAACCTTTTAAAGATCAAAAATGTTAGATATACAAAACTTTTAACTTTACCTTTAGAGGTACACAATAGGTCCACAGTAATGTAGGCTACCCTAAAAGATACAACATTTTATTGTGTTTTGTATAGCTGTACAAAATGCAACCTTAAGGTACCACCCCAGCAACCAAAAAGGTACCTAAATGATCTGTAGTATAAGTGGAAAGAACAGATATCCATTTTTTATTTATCTTCAAGATGTGCCCAGTCTCACAATAGAGGAGTGAACCACAATAGACAAAATTAAGAAGAGGTGATCCACCGTATAAGTAGCTTGAACGACACAATCAAATATTATATAATTGTTGGGATAGGACAATATTTGCCCGAGATACAACTATTAAAAAAATCTGGTATCTAAGGGTGCATACTGAAAAAATCTTAGTTGTCCAAATGAAGTCCTTAGCAAACACATGTTACTAATGATAATGTTTATGGTAGGAAATTTACAACATATCTTAATATCCTAATAATTTTTGGCAAATCAATAATTTTGACTCATGCAATGTATTCTTGGCTATTGCTGTAAATAACCCAACCTTCATATTTTATGTCCTGGCCAAAGCCTTTACGTGGTAGTTTTAAAAGTTCAAAAGTTTTGTACTTTTTTTGAGAGTGTAACTCGCATTCAGCTCTGAAATAAAAAAAACAAAAAGACGGCAATCGATCAATTCACAACTGTTAAAATCAAATCCCGCCCTACATGCTGGAAATATTTCACATTACAGTTTACAAGGCTGCCATTCATCCAATTTCACCCCTAATTCTCTCTTGATGAGTAAAGTAAGGCCATGCATCCTGCTGGCGATGAAAGACAGAAAGGTCTAAAATAACATCAGAAAGTGATCGTCATAGGCAAAACGGTGAAAGGTCAGTGTGTGCTATAGGAAATGGTTTGTGAAATTTAACTCGGTTGGTGCACGAACTGCTGTCCTGAACATCAAGGTTCAATGACCAAAACAGCGAGGAACTAAAAGTCAGCAGGTGTATGTGTAAATACATTAATAGACCTTTTTCTGGTGGAGGAAAAGGTAATAGTCAACATGTCACACTTCAATGGCTAACGGTATGAAAACACATTACAGTTAAACTCTATTTCCTCAGACGTTACGTCGTCATCCTCCCGCATCCTCCCATCATCATCGGCTCATCTTTACTCCTCTATTCTCCTCTCTCATCACTCCATTGACATTATTCTCGCTTTCATGCTGCCAATCAAACCACAAACCCAATACATAATAGAGACTGCAGCGGATCGAGGGTAATTGTTTCTGTGCACATCAGAGCATTGCTATCACACGTTAAAGAGACTGCTGCTCTGTACTGAAAACAATGCAAGGATCTCACTTTGAGTAATAGGAATTATGCTAATTGCCAAAATGATGAGTTACAGAGAAAGAGGGAGACACAAATGTGCACAAAAGTACAAATCATGAGAAGAAGGCCTGTTTGACAAGTTAATTACTTATTAATCTAAAACTGCTTAAAGTCAGCGAGATGTAGGACAATAAGAAAGGAAACTCAGCCGAGATTGAGCTAATGTTGTCTACACATAGGCTACAGGGAAGAGCATTTCGCTTTGAAATGAAATGCTGTCAAGGGGTTTAATAGTGTTTTTTGTCCTTGTTGAACCCAAATGCATAATCAGGTGACAGGATTAATGTACATACCCTAGCTAGATTTTGGTCATCAATATGTGGAAATTTAAATTGGTGCAAGGCTTGGAGAATAGTTTATCATTTTTTGACAAAGTAAAGGAAGTTTCATTTAAAATAATGCAGAGAATTTATCCAGTAAAACATAAATATTGACTTTTCATGTGAAATCTGTACTAACAAGAAAAAAAATTCATTTATTTTTTATTGCATTTATACAAAGATATTTTGGGATGATGTCAAACATTTTATTATAAGAAAACAGTGTTAAACTGTATGGGTAAAATAAAATGGTCTGGTTGTCTGCCAATGTTTTTTTTTTTTCATTTGATTAGCAATATTGTAATGTGTTGTATAAATGTAAAAATAAAAAAGTTCTCTCTTTTTTATTATATATGTTCACATGCAATACAAAGTTTATGAGTTTATGGACACAATTGGTCTATATGTCTTTTTTGCAGTTTTGAAAACGTTGTCCTGTAGATGCATATGTTTTGAAAAGAAAAGTACGGTGGCCCTGAGGTGCCATTTTATTTACAAGATTTAAAACAAATTTACAAGTTTTTTAACAAATTTACAAGTTTTTTAAACAAATTTACAAGTTTTTTTTAACAAATTTACAAGTTTTTTTTTTAACAAATTTACAATTTTTTAAATAAATGTACAAGTTTTTCAACAAATTTACATGTGTTTAAACAAATTTACAATGAGCGAACAAAATTACATGTTGTAAAACAAATTTACGTTTATTACGGAAAGGGTAGGTACAATACGCTGACGTCACGCATCCGGGACTCCGGTCACGTGGGAAGAAACCCGGAAGTATCGCCGTGAATCACATGGGAGTTGCAAATGCGATGATGTGTATTAGGCTGTACATCATATTAACGTAAAGAGAGTGATAATATATATCCTTTCATCTATTCCCGAGTGACTCAAAGGGATATTGGACCTTATTTTCAGGTAAGTGAAATAGCTTTAGTTAGCTAACGCTAGCTTTCCAAGTTGCACACGTTTCGGATGGCAGTTATCAAAATAATTCACTGACTTTCTCATTAGATTACAAACAACACGAGAGGGTGCTCCAAACTTTTTAATCAGGACTGCATTGTTTGTTCGCTCCCGGGGTTACATAGACTGAAACGGGGAAGCGTGACGAGTTTGTTTACATGGTGCTGTAAACTCCAACCCAGGAGGACACTTCAGAGGAATCAAGGGTGCTCTAACTTGTTCGATGATATAATCTGAATAATCTTTAAAAGATTAAGATTTTATGTAATGAGACGATTTGTTAAAATTACCAAAATTTATACTATGAATTATATTTTCATTTAATCCTCTCTAAATGTGATAGTACTGTAATGTTTTATCATATTACAAATACTCTAATGTTGCCTAAGCAAACTGACATTTATGTCAGATAGATAGATAGATAGATAGATAGATAGATAGATAGATAGATAGCCAAGACTGAAATCATGATTATGTTAATTTCCAGTGTCTGTGATGTTGAAACACTAAAGGAAGAAGAGGAGGACCACCATTTGTTTCCTGATCAGAACACAAGAGAAGAGTGAGAAAAAAATTAAGCAATTCATTGATGAAAATTAAAACATGTAAATAAATCTTATGACCTCCTTGATCTTTCTTTTTTTACATGCAATTTTCTCCTCTTTCTCAATACACAGATCTAACAGTGGTTTGGGGGCATTGCAAGACCATGATTACCTGGAAACATCTCCTATTATGGAAGAGCACAACATCATGCTCGCAACATTTGTGTCCTGGATCAGTTTTTCTTGTTTCTCTGCTGTATGAGGCAGGGGCTTCTTTCCGCAGATTTAGCTGTAAGGTTTAAAGGTCCCGTTTTTCCTGATCCCATTTTTTTAACTTTAGTTAGTGTGTAATGTTGCTGTTAGAGCATTAATAATACCTGTAAATTATAAAGCTCAAAATTCAATGCCAAGCGATATATTTTCTTTAATAGAATTTCCCTTTTAAAGCATACAGCAAACGGACGGTTTGGACTACAGCCCTCTACTTCCCGATTGACTGACATCCAAAGAAGAGTTTTTTTTACTAACTCTCACCCACAGGAATACGTCAGTCGCAAGCAAAGCTCAAATGGCTCTGCTAAGCTAAGTTGCTGTTAAATCACAACACACTAAACAAACTACTACACAATCAAAACTCGATATATATTTCTGAAGGAGGGACTTCATAGAACAAGGAAGAAATCAGCCCGATTTTAGGACAGTGAAAACAGTGCTATAGAGATAAGTAATTATGTGAAAAATACTGTGTTTTTTTACACACAAAACATGAACACACGCTATATTGCACACCATAAACACAATCATAGTTTAAAAACACAGGAAAAACAGGACTTTTAATCTGTCCAAGGCAACAGTCAGTCGAATATGCATAACATGGGCTAATGTCCAAACATCTTTTCACTTCACAAGAGGTGCAAAGTTTGGACTCTCATTCTCACGGCACCCATTCACTGCAGAGGATCCAATTGTAAGCAATGTAATGCTGAATTTCTCCAAATCTGTTCCAATGAAAAAGCAAATGCATCTATATATTGGGTGAAAAATTCCTTTAATCCCAAAAACAGACTTTTTTCATTTAAATGTTTTTACTTTGCTTTACTATTACAATTTGTACAGTAGATAGAAAATATACATTGGAACAAATTTATAAACAGTGGTGTGAAAAAGTGTTAGCCCCATCCAGATTTCTCATGTTATTGCATATTTATGTCACACTTTTATGTTTCAGATCATCAAACAAATTTAAATATTAGTCAAAGAAGATAACACAAGTGAACACATCATGCAGTTTTTAAATGAAGGCTTTTATTATTAAGGGGAAAAAAATCTAAACTACATGGCCCTGTGTAAAAAAGTGTATTAGTACCCATTGGCTTTTAATGTAAATATGATTGGTTCTAAAAATGTACATATATTTTTTTTCATACTTCATTTATAAATAAAACTATATTTTGAACAATGAGTGAAATGCAGTTTCTTTAATGTAAAGTTATTTACTTAACACGTCTCTAATGTGTGCGTTACATGTTTGTTAGAAGTGTGTGTGTGTGTGTGTTGTTCCTGGCTTTATAAGCTGTTGGGCAGCCATAAGTTAAAAAAAACAAGTCCAACTTAATTTTTACTGACTTCCATTTGTCTCCATCAAAGTAAATGCGTTCCAGGTGGATTCGGAAGTCAGTTCTGGTTTTGACAAAAAAAATCACACCATGTTATCCCTGTGATTCCTCTGAAGTGTCCTCCTGGAGTTTACAGCACCATGTAAACAAACTCGTCACGCTTCCTCGTTTCAGTCTATGTAACCCCGGGAGCGAACAAACAATGCAGTCCTGATTAAAAAGTTTGGAGCACCCTCTCGTGTTGTCTGTAATCTAATGAGAAAGTCAGTGAATTATTTTGATAACTGCCATCCGAAACGTGTGCAACTTGGAAAGCTAGCGTTAGCTAACTAAAGCTATTTCACTTACCTGAAAATAAGGTCCAATATCCCTTTGAGTCACTCGGGAATAGATGAAAGGATATATATTATCACTCTCTTTACGTTAATATGATGTACAGCCTAATACACAACATCGCATTTGCAACTCTCATCTGATTCACGGCGATACTTCCGGGTTTCTTCCCACGTGACCGGAGTCTCGGATGCGTGACGTCAGCGTATTGTACCTACCCTTTCCGTAATAAACGTAAATTTGTTTTACAACATGTAATTTTGTTCGCTCATTGTAAATTTGTTTAAACACTTGTAAATTTGTTGAAAAACTTGTACATTTATTTAAAAAATTGTAAATTTGTTAAAAAAACTTGTCATTTTGTTTGCTCATTGTAAATTTGTTTAAAAAACTTGTACATTTATTCACTCATTGTACATTTGTTTAAACACTTGTAAATTTGTTAAACTTGTAAATGTGTTCACTCAACGTAAATTTGTTGAGAAACTTGTACATTTATTTAAAAAATTGTAAATTTGTTAAAAAAAAACTTGTAAATTTGTTAAAAAACTTGTAAATTTGTTTTAAATCTTGTAAATAAAATTGCACCTCAGGGCCACCGTAGAAAAGAAAAGAAAAAAAACGCAAAGGAAAATATTTTTTGTATAATTGTAGCCAACATGTTAAACTATTAACAACATGTCTGTTAACACCCGGGGGTCTAAAATATGTGGGGTCGCATTTTGACAGATTTTTTTCAGGTTTCAATACAGGTTTGATTTGTACATCATTCAAAACTTTAAAGCATCAAAAGTGTCTAGTATTAATTTTGTCCACAACTAAATGTTGTGCTTTTTGCAAAAGTAAGAAAATTAACATGATGCGCATCATACAGTAAAACTTAAAAAAAATCTAATAAAGCATAGTCCTAAATACACTGCAAAAGTGAAAAAATGAATCAACTTAAAAAAATTATTAGTAACACCTAAAAAAACTTAAGTTCTTTCAACTAAAATGTGTGAAACTAGAGCAAAACTAAATTGTAATTTTAAGTTGAAGTTTTAAGTTTTTTAAGTTGATAACTTTTTACAGTGTATTAGTTGATAAAGTTTATGAAAATTAGAAAAGTTGCTTTAGCAATAAACTGACATAGGTTTATTTGAATGAAATTGGTAAATACAATAATTTAGTTGAAATAAATAGATATTTAAACTAAAATTAAAATAAAAAATATGTTAATGTAAATAGTCATGTGATAATGGGTTTATCTAAGTGACACAAAATTGCAAAATCCTGAACATTGTAGCATTTAAAGAAACAATTCTTTTAGACTGTGGAGAAAGTTTCTTCCAGGAAAGAAAAAGATTTTGAAAGTTATTTTGTATTCACAGAACATCCTTCTTTCATCTCAGAAGATCAAGGTAAATGTGATTCCTTCTGCTTTGACCCCGTTAATAATGCACGCAAGCTCTTGGTATTATTTACTTGTAATTTCTCATTTTCTGCTGCCCTTATTGTTTTTATGATCATGTGTGAAGTAAGGGCTGATTTGTCAAAACCAAACTTGTGTGTTCAGGGTTAGGCATGATGATGGAGATCCTGAGGGATTTCTCAAGGCCGTGTGGGAAGGTGCCGATCGGTTCCACCACACTGCAACCCACAGCTACTGACTGTGCCTCCTCTATCACAGTTTGTCACCAGTCGTGCGCCAAAACAGATGGAGCTCACACAGCGGCACGCCGTGCCATGAGTTACCTGGCAGAAGATGAGCGAGAAGAGAGCGAGGGTGAGAGAGAGAGAGCTGGCGAGGGCTCCATAACAGCTTGCTGAAGCCAGTCTAACTCTATTAGTTTCTCAAGTCAAATGTCTTCGAATCTGTTGTTGTTCTTTCCCCACAAAATAATGTCTACAAAAGTAACCTGCAAAACCTAAACTAAAAGGGTTCAAAAAGTTGTTTTAAATCACACAACTGGAAAAAACAGTAAACTGTAAAAGGTAAAAGTTGGTTCATATTACTTCAATCAACAAATTTTAATAAAAAACCTGAGCACTACATTTGCATGCCATAAGTATATTACAATAATTACGATTAACCCTTGTGTGGTGTTCGGGTCTGTGGGACCCGTTTTGAATGTTTACTGAAAGAAAAATTATGCAATTAATTGTTGTTTCAACCTCAGATTCATTGGCCTTGGCTCATTTTCTATGAAGAACATAAAAATAAACAACTTTATAATTAATGTACACTGTACACCCCCCCTACACATTTATATTACATATGTGGTGTTCGGGTCCACTGGACCCGGGGTTAATAAAAGTGTAAAAATTGAATGTGCTATGTAACTTTACTCTGTTTTTCTCCTACCTGGGACTCCTGTGAGTGCATGAGTGTGTTTGTATACATGTCTGTACATATGTGATGGATGCATGTCAGAGTTTTCTCCTTCTGCTTTTGCTGTAATGCCGCAAGGATACAACATGTTATATGCCGTGCATGAACATTTGTCTGTACCTACTGTCCCAAACACTTTACCTTCTGTCTAACAGGAACCATTCTACATTTTACCATTATAAAAAATCCATAGTTTTATTGTAGTAAAAGAGTAGTAATCATGGTTATTTGGTATATTGATTACCATTTGTAAAACCATGGGTTTACCACAAAACCTAGGGTGTGTGTACCTGCTATTTATCACGTTGTAGGAACCAAATGTCCCACAAAGATGTGTGTGTGTGTGTGTGTGTGAGAGAGAGAGAGTGAATAATAGAAAAAGTAAAATTGTATCCATCATTCTAAGTTGTGGCCAATAGCAACACATTGTACTTCAATGTGTGTGGACCAGATGGACACAGTATATGTGTATAAAATGCAAGAAATGCATACACAACACAGCTACACTTAAAAAATTTGCTTCTTATGTGTTGTGTTGGCTGGCATGAACAGGTTATGTGTTTAGTGTGGATGATGTCTTATGATACGTCATCTGTTCAGTTTGGGGCCTGTGCTGTGTAGACTGACACAAATGTGTACAATTTCAAAAAGTTCAAATAATTAAACATCAACAGTGATGAAAAACGTTGTTTCATTTATACTTATTTAAGATAAATATGATTTTTTTTCCACAATATCTGGTTCAGAATAGAATTTTCTTCTTTTATTTCATATTACCACAAAAACTAATGGCACTTTAGTTTATAAATAGTCCTCTACCAGTGGTAAATGACCAATATTAACCATAAATTCTGTCTATATTACTTGCAATAAGGCTAAAGTTAACATCTGTAAACAATATTACATAAATTTGTATGAATGCATTGGTTTAAGATACTAATAATGCTCTGGGTCCACCAGACCCACAAACATCGTCTAAGTAACAAAAATACGAACACCACACAAGGGTTAACTAAGAATAACAATCAACTTTATAATTGTTAATATTCTGAAACAAGACAAATGAGACCTCAGGTGGATGCACTATTTAGTTTTAGAAATGCCAACATTTCCCAGACTGGTGCATCACTTTGTGACCCCCCTGAAACACTTCCGTTGCCATTTTGTTCTGCTTGCAGCGCATTTCTGTATTTGTTTGTGTTGTGAGTATTTGCAACATGTTTCTGTATTTGTTCATGTTGTGAGGATTTGCAATGCGTTTTTGTATTTGTGTGTGTTGTGAGTATTTGCAACGTGTTTCTGTATTTGTGTGTGTTGTATTTGAAATGCGTTTCTGTATTTGTGTGTCTTGTATTTGTAATGCGTTTCTGTATTTGTGTGTGTTGTGAGTATTTGCAACGCGTTTCTCTATTTGTATGTGTTGTGAGTATTTGCAATGTGTTTCTATATTTGTGTGTGTTGTGAGGTTTTGCAATGGGTTTCTGTATTTGTATGTGTTGTGATGATTTTCAATGCTTTTCTGTATTTGTTTAGTCAAAATATTATGTTGAAAATGTAATTTTTTTAGGTGTTACCAATTAAAGTATTTTTTTATTTTTTATTTGTGTGTGTTGTGAGTATTTTCAATGCATTTCTGTATTTGTGTGTGTTGTGAGTATTTGCAGCGTATTTTTGTATTTGTGGGTGTGGTGAGTATTTGCAACACGTTTCTGAATTTGTTCATGTTGTGAGGATTTGCAACGCGTTTCTCTATTTGTATGTGTTGTGAGTATTTGCAATGTGTTTCTATATTTGTGTGTGTTGTGAGGTTTTGCAATGGGTTTCTGTATTTGTATGTGTTGTGATGATTTTCAATGCTTTTCTGTATTTGTTTAGTCAAAATATTATGTTGAAAATGTAATTTTTTTAGGTGTTACCAATTAAAGTATTTTTTTATTTTTTATTTGTGTGTGTTGTGAGTATTTTCAATGCATTTCTGTATTTGTGTGTGTTGTGAGTATTTGCAGCGTATTTTTGTATTTGTGGGTGTGGTGAGTATTTGCAACACGTTTCTGAATTTGTTCATGTTGTGAGGATTTGCAACGTGTTTCTGTATTTGTGTGTGTTTTGAGTATTTGCAGCGTGTTTCTGTATTTGTGGGTGTGGTATGTGCAACACGTTTCTAAATTTGTTTGTGTTGTGAGGATTTGCAACGCGTTTCTGTATTTGCTTGTGTTGTGAGGATTTGCAAGGCGTTTCTGTATTTGTGTGTTGTGAGTATTTACAATTTGTTTCTGAATTTGTTCATGTTGTGAGGATTTGCAACGTGTTTCTGTATTTGTGTGTGTTTTGAGTATTTGCAGCGTGTTTCTGTATTTGTGGGTGTGGTATGTGCAACACGTTTCTGAATTTGTTTGTGTTGTGAGGATTTGCAACGAGTTTCTGTATTTGTTTGTGTTGTGAGGATTTGCAAGGCATTTCTGTATTTGTGTGTTGTGAGTATTTACAATGTGTTTCTGTATTTGTGTGTGTTGTGAGGATTTGCAGCGCGTTTCTGTATTTGTTTCTGTTGTGAAGATTTGCGACGCGTTTCTGTATTTGTATGTGTTGTGAGTATTTGCAACGTGTTTCTTTATTAGTCTGTGTTGTGAGTATTTGCAATGTGTTTCTTTATTTGTATGTGTTGTGAGGATTTTCAACGCGTTTCTGTATTTGTTTAGTTACAATATTAAGTTGAAAATGTACATTTTTTAGGTGTTACCAATTAAAGTAATTTTTTAAGTTGACCACTTTTCACTTTTGACAATGTAAACTTTTATCTTTTACTTTTGGTAAACAAAAGCGCAGGTTGACACTTCAAAAATAATTTAATAACTTAAGAGCGAAAGCACCATCTACACCATTTTAAAGAGAATGAAATATATGAGACATAAACAACCTGCCTTAAAAACACACAATTTCTTACATAGCCTGGATTTGAAGTCTTGGGTCCACATGTATCCGAAAATTCACCAAATGAGATCCAGTGAGACTCTGGATGCAACATTCTGTTAGAAACTTCCACAAAAATTTTAATCTACATCAGAACTGAATTAGCCATGTTTTTCACTGTATTAATTATCTTTGGTTGCATTATAGTTACTGTAGCAAAATCAGGATGTTTGAATGAGAGGATGACAAAAATGTGTACAGTACAGTATGTGTTTGTCATGACAGATCTGCTGAGGATATTGATTATAGGATTGTTTCAAAGGTTACAGTGTCTCAATGTTCTCCTGGTCATGAACACCTCTTGGAAAGCATCTTAACCTAATGATTAAACATCAACACAGAACAAACAATAACAAGAAACAGTTCTTCCCAAAATACACATTTTCTTCATCCCATGGACCACAAAAGACCATCTTTAGGTTTTGTGGTTAGTAATTTATGAAAGTCTGACATGACTCAAAAGCACAGGCTGTGTTATATAAAAACCTGGCTATTCTGACAAAACATGGCAAGAAAATGATGACAGAGTTTTTATATTTGGATGAACTATTCCTTCAAACTGGAAATATACGGTACAGTAACCGTATGGCTGACATTAGGACAACTCTAAAGAAATAAGTCCTGACAACGTAAAGACTCAGCAATGCTGTCATATAGGCAGGCTTTTACAAAACCTGCGACCATAAGAACACACTGTTCTCAAACAATAAATATGCAGAACTTCTATAACACTTTCTGACCTCAAAACCAAACGATTCACACAAGATAAAGGCGTTGTTCGGATTGGACTTGAGTGTTTGTGTAAATCCAAATGCACAAGAGGAATTCGCTATTAACAGAGTAAATTCTGCTCGTCTGTTCATTTTAAAGTAAACAATAATCATGAATGCATCCTAATCCCCATCTGTGAATAATAATAAAGCACAACACGTCTGTTTTTTCATCAAAATGAGAACTTTACATAACTCTGCAGTTACCTCGTGCCTCGAATCAAAATGTCCTATTGTGGTCTAGAGACAGCAACGTTTGTAGATTAATAAGAAGAAAAAACGCCTTTCAGTCAAAGAAAGGAGCTGGTTGATGTGTTTTCAATATTTGAATGCTCTGGGATGCAAATGAACTTTCAAAATAAATTCGAATACCACATGGGGCAGAGACAGGAGAGATGAAATTATAATCAGTAATGCCGAACGATACCCTCACACCAAACCAATGAGTCAACATTCATTTATTTCAAGATTTTTGTTCTTCTGTTGTCACTCACACACACACACACGCACGCACGCACGCACGCACGCACACACACACAGTATTATGATGGAAATTAACTCTCTGCTTACAGAACAGAAACATTTAGGGCCTTGCATATGCCCAAAACACCCCAGATAGCAAAATCTGCCTGGCCCACCACTGGGCCACATAATTGCTTGAGTTCTGGCCCAGTTCTGGGGGGGTCCCCGGCCCAGAACTGGTCCACACACTAAAAATTGGATCAAACTATTAAATCTGGGCCAGTTGTGGCCCACACCCAGTAAAATAGATCTTACATACTGACTTGGATTGTATGTTTTTTATATTTTAAAAAATAAAGTTGTCTGGAAGGCATTCAACTTTTGTAAAAATCATTAAAAATGCTGCCGCGGAAAGAGTTTGTTTTGTCTCAAGATCACACCAGTATTGTTTTTGTAAGGTTGGTTTGTAAAAACTACTTATAGGGAAATCCCCCTTAATTAAAGTAGAGATGCACCGATATATCGGCCAATCGGTACACTGTAAAAGCATGCAGCATGAAGTTTAAACAACTTGGTTTTGCAGGTCAATTAAATTTACTGTTTTAAAGGGACACTCCACTTTTGTTGAAAATATGCTCATTTTCCAGCTTCTCTAGAGTTAAACATTTGATTCTTACCGTTTTGGAATCCATTCAGCCGATCTTCAGGTCTGGTGGTACCACTTTTAGCATAGCTTAGCATAATCCATTGAATCTGATTAGACCATTAGCATCAAGCTCAAAAATAAGAGTTTCAATATTTTTCCTATTTGAAACTTGACTCTTCTGTAGTTAGATCGTGTATTAAGACCAACAGCAAATTAAAGGCGCAATGATATTACAGAGTGCCGAAAACAGTCCTCAGCTATTGAAAGTTACCAAGGGGACTATTTTGGGGCACTGCGTAATATCATTGCGCCTGCTGCAGCCATGTTATGGCAGCAAAATCCTTGGTTATTACGCCAGAATGAGAGTATAGTGCCTACCCATATCTGCATAGAAAACCAAAACTAATCAGATTCAATGAATTTTGCTAAGCTATGCTAAAAATAGTAGCGCCAGACCCAGAGATCGGCTGAATGGATTACAAAATGGTAAAAATCAAATGTTTAACTCTAGGGGAGTGTCCCTTTAAGTTTTGGATTGTTAAAAGTTGACATAAATTCTTTTTTAACTTTAACCTTTTAAGTTAAAATAACCTAAAATTATATGTTGATTTTACAAAAAATGCTAAGTATTTTTTACAGTGTATTGGTTGATAAAAGCAATTTTTAAAACTATCAGCTATCAGCACAATTCCTGGCAGCCTAATATATTTTAAATAGCAATCTTCAACCTTAAACAAGTCATTGAAAAGACTCAATAGCACAACAGCAAGGTTTATTAATATACTTTAATACTAGAGATGCACCGATAATACATTTTATCCAAATATCCTGTCAATCAAAAGAAAACAGGAAAAGGCAATGAATTTGAGCTCTGTGTATAGAAAACGTAAAAATATATATATATATATATATAAAACTTGCTTTTGTGCGTTTCGATGAAGTTGAAGGTGGAAGATCTTGCTATTAAAAATGTATCAGGCTGCCAGGAATTGTGCTGTCTCATCTAATGGATACCACCTGAAGTAAACAATTGTTTCTATTTTGGGGCATCCCGAATCCTTTAAGATTAACACAGCAGTCTGCATGACAAGAAAAACTTGCACTGGTATAGAGTTTGTATGCGTATGTGTGTGTATGCAAATGTGACGGAGATAAAAAAAAATGCAACAATCTGTTAGCATATCCAACACATGCACCAAACTGTCAATTAAACAATGATGGCCAGATGTTCGGCTCTCTTCATTAAGTTTAATTGATATCTCCATATCATTCTCCCACGGTCCATTTGAAGCGTGCACCATCAACAATGCTTCTAGATGGCACTGTGCACTTATCAACAGCACTTTTCTAAAGATGTCAGTGATCTGGAAAGCTGTCTTTACAGTGACATACGCAGTTGGGTTCCATGCTATGTTGCTTTACAATGACATTTCCTTAATTTACTCGTCCGTAGCCGATAGGAACCCCGCTGCTGAAGTCTCATTTTTCCTTCTTACCTGAGGGCAGGCATTTGAAAGATTTGGTTGGTGTGCAATAACAAACTCTAACCTTGTATCTCACCTTGGAAAAGAAAACAAATAGGCCTAAGTCTGGATTAAATGCTTTCCTGTATAACTTTACTCAGGATGATATTGTTTTTGGCTTGTTTAGATCTCGGATGACACTCCCATTGACCACCCCCATTCTGTTTAATTGACAGCTTGATGGATGTCAAGCGCTGGCTGATATCATCACTTTTAATCAGATGCACCTGGATTGTTTTATAATCTATTTCAGATAAACTTGTCTCTAAAAAGAACATAAAAACGAAATGCGGTTGGTTATCAATCAGACAGTTTTGGCAACAAGATGCAATGAAGACGAGACTTTACGGCACAACTCAAACGTATTGCTAGTGACCATCTTAGGAAAAAATCTGATTTATACCCACTGTTTTGCTGGAAATGATAAAAAACGGTTCAAGACCTCTTCCCGACAAACACAAACACATTTATAGCTCACAAAGATTAGTAACAGAACCCTGGGGAGGTAACACTCATCTGTGAGTGAGACTGTGCACGCTGACATTGAACAAGGGCTTTATCAAACCCACGGGCATTCGGGGACACAGAAGGACCATACAGATCATCGCACATGGGACCGCTGCTCCAGGTCTGCCTTTAATACCTGACTGCAGTGAACAAACCCATACGCCATTTCGCTTTTCCCTGCGGATGGATGAATGATTGCTCTCTTCTTAAAGCACACATAGTGGTTTATGCACAGAAGGAGACGCTCAACCCTCGTGGGTTTGGCAAAAGCACGGAGTCGGCGTCTGAGTCTTGCAGACTCATGGGAGGCAGAGATTTTTTAAATATATGAACGAGTAAATGTCTAAAATTGACCTCTGATTCTACCCCAAGATGGTGCTGTGCCATTAGCAATCTTGCAGTTTCGTATTTTTCCGTCTTTTGTCATTTTGTGCACGTTTGAATCTGTGAAGGAAATAAACGGCGAGATCGGTTTTGTGTATCTCGACTGCGGACGTCCTGCATGTCCCAATGCACAAGCGCATACACGACTGCGAGCGCGTGGACGTGAACCCAATAAAAATGAATGTCAAATGACTGCAACAGCTAATTATGAAAGTGTAATTTGCTGAAACAATGATGACTCGAGTGAAATTTACATATAAAAAACAGAGTTCAGTCTGGGGTCCTTTTCATTCATTAGAATATTTTCCATTAGATTGACTGCGTGATTTGATGTTTGGTTATGAGTAAGTCAGGCTGCCAGGGTTTAGCTGGTTAGTCCCTGCTGGTAGATACTGTAACTTTAGCATTATGTCAGAAAAAGTATCTAAATGCAGTAATGGTCATTCAAAACTTGTTCAAATGCAGACTGAAATCTGACTGATTAATTTATTTGTTTCCATGGCACAAAATTCAGCTTTTTTCATGATATGAGCAAAAATTTATTTTTCGTGTCACTTGCATGAATTTCTTAGTTTTTCGTGTCCATTGCATGACTTTCTTTTTCGTTTCATTTTATGTATTGTTTTTGCATAGTCCCCCCCCCCTATTTCTTGCCATTGTTGCTTGGAGTTGGGATTAGATTAACTTTCTGTTACATTTTTAGACATGCTATCCCAAACCCCAACTCTTACCCCAACTTTAGGCGAGAATAGTTTTAAAAGTGGAAGAAAAACATGTAGAAACCAATACATAAAAGTACATCCTAACACAAACCCCAAATCTAACCCCAAGCGACTATAATTTATAAAAATAAAAAGTGAGAAAAAATTACATGAAAAAGTCGTGCCACGGACATAAAAAACTTTTTATAGTAATTTGTACGAGTGACACGAAACAGACATGCATGCTCAAGGCACGATAAAGCTGTATTTCTTGCCATGGACACGAATAAATTGATCACATTTTTTTTTTTTGTGACTATAACATGACTTTCCATGTGATTATGTTGTTCAAAATTATACTTTGATGTAATAACACTGTTTGCAACATTTAAAGCTGCATTCTGTAACTTTTTTTCTGGGTAAAAAGGCAATAACATAAACAGTATGGGGCAGTTTCATGGACAGAGCTTAAGTTTAGTCCCCGACTACAATGCATGTTTGAGCTGTTTTAGCTGAAAACTGCTTGCACTAACATATCTTAAAATATGTCATTGTTTTGCGTCAGTATGGACATTAGTATTGCTTTTTTAAGGTGTTTTTGTAAAAAATTACTCAAATGTCCTAATATAACTTAAGCCTAGTCCTGTATTATTCTAAAACCCTATTCGGGACACGGACAGAGATTAGTTTAAGCCAGGACTAGACCTTGTTTAATTAGGGAATATAACTAATTTTAAAAAACATGCCTTACTAAAACCATTACTTGTGTGCGTTTTGAGGCAAAACAAAGGGAACTGATGCATTTTAAGAAATGTCTGTGCAGTTTGGACAGCTCTTATATTTTAGTCTAGGATTAGTCTAATCCCTGTTCGGCAGGGCCGTGCAGAGACCATTGGAGGGGCAGGTGCTCAAAGAATAAAAAGGGCACTTGCTCGCCGACACGCAAGCACACAACTGAAACAAATAATAAAGTAATACAGAATAGAAAGATGATAAGTCTAACGTTTTTCTTTATTTTCCTTGCAAATAGAGTGAGACAGAAAAATCTATATAGACTGAGTTTTATATCTATATATTTATGCATTTGGCAGGAGCTTTTATCCAAAACGACTTACAGTGCATTTCATTTAGTGTTTGTGTGTGTCAACACAGTATATGCAGTTTTGAAATTATATGATATTATATATTGCATTGTGACATTAAGATATTATTACGTTTACAGGCTTGTGTTTTTGTTGTCATATTTAAAATATAATTCTATTCTATTCTAATCCTGTTCGAAATTTGTATACAAAGAGAGTAGCCTACATATTTTAGTTTTGAATCGTGTTTGTGTTGTGTTTTTGCACACTTTGATGCCTTGATGACAGGGCAATAAAATAATGACATTCATCTCTCCTTTCATTCATTTCATGAAGCCTCTAGTACTTTCTTTATTTTCAGGTAAACTAAAACTGGTTGCAAAGCTGGAGAGTTTTTGACTGAGTTAATAATTTAGCACGAGTATGGCTATATTACCCAACATCAGCTCACATTGTCTTTTATCAAAGGCGAGTCCAGGAATCGTAAATTCAATGTGATACAAAAATTAAGAGTTTTTTTACCGTATTCATCGGATCTTGCTCTTCCAACAAACTCCGTGTGACAAGTGGATGACATTAGAACAGCGCGAGAGCGATTTGAAATCAAACTCCTCCGTATGATTTCCCGAATATTTCTCGCGGTACTTTGATGTCATGTGCGTTTCGGTTCTTGCATTGCTGCGTGAAGTTGAGCACACCTAAAAACTCGAGCCAGCTACCTGTATGAACTCCCGGCAGAGAACGTCCCTGCCTTTGCCTCATCCATTGTTTTTATATGGGAAGAATGTTTTATTTTCAGCGTGAGAAATACAAGGTGTGGCGTGTGAAGGCTGAAATGCGTGAGACTTGAGAGCCCTGTTTGCATCTAACGTTGTAGAGATGTTAATACACACAGACAGCAATAAACAAAAGCTGTGCATGCTCTCCTCATGTTGTTCTTGATAAAATAATAATAATATAACAAGCATACCGCTTCGGTTCAATGCCGGCTCGAGGGGGATCCTCCCTGTACTGCAAACTGTGTCGTGCACGTGTGGGCGCTGCTAGCGCTGTGAGCTTTCCCTAAAGAGATTGTCCAATAAAAGGTCAATACGTCATCATGTGACTAATTTTATTTGCGGCTAAATTATTTTTTATTAATTTTACTAATAGTTAGATTGGGCAGGCCTTCACAAAAGGGCATTTAATTACAAAAAAATGCCTTGACAAAAAGGGCACTTTGGTCATGCAGGGGTAAAGGGGCAGGTGCTTGGGCACCCGCCGCCCCCCCCCCCCCTCTGCACGTGCCTGCTGTTCGGGAAAACGCCCGTCAGTGTACAAAATTGCCTCATTTCCGCACCAAAATTCACAACTGGTGTTGAGTTGTCAGGTTTGGATTTAGCAGGAAATGTCAGTTGTTTTTCAATACATGTAAATATGTAAGTACATGAAGTAATCTGCAATTTCATTTTTCAAACACAGATGGCGATATAGAAGCAAACTCATCGATTGTAACTTTACACCAAACATTATGCAATAATGCAAAATCGAATGCAAGGTGTTAATAATGAATAACAGTTGAGTTGTCAGGTTTGGATTTCGCAGGAAATGTCAGTTGTTGTTTTTTTAATGCATGTAAATATGAAGAGTTTCGTTGCAAAACTAGATAACTCTAGTTTTGGTTTGGTTTGGTTTGTGTTAACTGGAATCAGTGTGTTTGAGTATACTGGTAGTAGAACAGATCGTGCATCGTAGCTCCTTCGAGTTCATCATCTAAAAGCTTTTTTTACCATCTTATTCCTATTTATATAATATAACTTATTAGTTTTACATAGGAATACTTTACCGTGACGATTATTGAGCAGTACTACCACGTGAAACTATTTATCACTAATAAACACCCAGTGTTGTTAGCATATAGCCCGCTAGCATCCACACGGTGGAGGCTAAAGCTAGCATTTTCCGATCTAATGGCGGATTCATCTGATATATGCTTTTCTGACCTATCCTCACCTGAGCGGGAAGCTGTGGAGGAGTTGTTTCCCGGTTTTAGCAGATCCAAGGCGAGGTACAGCGCCCACTTCAACCTGCCTTCCGACGTCCACAAGCGAGCAACAAACATGCATTCCACGCGATGCAGCTTCACGGACCGTGAACGACATGAAAGCGATCGGGAAGCTGTGGAGGAACCGCTGCCCGGCCTTCGCAGATTCAGCAAGCCAAACATCACCCTGACCCCAGACGTTCGCAGGCGACCGAGGCGTGTCACAACCGAACACCCCACGCGATGCAGCTCCGGGGACCGCGTCCGGGTAAACGAAGACGCCATCGCCCAGCATGAAAGCGGTAAGACTCCGCTTGTTATTGTAACATGTACTACTTGCCACATGTATAGTTTAGCTTCTGCTGTTAGCATAGAGGGGTTTACATGCACTAAGTGTATTGAAGTATTAAGGTTAACTGAGAAGGTTGCTGAACTAGAATCGCGCATCCGAACGCTAGTTGAGGATAGCAAAACCGCTAATGTTACTGTCGCAAATAATCTATCGAGCGAAAAGACTAATGGCTCGGTTCCGACATCAGATGCTAATATAAATATTACAAATACTGTATCGAGCGCGCATAGTGTTTATCACAATAACCATGGCTCGGTTCCGTCATCAGAGTCAAGTCGGCGGTCAAACTGGGTGACTGTTAGGCGGCATAGTTATATAAGGCGTCCTTCTAAGACCCATAACGTAACGACAATTTCTAACAGATTCGATCCCCTAACGAGTATACCAGCTGAAACACCTTTTAAAAGTGCCCTGGTCATTGGAGATTCTATACTCAGGAACACTAACATTGAGGCACCAAACACCATAGTCGACTGTATACCGGGAGCCAGAACGTCTGACATTAGATCCAAACTTAAAGTGCTGGCTAATGCTAAGCGGAAGTTTTCTAAGATTGTTATTCACGCCGGCACGAATGACACTAGGCTCCGCCAGTCGGAAATCACCAAAGATAATATTAAGGAGATGTGTGAAATTGCAAAAACAATGTCAGACAATGTAATATGCTCTGGTCCCCTCCCCGCCTACCGGGGAGATGAAACACATAGTAGATTAGTGTCTCTCAATGGATGGATGTCAAAGTGGTGCCCTCAGCATAACGTAGGGTTTATAGACAATTGGAAGCATTTCTGGGGAAGACCATTTCTCCTAACCCGAGATGGCCTTCATCCGTCATCGGAAGGAAGTGCTATACTCACTAAAAATCTGATCAATAGTCTTAATTCTGATATAGTATGACTATCCAGGGCCCAGGTCAGGAAACAGACGGATCGGCTTAACCGTCCATCTGTTAGCTGCCGTGATATGTCAAGACCACTTATATCCCAGCACTTCGAGTCAATCTTACCGAAATATCAGCACATTTCAACTGTATCTGTTCCCCGAACAAATAAATACAGGGCACCGCTTGTTACATCTGGTACAAATCTGATTCAAATAAAATTAGAAAACAATACATTAACAGATGAATCTCGAATCTTAAAATTCGGCCTTCTTAACATTAGATCGCTTACCAATAAAGAATCTATTGTCAATGAAATAATTACAGACCAAAACTTAGATGTACTCTGTTTAACAGAAACCTGGCTTAAAGCAGACGACTACATTAGTTTAAGTGAATCCACCCCACAAGACTATTATTATAAACACGAACCTCGATTAAAAGGGAGAGGGGGTGGTGTAGCTACAATATACAACACAATGTTTAAAGTAAACCAAAAATCTGAGCTAAAATTTAAATCATTTGAAGTAATGTTGTTAAATATGGAAATAACTGATCGTAACCACAAACAGCTTTCTTTTGCTTTAGCGACAATCTATAGACCACCGGGCCACCATGCAGATTTCCTTAATGAAATAGCAGACTTCCTATCTGAGCTTGTAGTCACTGTAGATAAAGCTCTTATTGTTGGTGATTTTAATGTCCATGTGGACAACCCAAAAGACGCATTAGGACGTGCGTTTATAGATGTTCTAAATTCTCTCAATATTAGACAAAACGTGACAGGGCCAACGCATACTCGTAATCACACATTAGACTTAATTCTGTCACTCGGACTCAATATTAATGACGTCGAAATATCACCTCAGAGTGATGCAGTTTCTGACCATTACCTTGTGTCATACACTGTACTTCTAGATAGGATCACTCAATCTACAACATGCTACCGACTAGCCAGAACAATAATTTCCACCACTAAAGATAGCTTTATTAGCACTCTTCCAGACCTGTCCCAAATGAAACATGTAGCAGATAACTGTGACGATCTAGATAT
This sequence comes from Misgurnus mizolepis, assembly GCA_025389145.1. NCBI lineage: Eukaryota > Metazoa > Chordata > Actinopteri > Cypriniformes > Cobitidae > Misgurnus > Misgurnus mizolepis. The sequence goes on along the minus strand of JAIFKI010000025.1, from coordinate 27,077,104 downwards.
TGAAATAGAAAACCTAAACAATGTCTGTTCTAACACATTAGATGCCGTTGCTCCCATTCGAAAAAAGAGATTCAAAGAAAAACTGCCAGCTCCATGGTATGACCATCACACAGCAGCCCTTAAAAAGGCAGCTAGAAAAATGGAAAGAAATTATAGAAGCACAAAGTTAGAAGTATGGCGCGCAGCATGGAAACAGAGTGTTAAACACTAAAGACAGGCTATTAAAACCGCCAGATCTACATATCTCAGTACGCTTATTAAAGAAAATCATAACAACCCTCGTTTCCTCTTTAGCACAGTTGCGAAACTGACTAGAAACAAAGAACAAACAGAAACCAATAGTAAACTTCAACACAATAGTAACGACTTCATGAACTTCTTTTCTAACAAAATTTCGGCTATTAGGGAAACCATCGTAGCTACCCAGGCAGCCACCACTCTACCCATTAGTTCACTTAACACTAGACTACCATACGAACATCTTGATTCATTTAAACCTACTACAATAGATGAGCTCTCTAAACTAGTCGCATCATCCAAATCATCGTCCTGTATATTAGACCCCGTTCCCACAAAACTACTTAAAGAAGTATTCCCTGTAGTGTCAACCCCGGTTCTAAATATCTTTAACTCATCGCTAGAAATAGGATACGTTCCAACAGCTTTTAAACCAGCAGTTATTAAACCGCTGATTAAAAAACCACAGCTTGACCAAGGAGAACTTAATAACTTTAGACCAATCTCAAATCTCCCTTTTCTTTCGAAAATATTAGAAAAGGTAGTGGCAAGCCAGTTACGCACATTCTTGACAAATAATAGTACATATGAAAAGTTCCAATCAGGATCCAGGCCCCACCATAGCACAGAGACAGCGTTGCTTAGAGTTACAAATGACCTCCTATTAACATCCGATCGTGGTGAAATCTCAATTCTTATATTACTAGACCTTAGTGCAGCATTTGACACAATAGACCACAGAATCCTACTCAATAGACTAGAAAACTATGTTGGTATCAGTGGTCAGGCGCTAGCCTGGTTTAGGTCATATCTAACCAATCGCTATCACTTTGTTTATGTAAATGAGGAAGAGTCATATCACTCCCTGGTTAAATACGGTGTACCGCAGGGATCAGTTTTAGGTCCTATCCTGTTCTCGTTATACATGTTACCCCTAGGAGACATTATCAGGAAACATAACATAAGTTTTCACTGCTATGCGGATGATACCCAGCTTTACATCTCCTTGCATCCCAGCGAAACACACACGTTTTCTAAGCTAAAAGACTGCATTAGCGATGTTAGTGACTGGATGGCACATAACTTTCTTAAGCTCAACTCCAATAAGACAGAGGTACTTATTATTGAACCAAATCGCTACAAACATAATATGTCAGATTACAAATTGCACATAGTTGGCTGTTCTGTGGTGCCATCTTCCACGGTTAGGAACTTAGGTGTGATGTTCGACAGCAACTTATCCTTTGATAGTCATATCGCCAACGTCTGCCGCACAGCTTTCTTCCATCTTAGAAATATCTCAAAAATACGCCATATACTGTCTACATCTGACGCAGAGAAGCTTATTCATGCTTTTATGACCTCTAGAATAGACTATTGTAACTCGCTACTCGGGGGATGCCATTCAAATCAGGTCAACAAGCTTCAGCTAGTTCAAAACGCTTCTGCAAGGGTACTTACGAGATCTAAGAAGTATGACCACATAAGCCCAATTCTGGCATCTTTACACTGGCTACCAGTTAAATATCGCATCCAATTTAAAATATCACTAATCACCTACAAAGCTTTAAATGGCTTAGCACCCTCATATCTTAGAGAATTACTATCAGAATACAATCCATCACGCACACTACGGTCGCAAAATTCTGGCCTATTGATTATCCCTAGACTATCAAAAGTGTCTAAAAGTGGAAGATCCTTTTCCTACTTAGCCCCTAAGCTCTGGAATGATTTACCAACCCATGTCCGAGAATCAGACACAGTCGATCATTTTAAATCTAGACTTAAAACTTTTCTCTTCAACAAAGCATTCGCATAATTTGTCTAGTAAAGGTTCTTAACTCGCAATAGTTATTTTCACGGAACAAAGCACTCACGGTCATAACACAGACCAACCAAATAAATAAATAAAAACCTTTTCTACATGAACACTTAAAATGAATTGCATTAAATAGTTTGCCACCGTTTGCCACTGAACCTGCATTAACGACGACAGTGGGGCTTCCGGCCTTAGTCAAACGGTTTGGCACGTATGGTCGGGTTGCGATTTTGGTGCTTTCGTGTGTCTTGTGAATAGTATGTCTTGTGAATAGTATGCCATACAGACCCGTTTGCCACTGAACCTGCATTAACGACGACAGTGGGGCCTCCAGCCTTAGTCAAACGGGTTGGTATGTATGGTCGGGTTGCGTTTTTCGCGCTTTCGTGTGTCTTGTGAATAGTATGCCATACATACCCGTTTGCCACTGAACCTGCATTAACGACGACAGTGGGGCCTCCAGCCTTAGTCAAACGGGTTGGCACGTATGGTCGGGTTGCGATTTTGGCGCTATCGTAAGTCTTATGAATAGTATGCCATACAGACCCGTTTGCCACTGAACCTGCATTAACGACGACAGTGGGGCCTCCAGCCTTAGTCAAACGGGTTGGTATGTATGGTCGGGTTGCGTTTTTCGCGCTTTCGTGTGTCTTGTGAATAGTATGCCATACTGACCCGTTTGCCACTGAACCTGCATTAACGACGACAGTGGGGCCTCCAGCCTTAGTCAAACGGGTTGGCACGTATGGTCGGGTTGCGATTTTGGCGGTATCGTAAGTCTTATGAATAGTATGCCATACAGACCCGTTTGCCACTGAACCTGCATTAACGACGACAGTGGGGCTTCCGGCCTTAGTCAAACGGGTTAACACGTATGGTCGGGTTGCAATGTTTTTGGCGTTTTCTCCTGGTCCTGTAAATGGTATACAATATAGACCCGTTTGCCACTGAACCTGCATTAACGACGACAGTGGGGCTTTAGGCCTTAGTCAAACGGGTCGTCAGGTTTCATTTTCTCTTAAAGATCGGAAGGTGACCCTTATTTACCATATATACCCTCGCATTGGGCCCCCAATTTGCTAAATCCTCAACTGTGGATAACATAATTATGCCGCAATATTTAGTCTGTCTGGAACTAAGCTGAGTTAAACCACATCACTGTGTGACACTTCAATACATATGAACGGCCGCTACGCTAATACGATTTTGTTTTTCTCTCCCTGTCTCGTCCTCGACCCAGTCCCGGTAGATGTGAAAGTTGGCACACCTCTGATCTACTGGCTGTCCTTCAACGTTATGCCCAGCTGATACCTGACCAACGATCACCGGCAGAACCGCTTAATCTCCGCTAAATCTCCATTTCCGTTCTCCCAAGGGTTTTTCCCTCCTAGGACTTATTTTTCCTCGGTTTTTTTTTCTCCTAGGGGGTTTTTCACCCCGGGGAGGCAGCCTTTTTGGGCTTTACCTAGCTTCCTCTTCTATACGTTGCTTTAGTAATATGTGCAATTATAATATTGAGTCATAGCCGCAGCAAATTTAACTGCTCATGCTATCATGTATTCTGTTGTGCTATCTGTCGTTTTCTGTGCTTTTCACTGCTTCTATTTATGTAAAGCTGCTTTGAAACAATTGACTTTTGTGAAAAGCGCTATATAAATAAAATTGAATTGAATTGAATTGAACTCTGTTTTTTTTTTATTTTTCAGAAATCTCGTTTTTTGGTTGTGCATTCCAATTAATATCAATTCAACTGCAGTTGGTTTGTTTTGATTTAAACCTTCATAACTTAAAAAATACAGCTAAGTAGCACCATGTTTTGACACAAATCTCATTTTGCAACGAAACTCTTCATACGTAAGTACATGAAGTGATCTGCAATTTCATGGTTCAAACACAGATGGCGATAGAGAGGAAAACGTATGAATTGCAACTTAACACAAAACAGTTGAGTTGTCAAGTTTGGATTTTGCAGAAAACGTCAGTTGTTTTTCAATACATGTAAATATGTAAGTACATAAAGTGATCTGGAATTTCATGGTTCAAACACAGATGGCGATAGAGAGGCAAACTTACGGATTGTAACTTTACACCAACCAGATGGAAACTGCAGACGTTATGCACTACAAAGCTATGAATGACGAATCAATCAAATTCTTTAAATATCTTTATATGTAAACTTAAAATTTCACTGAATTGTTTAAAAAAAACAGTATACTTAAAGACACACATGCATAAATGATAATATGACACAAATAGTATTAAATACACATAGGTAGAGATTGTGGACTATTGTCTCTATCGAGGTTAAATGCCCATGGTATGTTGCTGTGCACATGGTCTAGAAAACTTGATGTTTGTACACGTATTTATGCACTGCAGTTTTAAAACAAGGGATTGTAAACACAAACAACAGAGTTAAATGCGCACTGTTTCTGTGTAAGAAAAGAAACATCCACTGCAAGCTGCCTTATTCGCCTTTAATACACACATGCGTCAAAATTCCTGTCTTTGCAAGTATCCTCATAAACATGATCATTTAGGCCTCAAGAGAAAGTAAACCACTAAAAAAGAAAAGAAGTGTAACAGATTCGGACTTTGGTCTTAAAGGGGAAATTACCTAATTTTGCTCCTGTCTGTCACTCATGTAAATCAAACAGCATTGAGAAAAAATCTCTCACTGCTCTTCACCAAAGCCCTTTTCTACCTTTAATAAGATGGATGAGTTGGATGAGTCGAAAAACAATTGAGTAAAACCAAGTAAAAAGAAGAATTTCTGTTGGAAGAGTTGCGTAATGTGGACGTGGCATGCGTCTATATTTTTTGTCACTGTAAAGATATCACTGCATGACATTTGTAAATGCCATCAACACTTTTGCACTCTTCATCAAATACAAGCGCTACAGTATGGAAACGTGTGTGTTGGTGAATGCGAGGGGAACTGCAGGCAGTAAGTTAGAGACTTAGAAATGTCATGACGGGTTGATAGTGGCTGCGCACAGCATAAAGGGGCTCTGAAGCGAAAAGACACATTACCGTGACATTAAAGAGGTCTGGGATGTGCTCATAAATCAACGTAAGGCGCACAGAGTCACCAACGGATGTGTGTGCTTTGTGTGAGGGGGATGAAAGTGTTTATCAACAGGAAAACTCAAAGCTTTTGTGCTTTTGGGTCAAGGTCAATGTCTCAGACCCGAGACCTGAGATGATCATGAATGATACACCTCACGAGTCACATGATCTAGTAACTTATGTTCAGACACTACACAACTGCAGTCCACATGCACCGTCTCTAACATGATAACATGACAGGCCGTGCATGAGAGATACAGTCATTTGAAGATGAAAATGGTCAATTGCCCCTGTGTGATGAGATCATCATATGTTCAGTGACATTAAACAAATTCTCCCATTAAACTGAATAAAATTAAAATGAGCCATCATGTGGACGGAGGAAGGGACCACAATGTTTATAATATATGTAATATATGCATGCCATTGTCCAGAGCCAATTTATAGTAAGTCCATCTCACATTTTTCAGGAAAAATCATTATGTAATACAAAATCTTTATTTAACGTATTTTGAAAATTTTCTTTTGCTTTTTGGAAAATATTGCATCATCCATCCACCTTGATGCACTCCAAAAAGTGTACAGTATTTCCCCTTCATATGCTCTCAGCTAACGGGTTGCATCATATGTTTACAAGGCACAATGTTGCTTCCTAAAATCTTCATTCTTGCTGGTCTCCTATCCACAAAAAAAGTTAAAGATGAACCTCTTAAACACATCTGAATCACTGATTTACATTTTAATATATTTTTCCTTTAATGTCAATTAAATGAATCCCATACTAGTCTATTATCTTTATTTCATAGCTTTACTCTTTCTTGCGCTGCTTCCAGTAGTGTATATTTATGATAAAGCATTTATCCAATCATATTTTAGCAAGCGACTGACATCATGTGTTGCCAGGGTCAAAGAACTCTGCCTAGGCCTTCGGAACGAACAATGCAGGCGCCCTCAGCTTAAGATAAATAGCAGTGAAATCATTGCATTAACCAATCAGATTTCAAGTTGGTGTCACCGGGTAATCTAACAGGCCTACAATGATGTCAGCATTTTCACATGATTTGATTGGACTGACCCCAAACAGTTTCAAACATACAGTAAAAAACGTTTGTGACCCCCATTCACTTTCATGGTAGGAAAAAAGAGCTCTATGGAAGTGAATCGGGTTCATGAACGGTTTATGAAACCAGAGGTGTACGTTGCAAAGAAAAGGTTATGAATTTCAGCTGGTGTAGATACTGCCACAATGCTCTGTAAAATATTTTAGTTAAAAAGCATACTGAGAAGAGGAGACTTGTAAATAACAATAGATGTGAAAGTTTGTATGCAAGGATAAGCTAAAGCTGGCTTAATGGCACTTAAGTGAAGTGTTGTGGAGATTTGCAGACATTGTACAAAATATAGCAGCAGACTGAAAATGCAAGAAGAACCAGAATGTGTGACAATGTGATAATGTTTTATTATGTGACAATATTATTTTTGGATCACACTGCACATGAGTGCATTAACTGTTATTTCTGTGTATGGGAACATTGTTTATTGTTTAAGGGCTCATTAAGGAAATCGTTTGGTCTGCCTTAAAGACTAATTGGAAAAATTAGCAGTTTTCTTTTAAATTTCCTGGCTGATCAGAATAAGCAAAGATATTTGTTAGTAATCTCCGGAGGTCAGAGATGTTTTAGCACTGTCTTCAAAATGTGAAAGTCATTATTTACATAAAAAGTTACAGAAAATATTGTCACGCTTCATTTGAAGAGCAGACACACGTTTGCAGGAATCTTTTGAATCTTTAAAGCAAGCACATCTGAGAATTTGAGGATACAGGAACAACGTTTAATAATATGAAGGCTATTCTATTTAAAGTCTGTCATAGTTAATGTTTGGGTATTTTTTGACAAAATACAGTATGGGACAGTAGTGTTAAAGGAAACAATCGGATTAAACTACTGTACTGTTTCGGTGACAGACTCAATGTCAAGCTTTGTTTGACAGAAAATGGTCCACTTCAGGTACCAGAAATGATGAAAACCTTTCCAAAACAGCTCTATTGTAGAAACCAGCAAGTGAACTTTAATTCATGTAGCCTACTGAAAGGACAGCAGATTTAATTGTTACATTAATATTATGCACGATTTTGAAAAATGCTAACTTTAGCCTACTAGAACTGAAATCATGACCCCACTCTCCATTCAAATCACTATCCAAAACCATGCCTCCTCCAAAACACATGAACATGCACAGACCACAACATGAACTTGCAGCAAGTTGTGTTATAGTCACAAAAAATTTGATACTTTTATTTGTGTCCATGACATGAAATTCAGCTTTTTTGTGCCTTGAGCACGAATGTTTTTTCCGTGTCACGCAGCATACATTTCTATAAATAGTTTTTCGTGTCCGTGGCACGACTTTCTTTTTTGTGTCATTTTTTGTATTGTTTTCTCTCTTTTCCCCCCTATTTTTAAATCATTGTCGCTTGGGGTTAGATTTGTGGTTTGGGTTAGGGTGTACTTTTATGTATTGGATTCTAAATGCTTATCTTCTGCTTTTATAAAAAAATTTGCCTGGAGTTGAGGTTTGGATGTCTAAAAATGTAACAGAAAGTGATTCGGAGAAATGAGAAAACAATACACAAAGAAAGTCATGCCATGGACCTGAAAAACTATTTATAGAAATTTGTGCGAGTGAGACAAAAAAGATATTCGTGCCCAAGACACAAAAAAGCTGAATTTCGTGCCATTGACACAAATAATCACATTTTTCGTGAGATCAGTCTGGACCAGAATCCCAATTGTGTCTCATTCACCAGTGAGAAAACTTTGCAGTACAAAGTAAATAAAATTACCAAAATAACCAACATAAACAACAGAACGTTTTCGGTTGTGTAGACGTACTAGTCTGCTTGAATTTTTGAAAAAAAAAATATTGTTACGTTTATTCAAAAGGTTACCAAAACTACATAAGCAACACAAAATATGTTTCATCAAAATATAATATCTGAATCCATCTAAATAAAATCAAACCAGGTACCTACTTTTGCAAAAGAAACACTGCAATGACCCTTTCAGCAACTTTGCCTCCCGCAGCTGTTTCCATCTTGTGGAAAGGCAGTTAAGTTACCAATGATAATTCGGGGTTTTGCTCTCTGCTGATCCAGACAGTTTTTTTGTTTGTTTTGTTTTGTGGCTCCTGTGCAGGTTGCTATTCTTCCTCTGTTTACAGAGCAGACGTGATCGCGCTGATGATGTATGATGTCTGTGTGAACAGGGTGTGCAGTGGCATGCAAAACACATTCACAGAAGAGGAGCAAAAATTGCATCCAGTAATTACATCCGGTCCGAGTTGAATAATTTGTTGAGACATTTTTAGTCCTACCTCTTTCACAAATTACATAATTTTACACTTAAACAGTGTTTGCTATCAGGATGTGAGGAGACTTTCAACCAGGATAACTAAAATGTTTTTGGATCAAATCAGATAATCTGCATAACTTGGCAATAATTTAATATAACCCCAAACAGTCTTTGCTCACCATCTTTTAGCTTCAGTTTCTAGTTGCAAAGTCTTGGATTTTATGCTGTTGAAAATCCTACTCATGATCTCCATGGAGTAGGAGAGAGAGAGGGAACACTTTTTGGCTTTATCATTCCACCAATCAGATAAGACACTGTTACCAAGGGAACCGGATTTACAGGTCTAAAGCATAATGAATGATTTGTAATTGAGTCAGTCAGCAGAAACCATTATATTAAGTTATGGATATTTAGCAATAAATTGATATAATAATACGACTATTATGTTATTAGAATGAAAATCAATAATTATAAGGTTGATATTTTCATATTGTATAGTCACTTTAAAATGATAACGCCATTCATAATGATTTATTGGTTGAGCAGCCAAAAAACAGATTGAAAAAAATCAGTGCTGTTAAACCAGTGGCTCATTTTTTTTTTTTTTTTAAAGCATTGTGTAAACGGAGAGTTAAGATTTGAAGCTGGAGTTGTAATATACAGTAATAGCCAAAAGTATCGCTGGGCATATTTGCACAATATTTGCTTTTATTGCACCATCAAGTTTGAAACCATCAAAATATTAAATGAGGTGTATGGTACACATAGGAGAAAACATCGTGCATCGGGGAATATACTGTAGGTTTTAATCTAATATACAGTATTAAAAGTGCGCAGAAAAACAAAATACATACAGAAAATAAAGTATACACTGACTGTTTTATCAATTATTTATATTTTTGTTGATCCATACTTGTTTTGGATTTTTAAAAAAACATGGGTCTCATGTTTCTCTTTAAAAAACTCATGGGTCTTAACTCATATGTTGTGCGCAAATACATAAATAATGTATTTAAAATAAAGGCTGAAGACGTTTTCCAAACATAAAATTGTTGTGTATTAGTTGAGGACTGTACATTTTTCCACAAGTTTTAATCAAGTTTTCTGACTGCACTGCTACATAAATATGTGCGCCATAGGGAACACATGTAATTATGCAGAACTTCCTCTGTTATGCCGAAACACATATTCACATACCAAATGAGATTAGCATGCCAACGACTCGTAACGCACGTCACATACATTGAATCCGCTGAAGACCCATTACCTCCCTCTAACATGGAAGACAATGGAGGAGATATTGCTACGTGATGGAGGCGAACGTATTATAAGCAATCAACACTGTAAACCAACCGCAGGTTCCCAGACAAAGCAAGCAATTTACTCAGAAAAATGGGATTTGCTTTGCTTAAACGCTTATGCTGAAATTACTACTGTATATGGAAATGCATTTTATGAAAGTAAACGTTGCAAATGCTATTAAAGATTAAAGCTGCGCTGTGGGTTAAAAAAAAGTAGATTTGTAACGCCTGCAAAAAGTTTTAGGCCCTTTTCACAAGTCGTCACCTTGATGGACATCTGATTCAGTGATATCTGTCAGGTTATAAGAATACTGTTTCAATCTGGGAAACATGGATTTTTCTGAAAATCTGTTTGTATACAACTTCACTTTGTTATGTCACTCTTAATGTAATACATTAAGTGTCTCTTTGGAGTGTGACCTCAGCTTTTATCTCCAACGGACGAGGGTTGTGGAGTCGCATTCCCGAGTCGCTTCAGATCCCCTATTAGTGATTTCCTCGTGTGTTGAAGAACGGCCCAACATTCATATTTAATCACTATATCAATTTTTAAACTCTGGAATCGTATCCCCTTCTCTGGTGTGAAACATTAAATCGGATGGGACATATCCCCTGAAACCCTGGAAATATAGGGGACCTCTGTTGAATTCCTAAATCATGGTTTTAAGCCCTGCAGAAAGAATCCTGACCCATGATGCTAAACAAGCACATGCTCTAAATAAGGTGTGGACAGTGTGTAATGAAATCTTGTCTTGTAGTTTTAGTAAGGAATAATTGACGACGGGCCATTGAATTATAAAAAAATAATGCACACAAAGATTGTAATTCGGACCGCACCAAAATACATTGTTCATGTGTTTACATAAGTTGTTTTTACTGTACTCGAAACGGCGCACTGTACACCATGTGACAACGGTCAGCACTGTCATTGGTCTCTGACAGCTCTTAACACCTCATGACCACCCTTCACGACAACCTGCCTGACAGGAAGAGTGATGCTAGCAAGATATGGAGATAAACGATGCACGTCTTTGCGAAGTTTCTTTGCTTTAACGCGAAATTGCGCAACTGTTCGACATTTTTGACCTTTTAAACATATGCCTGAAAAGGTTAAAACAGGAAGTCTTTGTCTATTTCATGTAGAAACACGCGACTGACTTTCCTATTGTAAAGATATTGGTATGTTTCTGTGCTTTTATATTTGCGCATTGAAGACCCGTCACCCCCGAGCAACAGCACAAAATGATTGGATATATCGATATATCAGGCCACTTCTTAATTTCATCCTCACACTTGATTATACATCGCAGGTGTAGAAAATAGTTACCATAACTTTTAAAATCATGTTTTATGTGTGCTCTGTTTTCTACCGGCTGGCTATTGAAACGTCTATTGAACGTCTCGCACCAAGAAGGAAAATACGTCACATCACTTAAAGCAACACCAAAGAGTTTTTTTTACCTTAAAATAACGCTTCCAAAACAGTTTCAGTCGTTCATCCACTCTAAACAGGGTGAACAGCACTTTCACATTAGCTTTGCAGCCCTCTATCGGCCAAAACCGCACTAAAGAAGTTTCCAAACGTCGGGTAGTGGTCCTGTAGTCCGAGTGAATACTACAAAAACTTGCTTTACGGCAGACCTACAATCCAATCAGACCCAGCTATGCCTCAGTATTTATGACAGTGGGTAATGGACAATTACGCTTCTAACCTGTAGGGGGAGCAAAGAGCCAAAACTCTTTGGTGTTGCTTTAATGAGGTGGTCACTCAATGCTTATAGGAGGTCCGGGACCACCCCAGGCCCCCTCTATTCGAACACTGGGATACCCTCTAAGTAAAGCTGAGAGTGTGCACTTTAAGCCAGTATTGGAATAAATGTTGGTAAACAGCTAAAATAACACAAAATGTACTTTTGCCCCATTATAATGGACCAGACTGGTGTATAATGGTGCACCTGTAGCTTAACTGGTGTTAGAAGCACAAAAGGTCATGGGTTTGATTCTAAAAGAACACAAAATACTGACAAAAATGTATATGCCAACTACATAAATGTTACAAAAACTACACTGTCAGAAAAATTTGTCAAAAAACTTGACTGTAGTTTAACACACCATTTAGTTGAAGTATGAGCAATTTAAATCATGAACCAAAATGAAGCAGTATATTTTTTATGTGTTGCGGTGACGGTGCGATGACTTCAAGCCAGCTTGACTATGAGATGCAAACCACGTTTGCTCTTCATGGGAATGCTTTGAGTTGCCAGGCGACAGTGGCGATGAATCCGTGTAGCACAATGGGGGCAAGAGGATACGACAGGAATAAGAACCACGAGAAGTCATGATGAAATCAAATTAAGATTACATTTCAATCTCATTTAAGCGCTGTGATGCATTAGGAAGGTTTACATTCACAAATCTAAATAAATAAATAAATAACAATTCAAAATTGTCATTAGGCAAATATGGACATCTGCAAAGGTGGTTCCCATTAGAGACAAACACGAGGTGCTGGCTTCGCATGCAGACTCTTGGCTTGTTTATTGTAGCAGATGCATTTTATTACATCTCTAAAAAAAATAAATCTAAGAAAGCTTTTTATATAGATTTGCAGGTTTAATAAAGCAATAAATTCAAATTAGTGCAATAACCTGCTTCAAGTGTTGATTGCTTTAATAACATAATGTCAACAGTAGTATGTTAAGACACCAATGTTTAATAAATTGTTACATTTATTAAGAGTAATGATCTTAGATAAAGTTTTAATCCACCACGTAGAATTGTCCATGGGCAGTGTATAGTTGCCAAGCAACATTAAGTCTCATTAATGAAGTATAAATTTGGCACGACGTTGGTCATTTTGTCCTGTCAATCATCACACAAGCACTTCATCCAAAACTCATCTTCTATTCAAACTTAACCCAATTCATCCAATCACATAGTTTCTTTTGCTATTATTTCTATTGAGAAGATATGGACAGACAAACTCCCCAAATGTTTTATCTGCATTTTACTTTCTGTATCAAGAGTCTAAGCGATCTGTTTTATAATTGCACATTACAAAGTGATTACAATTTCTGCTTTTTGTGCTACACGCACTCATGAAACAACTGAAGCCTGATATGAAGCATGCTACACATTAAAGTAACTAACTTTCCAGAATAGGTAAAAATTGACAAGATGAGAATGTTCAGCATGCCTGTTCGAAAAAAAGGAGGGGGGGAGTACATCTTGTCGCCCCTTTAAATATTTTATGATGAAAATCAGAAATGATTTCTTCAGTAAGGAGGAGGAGAAGGCATTCCCAAAACTAGAAACAATTGAGCGCTGTACTCTTTGACATACAAATGAGAAACTTCAAAGGCGTCCTTCGAGAAACTGTCAACTAGAGAAGCCATCTACTATTCCCTAATGTGCATGCCACTCGCACTCCAGACTGCATCTCTCAGCTCAGCAGAAATATAGAGAGTCTACACGTAATGTCGTCTCTGTGGCTCTCTCGCACAATGATTTTAACCTTCAGTTACCATCAAATGTTTAAGGCGGCAGATTAGGAAAGTAGCTAGAAATATAACGGTATATGTTGATATATTATTAGTCTGTTCCCCACACACTAGGGCTGTAACGATTTATCGTGCAAATGCACGTTTTCTCAATAAATGAATTTGAATGAATTACAGTAAAATGCCGCCACATCCAAAAGCCAGAGGGCGCTCTCATGCAGAAACTCCAATTGCGCAACAGAAGAAGTAGCATTACAAATGATATTCCAGGAAATAACTGGAGACATAAGCCGTTTCTCAATATGCGTTCTTGTCTGTACTTGTGATCTTGTGGACTTGTGAAACGTCATCAGTCGCGCCCAAGTACTGTTCCAATTCAAAGTTCGCATCAAGCCCAAGTTCACATAAAATCCGTGGATGGGTTCTTGATCCGCCCATTTTATCGAGGATGAATTAGAGGAGACTTATGTGGACTTATGACAGTGAAGTTTCCCAGAATGCATTTCGCGTCAGGAGTTCGTTTTTCCGAGTCTGAACTTGCAAGTTCGAACTACGAAGGACATAAGTCCGAGTTCGGCGTACTTGGTATTGAGAAACGGCTATAGTGATTTTAGATTGATAAGGACGTCTTACTAACCAAAACGCCATAGTACACACACAAGCTGCGCATAAAACACAGAATCGCAGCCTTGCGATGTAAAAACGATTTTAGACAGGTCTTTTTAATGGGACACGCGATATATCGTTACAGCTCTACCACACACGCTATATGCTAACATACAGTAATGCTGCATTTACACCAACCGCGGTAAGGGCGTGAAGCGCGAGTGATTTCAATGTTAAGTCAATGTGAAGACGCGTTGACGCGCGTCAGGAGGTCCCGCGGCGCGGAATAGGCGTTCGGCGCGGCGCGGAAGACGCGTTTCCGCCTCTTTCACGCGTGAAGCTCGGGCGAAAGGCGCGAATTGAGCGTTGTGCGCGGTACGTGCGGTTAGCGCGAATGGTGATTTTTGTGCATCTTGCGGTTCACGCGAATTTGCGGCTGACGCCCGAGTTGAAAAATTTGAACTTTGGCGGAATTTCGCGCCGCGTTAACCAATCATGAGCCTGCGTGCTGCTGTGGTGGCAGCCCCGCCCGGAGTCACTCATTCAAGCAGTCACTCGGAGCTATATGACACAAGTTCTTATTTCTATAGGATACAGGAATAAAAAGGACCTCGCTTTGAAAAATTGCCATGAGATAGCATTTGTAATACAAATGTACATTAGCAGAACACAAGTTAGCATGTGACATTTCGGAGCAACTATAGCAAGGCAACTAGCACATTCAGACCAAATGCAATAATTGTAGAAAAGCCGTTTTACTGTCATGTGCCTTCCACAGAAGATTTTCATTCATATAAATACATTAAGACCAGTTTAGTGATTGCTATCAGGATGTAAAAAGATTTGATGAGCATAATCATATAAATTCTGGAATCGCTTGCCATGCCTTTAAATAATAAAAGTGGTATTTGGTTATTGGTTAATATTGACCAATAGCACATGCAACTTGCATCAGAAAGAAAAGTTGTTTTGGATGCAGAGCAAGTTATTATTCTGATGAAAGATTAAAGTCAGACTATGTTTTTTTTTTTATAAAATGCACTGATGAATTATGCAAAATAAGGTGACAACGTAAATTGGGTTAACATTTTCATGTTGACTTTAAAATCGAGGGGGGGGGTTTGCATAAAAATACAAACAAATCACGTACAAGACATAGCCTGCTGTACAGAACCCTCTGAAATGAGGTTTAAGAGCCATTGAGAGATGTTTGGTGATCACAGAGGAGCAGGAGTTACAACACAAAGTTACTGTTATACTTGTTCACCTAGAGTCTCTCATGATGTTTTTGTTCTTGAAGTTAAACAGTAGAAACCCATCTGGCATCTGGTGCCGTCATCTGACAAATTATGTGTTCTGACACTCTACCTCCATGATACAAATATACAGCAATACAGAGAGAAGAGCAAAACAATGATGCGTCACTGATGTGAAGCAAAAAAAAAAAAAAACATTTGTTTGTTTTCTTGTTCCCAAGAAAACAGGTACATTTTATATTTTCCTCCAAAATTAACCTGGGCTAAAGTCTTAAGGCACCAATAGCTTTGTTATTTTGGCAAAGTTTTTGCTCTCTTAAAACGCACATATTTTATTGCTTGTGTATTTAGTATAATATCATGTGTTTGCATGGTTTATGGTTCAAACAACACATTATTTTCCACATAACATACATTTTTGTAGCTAAAAAAATATCCCTGTCTTCCTGAAATGCACAGATTTTGTACAAAACTCATCATTTTGAAAAGCGCCGTGTCCTTGATTGGCCAGCTGATCTGTACGGTGTGATTGGCCTGAATAACTCGCCATTAGCCGAAAATGTGACGCTCCTTACCATGTTTGAAAGATTCACTCATAATGCAGTGCTTACAGGAGTTAACTTACAGGTCCGAAGCGGGATAAATTATGATAATGCAGGTCTTGTCAAGAGGCGCAAGAAGTAAGCTGTTGCCTATAATCCGAGTGTTTATTGTAGTCCAAGAAAAGAGATCATGTTGGAGACGTCATCGTTTACTTTGGGGTTTGTACCTTTTGCATATCATTAACATGAACTAATACACACTTACACAACAAAGGAAATGTAAAACCATAAATTGGATGTTTGGTGCTCTTTAATTAAGACACAAACAAAAAATATACAAAATATGTACACAAAATGTAAAAAAAAAATCAAAAGTTTGATCTCAACGCCTAACACATCTTGAACTCTTTTGCGGAGATTGGAGTCCTGAAGTCATTAGATTAGAAATAGACATCACGATTTCATTTCGGTTAGGTTTAAGAGAGCCTGCAGGTTCCTGCTATTACTTCAATGTAAGTAGATAAATATAAAAATAAATAAGCAAATTTTACATACAAATTCTCAGTATTTTTTGGTTGTATTCCAGCCTGATCTCACGAGAATTTGTACATATTTGACAAGTTGGCTATTTCGTGTGTACACAGTTGTGTACAGTTTTGTGTACAAAAACGTATAATTATCATAAAGAAACAATAATAAAACAAATTAATACAAATTAGCCACCTCGTAAAATATGTATGAATTGCGTATGAATTGCCATGAGATCGCATTGTGTATTCTAATAAAGATAAATAATGATATATAGTCATTATACCATTGCTAAATCAACAAATCTAATATGGTGGTATGGTGGCCTAATGGTGCGTACACACCAAATGCGAGGCATCACGTTTCTTGCTCTAAATTACTTGTGGGATTTAACTTCAAGTTATGTAAATTTTTCACTTGAGTTGAATATTTTTGACCTTGCACAAAAACATATTTGAGGTGAAAAGTGTGTTTTTCAACCCAATTCGCATAACTCGCATCGCCCCGCACGCGTTTGCGTATATTCATGTCTTTGCTTTGTAATCTTCTCGCGCAAATCGTTGAATTTTAAGGCTGGGTATCGATTCAGATGGTCCAGATCGATTCGATTCTCGATTCAATTTTCGATTCCATACCTCTGACTTTTATGTGAAGGTTGCATCAACATCGATGAAGCACCTGAAACCGACATTTTAAGGACTGAATGAATAAATGACAGGCTCTCGCTCCTTGGTAAGGCAAAAAAGAGGGTGACATCTAGTGAAGAAGACTAGTAATTAGATTAACGTTAATCTTACATTCAATGTTTGTGGAAATAAATATGAAAAAAAAATCAATTCTGCTTCTTGACAATCGATTTTGAATCGACCACGTCAAAAAAAAGAGGTTAATCGAAAAATCTGTTTTTTTTGCCCAGCCCTATTGAATTTGCATTTGGTTTGTATGACCCATAAGACGTTAGCATAGCACTCTTTCTGACAATTCATCTCATTGTCCCCCTAAATACTCATTAACATAACATATTACCTTCTCATGTTTTTACCTTTTCTTTCCATTTCTGTTATTCGCAATATTAGACTCTCGTTAGGGCCACAACATAAACCAGATTTAGTTTTTTGTGTTTCTTTTTGTTTTTTAAATCTATCCATCCACACCACATACTCACACAAGATAACTGTTGTTTTGGGAATTGGCTCGGCACTCACGAGTCTCAGTGGTCTCACAAACAAGTGCCATTTTTCACCCTGGTTTGAACCCAACACAATCCTCCTTCACAATCCACCTTCATTAGCGCGGCACTTCACACAGCTCCAAGCTTCTGCTTTAAATAGAGAATTAGCTGCTGTATCTCTCTCTCTTTCTCACTCATGGCTCAGGACTCATTACCCACAGTCTCTGGCAGTGGGTGGCCTAAGTGTTAAAATGATTTATTTTTGTAATAAATACTCTCTCACACACAAACTCTCTCTCTCTCTCTCTCTCTCTCTCTCTCTCTCTCTCTCTCTCTCTCTCTCTCTCTCTCTGCATGTTTATGCATTCCCCTGATGTAGCCGACCAAGACGAGAACACTTTTATAAGGTGACTTTGATACCAGGGGGTTGTTAATGTTTTAACAGTCCTATGTGGCCATACTCACTTTCTATTTCTATTACTGGTTACCGGTTAATGTGCTTTATCTGCATGGCTGTTTTCTGCAATGCAGATGAGATGAGGTGCCCGGGTCATGGCACCATTTTTAAATAGGTAATGGTTAATTCTCTTTCTTAAGAAGTCAAACTGATGTGTCAAATCACCTAAGCAGAATGAATATTCACAGTGCATGGAGCGGTTCAAAAGCAGAGCTCTACGTCTTACAGTAGGTGAAAAACGTTGCAGTGATTTAACTTACTTCATCTTCGAGTATTTTTCCTCAACAGGGTTTTTGCTTTGAAGATGTAAATTAGTGGTCTCACCAAAAGCTATTTAACACCTAAGTGACTTCACTCCCTGCAAAGCTATAGATGAGATATTTCTGTAGCATGTTAATAACTATACAGCATTCATGGTATATTAGTTAATTAAAATGAGCAAGACTTGTTCTACTTATAGACATTATTTAACACAATTTCATTATTTAATGATTATGGTTAACTTAACTGTAATTACTATTTAATTTCTCAATACACGTTTCTGGTCTTGTACAGAATGCACCAGTGTGTGTTATATAAAGAAAAAATGGTCTCATATTTAAACAAAATAAAATTTTCTACAACATAGTTATATGTCTATTTCTAGATGTATTTATGTATTGTTTTAAGTTACTGTGCTCCGGTTTCAGCAGTAACAAGATAAACAAGTGTTTTTTGTGGACAACATGTAACTTCCGGTAAACTCTGCTAAGATTTAATAACAACAAAGTCCTTTTTAATATAGTTTATTTATATAACAATCAAAATAAACAGTTTAGTAGATAACCTAGTAAACCAAAACATTTGTTATTTCCGATGAGGTATTTTAAGAGTTCAGTTTTGCCAACTAGTCAGACCATTAAACAAACAGAAACCGGACGTAAAGTTTGGACCAAACGCATAATCGCATCCCCGCATGTGCGTCCGATGAAACCGTCTATAGGTTGGTTATAGATCATTGCGTTGCAAATGGTCATAGGTTTGTACCCAGTAACACACATACTTTAAAAAAACACGTATACCCACTGTTAAGTCACGTCGGATAAGAGTTTCTGCCAAATGCATCATTGTAAACGTATCATTCAGAGCCGATCCTGACCTTCTGGGGGCCCTAAGCAACTTTGTGAGGGGGTCCTCTCATCGTGTTCATAAAAAAACATTCACCGTCTCTGCTTAAATGTAGCTATAAACAAAATGTTCACTAAAACATGTATTATCTTATTTCTGTACATTTTGCCCCGCGTACATTACTGTGACACTCATCAGAATACTTCCTAATTATAACATTGACACATGTTTTCTGAAAAGCCCTTAATCTGTTACATCAGTACTTGTAGAACTGTTTTTAAGATGTAGATTATCAGGGAATCAAATTTAAAATTATAAATATAAAATAAAATCAAAACAGCTGTCAGATAAACTATAACAAATAACTTAACAGATTTTCCAATTTGTTTAAAAACTAAGGCATGATCAGACTCCACAGATAAACACACCAAAATACATAAATAATTCTCTAAATATGCAAACATTAGACATAATGTGCATTGTTTTAAAATGCTAACACGAGATACACACAACATCTTGCATGAATAAATGTGTGTGTTTTAACACGTGTTAAAGATTTGGATTATTAATGTGTACAAGCATATCTAACACACACTGGACTAAAACTGAATCTAGGGGATTTGGACTGCAGTGTTTGTTATAAATCCGTTGCATGGTTAGTCAAGACTAAATAGGAATTTTGTGTTCTTAATCTTTTTACTTCACCTTCATGGCACTTGTCTTTCCTGCTCCAGGCGGGTAGCTTAAATATACGAATGAAGACGCATGTTGATAAGGGCATCAAACACATGCGGAGCTGCATAGATGGACTGACAACTGGAATTAAAGTATCGTAAGATCAGACTGCTTGTTATAATTTCGAATGGCTCCCGCGGCACAATGATGCCACTCGCCGGCTTTCTGTGCAGCGCTGCATGAAGTTAAAAACAAGGGAGCCCCCTAGTGGTGCGTGGCCCTACGCAGCTTGCGTAGCCTGCGTTTAGGGAGGATCGGCTCTGGAACCGTTGCATGCAATAGTTCTAGTAATTAACAAAGTAATTTACATACAGCTAGTGTTAATTTAATTAAGGTCATAATATGAATAACAAATAAGGAGATTAGGAAACATTACTATTGGAATTTATTACGATATTTGAGAGTAAACTTGACCTTCAGCTTCATGGTCCAAAAGCCTTCTCAGAAGTGTGTGCTGATGTTTTGAGAGCAAATCTCCAACAATCCACTGCAAAATGACAGGTCTGATTTCTGGTTCAGAATGACCACTTTTTATCACAATAACTTTGTGACTGATAAAATAATGTTTTTAGTTGCTTTTTGAATATCATGTTTGAGCTGGAAGTGCATGACCAACAAAATTGTAAAACATATTTTTTAAAAAATGACTCAAGTGTATTTGGCAGATACAATTCCTGACTATCTCATGTCGTACACTGTAAAAACCATCTGTATTTACGTCAGTTCAGTATTTCTGACCCATCCTAACTAATCACTTCTCTAGTTGCCATCCTGCAGAATGTTTTTTTTTTGTCTAACATTGCAGTGTTCAGTGTGTCTGCCTTACACTGAAAAAAAATATTATTTAAATTTACTCAATTTTTTAAGGTAAGTGGTTGCAATCAATTTATCTAAGCTACATTTAATAAGTTTTTTATTTATTTTATTTTACTAATTAATTTTTAAATGTAGCTTAAATAAATTGCTTGCAACCACAAAAAAATATTAGTAAATTGAATGAATCCTTTTTTCAGTGTAAACAGGGTTCCCACACCTAAGTTAACTTAAAATTCAAGGACCTTTCAAGGACTTTCCAGGTCCAATACCCTCAAATTCAAGGACTAAATGTGGGAACACATTTCAAGTGAGAGCAAGGTTACATCGTGTTACCTTTTAAGATACATTGTGGCAGTTCCCTTTCAATTTTTATGATATTATCCTAAACTACACAGGGAATAATATGGATTTTTTCCAACTTTCCAGGGCCTTGAATTTTTTCCCCCAGATTCACAAACTTTCAAGGATTTCAAGGACCCGTGGGAACCCTGGTCTAAAGGAAAACACTCCATGCAATTATAAGACTCTCATCTCTCTCTCTCTCTCTCTCTCTCTTTCTCTCTCTCACTCTCTCTCTCTCTCTCTCTCTCTCTCTCTCAACAAGAGATGAACAGTCTTGCTTGCTCAACGAATTGGCCCCAAAGTCGAATGAATTATAAATTCAGGTTATCCCCCAGAATTAAGTAGATAAGGGTCTGTGCCCTGAGCTTATCCTTAATTTATGCAGATACACTTGGTATCTCATGTTAAGAGTTGGATTTGGCTGTAAAGTAGTCCAATTAGATGCTCTATCCAGCCTCATCACGCTTATAATTCAAATTGTTTGGCTGAGTGGGGTTTATGCAACGCAGGTAATGATGAGCGGGAGAATCTATCAGCATTTGCCAATTGAGAGCGTTTAATATTTATGACGAGTCAAGATGTATTTTCCAGCCGAATACAAATGCTTTTCCGAATGTGTGCAAATCAGCTGAAAATTCTCAATTTCTGCCCCTAAAGTGTTTTTGTCATTCAGGTCTTCGTACTTTTTTCTGCCTTTAGCAAGCCCATTATGTAAAGTAGATCGGAAAACAACGTCAACAAAACAAACCATATTACGTATTCGCACTTCACTAGGCCAAATCTTTTATTTTCAGATAATATTTTACAAGTTGTGTCTGAAATAACTGATTGACATGCTTAGCCTCTGCTTTCAGAGACCCCTGCGCGCGACTCAAACGGTTTGCGTTTCATATTTGGTTGGACTTTTTCAAAAGCAACTTCTAACCTTTCCTTGCAAAATCTGAGGCAATTGGTCAGGGACGGTGATTTGATTGTCTGTCTGTTTGAAGTAAAAATATGCATTGAGAAGCATGAAGAAAACAACCAATCAGACTGTTGTGAATTGTTCCTCTTATAAGACAGGAAAGCTACATGCACTGCATTGACAACAAACAAAACAACCCCGGCTGTAAAAAAAGATATAAAAAGCAATAATCACTACCCAAACACATTGGAAAGAAGAAGAAAATGGCCATAATGTCCAAATATTTACAGAACACAATACGGTTGTCAAAAGGGAGATGAATTTTAGTTTTCCTGATTAAACCTTTGCAAAATTTTGAGGATATTGTATATAAAATGGAATTCTGGCTTCAACATCTTTAAGAATTCATTCAGAAAAGATAACACAAGGTAAACCAGACCAACAGTTGAGGATGAGTTTGATAAAGTATAAAACGAAAAACATTAATTAAAGTATACAAAAACATTAATATAGTTTTGTGACCCTGGACCAAAAAACCAGTCATAAGGCTCATTTTTAAAAATTGCTTTTGAACTGCTCCATGCACTGTGAATATTCATTATCTACTTAGGTGATTTGACGCAACAGTTTTACTTCTTAAGAAAGAGAATTAACTGTTACTCATTTAAAAATGCACATTTTAAAACACATTGAGAGTGATATGAAGTATAGTTATAAAAATAGAAACTGATTACGGCCACACAGGACTGTTAAAACATTAACAACCCTCTGGCCGAAATACAACAATTTGAAAACCTGGAATCTGAGGGTGTAAAGAAAATCTAAATATTGACAAAGTTGACCAAATGAAGTTAAAGCTGTACAAATGAAGTCTCATCACTCTATCCACTTAAGAAAAAAAAGTGTCCAGATAAACCGGCGGATGAAACTTGCTATGCTTGTCAATGAATTATGGTGAATGCCTATACATCCCAAAGCCAGAGGGCGCTCTCGTCCAGAAACTCAATATGGGGCCGCAAAAGAAGAACCATTTACACACGCATCTCCAGAAAATTAGTAATTAAGCATGTATTTATATCGATGCTTCAAACCTTTGCAGGTATTTTCAAGATAATAAAGAATAAGTACAGTATAATGTTTATTTTGTTGAGTGTTGCATGTTATAAACGACTAAAACTAAAAGTAATTTCAGATTGATAAGGACTTACTGATCAAAAGCCGTAGTACATGAAATAGCTGTGCATAATATCGGCTGTGCGATTCAGAATAGTTATGGGACAGGTATTATTAGTGTATATCTGCATTTATCATTCCATCCCCAAAAAATAAAAAATTCAAAAAATATCTTATTGATCTTTACATAATATCTTGATTACAATGATTAAATGCATTGTTGGCTATTACTACAAATATACCCATGCGGCTGGTTTTGTGGTCCAGGATTGCATTTCATTGCCTAATAGCGAGTCTGGTGTCTATACATTTAAATGGAAGACACATAGAAAAGTGTTCAACACCTTCTCTAGACACTTCACAAACAATGAGAAAGTGAATGTTATCGATACAGCGGGTCGACATGTGCTTTTCATCTGCAGAGTCTTAAATGGTTTGGTATGAGATGTGGAAAGAAGACTGAGAGTATTGTTTGTGTTAAAAGTTCAGAGCACAACATGCAGTAAAAGAGATTTATGCTTTACTTATTGTATTTAACTAACGACAGGAGCTTCTGCAACCTCGTTCTCTCAACTGTGAAATTAGAGCTCTGCTTTGCCAAAACCCAAATAATGAAGAGAATAATAGTGAAGGTGAGTCTGTAGAGAAAACAGACAGATGTGTAATCTAACGCAGGTCTAGTTTGGCACTATAAATTAACTTTACATTACGCTGCAAAAATCAATGTGCATGTGTTTCTATTTTGTTAATATGAGGGCACATTAAAACTGACTTGGAAACCTTTGCAGTCATCATTTCGTTTATTTTACCGTCTCATGTGTGTTGTTTCTGATCCCTTTCGAGGGAACTCGTGCTGCGTCCTCCATAGTGTCACTTTGGGAACGCCTCCGGGCATGAGTGCATCTGAATGTGTATATCAAATTCAACCAATGGTGGGGCGTAAAGTCACTGGCAGAATGACGCGGGAGCCAGGAAGTATAAAAGTAGGGGTGGGAATCGCAGAGTATCTCACGATACGATACGGTACAATTCAATACATGACACATGGCTCCCGGTAACGATAGTAACGTGATTTGTCGATTCTCCGATAATCGATGTATTGCTTGCAAATTGTATGCCGATACATAATGATATCTGCCAAACTAAAAAAACAAAATGTCCAGGTAAAGAACTTTTACCTCTTTATGCAAGTCCACAAAAAGTTTTTAGGTACAGCACTCCAGAGTAACTTTTTTACTTGGAGTACTGTATCCCCTGACAGAAAATACCATTGGTAGATTACTGAGCGCACTGTAACAAAGAATAGACTCTTCGTGCAAATGAGCGGTAAAACACGATCAGACATTCGTTTTTCTGTGGGCTCACAATCTACTCGTCTTTCAAACAGAAATAGCAACTAGAAAAAAATTGCAGGTCGCCCATGTGCGAGTCTCATTTGGGCGCAGTCTGAAGCCCTGAGGTAAATGTGTAAAATTGTTCAAGTACATTAAACATTTTGTGCTTAAAGCTTTTCTTTGTAAATGGACACATTTAACAACATATAAATGTGTTTTGTATAAACATTTCTAATTTCATCAGCCCATCAATGGTATAAAAGCATTTGGACTTTGCATCTCTTATTTCACGGGCATCCGCCATCGTATCCTAATTTCTTTCATCGTTTGTTCATGTTTCCCTCATTCCAATCATTCATGTGTTTAGCGTCACCCCGAGGAGCCATAAAGTAAGGCGATTGGAAATTTATTTAGGGTATCTTGTTTTATTAATTAACATTTTGATATTTGAAGCCAGCTTATCGATTTGTGTATCGCAGAGGCAGGCGATCGATACATTGAATATCGATGTATTGTCCCACCCCTAATAAGGCGACCTGAAAAACGGCCTCACTATGTGAAAAATTGCCGAAGACAGCATAACAGGGACGCAGGAAGTATGGCAAGGGAGACACAGCGTCTCATTCCCTTCTCAGGAAAAAAATGGTTACCTAAATAAAACGAGACATTTTTCCATTGTCTCAGACTCAGTTTTTTTTATCTTAAAATATGAAAATACATCATAAAAATATTGACACTATAATAATCTTACTTGATAAGGAAATAAACAATTTTAAGGCTGATGATTAAATGATAAATAATGATTTTTACTCAAATAACAGTACAGCCCTCAATTTTGTTTCTGCACGCGTTTACCAATAAGAGAAAAGAGCACAAGCGAAGAACATTTCATACCAAACATGTTTAAAATGACATTTCACTATAGGCTGTCTGGCGATTTAAGACCCTGGAAATGACATTTATGATAGTTGAGGGATAAAATTTAAATGAAAAAAACTTCTGCATTCTTAACTTTCATTTTTAAAAGTCCACAAGGCCAAAAAGTTCCCTCATCTACATATAGCATCCATATGTGCATCTTTTTTTCAATATCAGAGTGTTTGGGGCTAGCAAAGTGCCCAAAAGGTTCATTCAGACATTAAAAATTCAAGCAATAAGCAAATGCTGTTACAGTCATATATGAATGTTCTTCATGCTCATAGCTATACAATAATAACAACAACATATACACAGTAATAAAAGGTCTGCTGTCAAGTTCTAAAAGGCAGCAAACAAATATATTGTATTGCAATACATTGTATGTTTTATGAAGAAGCAAAAATAAGTTATTACTGAAATAAAACTCAACTCAAGTGTAGCACACAGATACAATTTAAAGAGAATCTGAATGAATAAAAAAATAAACAAATAATTCATACAGTTTTTAAATGACATTAGGGTGAGTAAATCTATATGTACAAATTTCCATGGCAAAGTAAGTCATAATCAATATAGCTCATTAAATCATGTGCCGTCATTTTACTCAGCTCCAATCCCTGCTTACAAACCTCGAAAAGTGTTTCTTGCATTTCAACATCCATTTCTCTCTCTCTCTAACCCTTGTGGAGAGATCCAGATGTGAGAGCAGGTCGTGCTCAGCGGGAAACACGCTGAAACATGCATCCAGATCTTCATTTATGAGATATGCCCTAGATACGCAGCTGAGAATCAAAATCATCAACACTTAGACCGAGCGCTGCTTCTTTTCATGCAAATCTGAGAGTGCCGAGTAAAAAAAATATGGACGTAGTGTCCATGACGTCACCCATTGGTTTGTGAAGATCGTTTTTGAAGCTTAAGGTTTTTGAAAATATTAGCCATTATTGCTGGATGTAAACATTGACAGGTGCTTTTTTATACGTAATTTATATTAATTAGGCATCGTTTAAAGGTGAAAACCTCCAACTGTTTAGCTGCGTACAATTTCAAGCTCATCTGCGATTTACAGAATTCACGTCTGAAAGTGAAGAATACATGCATTTTCTATGTGTACCTGTAACGTCCATACCGCCACGCCACCAGAGGGAGCCCTCACCGGAATACTGACATGGCGCCTTCTCTTGCTTCTCTGTTCATTTCGTGCTGTGCCCTACTTAGGCCCTGTCCCAAATGGCGCACTTCATGTGGACTTTCGGTCTCGTGGCCTTAAATTGCGCGTTCTCGCTTAGTCTACGAGTCCGTAGGGTGTCCCATCTGTCATTTTTACGCTTTGAAGTGTGCTCATCAGCGCCTCCTTTGCCCCCTTGATGCGGTCTTCAGCGAAGCCCGCACTGCAGCAGGCTTCGCGCACTTTGCCAACCCAGAAGTCCTTGCGAAAGGGCAATCGAACCAATCAGACGACGGAAGGGAGGAGTTCACACTGACGGGCAACTTCTCTACCTATTTTCCGGTGTGATGCTCGAGTCTGTCCCAAAATACGACTCCGGTGCACCCACGTGGACTCGCATCAAGGGTCCCTAAAGTCTGGACTACGTGATGTCATCAAAGTGTGGACTCTGAGGAGGACCACAAGTCCGGAGTGTGCCATTTGGGACAGGGCCATAAGACTAAAGCTAGCCTAGGGCTAGTGCAAAGTATTGCCAGCTAACCCCTGCATACCGAGCGTTATTAGGGGTCAAGCCCAGAATGGGCGAAGACCCCTATTGTATCTGTTAGTTTTCTTTTTCTTTTTATTAGGGGTCAAGCCCAGAATGGGCGAAGCTGCTTTGCTGCTTGCAGCTATATTTTCTGAGTGTTATTCTGACTGCTTTATATTGACCATCTGCCTGTTTATCTGTTTTGCTGCCTTTGGATTTCCCCTTTGTATTGTTTGCCTGGATTGGACTGCCTATTGTGTTTGACCTACCTGCCTGTATACTGTTTACTCTCCTGCCTAACGTCTTGGATTTGTTTGCCAGATTGGTTTGTTTTAATAAACACCGCAAAATGGATCCCAGTGTTTCTGAGCCATCATTACAGTACATTGGTTTTATGAATCACTTGTGTGCACTTTTGAGAAATGTTCATAAGATAAAATGTAAGACGTTTTCTAAGTAGCATTTTATAAATGAGGCCCATGGACATGAAAGCAAGCTAGAGACAAGTTTATCAATCAAACCTATTGTACATCTTCTGAAAACCTGGAATAGCCAGCCTGAACTCACGAGAAATCGTACATATTTTTCAAGTTGGCTATTTCGTATCAATAATACAAATTTAATTGTGCAAAATCGTACAATTTGCTGTGTTTGTCACAATTCTCATGAAAAACAACAACAACAACAACAAAACCAAACCCCGCACCTAACCCCAACGTCACAGGGATCAAGGCAAATCATACCAAAACTTACGAATATATGGTTGTGTGAATTGATACAAATTAGCCAATTTGTAAAATATGTACGAATTCCCATGAGATAGTGTTGGAATAGCACACAAGTGTTTTTTAGCGTACACTACTAAAAATAAAAGTGATACAAAGGGCAGCAATGTCATAAATCCAAAGAACTTAAATGACCCATATCTTTCTCACCTTTTATAATCTGAACAACTTTATTCCACTTCAGAGAACCTTTTAATTACCTTCATTATGAGAAGTGTCATATTTTGTCACTATTAAAAATTCATGAAAATATGTATTTTTCGAATGAAATACTCTCTTGTCATTCCAAACCATTGTAAATAGGAATGAACAGATGAATGCAGAGAAATCTTTAGAAAATGAACAAATACAAATCTTCAGCTTGATTCACTGTGTGTAATCAGTGCTGGAAAAAAGCCTTTATCCAAAAACTCAGTCTGCATTCATCCCTCACACGTTTTAACCTATAGGGTTAGTGATGGTGCATCCCATGGTCGAGATGAAGAGGGGTTGTCACAGATGAAAACTGTCAGAGCTAATCAACCTCAGCTACAGTGAATGTAGTGAGCACAAAATCAAGGCGTGTACTCACCTCATCATCTGTTCTCACCACAATGACCTGACAACCCAACACGGCAAGCTGGATTTCAACTCATGCTGACTCCTTTTTCTATCAAACACAGAAATACAAACAGACTGAAAAACTCAGCATAAATACGCAAAACTAAAGCAAACTTTAATCTCCAGTTCATTAGTCATAAAATGGCATTTTTGCCATATTGATAGGATAGCATCTTGCAGTTGATGGAGATTTGTGGGATGCACATCAAGGGCACAACGCTCCCATTCCACCACATCCCTATTGGGTTGAGATCTGGTGACTGTGGGGGCCATTTTAGTACAGTGAACTCATTGTCATGTTCAAGAAACCAATTTGAAATGATTCAAGCTTTGTGACATGGTGCATTACTGCTGGAAGTAGCTATCAGAGGATGGGTACATGGTGGTCATAAAGGGATGGACATGGTCAGAAACAATGCTCAGGTAGGCTGTGGCATTTAAATGATGCTTAATTGGCACTAAGGGACCTAAAGTGTGCCAAGAAAACATCCCCCACATGATAACACTACCACCACCAGCCTGCACAGTGGTAACAAGGCATGATGGATCCATGTTGTCATTCATTTACGCCAAATTCTGACTCTTCCATCTGAATGTTTCAACAGAAATCGAGACTCATCAGACCAGGCAACATTTTTCCAGTCTTCAACTGTCCAATTTTGGTGAGCTCGTGCAAATTGTAGCCTCTTTTTCCTATTTTTTTCTACATTCAGTTTGAAGTTCAGGAGATTGTCTTGACCAGGACCACACCCCTAAATGCATTGACGCGACTGCCATGTGATTGGTTGATTAGATAATTGCATTAATGAGAAACTGAACATGTGTTCCTAATAACCCTCCTTTTTAGTGGAAATCTGACAAATATATGTCACATTTCCACTAAAACGGAGGTAGCCCTGGAACAACATAAGGATGCAAGATCAGTCCTTTAAATTACAATCACCCTAAAGAAATCCAAGTCTTGTTCAAGGGCACAATGTTGATAGCTTACAGATCAACCTCGAATTGGTTTAAAGTGTCCTTGTAGTTATAACACCAGATCTTTCTAGTCTACACCACCCCAATGAAATAAAGCTCATTCCCACATGCCTTCATTACATTCATGCACACTTCTGAGTTAATGGCAGACAGTGGTTTGGATGTGAATAATGACCTGGTTGATTTACAGAAACCGAGGGTCCTTCATTGCACCGTGAATGAGGTCTCGCTAGCAGTGTAAAATAAATTCATCATCTTTTTTCTTTATAACTTGTTGCTTATTTTTTGATTGACAGGAATCTTTCCCTAAGCCTCTCTCAGGTCACGGATAAACTAAAACAATAAAACTCCCAAACCTGTGTGTGTTATTTGTGTGAGGAGGCCGTTCGGAGCCAGTGTGTGTTTGTGTGATAGACAGATACATATCAAAGTTAATGAAAAAGAGCGTAACTGTTGAACTTGCTCGGCTTACCTGAGCTGTATCCAGTACCCACAAGACTTTATTGGTTTATGAGGAGGAGCTGTCCATCAAGACTTTTGGCAAATACAGTACTAAGGAATTAAAGAAAAGAACAAGTTTGGTCATGGCTAATTTCACAGTGTTTTCTGAGCCCCGGCTGGCCCGAAGCTCTCTCGCGATACACAAAAATGCAATCATTTCAGAAGAAATATTTTAACATTCCACAGCATGAAATGAGAAACCAGAGAAAATAAGCCCTTCTTTAAATTTGTGATGATTAAATGTTCTTTAAAACAGCCAATCTTGGTAGCTTGCTAGCAAGAATATTGAGAAGATTGCTGAAAGTATTGCTAAGAGTGATTTTTGCATTGCATTTTGGGTACTGAATGTTTACACCCTGGAACACAAAAACCAGCCAAAAGGGTCATTTTTTAATTGAGATTTATACTGTACATCATCTGCGAAATGTGGAATTTAAGGTGGCAGAAAAAGTCCCATATTTCTAATGATAAATAACGTTTTGCAAATTAACTTTTACTTAATATCCTAATGATTTTTAGCATACAAAATTGTATTTTTGGCTATTGCTACAAATATGCCCAGCATGCAACTTATGACTGGTTTTGCGATCCAGGGTCACTAATATGTTAAAATCAGAAAAAAGCTGGCACAAAGCAAATGGCAAAATGAATTTTGGTAAATAAAGATTTTGGACTATTTACCACACAAAGCAAAGGAAAGACTGCTGATTACTCGCTGTTTACTGATTGCTGTGAAATGGGTAGCAGTATTTGGGTCATTTGGTTCAAGAAGTGTTGTGGCAGAGAGACCACATGCATTTAATGAAGTTTATTTAACTAAATTTAGGAGGAGCATGGTCATGTGATCCAACCAATCAATGCAAAGGGGTCTCTAAAGACCCTTTAATCGGCCACGTCTTTAGTTGGAGACAAAAATAAGTAGGAACTTATAGCCGGCGCGCTAAAAGAGGTTTTGACTTTAAAAGGTAATCTTGTTGTGTTTCTGGCTGCCAGAATGGAAGGAAAAGCACTTTTTGGTTCAAAAATAAAGTTTTACCAGATCATTGCAAGACATTGCTTCACAGAAATCAAGAAGACAATTAAATGCATACGACGTACAGGCTAGACGGAGACGTTCACAAATAATGCTTGTGTTTGCAGTGCACACTTCATATTAGGTCAAATAATCTATGTACTGGTGTTGTATCTATTACAAATCAGCAAGTTTCTGTTTTATAGGTGAAAAGTGGCCAACCCTCAGCGCTATTGTTTAGCTTAAATGTTAAACAAACATACAACGATAGATGTGTGTGCCATCCTTTGAATGGTCTCTTAAAATAATCCACATTGCTAATCATAGCTAGCCCACCGATAGGTTACATTAGACAGTAAGCCTGGACAAAATTCCTCAAACCACCTGAAAGTAATTCATATGTTGTCTAGGAAATATCCAAAACCTGGTTAAATCGCGAGAGTTAATGTACAAAAATAGCTGTCATGGTCCTGCAGAATCAGTGATTGTACATATGCGGACAGTTCTGAAACTTCTTCTGCATCCTTGTTTAATAAATCCTTCCTAAAATGTGGTAGCGTAAGCTTGTCAACATTGCCTCCGCGGCTCTTTCTGCCTCCAGCTAAGCCCCGCCCACACAAATACGTCACCGCGTTTTTTGCAGCATCCCTCCGCCACCCTATCACCTCACTCTTAGCTAGTACATCTATCCCAAAAAAAGGTGAGGAGTACTCTGGGTTCAGGCAAAAATTCCGAGCTCGGAGCCTTGGACAGCATGCCAAATATGCTTTCTTATAATATCACCCTGTTGATTACATGGTAATGCAAACATGTGAATGATTTATTTAAAAACATAAAGCTACCGGTTTATTCGAACAATGAGCTTACAGAATTGCAGAGACTTTGGGAGAAGTGCTGTTGCTATGTGAGCTTGGAGCGGCTAATGAGAAGCAGAATTCATCACCTTGATGTCTACAATGACACGCTTCAAACATAACTCACCAACATCACACATTTATGGCCACCTTCTCAGAACAGAGGCAGGTTCAAAAGTCAGAAATAGAATCTCACATAGATCTCAAATCCACAAACTCTCCAATGAACACCAGAGGGTTCAGCATTTTCACTGCTTTTCCTTAGGCAGAGGTGAAGAAAGTTAACAATATCTCATTTTACCTGACTACTGTTACATCAAGTTTCATTTTATTTCATACAAACGACTATTCTTTTTACAATGACAATTCCTATCTTAAAAATCTATTTGACTAATTAATTCATGGGTAGAGAGTAAATTACTGTGAAATTTAATCAACGCTCTGACTCTGAGGTCTCCTTTGGTTCCTGCGGATGCATTGATTGTCTACCAAAGTTCTGGGAAAAGACTTCTGAGGAATAAAAAATCAACTTAATCTTTGAAAAAGTGTTGAAATTTTTAAGCTACTGTGCAGGACATTCTGATGGAGTTTGAGCAGGGTTTTATTCAGTGAGGGTGCACGATGCGAAGCTCAACATGAATTTAGCCCATCATGTGTGTTGCTTATCTTGTCAAAATATGTGTTCGGCGCATCATCTAAACTTATGTGCATCATGTATCATGTCAAAATACCTGTCTGCTGCAAACACTTCAATGGGGTGTGTGATAAAGAGATGCCCACGTTTGCCAGATACTCACCTTAATATTAGAGTTTAGTGTTAAGTTAGTATCTTGCACGTTTTTTGTGAACGTGAGCGTCTTTTTTTATCAAAAACCCTTTTGCCACATGTGCAGCAGGCACGTATTTTCACATGATTCACATGACACACCAAACACATATTTAAATTCGCGCCCCTCTGAAGATAAGTCACTGACCGCCACTGGTTTAATTGAATGATGGCTTCATTAAGAAAGGCAAAGTTTAAACAATGAATCATCGTAATGAATCACCACTGACCAAATCTGACATGCCCTTTGACCTTTGTCAGGTCACTTGCACTCTAGAGCATTTGGTGTGGACCTGAGTCTTTTAATTATGGATGTCTAGGTTGGGTTGGGGTTGGACCAATCAATTGAAAGAGTGAAAACAAGCCTTATTTACTGGATCCCATCTTGGCTTTAATCATTTCTGTTGTTCTGTTTTAAACAAACAAAAAAACTAATTGTTTATTTTAGTTATTTTGGTCCGGACCAAAAAAGAAAACAATTTATCAAGTCCTAATTTGCATTTCAGCGAATCTAAAGATAGTGAACTTTAATGTGTAAGCATAAGGTCACCACCCGATTTTTTGGCTTTGAGGACACAATTTGCGAGACGGAACTCCGGTCATCCACAACAACAATGCGCCATGCTGGAGTATGCATGTTTATTTTACGAATATTTATATTGATGCATAATTAATAGCACATTTTTGCTAAGTATATTCTTGATGGACCAAATATGAAAAAAAGCTCTTTACCTCATCGTTGCTCCACATTTGCCCCGTGCTTATTTTGTTTTTCCATACACAGGGCTCCAGACTGCCCCCAAATGGTGGCATTTTGCCCCTAAAATTTGAGAGTGTGCCACTGAATTTTACATCCAGTCGCACATGTGCAACCAGTAAATTTGACCTTTTTTTCCAAAAGTGCACAATAAAATGTGACACTGAATTTGAAGCAGCACATTGTAATTTTTGCATCTATCATCAAGTATTTATTAGTTATACAGTGGAAATTAGTAGAAATGTGAATATTTGGTTAGTATGTTGATTTACAGTGTGTGCCCCTAAATTTTCTGTTTTGCGCCCCTAAAATTTTCAGTTGGGGGCCACTGTGCTCCTAGTGAAAAAAGTTAGTCTGGAGCCCTGATACACCGTTCATTCCACTGTAAAATCATGTGATATTACATCCTGTTTTTGGTTCATTGAGCTGTCTCTGGTCTAAGTGCATTCACATATAAGTCAAACCGCACCAGAGTTCGCTTGGAAGCGGGTGGAGACCCACATTTTAGCGGTCTCAATTTGCTTGTTTAGTTCGCACCAGTGTTCAAGTGGCAGCATTCACATTTTCTGAAATAAACCGCAGCAATCGCACCAGTGTTCATTTAAATCAAAGCAAAGATGTCAATATGAACACGCCCTTACTTCTCTGTTCATCTTTGTAGAGTTTATGGCTTTCGAAAGTTTAGTTCTCTGTGACCAGGACAGGGAGACACTTGAGCAGAATAATCCTGCCAGTGAAGACATGAAACCATACTAGCATTTCAGAGAGCACTCCCACTGGCTCCCACTGCTGGGATAAAACACTTCTGTGATAAACATGCATGCAGGGACCACCTTGCACACCGATGTGACACATACTATGATGTTTTGAGTAGTGGCCAAACAGATGACCACAGTAGGAGCCTGTGAGTGCCAACAGGATGCCAGTGAGATGCATTAACCATCACCCAACAGGGATAAATGATTCGCCACACGAATACCTGCCACGATAAATCACAACTTGGTGGAGGAGATGCATCTGCACTGCCAAATCAAACAGCTCACAGTGCTACCGTTTTTCCAGCTGTTCTGAATGATTCAGGATACATAGAGGTAAATGAGACAGAGGGTTTCACTGCGGGGTTTAGCCGTAAGGGCAAGAAAATGCAAAGGTTGAGATAATAGTTGGTATGCCGTTGGACGTCTGCAATCTTAATTTGCGCAAGGAACTCTAAGTCAGTTTCTTATTCCACTTGATTCAAGTTTCTTAAAGGTAACAAATCTGTTATCATTCATGGCCCCTTATTTAATTCTACATTTATATTCATGCACACTGCACATTCCACTCCATATAAAAAAGACATCATACTATGGACTCCAATGCACAATACGCTGCACCCTAACCCAACATCATCAACCATAACTTGTCATCATCCATATCGATCTAAGACCACCGCATATCTATTAGTGTGTTAGTGTACATCTGTTCTTGTGCACACCCACTGTGCACTTTATGTGTATATTGTGTGTATATTCTGTTGTATATTGTGATACTGAGTATATGTACAGTAGGGGTACGCAGCCAAAAACTAACGCAGGGTTAGTTGTAACATGGACTGTTTACATTGTTGCACAAGGTTGAGTGTTTTGTTCTTCTGGTATTTTTATGCTGCCGAAAGATGATCTCCCGCAAATGATTGGAAATGTATAATGTTTTTCCAGAGTTATTGATGAACAAGTGTTTTGGTGGCATGTAAGTAAATGTTTCATCATATACCAAATCCAATGCTATGTCATTTTAATCAATGTCTTGTTGACTAAAACATAGCATCGTTTTGAAATATGTCTGCAGCTCTTAGCAACTTTTTTGGTGGTCTTGAAAATATTTTGACCCAGCGGGGTTAATTGTAACGCTGTGTTACAACTAACCCTCTCAGCACTTACGATATGAAAAACGCTAACATTAGCGTAATTCTTGCCGTTGTTTTAAATAGGCTACACACAAATGATTGCTGGCTGGCAACAAAATAAATGTGCCTTTCTTATAAAAAATCGTGTGTCAAATTTATTTTTGTTCATATCTTTAATATTTATTGAATAAGGTCACGTCAAAGATTGAAATCATAATGAAATGAAAGGCTAAAATCAGACTTTGATGCTCATTATCTCAGAATTTGATTTTGAAACTGTAGTATGGTTATTATAGACTGGGTCACATATAAAAAATTGTCATAATTGTGCTGGTTTTTCTCACATATTTAGACATTTGTATCCATTTATAATTGAAAAGAAAATGGCTGGATGAATGAATACAGTGTGGATAGCTGTCTATTATAGACAGATATATAAACAATATCCACTTCAAGTATATAGACAAAATAGTATTGAAATATTTGCCGGCAAACTTAATTTTTAGCAAGTGGTACAACTAACCCCCTGCCTGTTACAATTAACCCCACCTATGGGGTAAGTTGTAACGTTTGCACTTCTGTCACGTTTGGTATAATTGTCCAAGAATGGTAAGTAGTAGAAACAAACTTTAAATGTTCATTTGGTGCACAGATGTGTGTGTTGCTTGTGTAAAAATATAATTAATCAAACTCAAATATTTTGATTGAGACAAAACCAAAAGCGTTAGGTTGTGCCCCCCTCTCTCCTATATTGTAATTTGTAGAGTTTGTCCTATTGTAATCTGCACTGTCTGGAGCACACACTTTGATATTTGTTATGTGACAAAAAAGTGATTTGATCTTGCAGATGCTTTAATCCGAAGTGACCTGCAGTGCATTTAAGCTATACATTATTTCACTTGTGAATTTCCCGGTAAAAATGCAAAGCTCAATCACATTAACACCCAACTCTTTATCCAAAGGTCCTTCTATCCGGGGAAGAATCAACTAAGCTGGACACTAGCAAAGTCCTCCCACAATGTGGATTTCCTAATAACCCAATTGCCTAGAAGAATAATTGAGACATTAAGGAAAGTTAATATGTGAATTTGCATCTCTTGTGGGATTTAATTACCATAAGATATTCTTGTCGCCTGATACGGAGCAACGGATGGAATGTCAAGACGGTGAGAAAAAGAGCAATAGAGGATAAATCGAGCCAAACGCAGACCGACAGACCAGGAAGTCTCAGACTCCGAGGAGAATCTGGCCTAATTATATTTTGCTGGGTGGCTGAGCAGACCGGCCCTAGTTAGGAGTGCACCAGTGAAGACCACGGCCACATTAACAAGATCTGCCCTGCCCGGGACAAGTGATAATTATCAGCAGTAAGCCCTGAGAGAGTGACAAGGACTAGCTGCTCTCATGGGCACATCTCTAATGTAGTAGAGAGGAAGAGCGGGAGCGCTAATTATCAGAGCGAGCGAGCTCTATCCATCCCTGTTCCTGCAGCACAGAGCCGGCCGAGACACTGATCCGTCTGCGTTTTATCATAGCTCGCACAACTCTCCTGAGGATTGCTTGGACACTTGTTGTAAAATTCGCCGGGCGCCGCGGCAAGAAGTGGCGATAAGAGACTGATAAATATCCAGCACTTCCTTCCAGCAACATGAAAAATGACCATAAGCAAAACAAAGAATTGCGTATTACGGTCTTCGGATAAGCGTTTTCTATTTACACCTATAGCTAATCTTCAAGCTCTCCTTGCTTGGTAGCATCTGTCTTGCGTTTTTCGTTTCCCATTACCCCTCCATCAACCATCTCCAGGCTTTAAGTTACCCATCAGGGGGAAGATGGGAGGTAATTATGTTAACCTAGCAAGAAGCTGACACAACGCTGTTTGGTGAAGCAGATGGAGAGCTGGAGAAGGACGAGAATATGAGACCGTTTAAAAGCGCCGTACATAACCAGAACCCTGCATGTTATATTCTCCAGCGTGCCGTACCCGAGGAACAAAAAGAAAAACGATATTAATAAAGGTTTTATTGCAAAATGCATTAAGTGGATGATATACAGTTTCTTCATCAGACTGTAGCTTAAAGGAACAAATCTGTCATTGTTTACTAACTGTCATGTTGTTCCAAAGCATCAGCGGCTTGATTTAGTGTGAGTTGGGTTATGGCGTAGACACTGTGAATAACTAAAATGACGCTCATTTTGATTTAATGCTTAATACGATATTATAAAAATTTCTTGCATCGATCATTTCAGAAGTTCTCATGACAACATATGATTTCCATCCGTCAACGTGGGTCCAGTCACGATGAATTCTCCTTTGTGCTAATTCTCGAAATGAGGAGAGCGCAGATGTGATGAAAATGCATAAGTGTGATTGGAAGCCAAGATTATGAGGGTGAATACGATTAGACGCCGCTTGTTAAGGGCCTCTAAAAAGGTTAAAGAAATCAGTCAATAAAACAACAAGGCCCAGAGATTGAGAGACTCTCCCAGCTATGCGGAAAATAGCAACCGCGTAACTCATTTTCTTCAAAATAACATTCATTTTCACAGTCTGCAAGTGACGATGAAAGATATCGCACAGCTAAACAAGAGATGCAAGTTTAAACAACATCATTTTCTGTCTTCAAATTACCCTGAATAAAATAAAGAGAACCATGGGAGTAAATGTAGTACAGTAGTAGACTGTCTTTGCTTGTGTTTGTGGTTTTTTGTTGTTGTTGTTGTGATGTAAAATTGCTCATCGTGTGAAAAACATGTCTTACATATTATTGAAAAATAATATACATTATAAATACCAAATGCTGTATGTAGTAAATACACAATTAACAAGAACATGAAGCAATTATATTTGTGTTATCTAACCTCAACAAAGATTAATAAATGCTGATAAAAGACACTGTTCAATGTTAGTTTTACAATGTCAATGTCACAGGTTTTACAGAAAAGGAGAAAGACTTAACAGAAACAAATACAATTTACATAAACATTATAATATGTAATAATGTTAATTATATTATAAAGTATTTAATGCATGTCATGGTAGTATTTGCTGTTGTGCCTTAATGAGAATTAAAACAAATACATGATTTGCAATTAGCAAAACACATTTTCAATTAGGTTGA
This sequence comes from Misgurnus mizolepis, assembly GCA_025389145.1. NCBI lineage: Eukaryota > Metazoa > Chordata > Actinopteri > Cypriniformes > Cobitidae > Misgurnus > Misgurnus mizolepis. The sequence continues at coordinate 27,038,916 of JAIFKI010000025.1, read as the reverse complement.
TTTCAATAACATGAGTAAATGTATTAGCTAACATGATCTCAAGGAGCAATATAGTTTTCAGCATTTATTGATCTGTTAATGTTGGTAAAGGCCATTACAATTGTTCATGTTAGTTCACTGTGCATTAACTAATGTTAAAGGGGACATGTCACAAGACATTTTTAAGATGTAAAATAAATCTTCAGTGTCCTCAGAGTACACATGTGAAGTTTTAGCTCAAAATACCATATAGATAATTTATTATAATATGTTAAAATGAACACTTTGTAGGTGTGTGCAAAAATGTGCTCTTTTGGGTGTGTCCTTTAAAATGCTAATGAGCTAATGAAATGTAAACACTGATCACAATGATGGTGATTTGTTGCAATTGAAACTCAATTGTGCTGTGAATTATTTTCTCTCCCTCTCTTTCTCTCTGTACTAAATAGCTGTGTCGTGGTTGGATAGTGCAGATTAAGGGGTGGTATTATTATAATAAGATCTCCTAATGACATCATAAGGAGAGCCAAATTTCAATGACCTATTTTTTCACATGCTTGCAGAGAATGGTTTACCAAAGTTACTGGGTTGATCTTTTGCACATTTTCTAGTTTGATAGAAACACTGGAAACCAAATTATAGCACTTAAACATGGAAAATGTCAGATTTCCATGGCCCCTTTTAACAAATACAGCCTTACTAAAAAGTGTTACTTTACACACACACAAGACGCATGATGCACATGAAAAGTGTATAACACGCACACACACACACGCACACACACACACACACACACACACACACACACACACACACACACACACACACACACACACACACATACACACACACACACACACACAATGAGTGTGTTCATATGCACAGTCTTATGCTTAATAAACTGATAAGGTGTGAGGTCATGTAAACACGTAAAACAGTTTATCGGGGAAAACCTATAAACAGCGTGAGCAAAAACCTATCATCCATGTTAGCCCTGTTTTTGCTCATTACCCCAATTTCACATTGTATGTTAAGACCATAACTGGCTTTCTTGCAGTTTTCTTCACGTGCGCATCTCTTGGCACAGAAACTGCGAAAATATAAGCTCATGTTACATTTACAGGTTCTGCAGACACGACAAGAGATACAACACTATAGCTAAAGACATATTTCCCATCAGCTTTTTGAACGACTTTATGGCGACAGGTGACTTCTCTTCCAAGGTCCGCAAATTTACAATTAATTTAGACATAAATTGTAAATTATTTGGAATAAATAACATACTGACTGCATCTTGCTTGCCTAATATGAGCATTAAAAAAGCTTTAACATGTTTGGACTCCTATTGACACATTAGGTTTGACATGTCCAGTTGAATCAGAAAAAAAGAGCAGAGCATTGTTTTATTGACGTTAACCCTTATGTGTTGTTGGGGATGTTTTCATCCACCGCAAGGTTTTTTACTCTTAATTTGGCCATAACTTTCTCTCTGTTTAATCAAATTGATAGATTTTTTCTAACAAATCTTATACTAACATATATTTAAAGAAAATGCTTTAATATTTTTCAAAAACTCAACGATATACCGTTGGCAAATTTACTACCCTTTTGTGTTGTTAGTGGATGAAACACACACACAGACACACGCTTTTATTATGGAGTTATACTTCATAAAACACAACGTACAAGCAACATGATCTCACAAATTTCCGTGAAATAGTCACGCATTATTTTGCTCAGTTTTGCGTGACATTGTCACGTATTTCCACCATATTACGTGCCCCTGACACGACTTTCTTTTCCGTGACAGTTTCACGTATTTGTTACTCAACTGTTTTTCCTATTTTTAATTAATTGTCGCTTCGGTTTGGGGTTAGATTTGCTGTTTGCGTTACGGATGTCACTTAATCGTATGCTTTTTAAACAATCGTCGCCTGACGTTGGGGTTAGAGTTGGGTTTGGGTAAGGATGTCATTTTATGTAACAGAAAGTTGTTCTAACCCCAAACCGAAGTGACAATTGTAATAAATAGGAAAAACAGTTGAGTAACCAATACGTGAAACTGTCACGGATAAGAAAGTCGTGTCAGGGGCACGTAATATGGTGGAAATACGTGACAATGTCACGCAAAACTGAGCAAAATAATGCGTGACTATTTCACGTATTTTGTGAGATCAGGTTGCGTACAAGCCAAAAATTAAGCGATGTTTTTACAAAGGGCTAATAAAAGGTTAATAGTGACACATGGTGATCAACAGTAAAAATGACAAATTTGATCTCTTACTGTAGCAAAAGGAAAAAACACCAACATTCAAAAATGCATGATAGAAAGGTGTCATAGCTCTGCAATCAAAAAATGTGGTTATAATTGAAGTCAATGTGGCAAAAACAGCCACTAACAATAAATGAGGGAGAAAAAAATAAAATTGATGCTACACAAAAACTAAAAATGCTTCAAAGCCAATGTTTTACCAATCTTTGACATGCCCAAGACTGTGAAAAAGGTTTAAAAAATCCAGGTTACAATCACTTTTTATATTGAAAATCGGTCATTTTGAGTGCGTTTTTTCCCCAAATCAGTGACACCACTTATAAACTTGGCAATTAAAGAGTTAAAATCATGGAATTTTTGTGAAGATTTGGTAGTTTTGATCAGTACTGAGGTTGATTAACAGATTTATGTAAAAAAAAAAATGAAAAAAATATTAATCTGATACATTTTTATAGACGTTGAATTTAGGGGATGTTATTTTTATGTGTATTATGTTTGTCAATACCCTTGACTTAGATGAAGATCAGATCACATTTAATGACAAATTGATTCAGAAAACTATGAAATTCCAAAACGTTCACATACTTTTGCTTGCCGCTGTATTTGTGTGTGTGTTACATTGAGACTGGATATGCCACTGGCGGTCCGGTTCTCTCTGTGATTCCGGGCTGTTTTCTGGGTGGCTGGTCAGCTCTGCTGGGATCCCAGTATTGATTTGCGAGTCAGAGTAAACTGTGTGCTACAAAACAGAAGCACAAACCGAGAGAAGGTGCTGTCACAACAAAGAGTCTCTCGTTCCACATGACGTGAAGCCTGGAGGACAAGCCACTGATATGAGAGACACACACATACTGTACACTCTTACAGATATATGTTTAGATAAGCAGGATTAGTGTTTTGAGCTAGAGGTTAGATCCCTTCTTCACTGACTCAGATAAAAAGATTGAAAGAGAGAATATGTGTGTAATGTCAAACATAACAAAACATAAATCTATGAAGCAGAAAACTGGGTTTATATGGTAATGGTAGATAAGATGCATCAGTACACTTACTGTGTTTTGCTACAGTTATAAAAGTCTTCTGAAGCAGTCTTAAAGGAACAGTAAGTAGGATTTACCCCATCTAGTGGTGAAATTGTATTTTGCAAACGAACAGTGCTCTTTAGCGCCTCATTTTTCCAAATGTGTGTTGCAACTACGGTAGCTGTTATGTACTCACTGATCTCCTTGTCCGTTTCAGCCGCTTCAAGTGTTCTGAACGAAAATGTGTTGAGGAAACACGTTGCGGTATGCTAGTGCTTTTTGTCCCTCTCAGCTATTATAGTTTTTCAATACGGCGGAACAATATGGGAGCCTCCTTGGACTTACCCGTTCAATGTAAGTAAAGAGAAGAAATTCTAAGCTTACAAAGAAAAGTCAGATCATTGGCAGAGGTCATTTGACACCAACGTGGACATATTTATGAATAAAGACATTGATTTTGACTAATAGAACACTTAAACCTAGTTAGGATTAGGGTTACCCTAACCAACTATACATTGTCCTTTTAAAATGCTGATAACAGTTTACAATAAGGTTCATTAGTTAATATTAGTTAATGTATTTACAAACATGAACAAACCATGAGCAATACATTTGTTACAGAATTTATAAATCCTTATTAATGTAAGTTAATAGAAACAAAGATGTTCATTGTTTGTTAATGTTAGTTCAGAGTGCATAAACAAATGTTAACAAGATTTTAATAAAGTATTAGTTAATGTTGAAATTAACATTAACAAAGCTGAATAAATGCTGTATAAGTGCAGTTCTTTATTAGTTCATGTTAATTAATGTAGTTAACAAATGTTATATGAACTTAAATAATGAACCTTATTGTAAAGTGTTACCAAAATACTGAGATGTTTCATCCCATGTTTGGGTCAAATATGGACTCTTAAAATGCTTGGACAAACCCAACTAGAAAAATCTTGATTAATTTAACCCCCAGGGATCCAAAAACGCGGGGACGCGTTTTGACGTGTTTTCTCCTTATCATAGCAGAATCAACTTAAAATACTCCATCATTGATAATCAAACACTTACGTGCTTGACATCATTTGAAACTCTGAAGGGTCCTCTTTAATTAGTGTACATTCACAATAACAATAGATCTTTGCGTTTTTGTCAAATAAAGAAAATAAACAGGGTGCGCATTCAGACATTTCTGTCTCCACCAGCTATCTCTCAAATCACGTTACAAAAATCAGTTGAAACTCCGCGAATACTCGTCACACAATCATGATACACATATGATACACATACAAGTTAAGTTTTTGAATAGGGTTCGTTTCCAAATAAACTGAAAATGTCCTACTGACCTACATTTCTATTTTGATTATATTGTTAACTGCTTAATAAACCTCAAACAAACATTTGTCCTCACATTCTTTACTGTAGTTCCCTCCTGCCTCATTATGCAGCTCATTATGCGAGCCTTTGTTTGCTAGCTGTCAATCAATCCTTCTCGCATACGGCCCCTCTAAACAAAAAGTGTCTTACAATTTCTAAATCAATATATTGTTTTATGTGAATGAGTAGGCAGGATGATTTTCACATCATTTTAAAGAAAAAACTCTAGACTACTAGATTCTGTTTAGGAAAGTCTTGTTAAAACATGTTTAGTATGGGTTTTGTGGACTTATATTAGTGACTTAAAATTTTTGCTTTTTTAAAAACCACGCATAAACCTTTTTCTCTCAAAAATACAAACATGTACATACATGTAGCTCATATAATATTTTAGCCCAGTTTGTGCTGAACACAGTGGTATGAGACACTTGCCATTATTATGTTTTAAAGCAACTGAAAAAAGACCAAATGTAAGAGCATGTCAGAACCTCTGACAGTGTCCCAAAATGGTCGGACCCCAGAGGGTTAATCCAACAGATAACAGTCAATAAACTTGAATCAAATATGGGATGAAACAACTCTGCATTTTTTAGACGGTGTCAATCCAAACGCTGGGTTATTTTTTTATTTTTTATCTTTGGATAAAAGTGTCTGCCAAATGCATAAATGTCAATAATGATATTAGGATTATCATGATTTAGCGTCGTTAACTCCAAAACATTGAACATCATCAGTGACATTAACCCCCATTGGAATGGACATCACATGTTTTGTTGTTCAAACCAATCAAAATAAGGCACACTGATTAAACACTGGAAAAAGCATGTGTGAATTGATTAATATATTGCTACATACCTCCACACTCGCTGTGGAAATGAGTGGAAGGAGATCAGAAATAAAGGTGAAGGTGGTGGCGGGAGATACAGTACAGTATATGGGACACCAGCATTTGAGAGAAAACATTAACCTGGACTGAACCGACCTCAGTCGGACACACAGCACAGCTGTGCTGCACAAGAAGCTCCGGGTCAGCATGTACCTTCACAAAAGTCTCTGGTCTTTCAATGAGGGCTGCTTGAACAAGCAAAAGTGCTTTTTGTACTTTTCTACACTGTAACCTGCTGAAGTAGCAGAATCTACTCAGACGAGCCCAAAAGCTTGAGCAAAGCAATCAAGCAGGCCAGCTCTGTTATCAGTAGTAAAGTGGCTTTACTGGGGGCAGTGCCAGAGGAGACGGCTGTAATTGGACTCCACTGGGAATCACAAAATCCACATCAACTCACTGGTGTTAGTCGATTGGCTGATAAAGATGTAAATTTACTCTGGTGTTGAAACGTCATGATGCTTATCAATCTGTTTAACCCTGGAGCACAAACAGAATCAGACGAGGCACAGATCTACTATACATTATGGCAAGACACAGATGAAGTAAGGAATGGGATTAGGGAATGATGCAGGCCAGACTCAAACTTGTGTGTTTAAATGTAAAAGTACAAAATCAAAATTTACTCAAAGAATGTTGGGAAATTTTCAACCCAGTGTTGGGTCAAAAAAGACCAACCCAGCCGCTGGGTTAAATATTTGACCCAACAACCCAACCCCCTTTTTGGCCATCGGCTGGGTTGAAAACAACCCATTTTTTTTTTTAAGTGTAACATCACAGCACTTTACCAAAAAATCTTTCACTGAGTTTATTTTTGGCACATCTAAGCACTTTGGCACTTGGATGGTCTGGCAGATGCAAGACTGCTGTATAAATGAACTCAAGTCTGTATCTGTTTCTCTAAGCTGTGCGAGTGACCCTGTCTAAAAACGTCCTTCCGTGTCTCAGTTCATCTCATGCAAATTCATATCAGCTACACTGAGGCAGATAATGAATTTTTATAATTGTGTTTGGAGACAGAAGAAGTGTTCAATGAGAAACAGACTTGGACCTTTCAATGTCATATGCTCTCTCTTTTAAAGGGCACTTGATTCAGCACAATGACACTGTGCACACGTGGAGAATTAATCAAACTATAAACTCCCCTTATCTTCAACAAAGATGTGTATTTAAATATATGGCAGGAGTCAAGACTACGGTGAGTATGCTGGTATTCCAACACATCGCAATTCAAACTATCTTATGAGGTGGCTAATTTGCATGAATTAAACATACAAAAATATTTTTCTTTTTAATAATCTTACAGTTTTGTATTATTGCATTGTAGCAATTTATACAAAATCACCACCTTATAAAATAATTATGATGAGTTATTTCAGGCACACCTGTACACCGTTTTAAAAACATTGTCTGACGCATATTACACACAAAATATAAGAAGTTAAAGTGACAATAGGTGGTGAGCTATTTACCAAATTTACCTGGGGTGCGTTTCCCATACACGACATGACTCTAAAAATGCAAAGTTATTTTCAACCCAGCGCTGGATCAAAAAAAGGACAAGCCCAGCCTATTGGGTTGTAATTTTAGGTAGTTGTAAAACTCAAAATGCTGGGTTGTTTTAATCCATTGTTGAGTTATGTGCTTGTGTCCTTATGTGTACATTTAAATTTTCTGGCCTCTTATTGCTACCTGTCCCAACTTTTTTGGAATGTGTAGCTCTCATGAAATCCAAAATGAGCCAATATTTGGCATGACATTTCAAAATGTCTCACTTTCTACATTTGATATGTTATCTATATTCTATTGTAAATAAAATATAGGTTTATGAGATTTGTAAATTATTCCATTACTTTTTTACTCACAATTTCTTTCTGTCCCAACTTTTTCTGATTTGGGGTTGTAGATGAAGATTTTAAGATGAAGTCTTTAGCATGCTATTAGTTAGAAGAGTGGAGCTGGAGCTCTGTTGGTTTTCTTTTTGACCCGTGTAATGTTATATCAACACTGCACTCAGGCTTTCTCTTGGCGGCCGTACGCTGTCCCTACAGTCAGACTGAATTCTTGTGATTCATAAGCTCAGCTCCAAACCCCAGTTGCTCATACACACCGCTCATAAATTGTATCAGAGGCGCTCCCAATGCTAAAGCTGTTCCAAAAAACAAGCAGCAAATTGATGCTGCTCCTTAACCCTTGTGGGTTGTTAGGGGTGTTTTCATCCACTTTGGGTTTTTTTTTTGTCTTAATTTGGCCACATCTTTCTCTGTGTTTCACCAAAATGGAATGATTTTTGGTGAAAACTCTTATGTTGACACATGTTTTGGGAAAATGCTTGGGAAAATCTTTCAAAAACTCAACAACGCAGAACTGATCAAAACTACTAAATGTTAAAAAAATTCCAGAATTTTAACTGTTTAAATGCCAAGTTCATAAGTGATCACTATTTTGGGGACATAAGTCACAAATTTTGGGGAAAAACACACAAAATTACAGATTTTCAATATAAAAAGTGATATGCTTATCATCCAATCAAAAAAGGCACACTGATTAAATATATATATTTTTTTAGCCTTTTCACAGTCACAATCTTTTTTTGTTGTTGTTGAACAAGGGTTAAGATTTCTCAGTGTAGGCAAAATGAAAAGTGTCACATAATGCATATCAATTATAATGTTGTATTTTTACATCACAAACAGTATCAAAGCAGATAATATCTGGGATAACTTTCTGAGCAATTATTTTCTAAACCATTGACAGCCAATCAAATCTATTTGAAAATGACCTCAGGTATCCAGCGCTGATGCAGTTGATATAAAAAATGTATTCCACTACATTGACTATGCCAAAAGGTAAGATATTAGATTACACAAACTACTAGATTCACTGAGTTACGCAAATGCAGCATGTTATGCCCGCAGTGTAAATGCCACAAGAACACAAGAGATATTTTAATACATTCAATGACATGTGAACAAAGCATTTTTATTAAAGGAAATACACAATATTAGTTAATGCCACATCATCCCTTTCAAAACATTTTATTTTTGTTAGCCTACAGTAGTTATATTTTTCCCACAACTAATTTCAAGCACTCAAACATGCATTCAGATGAAAAGGTTTTTAAGATCATGAAAAAGCTTTCAGTCAAGTGACCCTGAATGTTTGAACAGTATTTAAAATAGATCTCTCCAATTAAAAATGCACTACTTCATTTAATATGGTGTTCTCTTTCTCTGCTGTATTTCTAAGAATACTGAGTCATGCAAAATGTTAACAACAGCCTGCTTGTGTTACTATGAATTATATTGTTACATCTGTGAAGAGGATCTCAGATGAGTCACTTAAATGCTCAGTTTCTTTAATTGCTTCATGTACAATTGTACAATTTAAATAGTCCAGCGAGCTATATACAGTATACATTTTAAAGAAGTTTGTGTTCAAATGGATGTTTCTTGTATTGATTCACAAAGCTTTACAGTACCGTTTACATTAACGTTAGCATCATTTGGAAGTGTCCATCATCATGTTTTTTGTTTGGTCTAATGCTGCATTCCAGATGATTCAGATTTCAGAGATTTCCCACCTCAAACATCTGAAATGGCATTTGAAGTTAAATATCCGACCAACCTGTTATGTTTACAAATTTGTAACATACAACTTTTTTTCCAATGCGAAGTGAAAATAAATGCTTTAAAATATATTTATTTTTAATATATATATATATATAATTATATATTGGTGAAAAAATATTTTCTTTTCTTTTTTTATAAACATATTTCAAAATATATTTCAGCACATATACATTTTGGCCATTTTTTGTATATTTTGAAACATATTTAAAATTAAATTGAAAATATATATTTCTTATGGGGCTGCAGACACATTAGATAGGTTTATGATAAAAAGAGATGCTCGCGTTCACAAGGTAATACCAGCAAGACATTCACATTAACACTAAATTCTGATTTGACATGAGTATTTAGCAACTGCGAGTATGTCTTTTATCATAAACCCCTCAACACGTCTACAGCAGGCACGTATTTTTACATGACGGGTAATGCGCTTAGGTTCACGACGTGGCAAACACATATTTTCACAAGAAGAGTCACACACATTACATTATTGCATATGCATTTCTAGGAGTTTCCTTTTCAAATGCAAATTTTATGGGAGAAGATTATTTAAATGATTCATGCAACGCAATTTACAAATGTTTGCGTGTGTGCTATTACTGGTATTTGCACCATTATTTAACAGCAAAAAAACAAACCAAAAAAACATGTACAATATCATTTTGCGCTTAAAATGGATGCAGTTGTTGCTGATAGAAGAGAGATCGCATACCGCGTGATACAAGGCAGAGGATTTTTTTTAAACACGTAACAGTTTATTTGGAATGCCAGAGGAACATGTTATCAAAATATTGTTTGCCAAGCCATATCATTTTTTATTTGCTGAAGTAAATAAAAGAGTCACTTGCAAAACTTCTTCTTTTGTCCTCCAGTTCTTTTCAGTGTCCTATGGCTTTGTTCACTGGGATTACACTCCTCAAAACTTTATTTATGACCCTGAACTAATTTGCCATGCTCTTAGTAAATTTAATTATCCAACAGATTACAACTAACATCTAAACTTTTTTCAACATGATCTCACGAAGGTCCATGGGATAGTCACGGAATGTTTTGCTAATTTTTCCGTGGCATTCTCACAGATCTCCTCATATTGCTCCTCGACTTTCTTTTCCGTGGCATTCTCACGGATTGGTTACTCAACTGTTTTTTTCCCATTTTCAAACTATTGTCGCTTCGGTTTAGGGTTAGATTTAGTGTTTGCGTTAGTATGTCACTTTAAGTATTGGTTTATACTTTTTTATGTATTATTTAATATTTTCTAAACTTTAACCAATTGTCGCCTGACGTTCGGGTTAGAGTTGGGTAGGGATGTCATTTTATGTAAATCTAACCCTAAACCGAAGCGACAATGGTAAGAAAATAAGACAAAACAGTTGAGTAACCAATCCGTGAGAATGCCACGGAAAAGAAAGTCTGTGGCAGGGCCACAGAAATATGAGGAGATCCGTGAGAATGCCACGGAAAATTAGCAAAAAATTCTGTGACTATTCCACAGAAATTCGTGAGATCAGGACCTTAAACTGGGATGTCCCACGTCAGATCAGTTTCTGATTGACCACATGTGAAGCAGTCCATACTTTTGCTGTCTGTCAAGTTTGCACAAAATGACAGTGCAGTGAATAAAACAATTTATTTATTGACAGTGAAATTCCTGCTTCAAATGAACAGGAAAGAAAAAATAGTGTGCTGCTGACTGCATACTGTGCAGTCTATACTTTAGTGCAGTGTTTTAATGGTATGAGAAGTAGTACACAGCATTGTTGTCATATCACCTCATTATATCTTATTGCACCTTGTGGTGTGTCTAGCCATCATCTCAGAAATCATTATTTTTCATTTTGTTCAATTGAATATTCAACAATCTAATCACATAATGAGTCAAACAAGATTTTTTTTTAAAGGACTGTATTGCTATTTTCTACAGGAAATAAAATGATAAATTAACCCAAAATCTTATATTCTGAATATGTCTTTTGACCAATATGTCTGTCACACACTGGGCCCTATTTTAACGATCTAAGCGCATTGTCTAAAGCGCACAGCGCAACGTGTAAATGGGCGTGTCCGAATCCACTTTTGCTAATTTAACGATGGGAAAAATGGTTTGTGCGCCGAGCGCATGGTCGAAAAGGGTAGGTCCTATTGTAATGGGAGTATTTTGGGCGTAACGTGCAGTAAACCAATGAGAGTCTCAGCTCTCATCCCCTTTAAAAGCCAGTTGAGCTGGTGCTATGTCTAATCCCTATTTAGATGACGGACTTTGTAAACTGAAAAACTAAGCGGAGGAAGAAGATCCCCAGTTTAAGATTAATGTTAAATAATTGTGTTGTTTTTCACTTGTATTGAAATTGTTATTTTTTTATTAAAACCTTTAAAACCCGTTTTCTTTTAGTCATGGAAGTAAAAAAGCAGGCTTGTAATTGCTTTAAATGTATGGCTATCCAATATCATCAAAAAATAATTTACAAGCATGTAAGATAAGGTTTGTTCTCTAAAAATACTTTATTTGTAACAAACAGGAGATAAAGAATTTACAAACGGCTCTATGCGCGTTTCAGCACTTTGGACAGCGTTTTTTTAGCAAAGCGTTTTTTTTAAGCATGACTTAAAAATGTTTCTCATCTCACCATATCCGCAGGTACAGAGTCATCATATACAATAAATCCGTGAGGTAGCATAAAAAAACATTTAAAAACAGATGCATTTGTTTAAAGCAAAGCATTTATTTACTTAGGCTGCAGGTGAAGCAGCTCTTTGCGCCTTCTAACGTCTCATAATTACTCCTCATTTATGTCCAAGAGACTCTATAATAATCTTTTACATTCAATCCTTTAATCTTTCATATTTAAAAGCATTTTTGTGCTGCTGCGCATTCATGTACTTTGTGATAAGCAAACCCGCGTTGTCCTCCCGTTTATAGGCGCATACTAATGCGCTCTTTAAATAACATAAAACACACTGCGCCAACGGTCAATGGCGTAGTCTATTTTAGTTGCCTCAAAATAGCAACGCGCCAACAATGCACCTGAACACACCTCGTTTTCAGACCAGAACGCCCATGGGCGCAAAAGGGTGCGCAAATGCATTTGCTATTTAAACAACGCGGCGCTAAACGTGAAAATTAGGGTGGAAACTAGCGAAAGACACTTGCGTCGCGCATTGCGCTGCATTGCGCCGGGTGTAAGATAGAGCCCACTAACATGATGATGATGATGACTGGTGGTCCTTAATAATGGAAGTTATCAGTGTATAGCGTCAATGTTGTCCTTCTGAAACAGTTTCTGTCAGTAACTTAAACTGAGGCTGTGTATTTACTGCAGATAACTAACAAAACAACCTCATGACAATATGTATCTGTTTTACGTGGTGCAGTTTGAATCCATACAATCTCATGTGTACGCTTTAGTACGAATCTGCTTTCATCCCTGTGGTTCTGGGGATAGAGACAGGGTTTATGCGCGGGTTTCATTCAGGCATACCGAAGAAGGCCAGATCTTCTTATGTGATGAAACAATACCAGGAAATCATAATGCCAAGATGGCCTTTATAAACATAACTTTTAAATCAGCTGTGTCACAGATCAGAGATCGAGTCACACAGGAAAGGATTCCGGTGCCGTGGCTTCTCTTTCATTTCCTTTTTAGTGTGCCGGCTCGGCCCTGGAGGAGTAATTACTTTAAGGAAGCTAATAAAGAATAGATTAGGCTGCAACTTTGAAGAACTCATTTCAAATGGTGCAGAAGAGAGAATAGGCAGACTAAAGGCAATATGGGTATGCAACAGAGCTCGAAAAACTACGAGGAGAGAGAGAGAGACGAAAAGATCGAGGCGTGATGTAGAGGAGGAGAGGGTGAAGATGAATGAGAAGTGCTGAGGAGTGATGCTGATTTGGAAACACACTGTAAAAAGTTAATTAGATTTGTTTGTTCGCCTTTTATTTATTCTTTAAATCCAGCCAAAATATCTTTGAGCAATGTAAACAATGGATTCATCATCCAAATGGATTAGCCACCTTTCATGTGAGAAGCACAGGAAGCATTTGCCACTTTTTGCTAATTGATTTGACTCTCGGTCGGATTTGTCAGCTTGCCGCTGTAGCAATCACTTAGTAAACGCCAAAAGCGTCATCTGATATTTCTCATCTCAAAAATAGAAAAAAAAAAACAATTTGTCATCTAGTGGATTTTAGTGATTTTTCTTGTCCTTGGTTAGACAGGTACATTATAAAAATTCAATCAACCATAACTGGTTTCTTTTACAGAAATGAATGCTTTTTGATCTGATACTGTATGAACTGAACGGGCTCTGGGACAAAACTAAAAACTGGTAACAGTTTATGTGTTTAACAAAGGTGTAAATATTAGATTTTTGTGAATTTCCTTATGCGGTTTGTGTTTAATAATAAATAATGCAATGCATCGTGAATTTTGGGCATCCTTCACCGTGCATGATTTTGCTACGTTTTATAATTTTTTAAAAAACATAAATGACAAATTCAGAACAATGGTTGGGTTGTTTTAGACTATGCTTAGGTCAAGTATTGACGAGCTCAACCTTTGGTTTTAATTAACCCAATGGTTGGGTTTGTCCATATAGTATATGACCTAACAACCCAGCATTTTTAGAGCGTATTCACACTATGGTGAAATATTCACTGGCATAAATATTTTATTTATAATGAGAAATAAACTTGCAAATCCTTAAATTATTAAAAAGTTGATTAATAAGGTTCATAATCAATGCATTGGATTGTTACTGCCAGGTTAATACATTACAATGCATCATTATATATTTACACTCCTTTTTAAATGAGCTTTATGTAGGTTTTTGACTGTACTAAATAAAAAAAAAATATTAATAGATATTTAGGAAACATTCTTATTTATGTATGTTTTTTTTCTGAAAATAATTCTGTAGCCAGTTATTCCCTTTTTGAAATCTGCCTTCCGGTCCTGAATGTCTGTTATTGTTTTGGTCTGTGTGATCCTGCCCCTGTATTTTGACAACTTGGTTGCCAGTTATTGCAGTTACTTAAATGAGACCACAATGGCACATGAATGCAACCTCTGGTGGACGCAACCTTCGAAATAAGACACAGATTGAATTATACAAATCCACACGAGCAGGTTTGTAATTTGCAGACAACAAAATTCATTGCAAACGTAAAAATAAGCAGATAAACGTATGCTTTCCATTGTCTTTTGCAACCTGAGAGAGGGGCAGGGAAAAACGTCTGCAATATTTTTTTTATTTAGACTGTGGTACTAGGTTCAACCACTAGTAGTCAAAGTTACATACAGCTTCTTTAAACTTGTTTTCCGATCTACAGCACATTTTAAAGGGTGATTTCTGATGGTCTTAAAGGATGGTCTGGGGTCCAGCAATTTTAGTCAATGGTGTGAGATTGATTAAATATGTAAAAACAACCAGATTTCATTCTGAATTCATTTCAGATATATTTGGAGTAATGCATGTTGGCAGACATTTGGACAGCAGCTAGCAGTTCAACTCAACTGTTCAGATTCTCACACATCAGCGCTTCTGTCTATGGGGACTCAGTTTTTACCTTCTGAGAGTTAAAAAAAGGTTTAAAATGAAGATCAAGGGCTAAAGGTTGTACAGCCGGATATGAAATGTACTAAGCTGGCGATAAAACTCATAGCAATAGTTCATCCCAAACTTCAATGGGAAATTTGATCTGTGGACCTTCGTCAGGCCAAGAGTCATTTTTAATTTGATATGAATGAAAACCAGACTGTAAGGGTTGGAGTTTGTGAATAAGTTGGAGATTTTCCACTATTTTATTTACAGTCCACTGGAGCAGGGGTTCCAGGGACCCGTGGAGGTCCTCAATGCTTTGCCAGGGGATCCATGAAATAATTTTGTTTTATACCACGGGGCTGTTGAATGCTTTATTCTGATTTGTTGAGAAATGTTCAATGGGTATGGATTATTTTCCGATAAAAGCAAACCTAGCCTGTCAAATGTCTTAAAATATGCACCAGTGCAATGTTTGTGGTATCCGCGGTATAAGTGGAATAATTTGGATAAATTTGCTTTTTCTATTTTTAATAATTCAACATGTAAAATAAGTGTAAAAATATTATTTAAGGTAATAGTATGCTTATGGCGCTTTCCATTGCATAGTACCCCACGGGTCGGGTCTTGTTAGCTCACCTTACTTTGGCTTGTAAGCTTTTCCATTGAGTTTAGTATCACATTAGAGTGGTAGGTGTGTCATTGTATTTGCGCTGCCTACTGCTGTGAAATCATACAAAACGTGGGAGCGAGCATCGTTGGAATGCAGTGTTTCACATCAATTAATTTATTTTTTTAAATAAAATAATAAAATCAAGACGAGCTGAATATCAAACACTGTTAAGAGTGGCCACTGTAATATCAGTATAAGCAAAACTCGATCTTATTTTGTTCAACTCCGGAATGGTAATGTTAATTATTAAAGATAAAAAATGTTATTTAATCATTATTTCTTCATTTGTTTGCGTTTATTATAAGCAACCAGTTATATATAACAAGTAGGCTACTTTAGTAGGATTTGTATAAGTTCTTTCGATTTGTCAAAATTGCATGTTCTGTAATAATTGTACATCAATTATACTCCCATCTCTGGAATTGCCTGAGAATTTAAATCCAGTCCGAATTGGTAAATAAAAATCACAGACGTCGTAGGGGATATGTTGAAACGTCGTTTGGAAAACTAATCCAATCCGAATAGTGCTTAAGCAAGCACGCACAATTTAAGGCCATGAGAATGAAAGTCCACATTCCCCCATTTGGGACGGGTCCAAAGTACAAGTTCACTTGGAGCCCCAACTGAGGTGATACTAAAAAAAGTATTGGGTACTGTACCCAGTGGAAAGCCCCCAAAAGTGATCTGAGATGACTCGACTTGTGGGGTACTATGCAATGGAAAAGCACCATTATTAAGTACTAAAATTTTAAGGGGGGACTGTAAGCGGTTCCTGGCTGCAAAAAGTTTGAGAGCCCCTGCACATTTTTGGGAAGATTTATTTTCATTACATATTTGGCTCAATGCTTGAAGAAAGCATACAGATAATTCAACCCAACAATCAGACTTTACATCTATAGAATGCTGTGTGCATTATTAAAACAAAAATTTAAAGCTATCAGATCATTTCAACAAATGTCTTTAGAATGCAGTACAGCAACACTGGTATCTCTCTAAACACGCAGGATTTGCAGATTAAACTTTGAGTGCACTGTCTCACCCTGTGGCTAAAGGTAAATAAATCATGTGGAATTACAGAAGGTTTGTGTGCGTCAGGAAGGAATTGAGGGGAATTGAGAGTGATGCCCTGTATTTTTAAAGCATTCATCGTTTCTTTAGAATGCAAAAAAAATCACAGGAACTGAGTTTTCTTCTTCCAGGATTCCAGTGTTACTGGATTTGTCTCGCTCGCCGTTCCGTGCTGCTAACTCAAATTGCTGCACTGTTGCTTCTTTGTACATCACATTCAAAGCTGCCAAAACTCTGTCAGCCAAGTGCCAAACAGCACTGTATAAAACAAAACAAGAAAGCTGACGCCGATGAGCATGGCCACCCACACTGTCTTTGCATTTATATTGTTTAAAGCTCTTTTACCACTACAAACTGTTTACATAAACAGAGATAGACCATGCTGAAATCCTTTTCTGCACGCTAAGACGTGCATGTTTATTCTTTCTGAAAACACTCCACACACAGTTTTATAATGCACTTCAGTGATTGTGAACATTTCTGCACATGTAAAGCGGCGGTAGAGTTCTTCTTGGTAGTCTTCAATTTTGTTTCCTTTCTTTTTTCATTACATCTACAGACTGCAGTAACCATATATTGATTTTTATAATTCAGTGTTAATTCTATAGATGCGTGCGTGGCATTATTTAATCTGTTACTCCCATGGCCGGACAGTCAGGTTTTAGGTTAAAATGTCCAAGTACACAGCGCCTGGTGGATTTCATTATGCCATAGATCTAACAACAGCCTCCAGACTGCTAACAGCAAAACAGGCCCAAGGCATCAACAATCTACTGTAATTGGAACCACAAAATACACTTTCAGTGAAAGTATGCTTGGCTTTTAGCAGGGCATTGCTATGCAGTTGCTAAGGTGCTTCGATGTGTTGCTAGGGCATTGCTTAGTGGTTGCTAGGGCATCTGGGTACTAGGATAAGAGGTCACCCCAGTCTGTGGATTGGGTTTCTGCAATCACAAGTCTCATCGCTTTGAAATGTAACAGCACATCTCTCTTCAACAAACTACACAATTTGAATTACACTGTCACATGCCTTTCTGTAGCTAACTTGTGTTAGCAGTGCCAAGGTCATGGGTTTGATTTCCAGCGAACATGCATACTGATAAAATGTGCATTTTGCAGTAAATGCATGCAATGCATAAATGCAATCAGATGTTTTATATTAATTATGGCTATTTGTGAGGAATACATTTTTAGGATTTATCTTTGTAAAAATCTAAATACAGTATGAGCAGTTTTACAGAATAATAGTGCTCATGCAGTATTTGTAAAAAAAAACATGTGTCTGTTCATGCATGTAAAGGATTCAAATAACAAAGCATGTTTTCATCCACTGAACTAAAGCCCTGGCAGATAATGTGATGATGAGATGACGTGTGGTAATTTCTTATGTCTTGTCTAGAGTTGCATAAGCTAAAGGAGTGAAACGGAGGCATGGACAAAGCTCAGAGCCGAGACTGACACCAGCGAGGTGAGCTGTGAGAGCGTGAGACAGACTGAGATGGATGGGAGAGAGGAGGAAGAAATTATAAGGGTAAATGTCACACCTGCCTATCACATCACTGCTGCTCTGTGTGACACACCGGGTGGCCAGTGTGGCATTTATACACACACACAAACACACACATACATACGAGTCCATAGACAGATCACACAATGGCTTTATTTCAGTCTAATGATAGGTTGGTTTTAGTCATAAGTGAGTTTAATGATGCTGTTAGCACGTACAAAAGTAAAAATGTGTCTATTAGAAAACTAAGATAACTTATGGGGTGTGCATAAGCAGTATGTCAGATTTACTTACACGCACGTACAGCATTGCTAGCTATCTTTGTGCAAGCTACTGGTGTTCCCAAAAATATTTTTTTAATAAATAACGATAGATGTCTTAAAGAGCATGTGGCTATATCTTAGATATTGACAAAGTAGCATACCATTAGAGATGTGGATACAGTATTTTTAGTGCCAAATTTGACTTCAAAATTTAGATTTTACAGTTTAAGGCATTTCTGCTATGTTGGGTGTTGGTGTACCCTAAACAAGCCTGCAATTTCTTTCCAGATGAACACAGTGGACACATATAATTAATCTGCGGTGTCACATCCCATATGGCAAAAACATATATTTTTTAAATATAATTTTAAATATATTTGCCAAAAATATGTGTTTACAAAAATATATTTTTCACTGATGTATTTTATTATTTTTTGTCAATTTTAAAATATATTTAAAAAATAAATATATAATAAATCCATATATTGCAATCAAATAAAATATATTAATGTTGCATTGGAAGAAAATCTTTGTTTATAATACAAACCTGTAAAATTTTTTATAATAACACTTATTTTCAACTTCAAAAAATATAGTTTATAAAAAAAATGTATTTTGGTCAAGAATATTTTTTGCGATATGGGTTGTAAAATTAGAAATGCTTGCGCTTAAAATACATTTTCAAATATATGTTGTGGGTTACAACTAAATATTTTAAAATTCAAAAATGAATTTAATTAAATGTATTTAAATTAATTATTATATTACATTTTATCCTTCAATATTAGCAGTCCAGTGGATTACATAAACAGGGTGGCAGTGGCAGATATGGCATGGGAGTCTGGCACTGCAAGTATGTTCTCAGTTAGTATAAATTTACATTTACATTTAGTCATTTAGCAGACGCTTTTGTCCAAAGCGACTTACAAGTGAGGTAAACAATAGAAGCAATTATGGCAACATAAGACAGCAATACATAAGTGCACTGGAAATAGTCTCATCAAGTCCAACACAATATACATAGCCAAGGGTATGTTAGTAGTTATTTTTTTTTTTTTAGATAAAGAGGAAGGTAGATAGAGAAAGAGATAAAGAGAAGGGTAACTAAATAAAGATAGTAAATCTGTAATTAGGAAGTTAGGTAATGGTGGAAGAGATGGGTTTTTAGCCGAGTCTTAAAGACAGCTACAGTGTCAGCTGATCGTGTCACGACCGGCAGATCATTCCACAGTTGTGGGACAGTTCCTGAGAAGGTACGCGTTAGTGTTTTCTTCCCTTTTTGAGATGGTACCACAAGTCGTCGCTCGGTGGCAGAGCGCAGTGATCGAGAGGGTACATAAGGCTCTATAAGCAAGCGAAGGTAAGGGGGTGCTGACCCAGTGGTGGTTTTAAAGGCCAGGAGCAGAGCCTTAAATTTGATGCGGGCTGCTATAGGAAGCCAGTGTAACTTGACAAAGAGAGGAGTGACGTGCGCCCTCTTTGGCTCATTGAAGACCACTCTTGCCGCTGCGTTCTGAATCATCTGTAAGGGTTTGGTCGTGCAGGCTGGAAGTCCTGCCAGTAGCGCATTGCAGTAGTCCAGCCTGGACAGGACAAGAGCTTGGACCAGGACCTGCGTAGCATGCTCATCTAGGAAAGGTCTACTTTTCCTAATATTGTAGAGGATGAATCTACAAGAGCGAGCGGTGCTGGCAACATGCTCCGTGAAGCTAAGCCGATCATCAATGACCACTCCCAGGTTTTTGGCCGTCTTGGAAGGCGTGATGGTCGAGGAACCTAGCTGAATGGAAAAGTTGTGCTGAATCTTTGGTTCGGATGATATGACAAGCAGTTCTGTCTTCGCAAGGTTAAGCTGGAGATGGTGATCCTTCATCCAGAGTGAGATGTCCCTCAGGCATGCCGAGATGCGGGCAGAAACCGTAGGATCATCAGGGTGGAACGACAAGTGGAGTTGAGTGTCGTCTGCATAGCAGTGGTAGGAAAAGCCATGTTTCCGAATGACAGAGCCCAGGGATGTCATGTATATCGAAAAGAGCAGCGGTCCAAGCACAGAGCCTTGAGGGACCCCGGTATCTAGACGTTGGGGTTCGGAGACGTCACCTCTCCAGGATACCCGAAATGACCTATCTGAGAGGTACGACTTGAACCATAAAAGCGCTGTGTCAGTGACACCCATAGACATGAGAGTCGACAGGAGGATGCGGTGATTGACGGTGTCAAAAGCTGCAGATAGATCCAGTAAGATCAGCACAGATGATTTGGAGGCTGCCCTTGCCTGCCTTAGGGCCTCAATGACTGATAGCAGCGCAGTCTCAGTGGAGTGACCACTTTTGAATCCAGACTGATTGCTATCCAGGAGGTTATTTTGTGTGAAGAAAGTGGAGAGCTGGTTGAACACAATGCGTTCAAGATTCTTGGAAATGAAGGGAAGAAGAGAAACGGGTCTGTAGTTCTCTAGCATAGCAGGATTGAGAGTGGGTTTCTTCAGCAACGGGGTTATCCGGGCCTCTTTAAATGCTACAGGGAAGGTGCCAGTGGAAAGGGATGAATTGATAATGTGAGTGAGAGCAGGGATAACAGACGGAGAGATGGCCTGGAGGAGATGGGTGGGTATGGGATCTAGCGGGCAGGTAGTCGGATGATTAGAAGCCAAGACCTTGGAAACATCTGCTTCGGATAGGAGAGAGAAGGAGGAAAGGGAGCATGTCTCAGGGATTTGAGAATGCGCAAGAAGCGGCGGCTCGGAGAACTGACTGCTAATAGTTTTCGTTTTCTTCACAAAGAAGGAAGCAAAATCATCAGCCGTTAGGTCGGATGAAGGTGGAGGGGCAGGGGGACAAAGAAGGGTAGAGAAGATCTTGAAGAGAGTGTGAGAGTCAGGTGAGTTGTTAATCTTTGAATGGTAGTATAGGGTCTTTGCAGAGGAGACATCCTTGGAGAAGGAGGCAAGAAGAGACTGATAGAGGCAGAGATCAGAAGGATCATTCGATCTGCGCCACTTCCTCTCTGTAGCCCTGAGTGTGGAGCGATGCTCACAGAGAACCTCAGTTAGCCAAGGAGCAGGAGGTGTGACCCGGGCCGGTCCAGATGTCAGAGGGCATAATGTGTCTAAGCAGGATGTAAGAGTGGAACAAAGTGTGTCAGTGGCATTGTCAGTATCTAACAGAGAGAGTTGGCTGGGAGCGGGCAGCGTGGAAACAATCGCAGAGGATAAGCGGGAGGGAGAGAGCGTGCGCAGGTTGCGCCTGAACGTGACCAATGGGGGATCGTATGTAGCGACAGGGGGAGTCAGGTCGAGGTCGAGAGTAATTAGGAAGTGATCAGATGTGTGAAGTGGGGTGACCTGGGTGTGGTAGGTGGAACAACAGCGTGTGTAGATAAGATCTAAAAGATTACCAGACCTGTGTGTTGGTGAAGTAGGGACTCGCTTGAGGTCAAACGACGCAGTCAGGGTGTTGAAGTCAGCTGCCTGTGGTTTCTCCAGGTGGATATTGAAGTCACCAAGTACTACTAAAGGAGTACCATCCTCAGGGAATGAAGACAGAAGTACGTCTAACTCCTCCAAGAAGTGTCCAAGTTGACCTGGGGGGCGATAGATAACTAAAAAATGCATTTTAGTAGGGTGGATAATAGTAACAATATGCGATTCAAAAGAGTTGCTGTCACATGAGGGGGTTTGCTGTTGGAATTTCCAGTCCTTTGGGATGAGCAGACCAGTTCCTCCACCCCTTCCTGTTGTGCGAGGACTGTGTGAGAAAGTGTAGTTGTTGGAGAGGGCAGCCGGAGTGGCCGTGTCCTCTGGTTTAATCCATGTCTCAGTAAGTGCTAAAACAGAAAGGCCAGAATGTGAGGCAATGGCAGTAATGAAATCTGCTTTGTTGACAGCAGATTGGCAGTTCCATAAGCCAATGGGAAGAGAGAGTGAGGCAATAGTGGAAGGTGGGAGAGTGCGGAGGTTATTAATATTTCTCCCACGGCGACGTGATACAACAGATTTACGAGTTGTAATGACAGTAGAGATTTGAAAGCACATAGTAAAATTATAAGAATAGGAAATGTACAAGAGAGGAAAAAGAGTGCTATATAGATAAATAGAAAAAGTTAGTACAAAAAGTGCAATACTTAAGTGCCCAGTCGGTGTTCCTGCTCGGTGGAGTCGCGCAGGTAGAGTCGATGGTCTTTACACTCTTCGGTCTTCACACGACGAGGGCTGCACGCGACCGCTGCCGCGGTGGACTGACTGTTTTTATAAGTGCTTCAAATGTGGGCTGAAACTCAGCAGGCCACGCCCGAAAACAATCAACAACACGTTAATGGCCGAAACTACTACTGTATTTACTGTAATACACTAAAGCACGCGAGGACACGCGAGAACAAACGCGGATTGCAGCACGTGAGACAAAGGTAAACAAGAGAGCGTTTCTTAGCAACGACACTGCGCTAAAACTTCACAAGTCTCAAATCAAATACACTTACACGTTTCTGTGGACTCCTGTTGATAACTGCTTCACCTAAATTAATAAATTAATCACACTTAACTAAAAAAGTTAAACTGAAAGTATACACTCCGAAACACTCCACTTTTTTGAAAAAATAAAAATTTTTCAGCTCCCCTAGAGGTAAAAATGAGATTTTATCTTTTTGGAATCCATTCAGCCGATCTCCGGGTCTGGCGGTACCACTTTTAGCATAGCTTAGCACAATCCATTGAATCTGATTAGACCATTAGCAACATGCTAAAAAATAACCAAAGAGTTTTGATATTTTTCCTATTTAAAACTTGACTCTTCTGTAGTTACATCGTGTACTAAAACAGCCCGAAATTTAAAAGTTGTGATTTTCTATACCGATATGGCTATGAACTATACTTTCAAACTGGCGTAATAATCAAGGACTTTACTGCTGTAACATGGCTGCAGGAGGCGTAGTGATATTACGCACTGCCCGAAAATAGTCCTCCTAGGAACTTTCAATCATAGATATGTATAAAGGCTAGATGTCTCGTCCGCGCTGCTGGCCAATTGAGTGGAACGTCCGCATTTTGGCGGCCATCTTACCACAGGGCGCTCGCTTACTCGTAGCATTGAGTTTTAATGATGCAGGTTCTTTTAAATGACCATAACTTGCTTCATTTTTTACCGATTTTCAAACGTTTTGGTTTGTTATAAACGTCAAAGATGTACCTATGACACTGCATACCTATACTAAAAATAAATAAAAAATTCATGAAACATGTTAAAGCATCCAGAATTTTAGCCACGTTAATAACGTTTGTAAAAAACCAAACCGTTTGAAAATCGATAGAAAATTGAGCAAGTTATGGTCATTTAAAAGTACCTGCACCATTAAACTCAATGCTACGAGTTAGCGAGCGCCCTGTGGTAAGATGGCCGCCAGGTGATGGCGTTAGGGACTCGGCGGTAAGACATCTAGCCTTTATACATATCTATGCTTTCAATGGCTGGGGACTATTTTTGGGCAGTGCGTAATATTACTACGCCTGCTGCAGCCATGTTACTTCCTTGATTATTACGCCAGAATGAAAGTATAGTTCCTAGCCGTATCTGCCTAGAAAATCACAACTTTACATTTTCTGTTGTTCTTAGTAGACGATGTAACTACAGAAGAGTCGTGTTTTCAATAGGAAAAATATCATAACTCTTTGATTATTTTTTAGCGTGATGCTAATGGTTTAATCAGATTCAATGAATTATGCTAAGCTATGCTAAAAGTGCTAGCGCCAGACCTGGAGATCAGCTGAATGGATTCCAAAACGGTAAAAATCAAATGTTTAACTATAGGGGAGCTGGAAAATGAGCATATTTTTTTTATAAAAAGTGGAGTGTCCTTTTACTCATTGTCGGTCTCGCAAGTTTCCTGCTCGCATGGCAAGTAATACGGTGATACTCATGCAGCATGCACCTTTTCTTTTGGTTTTGTTAGAAAACCATACCCATTATATCAAGCACGCCGATAAGCGCGTTCACACGCATTCAGCACTTGCATTGAGCAATTATTACCACGGTCTTATACTATTATGCTAGTCATAATATCTGCCAGAACCAGCAATATTTCCTCTTACTTTAAATACTGTCTGCATATGACCTTTAAAGTACATTTCAACAGTATATGGTTTCATAAACAGTCTAGGATGTGGCTCTAGTGTAGCTTATTTGGGTTCAGAAGGCTGTTTTACACTTGATTGAATTGTTGGATCTGAACCCAAGTTCAGTTACTCCCTCGCTGGCACCACCGGGTGTGTTTATCTTATCAATGTAAATGTCACTGTGAATAATATAAGATGCTTTTTACCACAATAACAGTTATAAGACTTGAGCTGTACCATTTAACATGCTTTATGCTTTTAACATCTGTGCTCGCATTCAGCTCAGGCACAAAAGGTCATGGGTTTAAACCCAGGAAGCACATACACTGATAAAATGTATACCCTGCAATATATTGTAAGTAGTTTTATATAAAAGCTGTTGAATGTACAGTATAAATGTGCTTTTACCACCAAAACTGAACACTGAACTGTACCTGTCACATTTGTTTTGTCTTTGAAGACTGGATGTGTGTGTGACAGAAAGTCTTCATGTGATTTTTTTATGATTATATTCTGCATGTCTACATCCTGCAACATCCTCTGTGTCCTTTAAATGTCATTTATCATGCATCTGCATGTTTCATGTTTCTGAGAGGAGTTTGATGTGTGTGTAATCGTACAACAGAATGCAATCTATCCTGCTATTGTTGCTCTGAGACAGTTTTGAAGAATCACTCAGATTTTTTCCTCTTGCTAACTGATGTGAATTTCAGACTAGGGCCATTATGCCCAAACTCATTTTACCACAGACATCTGCTTGCAGCTAATGTTTTATTAATCAGTTCATTTCCTCGGACAGCCATTTAAATTTCCCTTTATGTTTATGTTTGTCACATTTTTTGTATTTATTTTTAAGTCTTCATTTTCTTGTCTTTCTTATCTGTTCCTACAATTACTAGTAACCCAACCAGTAACTTGCTAAATGCTAATAGGTTTTTTAGCCAACACTTAAAATCAGACTTAAAATCAGTGGTGAAGTCTACTTTAAACTGTGAGCATACTGAAAACATGTGTCTGTTCACATATATTTTTCGCCAAACTTAACCCTAGTTTCTTCATCTTGCCGGCATCTTAACTCCTCATGGTATCACATACTGTACACACTGTTGGGTTACTAAAAAAAAAAGTTATTAATTACTAGTTACTAATTACATCTTCAATCATGTAATTAGATTAATGTACATAATACTTTCTCCAAAACTAGTGAATTATTACCAATTGCTTTCTAAATCAAATGATGCAAGGATAGGCTTGAAACGGCTTTAATAAATTATATAAAATACATAAATCATCATGGCCACACTTTAGGGTCCAATTCTCACTATTAACTAACTACTATTAACTCATTCCCCGCCAGCCTTTTTTTTTTTTAAGTTGGCTGGCAGCATTTTTTGTGATTATCACAAATATTTCACCAAATGCCTTCCAGGAAAATTTCCTTCTAAAAATATATAAACATACAAATTATCAAATGAAAGAACAGACCCTCTGCTTTCAAAACAAACAATAAACAAACAAAACAGAAAAAAAATGTTTCATCATATCTATATTTTTTCTCTTAAATATGGGTCTTTTCTTAAAAAAAATAGCAAAAAAAAATTGCTTTTTTGTGAAGGAATTTTGTTAAAGATCAGAATCAGAATGATTATCAAAACATATACAGAGTTTAAAATTAGCAAATAACTTTTTTGCTTAATTTTTTTAAATTAATTGGGTAATACATTTTCCCAGTGGATAATCGCGGTATTACAGATTAACTTTTTTAATCGAATGTTCCTCTTAACCTCTCGACGCGCACTAGCTCGCGGACGGAAAGACGTCAGTTTTTTTTAATGCTGCTAATAATATATATATATATAGCCTACTGTGTACAAGCAACAATAATATATACATTGTTTAAAAGGTCTAAGGGTTTAGCATCAGTGTATGGTGTCCTTTTTGAGATTAAATTGCTCTAGCATCATAAATATAGTATTTTATTACAGAAGTCCAGATAACAACATGCATAATATAAACTGACTCCTTACCTTTGTGCTGGTATAAGGAACGCGAATCGAATCCAGTCTGTTTCAGATGTGTGAATAACCCATAAAACTCTCCAACAAAGTACATCCAATGCCCATTTTTGTCCACAAATGCGTATAATCCGTGAAATATGGATATATTTCCCATTGTTTACATCAGATTTCAGATGCACGTCTTGTAATAGATTATAATATACAATCTGAGGACTATTTACATCGTAACACTTGTATATGAGATCACACTCGCGTTCAAAACCAGCGCTCAAACAGGATTGTACAAGTAGGCGGGAGTATAATACATAATATCCAAACAGCGCTGTCAAATATCGTGACGTCATCTGACTCGCGCGTTCCTCCAATGACTTCATGGAAAATATTGATAGACAGAACGTGTAGCCAATTAGAACACGAATTCAACGATCTTTGTGTGAAGCTTTATTTTCTGGTGTGGATACGGCATTTTATACGCTTATATTCACCTTATTCCGCCACGCCCCTTTTTAATTCTTCGCTCTTCCGCATTTTGTCAACCGACTTCCGCTGCTAATATGGCACAGTGCATTCGGTGGTTAGTTTGGTGGTTAGAAGATTGTTTGTAGTTCACTATAACTTTAGTGAAATGACAAATATCGCTACTGCTGTAAATGTTTTAAATTAGGAGCACGGTTAAAACTTCATACGACGATTGGATAGTCTTATATTGTCCCATCAATCGTCTCGTGGTTAGACGATATGAAGCGGCCGTGGAAAGTAACCTGGCATATTTAAGTACCTCGTCCTGTCAGGAGTTGATGGAGCAGCATTGAAAATTATTAAAAGTATGTCTACCAATATTTACACAGTGATTTCGTCTTTTTTATAGCAAATGTGCACCTTAGCCAGTCCAATAACTATTTCGTTTTTATGTGGTACCATGATAGAATTCATTTGCAAACTTGCCAACACTTATTCCTTCAAATCAGGATTCAGGAGACTTAAATCCTTTTAAGTGGAATCTACAAAGCTCACATATGGTTTAAGAAATTCCTTACAGATAATAACTGATCACACTGTAAAGGTTTATATAACTGCATGGTTACATCTGATCACATAGTAAATGTTTAATATAACTGCATGACAGGTAACAGCTGATCACATTGTAAAGATTTAATATAAATGCACAACATGATCACATTGTAAAGATTTAATATAAATGCACAACATCTGATCACATTGTAAAGGTTTAATATAAATGCACAACATCTGATCACATTGTAAATGTTTAATATAAATGCACAACATCTGATCACATTGTAAAGGTTTAATATAAATGCACAACATCTGATCACACTGTAAATGTTTAATATCACTGCATGACATCTGATCACATATGAAGGTTTAATGTAACTTTACAACCGGTAAAGCAAGACCACCCTGCAATAAATTAAGACACAGCTTTATCGGAGTCATCAGGAGCTGATCCCAAGCGTATATCTGGAAGCTGTTGGTGTATGTACTGGTAAAGTGCTTGGCGACTGTGTAATGGATGCAATATCAACCCTGTGTAAAGCTGAACCAAAGATGGTTGTTTCTCAGCAGAGATATGTACATTTGTGCCAGCTCAACACATGAAGCAGAAGCATTGAAGCAGTTTCTCGGACAGGGTTTACAGGACTAGGCCTTAATTATATTAGGACATTTTAGTTTTTACAAACAAATCCTACAAAAAAACAAGACTGGTGCGCA
This sequence comes from Misgurnus mizolepis, assembly GCA_025389145.1. Taxonomy (NCBI): domain Eukaryota; kingdom Metazoa; phylum Chordata; class Actinopteri; order Cypriniformes; family Cobitidae; genus Misgurnus; species Misgurnus mizolepis. Next base: position 27,010,856 of record JAIFKI010000025.1, on the reverse strand, counting down.
TCTTGTGACAAAACAATGGCACTAACATATGTTGAGGTATGTAAGTAAAAGGTGTTTTTAAATTATTGTAGCTCAAATATGCATTTTAGCCTGGGACCAGGATAAGCCCTGTCCGGGAAACCGCACCAGTGTTTTCCCATATCATCAGATGTAGGTTGCTTCAGGTTGAGTTGTGATTTTAAAGTGTAGTTGTGTTCAGAGACGGATAGATGCTCCCATTGTGTTTCTGCATCACAGTTTAGGAACATGTTGATTGTATCATCCTCACAGTTGTCCACTGCATCACTACACATCAATGCATCTGTGAAAACAATATAACCATAAACATTTTTATGTTAGTATTTAAAATAAACTTATTTATTTTAATGATGAATATATAAATAATATATAAATGGCACCCATACTTAAACAGAACAGTGTGTAAGAGAGATGCATTAAAAAGAGACAGAAACATTATACACACAACCTTTAACTTCAGTGTTAAATAATACGTTGTTTAATATGTCATTATCAATATCTGAATGAGAAATGAACTGCAATTCTAGCATCTGAAATCTCAGTAACTTGTAGGAATCACGTGGGCTACTGTAAGAATGCAATGTACTATAATATCTCGTTGTACTATCGTAAATATAAAAATATAGGTGGACAATTAAAACCATTCAAATAGTTGCATTTTATAAACTAACATTACTGATCTTAAGTGTATTTGTAGAACGGACATCACAAATCTAACTTTAGGCGAACGAGCACAAAGTTAGCTAAGATAGCTTACCTGAAACTGGCCACCTTTTCAACACCAGGCGTGGTTTAAAGTTACCGGAACATCGTAGTCGAACCAGGATAAGGGTGTTCATCAGTTGGCTTAAAATTGGTAAGAAAGAAACATAAAGGCGCTCGAGTGAGCTTTTTAAGCTTAATACGTCGCCTTCAGTCACTGCCTCAGCTGCTCATCGTCTCTGCGGCCGGAAGAACGTTGACAAAATGAGCGAAATGGCGCCCCCCTTGTTGTCGTGAAAAATAAGGTGAATAAGGATAAACAATAAAAAGAACGAACGTGTATGCATGTAAACAAAAGACTTTTATTTTGTGGCTGACCGGCACTTAGAAAAGGCACTAGTCTTACAAAAACTCTTGCAAGAACCTAATTTTTGGGTCTATTGACTTCAAACGTGAAATATAACTTCTTTAGACTTGTGGCTTTGGCCTCATTGCATTTCTAGGTTTCACACATATATTTATCATTAAGATTTTTAGTGTTAAAAAAGATGTTATGCAAAAAATTTTTTATTACAATGTACTTCAGCCTCTCTAACTTTTTACATTTTTATCTTAAAATAATTTTGAAACATGGAAAACGAAGCTCAAAGTGTCTTCTATCTAATGATACCACAGTTATGCTTATACTATAAATGGTTTAGTAAAAACAGCCCTTTTAGTGAAAGTAGGTATTTTCATGGTTTCGGGACAGAATGGGGGTGCTTTTCAAGAGGTTTTAATTGACGAGATAAATCGTCAATGGTGGGGAAAGAGTTAACTAACTACTCCTTTCCCGCCAGCATTTTTTTTTTCGTGATTTTCAGAAAAGTTTCACAAAATGCCTCACAGGAAATTTTCTTTTATAAATATAAAAACATCCAAATGTATCAAATGAAAAAATACTCCTCTGCTTACAAACAAACATGAATTTGTCATTTGTTATCTTTTTATAACCTCTTAAATATCGTTAGTTTTTTTTTCAAAAATACTAAATTTTGAGCAAAAACCTGAAAAAAATTAAAGATCAGATTCAGAACAATTATCAAAACATACATGGACTTTACAATGTTGTAAAATGTATACGTTGGGTGTAGGAGCACCATCTAGTGGATAATAGTGGATAGCGGATTTACAGATTACCGTAAAAACTCGTCAGGAAAAGAGGGAATTTTTTCTCCTAATTGACGAGATATTATTGGAACGTTGTTGTTCACGGCTAGGGACTATGTTTTCTAAAAGAAGGAATGCTTTTATTGATTTAACTTGCTTTTATTGATGAAAGTTGCACTAATACTTTTTTACTTTAATATTAATGCTAAAAATCAACCAGTTAATAGTAAAAATTGGAATCTAAAGTGGTACCTTTTTTCTTATTAAAATACCAAAATATTTAAAGTGAGAAGGATACATAAAAACATGCATTTAAACATTAGACCTTACATTTTCACTATTGTTTTATATATAATTTGGTTACTTTAGAAGTAACTGTATTACAGGAAAATAAAAGTAATCCCTTACTTTACTTTTTCATGGGAAAACATAGTAACAAGTTTCACCCAACACTGACCGTACGCTACTTAAATCAAAACCAATGAATGTCAGGATCCCAAATGTTATTAATTGTATTTTGTCTTGTTTGGTGCCAGGATCCTGACACCCCCGTATACATGTTCTGTGTTTGTGTGGAGAGTCACGTGACCTGTGTGTTATGTGTGGCACGTGCTCTCCTGTCTTTAGTCTTAACCTTACCCTCCTGTTTCCAAATTATGTATGATTAGTTTCCTCACCTGTTTGTTATTGTCCCCTAATTAGTTTCCCTATTTATATGCCTTTGTGTCTCTTGTCTTTGCACACATTGTGTGTGTGACACCGTCAGGAGTCTTTGTCTTGTTTTGCCCTGGCTGTTATTTAATTCTTGTCTTGTTTACCCCCTCGAGGGAATTTTTGTTATATAATAAAAGTCTTTTTGGTTGAGAGCTATCTGCACTTGGGTTCATCCACCACCATTCCTGACAATGAAGGTACCAATCATTGGAAAATGAACAGCAAGCTGTGCACTCTTCCTTGCTTAAACTCTTAGTTGCCTTACTAAGCATTAAAGTGATTTATAATATACTGCCATCATATTGAATCCACCCAACCGGATATTCAAAGCCTTATATGTAGGAAAGATGTGAGGGCACAGAAAGACATTTTATTCCTCACAGTTGGCTCGTTCATAGCTCAGGAGATGTGATGGAGTGCTCATTTAAGTATCAACTAAGTGAACTGTGACTCTGATTCATTTATAGATGAATTTAAAGGCGCAGAGTTTTGTCTTGTTCTACTATCAGGTCTCCTTCTGAGAGATATCACACCACTAGTATACATTAGACACTACCATAAGTAGATTTAATTTAACTTCACAGAAAACAAATATAACACATTTATCATGCAAGAATGCTGATGTGTTTTCACAGGCGTATTGCTTTGCTTAATGAGTTCAGTATACGTACGGTTCAAGGATTTCCCGGGTGTCTTTCCCGCAGTGATGGGGCGCGCGTACGACTCCCGCAGATGAGTTTTGGGACTTGGCGCCTGGCATCTTTGCAGATTTAAGGAAATAAGCAGATCCACCTAGAAGCTAGTAGGCATTTCAGAGAAGTGTTCGGAAGAAATATCGACACTTTTGGATAAACTTGTTAAAAAAGTCTGTGCTGTCTTGCTGATGTGTTTATGCACCAATTTACAGACTGAACATATAAATCTTGCAACCTATTAAGGTAGAGATAACAAGATTTTGTACAATATTTTCAATCAGGCTCTTTTATCCTGTCAGACTGAGCGATTAAAGAGCCGTTTATACCGTACAACAGGAGCTTTGAGCCTCCTCAAAACACAACAGTAGGCCTACAAAAATTAAACAAAACAGGTATTATAAAATATGAAATCTAATAATGTACCAAACACTTTTTTTTACCCTGATTACACTGTCTGTGTAAATAATGCCTGCTTATTATCTGGAATAACCCATTTCACCCATCTCACCTATTCAGGGCACTGTTTCCCAAAAGCTTCACTAATTATGGTCGTGAGTTTGTTTTTATTGGATAGCTCAAAGATTCGGGGGTTTCTCGAAACCATAGTTTCAACAGAGGTTCACAAACTGCATTGCAAATGTGTGTTGCTTTCATACCGTATATACTTCTGAATCGACGTGCAATTACACATGCAAACTGCTAGTAGGCAGTATACACGCATGTAAGCCACAGTAGCAGTGAAACAGCCAAAGAAGAAGCACTTTGGCCAGTAAATCCATAGATATGTATAATAAAGGCTAGATGTGTTACGGCGGAGTCTCTAACGTCATCACCTGGCGGCCATCTTACCTCAGGCAGCTCTGTAACCCGGGTTATCAGGTTACTAGTTAAGATTAAGAATTATAAAATAATAATAAAGTGAAATATAATAAAATAATTAAGTGAAGAAAAGTGAAAAAAGTAAGAAAGGAGGAAAGCTCTAGAAGGAAAACTGTTTTGCCCAATCACAGCCCTCATTTCAGTGACTGACTCGCCAACGAGCCAATGTTAGCAGCACTTTCATAAGCCCCACCCACAACCTGCAGCAGCGCTGCTGGACTGTCAGTTTGAGAGACAGAGCGGGAGAGTGAAACGGAGCAGCTACACAGAGCGATATTCAGAGATCCTCTGTTATTAAGTTTTAAAATAGATCGCGAATAACTTTGAATGCAGTAAATAGTCATATTTCTGAACGGATTCGATTACGTGAAGTTGTCATTGGAGTGAGAGGACGACAAAGCGAAGATTTGTGAACTGAAAGTGGATGAAATCCAACGGAGAATTGGAGTGTTGCAAATGAGCTTATTTGAATATATATGAAGTTATTGCCTTGGTGAGTCACATTTTTCGTAATACATTATTTGAGAAAAGTGTCATTAACTAAATAAGCTATTGATATGCAGTGTTTACATGGGCCACGTGAGCACAGCGTGAGCTGTAGTATTAGCACGAGGGCTAAAGCTAATTTCACGTGCAAAGATGCTGATGAAATGTGATTGTGAAATTTAAATGTTAAAAAGTTAAATAAGTGTTGAAACATGATTTAATACTTTAATCGAAGTGTATACATAATTTTGCTGTTAAGATTTTTGCTGTTAAAAAAAGTTGAAATTGATATTGATTGTCTTTCTGCCTAGTATTTTTTCAAGGCTGGGTTTTTTTTGTGTCTATGATTTATTCTACGTGATTTCCTGTGAGAGATTCCTGTTTTGTGCCATATTTAATCCTTCTGGAGAGGAATCTGTGTATCTGACGTGATTAAATATGCACAATGGCGAGCCACCAACGAACCTGTTTCCACTTTGAACTGTGCTAAAATTCACCAACTGGTAGGAAAATTCCATTTTTTTCCTTGCTTTTGGACACAAAAGACTTTCGTTCTTGGAACTTTCGATATTTTCGATACCAAAAAGGAGAGATGGTCTTTTGAACTTGAGCTTATTGAAAGAGTTTAATAACTCTTGTTACTGAACTGAATCATTTGATTCACGAACTGTGTTCAACTGAGTCGTTTGATCCTTATTTGAACTGAATTGAATCAATTTGATGCATTTGTGTATTTTCAACTCATATTGTTGAGTATTCTGTTGAGTCTGAAAAGAAAAGTGATCTGTTCTGAGAAATTTGAATCACATACAGTGTTCTGAGTTAAATTGAATGTACAACAATACTTTTTTGGGTTTATTGAATGTAATATTTTGTTGAAGGTTATATCATTTGCAAAATATTTTGGCTGAAGTGAAAGAATCACACACTACTGTTTTATTTTGAGAGTTTTATTTATTTTTACATTTTGTGAAGAGTGTGAAACTTCAAATTGAATTGAATCTGTCAAAGTGTTGAATTTTTTGGTCCTATAAGAAATGGAAGAAGATCTTTGTTAATTGTTGATCTTCACTGTTAACAACTGATTTCATATCTGTGAATTATTCATTGAAACAAATAACAAAATAGAAATTTTCTATAATAATACAATTCACTGAATCAGAACAAAACTTTGTCAGTCACTTACTCACCTGCTGTACTGCCTCCACTCTCCAGTAGACGTTCCTTGCTTCTGATATACATTGGCCCATACTGAAAATTATTACTAGCTGTAGCGCATCAGTCACGTTGCACGCTACATGTTACAACTTTGGCGAGCCAGCCAGGAGAGAGGACGCAGCAGAAATTAAGGTGAATAACTACTGAGATCGACGTACAGTGAATCAGACAAACAGACAAAATGGATGTTGTAGGGAGAGAAAATGTCAATGTGCAAAATGCAGTCATCGTTAGTGGAGTAACACTGACTGAAGAGGACCAAGTTCTAGAAACATACCTTTCAAGATTTGGCTCTGTACGACGCAACCTGCTAATTGATGATCCGCAGTCAGAGTTTCATCGCAATGCAATAGTAGAGTTCACACACAGGTCAGCTATGAGCAATCTCGAGCCCCAGCTGCCTCTAACCTTAGTGAGCCCCACTAATACAGACATTGTGTTCCGTGTGCGCGCCCTGGGTACGGTTCACACCCCCACCATTGGTACTGCCACTGTTGAGTGCTTGGAGAAACTACAAGAAATAGCAAGCGCCAACGGAGAAACTTTACAAGATGTCCTCCAACGAGAGTTGATGAAGGTTGGTGGGGCGAAAACTCCAGTTGATGTGCCACTAGAGACAAACCCCTTGACAAGCGCTACTAGCACCCCCTCAAGGTTGGAAGAATTCAGGTCACCCTCTGTCTTGAGATTGGAACCCGAAAACCCAGCCAAAGCAACTAAAGGCGCAACGTCGCCCCACTATTTGAATGATGCTGACTCTGTTGAGACCATATCAGTGAAATTTCCCACGTCTGCTTTGCACCCCCCAGGTGTCCAGAGAGTAGTAATGGAGCATATTGTAAAGACGAGTGATCCTGTGTCCCCGCACAACACCTCATTCCGCCTTAAAGCTTTCTCTGGACGGAGCCCACGCCCAAGCAATGAACCTGACTTCGACACCTGGCGGGCAAGTGTTGATTACCTGCTAAACGAGCCATCCCTTCCAGAGTCACACAAAACACGCAGGATTATAGATAGTCTGTTACCACCAGCTTCTGACATTATCAAACATGTGAGCCCACTTGCCCCTTCGACAGAGTGCCTTAAGCTGCTTGAGTCTGTTTACGGTTCAGTGGAAGACGGAGATGAACTATTAGCCAAATTCATAAGCACTCTTCAGAATCCTGGCGAGAAGTCATCCGTCTACCTTCACAGACTACACGTTGCCTTGAGTGCTACCATCAGACGGGGTGGAGTTGCAGAAAATGAACGAGACCGATGTCTGCTAAAGCAGTTCTGTCGTGGCTGCTGGGACAATATTCTGATTGCCGACCTGCAGCTCGAAAACCGAAAACTGGACCCACCTCCTTTTGCCGAGTTAGCTATACTTATCCGTACGGCTGAAGAAAAGCAAACGTCGAAGGAGGAGAGAATGAGAAAGCATCTTGGTGTGAGTAAACACCAACCAGCTCCACTCAAACTGCGAACTGCAGCCCACCAACAGTCTGCTTATTGTTGTGACGCAACAGAGGAGGATTTTAACAACACTCTAGCCCCTGACACTCCTAAGCAGAAAACACCTAAGCAGAAAACTAAAACTCAACACCCTGAGATGTCTGAAGTAAGCATTCTGAAGAAAGAAATCGTGGCTCTCCAAAGCCAAATTGCGGCCATTAAAACAGCTACTAACAAGGAAGTGAGAGAGCAAGGAATGACAAATGATCTTCAGGAACTAAGAGAACAGATAGCAGAACTTAAAGTCCAAGTTGTTTCTTCTGGAGCGCACAGAAACCGTTCTGAAAGATCCTTCAGTCAAAGAGATAATTTGAGTAGACCTGGAGTCAGTGAAATCGGCAGAGACAAAAATGAGAGACCAAAACACACCGAGATTAGAACCAATCGGCCCCGGCCATGGTATTGTTTCCACTGTGGAGAAGACGGCCACCTAGCCATTAACTGCGAAAGTCCACCAAATCCATCTAGAGTTGAAGAAAAGCGAAGGAAGCTGAGAGAAAGACAGGCTGAGTGGGTTCTCCAGCATGGATTCGCCACAGAGCCTTTAAATTAAAGACGGTCTCTGTCGCAGGGCTGACGGGGACTGAGAAAAACAAACAACGCCCTAAGCATCGACAAGTGTTTAACAAGCAAGCTGACACCAGGAACTCCTTGAAGTTACCAACCGGTCTGGTAGGAATGAAATGCACTGCACAAATTAAAGTTGAAGGGAAGAGAGTGAACTGCTTGTTGGACACAGGATCTCAGGTAACAACAATTCCCTTGTCTTTCTACAACAGCCATTTGTCACAGCATACCATGCAGCCTTTAAACCATCTTTTGGAAGTTGAAGGAGCAAACGGGCAAGCTTTTCCCTATCTGGGATACGTCGAATTAATTCTGCAGTTTCCTCAGGAATTCCTCGGGGTTGAAGCTGAAGTTCCGACGTTGGCCTTAGTGGTTCCAGATCTGACATATACACCCCAAATTCTTATTGGCACCAACACTTTGGATGTCCTGTATGCCAATCATGCGCAAGCAGTCATGCCAAAAGTTATGTCATATCACCATGGGTATCAAGCCGTAATAAGAGTGCTTGAGGCAAGACATCGACGAGCTGGTGAGAGTATATTGGGTCAAGTTAAAGTGAAAGGAAGCATACCTGAAGTTGTAACGGCTGGAAGTACTGTAGTTCTCGATGGCTGTGTCAACATCATTGGGCCACTGACAGAAACCTGTGTGACTGTAGAACCATCAACATCGTCTTCCTTGCCTGGCGGACTGCTAGTGGCTAGTAGTCTGCACTCCTTACCTTCGAAACGCAATGTCCAAATACCAGTAGTATTGAGGAATGAGACACAGACTGATTTAATAATACCTCCAAAAGCGGTACTGGCTGAAGTACATGCTATCCAGCACGTGATTGAAGGAAGAAACCCTATGAGTGCTTCAGAATGCAAAACTGTGAATCCTTCACAAGTTAAAGTCGTTCCTGATTTTGGTGACTCTTGCTTGTCAAGTGAATGGAAGGAAAAGATAACAGAACTAGTAAACTCCATGCCAGATGTTTTCGCACTGCATGAGCTAGATTACGGCCAGACGGATAAGGTGAAACACCATATCAATCTTGATGACAACACACCTTTCAAACAACGTGCTAGGCCTATTCATCCGCAGGACATGGATGCAGTACGAAGGCACCTTAAAGAGCTCCTTGATGCCGGTGTCATAAGAACGTCTGAGTCCCCCTTTGCCTCTCCAATTGTAGTCGTGAGGAAAAAGAACAATGATGTACGCTTGTGTGTTGATTTTAGAAAGCTAAATTCCCAAACCATAAAGGATGCATACGCGCTGCCAAATTTGGAAGAGGCCTTCTCAGTCCTAACTGGCTCCAAGTGGTTTTCTGTCCTGGATTTAAAATCCGGTTTCTATCAAATTGAGATGGAGGAGGCAGATAAACAGAAGACGGCATTTGTGTGCCCTTTAGGCTTTTGGGAATTCAACCGCATGCCACAAGGGATTACTAATGCCCCAAGTACATTTCAAAGACTCATGGAGCAGTGCATGGGCGACCTTAACAGGAAAGAAGTACTTGTATTCATTGACGATCTCATTGTCTTTTCTAAGACCTTAGAGGAACATGAAGCCAGACTTTTGCAAGTCCTGAAGCGGCTAAGACACTACGGATTGAAGCTTTCCCCTAAAAAGTGCAAATTCTTTCAGACGTCAGTCCGATATCTGGGCCATATCGTGTCTGAAAACGGTGTCGAAACAGATCCATCCAAAATTGAAGCCCTCAAGACCTGGCCGAGGCCCAGAAACCTTAAAGAGCTCAAATCTTTCCTTGGATTCGCTGGATACTACAGGAGGTTCGTACAAGATTTTTCTAGGATAACAAGACCTCTCAATGACCTTACTGTTGGTTACCCCCCTCTGCAGAAAAACCAGAGACGAGACCCCAAGACAAGTACGCAATACAGAGATCCTAAAGAGCAGTTTGGGGACCGATGGACTCAAGATTGCCAAAACTCTTTCAACACTCTGATAGAGAAGCTGACTTCAGCCCCAGTCCTCGGATTCGCAGATCCAAGCCTTCCCTATGTGTTAACTACAGATGCCAGCACCATTGGACTTGGAGCTGCACTTTACCAAGAACAAGAGGGCCAAATGAGGGCAATCGCCTTTGCCAGCAGAGGTTTAACCAAAAGTGAAATGAGATATCCAGCGCACAAATTAGAGTTCCTCGCGCTCAAGTGGGCAGTTACGACCAAATTCAGTGACTATTTGTATGGAGGAGAGTTCACTGTAATAACAGACAGCAACCCACTCACTTACATTCTGACATCTGCAAAGCTTGATGCAACCAGTTATCGGTGGTTGTCCAGCCTCTCAACATTTAATTTCAAGATCAAATATCGTGCAGGCAAGCGGAACCTAGACGCAGATGCACTTTCGAGACGTCCGCATGACAGACCTCTGGATGACTTTGTCTTTCAAAAAGAGTGTGAGAGAATCAGACAATTCACCCTTCACCATTTGACAGAATCGGATCAACCAACAATTCTGCCAGCAGCGGTGAAAGCGCTCTGTGAGCGACATCAAGTGTATCAAAGCTGTGCTGACCCTAGCATTTCATACTTCCAACCTACTGTCTTTGAGTCACTGTCCCTAGGAGTTGATGCGATACCCCAAGAGTTCCAACGGGAGGACGCCCATGGCCTTCCAGTACTTCCGCGAATATCTGAAGAAGAGCTAAAGAAACGTCAGAGAGCAGATCCAGAACTTAAAGTTGTTATTAAATGCTTGGAGTCTGGCAAGAAACCAGTTGGGAAAGTCGAGCCTGTAGAAGTATCCTTATGGCTGAGAGAGTGGGACAGATTTGAGTTCAAGAACGGAATATTGTTCAGAAAGAAACAAGATCGAGGAGGTGTGCTGTATCAGTTGGCGTTACCCGTGGACCTACGGGAGACAGCGTTAATGAGCCTGCACAATGACATGGGCCATTTAGGGATTGAGAGGACGCTAGACCTCATTAGGTCTCGTTTCTACTGGCCAAAGATGGCGATGGCTGTGGAGGAGAAAATAAAGACCTGCGAGCGTTGTGTGAGACGAAAGACCCCCCCTGAGCGAGCCGCACCACTGGTGAATATAGTTACAAGCAGACCTCTCGAGCTAGTCTGCATGGACTTTCTGTCGCTCGAACCCAACCAGAGTAACACAAAGGATATTTTAGTGATCACCGATCATTTCACCAGGTATGCTGTAGCAATACCCACCAGAAATCAGAAGGCTGAGACCGTGGCCAAATGCCTGTGGGATAGCTTTCTAGTTCACTACGGATTCCCGGAGAAACTCCACAGTGATCAGGGGCCCGACTTCGCGTCAAGACTGATTAAAGAGCTCTGCACAATGGCAGGAATTCATAAAACAAGAACAACGCCTTATCATCCTCGTGGCAACCCCGTGGAGCGCTTCAACAGGACATTGCTTCAGATGTTGGGGACCTTGGATGATAAAGAAAAGACCTGCTGGAAGAGTTTTGTGAAGCCATTAGTCCACGCGTACAATTGTACTCGTAATGATTCGACTGGATTCTCACCATACGAGTTAATGTTCGGGAGACAACCCCGACTACCAATCGATCTGGCTTTTGGTTTGCCCGCTGATGAGTCACCCCAGTCTCACTTGAGTTACGTGAGGAATGTGAAGGATCGCCTGGAAGAGAGCTACAAGATAGCGAAAGAGAACGTTGCAAAAGTAGCGGCACGCAATAAGCGGAGGTTTGATGAGCGAGTGGTCGCATCGTTCCTTGAGGTTGGTGATCGTGTCCTGGTGAGGAACGTTAGACTAAGAGGAAAGAATAAATTGGCAGATAAGTGGGAGAAGGAAGTTTATGTTGTGATCAAAAGGGCTGGCGACTTACCAGTTTATACTGTTAGACCTGAAGGAAAAGATGGGCCCCTCCGCACATTGCACCGTGACCTGCTATTACCCTGTGGGTTTCTGCAAAAGAAAGATGAACCTGATGAAACAGTAAGCCCACACAAACCCCGCAGGCCTAGGACTCGAGCAAATCCTGTTTCAAAAGAATCTGAGAGTGAAACCCAGAGTTCTGAGACCGAAGATGACTTTACAAGTTACATGCCTGCATACTTACCTACCATTGAGAGCAGAATCATCTCCAAACATAGGCTTGAGAAACAGTCAAAACCTGGAGTGACAACAGAAGTTTCTCCTGAAATGAGAACTACAACTAATACAAACATCATGCATCCTTTCTCAGTGGAATCACAAAGGAACTTACCTGACCTACCTGATGACGAAGACAGAACGTTGCATGATGAACCTGAAAGAGAGACAATGCAGTTTAAAGAACCTGTAGGAACTGATGTCTTAAATAACTTACCTGCGCAGAATAAACAACAGGACCAGGAGTCTGTTGAGCCCCCATCTGAAACCCTCAATCAGGAGGATGAAAGGAGTGATGGCCTGATACAGGATGAATCTGTAAATTTGAATACTCAAGACAGCCTAATGGAGACCAGCCAGAGGGTAGAAGATGTCCCCCGGCGCTCTCAGAGACATTGTGAGCCACCAAAGAGGCTGCAGTACCCTAAATTGGGTAATCCCCTTTCATTAGTCGTACAGTCATTACTGCAAGGGCTCAGTACAGCCTTCACTGTGTCATTGGAAGAGCCTGATTCCCTTAAGAGTACGTCTGTGGAAATGTATGGCGGAATTCCCTCTGCGATTGTTTCGCAGCCTAAAGGATGCAGCGGGACCTGCATATCTTCCAGACGGGGAGAGTGTAACCCGGGTTATCAGGTTACTAGTTAAGATTAAGAATTATAAAATAATAATAAAGTGAAATATAATAAAATAATTAAGTGAAGAAAAGTGAAAAAAGTAAGAAAGGAGGAAAGCTCTAGAAGGAAAACTGTTTTGCCCAATCACAGCCCTCATTTCAGTGACTGACTCGCCAACGAGCCAATGTTAGCAGCACTTTCATAAGCCCCACCCACAACCTGCAGCAGCGCTGCTGGACTGTCAGTTTGAGAGACAGAGCGGGAGAGTGAAACGGAGCAGCTACACAGAGCGATATTCAGAGATCCTCTGTTATTAAGTTTTAAAATAGATCGCGAATAACTTTGAATGCAGTAAATAGTCATATTTCTGAACGGATTCGATTACGTGAAGTTGTCATTGGAGTGAGAGGACGACAAAGCGAAGATTTGTGAACTGAAAGTGGATGAAATCCAACGGAGAATTGGAGTGTTGCAAATGAGCTTATTTGAATATATATGAAGTTATTGCCTTGGTGAGTCACATTTTTCGTAATACATTATTTGAGAAAAGTGTCATTAACTAAATAAGCTATTGATATGCAGTGTTTACATGGGCCACGTGAGCACAGCGTGAGCTGTAGTATTAGCACGAGGGCTAAAGCTAATTTCACGTGCAAAGATGCTGATGAAATGTGATTGTGAAATTTAAATGTTAAAAAGTTAAATAAGTGTTGAAACATGATTTAATACTTTAATCGAAGTGTATACATAATTTTGCTGTTAAGATTTTTGCTGTTAAAAAAAGTTGAAATTGATATTGATTGTCTTTCTGCCTAGTATTTTTTCAAGGCTGGTTTTTTTTTGTGTCTATGATTTATTCTACGTGATTTCCTGTGAGAGATTCCTGTTTTGTGCCATATTTAATCCTTCTGGAGAGGAATCTGTGTATCTGACGTGATTAAATATGCACAATGGCGAGCCACCAACGAACCTGTTTCCACTTTGAACTGTGCTAAAATTCACCAACTGGTAGGAAAATTCCATTTTTTTCCTTGCTTTTGGACACAAAAGACTTTCGTTCTTGGAACTTTCGATATTTTCGCTACCAAAAAGGAGAGATGGTCTTTTGAACTTGAGCTTATTGAAAGAGTTTAATAACTCTTGTTACTGAACTGAATCATTTGATTCACGAACTGTGTTCAACTGAGTCGTTTGATCCTTATTTGAACTGAATTGAATCAATTTGATGCATTTGTGTATTTTCAACTCATATTGTTGAGTATTCTGTTGAGTCTGAAAAGAAAAGTGATCTGTTCTGAGAAATTTGAATCACATACAGTGTTCTGAGTTAAATTGAATGTACAACAATACTTTTTTGGGTTTATTGAATGTAATATTTTGTTGAAGGTTATATCATTTGCAAAATATTTTGGCTGAAGTGAAAGAATCACACACTACTGTTTTATTTTGAGAGTTTTATTTATTTTTACATTTTGTGAAGAGTGTGAAACTTCAAATTGAATTGAATCTGTCAAAGTGTTGAATTTTTTGGTCCTATAAGAAATGGAAGAAGATCTTTGTTAATTGTTGATCTTCACTGTTAACAACTGATTTCATATCTGTGAATTATTCATTGAAACAAATAACAAAATAGAAATTTTCTATAATAATACAATTCACTGAATCAGAACAAAACTTTGTCAGTCACTTACTCACCTGCTGTACTGCCTCCACTCTCCAGTAGACGTTCCTTGCTTCTGATATACATTGGCCCATACTGAAAATTATTACTAGCTGTAGCGCATCAGTCACGTTGCACGCTACATGTTACACAGCTCGCTCACTCATAGCATTGTGTTTTAATGGTGCATGTACTTTTAAATGACCAAACTTGCTCAATTTTCTATCGTTTATCAAATGGTTTGGATTCTTACAAACGTTATTATCATGGTTATAATTTGGGATGCTTTAACATGTTTTATGAAAATTATTCACAAGTATGCAGTGTCATAGGTACATCTCTGACGTTTATAACAAACCAAACCGTTTGAAAATCGGTTGAAAATTGAACAAGTTACGGTCATTTAAAAGTACTTGCACCATTAAACACAATGGTACGAGTGAGTGAGCTGACTGAGGTAAGATGGCCGCCAGACGCGGACGTCGATCTCCATTGGCCAGCAGCGCGGGCCAGACATCTAACCTTTATTATACATATCTATGAGTAAACCCACAAACAAAGAAGTAGCTGCAGCTTGTTGGGAACGATCCCAAATGATGCACTTTATGTGGACTTTCGGTCTTGTGGCATTAAATTGTGCATACTTGCCAAGTCTACGAGTCTGTAGTGTGTCCCATCTATCATTTTAATACTCCGAAGTGTGCTCATCAGCGCCCCCTTTGCACCCTTCATATGGTCTTCGGCGAAACCTGCACTGCTGCAGGCTCCGCACACTTTACCCCCCCAGAAGTCGTTGCGAAAGAGCAATCAGACCTCGGATTGGAAGAGTTTACCCCATTTTTTTTTTCTTATTTCCGGTGTGAAGCTGGAGTCTGTCCCACAATACGACTCTGTGCACCCTTGTGGACTTACGTCAAAGGTCCCTTAGGTCTCCACTACATGATGTCATCAAAGTGTGGACTCTAAGGAAGTCCACAAGTCTGGAGTGTGCCATTCGGGACAGGGTCTATGATTTGAGACCAGCAGTGGTGGAGGTAAATAGACAGCGACTTCTGTGTTAATCACTCCTCAACTTGGCCCATCTTCATTCTTACTGTTGCAAGCGAAAATGCCTATGAAGAAATGCAACGCAGATTCTTTTTACCTGATGGGAACGGGTTCTATTGGACCAATCACAGCGCTTGTGGACTATTTAAAATGGATGTGTTCTTAAAATTTTGGCTAGGTGTGCATCAGACTATGCAGAAATACGCACAGCCGATGCATAACCTACGGCCTAGAACTTACACATGACTATAAATTACACTTTTGTACTAAATAAGCAAGCAACATGCAACACATAGTATACCCAACATTTTAAACGTTTGAAATGTTTGTCTACAGATGTCATATTTGGGTGATTCTCATGAAATTAAACTGTGGTGTCATGAAACATTTTGAAGTAAAGTAAGAATATCAAAATAAGAAGCATACAGTTACAAACATCTCTTCATGTACTATTTTACACACGATTTCAAATGACATCATACAAACCAATTTTGTTGTTTTTTCCACATTTAAGTAGGACATTTTCATTACTGCAACGTGTCCATGACTGGATTTGGGTTCTTTGACATGGAAATATTTACAATTAAAAAATCTAAAAAATAAAAAGCTTCAGTGCATGTTATATTATAAACATTTACAAGTAAAGAAACATGTTGTACTGTATTTGGTGATCACTGGTAAATGTAGAGACAATAATAAGGAATATCGTCCTCATCCTCCGCAACAATTTTCAATCATTGTTTAAGCCCTCAAGGAACTAATATTTAAAAAAAAAAAAAAAATGTTGTAAGGGACATAATTGACTGTGACACTCAAGATGACTACCAGGTAAGCAGTTCTTATTTTTTCTCTTCAGATAAAAGTTAAAATGTTGTCAAAGTACCTAAACAACTTTTTAGTTCTCATTACTGAATCGTGAGTATGTAAATGCATATATTTAATGTAATATCATGTTGCGGTAATGATCATTTTTGATAATGATAATCTAAAAAATGTAAATAATTCTATAGGAAATATTTTTTTTAAACCTCTAAAAATAATGGTTATAGTAAGTTCAGACCACAAAATGTGCAAAAAAAAATGATGCTGGACACATTTTTTCGTGAGAATTACCTATTTGTACCATCTATGTGACGTGTTTAACTGTGCTGTTGAACAAACATAATTCAAACAACGGATATGACTAGCTAGGAAGTTTCTCCAACAATGCATCATACTACAATGGGTTATTTTAAATCCCAGTGTTGGGTCAAAAAGAGACGAGGTTAAATTAAGAGTTTGATTAAAAAAATGCACATTTAGAAGAACATTTTGAGGGTTTTGCACCTGAGCTCTTCAGTTTTACTTACATTTTGGTCGATTGCAAGTCAAATTGCAATTGTGGATCCTATTTGCCTCCTTACTTCAAATCAAGCATAAATAATTCCAGTGCTAAAGTAACCGAGTTACAATTCTGTAACTGATATCGATGCCATGTCAAGTTATAACTTTACATTATTCTCTACATATTTTTTTTTTTTGCCTCTCCAGGCACTTGCTCACCAATATGGAATAACGTGTGTAAAAACAAGCAGAGAAATGTCAAATTTGGAGGACACACCAAAGTGGATAAATATATATTTACACCAGAAACAACAGCAAACCAATGCTGGCATCTTGACGACACTGGTAAAGGCTGAAAGCTGTAGAAGTCTGGAATCAAATGAACACAACTAGCTAAGAAAAATAAAAACGCAGGCGACAGATTTTTTAATAAGCCTTTGGGATAACAGGGCCAACAAGAAACTCACTGGCTAACTGACAAAGCAGAATTTAAAGAGGAAATGGGATTCAGGAGAGTTTGGGAGAGAAGGGATCATGAAATGTAAACATCACTCCCAGCATGCTTTGCTAGAAATCTGTATTTACCGTGGGACTGACATAGGGATACGATCAGACACCATAAAGTTTGTATATTGGCCAACTTATTATTTTAGGCGTGTACCAGTAACCGTGTACCAGTAACCAGTAAACCAGTAATAGATCTTTAGGAAATATAAATATAACAAACATGCCTTAAAAAAACATTGCTTGTGTGCATTTTGAGGCAAAAAAGGGCTACTTATATATTTTAAGATATGTCAGTGCAAGTTGTTTTCAGTTTGACAGCTACTGCATTTATTTTAGTCTAGGACTAGTCTAATCCATGTACGGGAAACTAACTCTTTGACGTTTTGATTTATGAATGTGATAAATATCACCTGCAGCACAAAAACGTCATCCAGAAAGAAGATTAAAAGAAGAGCCTACAAAATACTCATTATTTTTTTTTACCCACCAGCGTTGGGTCAAAAAGGGATGAGCCCAGCCAATGGGTTAAATTAATGTTTATATTTAACCCAACAATGCGTTAAAACAACCCAGCATAAGTTGAATTACAACCCAACTGGCTGGGTTTACCCCTTATTGACTAACACTGGGTTGAAAAGTATTTTTGTTCTGAGCAGGATTTAAAGTTTAAGTAAAATATATCAACACATAAAAAAAGTGTTGTTTCATCCCATGATAAGGTAAAATATAAACAAACCTGAATGCTATGTTAATCCAGCCTGGTCTCACTGTTAATATGTAGTATTTACACGTTACTTTCACAAACAAAAAAAAATATATTTTTTGTATGTTTAAATAGATGCTAAAACGTACAATGTAGACGTATTTACAATATTTAAACATAGCATTATTACGTTTTTCCAGCTAAAAAACGTAAATCTTTTAGTTATCTTTTATTTCTAACGTACACCAGCGGAAATGACACAATATGTCTCGTGGCACGCAAAAAGCCAATGGGCTTCTGCTATCACTGCCGTAAAGCAATGTACCGTAAAGCTTCTTGAAGCACGATATTTAAATTCAAATTTATATTAGCCTATAACGAACGCGCGATCTGACTTTACGGTTGCTGATGAGAACTCGGATCAAGATCGCTGGATAAAGGGCTGAATTTGGATCTGTTCCTCGCAATTGTATTAATTTTAAAGATGAGGATTACCGCAAATTGTGAATTTATGTTGTATTTTGGTGTAATTATTGCTTAATAGTAATAATAATGTATTGCATCGAAGACAGCATAGGAGAAAACGCGTTTTTGTGTAACAAACTAAATATAAAAAAATTGTTAAATAAATACAAAAATGTTATTTATTTTAAAGTTTTAAAATGTTAAATATTGTGAAATTCTCTGAAAATCATAATCATTTCATTAGGTAAATGGGTAAACTGTCTTGAATAAATAAGTTAGAAAATTTGACTGAAAACATGTCATTATTATGAGTAAGAAACCCCAATGCCCGCGATTTTAATATTTATGAATAGGAATAACTTTTTTGTAAAGCTGTAAATAATTTACGTATTTGTCCTGTCAAAACGTCGATATTATACATTTCATTGTGTTTTAAATGTAAGTAAACGTACTTAGGTACAACCACATTGAAACGTAAAAATACACATGTATTCTCATGAGATAACGTTGGTTAATCTGAAATGTCCATATTTGACCTAACCAACAACATTTTGTATTGAAACAATGAAGCGTTTCGACTCTTCAGAGATTTCTGGTTCAGTTCGGGATGGGTCAGGTCACAGTGTCTTATTTAACTAGAGAAGAGAAAAATCCCATAATATTGATACATGTGCTAGCGGTTGAGTGAAACATTGAATGAATATAAAGGAGTCACCCAACAGTGTCTCTCTGCTCATACTGCACATCATTGTAGATTCTGTTTGTTCCACAGGGACCAAAACAAAAGTGAGCAGTCACAGCATACGCCTGTCAGACCGGGCCATGAAGCCAGCGGTATACAGATGCAAAACCTTACAAAAATAAAGCACAGATTTTCTGTTATTTCAGATTCGTTATTTTAATAATTCAGCATTATGGCCAAGGCCGTAGCCAGGATTTTTCAAATACCGAGGACATTTTTTTTATTATTTACATTTTTTCCATATTACAGAATAATAATAAACATGTCCAAACTACGACATAGCACAAACGTAACTGTGTCTGTGAGAATTTTGTTGGTGACTAAAAGCATCCAAAATAAATCAATCGTTACATTTCATCATCTGAAGTGCAAGTCACCCTTTGCCTAGAAACTGCAAAACTGTGTCATTTTTTTCAAGAAGCTTCTTAAATTTTCAATTTAGGATGAATTTTTAAGAGTATAGAAGGCGTTTATATATAATAAGGGCTTTTAGTGGCTGGTTTTTCTTCAATATTCAGTGTAAGTCATCTATTTCAAAAAATATATTTTTTGGTTTCTAATAACAAAAATTAATCTGTTTGGCACAGCTATATTTTATCTACAAAAGTAATTTCAAGCATTTAACCATAAGCCTTCAGATTTAATGATTTTAAGACCATAGTTAACATTTTAGTTAAGTGACCTTAAACTTTTGAGCAGCAGTGTAGGTTTTAATCTCATTGGTAGCCGTATTGCATCCCTATTTGCTGCATAACCTTTAACTTTCTCATCTTCCCTTCTTCTCTGCTCATCTTTTGCTGGCTTTCCAAATGATAGTTAAGTTTGTTTCATTTTCATTTGCTTTATTAGATTAGAATTACAGACGCGGAGAGACTCTTTCTTACGTTGCATGTTACACAAACATTCTTGCCTTTCTTGCATACTATTCTTGTATAGAAGCAGTGCTTATTATACTTTGTGTTTGCGACCGCTACCTTTGAGCTTGTTGTACTTCCATCGCTCTGTCGTTGCGGGTGTGAGGGACTCGGGCAGACTGCACGTGAGGACCGGGATGTCTGTTAGTGTCTAGCAGCACCTGCTGCTCGTTGAGTGTAGAGAATGATACATGCTCTCGCGTCAGTCTCCAACCACGACAGAAAAGATCGCTAGATTTGTCCTTTTTCGCTTTTTTTAAGTTGCTAAATCTAGTGACAAAGTCATCAACAAGTTGGCAACACGACACTGACTGCTCGGACTGTGCATGTACATAGTGCATGAGCTAATCCTGCTTCTGGTTGGCTAACGATGGAAATTCAGCCAATCATCATTGATTATGTGGTTGTCCCACCCCCTCTAACATACACAGGCCAATCAGTTATGTGTTTCCCACCCCTCAACACACGCAAGAGAAAAACATTGCCTGTCTGATGAGAGTTTACTCCCTTCAGTGAGATTAATTATACTAATGCGCAGCATTTTAATGTCAGTAACGCTGTAAGGAAACAACGTTTATATATAACGCCGTTATTTCCATCACTGCACGTGATGATCCGTAGACGCAAGGATTGTCTCGTCGGCTATTTTCACATCAAAATGAAACGAAACTTCAAGAAAAAACTACCGAGGACATGACCTCGGTGTCCTCAATGGTAGCTACGGCCATGATTATGGCAACATCACAAAAAGGAAATCTCTTTAATATCTCAGAGTTGTTCATCCAAAGCAGCAGTGAGATCGAAATGGAGAGCAGATGGAGCCTTTAACTGAAGTCTTAGCTTACTGGATCATTTTCCTAAGAATAAAACCCAAGTAAAGTCAATCCAAAGATTTCAGTATAAATATTTCATTTCCAAGATTAAATTATCTGAGATCTGCTATCCACATTCATTTTGTTTCTCTACATCACTATGGGGCGGTGTCCCGGACAGGGTTTAGATTAATCCAGGACTAGTCTCTAGTTATATTGGGACATTATACAAACATACATTTCAGAAAAAAAACATTACTGGTGTGCATCTTAAGACAAAACAATGGCACTGATATGTTTTAAGATATTTACTTTGGGACTACAGGCTTAAGCCCTTTCTGGGAAACCGCCTCTATATGTCAACAACACTAAGTAAGGGATAATGTATAGTCAGCAGGTTGTTATCGCAGAAATAAGCCCCGACAGTGTGATCAGGAGGGTCGATCGCAAAGCGGAGGGTCTTGTATCACACTAAAGGGGCTTATTTTGTAATAACAACCGGCTGCTTGTACATTATCCCGCTTATTACACAGCTATTTATAAATAAGGGACATTAAAGGCACACAAGGCAAGTCTGAGTATTATTTCTCTACTAGCTCCCCCTAGTGTCTGGGAGTAAATGCGTTCTATATCTAAGACTATACGAGACTGAAGGACACCGGGTCGGATACAGCGAACTTGCAAGTGGGGTATTCTTCCTACAGACGGTAGGGGCGGGCGAGAGAGTCTTCATTCGTCATGTAATGAGTCATTTAACCATATACCGACTTACGAAGATGATTTATTAACATAAAAATGCTGCCTTGTGTCCCTTTAAATATTGATTTAAAATATTTTATTAGTTCATTTTTAACGAATGCAGATCTTCCACAAAGGAAAATCCATTAAATTTCAATTTTAAGGTAAGAAAAAATGTTCGAACTAGGGATGCTTAACGATTAATCGTGATTAATCGTTAGCAAAATAAAAGTTTTTGTTTACATCATATATGTGTGTGAACTGTGTATAATAACTTTGTATAAATAAATGTACGCACATGCATGTATATGTTTTAGAAATGTTTATATGTGTATATACATTTGTATATTTATGTATAATTTATATTATATATAAATCGAAATACTTAATATATAAATTTTTTTCTTAAAATTATACACGAATGTATTCCTATTTTAATATATATATATATATATATATATATATATATATATATATATTTATTTATTTATTTATTTATTTATTTATACACAGTTTACACACATATGTGATGTAAACAAAAACTTTTATTCTGCTAACGATTAATCGCGATTAATTGTTTTGCATCCTTAGTTCAAACGTCACGAACATGCTAACTGGTTTAATAAATATATTGTTATATATGTTATTAAAACAATATTTATATTTAATTTTGTGTAAAAACCAAACGGTACCTATCATAGTTGGCAAGTCCGCTTATAATACGCAATTTTGGGCTTCTTATTTTGGCAAGTCACGTTAAAAAAAAAAATCATGGGTTGCGGTTTTTTGGGCATCTTTAAAGAAATAAGGTTGCTTGTTAGGAAAATCTGTTTTCTTTATGTTTATTGATTGACACTGTCTGCTCACAACTTATATATAATTGTATAATATTGGGCTTGTTTTTGAAGCTGCAGTTGCTTATGTCTCGCGAGAGTTGGCAACTGTGGTACCTTTCAAAATTATTTGCATCCGGGTTATCGCGTGTTACTGTTTTTATCTGGAAATTAAAAAAAACTGTAAATGTCTGGCCAATTAGAATCAAGCTATCCAATGAGCCGTGTAAAAAATTCAGAATAAAATAGAAGCAACTTTGTGTAAACAAAACTGAGATCTAAACAATTATTTATTCCTTAGAATAAGCCTAACACAAACCAACATACAAACTAAACATTTTCAGAGTATGACATCTGCATATTGTATAATCTTTTCCAACGGATCACTGCAGGGAAAACCCTTATCATAACAAAACAATAAAAGCCTCAAAAACTCATAGTCAAATAAATAAGCTCTTTTAGCTAAACACTGCAGACCACAAGAGACAAACGTCAAATAAACAACAAGCAGAAATCTAACAAACGCTGTTTCGAACAAATCAAAGCCATCGGTTCTGCTTACACAAAAAGAGGGGCTTTCTTTAAACCCACCGATACACAGGCTGTATGCTATTATCAGAAGCACTTTTAAGATCCATGTGGTCATTCTTTGATCACTGATAGAGTAACTACACATGCTGGAGAATATACACAGAATATCACAACATCATGTGCTAGTAGCTCACATACATGCAACTGAGAAAAACTGAATCTGTTGCAGTATCACATCTAGACAGCTTTTCATGGGGAGATAAATATAGTTCCCTTTCAATACGGTTCACTTCGCATTGCGTCAGTTAGCTGACGCTATGGGGGAAACTCCTGTTTACTCCGTGACTGAAGCCTATTGGTTAACGTCTGTACAAAGTACAGACCAATGACGTTTGAACCCGCGCGCGGGAGGAACGCGTCCCTATATAAGCGCGGTTCAATCGTCAGGAGCTCATTATTTTCTCCTTCAGCGCGAACCTCTCGCTGCTCCGAAGAAAAAGAAGAAGCCTTACCTCGCCGTTGACAAAAGCCCTGCAGCGGAGTCCAGGCCTAGCGTCTTCCCCTGCCGTTTTCCGGCTGAGAACCGAAGATAGCAGAGTCCAGGTCTAGCGTCTTCCCCTGCCGCTTTCCGGCCGAGAACCGAAGATAGCCTTCGCTTGCCGTGGTACGAGCCCTGTGCAGCGGACACACGCCTGACGAGGCCTCCCCTGCGGCCGCCCGGTAAGATCAATATTTTTAATATAAAGCTATAAGCTAAAAGAGCAGGCGCTGTTGTAATAGCGTCCAGCACAGCGGCTCGGTGAGCCTCTCTGCTATGAATTTCCTCCGAGCGCGTTACCGGTCTGGCACCTCCCACGCCGGGACCGCGCTTATGCTTTGGTTGTCTTATCCATGTTTCGTGCTCCCCCTGCTGTTCCTCTCTCGCCGGGATGAACACACGGCGAGCCATGAGACTAGATGGATGCATAGACAAGCACACACGGACTAACCCCCCCTGTGTTCTGTCACACCGCAACCGTTCATGCTTACAGAGTCCCTTCGCTCCTCTTACATTCAGTGGCGAGATCTCTGGCACATATATTAATCCCCCGAGTGCATCGGGTGATACCGTCACGACGCATGGCTGTTCTGTCTGTGTTGCTGCTCCCCTCTGCCGTTCCTCTCTTGTTGAGATGAACAAGCGGGGAACCGTATTCCTGGATAGATGCATACGACAAGCAAACACGGGCGGTCTGCCCCTGTCTCTGTCATAGCACAGCCACTCGTGCTCCACGCTCGCGGAGTCCCTCGCTCCTTTCCCCACAGTGGTGAGGTCTCTTAACGGCTTAGCTAGCACGCGGTATTACGGCTCGCTGCCTCTAAATGCAGCTGTCCAGTGTTCAACGATTACAGAGCTTCATGCCCCTCCCCTCCTGGAGCGGCGCGATCTCATTCGTCTGCTCGATAGGGCCGATTCGCCGCTATTGGAGCACCAAGAACACTCATTATAAGAGAGCTTCATGCCCCTCCCCTCCTGGAGCGGCACGATCTCATTCGTCTGCTCGATAAGGCGGACACGCCTCTATTGGAGCGCTAAAACACTTATTATAGAGCTTTACTGGCCTGAGCCGATCTCACTTCAGATAGCTCATTCTTTGTCTGCCTGGTAATTTCTCTCTGGTTTAGACGGAATCAGAGGCAGAACGAATTTGTTTATAATATACTGAGGCCCGAATACCTCCCTTTATTCAGTCCCGTCCTATATCAGTGCGCTGAATATTGGTACATTCTTATATATATACCCGTTTTTTCTGCCCTTTTAATAAACGGCAAAACCGCGGGCCTCACGGCAGACTTCCTCTCTGCGATGGGTTCAGTCTGACATTAAACCAC
The DNA here is from genome assembly GCA_025389145.1 of Misgurnus mizolepis. NCBI lineage: Eukaryota > Metazoa > Chordata > Actinopteri > Cypriniformes > Cobitidae > Misgurnus > Misgurnus mizolepis. The sequence goes on along the minus strand of JAIFKI010000025.1, from coordinate 26,986,069 downwards.
CTAGACATACTACCCTGCTCCGTGAGCCGTTCGGTCACCGTCACTACTGAGGCTTGTGCACCTGAACGGCTGAGCTCTGGTCTCCGCAGCACAGCTGCATCAACAGAGAACGAAACTGTCTGGGAGAAAAGGGGTTATGTCGCGCCTCGGCTGGACTGCCCTGAAATGTTTTCTGTGTGCTGTTTATCCAAACATACTGTGTAATACTGTCGGCTATGCGACCTCACTATAGTGGCGAACGGTATTTAATTCCTCTAAAAAGAGTAATTTCCGTGCTTACTATACTGTGTTTTGACACCCACGGTTGTACGGTGTCTCTAAACACTTTATCGCCTTACTGACAAGCAATCAGTAATACGCACACACGGCCCGCTGTCCATAATTCTATCGACGCTAGCCGAAAAAACCCCGGTTTGGCCATATACTGTGTATTGACACCCCACGACTGTACGGTGTCTCTAACACCTTTCTGCCAAATTCGCTCGCAGCCCACCTCAGTTTCTCCGCTACGATGCTGATGGCGCAAACGAGCACGGTCTTACGGCTGTTATTCTCTCTTCCTAGAGGAAGGACAGCCTCAGACTTTTGCATGGCTCCAAGCGTTTGAATCGCGCCCTCTCCGGACGGCCACTCAAAGGCTTACAGCCAAGCGGTTTATGACGTTTTTCGGCCATATAGCTGATTTATATTAGCGGATCCGAAGACGCTCACACCTCCGCTCCAATACTCGGAGATATTAAGGGTAATATCAACCTCAAGTGAGCTTGCTACCCGCCACAATAAGTTTCAAAGCTTAAAGCGCGCGCACAGTCAGACGCGCGCGGCATCTCGTTTAAGACGGGCACACGTACCCCTCTAACGAGCCTCAGAAAGCTGAATATCGTGGCATTCTGTTCATAAGTCCACTTCAGTTTGACTAAGCAAAGGTCCCGCCCCGAGCTGACGGCCGGGAAGCTTGCTTAAGTTACACACGGCTGCATGAAGTGCTGTCATTACGAGCTAGCCCAGCATTTGCTGTGGGTTGAACACGCTTTACGACGGCAATCAGCCTTCGGCGCGTGGAACGCCGTTTGTCTCATATAAATCACCTTGTACTGTGAATACGGTACATTAAGAGGATGATTTAGCACTGCAGCACTCTCGACCGTGTTATTGTGATAATGCGGTCGGGCAATCTACGGTGGTTTCATTATTTACCGAACCAGACTGAGATCTCGCCCCCTGAACAAGCTGACGAGTCATCTCCTTTATAAACTCATTGCATCGCTTTATAAGCTATGTTCAATCAGAGTGATACGCATCTCATGCTTAACTACCAATATTAACCCATTACGATGGGCGTGCGGAGATGGCATCCGTGGGACACGACCTACATTACGTGCCTTATGACACATTGACACAAGCTGCTAGGACCCCTTTCACGAGGCGTCCTTATGCAAAGTCTGATCCATTCTGTCTAGTGACATTTGAAAGTCAAAACCCCCCGCGAATCGCCGGTGGAACACTTTTCTCCTCACTACAGAGGCACGGCGGCTCTCTCCCCTACCTATATCTATGTGGCCGTGATAACAGCGAACCACGCTTTTACGACCGACCATTCATTTAATTCACAAGCCTGTCATCTCTCAGATGCGGACGGCGGCGGTAACAGCGAACCATGCTTTTACGGCTGGCCATTCACTTTATTCATAAGCCTGTCATTTCTCAGATGCGGACGGTGCCCGAGGCACAGCGCTCTGGAACTGTCCAAGGTCCTGTATGACACATACGTCTGACATACATCAGACGATCAGCTGTTCATCTGCGTCACAGATCACTCACTAGAGCACCTGTCAATACAGGCTATTTATGGATCGTTGACGTTATCACCTCCCGTGACAATTATGCTCACTTGTCTTAGAGCATGGGCATGGTCTTAGAGGTTTCTCATTGACAATTGTGACACGGCCGGCTGGTCCCCGCCGTCCACGTTGTCAGTTTACAGCTTCGACATCCCTGCTTCGCGCACTACTGAGGTTTGTTGCATTAAAGGTGCGCCCATTAGCTCACCTGTATGCACGATATGGTTTTTAATTATATGCGTCCACCGTGCGCTTAGAGAAGCTCACATGTACACGCTATAACATTTTGGTATACAATAAGATGCGCTTGGGAAAGCTCACCTGTATACACAGCTGTGTTATGCTTTGTGACACATACATTGTTGTTCATCTGTGTACGTTCACGGTGCGTTGGGTGCCCACCGTTACGTTCATCAATCATATCTGTACACATTCACGGCGCGTTCTGTGCACTGATTTATCTATACGCATTCACGGTGCACTGAAGAGTTCACCCGTGTGCGCACAATTTATTATCAGAACACATGACGGCGCGCTCGAGAATCTTGCCGGCCTGTGCATTATAACACTCTGAATCATCTATATGCATTCACGATGTATTTAAGTGTTCACCTGTGCCCGTGCAATTTATAGTCAATACACATTTACGGCGCGCTTGGAAAGCTCACCGATCTGTGCACTATAATACTACCTATATGCATCCCGATGCGCTCGAGGGTGCACCTGGGTTCACACTATTGTGGTATCTGTATAATCCCACGCTACGAACCGTTCTGCCGCATATTATAGTCAGATCGGCCGTTCGTGAGCTTCGCAGATCACTCACTACGTATGTCTGTTGCTAACAGTGGTTATTTTGATGGATCGTTGAAACCATCGCACTGGCTCACGCCCCTCTATGAGCTATGTCCTATATAGAGCCCACTCTGTGCGAGTTTGGCTTCTTCATGAACTTGGTCTACAGGGGTATCTATATCTATATTTGATATCTGCTACGCGGCCGGCTGGTCTTCGCCGTCTACGTTGTCAGATTGTACAGCTTAGACGTCCCTGCCCTACGAGCGCAGGTTCTCTCGGCTCAATCATGCACGCTCATGCGTTTTATGTGTACACCACGGTGCGCTCAGCGAGCTCACCAACGTGACTCTGAATTTACTTATCTCGCACAGCCGCGGCGCGCTCGGTACCTCGCCGTCTTGTGCTATGTTATGTGCCCCCGGTGCGTTTAAAACCCCACCGTGTGCGCGTCAACAATTTATATGGTGCTTACACATTTGCTTTTAAAGCTGTGAATATGCCGGGTATAGGGCCACACGCAGTGTCTCTCCGGTAAGGCACTTCAGTACGTTGTGTATGCACGGCGTGATGGGATTACGTTCCCCCATAGCGTCAGCTAACTGACGCAATGCGAAGTGAACCGTATTGAAAGGGAACGCTTAGGTTACTCACGTAACCCCGGTTCCCTGAAATAACGGGAACGAAGCATTGCGTCTCTTGCCGTGCTACAAACGTCTACGCAGCGAGTGTTATTCGGCTGCGCGCTTCAGTCGAATATAATGAGCTCCTGACGATTGAACCGCGCTTATATAGGGACGCGTTCCTCCCGCGCGCGGGTTCAAACGTCATTGGTCTGTACTTTGTACAGACGTTAACCAATAGGCTTCAGTCACGGAGTAAACAGGAGTTTCCCCCATAGCGTCAGCTAACTGACGCAATGCTTCGTTCCCGTTATTTCAGGGAACCGGGGTTACGTGAGTAACCTAAGCGTTTCTTAATTGACAGGAGACAAACCTCCAGAAAAAATGCTAAAAGGTTTAAGACAAAGAGAACAAGAAACAAACCGATATAAACATGTCTGCTAAATGTTTAAATGTACAATTGTTCGGGTTATCTTAGTATTGCATACACAAAATCTGCATGCCATGAACAGAATATATAATTTATACTGCAGAAATACTAGGAGCATTTTTCTATGAGAGGTCAGACAACATCTCCTGTTGTAGCCCAGTTTGATCTCCTTTCTAAAAATGCCATGAACTGCACAAAATGTTTCTCCAACAGAGGTCATCTCCTGTTTCGAAATAGAGCAAAAGTACATACTTTAAGAAGAAAACTATGTGAAGTAGAGCAATGGTGTCTGTATTTAGCCTTCTTTTCCTCGCGCATGCTGTCAAGTCCCTCGTGAACGCTTGAGAAAAAAATCACTCAGCTTCAGCCCTCAAGGTAAACCGGTTTTTAAATCACTTTCATACATTTTGTATGGCAGTTGTATTTGCCTCTCTTCACTTTTTACATGAACAAAATGCCACGGTTGGAAATTGCAACTGTCACAGCAACACATACTTATCAAAACACTTTCATTCCAGCACGGCCTGTAGTTGACAGACTGAATGAGTTAAATAAACCCGGTTGGAAATGTCAGTTTATTTCTTTTATAAAATAAAATACAGATGGGAGGTCACGTGTCTCTAGAGGGTCAGGTGTATGCGCAGTACAAAGCCAAAAGTGTGTGTGTGGGTTTGAGAGTACTTTGTGTCGAAGACTGTGACCTTTCTCCTTGCAGGGAAGCACGTGGAGGTCACGGTCAATGACCGGCTGCTGGTGCCGAACAGCATGATGTGAATCTTTTCTGGAAACCTTCCTGTGTAACTTGCTTGTAACCGCTTGGACGTATCTCTCCATAAACATGTGATTTAAACAAAAACACTTTTATCCAAAGGGACTTACAAGCTATACATTTTATCAGCATGTGAATTGAACCCATGAGTTTTGCCCTGCAAATGCAATGTTCATACAATTGAACCATAAAAACTATATATTACAGTACATGCATATTTGTTTATTCATTTATTATTCATGCATTCTTAACTCAAATCCAGCATCTATGGATATATTTATGGAGAGAACCAGTTAATCTATATACAAGTTAATTTATTTAGACGTTAGAGCAAAAACAATTTCCAGTTCACCCAACTTGCATGTTTTTGGCATGTGGGAGGAAACCGGAGTACCCGGAGTAAAGCTACGCTAACACAGGGAGATCATGCAAACTCCACGAAGAAATGACTCCTGACCCAGCTTGGCCGCACATACATGAATGTTTAAAGTCAAGCCAAGTAAAATAAAATGATATAGCGCTTTATTTAAAGAAGATTTACATTGCATGAAATGCAAAAAAGAAAAGACAGACAATAGGAAATTTATCAAATCAGCAATACCAGCGTTGTGACATTTGCAGTCAAAACCTGAAACATAAATTCTCAGAGAATGCATTTATTACCAATATTGTGAACCATCTGTTTATATTTTCCTAAACCTTTGACAGTCCAGGCATAAGTAAAATATCAGTCTATATTCATGTTTTCTGTTTTAGATGAGGGAAACATGCATGCGTTATGGATGTGACAAAAAACTTCACAACGTACTTTGTGAACGAATGGTCCTTCAAAGAACTTTTATTTTATTTTTGAATGCGCTTTTAGGGGCGGCACACTGGCTCAGTGGGTAGCATTGTTGCCTCACAGCAACCCAGCAAGCAGAAACCAAGACAGTGAAACAATGGCTAACTATAGACCCAATATAGTCCAGCTATGAGTAACACATTTCTACCCAGACGCCATGATTTTACCAAGTAAAATGTGATCTTGCATCAACATTTTTTGTTGATCCTGGAAAAATGTTTTTATCAAAGATACCCCAACCTACCCTTAACTCAAACCCTAACCATTTTTAAACCCTCAAATTAGTGTGAAAGAATAGTTTGAGGAGTATTTCTTAAAAGCCCCTAACCCAATCCTAAACCTAAATCTAACATACACACTAATTTTAATCCTGCAATCTGATTGGTTAATGAAAATGTTGATCCAGGACCAACAATGGTGTTGATCCAGGATCACATCTTACTTGGTAAAATCACGTCCACCCTTCTACCCTAAATAACCTTGAATTTGGTTATACGTCGTTTTTGCCAAAATAACTTGGAGATGATATTTCATCACGTAAGCAAAATCAACAGGTGTTTAGGGTTTTTGCTTCCATTTTTTTACATGCTCTAATACTTTAATCATCGTCTATTCTTGTGCAATGGTTAGACGTCTTTTAGATTTTCACTGACATACTGACACGTTTTTACAGCCTTGTTTTAGCCAAAATTGCTGGATAGGTCCCCTGTTTAATTCTTGGCTTGGTCAGGTGCTTTTACTTCTCCCACAGGCCAAAAACGTGCAGGTTAGGTGAATTGGAGATTACAAAATCCCCAACCGGTGTATGGATTAACTTGTGTACGGAGTAATCAGTTCTCAACATGAATATAGCCATAGCTGCTGGAATGGCATAAAGAATAAAGAAAGAAAGAAAGAAAGAAAGAAAGAAAGAAAGAAAGAAAGAAAGAAAGAAAGAAAGAAAGAAAGAAAGAAAGAAAGAAAGAAAAATGTGCATTTATGAAGAAGAAACAACATTTCTTCGTTATATGAATTCTGAAATTTGCACTTAAAGCGGAATTGAACCCTAGTCATTTTAGCCTGTTATCACGGGTAATTTTTGCATTTTAAATGAGAAAAAAAAAAGAAATTTGCACGTTATCGATTATTAGATTGATAGTGTGTTGAAGTGGAATTTTCGTAACTCTGCTTTTACCGTCTCTGAAGGGGAAATCACCAAAACGATAAAAGATGACTAGAACCTTCGCAGTATGTGGATGTAAGGACAACAAATTCGGGCCACTGGGAGTTTTTATTGTTTACATGAATGCGACTCTCAGCTGACACACCACTAACAGATCACTCGAAAATTTGAATATGCAGCCACTATCGTCAGGAAGATTTGTTTTCAGCCTAGTTTTTCCACGGACTCAGGTAATGTAAAATGGCAAAATATCTCAAACATAATTTGGCTTAGTTGTTGCATGTTTTGTGTAACTACGGTAAACATACGTAGAAAGTTATTATTATGTTTTTGTTATAATGAACACTAGCAAACCAAGCTAACGTTAGCTCATCCTGTGCAGCTGTCAATCAAAGAACTTTATCATCTACTGTCAATCATCTTGCCTCAAGACCCGCCCTCATTTAGAACGTTCAGAATTATGTAGTCGTGCATTTTTCTTCCGGTGATTTGATGACCTGTCAAATCACCATTACTGTAGCAGTTAAAAGCTTTTATTTTTTATATGGAGTTAGTACATTTGATGGCAGCACAATCAACTACATATATGTGATGAAAAATAGTGTTGGAACATAATGTTGTTTTAGGGTGGACTTCCGCTTTAACTATGAAAAAATAATGAAAGCTAAAAATCTTTTAAGCTGCCATTTTTCAGGATCCCAATTTTCAAACTAGTTGGTGTGAAATGATGCTGTTAGAGCATAAATAATACCAGAGAAATATAAAGCTCAAAGATATATTTTTATTTAACAGAATTTGCTTTGCAAGAACTACAGCGAATGACTGGTTTGGACTACAGCCCTCTACTTCCCAGATATATGAGTCAATATTAGAGTTTTTGACTAAACTCCGCCCACAGATATGCAAGTCGCTGGCTAAGCGAAAACGGGTATACCTAAGCTAAGCTTCTGTCGAATCAAAACACACTGGACCAGCTACACAATCAGAAGTCATTGCGTGTTTCTGAAAGAGGGACTTCATAAAACAAGAAAGACATCAGCCCGTTTTAGGACTGCGAAAAAAGCGGTATAGAGATAAGAAAATTGTATGAAAAATACTGCATGTTTTTTTACACACAAACATCAACGCATGTTATATTGTGCACCATAAACACAATAAATACTTTGAAAACACAGAAAAGTTTAAGTTTGATTTTACATAAAGAATTTGGAATAATACACCAACATAGATTTTAAAACTACAAACGATGTGTATGTTTAAAGTGTTCACATTTACACCTGTTTATGATGTTCTCATATTCAAAAAAACTTTTGTCTGTTTCTCAGACGCTCTAATAACATTTCAGCAGTTTCTCTCTCTTGCGATGAAAGTTCAGACTATTTATTCGTGCACATCATTTTTGTTTGTAGCAGAGAAGCGTGCAGTGAATGAATGTGAGTTTAGGACACGTTTTTCGGTCTGTGACAGGGTTTTGTTTTGTTCATTATTTTCATCCGTTCTCGTCTCCCTTGTTAGTGCTGTTTGCTACAACAAGCATCACTACTGCTATTTGAATGAACCTCATTGTGTGAATCCTGCACCGTCTGTGCCGTCACATGAAAGATATATTGAATTGTGTGGCCTTCAGAAGACACGTGAGCTGTTATTTCTCTAATGCTGGGGACACACATAACAACTTGCTGAAAAATGTAAAGATTGGACTCAACACACATAAAAATGCTTTTTACACTGCACTTAACCCTATATTATATTTGTTCTAAACCCTGGGTTAAAGAGCGTTTCAACTTAGAGGCGGGGTTATTCCTAAAATTAACCCATGGTTATGAAATCCTGCTCTGAAGCAGGGTTAGAACCACTTTTGCAGGGTTAACCCAGCAATGCATGCAGTGTGAAACGAAGCGGGGTTATACTGTTATGACTCAATGTTTACCAATGGACAGTCAATCAGAAACTGAAGTGGACATACCTCATATCACGATCTGTCTATTGAAAACACCTGAATTGGAGTAAAAATGACATCCCAGGAAACTTAAAACAGTCAAGAGAGATTTACTTTGCTACCTGCTCTGTCACTAATGTGAAAGTGTGAGACAAACAGGTGATTCTCACGAAATCCAGGTTTAGAAGGTGTCCAGCATCAGAATTTTTAAAAAGCCCTTGAAGCCATTTTTTTTTTTGCACATATAAGATTAAGGTCTGAACTTACTATAACCATTATTTTTAGAGGATTTAAAAAATATTTCCTATAGAATTTTTTACATTATTTAGATTATCATTATCAAAAATTATCATTACCGCAGCATGATATTACATTAAATATATGCTTTTACAAACTCATGTTTTGGTAATGAGAACTAAAAAGTTGTCTTGGTACTATGACAAACAAAATTTCAACTTTTATCTGTAAAGAAAAAATAAGAACTGCTTACCTGGTAGCCATCTTGAGTGTCACAGTCAATTATGTCCCTTCCAACATTTTTTTTTTTTTTTATGTAAGTTCCTTGATGGCTTAAACAATGATTGAAAATTGTTACGGAGGATGAGAAAATTGGTCTTGGACACATTTATATTCCTTATTATTGTCTTTACCAATGATTATCAAATACCACATGTTTCTTTACTGTAAATGTTTATAGTATAACATGCACTGAACCTTTTTATTTTTTTGATTTTTAATTATAAATATTTCCATGTCAAAGAACCAACATCCAGTCATGGACACATTGCGGTAATGAAAATGTCCCCCTTAAATGTGTAAAAAACAACAAAATTGATTTGTATGATGTCATTTGAAATCATGTGCAAAATAGTACATGTTTGTAACTGTATGCTTCTTATTTTCATACCATTTACTTTTTTATCAAAATGTTTCATGACACCTCATAAGTCTAATTTTGTGAGAATCACCCAAACAGTTATTTAAAGTGGCAGCGCGCTATTTTAATTCACTCAGTTTGACACTGCTTTTTATCCAATTATGACTGTTGACACTGCAAATATGCAAATGAAAATGTTAACCCAGGGTTTACAAATGCACAGTGTGAAACCTCAGCTTGTGAATAGGGTTAACTCTAAACCCCTGGTTAACTATGAACAGTGTGAAACATAAAACAGATAAGGATTCTGTTAACCTGGGGTTTAGAAATAACCTGGGGTTAATTATTACCAGTGTTTCTTGCCTACATGATTTTTTATCTGTGATTGTATACAAAGACTGAGCACAACTGGGAAAAACGAGACATGATCAGTCATTATGATCAAATTATCATAAATTATTATTAAATATAGACTGACGTTGCTTTCAGCTAATAAAAACAGAAAAATACTGACATTTTCAGGTGTTGATTGGTTAGGACCGTCTACAGCCCTTCCTTTAACCCTTTAACAAAACATCTGAAACCATAAAATCTGAATGATATCTATGACTTAATTCTGATGCCTAGATCCAGCCCTGATCCAGATAATCATGGATGGACCAATACTTGCATCTTACATCCAAGTATTGTCTGGTTCATTTATTTTACAGATATACTTCCTTTAAATATTGTACAATGCACGTTTTTATTCACTTTTATGTTAAGATTTAAGCAGTACCGGATTACAAAAGCCCTGTAATTTCCTCTGGCCCTGTAACATGAGTGTTGCCTCATCAAAGCACATCATCCATCTGGTATTTGATGGAGCGATTTTCTGCCTCCACCTCTCCGTGGCATCCGATTCTCACCTGCTGTGCACTGAGCCGTGAGTGATGGAGAGACACTTTCAACATCACCTCTGCTGGGACAACCCAACATCCTTACTACCTCTACACAGCCACCAGCCATTACCAGATGGCCACAACACCTGCCATACTCTGTCAACAAAAGGTCCAATTATACGTAAGCCCCTGCATTCACCTTGATATCCCACAATCCCTCTCTCCCACACCTGTCCTCTCACATTATAGCTTTCACTAGTCATCATCCTGCAGTTTATCCCCTCAGAAAGTGATTACAAAACAACGTGTACGCTGGAACGGCTTTGATGACTATCTGCTTTGATGCAGTGTTTTAACACATTGAAAGTTGCTTTGAAAATGCATAAGAGCTGTCTATAACATTTATTGTTTATGTGAATAATAATAAAAAATATTATTTGTTCAGGCAAAATATTTTTTTCAAAACTGTTTGATTTATTTTATTGCTTAAATAATGTATATGAGCTTGTTACTATACTTTGAAAATCTGTCCACCATAGTGGATCCCATTCACTCTTATTTACTGGGCAGGGGCTATCAAACTGTGGATCGGGACACAAACAGTTTTGTCCTATTAATGACAATCATTGGCAACGGTTTTGAAAAGGTATTTGGGGATTGCAATTAAACTTTCACTAAATTGTCAATGATAAATAACTACTTTCTGCAAATTTTTATTAAAACACACTAATTTTACCAATTTTTATAAGATAAGTAATATACAGTAAGTCTCAGGTGTGTCTAAAATGTGTCTGTGAAGTTTCAGTTCAAAATACCCCACAGTTAATTTATTACAGCATGTTTAAAATGCCCCTATTTGGGTGGGAGCAAAAACGTCTTAGAAACGTTTTCATGTGTGTCCCTTTAAATGCAAATGAGCTACTGCTTTTGGTTAAAAATAGATCTGATTCATGTGAATTGAGTCTGGGACAAAATTATCTCTAGCCACATTGAGCTACAAAGTGCTAACAAACACATTTAGAAAAGCTTTTTGGTAAAATTAAGCAGTCAGTCAGTGGCTTTGGGAGGGGCTTTAACAATGTGATGTCACATTAACAAGATAATCGAAACAGCATGTTTAATGAGACTGCTTTGGTCTAATAGGGATTAAACATGAAGGAGAGGTTGGATTTTTTCATTGTAGAGTGGTTGTGTTCACACACTGACAACACACATTTACTGTATGTCCAAACAAATTTTTGCATAATAGGTGTCTTTTAAAAAATCATCATACCTGTATAAGTGGGACGCAGAATGAAAAGTGTGTGAACCACTGCTTTGGCAATGTGATCTCATGAGAATATGTGTGTATTTTTACATTAAGTGTGGTTGCACCTACAATACATTTACTTATGTTTAATACACACTGAAATGTATTGACGTCTTGACAGGACTAATACCTCAATTATTTACGTCTTAACAGCTTTACAGACATATAAATTTGTACTTATTCCTATTCATAAATATTAAAATCTCAGGCATTGGTGTGTCTTACTCATATTAATTATTTGCCATGACACATAAAAAGGTATTTTCTCCAATGTAGTTTTCTCCTATGCAACAATTATTACACCAAAATGCAAAATAAATTCACAAAAGATGTTAATGTTATTAATTCGCTGCAATCCACATTTAAAATTCATACAATTGCGAGGGATACAAATTCAGCCCTTTATCCAGTGATCTTAATCCCATTTCACATCAGCGACATTAAAAGTCAAATCTTGCATTTGTTATCAATTTGAACTCAAATATTGCGCCTCAAGAAGCTTTATGACACATAGTTTTACGGCAGTGATATCAAACGCTCATTCGCTTTTGCGTGCTACTTCACAGATTTTCAACATTGCTGTCTTTCAATCAAAGTATGTTTGAAATTTGCAGCACATTATCACTTTAACTACTTTTGCTTTTGAAATTTTGCAATAAGATATTGTGATAACACTTATGCTTATGTCTGTCTGCTATGCTTTTATTTCTAACATGATTTTAATAAACAGTTTTGGGTAGGACTGTATTAGCGGCTTAAAATATATTTTAAATGATATATTGTTAATAACATTTTCCTACACAATTTCTGTTCGTTACGTTGCTTTTTGTGCTTTAAACAAGCAAAATTATCTGCCAATGGGGTGAGAAAATTTTGCTTAAATTAAGTGTTTAAGAAAATGAAAACTTATTTTTAGATTTTTTTTCTCACCCCATTGACAGATATTTTTGCTTGTTTTAAGTTAAAATGTACTTAAATTGTATATTTTTGTCTATAAACTAGACTTATTTTCTTAGGTCATTTTGCTCATCAAGAAAATGCATCTTCATAAGAATTTTCAGATATTTCTAAAAAAAAAAAAAAAAAACAAGACAAAAATTTTAGAAAAAGTTAAACAGTTAGAAAGTCATTTTTTTGCAGTTTAAAGGGTTTAGGTTTAGTCTGGGGTAGCGTTGGGGCTCTCCTGATTTTGCCAAGTGGTTGATGTCCTTAGGGCAACATTATGTTGACCCTGGGACAACATTTCAATCAACCAATCAGATTTCAGAAATAAGTTTACAGTTTGTTTTAAGTTTAAGCTTAACATTATCAATGAAATGGTTAAAGGGAAATTACAGTAATTTTTATCGTATTAAAGATTTGTAAATGTATATTTTGTGTTTTTGAAAGTTACATATTAATATTACATATTGCGTAACAGTGAGACCAGCCTGGCTTTGGGGAACCAAACATTTGTAGTAACTTTTTTTCAAGGTGTATGACCATAATGTGTCACTTGCAACACGTGTAACCAATGCAAACGAAATATGCAACAATGTTTACATAAAGCAAGGGCGTAGGTTTGCTCCTGGCATTGGTGGGGACATAAATAAAATGGTCGCATTGCAAAAACTGTTTATCACTGTTTACTTGACATAACCAACAGACAACTCAGTATGCACGTTACTCAGTGACATCTGACTCGCCACCCCCGGTGCCATCCCAAATTTAATGTACTATAATAAACAATTCGTTATGTCCTAGAGCCTAATAAACAGTAACTGTTAAAGTCTTTGTCAAAAAAAATCACTTTGTAACATATATGAATCCATATTTACTTTATAACATTGAAGAATATGCAATTAATATTTAATTCTTAATTTAATTTTGCCAAAAAAATCCCAGTGTTGAAGTAGGTATGTATATCATGCTGTTTCCTGAACACAGTTTATTAACGTTTCTGTAGTTCACATTAAATCTTCTTTTCATTAACAGACAGTTAATCAGGGTGAAAAAAATAGTTTAAGTTTAAAATGCAACCTTACATTATGTCTACATCTGTGCAAGTAATGACCACAGTGCAGTAATGTAAAGTATTCAGCAATCATGACATGAATTCATGCTTTTACCATGTTGGGGTTATTTTCTTTCATGGATTAGGGACCCCCTAAAACACCTTACAACCCCATTTATAAAAGGTTGACACAAGTTTGCAACTCCTCAGGTTAACATGGGATTGTCGTGTATTGGTGAAAAGACTGTCCTTGAATCATTATGTGACACAACTTGTTCCGTATTTTGTGCATGAAACAGTTACAGTGGGTATAATAAAACTTTCTTCCTCACTTACCTGTAGCCCGAATAATCACGCGCGTCTTGTTGAGTGAACTTTGGCGCGTTGTACAAAGTGAAACCATCCTATCACACGTAGCGAGTAAAGACATAAAGTGATGTGAGTTAGAGTGGCGGGACTCAAGAAATGCTAATCCAATCATATTAGCAATGTGAGTTACGGAGGCGGGCATTGCAGAGAACGAAAGCTGTTAACTGTTTGTGTACCACATAGAGCGTTATTTTTACAGAACGGGATTGCAAAAGATTTCTAATCTCATTTAAATGATTCCTGAAAAAAATATAATAAGTAAAAAATAGAAAACACAAGAATAAGACGGACATCAGTGGTTATATATAAATACAGATTAATTTTGGTCGAAATTATTGCTAGGGACAATTCAGTCTTCCCTAAATATTGGTAAGGACATGTCCCTAGCGTCCCACCCTAAATCTACGCCCATGACATAAAGTATGCCTCTATAATTAGCATGATACCCTGACACTAAGAAGCCGGGGCCGGATTCACGAAAACATTCTTAAGACAAAAAATAAGAAAGTTCTTAAGATAAATTATAAGAAGTGCGTAAGAATGTTCCTAAGTGCAATTCTCAAACATTTCTTAAGAAGTTCTCAATTTTTTTCTTAAGATTATCTTAAATTTGTGTTTTAAGAATAAAATGACAAGCTTTAAATGAATTATACCCTGCTAATGAGGTAACAATACACTTATCCATTAATCTTTTGACTACCTTGCGATCATTAACGCGATACAAACGAGTGATGCATTAAGACTACCACAGGATGTTATTCGCTGTTGTAACATAGGTCAGCTAGTATTAAGGCGGTGCGGTGCGTAAATATAAATCCATAATGTCCCAATCGGTCCGTCATGCGGGCCGAGCGCTCTGAGTGTGCGTGCTTCACTCTCCGTGCCCAAGGCTTTCGTCTCCCGCGACCCGCGCTCACGCGTCAAGAGACGGACGCGGAGGGTCAAGCGTGCCCGCAGTTTCTGAGCCCTCGACTCACATGACGGAGCGATTACCGGTCCGCCTCCCACTTAGAGCGACTTTAAGCTGTTAAGTAATTTCATAATGAATAGGCTATTACGGAGGAAGTTACATGTTTGCTAATATTATCACTAATACTTATTTGTGTTGTATGACATATTACTGAGTAAGCTATTAAACTTCATTATATGAGTGTTGAATTCCTCTTTAAACTAATCTATGTGAAGTAAACTGATAAAATTGCCATTTCAGACTACAAAATACAACATGTCACATTTAAAACAATCACATTAACTTATAAAACATCTTACATTTTGAGATTTAAGACTACTGTAAGGTTATCCTAACTTTAAGATGTTATTTAAGACAGTTTATTTTTCGAGAATTGGAATTCTTCTTAAGTTTTTTCTTAAGAACATACTTAAGGAAAATAATAAGAACTTTCTTAAGAAGCTTTTTTGAGAATACAAAATATTCTTAACTTTTTTCTTAAGCTTGAATTTAAGATAAAAATGGCAGTTAAGAAGATTTTTCTTCTTAAGAATGTTTTGTGAATCCGGCCCCAGATCTTTAAATATTTCAAACATTTAAAACTGCATGTTTATCTTTTTCTTTGATTAATGATAATCTTTACTTCTTCATTTATTTTCATAGTAATCATTATACTCTTCCACTTCTTTTCAGAGGAAATATCTGCTTTCTTTTCAGAATAAAAATGTCTTCAAACTCACACATGCAGGAAATATAATCTCTTAACACTGCCAAACGCTAGTAACACTAATTATATGGTATAAATGTCACATTGTAAATGTGAAGAGGAGGCATGTGCTAATAGAACCTGGTTTTGAAGAAGAAAGAAAGAAGTCATTAGTGGATAATGATTTTAATTACACTCTCTTTGTCGGCGCTTGACAAGAGGTTTCCCTTCTGCATAATTACACTGTGATTGACATGCAAAATAAACAGGGTCTGAATGACACTGACGGTACGCTGTTGCCACGAGCAACAGGCTGATGGAGGAACGGGAAAATACCTGTGATGAGATGCTAAAAGCATGCAGTTAGCTGCTTTGGGTAAAATGTTTGTTTGCGGTTTTTGTATATTACAATATTAACTTATGTGTTAATGTGTTTTAAATTAAGTATAACAGGATGCAAGTTTATTTTTAAACTTACACACTTTTTTATTTCACAGAGGAAATGTTTTATTTTGCTCGGAGGTTGCCTGTGGAGACTTTATGGAGTTCACAGTTTTATTTTACTCAAATATTGACGTTCTTTCTGATATTTTGTAAAACATACTTTAGGAGAAATTCAAATACACAGATGAGACAGCTGACATACAAAGTGTATACGTATAACATAAATGCACATAACTCATTATTTGTTTATAAAGGATCTGACTGAGATTGTGATTGAGATTTTACATTTACATTGTTTACATTATAGTAGGTGTATTTTGGCAAATAAGTTTGACTTAAAATATTTTCTGACAATTGTCGCTTTGGTTTGGGGTTAGAACAAGTTTGTTACATAAAATGACATCATTACCCAAACCCAACTCTAACCCTAACATCAGGCCACATTGGTTTAAAAAAAAACAAAAAACGAAAAAATAGTATCATAGTAAAACCAATACTTAAAGTGACATCCTAACGCAAACATCAAATCTAACCCCAAACCGAAAGCGACAATTGTTTAAAAATAGGAAAAACAGTTGAGTAACCAATACGTTAAACTGACACGGAAAAGAAAGTCAGGGCGCGGACATGTAAAATGGTGGAAATATGTGACAATGCCACGCAAAACTGAGCAAAATAATGAGTGACCATTTCACTGAAATTTGTGATATCAGGATGATTTCATTCTTGTCTCTCTTTCTTTTACCATACTGTATCAAAGGCTCTATAGACTGTTTCATCGGGCACACGTGCGTTGACGCGAAAAGCATCTGGTCTGTACTTTACATTCGGTTTCAGTTTGTTTAATGGTCTGACAAGTTGCTCAAAACTGGACTTTTAAACAAATACCTCGTCGAAACATTTTTTTTTAGGTTCCTATGTAATCTATATGTTATTTTGCTTGTTATATAAATAAAGTAATTTAAAAGGACTTTGTTGTTATTTATTCTTAGCAGAGTTTAACAGAAGTTACGTGATGACCACAAAAAACGCGTGTTTATGTTGTTACTGCTGAAACCGTCTATTGGGAAGTTGCGCCACTTGTCGGACATGTTTGCAATGCCTCCGGGGAGTTATTTCAATCATATCTCAACAGAAATCTCTAAAAACTTAAAGGCTCTCTAAGCGAATATGTTCGATGTCACTTGTTGTTGATATTTGAACTGTTTTCAAACAAACGGAGCGTAGCTAACTCCTCCCCCTCCCTCTCCCTTCTGTGCTTTCGTGAACGCGACCAACCCCCACCCCCAAATCCTTCTTGGCGTTTATTGGCTGGAATACTTTGTTTTGTTTCGTGGTGCAGGTTTGGCCACTGTGTGTATATTGAAGTTTGTAGAGCCTGGGCTGTCTACAGAGATCGCGTTTTTTTACAGTTTGATCAGTGGTCAGGTAGCAAGCAGATAGTGAGGAGATGTGTGCTGTATGTAACAAAACATGTTTTATGGTCTAAAATGCGTGAATTCGCTTAGAGAACCTTTAAGCCAAAAAAATCACAATTAAACAACGTATTGCTGATCAACACTTGACATTAGATTTTGTTGTTGTGCTAAAAACATCTTTTTCTTAGTCATTTTAGCTACTGCGCTGTATAGAGCTCCTCCCCCAGAGTCTTTATTGATTGATGATTGGTTCGTTTGACTGGTTGGCAGGACCTCCGTCACCAGAAAGGCCATACTGAACATTGCATTGTCCCCTATTTAGGGTGACCATACGTGCCATTCTTCCCGGACGCATCCTGTACAGGATTTCGGGTGTGTCTTCCGGAGGTCGTATTTGTCGACTGCATAGAGGATTGTTATTATTATTATTACAGAAAAGCAACAGTTACATTTTAAGGACTGTATGTCTTATGTTTTTAACTGAATGGAGTATGCCGTCAACAAATACGATTTCCGGAAGACGCACTGAAATCCTGGACAGGACGCGTCCGGGAAGAATGGCACGTATGGTCACCCTACCCCTATTCATAGTTATAAAAGTGTTTGATTTTGTTATATCCATTATCCTTGACTGAGATTTAACAGGTTAGTTAAAGGATTACTCCATTTCCATAAAAATCCAGATAATTTACTCACCCCCATGTCATCCAAGATATTTATGTCTTTTTTGTTCAGTCGAAAATAAATTACACTTTTGTGGAAAAAAATACAGGATTTAGTGGACCTCAACAGTTTACAGTCTCAATGCAGCTTTAAAGGGCTCAAAACAATCCCAACTGAGGGATAGCGGTCTTATTTAGCGAAACAATTGTCATTTCCGCCCAAAAAAGTACTTTTAAACCACTAAACCACAAGAAGAAAACAACTTCTTGTTTTGCACTAGCCATAAATTACGTAATCACTTCGAAAGGTCATAAATCTCGTGCATCACAAGGTTAATGCAAGACATGAGGTTTTTTTATTATAATTTTTTTATGATCGTTTTGCTAGTTATGACCCGTATGCCTCGGTTGGGATTTTTTAGAACCCTTTAAAGCTGCACTGAAACTGTAAACTGTTGAGGTCCACTAAAGTCCACCATATGAAGAAAAATCCTGAAATGTTTTCCTCAAAAAACTTAATTTCTTCTCGACTGAACAAAGTAAGACATACACATCTTGGGTGACATGGGGTGAGTAAATTATCAGATTTTTTATGAAAGTGGAATATTCCTTTAAGGCAATCTGTTCACAGTAGACTTATTTTGTGTAACGTCAGCGTATATTTCAGTGTGATGACAAACACATGAGCTGATGCGAGCAACCGGGGACCCCAGAGCAGACAGCGGGCCCGGCCCTTCTGTTCTGTAAGATCACACCATCACCACCGACTGAATTATTCACAGAGACACAGACCTGGAGTTGAATTATGGATTAAAAACTTTTATGATTACTGAACCCACCGGCTATACGGAAATAAACCGTTTTAATCTGACATTACGATACCAAATGATATCATCCTCCATGGATCACTGGAGTTGCACAACAGTGCCATATGCACACATTGAGTGCAAATACTCTTGTGTATTGATATTTGCAGTACATTAGGCCACAGGCTGTGAAATTGTCCTTTTTTAACAAATTTGAGCTGAAATTTGACCAAATGGCTCTGAGAGTGGTTTAGTACAGGTTAACCTGGTTCAGCCAGTAAATGAAAGTTAATAGAAACACAGTATGTCAAACAGTATTAACAGAAGAAGTCACTGCCAAAAATGTCATCAAGTGATGTCAACAACCCTACACTGTAAAACCTAACAGTTAACTTAACTCAAACCATTTAAGTAAACCGGTTGCATTAGACCATTTAAGTTTTAAAACACATACATTTAAGTACTGTGAACTTGAGTCATTTGCAACTATGCACTTATATTTAATAAGTAGTGTGAACTTATATATACTTGAAATTATATATATTATGTATTCATATATACATATACATATATATATATTTGCCGTCCCGTGCATTTTTCTCGTTCTCCCTAAACCAGTCTGTCACTGGGGTGACGTTGTATCTTCAATACCTATATGTACATGTGTGTGTATATATATATATATATATATATATATATATATATATATATGTTTGTGTATGTACATGTGTATACATATGAATGGCCCCTACGCTTATAGGGTTTTGTTTTTCTTTCTTCATGTCTCGTCCTCGACCCAGAGGACAATGATACAAACAGACCCAGTTCCGGTAAAAAAAGTCAGCACACCTCTGATCCACCGGCTGACCTTCAACGTGATGCCCAGCTGATTCCTGACCAACAACCACCGGCAGAACCCGCTTAACCTCTGCCTAATCTCATTAATCGTTTCAATGTATATATAAATATATCTCCCAAGGGTTTTTCCCTCCTAGGACTTTTTTTACTTCCCGGCTAAGCCTGGGGTTTTTTTCTCCTAGGGTGTTTTTCAACCCGGGGAGGCAGCCTTCTTGGGCTTAACTTAGCACCCTCTCCTTTACGTTACATTAGCAATACGCACGCTTATAATGTTGATTCATAGCCGCAGTTAGTAACATTTATAATGCAGTAAAATAGTATTAAAAAGGCATTGACGTTTAACCTTTATTAATAGACAGCAGTGGGAAATGTGTTTGTGAATAAGTCTATTTGTGTAGTCGCAGAGGAACAAAAAGCGATTTGTACTGATATTTAGGTTTTAAAAACAACCAGAGGCAGAGCGATGAGTCGGTCTTATGTCTAGCAGAAAAGTACATGATACCCGACTGACTTGACACGAGGAAGCAGATCTTAATGGATTTCCTGATGAGACGTTTCTGCCGAAATTAAAATGCACGATCTTCCACTTTTGAGGCCTTGAGTATTTGATCGAATGCTAATTCATTCAGTTTTCATTGCAGTGGAGGTGTACTTGAAGGTAATGGATGTCATTTTTGTGCCTATCTTCAGACAACTCCATTAAGCCAGCTGAGATTTCTGACGTGATGTTTTGATTTGGTCAGAAATCAACGCTTGAAGTAAAAAAGTGTTAAATGGAAAACGCAATTTGCACGGTTTGTACGCATCCGTGATGTTTCTCATTACTCTCAGGTGAATGACAAACGCTTCTCATTTTTGATGCCCCTGGCAGGCTGGCCCACTTTTTATTTTACAGCGGAGGAAAATTAAGCTGTATCACATCAACTTGTAGCACATCAGTCATTTCCGTCTCTATTGTGCCCTGAAGCATCAAGCCCAAAAATCATGTTTTACATTGTCTAACAGATATTTTCCCGTAATATTTCCCAGGGTAGACACAGACTAGCCTAAACATTTACACAACTGAACTGATGAAATGTCTCATATAAAGCACACGCAATTTTTGTAAAAGTCGACACCAACCCTATTTACCTGAAATAACCCAGATTGGTTTATTTGCTGTGGATGTTTACTTTATGTGAACGAGCAGGACCCTCAAAACATGATACTGTACTACAGCCCTGTCAAGTCCTACTGTATTGTGAGCTTTTATGTCTTGTGTTATTCAATTAGTACATCACTGCTTCGAGAGATTTCTTTAAAACCTATTCTTCTGTCTTCTGGCGTGATATTAAATTAAAACTCATTCATGGCCTCACAGACGTGGAGTTTCTTTAACTTTACAACTTAACGCTGCTGCACTTGCTATTATACTGGAAATGTTTGAGTTCACAGCCGTTCATTTACATGCGCTGAGGACCTGACACTGCAGTTTCTATCATCCCAAATTTCCGCACCAACCCCAATACGGAACTAATTACAAGCCGTTGTGCTTTCTCATTTAAACAAATTTACCTGCCTCTGCAAGCATCTCTTATTTCCAAGTTTCTGTTTTGCTGTCTTAATGTGTCTGTAATTAGTTAACATCGCTTCGGGTAATTACAGAGAATAGAAACACACTGAATCAGCTTATGTAGTCCTCTCATTCAGTGTGGAGAAACAAGCAAAGTGGTCTGACAAAACAAACCCGAAATAAGCAACCTGCCTTACTGAAATACTGTAGACTTATACCAACCTGATCTCACGAATTTCCGTGGCATAGTCACGGAATTTTTGGCTCATTTTTCCGTGGCATTCTCACGGATCTCCGCATATTTCCGTGGCCCTGCCACGGACTTTCTTTTCCGTGGCATTCTCACGGATTGGTTACTCAACTGTTTTGTCCTATTTTCTTACCATTGTCGCTTCGGTTTAGGGTTAGATTTACATAAAATGACATCCCTACCCAAACCCAACTCTAACCCCAACGCCAGGCGACAATTGATTAAAGTTTAGAAAATATAAAAGAATACATCAGAAAAAATAGTATAAACCAATACTTAAAGTGAAATACTAACGTAAACACAAAATCTAACCCTAAACCGAAGCGACAATGGTTTGAAAATAGGAAAAAGCAGTTGAGTAACCAATCCGTGAGAATGCCACGGAAAAGAAAGTCCGTGGCAGGGCCACGGAAATATGCGGAGATCCGTGAGAATGCCACGGAAAAATGAGCCAAAAATTCCGTGACTATCCCACGGAACTTTGTGAGACCATGTTGACTTATACATAGGTGCCGATTTCATTTTCTGTCAGTGGGTGCTTCGCACAACATCATGCAATGCTCAGGTTGCTTAGCAATGGCAGCGCTTATTTCGTTCAAGTGCATTGGAAAGACGCGGGTTTAGATGCTAAATATGATGTTGAGCTTATTCATCAAAGCATTGTAGATATTACAACTTGCGAGATCCACCAGTCAAAGAGGATCCCGAATTTTAAAAGCATTTAATATTCAAAGTAATTGAGCATATCCTGTGGATGCTCTGCCATTTCGGTGGGAGCTCAACCCCCAGAGCACCCACGGGATAGGCGCCTATGTACCCATACACACACGTACACATAACTTGGGTACGGTAGGCTGGGAAAAGCAAAATGACTTATGAAGATAATCAAAGCACATGCTTTTGTACATTTATGTGTTTGGCATTTACAAATTTACAAAGCTTTTAGGATTTACTCATAAATGCACTCGCTGGAATTTACACTGATAACCCTTGAGTTGCTAGCACCATGTTTTATCAGATGAACCAATTTTTTTTTCGGCGACTGACGACGCCACATGTGTTTGTACAGAAACTTTCATGTGATACAGAGGTAGTTATAAAACAATGTGCAAAATCTTTGTGGTGGTCAATTTTAATTTTGTGGCGGACTGAGAAATTAATGAATGTATGGGAATGTTTAGCATTCCAACAATGCTCTCACTAGTACAGCAGCAGGCAGCGCAAATATAATGACACGCCTATAATCCCTCTCACTGCAAAATGTTACTTAACTCGATGGAAAGCTTACCAAGCCAAAGTGAGGTGAGCTGACCCGACCCAAACTAAACCAAACCAAACCGTGGGGTACTAAGCAATGGAAAAGCACCAATACAGTTTGTGGTTAATGGACAAAAAGGGATCCTGGCTGTCACTGGGCTGGTACCCATCTTTGCACCCAAAGTGTTTATATTAGTACCTCAAAGGTACATATTGGTACCAAATTTATACATATCTGTACATAAATTGTACATATAAGGACCTTTTTAAAGGGGACTGCCCCAGTGACAGCTAGGGATCATTTTTTATCTTTTTTTCCTGACAGTGCAATGCTTTATGTTAATGAATTATGATGCATTATTATACTGCTTATAATAATAAAACGTGTTGTATTACAAAATCCATATACTAACGTAAAAATATAAAAAAAATATGGTCAATTATTGAAGTGACTCATAAGTTTGTCTTCATAAAACCTTTTTTTTTTCATGCAATTAATGTTTGAATCTTTAAAAATTGGGTCTTTTAAGAAAACAGAAAGCCTTCATATCCAGGTGGAAAAACAAGCTTTCTAAGCTTTGTTTAAGCTGTCCTCACATGCCAGGAAGC
This sequence comes from Misgurnus mizolepis, assembly GCA_025389145.1. Taxonomy (NCBI): domain Eukaryota; kingdom Metazoa; phylum Chordata; class Actinopteri; order Cypriniformes; family Cobitidae; genus Misgurnus; species Misgurnus mizolepis. The sequence goes on along the minus strand of JAIFKI010000025.1, from coordinate 26,962,726 downwards.
GTTCAGAAGCATGTGCCAGCGATAGGGTTCTGCCATGTTTAATAAATGACTTGGCAAAGTCTTACATGACACACGCCATTCAGCTTGGCAGTGGCATCGTTGTGAAATTACTCACCACAGAGGACGGGCCAAACCAGAACCTTCGGTAAACGCTCTGCTGCGAGACACAGAAACTGAGAAGGCCTTTACGACAGGTGTCATAGAGGAAATGTAGTGTATTCAGAGAGTACACTTAACCTTGTTAAGAAAGCATTTCACAGTCAGACGCGAGTCAGCGTTTACATTTATTCTCCTGTGAGACGGAAGTTGGAATCAGGGCTTTTCTCAAAGAAACGAAAGGTTAAAATACAAACGAGTCTCTGTGCTTACTTGACGGATATCAACGATAAGAATAGTGTTTTATTTCCCACACTGCCAGATGTAAATGTTACGTCTGAAATTGTAGATCATGGGAAACTATTTAATCACATTGAGAGCAAAATCTCTTTCTAAAGCACATCTAAACTGATTTAGTGCTTATTTATACACCACAGAGTATTGCCCTAGTTTTCTTTAAGGTACACTACTGTGATGTGATAATATCAATTGTCAATTTTCTTTGTCAGCAGATGCTTCTAGTACACATATGCCCCCTTAGAAAAAGTTACCATGTTAAGCACAGCATCTGCCAAAATATCATATTTATCTACATCTATGCCCCCACAGATTTTAGCATTCAACTTGAAGGGAAAAAGTTGAATTTGCATATTTATTGTAGGTGTTATGGGGTTTACTTGCTGTCAAGTTTATATGCAATATATTAGGTGGGGATTTTAACCTGGTCCCTAGCAGGTTGGGGGAAATGTTTTCATTAGATTTAGATATCATGCTATGCAGACAACATTTAAAGTCACCATAAAATTGAAATGTAATTTGTAATTTGTTTTGGAGTATTGTGTTTTTTTTTTTACAAATGACTTATCTTGTGACCTTCATTATTTTTGAAAAATGTACTGTATGTGCCCTCATATTTTTTTTCAAAAATGCAAATCTTCTCCCCTCCTCAAAAGGATAGGTGTGTTCGAGATCATCCGGCGCTGCGCAGACCGATCGGCGATGTTTACCGCTTGCAGTCGAGGGAGGAGCTGAAGACGGACCCGTCAAGTCGGACACCTGCCGCTTGCCGTATTGACGTGTGCGCTGGGTTTCCTTGTTTTTATCGTGAATGAAGTGAATTAGATTGTAAATTTGTTCAAAACAAACCTTTTAATAAAAAGATGCATTTTACATTGAATATTTTTGTTGCTGTTTATACTGTATGCCCATAAAGATGGCAGGGTGGAAGGGGTCTGGGAAAAGATTGCTGGTATTAGCAAATAACAACACGAACCAACTTCAAATGATCCAATAAGATCTCCATGGACGAATTCAAAATCCAACCCTGCCTTATTTCATTTCAGAAGCCGTTTCACTCGGATATACGTCATTTTTAAGACAATCGCTACTTCCGTTTCATGGCGACTTTAATGGCACACAGTGTATTGAACTAAATCATGTTGTCTTTAACTCATTCCCCATTGACGAGTTATCTGAAAAACTTGTTCCTAATGAGATTTTATGGTAATCTGTAATATCGTGATTATCCACTAGATGGCACTCTTACCCAATTTATAAAAACTGAAGCAAAAATTATTTATTAATTTTAAACTCCGTTTTGATAATCGTTCTGAATCTGATCTCTAAGAAAATTCTTTCACAAAAATGCAATTATTTCAGCTTTTTGCTCAAATTTTTTTATTTTTGAAGAAAAATACCCATATTTAAGTTTATAAACGGAGACAAAAATAAAGATATGATGATTTTTTTTTCATGTTTTGTTTGTTTGTTTGTTTGTTTGAAAGCAGAGAGTCTGTTCTTTCATTTGAAATATTTGTATGAAAATTTCCCTGGAAGTCATTTTGTGAAACTTTTGTGAAAATCACAAATAAAAATGCTGTCAGGCAGTGCCGCTGCTAGCCATTTTGGTGCCCTAAGCATAATTCCTTTAAAATGCCCCCCACCCCGACCTTGAGAATTTTTTTTGTTTGTTTTTGCCAGTTTAACTTTTTATTACCAAACATATAACTTAATAGCAGAAAGTAAAATCTTCACAGCTTTAGTCAATAAACACTACACATAGAAAGTGCAAACTTTTATAGAATAGCAAAATAGAAAAAAATACCAAACTTAAATAGAATAGCAAAATAAAAAATATCAAAATAATCCAGACATGTTTTCAATGTCACTTTAAATAAATTACATTAAATAAACATCAATAAGTAAACAAGAATGCTCAATATTCTTAAATAAAACAAAGATTTAGAAAACTAAGTGTCAAGGTAATGTTTGCTTCATATCATACATGGTGACATTTTAAATTTTTATATATTTAACAGTCAGGAATTGTTAGCCTACCATGTGCACTGACTGCTAGCGTTAATTTATACTGAAAAAGTAATGTATTAACCACCGTCACGTCAAAATAAACCACAAAATAAACTACTGCTCAATATCTAAAGAAACGTATAAAGAAAGTGACAGCTGGCGTCGTTATTTGTAAAATTCATATGCATAGGTAATGTTTTACAGTAAAATCTCAATTTAGCTTGCACTGAAGTTATAAATTATAACAACATAGTTTGCTAACATTAATGCCAGCACAGCAAGTTCGAGGCGCATTACGATTAGCAGCAGCTGGAGCCCATATTTCCCTTTATTAAGGAATGATTAAACATGATGGACTTACCTGCAAGTGATGCACGGGCATCATCCCGCAGTTTCTTATTTTTTCTTTTTTCCGATCATGACTCCTGCTGTCTTTTCGGGGCCATTTCCAATAGTTTACTGTCTGGCCGTTTCTCAATCCGAAGGCTGCAGGCTGCGCGAGGTCGCATATGCAGGCTGCATACGTCATCAAGCCTGGTTTATTTCAGTAACTGAACATTACATTAGCAAGTCATAAGCATATTACAACAATTTACGATGAACTAAGAATAATAGTCAATTTTATCATCGTTAATATTACGAAATAAGAACGTTTTGATCAGTGGCGAAGCCAGAAATGTTTAAGTGGGTGGGCCTTTATAAAACAGGGTGGGCAAAGCATAGAATGTACATAAACTGGGGGCGTGCACAATAAAGTTTTTACGCCCGTGGTGGGCGTATGTTTTTTTTTCCAATGGAAGCATGGCGTTTTTCAAAACAGCCAGCAGCTGTCCATTTATTGAAAAAGCTCAGCTCGTCTATGTAAGTTCTCACACGGCCGTTTAATCACAGTGGACGAAGGGCGGACAAATATCACAACAACCAACCGGCTCACAGGTATCACAGCAACCAAAGTGCTAGGCTGAAAAAACAGCTGGTATTTGGCGTCCTCCAGGCGTTTTCAGCCGCGTTTAAAAACGTTGGTGTGCACGCTACCTAAGCCAAAATTATAAAACCACTTATAAATAACCAACAGTAGCTTGTCTACAGTATATTGGCAGGTGGGGCTGTGCTTGTTTTATACAGTCTATGGGCAGTGCCACACCAAATTATTAATCCACTTGAAAACACAGAACTCAATATAAACTGAATTAGTAAAGGAATTAGTTTTTACGTTATTTACGTTATGTGAACATAGTTCCGAACAATGATTTGTCATTCCTCGTCAGCAAAATGCATGACGTGAAAGCGTCATACGACAGATTCAACAGGTAACGTTAGTGATTTGATTTTACTAAAGAACTAGTTTGAGAGATTGTTATTTAATGAGAAAATGGCCATCAAACAACATGGCGCAATACAAAATTGCATGTGTTGTCATTTAAGTGTACATTTTATTCCAACAACAGTAAATCATACAGCCTATGACACGACACAGAGTCTGCCCCCTTAAATAGTTGACTGGAGTAATACTCCTGACTATAAACTGTAAATAATAATGACACCACTATAAACATTACGAAAATGTCTGAACTCACCTTTAGATGTCCTACTGTATTAGTCTGAGACGGGGCTTCTGGTTAAAGATGGAGAAAGTCTCGATCATAATAACAAAGTCCAATATCTTTGATCATAATATGTCCCTTCGCGCAAAGAAAAGCAGAAATAAATTTCTCAGATGAGCATTTATCATCGATGAGCGTACAGTATGTGGTGAAGAACAGTCTTTGACACAGCATGACGTCATTATCAAAGAAATAAGTGCTCGTTTCATTTTGACGACGTTTGAAAAGAGGTCCTCAGTAATCCAACATTTCCATGAGTGATGTATGTCTCTGTCTCCAAAAGTAAACAGATAACAGCAGATGTCATCGTGGAAAGGCTGTTAAACGCGATGATTTGCGACTCGCTTCAAATTCAGTTCAATCGCGCGTAGGCGGAACTAACAATGACTGACGAATCATATTCAACGTTTCATGTTGACAAGCGTGTGCACCAATAGGGTAAAAGAAAACTGCGAAACTGATTGAACATGCAAACTTGCACTTATATTTTATATTTTAATTATATTTATAATTTTATTACATATATTAAATTATAGTGTGAAAGACGTCTATTCGTAGTACTGTTATTTATTTTTGTTAAATTATTTACACATTTGTCTGGAAAATGGCCTTCTGATTGGATGGGCCACAACTCAAAGTGGGCGGGCCCAGGCCCGGCCAGGCCCACCCGTAGCTTCGCCACTGGTTTTGATGATGTATGCAGCCTGGAAATGCGACCTCTGGAGGTTGCAGCCTTCGGATTGAGAAACGGCCTCTGTCAAACTTCGTCAGGCGCCCGCGCGATCAACCGGCACGGACCATCAAAGGCTGGGGGGCATACTTTCTAGACTAGAGCAATTTAATTATCTCGTTCCCCCTTTTTTGTAACATATACATGGATAAAAAGTGCCTAATAATATTTTTATAGGCTAATGAAATTCTATCAGCATTATAATTTTTTTTCATTAGGCTATTATTTTGGTGCCCTCTCAGCACCTGGTGCCCTACGCACAGCGCGTGATGCGCGTTATGGGAGCGGCGGGGCTGCTGTCAGGCAACTTAAAAAAAGGCTGGCGGGGAATAAGTTAATTTAAGATGAATTTAAAACTGAATCTGCAAAAAATAAATTTCATTATTTTTTTGGTCATGTTTGTTAAACATTATGCACAATTGTTTTAGTTTAGGCATTTGTAGTAATAACTAATCCTCTTGTGTCCAATGCAAGAGTTCTCACTAATGTAACTCAAAGAGCAGAATAATTATTCATGTGTATATTTATAGAAGGCAGGCCGATCTTCTCCTCTGAAATAGATTGAGATAGGTTTTGTTATCCCCTCAATCGAGCCATTAGGTAAGGAGGGGAAAAGGACCTGGTCATCTCTGCAGAAATCAATCAGAGTAAGCGGGTTGAGAGCATCTCTCTGCCCTGCCTCACGGGCCTTCATGAGCAAATCAATTTCCTCTCATTCAGTCCCGCTGCTTTCTCCAGAGGCATCTGCCTGTCAGGAAATCTGCATCTTTCACCTGACAGATTACCATTGACAAAGAGATGTGGGGAGGAAAAGAGAGAGAAAGAGAGAGAAAAAAATCTCCAATTAGACTTTCTGTGTTGCCAGGGAAACCTGCCAGAAATATACAAGATATAAATCTTTTGTTTTCTTTTAATGTGAGAAGACAGATTGACATGTGTTCCAAAATAATATCAAGTCATTAAAAAAGAAGATTACGATTGAGAATATTGACTTACAAAATACAATCAAGTTTCATTTTATTTGATGTGAGATTGTTGTCAGTTTCTAGATACTGTACAGTATATTTACAAGCAATGTTTAACCGGCCAAAGCACAGCCTACATTATTCACTCCTGGATCACACACCGCTGCTTCCACGTTCAGCGTTATATTAGATGTCTAAAGCAAACAACAAACTATGCTAATATAGACTTACAATGTGCTGTAAATCGACCTAAATTTTTTAATTTTAACCTTTACACGAAGATCTGAGACGTCCATGAAAGTAATTAATCTAGGATAGTAAGCATTATGGACGACTTTAAAATGTTAAAGTCAAGATCATCCTAAGGAAAACAATTAGGAATATTTATACTAGATATAGATATAATTTTATCTTCAGTACAATTTCTGGTTGTTGCTAAAGAAAACAAAAGTTTTTAAAGAAACCCATGGTCAGATTCAAGATTTTAAGTTTTTGTTGGTGTGTAAGTGTGTATTAGTACGATATGCAAAAGACACAAACCCCAAAGTAAACGATGATGAGAGTTATCGTCTCCAACATAAATCTCTTTTCTAGGACTACAACAAACACACAGATTGTCGGAAATAGTTTACTTTCTGGGATTGGTCATCTAGACAAGACCGACATTATCATAATTCCTCCCGCTTCGGACTCACAGCCTGTAAAGTTGCATTGCATTGTGACTGAATCTTTCAAACATGGTAAGGAGCGTCACATTTCCGGCTGATGTCAGAGGTATTCAGGCCAATCACAACGTACAGATTAGCTGGCCAATCAGGAACACATCGCTTATCAGATCAATGAGTTTTGTACAAAATCTAAAAGTTTGAGGAAGGATATATGGAGCTACAAAAGCTTTTAACCATAGCTTTTTTTTAACCATAGACCACGCGAACACACAAAATAACGTTGCTTAACAATGAAATACAGTAGGTGCACTTTAATGTTTATTTTTAGCAGGAGCAATAGCGTCTTCAAAATTGTGTTTAGACCCAAGTGTTGTTGACAGGTGGACATCCAGCTCATCATCATTATAACTTTGCTCCGAAAGGAACCGAAGGCTGCCACAGAGTCCAATACAGAGACACAGAAAGCTATTACAGTAGATACAAAGTGGCCCATACAGCTTCAGTTCTTGGCACTGACAATAGCCTTTTTCACACAGTAATTTTGGTAAATTACCATAAATTTAACAGAATACTAGTAAATACAAAAATGTGCACAATGACGTTAAGTCTTTTACCAGTAAGATATCATTCACACATCAGTACTAAAAACCTCAGACGTTTCCTCTAAACTGCCACGCGGCGAGGTTGGTGTTGTGTTGTAAACAATGATGGGTTATGACTTCATATCCGCAGTCTGTGTTTTTTTGTTGGTTTTACTTCTTTGGCAAAGCTGACAGTCGTGCATGGGTACTCTTGGCCAAACAACATTGTATTAGATGACTTCAAACTGAACTGTAAGGAAAAAAGTCCAAAACATAAAACAGTAATATATTCACAGAGAGTGTAGAAGGGACTTGAGCAATTCGACAAATAGATAGTACACTGCAAAAAAAAAATATTTTCAAGGAAAAAAATCTTAGTATCTTGTTTTCTGTAAAAAATATCAAAAAATTCTTAAATTAAGATGCTTTTTCTTGATGGGCAAAAAGACCCAAGAAAATAAGTCTAGTTTTTAGACCAAAAACATCAAATTTAAGTGGTGGTGAGCGTTACTCGCTCTAGATTACTCACGGGATTTAACTTTGTGTCATGCGAATTTTTTGCTCGAGTTGAATATCTTCAACTTTGGTGAAGATGCGTTTGAGGCTTATAGCGCGTGTTTTTGCAGCAAACCTGCCAGCCCTATTGCGTCATTCACATCGCCCCACGTGAGGACGCATCTGATTGCGTCTTTGCATTGACTTTGTATGTAATCTACTCGTGCAAATTGTTGAACTCACATCTGGTGTGAACCCACAGTTCCAGTAAAGGCTGTATGTGTCAAAGCAGTTGACATCAAATCAGTCTTATCAAAAAGTATGCCAGTATAATGTGGTTTTGTGGATGCGTTAAATGATAATATTATACACTACATATACTTCACATGTTTCATTTAGAATTAAAAACAAAAACAAATTATGCCTATATTAATACTGTCCAAAAAGTTATGGTAATACGCATTCAAAACTTTAAACTTTCAAGAGACTGCATTGCATGTGTAACTGTCTGTGTGCAAGCTTCATCTTTACAGCAAAATGAGGTATTTTTTAACAGGGTGTAAAACCAGGCGAGAAAGGCTGAGTGAAATGAGCAGTGAGTATTCATTACGAGAAGACCGAGTCCACAGAAACTGATCGATCTGCTAAATGAGAAAGTTCAGAAGTGACGTCTAAAAGACTTTCAGGTTGAACGATTGCATTTTTCAAGTTTTACAGCAAAGAAACTATGAAAGACTGTTCCAAAAAACAGAGTTATGTCGTTTCCATTATTAACCCTCATGCTCTCTCCAGTTTAACTTTACTGTCTTATGGTCCCAGAGAGCCCAATTATTTACACACTATTTAGAAATCTTAAAATGAACTTCTTATTTTCTCTTTTAATGTGTTTCTCTGACCTGATCAAGACCTATTTGACAGCTGATATTGTAGTTCAACCCTTTGTTGTATTAGAAAGTACTCAAAGACTTTTTAGAAAAGTGCATGCTTGCAATCAATGTGATACTTCCAATAACGCACTGTAGTAGGCTATACAATACCTGCTAAAAACAAACAAATGGCAGGAGAAAATTTACAATATTCACATCAGCCAAAAACAAAAATCAATATTTGCATTTCAAAATACACTGCATTCATTTAGATTTATTACTGAGACATATACATCTTTAAACATAAAGTGTCATTTAAGTTCAACATCGTAGGCTGCAGTGTTGGGGGTAACGCATTACAAGTATGTGCATTACGTAATAATATTACTTTTCTGAAGTAACGAGTAAAGTAACGCATTACTTTATAAATGTACACATTAACTCTTTCCCCGCCATTGACGAGATATCTCGTCAATCAAGAGAAAACACTTCTGCAACTTTTTAAACCCGGAAGTATTGCCCTACGGCAAGCTGCTGCATGTCCGTGTCTGTTTTAAAATCGCTCTGAATGGGATCTCTATGAAATGGAATTGTCTCTGCTTTTTGCTCAAAATGTAGTGTTTTTGCAGAAACCTACCCATATTCAAAAGCTGATTACAAAAGAACCACTGAAGGTAGGATGAAACTTTTTTTTTTTTTTTTTTTTGAAAGCAGAGGGTCTGTTTATATATGTTTATATATTTGAAGAAGAAAATTTTCTGGAAGACATTAAAATTTTGTGAAAATCATGAAAAACGCTGGCGCTGGCTGGCAACTTTTTTTAAAAACGCTGGCGGTGAAAGAGTTAATATTTGAGTTACTTTTAAAAAAAGGTAATGCAAGTTACTTTTTTATTTAATTAATTTGATAAGAATTAGATTTTCAGTCATAAAAAGAGATCAAGCCTCAGCCAAGAAAAAGTAGCGCAAAAGTAACTAAAAAGTAACATAAGCAATACTTTCCATGAAAAGTAACTAAGTAACGCAATTAGTTACTTTTTTGGGGAGTAACTTAAAGGAACAGTATGTAAGAAATTTATATCAATTAATCATTAAATGTGCCTGATATGTCACTAGACATTAAGAAATCATTTTCATTTCAAATATTTATATCACTCACAACAGCGGTCCGGACAGGATATTGTTATTTAAAAAGTGGAGTGGAAGCCCTCAACTGATGTTTATGTTGTCGTTTGGTATATTGGCCACCAGTTGTGTGATTGCAGTACCAGTTTTAGCCACACGTTTTGTGATTGCAATACCAGTTTTGGCCACAATCCTACATACTGTTCCTTTAATATTGCAATGCATTACTTTTACAAGTAACTTTCCCCAACACTGGTAGGATGTGTGTGCACCTCGAAAAAATTTAACAACGCGTCCATTCTACGTGCAAACATTGCAAACACTTTGATCGGTCCACTAAAACCCCTCCCGTCGGGTAAAAAAAATCTGCATCACATTTTTTTTAAAACAAAGATCGGCCAAATAGAGGAGTGATGTAACTCAAACTGCAACACAACTGTTGTTGTCTATTTACCTCCAAAACATAAACAACAAACTGCTTCTTCTTCTTTAGCCGTTTCTCAAAACCAAGTACGCCGAACTCAGACTTGTGTCCTTCGTAGTTCGAACTTGCAAGTTCAGACTCGGAAGAATGAACTCCTGACGCGAAATGCATTCTGGGAAACTTCGCTGTCATAAGTCCACACAAGTCTCCTCTGATGCGTCCTCGATAAAATGGGCGGATCAAGAACAGATCCGGGGTTATCAACTTGGGGTTGATTCGAACTTTGAATTGGAACAGTACTTGGGCCGCGACTGATGACGTTTCACAAGTCCACAAGAACACAAGTACAGACAAGAACGCATATTGAGAAAAGGCTTTTGTTTGTGAGTTTACTGGCCGAGCTGCTTCTTCTTTGGCTGTTGCTTACACGTGTGGATACTGCCTACTAGCGGTCTGCATGTGTAATTGCACCACGACAAGGCTACACCATAGGATCTAACCACAACTATAATAAGCCCTTTAGTAATGAACGAGTTACTGTATAATGATTTTAATAATTCATACTAATAAATTATAATCGGGGAGTATTCACCTGATACCTTAAATGTCAGAAATTCTCTTAGCACCGAAACAGCACATGTAAGACAATGTTTTACATAATTTTGTTCATTACATGCAGCATGATTTTTTTTTTCTTCATCAGAACCAGATGAATTCAATTAGTGAACAAGAAAAAACCCTTTGAGTAAGTCACATACTTTACACAAACAAACACACACTGCAAAAGTGATAAGACATGCAAACACATGAAAACCACCAGCTGACCTTCGGCCCGTGGAGCACACGCTCTCCAACGGTGTGTGTAAATCAATGTATCGTGTAATTGCTCGGGTGACCTTTACTGATAAGAAACTGTGGCTCCCCAAATCTCGATTCTTCTCTGTCATGCTCCCCCTAACTATTCTCTTCTCTTTATACGTCCAATTTGTCTCTGTCATTTTCTCAGACTCTTTCTGTCTTCTCCTCCAATCACACCCCCTGTCTCTGAATCAATCCATCTTTATTTGCATTTCTATCTAATTTTCTGAATTTGAATGAATTTATCTTCATCTTTTCCTTTCAGATCGGGGGCTTAACTGAAATTTGGCTGACACAAATAATTAAGGCAAGCATCATCGCTCATACTGGGGGTGAGAGGTTTGAACAAACCAATAATGCTTGGTTTAAAACTTATGCATGTAATTTCACCTGCGCGATTTCTGTAACAGACATAAATTAATAAATACACCAAATTGCACAGCTTGCAGAGAAGAGGTGGACTGTTGCCTTTCTTATTGAGCAGATTTTTCAACACTATCTCAATTTTACGAGGTAGCTAATTCAAATTAATTTGTACAAATTTGCGGTTATAGGTGAGGTTTCGTTATTGTTTTTTATGATAATTGAACATATTTGCACAATTACAAACTCATAAAATATGTACTAATTCTAGTGAAATCAGGCTGGATTTTTTGGGTGAAATTATCAGACTTATGGTTATCATTAAAAATGTACCACTATTGACTGATATTAATATGTTTATAGATGGCTATGTGTGTGGGGGTTATTGTGAAGACCAGAGAAAGGTTTGGTTGCGGTCTTCTTTTGTCAGGAGATGACAAAATGAGATTGCTTGATTGTCACCACTATGTTCTCCCAGGTGTCCATCAGGCAGTGATTGAGTCTGACCCATGAGACAAGAACCCTGATTACACACATTCATCCAATCCTGAACCTTTATGATGATGATGATGATATAAAGTTGTTCATCTGTAGGCCTATCTCACCATTGTCTGGAGATATACCGGACAACTGTGGCTTCTCACATTTTGTTGCTTTAAAAAAGCTTTAATATAAGAAATAGTTAACCCTCACATTTTACACTATGGGGTGGTTTCCCGAACATGGATTAGCTTAAAGGGCGTTTTGCAGGTAAAATTTTTCAACGAATTTGTGCAATTTGCTTGTTAATAATAAACATTTAAACTGTTATCCATTGTATTTTATGTTGTTGAGTATCACAAAACCCGAAAAAGTATGAAAAAGTACAGCGGTTTGCAATGATTCTCCTTTCCCCACAACGCACTGTATGACGTCACGCTGGGGAGAGAATTTACCAAAGCAGCCTTGAGAGCATTGAGAATGACTATAGAAAGACGAGTAAAGTACAGTTCTGATAGCGCAGATTATTTAGATGGATGGACGGACGGACGGACGGACGGACGGACGGACAGACAGATAGACAGATAGGCTAGTATAGAGAGATAGGCAGACAGCCAGATAGCATAACGTTAGCATATCTTCGTGTAGAAAGTAAACAAACAATTAACATACTCGTGCATGCTGGCTTGAGGGGGTCCATGATCCTGCCTGAAGTGGGTGTAACTTTATGCGATCTTCAGCACAAACGGTTTTGGCAGCATGTCTCTAATCCTGGAAGGTGAGTGAAGCACGTCACATCTGTTCGCGGGGACCAGCGACCCAAACGCACTCACTTTCTTACAGCCAGTAGCAGAATGGCAATCGAGAGAGTCGGGACTTTCCCGGTGGGTCGATCTGATAATAGTTATACGTTTCGAGTTAACAACACCGTCTGGCGGCGTGATGTGCGCCGGTTCCCGCAGCCCGCTGGTCAAAGTGCAGCCTCTCTGCTCAACAAAGTTTATGAAAGTGCTCAACCTGTTCGGCAGGTCCAAACATGTACAGGATTTATAAAAATACGGTGATCAATGAGCGGTTCCTCCTCAAATGGCATAGTCTGTCGTGATGTAAAAAGCCGCCGAACGCCTGTTTATTACAGTATGTATGCGGTCGGATCCGAGTGTGCTGCTGACTGCTGCTGCGTATAAAATGATCGTGTGATTCGTTATAATCACATAAACAATATAACAAAGCATCCTTTTATTTCACAAAACAATATATTTGAGATATTATTTGATAGACTAGTAAGTGTGGATTAAGGATGTTTAAAAATCTCTAGCCTGGTGGTCAGGACATGAATGGATCAAATCAGCAGATTTGCGAAGTTTTATTTATCTCCACATATATCATAAATAATAATTAGCATGGTAACTTTGCAGTATAACACATTATATATTTCCTACGATGTATATATGATTTCCAAATTATATACGCAAGTATTAAACAGCAATAAATGTCTCATCTATCTCTATGGCTCTGGCTGAGTCTTTCTCCACTTCTCCCCAACGTGACGTCATCGCAGAATTGCGTTAAAATAACCGTTAATACCAAAAACGTAAAAAAAGTGGTCTTTAAGACCATTTTTGAGACATTTTAAAAATTATACACATATCTTGAGTGATTTATGTACCCATTAATCGACAGTGGTGGTTAACCTGCAACACGCACTTTAAGCCAGGACTAGACCTTAGTTTAATTATGAAATATAACTAGTTTTAACAAACATGCCTTATTTGTGTGCATTTTGAGGCAAAACTGATGTATTTTATTAGCCTGGGTGCCAGCCGATCTTAGCCCCGCCCACAACATTTTGAGAACGGGAAGATCGGTCTGGAGTTTCTTCGTTGAGGAGCTACAATGCTAGACCCAAAGCTGATCGAACCAATCAAATTGTCAGGGCGGGCTTTATACAATGATGGACAGATGATCAACAGTAACGCAATGAATCACGTCACCAAAGAGCGCGTGTGTTTAATCTGTTTAACGAAATGGCTGCCGCTGTAGAATTCAGATGGATTCTGACATTGAGTCTGTTCTAAAAGATATCGACAGAGCATTGATTTTAAAAGAGGAACAGAGAATTCTCTTTTAGGATCCTCAAGAAATTGGTATCACAGCGATGCAACTCGGCGTGCATGACAAGATGGATATAATTAGCGGTCGTTGCCAGCTTCTTTTCGGAAGCCCGGAATCGTGGTTGCTGAATAAGTGGAGGGACATGCTAGGCTCCAATATTTTCAAGCCAACGTAATGGGTATCGTCATGGATGAAGTTCACTTAACGTACAAATGGTAAGAGATAGTCTGACTGTATGACTTAGTAAATACTTAATGTTGTGATATAAACGAAATGTTTTAAACATAGTAGGTGTTGATGTACGTTCGCTAACTCAGACTTAGTATAATCACAATGTTAGTGTCATTGTAGCGAAATAACTAGCAGTTCGGTCAGGCTGCAAAAGACGTCATTTCAACATACTCCGTTGCTCTGATTGGTCATAGGTCTATCCAATTGAGTGCAGAGGCATTTTTCGGTTGAGACACGCCTCATAATTATAGCTCAATGGAGCGGTATCAGACTCAAATTCTGACTAGAATTGAGTATGGCAACATCAGGCTAGTATTTTATGATATGCCGTTGCAAGTTGTTTTCCGTTTGGACAGCGCTTACATTTATTTTAGTCCAGGACTGGTCTAATCCCTGTCTGGGAAACTGCCCCATGCCCCTTCTTTTTGAAAACATTTGTACTTGAACAAATACATGAACTGTATTTTTAGCTGTATTTTCCTTGATAGCCATTTCTAAGACTCCTGCTACTTCAGGAGGAACTTAAGGTAGTGGCTGTTTGCCTTTCATTCTCGCTCGGCCTGCATGGCTTATATGCAATGGAACATGCCGGGTTGCCAGATCTGCATAACAAAACCAGCCCAATTGCCAGTCAAAACTTGTCTGATAAACGCAACACAAATTACAAAACTTTGATTTTAAAAATGCAATCAACTTACTTTAAAATTAATAGCTGATGAGCATCGAACAGCTGATTTATTTAACTTGTGAAAAAAAACTTCAGCAACAGTTAAAAAGTATATAGTCCAATAAATAGGCAAACATTGTATGATCCTTCATCTTTTACAAAATATATATGTTTATATGTATTCAGACCACTTTACTTAATGATTGTTATCAGGATGTGAGAAGCTTTTTAATCAATGTAATGAAAACGTTTCTGGAACAATCACCTACTATGCCTTTGAATATAATTGGAGAGAGTCTTTATACATCTACAGCCTTGGTCCCTCACTTTATTTAAATGTGTAATGCCTGCCTTGTGAAAAAAATAATTCCTCTAAAAGCTTAGAAAGTAATACTGTACTATATATCTCTTGAGAAATTAGATACATTTTTACATGGTTATATTGTATCATTCATGTCCAATGATTGTCATGTTGTGTGCAATGCAAATTTGATACTTAGGGTTACACTACACTTAAAAACTGTTGGGTTGTTTTTAATCCAGTGCTTGTTAAGGACAAAACACAGGGCTGGGTTAAAATGACCCAATGCTGGGTTGCCTTTCATTCTTGCTCGGCATGCATGGCTTATATGCAATGGAACATGCCGCGTTGCCAGATCTGCATAACAAAACCAGCCCAATTGCCAGTCAAATCTAGTCTGAAAAACGCAATCCAAATTCCAAACCTTTGATTTAAAAAATGCAATCATCTTACTTTTAAGAGTAATAGCTAATGAACATCAAACTGATTTAATTATTTAACATGTGGAAAAAACGTATATAAGTAAAAAAATAATAATAATAATATTTGGCCAAACATGGTATGATCCTGCACCTTTTACAAAATATATATGTTTTTATAAATGTATTCAGACCACTTTACTTAATGATTGCTATCAGGATGTGAGAAGCTTTTCAATCAGCTTAATGAAAAAGTTTCCGGAAAAATGTCTTTGAATACAATTGGAAAGAGTCTTTATATATCTACAGCCTTGGTCCCTCACTTTATTTAAATGTTTAATGCCTGCCCTGTGAAAAATAATACCTCTAAAAGCTTAGAAAGTACTATATATCTCTTGAGAAATGAGATACATTTTTACAGGTATATTGTATCATTCATGTCCAATTGCAAGTTTGATACTTAGGGTTACATTACACTCTAAAAAGTGATGGGTTGTTTTTAACCCAGTGCTGGGTCAGGACAAAACACAGCGCTGGGTTAAAATGGCCCAACGCTGGGTTGTTTTAACCCATGGCAGCAAGAAATTGTGGCTAAAACATGGCAAAATTCGGGTTGTCAGGTTAAGTGAAACAGACATCTAACCATAGCCCAAGAATATATGTGTAGATGCTAAAAATATGTAAAAGAAATGAAAGCAAACACTTTCAACACCTGTTGACTTTGTTTAAATGATGTAATATTGCAAAAATGACATGTAACCAAATTCAAGGTTATTTAACGTAGAAGTGAGTAACTCATACCCAGACTATTTGGGGTGGGGACATTAATGCTTTAATCTCACATGTCTATAGTTGTATTCTCTATATTTGCATTTGTAACTTTTTTGACCCCTTAACAGATCTTGTATCAATTAATTAACTTTAGATTGGATAAAAAAGGGGCAGTTCCATCCTTATGGGTCAAATTTTATCTGAAATGCTGTTTTTCTAAATAATCTTTCTTATGTCTGTTTATATGGTATAACATTAAAGATTTTTGTCCAAAAGGCTGTTATGTGGTGTGGGGCCAGGGTGGGCCAAGCCTCTGATTGGGTGGGCCAGGCCCACTCTGGCCCCCCGTGGAGCCGGCCCTGGCTTGAACAGTTTTGATAAAAGAAAAGAGTTTGCACTCACATACTCTATACATAAAAATTTGCTGAATACAATCCTTACTACAACAATCAATCGCATTCGGTCCATCCTAACATGCACAGTGAAAAGTAATGCAGCAGTATTACATTAATGAATCATAATAAACATATAAATCACAAGAATACAGTCATTATAAATAATCACTTTTGGTAATACTGTACATAAGACAATGTTTGCATTGAGAGACTGTAGATAAATCATACATTCATACAAGTTTTTTGTAAGGCTGTAAGGTTGCATAAAGAACCTTTAACATCAACAGAACCTTACATCACAGAACCTATTGGTTCTTTTAAAAAAATCTTTATTTTTAAGAAGTTACTGTAATCTCCTTATAGTCTTTCAATAGCGAGCGTTTAGCTAATGCACTGTAATGTGATGTTTGGGGAAACACGGGAATCTTAATGGGCAGTTGGCTGATGCTGTGAGTCTCTGCTGTCTGGTGAGGAGAGTCTGACTCAGCATCAATCCACAGCCTGTACACTTCTGTCTGTCAGCACACACAGGCCTGCTTCTGTCCTATCTCAGTACACAGTCACGTAACATCACACGCCTCTCTCTCTCTCTCTCTCTCTCTCTTCCTCTCTCTCCCTGGTGTGTAATCAATCCTGTATTATCAGCGGTCAAAGAGGATGTGTGAGCTTCAGAGGAACAGAAAAAAGAATGCAAGTTACTTTCCTAGTTTTATTTTGGTGTGCGATACTGGCATGAATAGATTTGACTTTGTTTTGCCAAAGCATAATGTCAAATGTAGAAACAATAGTGCAATGAAAAAGTGGGATAAACAAATAAAATAAATCTCAGACGAACATATTGAATGTGTTTTAAAGGGGACATTTCACAAGACTTTTTTAAGATGTAGAATAAATCTTTGGTGTCCCCGAGGTACATATGTGAAGTTCTAGCTCAAAATACAATATATATAATTTATTATAGCATGCTAAAATTGCCACTTTGGAGCTGCGAGCAAACATTTGCAGTTTTTGGGTGTATCCTCTATGAACGCAGACACTGATCTTTTGCTCTGCACTAAATGTCAGTACTGTGGTTGGATACTGCAGATTAAAGGTACATTCACACTATAAGCGACTTTGTCGCTGTGTGTCGCTCGTCTCTTTTAAAAGTGGCATCTCTATATCTGGTTGTCATAAACAAATGAGTAACATCCACTCCAGTAACTGACGAGAGACGGATGACGTGAACTCCACTGCTTCGTTCTCATTTGTAGTCGCTCCTTTATTTGCATAAAGTAAACATTTTTCAATTTTGTCATGCATCTGGAATCGCCCCATACAGTTGCCAACGGTCACTGTCGCCGGAAGTTGCCAAGCTTCCATGGAAATCAATGAGTGCGTTTACATGCACAGTCTTACGCCGATTATGCTTAATAAACTGATAACACGTGGGGTCATGTAAACGCGTAAAACTGTTTTCTTTAATCGGGGAAAGCTCATAAACGGCGTAAGCAAAAACCGATCGGCACAGGTAGTTTTTTGCTCATTACGCCGATTTTGCGTGGCATGTAAACACCTTAACCGGCTTTCTCACGGTTTTGTCCATGTGCGCATGTCTCCGCGTATGAAAGATAAACGTCACATGCGGAAGTAAGCGCAATGTAACGCATAAAAGTCTCCGCTTGACTAAAGCAGTTGGCAGAGAAACTGTTAAAATAGAAGCTCATGTTACATTTACAGGTTCTGTAGACACGAGAAGAGATACACAGTACAGCTTAAGACAGATATGCCGTTGGCTTTTTGATCGACTATTATGTACTATAGGTGGTGACGTCACTGCGAGATAACTGATAATTCTGCAAGTACCATGTAAACGCAGTTGTCTGCATAGCCGGTTTATTGATTTGCATGTAAACGCATGAAAACAGTTTTCTATAATAAGCAGATTTTTGATAGTTATCCGCTTACTCTGTGCATGTAAACGCACTCATTGAGATCGCATCGCTCTGCTACTGCTAGTCTGAATGCAGCTTAAGGGGCGATATTATCCCCTTCTGACATCACAAGGGGAGCCAAATTTCAATGACCTATTTTTTCACATGCTTGCAGAGAATAGTTTACAAAAACTTAGTTACTAAGTTTTACTAAAGCTTTTTTACTTAGTAACTGGGTTGTTATTTTTAACATTTTCTATGTTGATAGAAGCACCGGGGACCCAATTATTGCACTTAACTCTTTCCCCGCCATTGACGATATATCTCGTCTATTAAGAGAAAACGCTTCCCCGCCAATGACGATATTTCCGCAATACCGCTATTATCCAACAGGTGGCGCCCTTCCGCAACTTTTTAAAACCGGAAGTATTGCCCTATGGCAAGCTGCTGCATGTCCGTGTCTGTTTTAAAGATCGCTCTGGATGGGATTGTCTAGTGTCTAGTGAACTGTGTTCTAACTGTGCTTTATATACTCCTCTCTGTACTATAATCATCCAATTGCCCGGCGATCTCTTCAACTAGGCACAGCTGTGCCCAATCGGCTGATTACAGCCTCCGTGAATCTGCCGGATGTCCGGTGTTTCCGTTTTCCGGTCTGGACGGAAACATCCGGGCGGAACCAAAACTTCCTCAACTTTTGGTTCCGCCCTGAAAGATCGTCACCCCGTGACATCCTCCCCCGCCAATGCATTCCAGTCCCTGGAATGCCTTTGAGTAGTCCACTCACCGTAACGGGAAGGGGGTCGGCCTCGATTCTCCCGTTGGGAGCGCCTCACAGGGGAGTCAGGTTCGGCGGGCTCGGGCACAACCTCAGGTTGTCTTTGGGCGGCCGGGGGTTCGGCTGGCTCTGGTACTGGCTCTGGCTGTCCCTGGGCGGCCGGGGGTTCAACTGGCTCAGGTGCTAGCTCTGGCTCTCCTGGGGCGGCCGGGGGTGGTGCTACCACGGGTAGGCCTGGTACCACAGCCCATCCTTCCATCCAGGGGGCCGTCGGTGCCGGTTCCGCCACTACCTCCTTCGCGACCTCGGGATAATTTGGGCAAGGGCGAATCATGTTTCGGTGCACCACACGTTCAGGGCCGGCCTTTCCTTCCGGCCGGATGGTATACACCGGCTGTCCCGGCCTCTGTTGCCTGCAGACTACGTACGGGGTGGTCTCCCAACGGTCACTCAGCTTTCCTTTGCCTTGCCGCCGATTGTCTCGTACCAAGACTCTCTCTCCTGGTAACAAGGGGGCGTCCCGGGCCGTCCGGTCGTACAGCCGCTTGTTCTTTTCCCCTGTAGCCCGTATCTTCTGGGATACCTGTTCGTAAGCAAAGTGCAGCCGTTGGTGGTGGCGCCCCACCCATTCCGTCACGCTCCCTTCCTCTTGGCCAGCGGCCACTCCCAAGACCAGGTCCGTGGGCATCCGTACATGTCTGCCGAACATCAGATAAGTGGGGGCATATCCCGTCGTACTATGAACGCTGTTATTATAAGCTTGCAAAAGGTTCGGTAGAGCACTCACCCAATCGCTCTGCTTCCGTTGGTCCAGGGTCCCTAGGAGCCCCAACAGGGTCTGATTAAACCTCTCACAACAGCCATTTCCTTGAGGGTGATACGACGTCGTATGGGTCTTCGTGCACCCATACAGCTGGCATAATTCTCGGATCACCTTTGATTCGAAATTTGCCCCTTGGTCTGAGTGCAGGAACTCTGGACATCCGAACGTTTGGAAGACGTGCCGCCATAGAGCCGTTGCGGTGGTGTTTGCCGTCTGATCAAGGGTGGGAACTGCCCATGCGTATTTTGTAAACAGGTCGGTGATTACTAAGATGTTCGGATAGCGGTCCTGTGGCCGGCCCAGTGTCAGGAAATCCATCGCCATGATGTGGAGGGGGGCTTTGGCACTCTCGTCGAGATTTAAACAACATACACCTGGGGCAAGCTTGGACCAAGCTGCGTACTGATGCTTCCAGCCCCGGCCAGTAGAAAAACCTGCGCAGCAGCGATACTGTCCGTTCCTGTCCCTGGTGCCCCAGCTGATCATGGTAGGCGGACACCAAGGCTGCTGCTTGATCGGCGGGCACCACGATCTGGCGCACCTCTTCGTCCAGCTTCGGGTCACTAACCTTCCGGCAAAGCACCCCTTCTTGTAGTTCCAGCTTGTCCCACTGTCCCAGCAGTCTTTTTCCCGTCTCTGTTTGGGTCAGCCTCTCAGATGATGTTGGCCGTCGGCCCTGCTCCACCCACATCTTTACCTGACACACATCCTGATCCTGGGCCTGCCTCGCTTTCCACCGACAGGGGTCCCAGCCCCAATTCTCCGGTACCGCCTCCTGCTGGCCTTCTGGGGCCTCCACGGCCCCTATCAGATAGCCCTCCCTCTGGCTTTCTTCTTCCTTGCCTCCCCGGCAACCGGGGTTGTCCGCCTCTGGCAATCGGGACAAGGCGTCCGCGTTCGTGTGTTCTCGCCCAGGCCGATACTGCAGTTGATACTCGAAATTGGCAAGTTGTGCCACCCAGCGCTGCTCCACAGCTCCCAACTTCGCTGTCTGTAAATGTACCAAAGGATTATTGTCCGTAATCACCGTTACCTTAGCACCCCAGAGGTAGTCCTTAAACTTCTCGCTCAGGGCCCACTTCAGGGCCAGCAGTTCCAGTTTAAATGAGCTGTAGTTTGCGTCGTTCTTCTCAGCTGGGTGGAGGCTTCGGCTTGCGTAGGCAATCACCCGTTCTGTTCCCGCTTGTCGTTGGGCCAAGACCGCTCCCAACCCCAGGTTGCTAGCGTCTGTATACAAGGTAAATGGTTGAGTAAAGTCTGCATAGGCTAAGATAGGAGCCTGTAATAATTCCTGTTTCAACCTCTGAAATGCCCCCTCACAGGACTCATCCCAGTCAATCGGGGGTGATCCCCGTCCCCGGTTCCGCCCTGTACCGACCAGCAGCTGGTTAAGTGGCTTAGCGATCTTGGAAAAATCTTTTATGAACCGTCTGTAGTATCCCACAAACCCTAGAAATGAACGTACTTGCCTCACAGTCTTGGGCGCACTCCAATCTCTTACTGCAGAGACTTTCCCAGGGTCTACAGCCACCCCAGCAGCGCTGACCACGTGACCCAGGAACTGGACCTCTCGCCTCAACAGATGGCATTTATCGGGTTGCAGCTTCAGCCCATGTTTCTCCATTGCCTGGAAAACCTCTTCGAGGTGCCGGAGGTGGGAATCGAAATCTGGGGAGTACACAATTACATCATCCAGATATACCAAGACTGACTCCATTAACTGACCTCCCAGACAGCGCTGCATCAGGCGTTGGAACGTGGCTGGGGCGTTGCAGAGCCCGAAGGGCATCCGTTCCCACTCGAATAATCCAAACGGGGTCGTGAAAGCGGTCTTCTCCCTATCGGCCTCGGCCACTGGCACCTGCCAATACCCACTGGCCAGATCCAGAGTGGAGTACCATGCAGACCGCGTGAGACCCGCAAGGGAGTCTTCGATCCGGGGTAGGGGAAAAGCGTCTTTCTTAGTCACCAGGTTGAGCTTACGATAGTCCACACAAAACCTCCAAGCTCCCGACTTCTTCTGCACAAGTACGATGGGGGCTGCCCATGGGCTACTGCTTTCCCGGACGATGCCCCGCCCCAGCATGCCCTGCAATAGTGAGCGTACCTCTGTATACAAAGTGGGTGGGATCGGCCGGTACCTCTCCCTACTGGGTCCTGCATCTCCAGTCGGAATATGATGTTCTACCACCTTAGTGCATCCGTAATCCTCCTCGTGTCTTGCAAACACATGTTGCCATTTCTGAAGGAGGGCTTGGAGTCTTTGTGTCTGCGCCTGTTCCAGCTTTTCCCCTTGCAGGGACTCACCTGCCAGGTGTCTTGGCACGTCCCTCTCCCCGTTGTTCGAAGGGGCTTCCATCTGCGTCAGGGCCACCTCGATGACAGTGGGGCACACCTGACGGAAACTAACATCTCTCTCTTCCCTCACCTGATGGGGTGCAACCCCCGTGAGTCGGGCCAGCCGCTGGTGTCGGTGTAAATGTACTGGGTAGGGGTGGTCATTTCGAACCTTTACAGGGACCCTCCCCCGGTGGACCGCCGCTAGGCCTCGTGCTACTTCCACTTGGGGGCAATCAGCGTGGGGTTCAACCAATACCCACTCTTCGGGGCCAACTCCTCGGGGGGCCACTCTCACCCACACCATGGCCTCACTCCTAGGGGGGATAGATAAAGCATAGCGACACATCACTCTCCCTACCTCTTCTCGGCCTCTGCGGACCTGGGTCATCTGGATCCGACGACAGTCGGCGACTACTCGCTCCCATAAGGGCCTCTCAACAGGGGAGATCCTAGGGCCGGGCTTAGCCCGAAATAACTCCTCCCAACATTCGGAGAGCACGTTCATCCCTAATAGGGCTCGATGGACACCCAAACACCTGTCTTCCACGATGATCACCCCTTTTTGGGGAACTAACACCCCGTGAACTTCTAAGTCCGTCAGCCGATAGCCAATGTAAGGAATCTCTAAGCCGTTGGCGCCCCGCAACGTCAGCCAGGGGGCTTCTCCTCCTTGGGTTCTCTGCTTCCCGAATACTTCCTGCGAGAGACTTTCGGCAAACAATGTCACTTGAGAGCCCGTATCTACCAGGCACTGTATTGTCTTGCCGCATACCTTCACCTCCGCCATTGGGCTATGCCCAACCATCTGGTCTCTTGAGTTATCACGTCTTTCCGGGTCTCCTCGAGGGGTCCCGGCCACACGACCCACTGTGGCCGGTCGTCCTAAAAACCCCCTTCCGATGCCCTGCGAGGCCCACACTGACGGCTATAATGCCCTGGTTCTCCACAACGATTGCAGATTGGTCGCCCTTGGTCATCCCACTCGAAGCGGGGCCGGTTAAAACGGTTTGGGCGCCCCGGTGGCTCTCGGCCCCTCTCAGAGTAGACTCGCTCTCGGGGTGCCGGCCTCGGTTCCTCTCGCGCCCTACCTTGGCGAAGTTCTCCCAGAAGAGTCTTAGATAGTTCCGACATCTGCTCTCGGACATCTTTCAACAATTCTACTCTCAGGGCTTGCTTCCAATCTGCGTGTTCAGGTGGTGCTGCGGTGTTCCCACTTACGGCTGCACATACAGGGGTTTCACTTACTTCGACCTCATCACCCTCCAAGGCCAGCGCCTCCGTCTTTAGGTCTTCAAAGGTGAGCCCAGAGTCCCTCCGAAACTGGACCCTCAGACTTTGTCTCACGGGGCCCTCTTTCATCCCCAGGAGGAACTGGTCACGTAACAATGTCTCTCCGTCTCCTAGCCCATGGTCTCGTCGGGCCTGCAGGCGAGTGAACTGCTCTCGCAGCCTGAGGGCAAAAGCTCTAATAGGTTGTCGGGGGCCTTGCTTACAATTAAAAAATTGTGAACGGAGGACAGCTACGGGGGTATGGTCGCCATATTGCTCAGTAAGGAACTGGAACACAGTCTGGGCGGTGGCTCGAATTGCTTCGGGGGCGGCTTGTACCTCTCTCCGTGCTTCTCCCTCTAGGGAGTTCAACACAAACTGGAGCCGCTGAGCGGCGCTAAGGCCCTGTAAGTCGGCCAAGTACTCTAATTGGGCCTTCCATTCGGTCAGTCGTACCTCCGACTCTGCTCCTCCATATTTCTGGATCCATGGGCTTCCCATGATAATAGATGTGGCACGGGGTGGGGCTGCAGGCCCCGCGTTGTCAGTCATTGGGTGACCTTGGTTACTCAACTCGAGGTGGGGCCCTGCCGACTACGCCAAAATCTGTCACCACCAGGGGCTGGCTATTTTAAACTAAAGCCACGCCCCTTTGCAACTCCCACCTCGAGGAGGTCCCCAAAGCCAACCCAATGACCAGACAAACACGGGAACAGGTAAGTAAAATTTAAAACAAGCTTTATTTAGTTTAAATATTTAAAAGAACTGGGAATTTGGGGAAAGGGGAAATTAAAACTAATAGGTCTCTTCTTCTCCCTCCAGGGAGACTGCAGCCACGGGCAGACAGGCCAAGGACAACAGGGGTGCCAACCACCATAAGCCGGGGGAGAAAGGGAAACGTCAGGCTCCGGCCTGGACCCTGCTAACCGTGGCGCCCTCCTTCTTCCGTCCTGGAGGCAGAATAATTTTGGTGTGACTGGTAAGGAGGATCTCCACTGTCGGTGTACCTTTCCTCGGGTCGGCAGGGGGTCCTCGCCCCACGTGCCTTTACGTTCCCTGTCGTACGTCCGCCCACGTTCTCCTTGTGCCCCACAGATAGTCGCTGTGACACAAAAGCACTGTTAGCTTACACTTGGGGTGTTTCTCACCGGCTCTGCTGCTTGCAGCTCTCTGGGTAGGTATCACGTTACACAGTCTGTTCTCCAATTGTTTCTCCTTGTTCTCCACAGGCGGCCACTAGGACACAAATGACACTGTTACTTGGGCTTCGGGTATTGCTCACCGGCTCTGCTGCCTACAGCGCTCTGGGTAGGTATCACGTTCACAGTTTGCTCTTCAATAATTCACTCTCGTTCTGTTCTCTCTCCACAGGTGGCCGCTAGAACACAAAGGCACTGTTGCCGAGACTTCGAGTAATTCTCACCGGCTCTGCTGCTTACAGCTTTCTGGGTAGGTATCACGTTCACAGTTTGCTCTTCAATGATTCACTCTCGTTCCGCTCTCTCTCTACAGGTGGCCGCTAGGACACAAAGACACCGTTACTGAGACTTCGAGTATTTCTCACCGGCTCTGCTGTTTACAGCTTTCTGGGTAGGTATCACGTTCACAGTTTGCTCTTCAATGATTCACTCTCGTTCTGCTCTCTCTCCACAGGTGGCCGCTAGAACACAAAGACACTGTTACTGAGACTTCGAGTATTTCTCACCGGCTCTGCTGTTTACAGCTTTCTGGGTAGGTATCACGTTCACAGTTTGCTCTTCAATGATTCATTCTCGTTCTGCTCTCTCTCCACAGGTGGCCGCTAGAACACAAAGACACTGTTACTGAGACTTCGGGTATTTCTCACCGGCTCTGCTGTTTACAGCTTTCTGGGTAGGTATCACGTTCACAGTTTGCTCTTCAATGATTCACTCTCGTTCTGCTCTCTCTCTACAGGTGGCCGCTAGGACACAAAGAAACCGTTACTGAGACTTCGAGTATTTCTCACCGGCTCTGCTGTTTACAGCTTTCTGGGTAGGTATCACGTTCACAGTTTGCTCTTCAATGATTCACTCTCGTTCTGCTCTCTCTCCACAGGTGGCCGCTAGAACACAAAGACACTGTTACTGAGACTTCGAGTATTTCTCACCGGCTCTGCTGTTTACAGCTTTCTGGGTAGGTATGGTTCTCCTCCGTAGGTCAACAGAGGGGCGAAGGTCACACACCACCTCACCGGGTCGAGCGCTGCCCTATCTCCAATGCCCATAGGCCGATCGATTCCTAGACGGGGGCGCCCTTTTCGTAGAGACCACGGGGCGGCGGACCCTTTCGCCTCTGACTCTGCGACAAAACAGACACAGGTAAGTTCACACCACGAATGTTTCCAATGGTTTACTCACGGTCACGGACAGCTCTTAGTCTGCGTCCCTTCGTACTCCGAACAGCACACTACAAATAGTAACAGTAGTTTCTGAGGTCGTTGGCCTCTCCGTCCTCTGCCCAGTGGAAGAAAATGGATGATGCGGGGCTTCGTCTACAAAACACACAGCAACCCACAGCAAATACACAGCACCACTCCAACGTGAAAAGATTTATTACACAGTCTCACTCACCACACTATAAGTGCACCACAACAAGGGAAGCGCCCGGTGTCCTCCACTGCGCTTGGGCTACGATAAGGCGATGGGAAATACGACCACAATAAGTCTCGTTGCGGCGGCTGTTTGAATGTGTACTTCTAACGGCTCGCCCACCACACTCTTGTAGGGGTAGGGCCGCCCTCCTTCTCCTGGAGGTTTCCAATGGCTACACAAGTTAATTTTTGCCAGTTACTCCCCACAAAAAGGGTATACTCACGGCGGATAGCCTTTATTTACGTTGTACCAGACGGTCAATTTTCTTCCTGCTTTACTCCTTCAGTATTGGTTAGAACAAAGTTCCTTCTTACCCATAGGACTTTCCTGTTTACTCCAGCAGGTCCACAATAAAGACTGCAACGAGAGAGAGAGAGAGAAACACAGACAGCCACCACGTCCAAAAATGAGCACAGCTCCGTTTCCCAGCACACACTAAGCACCTCTAACTGTGTTCTAACTGTGCTTTATATACTCCTCTCTGTACTATAATCATCCAATTGCCCGGCGATCTCTTCAACTAGGCACAGCTGTGCCCAATCGGCTGATTACAGCCTCCGTGAATCTGCCGGATGTCCGGTGTTTCCGTTTTCCGGTCTGGACGGAAACATCCGGGCGGAACCAAAACTTCCTCAACTTTTGGTTCCGCCCTGAAAGATCGTCACCCCGTGACAGGATCTCTATGAAAAGTCAGTCACAAAAATTGAATTATTTTAGATTTTTGCTCAAAATATGGTGTTTTTGCAAAAACCTACCCATATTCAAAAGCTGATTGCAAAAGAACCACTAAAGGTAGGATGAAACGGTTTTTTTTTGTTTGAAAGCAGAGGGTCTGTTCTTTCATTTGGTATATTGTATGTTTGTTTATTTAAAGAAGAAAATTTTCTGGAAGGCATTAAACTTTGGTGAAAATCATGAAAAACGCTTGCGCTGGCTGGCAACTTTTTTTTAAAAACGCTGGCGGTGAAAGAGTTAACATGGAAAAAGTCTGATTTTCATGAAATGTCCCTTTAATTTTTTTTTTTTGAGGAAAATTAGATAATAAGCTATGCATATTTTCTTAATGCTAGCCTGAAAGTTTATCTGGTTTGTTACGACATTATTGCAATACAATCTCATGGCAATATGTAACTACATTACTTTATAGAGTGGCTAATTCGTGTGATCTTATTAGTATACCAAGTTTTTGTATAATCTACTTTCGCTCCAGTTTCGCCCTGGGTCTTTATTACTGCAGTACTTCTTTATGGCTTTGTATTATTCACATTGTAAGAATTAATGTGACTTAGATGGCTCAAAAAATGGCTAAAGTAAAATAAATGAGATATACAGTGGTATAGTAAATATAAAAAGAATCTGCCAGAGGCATAAATGTAAAAATAAGACTAAATGCACCAACGATAATGATAATAGCGATAGTCTCTCTCTCTCTCTCTCTCTCTCTCTCTGAAGTGAAAGTGCCTCATTGGCATTAGCATTGCTGGTATGAGAGTGTTGATTGCATGACTTTATTGGCATCTCTCTGTTTCATCCTGGCTTTTAGAGCAGTGGCTAAATTAATTGCATTAATGCACCGGTCCGGCTGTGCAATGCTGAGTCTGAGACACAGGTACCAATCTCAGTAGAATCGATTTCCAGCTGTCAGGACGCCAGCTGCGGAGAGCAGATGGACCCTGATGCCTATTCCTCCAACTTCCTGTTCACTGTGCTTTGTGCACAAATCTAAATACCCACGTGGGCACTGCGTCTGCTGTCCAAATCTGTGCCCACATCAGACAGGTGGGCATAGACACAGGCCTGGCTAACATAAAGTGAAATAAGTGACAAGCAGAAGTTTCTTCATTTATTTTTTACGTTGTGCTGCATCTGTGGAATATGCAAAATGCACCTTGAGTAAAGCAATGGTGTTGTCCATATGTTCAGTTGAGTAATTTAAAGGCCTTGAGAAACAAAGGCAAGGTTTTTACATCCTTATGGGCCACACATCTGTCAGTCTGGTATAATGGTGTTATGTCGTATTTTGGGGTGAACTTGTGCTGGGGATTACATTTGGTACCAGATTTAAGTTAAGCACTGCAGGTAAAGATTAAACTTTGTGCCCAAAACATCATAACTGGACTGACAGATTAGACACTCTAGAATTAACTAACTAACGAAAAATGGTACTAATTTACAAATGCCTGCCTTCGGTTGGATTTATAGCTTCATGTTATTAACAGTAAAAGTCCACCACTCGGTCTAAACCGTTTGGTCAATGGATTAAGTCAAGCATTACAAAATAAACAATGCCCAAAGTATTTTAGGTCTTAACATAGTTAATAAGGATTTATGCGCTGTTACATGTGTGGGATTTTTTCTGTTTTAATTGTATTGACGCACCTGCCTGTGATCACCCAAGTATGCAAGAGGTGTTTGTCTATTTAATTAATTGTTTGTTGAAAATGTAATATTGTTTAAATATGCCCAACTGAACATAAGTAATGGATACTTTGCATAAACCTGAATTATAAAAAGCATTTAAAGCTTCAGTCATGTTTTCGGCTAAAAATAAACAAAAGTCAAGTTATTTGGCAAGTACATATAGAATCAGTGTCTCTTTGCCATACTTTGATTCACAACGGTGAGCTTATAGTCATAATTTATAAATGTAAGATGGAAAGGCATGTCTAGTTTAGTATGGCGCCTGATATCAATCATATTAAATCTCTGATAGTCAAAATAAAAGTAAATACCTAGTAAATTATTATCAAAGATATTTAAATGAGCAATAATACCATTTATTATATTATATACTTCATTTTTAATCATTTTCCAGTTTGGTGGTTTCTTCGGCGTTCATGTAGAGGTGCTTACATTGAAAAGTGTAATGCTGCGTTGAAAAGTGTGGCGCGGTAGACGCAATTCCGCCTAGACGCGGGAATGGTGCGAATTGAGCGTTGCCGGGGAGTTGAAAATTTTGAACTTTGGCGGAAAAATGCACCGCATTAACCAATCAGGAGCTTGCTCTAGTAGCTCCTCCCATGACGCGAATTTCCGCGTGAATGTCTCGATAACTAGAATTTCACGCATGGCTTTCACGCGTGAATGAAGCGAGTAAACTCAAAATGTTCAAGCGGCAAACTAGATGTGGTAGATGCGAATTTGACATCTCAAACGCTGCTGGTGTGAACACAAAGTTACAAAAAAATTTTTTTTGACCCAACAATTAAAACAACCCAGCATTTTGGGTTGAAACAACCCAGCATAGGTTACATTACAATCCAACGGGGTTAGTCTTGTCCCTTTTTGACCCAATGATTGATAATTCAAGCTGTCGGGTCAGATTTCATGGGAAATGTTTTTCAAAGAGTCAAGAAAACTATAAGTGCGTAAAGTAACCTGCAATTTTATGTTTTAAACAGAGGTGGCGATAGAGATGGAAATTTTGCAGATTGCAGCGTTCAGAACAAATTGAACATCAAAATTTAATGATTTTACAGGAATAACTTTACACACACACACACACTAAAAGTATTATTTTTTTTAAACCAGCCTATGTTAAAGCGATAGTTCGGCCAAAAATGATATTAAACCCATGATTTACTCACCCCCAAGCTGTTCGAGTTGCATATGTCCATCGTTTTTTAGACAAACACATTTTCGGATATTTTTGAAAATGTTTGAGATCTTTCAGTTGATTAAATGTAATGTTACGGGGTCCACCCATAGTCCACGACCTTCAAGTCCAAAAAAAGTGCGTCCATCCTTCACAAATTAAATCCAAACGGCTCCAGGATGATAAACAAAGGTCTTCTGAGGGTAATCCGCGCGGTGTTGTTGTAGAAATATCCATATTTAAAACTTTATTAACGTAAATAACTACCTTCCGGTAGCGCCGCCATCTTAGTCACGTCCGCATTCAGGAGAGAGTATTAGCGTAGTGTACGCACTTTTCTTAGTGACATATAACAAATTCGGAGGGCGGGGGCACAAAGCAGCAGCAGAGTAGCCTCCGTAGGCTGCGTAAGCTCTCATCCTGAATACGGACGCGACTAAGATTGCGACGCTACCGGAAGGTAGTTATTTTCGTTAATAAAGTTTTAAATATGGATATTTCTACAACAACACTGCGCGGATTACCCTCAGAAGACCTTTGTTTATCATCCTGGAGCCGTTTGGATTTAATTTGTGAAGGATGGACGCACTTTTTTTGGACTTGAAGGTCGTGGACTATGGGTGGACCCCGTAACATTACATTTAATCAACTGAAAGATCTAAAACATTTTCTAAAATATCCGAAAATGTGTTTGTCTGAAAAACAATGGACATATGCAACTCGGACAGCTTGGAGGTGAGTAAATCATGGGTTTAATATCATTTTTGGCCGAACTATCCCTTTAAATTACTACCCAAGTGGATGGGCCCTTTTTGACCCAAAGCTGGGTAAGAAATAACCCATCATTTTTTAGTTTGCAGATATCGGATTAGACTGCAGATTACTTCAATTTTTGTCCATATTTGTCCACATTTTCAGCATCCTAGAACTGATGTTGTGCATTATGATAAAAAGTTGGGGCAGTTCGGTGCTTAACCTATTTGCCAGAACACTCAACCATCAGAGCAGAAACAGGACACCATACATTTTGTCACAAACATGCACATCAGTGGTCTTATTATACCTAGCTACTGTATATACCAGGTGTCTCCAACCCTGCTCCTGGTGAGCTACCATCCTTTAGGCTTTAGTTCAAACCCAGCTCCAACACACCTGTCTGTAATTATCAAGCAACACTGAACACCTTTATTAGTTTCTTCATGTGTGTTTGATTGGGGTTGGAGCTACAATCTGCAGGATGAGGAGCAGGGCTGGAGACCCCTGGTACTGTAAGACTAAGTCTAGACTAATAATTAAGCGATTATAGCTAAACATTATAGTTCTCCAATCTCTGGCACAAAGGTTAAGTGCATTTATGTGGGAAAATCTAACCCATGCTTTATGACTGACATTCTGTAATGTATTCCAGTAAGAAGTGAAGAGCTAAATACCTGAGGCCAGTTGAACAATTAGGATTAATAAGAGAGCGGGTAAATTAAGAGAGAACAAGAGCGGCGTATTCGCCAAGACTCTTTATTATAACGTACGGCTGATTTGAAAATCGTTTCCATGAATTTGTAATGTCAGCAGATGATATTTACTTCAAATGTCAGCTAGAGCGAGTAGCTGTTGTCACAAGAGTTCATGTTAAAGAAGTTAATTTGACACATTAGCAGTGTCTGTGTGGGCAGAACCGACCGCAGAGGAATTAACACTGTGAGGTTTTCATAGCACGACTGACCTTGAGTTCATCTAACAAGATCAAACCACCAAATTGGATCTGGATTTCACAGTTATATAAGGCTCAACGGTGACCGCCCCTTTTTTAGTGGCTTGCATTCTGAATTATTTATTTTCCTATCCGCATTTCAGAAAATGAATAAAGAATCCTACATCTAAAGCTCTGAGATAAATTAAAACAATTAAGTCAAAGCAGAAAGTGATAAAAAAAAATGGAAATAAAAAACATGGAATTTAATAATATTTAAGACTATATTTACAGCAGATGTGTGTATTTTTTCAATATTATAAAACTTTATTCTATCACACATTACTTAAGACAATACGACAATTAAGACAACCATTTAATCAAACCAGTCTACTGATTTAATGCACAATGGCATGGTATAAATAAAACATACTGTAAAACATATACTATTGCTAGTTCTCGTTTTGGTTGCTATCAATAGCTAATTACAGATATAAGGCTATGTTTACACGTGGGCGGCTATTTTCATAAATGGACATTTCAACCTCTCCGATTTCAAAAATAATATTGTGCACACATGTCAGTTTTCAGAAAAGTGTTCATTTACATGTACCCGTGCATATATGCCATCAAGAGAAGCTCAAGCCCACGTAAGCCAATCACCAGTGGTGCTGGTGGTTACGGGGACTGGTTCTTCGTGTTGGAGTGATGAGTTATTGCAGTAGGTGTTCGATGACGTCAAAGTACCGCGAGAGCGATTCGAAATGATACCCCTATGTGTGATTTCGCAACTCGCTCTCGCGGTACGTTAACATCATCCGCCTGTCGGTTCTTGCAGCCCCGCATGTAGTCGAACATGCATAAAATTGCTGACCTCCGAGCACTCGTCTCTGCTCCTCGACATAATGGAGCAGCTGTATTTGCAAATACAAACACACAAAATGAGTTTGCACGAACATAATGTGATCATGGAAGCGTTCAGAGTAGCAGTCTCATGTAAACGTAGGTCGCACTTTTGACGTGGTGCGAGCTCTGGCACATAATGTGAAGTTGGTTGCCTAAACATCAGTTTATCTCAGTGTACATGCAAGCGTGCAAACGAGGGTTTTCAAAATATCCACTTTGGCCAGAGTTTTTAAAAAGAATCGGTTTCAGAGGTGAAATCTACGTTTACGTGTAAAAGAAGGGCCCAAACAAAGGTAAATGTCTCAGTTTTTCAAAATAACCATGTACGTGTAAACATAGCCTTAAGTGTACCACAGCTGTTTATTTTGTATTTACTTATGTTAGACTGCAAACTCATAAACAAACCAATAAAAGTACATCACAACTTCTACCTCTATACTATATGTACTATCCATATATTGCACTTAAACTGTTTCATCGCCCTTCCGAAAATTAAAGGAACAGTATGTAAGAAATTTATATCAATTAATCATAAAATGGCCCTGATATGCCACTAGACATTAAGAAATTATTTTCATTTCAAATATTTATATCACTGCCAACAGTGGTCCGGCCAGGATATTGTCATTTAAAAAGTGGAGTTGCAGCCCTCAACTGATGTTTATGTTGTCATGTTGTGTATTGGCCACCAGCTATGTGATTGCAGTACCAGTTTTAGCCACAAGTTTTGTGATTGCAATACCAGTTTTGGCCACAATCCTACATACTGTTCCTTTAACCATGGTTTAAGTGTGGTAAAAGTGTGGTAACCATGATTTTTTGCTATATTAATTACTATCATCAAAACCAAGTTTTACTACACAAACCATGGTTCCCTTTCAATACGGTTCACTTCGCATTGCGTCAGTTAGCTGACGCTATGGGGGGGGGGAACTCCTGTTTACTCCGTGACTGAAGCCTATTGGTTAACGTCTGTACAAAGTACAGACCAATGACGTTTGAACCCGCGCGCGGGAGGAACGCGTCCCTATATAAGCGCGGTTCAATCGTCAGGAGCTCATTATTTTCTCCTTCAGCGCGAACCTCTCGCTGCTCCGAAGAAAAAGAAGAAGCCTTACCTCGCCGTTGACAAAAGCCCTGCAGCGGAGTCCAGGCCTAGCGTCTTCCCCTGCCGTTTTCCGGCTGAGAACCGAAGATAGCAGAGTCCAGGTCTAGCGTCTTCATCTGCCGCTTTCCGGCCGAGAACCGAAGATAGCCTTCGCTTGCCGTGGTACGAGCCCTGTGCAGCGGACACACGCCTGACGAGGTCTCCCCTGCGGCCGCCCGGTAAGATCAATATTTTTAATATAAAGCTATAAGCTAAAAGAGCAGGCGCTGTTGTAATAGCGTCCAGCACAGCGGCTCGGTGAGCCTCTCTGCTATGAATTTCCTCCGAGCGCGTTACCGGTCTGGCACCTCCCACGCCGGGACCGCGCTTATGCTTTGGTTGTCTTATCCATGTTTTGTGCTCCCCCTGCTGTTCCTCTCTCGCCGGGATGAACACACGGCGAGCCATGAGACTAGATGGATGCATAGACAAGCACACACGGACTAACCCCCCCTGTGTTCTGTCACACCGCAACCGTTGATGCTTACAGAGTCCCTTTGCTCCTCTCACATTCAGTGGCGAGATCTCTGGCACATATATTAATCCCCCGAGTGCATCGGGTGATACAGTCACGACGCATGGCTGTTCTGTCTG
Organism: Misgurnus mizolepis; assembly: GCA_025389145.1. Lineage (NCBI taxonomy): Eukaryota > Metazoa > Chordata > Actinopteri > Cypriniformes > Cobitidae > Misgurnus > Misgurnus mizolepis. The sequence continues at coordinate 26,928,602 of JAIFKI010000025.1, read as the reverse complement.
TGTTGCTGCTCCCCTCTGCCGTTCCTCTCTTGTTGAGATGAACAAGCGGGGAACCGTAGACCTGGATAGATGCATACGACAAGCAAACACGGGTGGTCTGCCCCTGTTTCTGTCATAGCACAGCCACTCGTGCTCCACGCTCGCGGAGTCCCTCGCTCCTTTCCCCACAGTGGTGAGGTCTCTTAACGGCTTAGCTAGCACGCGGTATTACGGCTCGCTGCCTCTAAATGCAGCTGTCCAGTGTTCAACGATTACAGAGCTTCATGCCCCTCCCCTCATGGAGCGGCGCGATCTCATTCGTCTGCTCGATAGGGCCGATTCGCCGCTATTGGAGCACCAAGAACACTCATTATAAGAGAGCTTCATGCCCCTCCCCTCCTGGAGCGGCACGATCTCATTCGTCTGCTCGATAAGGCGGACACGCCTCTATTGGAGCGCTAAAACACTTATTATAGAGCTTTACTGGCCTGAGCCGATCTCACTTCAGATAGCTCATTCTTCGTCTGCCTGGTAATTTCTCTCTGGTTTAGACGGAATCAGAGGCAGAACGAATTTGTTTATAATATACTGAGGCCCGAATACCTCCCTTTATTCAGTCCCGTCCTATATCAGTGCGCTGAATATTGGTACATTCTTATATATATATACCCGGTTTTTCTGCCCTTTTAATAAACGGCAAAACCGCAGGCCTCACGGCAGACTTCCTCTCTGCGATGGGTTCAGTCTGACATTAAACCACCTAGACATACTACCCTGCTCCGTGAGCCGTTCGGTCACCGTCACTACTGAGGCTTGTGCACCTGAACGGCTGAGCTCTGGTCTCCGCAGCACAGCTGCATCAACAGAGAACGAAGCTGTCTGGGAAAAAAGGGGTTATGTCGCGCCTCGGCTGGACTGCCCTGAAATGTTTTCTGTGTGCTGTTTATCCAAACATACTGTGTAATACTGTCGGCTATGCGATCTCACTATAGTGGCGAACGGTATTTAATTCCTCTAAAAAGAGTAATTTCCGTGCTTACTATACTGTGTATTGACACCCACGGTTGTACGGTGTCTCTAAACACTTTATCGCCTGACTGACAAGCATTCAGTAATACGCACACACGGCCCGCTGTCCATAATTCTATCGACGCTAGCCGAAAAAACCCCGGTTTGGCCATATACTGTGTATTGACACCCCACGACTGTACGGTGTCTCTAACACCTTTCTGCCAAATTCGCTCGCAGCCCACCTCAGTTTCTCCGCTACGATGCTGATGGCGCAAATGAGCACGGTCTTACGGCTGTTATTCTCTCTTCCTAGAGGAAGGACAGCCTCAGACTTTTGCATGGCTCCAAGCGTTTGAATCGCGCCCTCTCCGGACGGCCACTCAAAGGCTTACAGCCAAGCGGTTTATGACGTTTTTCGGCCATATAGCTGATTTATATTAGCGGATCCAAAGACGTTCACACCTCCGCTCCAATACTCGGAGATATTAAGGGTAATATCAACCTCAAGTGAGCTTGCTACCCGCCACAATAAGTTTCAAAGCTTAAAGCGCGCGCACAGTCAGACGCGCGCGGCATCTCGTTTAAGACTGGCACACGTACCCCTCTAACGAGCCTCAGAAAGCTGAATATCGTGGCATTCTGTTCATAAGTCCACTTCAGTTTGACTAAGCAAAGGTCCCGCCCCGAGCTGACGGCCGGGAAGCTTGCTTAAGTTACACACGGCTGCATAAGTGCTGTCATTACGAGCTAGCCCAGCATCTGCTGTGGGTTGAACACGCTTTACGACGGCAATCAGCCTTCGGCGCGTGGAACGCCGTTTGTCTCATATAAATCACCTTGTACTGTGAATACGGTACATTAAGAGGATGATTTAGCACTGCAGCACTCTCGACCGTGTTATTGTGATAATGCGGTCGGGCAATCTACGGTGGTTTCATTATTTACCGAACCAGACTGAGATCTCGCCCCCTGAACAAGCTGACGAGTCATCTCCTTTATAAACTCATTGCATCGCTTTATAAGCTATGTTCAATCAGAGTGATACGCATCTCATGCTTAAACTACCAATATTGACCCATTACGATGGGCGTGCGGAGATGGCATCCGTGGGACACGACCTATTACGTGCCTTATGACACATTGACACAAGCTGCTAGGACCCCTTTCACGAGGCGTCCTTATGCAAAGTCTGATCCATTCTGTCTAGTGACATTTGAAAGTCAAAACCCCCCGCGAATCGCCGGTGGAACACTTTTCTCCTCACTACAGAGGCACGGCGGCTCTCTCCCCTACCTATATCTATGTGGCCGTGATAACAGCGAACCACGCTTTTACGACCGACCATTCATTTAATTCACAAGCCTGTCATCTCTCAGATGCGGACGGCGGCGGTAACAGCGAACCATGCTTTTACGGCTGGCCATTCACTTTATTCATAAGCCTGTCATTTCTCAGATGCGGACGGTGCCAGAGGCACAGCGCTCTGGAACTGTCCAAGGTCCTGTATGACACATACGTCTGACGTACATCAGACGATCAGCTGTTCATCTGCGTCACAGATCACTCACTAGAGCACCTGTCAATACAGGCTATTTATGGATCGTTGACGTTATCAACTCCCGTGACAATTATGCTCACTTGTCTTAGAGCATGGGCATGGTCTTAGAGGTTTCTCATTTGCCGGCTGGCTGGTCCCCACCGTCCACGTTGTCAGTTTACAGCTTCGACATCCCTGCTTCGCGCACTACTGAGGTTTGTTGCATTAAAGGTGCGCCCATTAGCTCACCTGTATGCACGATATGGTTTTTAATTATATGCGTCCACCGTGCGCTCAGAGAAGCTCACATGTACACGCTATAACATTCTGGTATACAATAAGATGCGCTTGGGAAAGCTCACCTGTATACACAGCTGTGTTATGCTTTGTGACACATACATTGTTGTTCATCTGTGTACGTTCACGGTGCGTTGGGTGCCGACCGTTACGTTCATCAATCATATCTGTACACATTCACGGCGCGTTCTGTGCACTGATTTATCTATACGCATTCACGGTGCACTGAAGAGTTCACCCGTGTGCGCACAATTTATTATCAGAACACATGACGGCGCGCTCGAGAATCTTGCCGGCCTGTGCATTATAACACTCTGATTCATCTATATGCATTCACGATGTATTCAAGTGTTCACCTGTGCCCGTGCAATTTATAGTCAATACACAATTACGGCGCGCTTGGAAAGCTCACCGATCTGTGCACTATAATACTACCTATATGCATCCCGATGCGCTCGAGGGTGCACCTGGGTTCACACTATTGTGGTATCTGTATAATCCCACGCTACGAACCGTTCTGCCGCATATTATAGTCAGATCGGCCGTTCGTGAGCTGCGCAGATCACTCACTACGTATGTCTGTTGCTAACAGTGGTTATTTAGATGGATCGTTGAAACCATCGCACTGGCTCACGCCCCTCTATGAGCTATGTCCTATATAGAGCCCACTCTGTGCGAGTTTGGCTTCTTCATGAACTTGGTCTACAGGGGTATCTATATCTATATTTGATATCTGCTACGCGGCCGGCTGGTCTTCGCCGTCTACGTTGTCAGATTGTACAGCTTAGACGTCCCTGCCCTACGAGCGCAGGTTCTCTCGGCTCAATCATGCACGCTCATGCGTTTTATGTGTACACCACGGTGCGCTCAGCGAGCTCACCAACGTGACTCTGAATTTACTTATCTCGCACAGCCGCGGCGCGCTCGGTACCTCGCCGTCTTGTGCTATGTTATGTGCCCCCGGTGCGTTTAAACCCCACCGTGTGCGCGTCAACAATTTATATGGTGCTTACACATTTGCTTTTAAAGCTGTGAATATGCCGGGTATAGGGCCACACGCAGTGTCTCTCCGGTAAGGCACTTCAGTACGTTGTGTATGCACGGCGTGATGGGATTACGTTCCCCCATAGCGTCAGCTAACTGACGCAATGCGAAGTGAACCGTATTGAAAGGGAACGCTTAGGTTACTCACGTAACCCCGGTTCCCTGAAATAACGGGAACGAAGCATTGCGTCTCTTGCCGTGCTACAAACGTCTACGCAGCGAGTGTTATTCGGCTGCGCGCTTCAGTCGAATATAATGAGCTCCTGACGATTGAACCGCGCTTATATAGGGACGCGTTCCTCCCGCGCGCGGGTTCAAACGTCATTGGTCTGTACTTTGTACAGACGTTAACCAATAGGCTTCAGTCACGGAGTAAACAGGAGTTTCCCCCCCCCCCAATGCTTCGTTCCCGTTATTTCAGGGAACCGGGGTTACGTGAGTAACCTAAGCGTTTTACTATGGTTTTTGAATTCCATGGTTGACACAACCATGGTAATTTTGTAGTTACTATGGTTTTACTACAGTTACCATGTTTTTTGGTTTTAACTGTAGTAAAACCATGGTTAATTTTCGTAAGGGCGGATGCACATGTAATGAAGTGATGACGCGTCTGGTCGGAACTTTACTTTTCTGTTTGTTTAATGGTTTGACTAGTTGCTAAACTAAACTCTTGAACAAATACCTTGTCAAAAATAACAAATGTTTTGGTTTCCTAGGTAATCTACGTGTTGTTTATTTTGCTTGTTATATAAATAAACTTCTTTAAAATTACTTTGCTATTATTTATTCTTAGCGGAAGTTACGTTTTTTCCATGAAAGCCGCTTGTTTATGTTGTTACTGCTGAATCTGTAGAGCAGAGGCTAAAAAAAGTTTTTTTTTAATGAAAAAAGTAATTTTCAGACAGTGATACCAGGTGGAATTTTGATCAAATGCTAAACAACTTCTGTATAATTTCTATTTGAACATAAGTAGCACATTGTTACTCTTGACCCTGTCAGCTAGGACAAAAGTAAAACAACAGAACAAGATAGCTTTTTTGTGTTACACTTGTTTTTAGTAAATATACATGACTATGACCTTGTTTATATGTAACAACAAACATATTTTGTTTTTTATCTTTTCAAAAAAATATTAAATTACATTTTCATTCAAAAAATGTCAGTTTCATTACATTTTTCAAAAGCGACCCAACAGTACAATTTTGAATTGTTGAGAATAAAAAAAAATCAACAAGTATGTACACCATAAAAATGTTATTAAATCAAATTAGAATAATATAAATGTTCAACATAATGTAACAGTATTAGCAATTGGACAAAAGTAACAATTATTACTTTCGTCCCGACAGGAACTTTTAAACACGATTTAATTTTTTATTTTGAAAAACTCTGAGAAGTCAAACTTCGGGATGTGTTATAGCACTAAATAACCTTTAGATTGAACAGTACTGTAACACATGAAACCAGAAACACAACACGTTATAAGAAAAAAATAACATTTTAGGAATTTACTTATCATGGTTGAAAACAGCTTTCTGGACCTACACGTGAAAAACGGTGAGGAAATAATGCAATATTTGTAAGCTTTGTCAAGGTTTGCGTGCTAAAGATGTTGTCATAGTTTGAAATGCAAATGTAGTCAGGGCTCAGAGAAAATCACTTTGTTACTTTTGCCCCAGTTCTCCTCTATTATAACACTAAACTAATTGATTCATTAATTAATAGGTAGCTAGCTAATGTTAGCTTGCCTCCACTAACCTTAAAAAAGACCCATTGCTCTGGAGATTGATGTGATTTCGATGGTAACAGCAGCATTTGATTGACAGCTCTTACTTGAGGATTATGGTTATTGTACTGTAGCACTTCAGTGAGCATTATGCAAGTGAACACTTTAAAAAAATGAAGCTGAAATTACACTGACTTGTTTACTGCAGACAAGTATAAAATTGATAGTGTTCTTATGTTCTTGAACGGTTTATACAGGTACTTAAATATCTGAACAGCATTATTTTTATACATCTATCAGTGATCTATATGAAGAAGAGCATCAGTGTAGCCGAGGGCCCTTCAGCAGCGCTCTGCTACTGTATGTATCATATACTCAAACTGAATACCTGAGATTATGAAACAGGTTTGTACACTAAATGGCCATTGTGATACTCCATGTGAGACATACTTTTGTTTCGACTAATTATATAAACAGAGTGCTAGTAATTTGTTATCTATTTTGAACACTACAACTAACCAAATCCAACCATATAAATTTCCTCGAGATACATTCTGCCTGCAGTGTTTACTACTGTACACAAATTGACAAACCATGAATCCAAGTCAGATGTTTATGAATAATTACTGTGGCAAATTAAAATGGCAAGTCAGTTATGCAGAATGTGTTTATTTAAAGCATCCATGAATATATGTGGCAGCTTAAGTGGATGCAAGTGGATGATCAAGGCTGCTAACAAAAACATTATGTATTTATAATTCAAAGTAAGGATAGCCAAGAATAAAATAATTGCTTTACAATCATAGTGCCACAAATAAAGATTGCCTAACTGGTAAACAGACAGAATCGATGTATAGATGGATGGACAGGCAAACAGACTCAGAAACAGATAGAGAGACGAAAGACCGAAATACAGACAGACAGACAGACAGACAGACAGACAGACAGACAGACAGACAGACAGACAGACAGACAGACAGACAGACAGACAGACAGATCTAGATAGATGGATGGATGGATGGACAAACAGATTAAAGATCAGACAGTTTCAGACAGACAGACAGAATCACTGGATGGATGGATGGATGGACAAAAATACTAAAGAACAGACAGATACAGACAGACAGTCAGACAGACAGACAACCAACCTCTATGGATGGTACAATGGATGGATTGACAGGCAAACAGACAGAGAGACAGACAGTTAGACAGATAGACAACATTGGATGGATGAATGGATAAACAAACAGATTGAAGATCAAATAGTTTCAGACAGACAGACAGAATTAATGGATGGATGGATGGATGGATGGACAAAAGACTGAAGAACATAGAGATTGACAGTCAGACAGACAGACAGAAAGACAGACAGTTAAACAGACAGACAGACAGACATACATACATACAGACAGACAGTTAGACAGACAGACAGACAGACAGACAGACATTCATACAGACAGACAGACAGACAGACAGACATACAAACATACAGACAGACAGACAGACAGACAACATTGGATGGATGTATGGATGGATGGACGGATGGACAAAAGACTGAAGAACATAGAGACAGACAGACAGACAGATAGACATACAAACAGACAGACAGACAGACAGTCAAACAGACAGACAGACAGACAGACAGACAGACAGTTAGACAGATAGACAACATTGGATGGATGAATGGATGGATGGACAAAAGACTGAAGAACATAGATATAGACAGTCAGACAGACAGACAGACAGACAGACAGACAGACAGTTATACAGACAGACAGTCAAACAGACAGTCAGAAAGACATGTATGCATACATACATACAGAAAGCTAGACAGACAGACAGACAGACAGTTAGACAGACAGACAGATGGTTAAACAGACAGTCAAACAGACAGAGAGATGGAAAGACAGAAAGACAACATTGGATGGATGAATGGATGGATGAACAAACAGATTGAAAATCAAACAGTTTCAGACAGACAGACAGACAGAATTAATGGATGGATGGATGGATGGATGGATGGATGGATGGACAAACAAATTAAAGATCAGACAGACAGACAGAATCGATGGATGGATAGATGGATGGACAAAAAGACTGAAGAACATACAGAGACAGACAGACAACATGTATGTATGGATGGATGAACAAACAGACCGTACAACAGATAGAGACAGACAAACAGACAGACAGAATTAATGGATGGTGGATGGATGGATGGATGGATGGATGGAAAAATAGACTGAAGAACAAACAGACAGACAGACAACATGTATGTATGGAGGAATGGACATTGAATAGGCAAACAGACAGTGTATGATGGATTCATTTGTAATAACTTGTCATTATAAAGGGGGGTTGGTTATTTAAATCCGCTTCTACCTTTGTTTAAAATGACCACCTGAGTCAAAGACATCAGCGATGAAATGACTCCTCATTAAAATGCCACTAAAAAAAAAGAGATGAGCTCATTATAATGCTTTCACTGCTGCCGTTAAAATATCAGGGAGTGACAAAACCTGCTGCAGTAATGCGACAGTCCTAACGCAGCGCTCCTGGCCTATGGAGAGTTTTGACCGCTCATTCTCCAATGCAAACAAGGGCACTGACTGCCCACCGTGACCCCGTGAACACCAGGGGCGATGGGAGCGGCATCACAATCTCCTGCCACAGTCAGCTAATGAGAACCAGGGCTAGAAAATACCCACACAAACAATGATGCTGATGAATATGAGCACAAACAATAAAAGCGCACACACGAGCACAACGACACAGACGGACATTGAGAAAAATAATTAAATAGCGCACACACACCTGCTTGATCCGCTGGCAGCTCAGAAAACAGAAAAAGCCCCTTCGATTTTTCCAGAAGGGCCGCAGTCAGGCGTAACTGCTCAAGATGGGCGCCTGTTACGGTGCCAAAAACTCTTCTCTTTAAACACAATGCTCTCTGGGAGAAAAAATATGGAAGCAAATAACAGAAGATAAAAAATGTATGTGTACCTCTACCGTTATGACACAGCAATGAATATAAAGTATGCTACTAAAGACAACAATTTACTGTGTAAAGATTTATAACCTCCCGTTGCTGAAATACGTTTGAGGTAGCAAAGGCAACGTTGTGAAGTCGATCGAAATAAAACACACCGACCATCACTCTTTAGTTTTAAATATTTAGTATTACTAACTTTAGCCTTAGATGATTTTTATTCCTAGCTTGCAAGACATGATAAGCATCACTATACCACAGCACATTTAAGTACATTTAAAAGTTTTGTATGCATTGCGGTGATGCTGGCACTGTGAAACCGGTGAGTATTAAAGTGACCAAAAGTGCACATCAGGATCAGACAGTTTGTCATTTAAAACTGCGACTGTGTCATGTGATTTATCTGTCTGCTGGTCTCTGTCATCACAGGGCTGATACATCAGTAACTCTAGACAGAACCGGTTTGTTTCTGTCAGAAAAAAACTTTATGATTTACACAGGGATGAAGTCTAAGATGGGAAAACTTTTCGCTGGCATTTATTTTGACATGTACATTGTTAATAAAATGTTTGGAACACAATGTAAATAGTTTTTATAATAATAATAATAATAATAATAATAATAATAATAATAATAATAATAATAATAATAATAATAATAACAATAATCACAATAATAGTGATGTGCAGATAAGAAAAACATGTACACTTTGTTTAATTTATACTAATTCAGTGCCATGGTATGTTTGCCGAAAGTGTGTCATCTGTTACCATTTCTGTATGGTACAACTTGGTTGATAACTAAGAAAATATTTGTGTTAAAGGGGCCATGGCATGAAAATCAGAACTTATAACTGAGTGCTATAATTGGGTCCCCAGTGCTTTTATCAACGTAGAAAATGTGAAAAAGATCAACCCAATAACTTTTTTTGTAAACCATTCTCTACAAGCACATGAAGAAATAGGTTGTTAAAATTTTGCTCTCCTTATGATGTCATAAGGAGCTCTTATTATAATAATACCGGTCCTTAATCTGCATTTTCCAACCACAGCACTGACATTTAGTGCACAAAGAAAGAGAGAGAGAAAAATAATTTACAGCACAATCAAGTTTCAATTTCAACAAACCACCATCATTGTGATCAGTGTTTGCACTTAATCAGCTAATTTGCATTTTAAATGCCAACCCAAAATGGCACATTTTTGCTCATACCTACAAAGTGGCAATTTTAACATGTTATAATAAATTATTTATATGGTATTTTGAGCTAAAACTTTACAAATGTAACACCAAAGATTTATTTGACATATTAAAAAAGTCTTGTGACATGGCCCCTTTAAATAAAATGCACAATTGACAAATACCATATCAACTATTCCTCTATTACTTGGAAAATATATGGAAAATAAGCAGCAGATTTTTCATCTTGTCATTGCCCTTCAGATGACACATCACGGTCCATCCACTCCTATCATATTTACAGACAAATGACCCATATTGAGTTTATGTTATGTTGATGCAGTGTGTTGATTTAGTGCCAAGCAACAAAATAACAAATTCAAAAGAGCATTATAAAAACATAATCATAAAGTACTATAAAATACTCATTAAACTCGATGAGCTGTTTTCTATGTTCTAAAACTATTCAATTATTTTTTTATGCATTAAAAGTAGTTTTTTTTCTTAAAATCTTTATCACATCTGTGTTCACATAAATTCACAAATGGTTTGTTAACCTGTGTCATGGCTGGTTTGACTTCCTATATTCAACATAAAAATGTGTGGGTTTTTTAAGCAACACTGTAAAAAATTTGCTGTAATTATGCAGCTGGTTGCCAGTAACTTACTGTAGAAGGTAAAGACTGAAAATGTTTCTTGTTCATTTAACTTTGAACAAACTGTTGCCAGTAAATAACATAAATGTAAAATCTACAGTTAGTTACTGGCAGCTAGTTGCCAGTAATACCCAGTAATACTGTAATTTTTACAGAATTTTTTTACAGTGAATGTTGGATAAATATTGGACAGAACGCACTGCTGGGTTAAAATTGACACAATGCTGGGTTGTTTTAACCGAACTGCTTGAATAACAACAACCCAACATGGGGTAATTCTTAACTCAACATATGTTCTGTCCAGTATTTACCCATTATGGGTTACAAATAACCCAGACATTTTAGAGTGTTGGAAACAATCACATGCTTATTTTCCCATTTTACAAAATACTATTAAATGTGTAGAAAGACATTGGAAGGAATTTTGTGTTTAGAAATATTTTTTATGAATTTTATCTCCAATATATGCTTCTAACAGATTTTTTACAATGTATCATATTTCAATTTGACTTCAAATGATGTTCTCAGACACATTTATAGATGGCTGTGCCAAATATCCACTGACCCCAGAACTTCCCCTGGCATGAAGTAACTTTAGGTCTGTTAGACTTGAAAACGCACTCACATGTAAGATGTCTCCACAGTCACAGCTGGAAGCCTAATATTTATCACACCGGTCCACTATATAGCTAGCAGGGGCGTTTCTTCAGAGGGCATCATTACACCATCCATGCTGTCATTCATTTACTGTGACCTGAGGAAAATCCTGTTAGACAGAGCCAAGATCAAGCAAATGATACAAAGTGGATATTATTATTAAATCAACTAAATCAAATCCTTGTATTTAAATCAACCCATAGGAAAGATAAAAACAATCAGTTTTTACTGATCAATAGAAGATTGTACTGTATACATTTTTGAAATATTTATTTGCATACTTAATATTTTTACATTTCCTTTTGGCGATATTATAGTAAAATTAAACAGAAAATATTTTACTTCCAAACACAAATCCTACAAATGTTTCATCTTACAAATAGACAAAATACCACCGGTTAACAACTTTTAGTTTTAAAACATCTCAAACATCCATGTTAATATTACAGCCCTGCATAAGAAGATTTAAAACAAACTAAACTAAAAACTTTGAAATAATAAGCATTTAATCATATTAAATAATTTAGTTTTTCAATGAATGTGCGTCCTCTTAAAATGGTCAAAATATCAATAGTGAATTTAGTTTAGTTTTACATCATTAATGCACTGAATTATTAAATGTGTTTAAATATATATAAAAAACAGCAACAAGCTCAATTAGGTCAGTGCTAATATCTGCATTGATGGATTGAGGCACATCCAGCTGAACTTAACCCTAACCCTAATTCGAAAACAAACCTTTAGAGTTCTGGAGCTCCAACAACATTGTGTTTATCAAATCGAAGCTGAATAACAAGGTTGTATTCCAAGACAAGATAAGAAAAATCAAGAGAAATGAGTGAGCACATACATCAGCAGGAGGAAACGCTTCATAACACCCTACAAACTGTCTAAAAATCTTAAAAAACACTCAGAACATCAACCAACCAGCAGCCATCTAGCTGTGCCATAGCAACTGCATCACTGCAACACTTCACCCAGAACCCAACAAGAAAAAGTGACAACAAGGCAAAATGAGTGTTCCTGATGCTGAATTGGTAGAGCGCTGTTTTAGGGTAACCGGTCCTCCTCACACTCGCCTGATTAAGACTCGAACCGGTTCAGTTTGGTATGGGAGTCGAGCGCTCTAACAAGGAGGTTAAATGCCCCTAGTGTCTTTTGTTACAGCAACTCTTGAAGTTTACTTTACTGCAGAGCTCTCACTAGCTGGCCTCCATTACATTCACCCACATATCCGGGTCATGGCCCCAATGTAACAGGTCCTACTCGCATCCATCTGGAGTGGAACTCAAACCGTTCCAGTCTGGAATGGGAGTCGGACCCTCTAACAAGGAGGATAAAGGCCATAACTTCTTGTGTCTTTTGCTAGAGCACCTCTTGAGGATTAATTTACTGCAAAGCTCCCACTTGCTGGCCTCCGTTCCACTCACCCCCCTAAACCTCACTCCTATGTCCATGTCATGGCATCAATTTAACCAGTCCTACTCCCACCTGTCTTGAGCTGGACTCAAACTGTTCCGATGTGGACTGGGAGTATGACGCTCTAACAAGGAGGCTAAAGCCATGACCTTTAGTGTCTTTTGTTAGAGCACCTCTTGAGGTGTACTTTACTGCAAAGCTCTCACTAGCTGGCCTCCATTACATGCACCCCCCTTAACCTCACTCCCATTTCTGGGTCACTGCACCAATGTAACTGTCCTACTCGCATACATCCAGAGTGGAACTCGAACCGGTCAGGAATAGGAGTCACGGCGCTCTAACAAGGAGGCTAAACACCATGACTTCTAGCATCTGTCGGTAGAGCACCCCTTGAGGATTACTTTACTGCAAAGCTCCCACTAGCTGGCCTCCGTTCCACTCACCCTCCTAAACCTCACTCCCATGTCTGAGTCACGGCACCAATTTAACCAGTCCTACTCCCACCTGTCTTGAGCTGGACTCAAACAATTCCGGTGTGGCTTGGGAGTATGACGCTCTAACAAAGAGGCTAAAGGACCTCTAGTGTTTTTGACCTCTAGTGTCTTTTGTTAAAGGCACCTCTTGAGGTTTATTTTAATGCAAAGCTCTCACTAGCTGGCCTACGTTACACTCACCCCCCCAAACCTCACTCCCATATCCGGGTCACGGCACCAATGTAACCAGTTCTTCTTGCACCCATCCTGAGTGGGACTTGAACTGGTCCAGAATAGGAGTCGGCATTCTAACAAGGACGCCGAAGGCCATGACCTTTAGTGTCTGTTGTTAGAGCACCTCTTGAGGTTTAATTTACTGCAAAGTTTTCACTAGCTTGCCTCCATTACACTCATCCTTTTAAACCTCACTCCCATATCTGGGTCATGGCACCAATGTAACCGGTCCTACTCCCCCCTGTCCTTAAAAGGACTCAAACCATTCCAGTCTGGAATGGGAGTCAGGCGCTCTAACAAGGAGGCTAAAGGTCATGACATCTAGTGTCTTTTATTAGAGCACCTCTTGAGGTTTACTGCAAAGCTTCCACTAGCTCACTCCCATTTCTGAGTCATGGCACCAATGTAACCGGTCCTACTTCCACCTGTCTTGAGCGGGACTCAAACCGTTCTGATCTGGACTGGGAGTATGATGCTTAAATAAGAGGCTAAAGGACCTCTAGTGTCTTTTGTTAAACTCGGGACTCAAACTGTTCCGGTCTGGAATGGGAGTCAGGCGCTCTAACAAGGAGGCTAAAGGCCATGACCTCTAGTATCTTTGGTTAGAGCACCTCTTGAGGGTTACTTTACTGCAAAGGTTTCACTTACACTCACCCCCCAATCCTCACTTCCTTTTCCAGGTCATGGCACCAATGTAACCTGTCCTACTTGCATCGGTCCTGAGTGGGACTCAAACCATTCCAGAATGGGACTCGGACACAAGGGTGCTATATGACTTCAATCATCTGTCGCTAGAGCACCTCCTGATTTTGGTGAATGAAGTTTACTTAACTGCAAATCTCTCACTAGCTGGCCTGGCACTAGTACCACATACAGTATACTGCTTAAAACACATGTACAGTGTATTTTGAATGCACTGTAAGTTGTTTTGGATAAAGCTGTCTCCAAAATGTAAACAAGCAACAACCACTCCGCAACCTTTCAGAATGCAGTAACAACAAATAGTAAAAAAGCGGCGACAAACACAAAATGATGATGAAAACAGTCTAGCTCCAATATTATGCAACATCAGGACAAGTACAAATGATTTTCTACAGCAATCTGCTAGTTATTTCCATTGCTGTCGACTCGGTTTTATATAGTTCACAACACTGACTGTAAGTTGTGCTACATGGGAATTAAGAGTGTGTCAAAGCTTAAAGTTATTTGACAAAAAATAATCTAACTCGGCAAAACAACAGAGACCCAATTATCCTGCTATAGCTGAAGATACAGTCAGTGTATGATTTTTCCACACTACTGTGTGTTTTTAAAGTACTATGCACAAGCCCTTATGCTGCAGATGATGATGATGGCCTGCCTATCATACTTAGTTCCAGCTGACTGCCAGGTACCTTCACCCCCAAATGATAGAGGAGGCATCTAACAGGTCCTGCTGTGCGCCTGTTTCTCCTGACCTTCTAAACTCATTCGTGTCTGTATTTCACCCTGATCACAGGTTTGTGTTGACCCAAGCATGATTTTTGTCTGAGTCAAGAACTTGCATTGACACCCTCGGGGTCTTTGGAGTTACTTTATATAGACTGTTATTAAGGGTGAATGGGCGCCTATGGCACGTTGTGTTCTGCGTGTTGTCATGAAGCTCTAAATATCAAGGTCACTGATCCTTCACACAAGAAATACCTCTAGTATTTATGACTGAGAGCACAATAACATTGCTTAAGATGTTACACTGTCAAATGAACATATATTTTAACAAATGAAGTTAAACAATTTCAACTTTTTAAGTTATGTACAAGTCAATGCTTAAAATTGTAAGTTGAATTGACTTGCAAAACCAAGTTATTTTATGTTGCATTTCTTACAGTCTGGCATTTGTTTCTTTCTGAATGATAACATTGTCCTTCACCTTTCACTGCAAGTTACAAAAGAAAGCGGAGGGTTGCCCTTCACTGCAACAGCAACCAGCTGACTGTACATTTTCCCTTAACCCTCGTGTGGTGTTCATATTTCTGTTACTTAGACAATGTTTGTGGGTCTAGTGGACCCACTGCATTATTTGTATCTTAAAACAATGCAGTCATACAAATTTATGTATAATTGTTTACAGATGTTTACTTTAGCCTTATTGCAAGTAAAATAAACAGAATATATGGTTAATATTTGTCATTTACCACTAGTAGAGGACTATTTATAGATTCAAGTGCTATTCGTTTTTGTGATAATATGAAATAAGAGAAGAAAATTCTATTCTCCCCCAGATATTGGGGAAAAACATGTTTATCTTAAATAAGTATTTATCACTTTTTCATCTCAAATACTTTTTTCATCACTTTGATGTTTAATTCTTTGAACTAAGTTTGAAATTGTATGCATTTGTGTCAGTTTACATAGCACAAGCCCCATCTGGAAAGATGCCGTATCATAACACATCATCCACATTGAACACATAACCTGTTCATGCCAGCCTACACAACACATAAGAAGCAAATTTTTACCATGTAGCTGTGTCGCATATGCATTTCTTGTTTTTTATAGACATATACTGTGTCGTCCTGTCCATCTTATGTCCACACACACTGCAGTACAATGTGTTGCTATTGGCTACAACCTAAAATGATAAAAATGCTTGGATATAATTTTTACTTTCTCTATTTCTACTTCTCTATTTACTTTCTCTCTCTCCGCACTCATACGCACACACACACGTGCGCGCGCACACTATAGGTTTTGTGGTAAACCCATGGTTTTACAAATGGTAATCAATACACCAATTTACCATGATTACTACACTTTTACTATAATATAGCCATGGTTATTTTTTGTAAGGGAGATAATGGTAAAATGTAGAATGGTTCCTGTTAGACAGAAGGTAAAGTGTTTGGGACAGTGGGGGCAGACAAGTAAGTGTATTGATATATAACATGTTGTATCCTTGCGCTGCTACAGCAAGTGCAGAAGGACAAAACTCTGACATGCATCCATCACATAATAAACAGACATATATAAAAACACACTCATGCACTCACATCAGTCCCAGATAGAAGAAAAAAAGAGTGAAGTTACATAGCACATTCAATTTTTACACTCTTATTAACCCCGGGTCCAGTGGACCCGAACACTACATATGTAATATAAATGTGTAGGGGGGGTGTACAGTGTACAGTCATTATAAAGCTGTTTATTTCTATGTTCTTTATAGAAAATGAGCCAAGGCCAATGAATCTGAGGTTGAAACAATAATTAATTGCATAATTTTTCTTTTAGTAAACATTAAAAACGGGTCCCACAGACCCGAACACCACACAAGGGTTAAATATGCATATACTGTACAATATTTACATCAGTCATGTATCTATACATTCTTAATAGCTCAAACACAGCTGTGCTGATAACCAGTGTATAATAGCACTCCGAAATGTTTGGGGTGGGGTTAGACGGCCCATCTGTTATGCTGTAGCTCAGGAACCAATGACCATCTTAAGACGCCCCTGATTACTTTTATAGCTTGAGGGCAATGTTTTGGTCAAAGAACATAAGTTAGTGTGTGTGTGTGATAGAGAAAGAAATGTGTGAGAATGACTTTTGGATGCAAGCCAGGCTATTTGAAATTCGCACTGAGCAATGACTGCTTGTTTTGGCAGGCAGAACTGTTGCAGGCGGCACCCAGACGATGTATTGCACACACAGGCTTAAAAATAAACATGTGCTTGCTCATTTAATGGAGGGAGATGCCACCAAAAATACTCTGAAATACAAACCGAAACAGATACAGATGCATTTTTCATCTTAGCAAATGCAATGACATGAAACGGCATCCGCAGGTTGTGCGAGTGTGCCGTGATCTCCCGGCACTGTAGGAATTTCGGGAAAACTCATGTGCATTATTTCAAAGAGCCGCTGTCGTGTTCCCAGCTGGTCCTCGGGGGTCTGGCTGGATTTTGTGAAGATCATGTGTGAACTGATTTGAGCTGATGTGCTTCCAAAAATAAATGCACTTGATTTTCTAGTGCTAGGACACAGAGACAATTCAATTGCATGTTGTTGCCATGCAAAAAGTCTCATCATTGTACTACAATGTTGGTTTATACAGTGCATGATGAGTTGCATGCCAGACTTTAATACTTATGATTAGAAGTTTCAGAATTATGTTATAAGATATTCAATTATATTCTAATTTTTATCACTTTGGATTAAAGTGTCCGCTAATTTTTTCGTAAATCTTTAACACCAAGGAAAAGCAATACAATTATATTTGGAAGTGATAGAGACCACAGTACTGTATGTCATCAATATTTCATTTCTGATAACAAAGCGTTTTTTTCTGAATGACCCGAGGCCGGGATTAAACACATTTGAAGGAAAGGTTTACACATAATATGTGCCGAGAACATTCAGTCGTCTTTATCTCGGATGTGGCGCTTAGCTGCATTTGCATCTGAGCCCTTTATTTAAACTCTTCCTAAAATCTTCTAAGAGGTCCCAAGAGTTTCCCTAGTGAATGTTAAGTATTACGGCTCCTCATTATAATGCCAAGAGCCGAATTTCTCAAATGAGTTTGTATTTGGATTTTCAGAAATGAGCTCACGATCAACGACCGCGTCACGTAAGCGAATCTCCCACACACAACTCGATTAATGAGGACTTCCTACGAGCTGCTAAATTTACACCATAAGACGAAAACCTGCTTACGATGCAAACAGCTTATCATGAGAAATAGCTTACTGTAGGAATTTTTCTGAAATGAAATGGGTGTGCAAGTTTGCTGTCAAATAGCACTCGAGCAGAAAGCAGGAAAACGGACGCTGTGCACTGAATCATACGTGAACTAAAAACTCACGATGGCCTATATGTTAAAATATATGACAAGGCAAGCAATGTTATGCAACTTTAAAATAAGTAATGCATGTAAGCTTGCTGACTAAATGATTTCATAATGACATGTGTTTTTATTTCCCATTCAGTATTTCCTTGTAAATGCATTCATGTTAAACTTTTTAAATAAGTTATATATTGGCAGATTTAACCATAACAAAATTACTTCATGATATCAGAAGGTTCCCTCTAAAAAAGTACTGTGCTCTCTATTTTTCAATTACAAAGCCGTACCTTAGTTCTGATGTGAACTTTACGATGACTTCATTATCCAGACCTCAGTAATGGTCCATACAGCAGGAAAAGAGCTCTGTCTCCATCAAACAAGGACATAAGAGTCATTTTATTTAATGAAGTCTAGCAACCGAGTTTGATTTCATCTTTTAGATTGTAGTAATTCAAGGAGACTTTTATCTGCTCTTGTACTGTCGTCTGATTGGATCAAGCCCTCATCTTCCCAGTTAAAACCTTTGGAGCGATTTTTTTTTATCCATACTTCCCAAGAGAGGGATTTCACAGCACAGTTGGAGACTGGTGAATTATAATTTTCTTCTCTTAGATGTAACAGGCGAGGAACATGCCTTAAAAATCATATTTAAGTACGGCTTGTCCCAATGATGACTCACCTGATCCCTCTTAAAAACTCAATCATATTTGTTCATATTTGTTATAGTTTATCTCACTCAAACAGCCAAATATTGCAATAGTGAAGTTTTTTCAGTTTATGTTGCATCCCAGCAAGCCAAATCTGAGATGTGTCAGGTGTGTTTAAACTATCAACCCATCCTATATAAAGTATTAAAAACCAACACAATCTTGTCGTAAATTTTTGTATTTTGCTAAGTTGATATTTTAAAATTCACTGGTTTTGAATTTGTACCAAACTCATGTTTTTGTACAATTTCCATTTTGCCCTCGTGATGTTGGGTTCCCTTTCAATACGGTTCACTTCGCATTGCGTCAGTTAGCTGACGCTATGGGGGGAAACTCCTGTTTACTCCGTGACTGAAGCCTATTGGTTAACGTCTGTACAAAGTACAGACCAATGACGTTTGAACCCGCGCGCGGGAGGAACGCGTCCCTATATAAGCGCGGTTCAATCGTCAGCAGCTCATTATTTTCTCCTTCAGCGCGAACCTCTCGCTGCTCCGAAGAAAAGAAGAAGCCTTACCTCGCCGTTGACAAAAGCCCTGCAGCGGAGTCCAGGCCTAGCGTCTTCCCCTGCCGTTTTCCGGCTGAGAACCGAAGATAGCAGAGTCCAGGCCTAGCGTCTTCCCCTGCCGCTTTCCGGCCGAGAACCGAAGATAGCCTTCGCTTGCCGTGGTACGAGCCCTGTGCAGCGGACACGCCTGACGAGGTCTCCCCTGCGGCCGCCCGGTAAGATCAATATTTTTAATATAAAGCTATAAGCTAAAAGAGCAGGCGCTGTTGTAATAGCGTCCAGCACAGCGGCTCGGTGAGCCTCTCTGCTATGAATTTCCTCCGAGCGCGTTACCGGTCTGGCACCTCCCACGCCGGGACCGCGCTTATGCTTTGGTTGTCTTATCCATGTTTCGTGCTCCCCCTGCTGTTCCTCTCTCGCCGGGATGAACACACGGCGAGCCATGAGACTAGATGGATGCATAGACAAGCACACACGGACTAACCCCCCCTGTGTTCTGTCACACCGCAACCGTTCATGCTTACAGAGTCCCTTCGCTCCTCTCAAATTCAGTGGCGAGATCTCTGGCACATATATTAATCCCCCGAGTGCATCGGGTGATACCGTCACGACGCATGGCTGTTCTGTCTGTGTTGCTGCTCCCCTCTGCCGTTCCTCTCTTGTTGAGATGAACAAGCGGGGAACCGTAGACCTGGATAGATGCATACGACAAGCAAACACGGGCGGTCTGCCCCTGTCTCTGTCATAGCACAGCCACTCGTGCTCCACGCTCGCGGAGTCCCTCGCTCCTTTCCCCACAGTGGTGAGGTCTCTTAACTAGGGGTGGGCGGATCGATCTAAATATCGATAGTATCGATGCCAACACTGGTATTGGTATCAGATCGATACAATTGTAATTGAATCGATACTTCAATTTAAATATCTCTCCTCTACGTTCATTATACTTTGCTCGTGTCTTCTACCTCTACAATCCTGAGCAAACTCTGCTTTCACAACCTGGCCCACTTTGCAACTCCTTCCCCTCCTGCTGCTCTGCTGTGATTCGTTGTTGTGTCGTCACGTGACTCACTGACACAAAGCGCCGAGGAGCAGCGAACTGAGTGAGAGATCAGGATGGCAGAGAGGAAGAGAAGCGTTGTGTGGAGCTATTTTACGGCTCTAAATAATAATACTGTAATTTGATACGTGTAAAAAGTAATAATTGTGTGCACTTTATTTCATTTGCTTTTAAAACCAGAAAAAAGGGAGTGATTTTTGTTATTCTTTATTTTTTTTTTTAAAAAGGTTGTAACAAATTAATTCTACAGTTCCTTATAACTAATAATTTTGTGGACTTCATTACTTTAATAAAAAAAAGCCTAAAGAATTGATCATTCATTCACCTCAGAAATAATGACATACTGCTCTCCCCTACACAGACATATTTTTTTAAGTAAAAAGTATCGGATTGGTATCGGAATCGGCAATACTGACCCTATATGTATTTGGTATCGGATCGATACCAAATTTTGCAGTATCGCCCACCACTACTCTTAACGGCTTAGCTAGCACGCGGTATTACGGCTCGCTGCCTCTAAATGCAGCTGTCCAGTGTTCAACGATTACAGAGCTTCATGCCCCTCCCCTCTGGAGCGGCGCGATCTCATTCGTCTGCTCGATAGGGCCGATTCGCCGCTATTGGAGCACCAAGAACACTCATTATAAGAGAGCTTCATGCCCCTCCCCTCCTGGAGCGGCACGATCTCATTCGTCTGCTCGATAAGGCGGACACGCCTCTATTGGAGCGCTAAAACACTTATTATAGAGCTTTACTGGCCTGAGCCGATCTCACTTCAGATAGCTCATTTTTCGTCTGCCTGGTAATTTCTCTCTGGTTTAGACGGAATCAGAGGCAGAACGAATTTGTTTATAATATACTGAGGCCCGAATACTTCCCTTTATTCAGTCCCGTCCTATATCAGTGCGCTGAATATTGGTACATTCTTATATATATATACCCGGTTTTTCTGCCCTTTTAATAAACGGCAAAACCGCGGGCCTCACGGCAGACTTCCTCTCTGCGATGGGTTCAGTCTGACATTAAACCACCTAGACATACTACCCTGCTCCGTGAGCCGTTCGGTCACCGTCACTACTGAGGCTTGTGCACCTGAACGGCTGAGCTCTGGTCTCCGCAGCACAGCTGCATCAACAGAGAACGAAACTGTCTGGGAGAAAGGGGGTTATGTCGCGCCTCGGCTGGACTGCCCTGTAATGTTTTCTGTGTGCTGTTTATCCAAACATACTGTGTAATACTGTCGGCTATGCGACCTCACTATAGTGGCGAACGGTATTTAATTCCTCTAAAAAGAGTAATTTCCGTGCTTACTATACTGTGTATTGACACCCACGGTTGTACGGTGTCTCTAAACACTTTATCGCCTTACTGACAAGCAATCAGTAATACGCACACACGGTCCGCTGTCCATAATTCTATCGACGCTAGCCGAAAAGACCCCGGTTTGGCCATATACTGTGTATTGACACCCCACGACTGTACGGTGTCTCTAACACCTTTCTGCCAAATTCGCTCGCAGCCCACCTCAGTTTCTCCGCTACGATGCTGATGGCGCAAACGAGCACGGTCTTACGGCTGTTATGCTCTCTTCCTAGAGGAAGGACAGCCTCAGACTTTTGCATGGCTCCAAGCGTTTGAATCGCGCCCTCTCCGGACGGCCACTCAAAGGCTTACAGCCAAGCGGTTTATGACGTTTTTCGGCCATATAGCTGATTTATATTAGCGGATCCGAAGACGCTCACACCTCCGCTCCAATACTCGGAGATATTAAGGGTAATATCAACCTCAAGTGAGCTTGCTACCCGCCACAATAAGTTTCAAAGCTTAAAGCGCGCGCACAGTCAGACGCGCGCGGCATCTCGTTTAAGACGGGCACACGTACCCCTCTAACGAGCCTCAGAAAGCTGAATATCGTGGCATTCTGTTCATAAGTCCACTTCAGTTTGACTAAGCAAAGGTCCCGCCCCGAGCTGACGGCCGGGAAGCTTGCTTAAGTTACACACGGCTGCATGAAGTGCTGTCATTACGAGCTAGCCCAGCATTTGCTGTGGGTTGAACACGCTTTACGACGGCAATCAGCCTTCGGCGCGTGGAACGCCGTTTGTCTCATATAAATCACCTTGTACTGTGAATACGGTACATTATGAGGATGATTTAGCACTGCAGCACTCTCGACCGTGTTATTGTGATAATGCGGTTCGGGCAATCTACGGTGGTTTCATTATTTACCGAACCAGACTGAGATCTCGCCCCCTGAACAAGCTGACGAGTCATCTCCTTTATAAACTCATTGCATCGCTTTATAAGCTATGTTCAATCAGAGTGATACGCATCTCATGCTTAAACTACCAATATTAACCCATTACGATGGGCGTGCGGAGATGGCATCCGTGGGACACGACCTACATTACGTGCCTTATGACACATTGACACAAGCTGCTAGGACCCCTTTCACGAGGCGTCCTTATGCAAAGTCTGATCCATTCTGTCTGTGACATTTGAAAGTCAAAACCCCCCGCGAATCGCCGGGGGAACACTTTTCTCCTCACTACAGAGGCACGGCGGCTCTCTCCCCTACCTATATCTATGTGGCCGTGATAACAGCGAACCACGCTTTTACGACCGACCATTCATTTAATTCACAAGCCTGTCATCTCTCAGATGCGGACGGCGGCGGTAACAGCGAACCATGCTTTTACGGCTGGCCATTCACTTTATTCATAAGCCTGTCATTTCTCAGATGCGGACGGTGCCCGAGGCACAGCGCTCTGGAACTGTCCAAGGTCCTGTATGACACATACGTCTGACGTACATCAGACGATCAGCTGTTTATCTGCGTCACAGATCACTCACTAGAGCACCTGTCAATACAGGCTATTTATGGATCGTTGACGTTACCACCTCCCGTGACAATTATGCTCACTTGTCTTAGAGCATGGGCATGGTCTTAGAGGTTTCTCATTTGACAATTGTGACACGGCCGGCTGGTCCCCGCCGTCCACGTTGTCAGTTTACAGCTTCGACATCCCTGCTTCGCGCACTACTGAGGTTTGTTGCATTAAAGGTGCGCCCATTAGCTCACCTGTATGCACGATATGGGTTTTAATTATATGCGTCCACCGTGCGCTTAGAGAAGCTCACATGTACACGCTATAACATTTTGGTATACAATAAGATGCGCTTGGGAAAGCTCACCTGTATACACAGCTGTGTTATGCTTTGTGACACATACATTGTTGTTCATCTGTGTACGTTCACGGTGCGTTGGGTGCCCACCGTTACGTTCATCAATCATATCTGTACACATTCACGGCGCGTTGTGTGCACTGATTTATCTATACGCATTCACGGTGCACTGAAGAGTTCACCCGTGTGCGCACAATTTATTATCAGAACACATGACGGCGCGCTCGAGAATCTTGCCGGCCTGTGCATTATAACACTCTGATTCATCTATATGCATTCACGATGTATTCAAGTGTTCACCTGTGCCCGTGCAATTTATAGTCAATACACATTTACGGCGCGCTTGGAAAGCTCACCGATCTGTGCACTATAATACTACCTATATGCATCCCGATGCGCTCGAGGGTGCACCGGGGTTCACACTATTGTGGTATCTGTATAATCCCACGCTACGAACCGTTCTGCCGCATATTATAGTCAGATCGGCCGTTCGTGAGCTTCGCAGATCACTCACTACGTATGTCTGTTGCTAACAGTGGTTATTTAGATGGATCGTTGAAACCATCGCACTGGCTCACGCCCCTCTATGAGCTATGTCCTATATAGAGCCCACTCTGTGCGAGTTTGGCTTCTTCATGAACTTGGTTTACAGGGGTATCTATATCTATATTTAATATCTGCTACGCGGCCGGCTGGTCTTCGCCGTCTACGTTGTCAGATTGTACAGCTTAGACGTCCCTGCCCTACGAGCGCAGGTTCTCTCGGCTCAATCATGCACGCTCATGCGTTTTATGTGTACACCACGGTGCGCTCAGCGAGCTCACCAACGTGACTCTGAATTTACTTATCTCGCACAGCCGCGGCGCGTACCTCGCCGTCTTGTGCTATGTTATGTGCCCCCGGTGCGTTTAAAACCCCACCGTGTGCGCGTCAACAATTTATATGGTGCTTACACATTTGCTTTAAAGCTGTGAATATGCCGGGTATAGGGCCACACGCAGTGTCTCTCCGGTAAGGCACTTCAGTACGTTGTGTATGCACGGCGTGATGGGATTACGTTCCCCCATAGCGTCAGCTAACTGACGCAATGCGAAGTGAACCGTATTGAAAGGGAACGCTTAGGTTACTCACGTAACCCCGGTTCCCTGAAATAACGGGAACGAAGCATTGCGTCTCTTGCCGTGCTACAAACGTCTACGCAGCGAGTGTTATTCGGCTGCGCGCTTCAGTCGAATAATAATGAGCTGCTGACGATTGAACCGCGCTTATATAGGGACGCGTTCCTCCCGCGCGCGGGTTCAAACGTCATTGGTCTGTACTTTGTACAGACGTTAACCAATAGGCTTCAGTCACGGAGTAAACAGGAGTTTCCCCCCATAGCGTCAGCTAACTGACGCAATGCTTCGTTCCCGTTATTTCAGGGAACCGGGGTTACGTGAGTAACCTAAGCGTTTGGGGAGGGGGTGTTATTAGTTTATCTTTTTTGTAATAACCATGCACTTTTGTACAATTCACTTACATTCAGACGAATAAGACACTTTGCCAAATATGTATGAATCCCTGTTAGATCAAGTTGTAAAAGCATTGAAATGACGTCATGAGAAACACATAGCTGCAACAAGTGGGTTTTCTGTGAAGTCGTCTACTGAATGTTTGCTAAATATTATTTTGCTTGTTTTTGTTCTGATTTTTTACACCGATTTTAATGGCAATGTAAATTAAGGGCCATATTTTAGCATGGCGCACGGTTTAAAAGGGTGTGTCCGAATCGAAGGGAAAAATGGCCTATGTGCCTGGCGCACAGTCTTAAAGGGTTGTTTCTATTTGCGTAGTGGGAGTATTTTGCAAATAAACCAATGATAGTTTTATCTCTCATCCCCTTTAAGAGTCATTTGCACTTGTGCCAAGGGAGATGGCCTATTTATATGGGTTGTAAGCAGAAAAACTGTAAGCAGAGGAAGAAGACCACCAGTTTAAGATTGATGTAAAAAATTGCATTGTGTTTTATTTATTGAAATGGTTATTTTTGTGATTAAAGTTTTGGTTCTCTTTAAGGTTGTTTTTTCAGTAATAAGTAAAATAAGCAGTGTTTTAATTAAAGTATGATGCATGATCACTGTAATCTCAAAAACTTTTTTATAAGAATAATTTACAAATATGCAAAAAAAAGGTATCTTTGCATAAGTAAAGATACTTTATTTGTAACAAACAGGAGTTAAAGAGTTAACAAACAAGTGGAGCAGTTTCAGCACCCGGACAGCGCCCTGAGTTTTTTTTTTTTTAAATATAACATAAAAATGGTTATAAAAATAAATGCAATATTAGCATTTTTTAAAAGCAAAAAAATCTGCTTACCAGACTACAGGTGAAGCAGCTCTCCTGTAAACTGTCCTCATTTATGTCCAAGAGACTCAATAATAATCTTTTACACTTTAATCCTTTCATTTTTATATTTAAAAATGTTTGTGTGCTGCTGCACATCCATGCGTGTAAAAAGCAAATGCGCGTTGTCTTTCCGTTTATAGGCGCATACTAATAACTCTTTAGAAAACAAAAACAATATTGCGACTTTAGACCCGGTTTTAGTTGGTTAATGGCATGGTCGATTTTAGTTGCCTCAAAATAGCAATGCACCTGAACACAACTCGTTTTCAGACCATGGGTGCACAAATGGGTGCCAATGCATCTGCTATTTAAACAATGTGATGCTGATTGTGAAAATGACAACTGTGCCAGGCTGAAACTAGCAAAAAACATTTGCGCCGCACTTTGTGCTGCATTGCGCTTGGTGTATGATAAGGCCCTATAAATGCCAACAGTAAAAAAAAGAGATAAAGCTGCCTAAATCGCAGTACTCTGTTGATGTTATCAATAGTCAACATTAATTGAATTATGTTTCTGTAGGTTTGTTGGTTCTGTACATGAATGTATAGCAGTCATGATAATGATAAAAAGCAGTGTAATGATTGCTTGGAGATGGACACAACCTCCATTGTTTTTAATGTCATCATCTTTTTTTAGCACTTCTTAAATTTTTCCATTGCTAATATTTGTTTTGCTTTGCCAGCTCACCATTTCACAGCAAATAAATGGCTGACATTTGCATCAAATGAATCCATATGTTTTGGAGGTCTTTAGTAAAAGCAGCTCTCTGGGTCGTAATGAAATGCCACCACAATTTTAGCTGAATGCTACAAACTACCAAAAAACAAAACAACTACCAAAAATCACACAGACAGGAGGAACAATAGGCCAATGTGAACTTCACATGATTCATCAGTGACCTTTTCGGGCATCTCTCTGCAGATTTCTCTCCCTGGCTGGCATGGCGAAGAGAGGAGGCGAACAAGATGCAGAGATGAAGAAAGGGGAGCTAATTAAACCAAACCTCAGACCAAACCATCTCCATGTTCACTAATTATCCGCAAGAGCTTTTTTAGGGGGTCAGCGTCGGAAAGAAAGGTAGATTGCTAATAGCACGCTGAGCTTAGTGGCCAAAAAATGTGATCTAGATGAGTTCAGTGTTTCCCGAAGCAGCACTGTAATTAGAGTCTGATAATTAAATGTCGTCGGTGCATGAAATACTGCAACCACAGCTATTGTCAACACCTGCCTTTCACTCAGCTCCTCTCGTCTGATCTCTAACCTCATGTTGTACCGCCTGCAGAGTGAATCTCAGCGGATCTGTCAAGAAATAAACAAATATTTTGATGAGATGAGGAAGCCAACTATATTGGCCAAGTGTATATAAAGGGAAGTGTTATTGCTCAGTGGTTGCACAGGAGATTTGATGTTGTGTTTCATTAAATGATCAAATTAGTCTCAGAAGTTTCTTTTAAAATGGTTTCAGATTTCTCTTGGCACTGCTATTACTGTGGGTTCACACCAGCCCCGTTTAAGGCCTTACAATCGCGTCTACCACGTCTAGTTTGCCTAGAAGACATGTTTGAGGCCATTACGCATCATTTGCATCGCCCCACGCGAGGACGCGTCTGATGGCGTCTTTGCATTGACTTTGTATGTAATCTACTCGTGCAAATCGTTGAACTCGTATCTGGTGTGAACCCACAGTTACAATTGTCAGACAGGTTGCTAACGTCACATCTACGTCATCAAGGTCAGTTTGAGTCTACGCAGTACGCTCGACCCCCAGGAAGTCTGTGATTCTAATTGACTTCACTTGTCTCCGTTGAATCCATTGGGGTCGCTGTGTCCATTTATTTTACTGTCTATGGATTTAGCATGAAGCTAGCATAAAATATGGGAAACTAGTGTGCAAAAAAAAATATATCTAAATATTGAGTAAATCACCCTTACAGTTGTCCAAATTAAGTCCTTAGCAACTGAACCCACTAACAAAACGTTTTAATATTTTTTACTGTAAGAATATTACAAAATATCTTCGTGGAACATGAACTTTACATAAAATGCTATATTATAATAATATATCTAATGATTTTATGCATAAACATTTGATCATTTTGACCCATGCATATTTGAAATAACGTTAACTTTTGATAGTAGACTTTTCAAATCCGAGTTTAGCTTGTAACATTGTTGGCATGTTGGTACAGTTGAGACAAAGTTCAGACAAAAATCACTTTATTTCTATAAGCTAATTGTGGAAAATATAAACTACTTATGGGTTATATTAATAGATAATATCTTAGTCTACAAGCTAATGAAATGTCATGTGGCATGTCATGTGGGAATTCAGTTCTTTTATCTATTTTATGTGAAAAAAAAACTGTACCCAGTCTACCCTACTTGTGTAGAAGAGTTTTTTATTGACATTCACCCATGTAATCCTTTACTATATTGGCTCTTTTTGCTAACTTTCTCAGTGTGTTTGGATTTGCCTTTGTTCTTTTCTCTCTATCAGTGTTTGTTCCTCCTCACATTCTTGTGTTTTATTACGGCGGTGTGCATCTGATGAGAGACTGTCAGGTTATTTCAAAAGTTCAAACTACAATAAAGTCACAAAGAGGATTACAGTGACAGTGCATGCTAGAGGAGTGAAAACAGAGATCCAAGGAGAGACGGATGAAGGCTAAAAAAAGAAAGAGAGAAGATTACAAGGTTTGTAAAGCAACAGGCTATTTCAGAAATCTCTCGATCGCTCTGATATCTTTCCTCACACAGTAATACAAGAAAAGAGACGATCTAACCCCTCAGCAGGCTGAAATTGCCAGATCAGCGCTTTGCTTTGATATTTGGCAGTCAGTCGGTAGGGTTTTAAGGTAAGCTTAAATACAGTACAGAAGAACTGGACAGTGTTTTCTTCCCTATAATAACATCTGATGGATTAAAATCTATTGTGAAATGAATCTGAGAGCTAAAACTTAAACTAAGAGAGGTTTGAACGAACGAAAACCCTAAGTATTAAACACGGTTTTGTGTGATGCTTATAAATGATACATTAAATTATGTCACTTATCTTCAGAGATGCTCTGTTACTTTTAATTCTGGTAAATTTAATGGACATTTACATATAAAACATCTGCACTCCTAAAAATAAAGGTGCTACAAAATGACAGTTAAAAAAAACTGCATGTGCAAATTCAACGAATAAAAATGAGCCCCAAACACACACTAAATGAATAGTGTTAAGTATTTTAAATGCTTTCTTGCCGCTGTCTGTGTCCATGTCATCACGACTGAGGGAAAAAAGATGTTCGCTTGAATAATGCACAAGGCCCAGAGGACACTACATTACAACTGATGCTTAAAATCAAGGCACACAATCTCTCACCCATTCCATTTTCAACCCTGTCACTTCTTTCATTTGCTAACGGCCTGCTGATGAATAAAATATGGTCCCAAATTTAGTCGTATGTTGATTTGTTGGATGCATATGAAATTTTATTCTTGCTTGAGAGAGAAGAATTTCAATTGAGACGTGAAACGAACATCAGTCGGATGATAAAATATGTAAAGGAGTTATATGTTAGTCAAACAGGACGAATGATTTATTCTCCTTTTTTTAATGTCCAACACGTGCACATCAACAGACACGACTCAACAACAGCGCTGTGTGTGGACTATTATTCAGTGCCACATGTTTCTCATCTGATTTATATCTTCGGTTTGAATTGAATTACATGTTTGACCTTTAAATCATGATAGGCTCCGCCCACAGTAAAATCTCATGTTTTGATTCGCTGCAGTTTTGTGGCTTCTTACAGGGTTTTGATCAAAAACAACAACATAAATGTAAAAGTTGTGTTGCCTCTGAGCACGCATTAAGGTTCTCTTTAAAGAGCTCTTGTGATTAAAATCATGAGTTTTCAAATCATTGTCTAGAAATTACAAACTGATCTAGAATAAAAGAATTCTGGTATAAAGAAAAAGATTCAGTGTCAAGCGAATTAACTCCACACCAAGAAAAGAAACAGAAACTATTCAACAGTGACGGATGACTTTCCATCTGCACAGATGATATTCTTCATAATGTGCCTCAACCTTTCCATAATCATATCTGATACATATAAACTGTCCAATCAGAGGCACTGTCTCCTACATCATATCTACTTTTGTCAGATCAGTAAAAAGATAAAAACCTCAATCATCAAAAGAAGAAAAATGGGCAAAAAGAGTCACATGAATTATAGGGAAAATGTTTGTATTATTATGGGGGAAAAGAGAGAGAGGGAAAGGGTGGATGGACAAACATCCTAAAAAAGAGACAGACAGACAGAATCAATGAATGTATGGGCAAACAGACTGAGAAACAGAGATAGAGACGGACGGATAGACAGACAAACAGACAAACAAATAGAAATACAGAATGACAACATGGATGAATGGACAGATGGAGAAACAGATTGAGAAACAGATATAAAGACGGATGGACAGACAGACAGACAGACAGACAGACATAAAGAAAGACAGAATGACAACATTGATGGATGGATTGACAAACAGACAGACTGAGAAACAGATATAGAGACCGAGAGATAGACAGACAGACAAAATGAAAGACAGAATGACAACATGGATGGATGGACAAAAAGACTGAGAAACAGATATAAAGACGGAGAGACAAACAAACAGAATGACATAATGACAACATGGATGGATGGATGGATGGATGGAAGGAACTGTAGGATAGATGGAAACACAGACCGAGAAACAGATATATAGATGGACAAATAGACAGACAGACAGACAGACAAACAGGACGACATAATGACAACATGGATGGATGGATGGATGGATGGAAACACAGACTGAGAAACAGATATATAGACGGACAGATAGTCAGACAGACAAACAAACAAACAGGACGACAGAATGACAACATGGATGGATTGATGGATAGACAAACAGACTGAGAAACAGATATAAAGACAGACAGACAAACAGAACAACATACTGACAACATGGATGAATGGATGGACAAACTGACTGAGAAACAGATATAGAGACGGACAGACAAAAAAACAGGACAACAGAATGACAACATGGATTGATGGATGGATGCATGGATGGATGGGTGCATGGATGGATAGACCGACAGATAGACAGACAGATAGACAGACAGAATGACAACATGGATGGATGGATAGATGGACAAATAGCCTGAGAAACAGATATACCAACCCAGTCTCACCCCATGTCGTCAATATTTGACGACACTTCACCATTCGTCATATGTTGACGCGAAGGGTATACCTTTCGCGTCATTTTTTGACGAACTGGGGACTTCAATACTATTACGTCCGTTGCATTCTCTTTCCTATTTTCTTACCATTTTTGCATCGGTTTAGGGTTAGATTTACATAATGACATCCCTACCCAAACCTAACTCTAACCCCAACGCCAGGTGACAACGGTTTCATTTCGCGTACACTGTTTAATTTTGCGTAATCTAACCCTAAACAGACGCGAAAATGGTAAGAAAATAGGAAAGAGAATGCAACGGACGTAATAGTATTGAAGTCCCCAGTTCGTCAAAAAATGACGCGAAAGGTATACCCTTCGCGTCAACATATGACGAATGGTCAAGTGTCGTCAAATATTGACGACATGAGATGAGACTGTGTTAGATATACATACAGACATACAGACAGAAAGACAGAATGAAAACATGAATGGATGGATGGACAAACAGACTGAGAAACTGATATAAAGAAAAGACAGACAGACAAACAGACAACAATAACAACAACATTTATTTGTATAGCACATTTAAAACAACACTTATTGACCAAAGTGCTTTCCATTCTCAATTTGCACCAACAAACAAAAACGAACACATCAAAAATAAAAAATACACAAAACATCTCACACTTATGCAGACGCGGTAGAGGCGGCAAGCGCGAGTGATTTACATGTTAATTAAATGCAAAGACCCGAAAAGACATCCTGGGCAAGTTGAAAAATTTTAACTTTGGCAGAAAAACGTGCCGCGTTAACCAATCAGGAGCTTGCTCTAGTAGTGACGTGATTACAGGAAGTGAGCAGAGTCGCAGAAGCCCCTCCCATGACATGAATTTCCATGTGAATGTCTTGATGACTAGAATTTCACGCGTGAATGAAGCGAGTAAACTAAAAACTCGAACATAATATAAGCCACATAATTTAAGAATGAAGCGAATGAACTCAAAATATTCAAGCATCCAACTACGTGCGGATAGCTCATTTTTGCTGCCTCATTAGACGGTTTAAAAGTCAAACATTCACCAATGTGCAATAGGCTTTATGCCCAGCTGCACTACTTCCTGAACTTCAGCCAGCTCCTTGTTTCCTGTCTGCCATTATTGGACAAACTGACAAAACCTCAGTAGTCACAAACAAACTGATTAATCCAGGTGTGCCTGACCTCAGTAGTCACAACAACAATAATCAGACACACCTGGATTAATCAGTTTGTCCAATAATGGCAGACAGGAAACAAGGAGCTGGCTGAAGTTCAGGAAGTAGTGCAGCTGGGCATAAAGCCTATTGTAAGCAAGATAGATGAGTTTTTAGTAAGGATTTAAAACATTCCAGCGAGTTGCAGGCTCAAGTATGTGGCAGGTTGTTCCAGAGGCCACTGAGAAGGCACCATCCCCTTTAGTTTTTAGCCTGGGTTTAGGGACATTAATTTCAGACCAAAGGAAGACCTCAACAATCTAGCAAGGTCATAGCAGTTCAACAGAGCAGAGATATATTCTGGGGAAAGACCATGTAGTTCTTTAAAAACCATTAGCAGGACCTTATATTCTACTCTAAATTCCACGGGTAGCCATTCAGAGAGGCCAGCATCAGAGAAAAACTTGCATAACAGCATAATAGCTCAACAAAAACTGAGCTTAGATATCAAATATCATCATGAATAATCAAAACACCAAGACATCTTCCAGACAAATATCATGACATGAGTGTTCTTTCATGCACAAAAAAGTTTTTTTTTAAGTACAAGAACACAAGATGAAGCCACAGTTTTTTCATAAAATATTGTTTTGGTGCTGGAGAAATTGAACTTTTAGTTGCATATCGGAATAAAACAGATGAATCTGTCAGGGCAGATCTAACAAGCACTCCGATATCTTGTATGTGGACAAAAATTGGCATTTTTTGAGATCCGTGCCCTTTGGCTGATTCGAATACAACTCATATTGATCAAAGCCACAGCTAATTCCATTATCCAATACTACAGAGTAATGCAAGCCTTGAAGCAGCAAATTATTATGCCAGTATAAATACTCCATTAAATGAAGATTGGACCACCACTTCATACAAAATGAAGCCGCCGTCCAAAAAATAAACAGTCAAAATGTGCTTTGTTTGATCATTCTTACGAAAGCAACTTTGATCTTATAGACAATAAATAGCACGTGTTGTTTATCATTTCTCAAGGACAGCGTTCTCTTTGATATTTTTACTGTCATTGACAGGAGGTTGTTGTTGAAGGTATATCCAGGAATAGACACGGAGCAGAGGATTATGAAAGACTGCATCCTTCAATACAATGCATGTGATGAAAAAATCAATTTCAAGTTGTAAACATTCGCACATAACGCAAAGATCGTGAAACTTGAAAATTATGTAGATAATAAAATAAAGAATTTATCATTTAACAAGTTATGTCAACCTATCACAGGTCAAAACTCTAGGTCACAGGTCAAGAAATAGTAGACTGAATTGACTTGCAAAACCAAGTTAACTTCATGCTATTTATTTTTCAGTGTACGGGGGTTTGTTTGCATTTCTAAACACAATCTTAAAAAAAACTGTACAGCTTTTAAACAGAACTGGGCCTTTTGTTTAAAGCAACACTACGTAGTTTCCATGTATAAATGACTTACAGCACCCCCATGTAGTTAAAAAGTGCAACAGTGCCTGGTATCAGAGACTCTTCTGCAGGCAGGGGTAGGGGCGGGGCTGTGTTTCCTACCCTCCACCGCCACTTTCAGAGTGTGCTTGTAGCAGCTAGGAGGCTGCTCAGGTTGCAGCAACAGTACAATTTGTCCAGATAAAAGTTGTTGTATCACTGAAATAATTTTAGAGACATTATTTAAAGGTAAAAAAACTACATAGTGTTGCTTTAAGAACGAAATAAAATGAGACTGAGGATTGTTTGCACATATCTATAAACTTATTTGATTATTCTCTGCATTAATTTTCCTGGTAACACTTTACAACAAGGTTCATTAGTTAACATTAGTTAATGTATTAAATAACATAAACAAACCATGAGCAATACATTTGTTACAGTATTTATTAATCTTTGTTAATGTTAGTTAAGAGAAACAAAGCTTTTAATTGTTTTTTAATGTTAGTTCACAGTGCTTTAACTAACTTTAAAAAGATTTTAATAAAGTATTAGTAATTGTGGAAATTAACATTAACAAAGATTAATAAATGTTGTATAAGTGCAGTTCATTATTAGTTCATGTTAACTAATATATATATTTATAGTGTAATGTTGTTCATATGATATCATGTACATATTAAATTAGTTTGAATAATGTTGTTCAATTCTGCTTAGTTAACTCTTTCACCGCCAGTGTTTTTTTTTAAAAAGTTGCCAGCCAGCGCCAGCGTTTTTCATGATTTTCACCAAAGTTGAATGCCTTCCAGAAAATGTTCTTCTTTAAATATATAAACATACAATATACCAAATGAAAGAACAGACCCTCTGCTTTCAAACAAAAAAACCCGTTTCATCCTACCTTCAGTGGTTCTTTTGTAATCAGCTTTTGAATATGGGTAGGTTTCTGCAAAAACACCATATTTTGAGCAAAAAGCAGAGATAATTCCATTTTTGTGACGGACTTTTCATAGAGATCCCATTCAGAGCGATCTTTAAAACAGACACGGACATGCAGCCGCTTGCCATAGGGCAATACTTCCGGGTTTAAAAAGTTGCGGAAGGGTGCCACCTGGGGGATAATAGCGGTATTGCGGAAAGACAGAAAATCTCGTCATTGGCGGGGAAGCGTTTTCTCTTAATTGACGAGATATCTCGTCAATGGCGGTGAAAGAGTTAAATTTGAATTTTGCATCTAACATTTTAATGCAGGAATTAGAATGAAAAAAAAAAAAAAATACACTGTACTAAATATGCAGCATTTTTGTCAAATCAACATATATTTTTACTTAAACTTAAAAATGAAGAAAAACAATTTCAACTAGATTTTATAAGCTCGGTCAACTTTTCACAAGCCAAAACTTAAAATAGTAGGTTTGATTGGAAATAATGGAAATGAAAATAACTATAATCATACTTAGACTTCATTCATTATTATATAAATTCTTTTTTTTTTTACATATTTTACTGTACCATACAGTTCCAATCCCTTAACACTCTAGATTTATACTCAGTGAGCGAGCGAGCGAGCGAGCACACACGCACACTTAAATATATATAAATAAATTTAAAATAAATAAATATAAATCAATTGTAGTAATGGTGACCAAAACTCCAAAACATGGTATGAAAGTGAAGCCATAAAATAGCATTCATAGCCCAATTCATAAACTTACACCAACCTGCACTGATTCTTAAACATGACTGACATAAATCATACATGGGCCCTTTATTTCCTGATCTAAAAAAATTGAACATTTTGGAGAAACATGAGGTTGAGTGAATAATGGCATGGTGGTTATTTAATGGTTAATTACCTGTATCTGTCAGGGATGGTGGTGGATGAACCCAAGTGCAGACAGCTCTCAACTCAAAAGACTTTTATTATAGAACAAAAAACTCCCTCGAGGGGGTAAACAAGGCAAGACTGAAATAAAGGCAAACATGACAAAACTAAAGAGACTCCTGACGATGACGTACAGCATACACATACAAATACACCACCAAGCCAAGAGACACAATGGCATTACATAGGGGAACTAATTAAAGGACAATAACAAACAGGTGAGGAAACTAATCATACATAATCAGGACACAGGAGGGTAAGGTAAAGACTAAAGACAGGAGAGCACGTGCCACACATAACACATAGGTCACGTGACTCTCCAGACAAACACAGAACACTTATATGAGGGTGTCAGGATCCTGGCACTAGAAACAAGACTAAACACACATAATTACATACAGGATCCTGACAGTATCATATCTATGAAACTGCTATTTTCAATATATAAAGGAGCGAAACATCAGCCGCACCAAATGGCACTGGTAAAAGTGCATCTGTGCTTATATTTTTTCATTTTATTAATTTCAACTTATCATTTTTAATTTTGAATAGACCAAATTGCTTATTTTGATGAGTTTAAGTAATGTGAAAACACATGTTGCCATGACTTACTTAACCACATATTTTTTCACTGTGAAGAACGTTTGGAAATGTATTTTGATATACCAACAAACACTAGTTCTGAACAAACATCTTAACATTTTTTTTTTTTTTAATAAAGCATCTATAACGTACTTAAAACTACTAGAAATAAAAATGTATATATTATATTAATTCTTTAGGCAGAAACTTTTGTTCAAAGCAGCTTACAGCGCATTACAAGCCACATTTTGCTTGTGTTTTATCAGTATTCACTTTAATAGGTTCACATCTGCAGTTCATGTGAAACAAAGCTTGAATTTTCTGAAATGTATTACACAACACGTAACGTCTTCAAACTAACCAGAGATTGATTTAATAAAAGTGAGAAACAAGTCTATTGTGATGCAGTGCTAAAAGAAACTCCTGAAACTTAATGAATCTGAAATATGTGTGCTAACATGAATCTGGCAATTATTTGCCTAGCAAGAATGCCAATCTCACGGACGTGTCTTTAGAGATGTTTTACCAATTTACTGGGTCGGTTTCTTACAACAGTTGCATTTACACATTTTGATTGGTTTAGTTTTCTGTTATTGTGTAGCTCCAAGCTCTCTGATACATTAAAATATCTAACAATGTTACTGCATTCCCGGCATTAACCAGAAGAACAAACAAACAAACTCAAATGCTCAAAGCACAAAAACATTTGAATAACTCTGATAAAGTTTTACAAAGTGATAAACACTGTTTGTGATGAGGTAAAAAAAACACTAAATTAAAACAATATCTGTAAATCTCTCACGTTTCCTAGAGAGTAAAATCTAAGAAGCAAGATCTCATATCAGTCTCCATTTGCTCTCTATTTAATCTCATCAGTGTCTAGAAGAAACCAATGAAATATCTTCAATCAATTTTTTATTCATTTGCATTCAGTTCAGTTTTGAACCCGTCGCTTGATTGTCTGCAGAATGTTTGCAGTTAAAAGCACATATATCACTTTTATGGTGATTAAAATGTGCCAGGATGATTATAACACAGATTGCTTCATCACCTGCACAATATCTTCATGGGAAGAGCAGATGTGACATCCATTCAAATCTTTAGTATAAACCTCGTGCACGTGACGTGAGTTCCCTGTTCTGGTTGATTTTGTGAGACTCAACATTACGCACAACAGTTCCTTAACCGATACTCTGAGCGCCATTATGTCAGGTGCTGTGGTTCACTTATTAATGAAATGGGTCTCTTGGCAAACCCCGTGATTTAAACTGCCAGCTGAAATCCCATTCAATCTCAAGGGCCGTCACAGAAAGAAAACAACGAGAGCCATTTGAGACTAAACTACATATCTCATTTGCTTGGGCATGGACGGATACAATAAGAAAATTGTGGTCTGTCAACAAACGTGTTTAGGTCACATATAGTCCTTTTGTCAAGACATTCTGGGAAATCTTTACAATAAGGTTTTATTGGTAACATTATTAAGCAACTAAGACTAAACAATATTTACTAAACAATATTCAACTTTTACTTCATGTAATTTAAAAATTAAAAGTTATTTATTTAAACTTTAGCAAATGCACATAAACTAACACAAGCAAACAATTGCATTTCTAGTAATTAAAAAGTACAAATTTGTAAACATATTTTGGTCACTGTTAGTTAATTATTGTTAATGAATTGAACTTCATTGTAAATTGTTATCAACGTTTATGACTTCACATGCCATACTAAATATGTTTAAAAGTTAAGTAAAGAAAAACAAAAAAGTTCCCTGTATATTTTGGGTATTGAATTTTAATTGTTTTTTATTACAGTCTTGACATATTTATTGTCCAGAATTAGCCGTGAATTAGACCAGACTTTCTGTTGTTTAGTCAAATGCCTGGCTATGAGACAGCAAGAACTGTAATTTTGTGTTTACACGCAAAAACGCGCTATTCGCGCATAGTTGGACGCTTGAACATTTGAGTTCACTTGCGCGTGAAATTCTAGTCATTCGAGAAATTCACTCGAAAATTTGCGTAATGGGAGGGGCTTCTGCGACTCCGATGAGACTCTGCCACTCCGCTCGCTTCCTGTAATCACATCACTACTAAAGCAAGGTCCTGATTGGTTAACGTGGCGCGGAAATCCGCCGAAGTTCAGATTTTTCCCACAGCAACGCTCATTTTTTGCATTCTGCGCCATTCGCGCCGTGCTTACCGCATGTACTGCACCGCAGGATAATAATCCGCATGTAATCACTCCGTGTACGGTTACGTTTTAGGCAGAATTTGTTATCAAAACCAACTTACATTAGGGGAGAGCAGGGGTGAAAGTAAAATTTTTCAGAAAAACTTAATTTCAACATTTTAGACAGAGATATATTTTTGCTGTGGTCAATAACTCATAAGTGTGGTCTATCAATATCAGGTGGAATTTTTATTAAATGTAAAACGACTTCACTATAATTTCACTTTGAATATAACACAACAGAAAAAGATAGATTTTTGTGTTACACTTGTTTTTAGTAAATATACATGACTATGATCTTGTTAATATACAGTATAACTGCAAACTCATTTTAAATTCCAGTTTCATCAAACGTTTCAAAAGCAACCTGACTGTACAAACTTGAATTGTTCAGATTAACTCATTCCCCGCCAGCTTCTGCCAGCATTTTTATTTTATTTTCACAAACATACATATTTATAAGAAAATATATAAACATACAAATATATCAAATGAAAGAACAGTCACTCTGCTTTCAAACAAACAATAAACAACTAAATGGGAAAAAAGTTTATATATTTTTCGCTCTGCTTATAAGCTGTTAAATACACATTTTTTTTTTTTTTTAGAAAAAAGCTTAAAATAATTGCATTTTTATGAATGAATTTTAATAGAGATCAGATTCAGAACGATTATCGAAACATACATGGAGTGTAAAATTAATAAAAAAATAGCTTCAGTTGTTTTATAAATTGTGTAAGTGGATAATTGCAGTAGTACAGACACCATAAAAACTCATTAGGTTTTATTCATGCAAATGTTTTCTTTTAATTGACGAGATAACTTGTCAATGGCGGGGAAAAAGTTAAAATCATTCAACAAGTATCAGCACTATGAATATAACTCAAATTATAATAATATACATTTTCAACATAATGCAACAGTATTAGCAGCGGGAAAGAAGGAAAAAGTGTTACTTTCAGCCCGTCAGGAATTCTTAACATTTAAACCCGAATTTAGTCGGGTGTTACTTTTGCCCTGGTTATTCCCTACACTAAATTTAATCTATAAATTTTTCTTAATGGTGACTGAACCCCTGACCTGTGTGTTGCTAACACAATTCACTACCAACTGAGCTACAGG
Organism: Misgurnus mizolepis; assembly: GCA_025389145.1. NCBI lineage: Eukaryota > Metazoa > Chordata > Actinopteri > Cypriniformes > Cobitidae > Misgurnus > Misgurnus mizolepis. The sequence goes on along the minus strand of JAIFKI010000025.1, from coordinate 26,889,039 downwards.
AACACAGAAAGAAGTTACTTTTATACGTACATTTATTATTTGTGTGTGCAGTGTATAGTTACAGTTTCAATAAAGTAAGGCAAAGAATAATGTTTTTAGTTTGGTGCAGAAATCTCAGAGAGAGTATCAATGCAAAAATGAAGCTCAGTAGGTCTTTAATGTGTGATTTAGATTTTATGTTAGGTTTCACGCAGTGCTGTTTCTGAAAGCGGGAGTAATAACCTGACTGTGTAAATACTGACTGGCCTTCAAGGTTTCTTTCTAAAACATTGAGTTTTGAATCAACAATCCCCAGGCAAACACACAACTAGAGAAAATCATGATAAAATGAATGCTAAGGACCACACTGAGATACTTATTAAAAGTGTTTTACTTTCACAGTGAAAATGAAATCTACAGAGACAATGGACTAACCTGGAAATATTGTAAGTTCTGTAGTAAATGAAGTTTAGTTCATTGTGATAAGTCTTGATACTAAAATAAAACATGTAAAACTAAATATTTGCCCATATTTTGGGTTGGTAAAACGATTGTTTGTGTGTACATGCGAGCTGGTTTACTATTCCCACAACATCAGACAAAAAGCTGTCATTGGGGCAGAAGTAGAATCCTCCAAAATGCCCAAATATGCAACATATATGTGTGTAGTACCTTAATATGAAATCCTTGGTACCAACAGGGGCGTCATGCACCATTTTTTTTACATTTGTGCATAAACAAACATTAAAAGAAATATTATAGTGTCTTTACTCTTTTTCTTGGCACTCCAACTTAAATTTCTAACAATCATAGCCCCCAAACTTCTTGTGAAAACCACCAAAATAAATGTGCTGACTTAATATTCTGTTAAATACTATCAATAAATTCAATCAGAATATGACATATTGGCATCATATTTATATCTGAAATGGCATTTTTTGTTTATTTACATTCTGTTTAATAAAACGTTTAATTGTGCCATTAATGCATTTGCACAACAACTGCGTTATGTTATAAAATTAATGTAATTTTAAATCCATAAAGTAAAGAATAAAAATGACAAATCATGTGATTTGATTTTAATGTTCAACCCTACACTCTTTGTTTATTTTTACCTTTTAATTGCAATTATTAAAATTTTTAAAACTATGTTTACATAAAATTATTAGAGGAACGCATTTTTGCACTGAATTTTACCTCATATGCATGCCTTTGATTCCTCACCCCCGTGAACTCTGGCGTTGCACCAAGATGAATCTAGCAATCAACTAATATAACTTTGGGACTGTAAAATTTTAAACCCTACATTTTCTAGAATGCACATTACCGTTCTGGGGGTTGGAAATGTTGGAAACGTGTTTTTTATGACGTTTTAATTCTTCAGATAGCAAAATACAGCAGCAAGTATCCCGCGACCCGAAAATCTCTGAAAAATGGCAAGGTTGCCGCACCGAACTGATAATATTGTGCATATTAAACAAAGAAAAAGACAAGTAACCGATTAATAGACCCTTCTTTGATTTGGAGGATGCATGCAAAATCTATTTGACTTAAAAAAAAAAAACTTGAGGAGGCCAGTGCATGACATCTCTGGGTACCAATATGAGGTACTAATATGTATTCTTTAGATGCAAGGAACTTTACAGCCCTGAGAGCTAGGGACCAATTTATGTCAATTTTTTTTACCAAGAAGGATTCAATTTTGAAGAAATCCACATGAGCATAGCAAAATAACCTTCAGGGGATGCTTGCATGACTAAAACATATTCACAGGAGGTATATTCAATACTCAAAAAGAGCTAAATCTGTTTTAAACCCAATTAGGCGCAAATATGAAAAGAAATCAGCCACATGACATTTTAATAGTTGCTTGATTTCTCTTTACGTATCGTTGTGCTCATAAAAAAATAAATAAATTCTGATTTCACTTCCTGTTCCACATAAATGGATACAAACATCAATTGTGTTTTGATTGGCTGTTATTGTACTGAATCATGTAGCACATCCTATGCTTTGGACAAATTAGTCACGCATATACTGTACATTTTTCTGACTGAATAGTTTCATTAACATTAAACACACACACACACCTGTCATAGATTTCTGTGTGAACTGAAGCATAAACAGCCACAATTACCAGGTATCAGACCCCTCTGCCCCTATAGTCAATGTCCATCTCTAATTGCTATACAAGTGAAGGGAAAATAGCGCGGGCAAGCCACGGTGTCACTATGTGTCACGTGGTGAAATGACTCGTGAGAGACTGCAGACGGCCTGTTATTGGGCCTGTCAACGATGTAGTGTCACTTTAGGAATGACAGCGAGTTGAAAAAACTTTGTGCTCGTATATGTGTGAAAAACCTGCATAAAAACTTTCTATGCAAGGCCACCTGATGAAATCTCCGAAAATGAAATGTTGAGTTTTCTTGTTTTGCCTCAATGTATTTCTGGCTGTTCGGCTCCAGATTTATGTTTTGTCTAATGTATTCCAGCAAAGAGACACAGCAAACGCTCAGAATCACATGTCGAAGCTTTGAAGTCACTCGAGTGCGCTTTTCATCTTTCATGTAGCCTTTTTGTTGATTTTGTTCTTGTTTTCCCTTATTTTTTACACAAGTACTTTCCTCTCATTCTGTTGGAAATCACAAACAGTCTTTGTTTTGAGGGTCGGTTAAATCAAGATGACAATGTTTGTCTGTTTTGATTTATTCAAAACCGATTGATTGTTTTAATGTACCTGAGTTTCGACTGATGCCTGGTCTGCGTGAGCGTAGGAAACAAACAAAGACGAGTTTCGCCAAAGATTAAAGCAAATATTACCATAAAATCAGCAAGTCAAATCAGTCATAGACGTCCTGAAGTTAAAACAATTTCGTTGCCATTTTAAATCATTCCCCAAGTTCCAGCTGCATAATTCTTGCGTCACTAATGGACAGACGTGAACTCGCGGTGAAATCCCACTCAGTTGCTAAATCAACTATGAGCTGATGTTTTTTCATACAGTAGGAAAGAAGTTTGGAAAGTTTGCGAAAACTTCATAAATAATTATATTCTTCCTTGAGCCTTGACTAGAAAGTGAAATGCGCTCTCTGTTTTTCACGTCTTGAAACGAAGCAACGTCCCGTTATTTGATGTCAAACTGCAGCCGCAGGGCAGAAGGGCCGCCGTTCTTTGCTAATGAAATACATGCTCTGCATAAATCCCCTTCGCATAATAAAACCCCAAATAATTACCGTCTCAGTTGGAACACCTCCATCCCATTTCACTCTCGGATAAAAAAAATTCAATTATCATTGTTTTCACATACTGTCTAAATATGGAAGGCGCGCCCGGCCCGCCCGTTCCCCGCGGCATCCGTGTCTCCGACTCGCCAGGATTGCCAATTAGAGCAGAAATCAATTTAAAGTCTCCATTGCTTAATTGATATCATCATGTTTACTGTAGAATGAATAATTGATTATTGTATCATTACATCAAAACGTAGCGGTGCGTGAAGCGGGCCCGGCAGGTAGCCACCGCAGAGAGCATCGCATGATTGTCAATAATTAGGGGTTATCATTATATTCTCACTTCCGCTAATGTCACCCTTGGAAATTCAGCCTTACGAGTTTGGAATCACACACTTTAAACATTTAAATGTACTGTATGATCCAAAGCAAAACCACAGCAATGCACTTTCCAGAATTATAAAAACATTTATTTTTAAGATAGTATTACATGTTAAATTTAGACAATATCTACTATACAAAGTTAACGAATGCGAGTGACGAATAAGTTACCAGTAAAGCATACACACAGTCACCCGACAATCATAAATAGATATTCATGTGATTGCTCTTTGCTGAAGCCTATCTCAGTATCCGACATGCGTCTATGTCCAAGTGATGGTGAAATCCTTTTCCAGGAAGAGATTTTCTGTACTCACAATAATTTCTAACACCTGAAATTGAGAACAAGAAGAAAGTTACTCGAGAAAAATAGCATGAGGGGATTTGTGACGGCAATAATTTGCTGACAAAATGGAAACTAAAGTGGCCAATCCAACATGTGGCCAATAGATAAATCAAATGGTCATTAAGGAAGCATGCGACCATAATTACGCCCAGCTTTGGATTTGTTGTCTAATGGTCCATGAAGAAATTATTAAAAACAATTAGACAACAGTTGGCAACAAATACACGCTCCGTATAACAAATGGAGCTTGAGACCTTGACGCGATTTAATGAACAAATATGTGACCCTGCCTGTGAAAACCCAGCTATGGTGATTATTTATCTGCATTTGATTCTAAAATAAAAAAAAAACTTTTAAAGGAATATTACATTTTCTTAAAAGAAAAATCCAGATAATATACTCACCATCATTTCATCCAAAATGATGATGTCTTTCTTTGTTCAGTCGAGAAGAAATTATGTTTTTTGAGAAAAACATTGCAGGATTTTTCTCATTTTAATGGACTTTAATAGAGCCCAACATTTAATACTTAACTCAACACTTCAGTTTTTTTCAACGGAGTTTCAAAGGTCTATAAACAATCCCAAACGAGGCATAAGGGTCTTATCTTGCAATATGATTGTCATTTTTGACAAGAAAAATAACAAATATATGTACTTTTAAACCACAACTTTTCATCTAAGTCCGGTCCAGCGTGACCTAATGCGTAGTGACGTAGGGAGGTCACGTGTTACATATATAAAACGCACATTTGCGGACCATTGTAAACAATAAACTGCCACTAAGACATTAATTAGTATCATTCCACATACAACAACATAGGAACGGTCCTCTTTCAAGACGCTTGTAAACACTGGGGCCGATTTTCGCGTTCGTCCTCTGTGACCTCTTGATGTGATGACGTATTGCGTGGGGTCAGCTGGCGCATCACGACCGGATCTACATGACGAGAAGTTGTGGTTTAAAAGTACATATATTTTTTTATTTTTCTTGTCAAAAATGACAATCGTTTTGCTAGATAAGACCCTTATGCCTCGTTTGGGATCGTTTATAGTCCTTTGAAACTCCGCTGAAAAAAAAACGTTAAGTGTTGAGTTAAGTATTAAATGTTGGGCTCTATTAAAGTCCATTAAAATTTAAAAAATCCTGCAATGTTTTCCTCAAAAAACATATTTTCTTCTCGACTGAACAAAGAAAGACATCAACATTTTGGATGACATGGTGGTGAGTAAATTATCTGGATTTCTCTTTTAAGAAAATGAACTAATCCTTTAAATCTTTAATATAGTATGTAATATAGTAGTTTAATATAGTATATACTGAGCATGGTCACCTAAAAGATTGAAATTAAAGTGAAATCAGTAAGAGCCCAGAGTCTAGGAGACGTCAAACTTTAATGCTCCTAAATTCGTCATTAGATCATGAAACTTGACCATAGACTTTAAAGACAGGGTCACATATAAAAATAAGTTTTTCCTACTATTTACTTGTGAACAATGAACAGTAAACATTTATAAAACCTGGTAAATTTGCTACCACACAACTTGCCGCTACCGCAGCGCTGTAATAAATCACATCAGAGGTGATTCTCTGAGATTACAGGCCACTTCTGTCTATGACCTCATTACGACATTATGAAGAAAAATAAAAGGCGTTGGAGAGACTCGCCACCTCCGATCTGACAGAGGCAAACACTCTTGCGTGGAGACAGATGAAGCTGCTTCATGAGAAATAGTAAGAAAGATAAATGATTGTACGTGTGCTGAAACACTATAGTTATTCAAATCTGCATGCACACCGCTCCTTTGTCATTTCCCACATTCAATCCTTCTCACGATTCGTATAAATCTCTTGCCTGCATTCTTATTATAAGACGCATGTGGTTGAAGTGCGTGCAACTTTGAAAGAGGAGCTTTTTAAACAGTCCAGGAGAAAGTAAATCTGTTTTCTGCGCTAGCTTAATACACAAATAAGTAGATATGTGGGAACAGAAGTGACCATTAAAAATGCAATGCCTCGTGTTAAGGTAAACATTTAATTTGAAAATCATCTGAAAAAAGAAAATTAATTTGTTTCAAACTAAAAAACAACTTGCACTGGCATATCTTAAAATACACCAGTGCCCTTAGTTTTGCCTCATAATGCACACCATGAATGTTTTCAGTAAAGCATGTTTGTTAATATTTTACTATTAAAACTAAGGCTAGTCCTGGTTTAGGCTAATCCCTGTCCGGAAAACCATCCCGATGTGTATGCATAAAATAGTGAGCATCGCACCTCAGTTGCTGGGATGTTGAACTTCAAATCAACATCGGGATTTCCATTCACCCTCAAGGTAACCTTATTGATGGACCCTGTTCCTGTACCCAACACCTTCACATCACCCAGGGTCAATCTGTCAGCCTGAGCCAAACCATTTCTGTCAATCTTGCCAGACAGAGTGTTCTGAAAACAAACAAACAAACAAACAAACAGAAGATTTTTTTATTTCACTAGAATAAACACAAGCCCAAACTCATGTCAAATCCAATATATATATATATATATTTTTTTTTTTTTTTTATTGAATTTGGTACTCAATGTTATGAAGCACAAGATGGTATAGGCCATAACAATATAAAATTTTCTGCGAAACGTGTCTTGTATAGCTTAACATTATGACTTCCTGTTTTTATTTATTTATTTATAAACTAGTCAGTGTCAATTCTGTTACTGCCACGCCAAGGTTAACAGTGTTAAAACTCATGTGCGTGTGTGTGTGTGTGTGTGTGTGCGAGAGAGAAAGAGAGATAGGACACTTTTATAAAAAAAAATATATTGTTAATGCCTGTAACGTCTTGGACCCTATCATAAACTCAGCGCAGTGCAGGGCAATGCCTGACCCAAGTCTTTTTGCTAGTTTCAGCCTGGCGCAGTTATAATTTTCAAATCCAGCGTCATGTTGTTTAAATAGCAAATGCATTTGCGCACACTTGTGCGCCCATGGACGTTCTGGTCTAAAAACACGGTGTGTTCAGGTGCTTTGTTGACACGTTGCTATTTTAATGCAAATAAAATACACTACACCTTTGACCAACTTAAACCTGGTCTAAAGCATTATTGTTTTTGTTATTTAAAGAGCGCATTAGTAATATGTGCCTTTTTATTTTTACTTATCCAAACCTTTTTTTTAGTTAATACTCCATCACTAATATAACAACTAAGAGAACCAAAGCCTTAATTACAAAAATAACCATTATAATAAATAAAACACAACAGCTTTTTTAACATCGATCTTGAATTGGTGGTCTTATTCTTCTAACTCTGTCATGTAGTAAATAGGCAATCCGCCTTTGTGTGAGAACAACTGGCTTTTTTAACCTCTCGACGCACAATAGTTTGTGTGCGGGATGACGTCAGTTTTTTGCTGCTAACAATATCTATATAGCCTACTGTCTACAAACATTAATAAAATTAACATTACATCGTTTAAAAGGTCTACTGGTTTAGCATCAGTGTATGGTCTCTGTTTTGAGATACAGATGCTCTAGCATCATAAATGTAGTATTTTGTGACAGAAGTCCAGATGACAACATGCTAAATATGAACGTGACTTCTTACCTTTGTGTTGATATAACTATCGCAATTCGAATCCAGTCTGTTTCAGATGTGTGAATAACCAATGAAAACCATCTAATAGAATACATCCAATGACCCTTTTTGTCCACAAATGCGTATAATCCATGAAATATAGATATGTAGTCTGTTGTTACATCAGATTTCGCATGACGTCTTGTAATAGAATGTAATATACAATCTGCAGACTATTTGATAACACTGTATAAGAGATTACACTTTAGGTTACGCTAAACACATAAACCCGCGATCAAACTTTGTTTCTAAAAGTAGGCAGGAGTATAATACATAATATCCAAACAGCGCTGTCAAGTATCGTGACGTCATCTGACGTCAGGGGATCAGGGGATGAGTCTCTCATTAGTTTATTGCATGTTATGCCCAAAACACACCCATTACTCATTATGAGAATACGAACAACCCTTTTAGACTGTGTGCCAGGCATATAGACCATTTTCCTGGTCGTTTAAATAGCAAAAGTGGATGCGGACACGCTCTAAATGCACTTGAGCAATGCGCTTTAAAACATGCGCTTAGATCGTTAAAATAGGGCCCATTGTGATCAATGACATACAGCACCAAATTATTAAAATAATTAAATATGTAATCATTCTTAAAACGCTGAAAAAATAACTTTCAAAACCAAATGTTCCTGGAATTATATTATCACATATACACATCACCGCAATCTGTTTTTTGATGACAACTTTGCACCTATTGTATTTATAAAGTGAATTTAAAACATTTGCAGCCTAAAAATTTAAAGCCTTTGGAGCCTAAAGACAGATTAAGCCTGCCATTAAGGATATAATACTTTTACTGACATTATTTTCATGACAACTAAACCCATATCCTCCCAGAATTCTCATTATACTATTATTTCTAAAAGTGATTCTCATTAGATTGTCATTACTTTAATGGAGTATTATATATAACATTTATTATATACTAATTATTATACTCTTTTTCATTGTAGATTAGACAGTTATGAGGAAAAAGGACCTTGATTGTCATAAAAGTGATTTCTTACTCCTTATAATGATTCTTTACTTAAATACGACCTCAACTTTGTGACAAGTTTTGTGATATCCGCTCTTTTAGTTCTCTCTTGAATAAAATTAACATTTTGTTAAAAAAAAGAAAAAACATACAAAAAGGAAATGTGCCCTTTTGGGATTTATGTCACATCTGTTCTCTGACGATTCAAGCTAGCTCTGTTTGACCTGGTTTTACTCATTCCCAGCTCAACAGAGGACCATTTCCCCCCCTTGCTTAACTAATCTCACCACATATGACATCAGGCCCACAGTGCAGAGTGCTTTGACCCTGGCCAAACGGCTTTGGGATGCTACAGCATGAAAGCGTTTTGGATCTGGATTTTATAATAAATAGAGAGTGGCCACAGATGTTTGGCTTCAAGTGAGATGGACAATCTTGGATTCCCTGTTGCATTTAATGGCAACTGTGCAAGAACACAATCCAAATAAATCAACACGCTTAGCTCTCTTCAAAGCATGTCACGTACCTCAGATACAGCGAAAGACATCAGGAGGATTTGTCCCTTGTTGACAGTGTCTGTAAGCAGAAAGAACGACAATTATGGTCAACTAAAAATGTTTTGTTGATTAAGCACTACAGTTGGACAAATCTATAAACTCACCGATTCCCTCTCCATCATCCCAAAACAGAGATCCTTTTGCTGAACGGTCATCATCAAGAGCGGCAAGCAGACCCAGAGGGTTCTTACGACTACAAAAAAAAAAAAAACAGAAAGAGTCAACACTACTGTATGTCAATGGGACCTCCAGGTAGACACAGAGAACAGGAAAGCATTTTTTGTGCTTCGTAGGCTGGACAGAATACAAGCCATTTAAAGTATAGCTGCTAGAAAATCAATAAACTCAATTGTCACTGATAAAACCGTGCTATAGTATTACCCTGCTTTTCTAGACATGATGCTATTGCAAAACGCTTAGGTTACTCACGTAACCCCGGTTCCCTGAAATAACGGGAACGAAGCATTGCGTCAGTTAGCTGACGCTATGGGGGAAACTCCTGTTTACTCCGTGACTGAAGCCTATTGGTTAACGTCTGTACAAAGTACAGACCAATGACGTTTGAACCCGCGCGCGGGAGGAACGCGTCCCTATATAAGCGCGGTTCAATCGTCAGGAGCTCATTATATTCGACTGAAGCGCGCAGCCGAATAACACTCGCTGCGTAGACGTTTGTAGCACGGCAAGAGACGCAATGCTTCGTTCCCGTTATTTCAGGGAACCGGGGTTACGTGAGTAACCTAAGCGTTCCCTTTCAATACGGTTCACTTCGCATTGCGTCAGTTAGCTGACGCTATGGGGGAACGTAATCCCATCACGCCGTGCATACACAACGTACTGAAGTGCCTTACCGGAGAGACACTGCGTGTGGCCCTATACCCGGCATATTCACAGCTTTAAAAGCAAATGTGTAAGCACCATATAAATTGTTGACGCGCACACGGTGGGGTTTTAAACGCACCGGGGGCACATAACATAGCACAAGACGGCGAGGTACCGAGCGCGCCGCGGCTGTGCGAGATAAGTAAATTCAGAGTCACGTTGGTGAGCTCGCTGAGCGCACCGTGGTGTACACATAAAACGCATGAGCGTGCATGATTGAGCCGAGAGAACCTGCGCTCGTAGGGCAGGGACGTCTAAGCTGTACAATCTGACAACGTAGACGGCGAAGACCAGCCGGCCGCGTAGCAGATATCAAATATAGATATAGATACCCCTGTAGACCAAGTTCATGAAGAAGCCAAACTCGCACAGAGTGGGCTCTATATAGGACATAGCTCATAGAGGGGCGTGAGCCAGTGCGATGGTTTCAACGATCCATCTAAATAACCACTGTTAGCAACAGACATACGTAGTGAGTGATCTGCGCAGCTCACGAACGGCCGATCTGACTATAATATGCGGCAGAACGGTTCGTAGCGTGGGATTATACAGATACCACAATAGTGTGAACCCAGGTGCACCCTCGAGCGCATCGGGATGCATATAGGTAGTATTATAGTGCACAGATCGGTGAGCTTTCCAAGCGCGCCGTAAATGTGTATTGACTATAAATTGCACGGGCACAGGTGAACACTTGAATACATCGTGAATGCATATAGATGAATCAGAGTGTTATAATGCACAGGCCGGCAAGATTCTCGAGCGCGCCGTCATGTGTTCTGATAATAAATTGTGCGCACACGGGTGAACTCTTCAGTGCACCGTGAATGCGTATAGATAAATCAGTGCACAGAACGCGCCGTGAATGTGTACAGATATGATTGATGAACGTAACGGTGGGCACCCAACGCACCGTGAACGTACACAGATGAACAACAATGTATGTGTCACAAAGCATAACACAGCTGTGTATACAGGTGAGCTTTCCCAAGCGCATCTTATTGTATACCAAAATGTTATAGCGTGTACATGTGAGCTTCTCTAAGCGCACGGTGGACGCATATAATTAAAAACCATATCGTGCATACAGGTGAGCTAATGGGCGCACCTTTAATGCAACAAACCTCAGTAGTGCGCGAAGCAGGGATGTCGAAGCTGTAAACTGACAACGTGGACGGCGGGGACCAGCCGGCCGTGTCACAATTGTCAATGAGAAACCTCTAAGACCATGCCCATGCTCTAAGACAAGTGAGCATGATTGTCACGGGAGGTGATAACGTCAACGATCCATAAATAGCCTGTATTGACAGGTGCTCTAGTGAGTGATCTGTGACGCAGATGAACAGCTGATCGTCTGATGTACGTCAGACGTATGTGTCATACAGGACCTTGGACAGTTCCAGAGCGCTGTGCCTCGGGCACCGTCCGCATCTGAGAAATGACAGGCTTATGAATAAAGTGAATGGCCAGCCGTAAAAGCATGGTTCGCTGTTACCGCCGCCGTCCGCATCTGAGAGATGACAGGCTTGTGAATTAAATGAATGGTCGGTCGTAAAAGCGTGGTTCGCTGTTATCACGGCCACATAGATATAGGTAGGGGAGAGAGCCGCCGTGCCTCTGTAGTGAGGAGAAAAGTGTTCCACCGGCGATTCGCGGGGGGTTTTGACTTTCAAATGTCACTAGACAGAATGGATCAGACTTTGCATAAGGCCGCCTTGTGAAAGGGGTCCTAGCAGCTTGTGTCAATGTGTCATAAGGCACGTAATGTAGGTCGTGTCCCACGGATGCCATCTCCGCACGCCCATCGTAATGGGTTAATATTGGTAGTTAAGCATGAGATGCGTATCACTCTGATTGAACATAGCTTATAAAGCGATGCAATGAGTTTATAAAGGAGATGACTCGTCAGCTTGTTCAGGGGGCGAGATCTCAGTCTGGTTCGGTAAATAATGAAACCACCGTAGATTGCCCGACCGCATTATCACAATAACACGGTCGAGAGTGCTGCAGTGCTAAATCATCCGCTTAATGTACCGTATTCACAGTACAAGGTGATTTATATGAGACAAACGGCGTTCCACGCGCCGAAGGCTGATTGCCGTCGTAAAGCGTGTTCAACCCACAGCAAATGCTGGGCTAGCTCGTAATGACAGCACTTCATGCAGCCGTGTGTAACTTAAGCAAGCTTCCCGGCCGTCAGCTCGGGGCGGGACCTTTGCTTAGTCAAACTGAAGTGGACTTATGAACAGAATGCCACGATATTCAGCTTTCTGAGGCTCGTTAGAGGGGTACGTGTGAGATGCCGCGCGCGTCTGACTGTGCGCGCGCTTTAAGCTTTGAAACTTATTGTGGCGGGTAGCAAGCTCACTTGAGGTTGATATTACCCTTAATATCTCCGAGTATTGGAGCGGAGGTGTGAGCGTCTTCGGATCCGCTAATATAAATCAGCTATATGGCCGAAAAACGTCATAAACCGCTTGGCTGTAAGCCTTTGAGTGGCCGTCCGGAGAGGGCGCGATTCAAACGCTTGGAGCCATGCAAAAGTCTGAGGCTGTCCTTCCTCTAGGAAGAGAGAATAACAGCCGTAAGACCGTGCTCGTTTGCGCCATCAGCATCGTAGCGGAGAAACTGAGGTGGGCTGCGAGCGAATTTGGCAGAAAGGTGTTAGAGACACCGTACAGTCGTGGGGTGTCAATACACAGTATATGGCCAAACCGGGGTTTTTTCGGCTAGCGTCGATAGAATTATGGACAGCGGGCCGTGTGTGCGTATTACTGATTGCTTGTCAGTAAGGCGATAAAGTGTTTAGAGACACCGTACAACCGTGGGTGTCAAAACACAGTATAGTAAGCACGGAAATTACTCTTTTTAGAGGAATTAAATACCGTTCGCCACTATAGTGAGGTCGCATAGCTGACAGTATTACACAGTATGTTTGGATAAACAGCACACAGAAAACATTTCAGGGCAGTCCAGCCGAGGCGCGACATAACCCCTTTTCTCCCAGACAGTTTCGTTCTCTGTTGATGCAGCTGTGCTGCGGAGACCAGAGCTCAGCCGTTCAGGTGCACAAGCCTCAGTAGTGACGGTGACCGAACGGCTCACGGAGCAGGGTAGTATGTCTAGGTGGTTTAATGTCAGACTGAACCCATCGCAGAGAGGAAGTCTGCCGTGAGGCCCGCGGTTTTGCCGTTTATTAAAAGGGCAGAAAAACCGGGTATATATATAAGAATGTACCAATATTCAGCGCACTGATATAGGACGGGACTGAATAAAGGGAGGTATTCGGGCCTCAGTATATTATAAACAAATTCGTTCTGCCTCTGATTCCGTCTAAACCAGAGAGAAATTACCAGGCAGACAAAGAATGAGCTATCTGAAGTGAGATCGGCTCAGGCCAGTAAAGCTCTATAATAAGTGTTTTAGCGCTCCAATAGAGGCGTGTCCGCCTTATCGAGCAGACGAATGAGATCGTGCCGCTCCAGGAGGGGAGGGGCATGAAGCTCTCTTATAATGAGTGTTCTTGGTGCTCCAATAGCGGCGAATCGGCCCTATCGAGCAGACGAATGAGATCGCGCCGCTCCAGGAGGGGAGGGGCATGAAGCTCTGTAATCGTTGAACACTGGACAGCTGCATTTAGAGGCAGCGAGCCGTAATACCGCGTGCTAGCTAAGCCGTTAAGAGACCTCACCACTGTGGGGAAAGGAGCGAGGGACTCCGCGAGCGTGGAGCACGAGTGGCTGTGCTATGACAGAGACAGGGGCAGACCGCCCGTGTTTGCTTGTCGTATGCATCTATCCAGGTCTACGGTTCCCCGCTTGTTCATCTCAACAAGAGAGGAACGGCAGAGGGGAGCAGCAACACAGACAGAACAGCCATGCGTCGTGACGGTATCACCCGATGCACTCGGGGGATTAATATATGTGCCAGAGATCTCGCCACTGAATGTAAGAGGAGCGAAGGGACTCTATAAGCATGAACGGTTGCGGTGTGACAGAACACAGGGGGGGTTAGTCCGTGTGTGCTTGTCTATGCATCCTAGTCTCATGGCTCGCCGTGTGTTCATCCCGGCGAGAGAGGAACAGCAGGGGGAGCACGAAACATGGATAAGACAACCAAAGCATAAGCGTGGTCCCGGCGTGGGAGGTGCCAGACCGGTAACGCGCTCGGAGGAAATTCATAGCAGAGAGGCTCACCGAGCCGCTGTGCTGGACGCTATTACAACAGCGCCTGCTCTTTTAGCTTATAGCTTTATATTAAAAATATTGATCTTACCGGGCGGCCGCAGGGGAGACCTCGTCAGGCGTGTGTCCGCTGCACAGGGCTCGTACCACGGCAAGCGAAGGCTATCTTCGGTTCTCGGCCGGAAAGCGGCAGGGGAAGACGCTAGACCTGGACTCTGCTATCTTCGGTTCTCAGCCGGAAAACGGCAGGGGAAGACGCTAGGCCTGGACTCCGCTGCAGGGCTTTTGTCAACGGCGAGGTAAGGCTTCTTCTTTTTCTTCGGAGCAGCGAGAGGTTCGCGCTGAAGGAGAAAATAATGAGCTCCTGACGATTGAACCGCGCTTATATAGGGACGCGTTCCTCCCGCGCGCGGGTTCAAACGTCATTGGTCTGTACTTTGTACAGACGTTAACCAATAGGCTTCAGTCACGGAGTAAACAGGAGTTTCCCCCATAGCGTCAGCTAACTGACGCAATGCGAAGTGAACCGTATTGAAAGGGAACTGTAGTTTTTAGGGTTTGCAGCATGCGACTACCATAGGGAAGCATACATACAATAGTGTATTAATCAGTTAATCATTCAGTGTCTTTGTAAATGTTATAATACTTTAGAATAAATACTGTTAGAAAATGTATAACTATTATGTCATGGATTTTTTCATTGCACATGACCATGCAGACATAGGGCTCTGTCTTTTGCTAGTTTCAACCCGAGGCAATTATCATTTTCATGTTTAGCGCTACGTTGTTTAAATAGCAAATGCATTTGCGCCCATTTTTGTGCCCATGGGCATTCTGATCTAAAAACGAGGTGTGTTCAGGCGCATTGTTGGCGCGTTGCTATTTTGAGCCAACTAAAATAGACTACGCCATTGACCAACTTAAACCTGCTCTAAATTCTATGGCGCAATATGTTTTTGTTATTTAAAGAGCGCATTAGTAATATGCGCCTATAAACGGGACGACAACGCGGGTTTGCTTATCACACAAATGGATGCGCAGCAGCACAAAAACGCTTTTAAATATGAAAAGTAAAGGATTAAAATGTAAAAGATTGTTCTCGAGTCTCTTGGACATAAATGAGGTCCTGTTTGTTACAAATAAAGTATTTTTAGAGTACAAAACTTTTCTTACATACTTGTAAATAATTTTTTACAAGATAGCCATACATTTGCAGCAATTAAAAGGCGGTTATTTTTACTTCCATGGCTAAAAGAAAACGGGTTTTAAAGGTTTAAATAAAAAAAAAAAAACAATTTCAATACAAGTGTAAAACAACACAATTATTTAACATTAATCTTAAACTGGTGGTCTTCTTCCTCCACTTTGTTTTTCAGTTTACAAAGTCCATAATCTAAATAGGTTTTAGACATAGCGCCAGCGCAACTGGCTTTTAAAGGGGATGAGAGATAAAACTTTATTGCACGTTACGCCCAAAACAATCCCATTACTCATTAAAAGAATAGGAACAACCCCTTTCGACCGTGCGCTTGGCGCACAAACCATTTTTCCCGTCGTTAAATTAGCAAAAGTGGATTCGGACACGCCCATTTAGACTGTGCATCGTGCGCTTTAGACCATGCGCTTAGATCATTAAAATAGGGCCCATAATCTTTCAAAAAATCCACAGCATTTACAAAAACCCAAACCCTTTGCTATTCATAGTATTTTATTTATTTTCGATTGGACCCTTTACTATCCCGTGTTATCCAATGAAGAAGAAAATGCGTTATTTTATTCAAAAATGTCTGAAAGTGCTAACACGGCTCTATTCAAATGTAAATACATAAATTAAACAGCCCTTAAATTGCGTTCGTTTAACGTCATTCCAGTTAACGACTAACTTGTTGTTATGACGAGGTATGTCACGTGATGTATTAACATGGCAGATGTAGTACGTCTAAATTAATTTATATTATCTAGGGTGACCAAATGTGCCAATTTCCCTGGACACGTCCTGGCCAGGATTTCGGGTGTGTCCTCAAAGTCGTATTCGTCAACTGCATAATATGTTGCTTCAATAAGCTGTTTTAATGAGAAAGTTTTGAGTTCTGATACTTACAGGATGTTTTTATAGTATGAAGACCTCTAACTGTATGTCAAAAGGTCAATAATATTTTGATCTCAGAATTTATGATCCCTTTAATGTGAAAAAGTGCAGTAAATAGGGTGGGTGGAAGAATAACCTGTGTTTTGTGTTGCTCTCCGGTTTCTGGCATGGTAAAATATATCCTCCTCTAACATGCAGGTTAATTTTTTCTAATGGTGCATCCATATTCAAGAACTGTCCTCGCACCCCAACAGCTTGACCCTGCATGATTAATCACATAAAACAGATAAGAGACTCGATATACAATCAACAATGTGCAGCAGGTTAAATATGTTTGGACGGCAGCTGTATCGCGACAGGTGTTGCTTACAAAATCTTGCTAATAAAGAACTGCACGCTTGCTAATAAAATGCTTGCTTGCAAGCAGATAAAATGCTTACCGTGTGGTAATCATACCAGCGGGCGTTTGGCACGTAGCCTCTGACCACAGTAGCACCCTTTAGAAAACAAATTAAAAAACACAAACATCTTTAATTCAGCATTTCATACTTTTAATGTGTTCAGTTATGCTCTTATTCAAAGGGCCTTACAAATGACTGAGAGGTAGATTTACACCAAAAACTGTTTGTGAAAACCCAGTTGAAGTATTTTTTTTTAGCAATTTACTGTTTTCTACATAAAATCATCCTGCATAATCCTCTGTGAAAATATAACTCTGATATCTTTCATATTGATAAAGTCAGGTCATGTCAAAAGTTTACATTAATGAGTAAAGTCAAACTTTAATGCTCCAAATTGTGTCATTAGATTATGAGAATTCAACCATGGTCTTCACAGATAGGGTCACATTTCCCATCATATTTAAAAAGTCAATTTTAAGCAGAAATTGGAAATCAAAATGTTTTGCTTGTTGTTAGAATGCAGCTTCAATGTTTTAGTTTGCATACCTGGTCCAAAACAGGTGTGATGAGAAAAGCAGGACCCCAGAGGAACTGCCTATCAATGGCCCACGTGTTTTCATCTGTGTTAAACCTACATTACAAAACATGTACTGAGTGCATTATCTATTCAACAACAGAGAAGATGGTTACTCTCTCCTTGACTGTTAGAAAGAGAATAATAGAGAGAGAAAGAGAGATTGTTCAACATGAAGTGAAAACATGTAGAGGTCAAAGTTTCTAAGCAAAATCATTGCACAGTCAGTTCAATAAATCATCCAGATAAACACAAGGTGTGAAAGAAAAGTTAAAGTTATAGCAGCAATATGAATACAAATAAAACACTAGGTTCAGAAATAAGACCAATATTCAGAGCGGAAATCTTGCCCAACTTCTGATAAGTAATTCCCATGTTGCTTTGGGAGAAAGGTTGTTGAATGGGTGGATGGATTAAAAATAACAAGGTGTTATGGTGAGATATTTTGGGAGAAAGTGTGGGTAGTAACTTGAAACCAAAACCAAAAGTGAAAATTCTGTAATTTATCACCCTCATGTTGTTTCTTTCGACAATTTTCTAAAAGTTAGGTCTGTCAAAAGATTAATCGGGATTAATTGCATACAAAATAAAAGTTTGTGTTTGCATAATATATTTGTGTGTGTATTGTGTGTAATTACTGTAATATGTATGTATAAATAGACACATACATAAATAAAATAAATAAAACATATATGTATATATTATAACATAAAATATATTGAAATTTAAATAAATAAATATATACATACACAGCAAAAAAATAATTTTCAAGAGAAAAAAATATTTGTATTTTTGTCTTGTTTTCAGTAAAAATATCTAAAAATTCTTAAATTAATATGCTTATTCTTGATGAACAAAACAACCCAAGAAAATAAGTCTAGTTTTAGACCAAAAATATCACATTTAAGTGATTTTGTGCATAAAACAAGCAAAAAAATCTGCCAATGGGGTACTGGCAGATTTTTTTGCTTGTTTTATGTACAAAATCACTTAAATTTGACAATTTTGGTCTAAAAACTTGACTTATTTTCTTGGGTCATTTTGCTCATCAAGAAAAAAACATCTTAATTTAATAATTTTAAGATATTTTTTTTTACTGAAAACAAGCAAAAAAATCTGCCAATGGGGTAAACAAAAAAAATGTAAAAAAAAAATATTCTTAAACACTTATTTCAAGAAAAAAATTAAGAAAAAAATATTTTTACTGAAAACAAGACAAAAATACTAAGATTTTTATACTTGAAAATAATTTTTTGCAGTGTACATGTAAATGTTTCTTAAATAATTACACATGGTGCACACACATTTATTATCCAAAAACAAAGTAATATTTTGTATGCGATTAATCGCAATTAATCTTTTGACCGCTCTACTAAAAAAAATCTCCACTCTTAATCCCATTTGAGTTTGCATGACTCGGTGTGACTCAATAACATCAAATCATACGTCGCAACGGTTTGAAATGACGTAAAGCCCTACGTATAGTCCGTTTTTAGCATTGTGAAGCATAGTAAATTTTACTCATACATGTGTGCTGACGTTCGACGAAATTGCAATTCCTCTCATGGCCTACATACTCCTGTATGCACATGTGTGTCATACGTGTACATTACGTATGCCCTCTTCTGATGACGAAAATTGCATCACACGTATTGTGCGCGGACCCTCGCGTACGTGTAGAACAGGACTATACTTTCAGCTTTCATTTTTTAGTAAACAAATCCTTAAAAAAACAAAAACATTATAAAAGGTCTTGTAGATACTCACTCGTGCAGCAGAGGTCTGATTACGGTATTTCCATGAACGTGGGCTTCATACATTAGGGTGTTCAAGTAGGGTAGGAGGGTGTATCGAATATTTAGTGCATCACGAGAGGCAGCTCTGAATGTTTCATTCCATGCCACGGGATCTTGCCTCTGTCAAAGACCATAAAAAACATATCAAACAGATAAAACTGGAACAACGTCACATTTCATACATTATGCAGACTGACACCATGGGATTAAATGATTCTGGCCAGACCTATATTTCATATTTTTACGATCCAAATCCAAACAGCTGTGTCCTGCTAATTCCAGACATAACTGTACACCGCATTGAACATCTGTGTCTGTGTTGTTCGGAATGTTAATTGTGTGCCAGACAGAGAGACAGTTTGCCCTGTCGTCTGGCCTGTATGCGGCTTTATCTGTGTCTAGCACTCGCGGTGAGTGTTGTTAACGGTGGTTGGTGAGCTCATTTGTTCACAAATATGAAGGTGAACCATATCTGATAATTACTTCTCAGATATTCTGCGTTCACAGCTCTGACCGCTAATGTGTGTGTGTCAACAGGCATTTTTAATCTAGACATTAACACTTCATATGTGACCCCTGACCACAAAACCATAAGTCACATGGGTATATTTGCAGCAATAGCCAACAATACATTGTATGTGTCGAAATTATAATTTAATTTACAATTTTATGCCAAAATCATTAGGATATTAAGATCATGTTTCATTAAGTTATTTTGTAAATTATCGTAAATATGTCAAACACTTATTTATCATTAGTTCGTTTTTTTTTTTGTTGTTTTTTTTTTTTGACAAAATAGTTGTATCTCGACCAAATATTGTCTTAACAAACCATACATCAATGGAAAGCTTATTTATTCAGATAGTGGCGTATAAATCTTAGTTCAAAAATGTATCCTAATGACCGGTTCCCTTTCGATGGAACTCACACTGCATCGCCGTAGTGACGCTTGGGAACAAATCCAGGCGTGATTGCTGGATTCAAATTCAACCAATGGTGGGCTGTGACGTCACTGGAGCCAGGAAGCATAAAAACACCCTCAGTAACTGAAATATTGTCAAAAATGGCTTAACAGGTAGATGTAACCCACTCGAAAATAGCCTACAAACAGGATTAGGTTATTTCTGGTTTAATATTATATTGTATTGAAGTATTTTTTGGTTACTTGTAGTTACATTTTCTTACTACGCTATATTTGTCCAGTAGATGGCAGTGGTGGCGCTGCATAAGGAAAAACAGCTACACAGATTTTTAGAGAGAAGAAGAGACAAAAACACATGGAACATAGTGAGCTGAAGCCATGTTTTGATTTTTACAAACTGAGTGAAAATAAGTGTTAAATAACACTTAAGGACTAGTTAAAGAAAACCTATTTCTAAGAAAAAAAGCAGAGAATAAAGGGTTGAGGTTGCAACAAGGATATTATTTCTTGTATTCCTTTTCTCTGGTGAGTGTTTTTACACGTGTTTAGTCTCTTGTGTTACTATCAGACATAGCGTGGTAGATGTGTTTACTGAATCAAGCAAGCAAAGATATCTTAATTTTTCTACATTTTATTTCTTGCTGTTAATTCGGTTGTAAATGCATTGTGTGAATATGTATTGATGTGTATTGTATATGAAAAAAACCAATCAGAGTTAAACATGAGTTTAGTAATTTGAAGTGCTATTCCATGCTATGTTGAAGCTATGTTGCTGCTTGGTATGTTAGTGTTTGAGTTTCATGTGTGTAGTAAAAACAAAAAGAATTTAAGCTACTAAAATTAAGGAATGAGAGTTATATTCCCAGATCTGGTAGTTATTGAGAGTAATTGAATATCGCCCTGCTCTGCAGGTTGGTTTTTTTTATGCATGATTAGAGAGAGAGAGAGAGTTCCATTGGACGGGTTCGTCACTGGACACACGAGGCACGACTGCAGAGGGATTGGATCATCTTGCCTGCAATACGGACTGCTTCTATTCATCATTATTCTTTGCGTCATACAGATAAGCGGAGATCTCACCACACATTAAGGAAAAAGCATACTACCCGGATAGATGGACTTTGGTTTATTTTTTTTGGGGGGGGAGTTTTCACCAGAGCCTCTGAGGTTATTTAATTTTTTTGTTTATTTCTCATTTTGTGTGAAAGTGAAAATTAAGATAAATATTGATTTTCACTACTAAAAGGACATTACCAAAAGAAACAAACGAGAAACAAGTCATGCTGTTGGAAAATTAATGTTTAATAAATGCCGGCTAGTGTTCAAAGTAAATTATTTTGGTATCTTCTCCTCTTTTGAAAAGTTCCTTAGAATTTAGAGGCATTATTTCTTTCTACTTTATAAGTGCCTGTTACAAAATTTGGCGAGCCAGTGGCCAAGAGGAGAAATTGTTCACATTTCCTTACATTGCCAGACAAACCTGATTATGGACACACTGTAATTTTTTTTTCTTCTTCTTAACATTTTTTTAGTTGCTTTTGTAAATTGTGTCAAATCTTATGCAGTCATGGATACTGAACAAGAGTATGGTGTGAATTTAAAAATGTCTGTGTACATTGAGGGTATTACCTCAGCTGATACTGACGAACAGATAACCAAATTGTGTTCAGATTTTGGGCCTGTGAACAAAGTCATTAGGGTAAGGCAGACAGGACAAGAGAATGGGGTAAAAGCTCTAGTTGAGTTTGAGTCTGAGGAATCAGTCAAAAGCCTAGCTCCTAACCTCCCACAATATTATCCTAGTGTTGGAAATCCTAACATTATGTGGCGAATAGATACGGCTTATAAAGTAGCCCCTACTCCTGAGAAATCCTTACCCACAAGGCGAGCAGAGCTCGGGGGTTCAAGTAACAGCTCAAACTCTGATAGTGAGTCAGATTCTGATGGCAGTAGGACCCCTCTAGTTCGTAAAGCATACACAAAATTTCACCCAACCCAACATTCTTCCCCTACAGTCACCACTAAAAAAAAGAAACAGACAGCTGTAACACAGTCAGCTCAAATCGACCAAGGAGCATCAGACAATGATATACTCACTCCACCTGACGTTCAGAGGATCATTGTAGAGCATGTTATTAAAAATGATAACTTCCATGCCTCAGGACAGGAAACTAAGCGACTCCGTCCTTTTTCAGGAAAACTTCCTAAACCGCCTAATGAAGCTGACTTTCAGACATGGTCCCTTCATGTGGAGCTTATGATTCAAGACAAAACCCCTGTTGACATGCAGCGACGTAAAATCCTAGAAAGCCTGCTTCCTCCAGCCTCTGATTTAATAAGCCAGCTAGGTCCAGACGCAGCTCCACGTGATTACGTGAAACTTCTTGACTCAGCATATGGATTAATTGAGGATGGGGAAGAGATCTTTGCAAGGTTCCTTGGCACTCATCAAAACACAGGAGAGAAAGCCTCAGAATACCTGCAACGATTACAGGTGCTGATCACTACAGCTATAAAGAGGGGTGGCGTTGCAAAAGCAGATGCCAATAAACAGCTGTTACGACAGTTTTGGCGTGGATGCTGGGATCAGTCCCTTATTCTAGCACTGCAGTTAGGGCATAAAACAGAAAACCCACCCGATTTCTCGGATTTCCTGCTACAAGTTAGAACAGAGGAAGACCGTAGAGCCGCAAAGCAAGATCGCATGCAACGGCATTTAGGGAACGTAAAGCCCAGGTCTTTTTCAAATATGCAACTCGCACATGAACTGCCTTTCTCTGATGGTGCAAGTGCAAATGTCCTCCAAACATACGTCACAGAAACTGAAGCTTTACGGAAACAAGTCGCTGAACTAAAAATGCAACTTACCAAAAAGAAAGATCAAAGGAGGCAAAAACATGCTAACAAAATTCAGAATTCAGCTCCAGAAACCCCCTCAGTTAGAGTGGCTGAAATTCAAGCCCAACAAACCGCACCAAAACCTAGACCAAAGGCTTGGTTCTGCTTCAAATGTGGCAATGATGGCCATCTAGCAAGACAGTGTGAGAATCCGCCAAATAAGCTGTTGGTGGATCAAAAATATAAAGAACTTAAAGCAAGGCAAAATGAATGGGAAACCAAATATGGCCATTTAAACTGGACAGGGTCGCAGTGGAGGGACTAACTGCACCCGGAAGTAAAAAGAAACGTCCCGCACAAAGCCAAGACACACAAACGGTCATCTGTGAAACACATTCCCAAGTTCAGTCATTAGATGGTGCTCTCCCAAGAGGGTTGATAGGGCCAAAATGTACATCAATTGTTGTAGTTGAAGGAGTTCAGTGTGACAGCCTTCTAGATTCAGGTTCCCAAGTTACCACAATTTCAAAGTCTTTCCATGAGAGTCACCTGTCACATCGGCCCATTTCACCCATTCAAGATCTTTTAGACATAGAAGGTGCTGGTGGTCAGGAAGTACCTTATCTAGGTTACACCCAAGTTAACATAGACTTTCCAGAAAATATCATGGGAAAACCTTTACAAATTCACACCCTTGCACTTGTTGTGCCTGACCACAGAACAAACATGGATGTCCCCCTGTTGATAGGCACCAACACACTGGACCCTCTGTATGAAAAGTGTGCACTTATTCAGGATGATCATGTAACACATAGGACCAACGGTGGTCACTGTTCTCCACTTGTGAAACATTTGTATCACAGATTCAAAATAAACCAACAAAATGGCAGAGTCGGGACTGTGAAACTGCAGAGCAAAAAGAGTGTCACTATTCCTGCAGGAGAAAGAGTGGCTTTAACCGGATACGCAAAGCATGTTCCAGTAGCAACCAATATGCCCCTTCTAGTAGAGCCTCCTCAATCCAACTTACCTTCTGGACTCTTGTTCTGTAGCTACATTATGACCAGCCCCCTATCTCCATCCTTCAAGATGCCTGTTTTAGTGAAGAATGAGACCGCACATGACATCAAAGTGTCGGCAGGTCGTAACATTGCAGAACTATCTTTTCCTAAAGCTGTGTCAACCTTACCAGCTTATGACAACAAAGTCACATTGAGTGGGCCATCCCACTTTACTCCATCTCTAGTGACATGCAACTCCATGAATGTGTCTGATTCTGGGAAACTCACCTTTGATTTTGCAGACTCTCCCTTATCTGAAGGGTGGAAGGAGAGAATCACCAGGAAATTAAATTCAATGTCCGACGTTTTTGCATTCAATGACCTTGATTTTGGTCATACCACTGAAATCAAACACAGGATACGCTTGTCAGATCCGTCTCCATTTAAACAGAGGCCCAGACCAATCCATCCATCTGACTATGAGGCTGTCAGACGTCATCTAAAGGAGCTTCAAGATGCGAATATCATACGTGAATCAGAAAGCCCCTTCGCTTCTCCAATCGTTGTGGTAAAAAAAAAGAATGGTGACATCAGGCTATGCATCGATTACCGAAAACTGAACAGACAAACCATCAAAGACGCATATGCTTTACCCAACATCGAAGAAGCCTTCTCAGCCCTGAACGGGTCGAAATGGTTTTCTATTATGGATCTCAAGTCTGGATACTATCAAGTAGAAATGGAGGAGGAGGACAAGTGTAAAACTGCTTTCGTGACACCTATGGGGTTCTGGGAGTTTAACCGGATGCCACAGGGAGTTACAAATGCCCCCAGTACTTTTCAGAGAGTAATGGAGAAGTGTATGGGAGGAATGAATTTGAGGCGGGTGCCATAATGTGCCCCTTCCTAAAGAAAGAACGTCTTTCCTCAGGGGAAATCGTCAGGGAGGGGCTGTCGCGAGGAGCATTAACTCTGAAAACCAATCCAGTACGGGGCGACTAATAAAAGGCTCTCCTCGTCCTGCCTGACTTTGCACAGTGTCTGCGCAATAAAGCTCACTGGAAGGAATGCGTATTTACGCACCCCCCGCGGCCAGCTGTGTGCCAACGCATCCACGCCGAGGCTGCCCTCGGTTAGTGAATAAAATAGGCGACAGTGGGTATCGTCCGGCGACGCAAACAGATCTATCTACGCACAACCGAACTTCTTCCAAATTAGCTGGACCGTCTGGAGGTGGAGTCGCCATTCGCCGGGGGCGCAGCTCGGGAAGCGCGTCTGCCGCTGTATTGAGCGAACCCGGGATGTAAATGGCACGAAGGGACCTCAGATGCTTCTGACTCCAAAGGAGGAGATGACGAGCGAGATGCGACAGGTGACGGGAGCGCAAACCGCCTTGACGGTTGATATACGCAACGGTCGCAGTGTTGTCGGTGCGTACTAGTACATCCTTCCCTCGCAGCTCCGTAGCGAAGCGTACGAGTCCCAGATATACTGCCCA
Source organism: Misgurnus mizolepis (assembly GCA_025389145.1). Classification (NCBI taxonomy): domain Eukaryota; kingdom Metazoa; phylum Chordata; class Actinopteri; order Cypriniformes; family Cobitidae; genus Misgurnus; species Misgurnus mizolepis. The sequence continues at coordinate 26,863,750 of JAIFKI010000025.1, read as the reverse complement.
CAACTCTCGGCAATTGATATGCCAGTGCAACTGGGGTGCTGTCCACACCCCTGAAGCCGTAAGCTCGTCGTACGTGGCACCCCAGCCCGTGTCGGACGCATCTGTGTGTACAACAGCATGCTGAGCGATCTGTCTCATGGACACACCGGACCTGAGAAACGCGGGGTCCGACCACGGGGGGAATGTTAGGCGACACGCAGGTGTAATGGTTACACGATGGATGCCGGCGCGCCACGCTCTCCTCGGGACTCGATCGTGAAGCCAACGCTGAAGCGGTCTCATATGGAGCAGTCCGAGCGGTGTCACGGCCGCTGCTGCAGCCATATGCCCCAGGAGCTTCTGAAATTGTTTCAGCGGGACCGCATTCTTCCCTCGGAATGAACCGAGGCAAGTCAGAATTGACTGGACGCGCTCTTCTGTCAAACGCGCCGATAAATCGATCGAGTCCAGTTCCATCCCGAGAAAAGAGATCCTCTGCGTGGGGCAGAGTTTGCTCTTTTCCCAGTTGACCCGAAGACCCAAACGGGCGAGATGCCGAAGCGTTAAATCTCTGTGCTCGCACAGCGTCCGTCGAGAATGCGCTATTATAAGCCAATCGTCGAGGTAAGCCAATATGCGAACGCCGCTCTCTCTGAGGGGTTTTAACGCCGCCTCCACTACTTTCGTGAACACACGGGGAGAGAGGGATAGCCCGAACGGTAAAACTTTGTACTGGTATGCCCGTCCCTCGAACGCAAACCGGAGAAACGGTCTGTGACGAGGGATTATGGACACATGAAAGTACGCGTCTTTCAGGTCTATTGCCGCAAACCAATCTTGGGGGCGAATTGAATTGAATATTTGCTTCGGTGTTATCATCCTGAAGGACCTCTTCTGTAGAGATTTGTTCAGAACGCGCAAATCCAAGATCGGTCGCAACCCGCCGCCTTTTTTGGGTACTATAAAATACGGGCTGTAGAAGCCCGATCTCATCTCGGTTGGAGGGACCGGCTCGATCGCGTCCTTCGCCAACAGGACTTCGACCTCTGCACGCAGTACGTGTGCATCGGACGCTTTCACCGTGGTGAAACGAATGCCCGAGAATTTGGGTGTGTGCCGGATGAATTGAATTTCGTAACCGAGGCGAACAGTGCGTAAAACCCAACGAGACGGGCTGGGAAGCTGAAGCCACGCCCCCAGGGACCGTACGAGGGGAATTAACGGCACTGTCGGGGTACCCGCGGTGGGGCGGCTGAGCGGGACAGGTGGTCCTGCCGGTACGTCTGCTGAGACAGCATAAGTATCTACAATATGTGTGTGTGTGACACTGACCTGAGCCCGCTGAGGGTGACGGTCGTCTGGTCTCCTCAGCGGAGAGCACAGACTCCGAGGAGGGTGCTGGTGGTCCCGTCTCCTCAGCGGAGAGCTGGAACTCCTCAGAACACCCGCTGGCGATAGAGGAGAGGGAGGAAGAGCATGTGAATGCCCGCTCACATCTCTCTCGATCCTCTGAAGACCTGGAGAAGGAATAGGAATGCACTCTTTTTGTGGTTTTGTGGGTGCCGGCTGAGAAGCCGGCGGAACAGAAACAAAAGGAAACCAAAGATTCTCCACCCGGCCCTCTACCGGTGGAGGGAGCGATGCCATCACCGTCTCCCGTAGAGTGATCCCATCCAAATCCAGGTCGCCCGTCTCAGGGCCGCTTCGTCTTCCGTCTACCACGGGAAGCGGGTGGGGCGGGCGGGGCGGGCTGTCGACGGCTGTTCCCCCTCCGTGGCCTGGAAGATGTTCTAGTGGGGGGGGCGGAGGCAGCCGCCGCAGGGCGCCCTCGGCGAGGAGCAGACGGGCCCGCCGGCGCTGGAGGGCGAGATGCAGGTCGCTTGCGCCGGGGCATGATCTGTGCGATCGCCTCTGTCTGCTTCTGGGCGGCGGAGAACTGCTGGGCAAAAGACTCCACCGACTCACCGAAGAGGCCAGCCTGTGACACTGGAGCGTCCAAAAACTTGTTCTTGTCAGCTTCCGACATGTCAGCCAGACATAGCCATAAGTGGCGTTCCTGGACCACCATCGTGGACATGGCACGACCAATCGCCTGCGCTGTCACCTTCGTAGCGCGAAGAGCCAGGTCAGTGGCAGCCCGGAGCTCCGAAAGGACAGGCGAGTCGTGTCCTCCCTCGTGCAGATCCCTCAAGGCTTTGGCTTGGTGAACCTGCAGCAACGCCATTGCGTGCAGGGCTGAGGCCGCCTCTCCACATGCCTGGTGGGCAGCGCCCGTTAAACCGGAGGACTGTCTGCAGGCACGAGAGGGGAGGGTTGGGCGGTCCTTCCAAGAGGGAGCGTGTGCCGGACACAGCTGCATCGCGACAGCACGCTCCACGGGAGGGATCCCCGTATAACCCTTAGCGGCTCCGCTGGTGAGGGAGGTGAGGGGGGAGGGCTGAAACGGCCGTAATCTCATGGAAAACGGCGACTTCCAGGTTCTAGTCAGCTCCTCGTGCACCTCGGGGAAGAAAGGCACCGGTGGAGAGGGTTGTGAAACCCGGGCAGCTCCAAAGAACCAATCATCCAGGCGGGACGGCTCGGGCTGAGGGGGGGGAACCCACTCTAACCCGACGGTCTCCGCCGCTCGAGCGAGCACGGCCACCATCTCTGGATCGAACTCCGGCGTTCCAACCCGACCAGAGGGAGGAAGGGCGTCGGGGTCCACGTCAGGGGGAGGAGGCCCACCCTCGGATGCTGCGGCGTCGGTGGACCCGGAGGGCGGCACGATGGATTCTAGAGACATCGTAGAACACGACGCTGAAGTCTCCATCGGCACATCAACCGGCTGTGGATGAGGAGGCTGAGAGCCTGAGGACGAATCCCCCGCTCGGCTCAGCACAGTGATGCGCAGGTCGTCTTTTGAGAGCTTTACAGCCGCACCGTGGCGGCGTTCAGCACCCGCATGACGAGGGTTGCGTTTTTCCCGGAGGAAAGACAACCGTCTGCGCAAATCCACAAGGGACATGTTCTCGCAGTGAGAACACTTACCCCCAGCGAACGCTGCCTCTGCGTGCTCGATGCCCAAACACGAAAGACAACGCTCGTGACCGTCCTTCGGACCCATGTATTTGCCGCACCCAAGATCGCACGGACGAAAAGCCATCCTGAAAAGGACGCTGATGTCCGGATATACGAGAGAGTGGCTGCCTTTAACAAGGCACAAAGCTCTCTCGTATCACTCTTTTAGGGAAATTCACTCAGATGCTTAGTTGATGAGGGCACAGGAAGGCAACGCACACACTAAACTCAAAACAAAATAAAGATGTAGAGTCGTGGAATTAAGCGAAGCGTCCGCTGTGGTACTGCTAGTCCAACCAACTTCAGCAATCGAATCCCACCAGAGTAGAGTAGCTTCTCAGTAGCAGATACTGCCGGCTTTCGAAGCGATAAAAAGCTAATTTCCTTATTTGCACCTTCTGCTTATATACGCACCTGGCGGGGCGGCGCCAGCATTATGCAAATATCTCAATGCCAAGTTCATTGGCGTTTTAGTAGTATTCGAAGCAGATTGGTCTCTCTAAGCGAGTTCCCAATTCGTCGGTCACGACGTGACGTCGTAGTGACCGACTGAAAGGGAACTACAAAGTATCACTTAAAAATTGCGTCAAAACATAAAATCAAACTAATCAGTAAAATCGCCCAGTCTTACGTTTAAGTGTCTTTAACTTTTGTTAAATAATAATTTTGGCATTACAGTAGATGTACGATGACTTGAATATCGGCTATGGCAATGCCGGCTATTTAAAATGCGTCTCATCCAATCAGATTTCAGAGGTGGGTTCAAGGAGGTCTGAATTGTCTGATGTGTGTTATCTATTAGCTTTCAGATTCATCACAATGACATTTGCTCTCCTGGCCTGTGTCCAGAAGGTGACACGGGACCATGAACTTAATTTTGCTTAATAAGTTGTCATCCAGAAGTGTCAAGTAAGGATGTCATTTTAGCTCCGGTAAGGCACGGTGAAGGTCGAGTGATTGATCCGGATCTAAGTTTAAACATTGATTTAGTACAGATTTAGTAAACATTGATAGCAAGTACAGAGCTGGACTTTCAAACGCCGGTACCAGTTGAATGTTTGGCAATCAAGGCCTCTGCCATCCCCATAGCATTCTGTCAAGCTGATGTACCCGGGTCATGTACATTGCCGCAGATGTCACTTCAAGATTGGGCACGTGAGCAAAGACAAGATCCAGTCATCAGTAGAGTAATAGAGCTTGTCAAGGCAGGAAAGCGACTTTCATACAGGTTGAAACGTCAGGAGGACAGAGAGGTCCAGCTGATGTTGAGAATAATGGAGCAGCTATTTTTCTCCAATGAGGTCCTATACCGAAAGCGCATAAGCCAAGGTGAGCCAATCCATCAACTTGTTCTTCCAACGAAATTCAGAAAAACAGCTCTAGAGAACCTCCATGATACTGTCGGACACTTAGGTACTGACAGAACTTTAGACTTGGTTCGTGCCCGGTTCTATTGGCCTCGTATGGCCATTGATGTGACTGAGAAAATCAGGACCTGTGAGAGATGTATACGGAGGAAGGCACGGGCTGAGAGAAGCGCTCCCCTGGTGAATATAAATACAAGCCGTCCTCTCGAGCTGGTCTGTATGGACTATCTTTCACTGGAGCCTGATGGAAAAGGAACAAAGAACATCTTGGTCATTACAGACCATTTCACTAAATATGCGGTAGCGGTTCCAACTGCAGATCAAAAGTCAAGAACAGTGGCAAAAGCTCTATGGAACAACTTTTTCATCCATTATGGATTTCCAGAGCGGTTGCATAGCGACCAAGGTCGCGACTTTGAATCAGCCCTGATCAAAGACCTTTGTATACTGCTTGGCATTAAAAAGACGAGAACAACACCTTACCACCCACGTGGAAATCCCGTGGAGCGGTTTAACAGAACACTTCTTGAGATGCTGGGTACACTCGAAGAGGGAGACAAAGTGAGGTGGAGGGATTTTGTGCAGCCCCTTGTCCATGCATATAATTGCACAAAAAATGATACTACTGGCTATTCCCCTTATCATCTGATGTTCGGTCGCCAGCCAAGACTCCCAGTCGACATAGCTTTTGGGCTGAACCCTGAGGGAAGCAGTAAACTATCCCACTCTGAATATGTCAAGAAGCTGACGGAGAGTCTCACTGAAAGTTATCGATTGGCCACTGAACACAGTATGAAGAATGCTTTACAGAACAAACAGAGGTTTGACAGCAAAGTAAGAGAGTCCACATTAGTAGCAGGAGACAGAGTCCTTGTAAGAAATGTCGACATCAGAGGGAAGCATAAAATCGCTGATCGATGGAGTGAAACCATATATACTGTTGTCAAACAGATCCAAGACTCCCCTGTCTATGTCGTCGTCCCAGAATACACCAGTGGACCTGAGAGAGTTTTACATAGAGACCTGCTTTTGCCATGTGGCTTTCTTCCATCCAATGTCAAAGAAGTACATCCCAGGGAGTCCAAGTCCAGAGAGAATTGCGGTCAAGCACTTCTTCCTGTTGATGATGGAGCTGAAGAAGATGGGGAACTATCTGAAGATGAGGATGCGGTTGAGTATTACTCCCTTTATGACCAACCTTCAACCTTGACTACTGCTAAACAGGACAGAGAGATTCTACGAAAAGAAACTAGACTCAAGCAAAGGTCTAATGCTGTAGAATTCATTGAAGAAGATACCCAGATGGAAAATGAGCATGTCTCTGCAAGTCAGGAAGCTAATGTGAGTTTTGATGTGTCCACACTGAACCCTGCAGCTCAAGCATTTGAGCCCAAAGATGTTGGAGGTGATGGAAATAATGAAGCAAGTCAAGTTCAATACTCACCTGCCCCTGAAGTTGTACGAGCCAAAATAAATCCTCCTAATGTTCCTGCAACAGATCTGAGTGAGCATTGTAGTCCTAGAAATGGACCAGGAAATAGATTGGAGATGACAGAGGATAGTGGAAATGTAGAGAATACAGAGTCAGAAAAGCCTGAAGTTGTCCCTGAAGATGAGGTGATATTGAGAAGGTCCTCTAGGGATAAAACAGCTCCCAAAAAGCTGACCTATCCAACTTTAGGGAACCCATTAGTCACAGTTATGCACTCCATTTTAACTGGGTTAGACCAAGCTTTCTCCCAAACTCTTTCCCTTGACACTGGACCTTACATCTGTCAATTAACACCCTTAGCATCTGAAATAGTGTAGTGTGCAACATGCAAGGATGCATGCAGATTTAAGGAGGGGAGGATGTAACCCACTCGAAAATAGCCTACAAACAGGATTAGGTTATTTCTGGTTTAATATTATATTGTATTGAAGTATTTTTTGGTTACTTGTAGTTACATTTTCTTACTACGCTATATTTGTCCAGTAGATGGCAGTGGTGGCGCTGCATAAGGAAAAACAGCTACACAGATTTTTAGAGAGAAGAAGAGACAAAAACACATGGAACATAGTGAGCTGAAGCCATGTTTTGATTTTTACAAACTGAGTGAAAATAAGTGTTAAATAACACTTAAGGACTAGTTAAAGAAAACCTATTTCTAAGAAAAAAAGCAGAGAATAAAGGGTTGAGGTTGCAACAAGGATATTATTTCTTGTATTCCTTTTCTCTGGTGAGTGTTTTTACACGTGTTTAGTCTCTTGTGTTACTATCAGACATAGCGTGGTAGATGTGTTTACTGAATCAAGCAAGCAAAGATATCTTAATTTTTCTACATTTTATTTCTTGCTGTTAATTCGGTTGTAAATGCATTGTGTGAATATGTATTGATGTGTATTGTATATGAAAAAAACCAATCAGAGTTAAACATGAGTTTAGTAATTTGAAGTGCTATTCCATGCTATGTTGAAGCTATGTTGCTGCTTGGTATGTTAGTGTTTGAGTTTCATGTGTGTAGTAAAAACAAAAAGAATTTAAGCTACTAAAATTAAGGAATGAGAGTTATATTCCCAGATCTGGTAGTTATTGAGAGTAATTGAATATCGCCCTGCTCTGCAGGTTGGTTTTTTTTATGCATGATTAGAGAGAGAGAGAGAGTTCCATTGGACGGGTTCGTCACTGGACACACGAGGCACGACTGCAGAGGGATTGGATCATCTTGCCTGCAATACGGACTGCTTCTATTCATCATTATTCTTTGCGTCATACAGATAAGCGGAGATCTCACCACACATTAAGGAAAAAGCATACTACCCGGGTAGATGGACTTTGGTTTATTTTTTTTGGGGGGGGAGTTTTCACCAGAGCCTCTGAGGTTATTTAATTTTTTTGTTTATTTCTCATTTTGTGTGAAAGTGAAAATTAAGATAAATATTGATTTTCACTACTAAAAGGACATTACCAAAAGAAACAAACGAGAAACAAGTCATGCTGTTGGAAAATTAATGTTTAATAAATGCCGGCTAGTGTTCAAAGTAAATTATTTTGGTATCTTCTCCTCTTTTGAAAAGTTCCTTAGAATTTAGAGGCATTATTTCTTTCTACTTTATAAGTGCCTGTTACAACAGGTATGCAGGAAGTATGTGAGTGAGACACAGCATCTTGTTTCCATTTCAGGGAACCAAGACGTTTATGGTACAGGGTCACATATATTCCCTCACCCAAATTCTCTAATCATTTAGTTTCATTCATGCCATTACAGATGCATGTGACTCCCTATTTCAACAAATGTTCATTAAAATAATAATTTGCCTTATGACTGTATATGGGTGGTCCACATGTCCCTGAAGGCACATACATCCATCATTACAATGATCCGAATGACTCTAGTGGTTAAATAAATGTCTTCTGATGTAAAGTTATACATTTGTAAAATAATCCTGTGAAGGAATTCATTTTGATGACTTTAATGATGGACGTGTGTGCTTTATGAAAGTTCAGCATGTTAGAAAATACCATAAAATGATGACCATATTTGGGTGAAGTATTTCTTTAATTCCATAAACAGTTTTGCTTCTCTTGTTAATGGTTTTGTGGAGAGGATGTTTGCACACCAGCATAATGGTCACATGGACATTGCAAACTAGCGTTGTGAATCGTTTATATACAAACCTACCTTTAATCTCAATTATATTCTAATCTTTAGACAAACCACATGTACTTGCTAATGTTAGTCTATGGGATGCTGTCAAATACTTGACGTCTTAGAAAAACAATATCACACCTCTCCACAACAAGCAGTTTTTTTCAATAGTATGTGTAATACCATGCTTTATAAAAACGCTTTCTTTGAAATGAGCAATAACAGTGATACCTTAGCAAGCACAGCCAAATAGCGTGAGAATATATTATTTCTGACCATTTGACCACGAGTGCGAAGTGTCGCTCTCCTGATGTTGTGAAGAATACTAATATCTCTATGTAAAAGTGTGTGAATGGACCACAGATCTTCCTCTTAGAGCTAAATGCAAAAAACACAAAATTTCCAAATGTACTGACCTCTGACTCCATTAGCATGCGACTTAACGTGATGGAGAGACACCAGTGTGATTTCAGTGAACTCAAAGACACCGAAAGCAACGTCAGAATTATAACCCTGATGAACCCCCCCCCCCCTCTCTCTCTCTCTCTCTCTCATTTAGACATCTCTTCTTCTTTTGGGGTGACCTTCTATTTGCCTGCATGGCTGCATTAAAGCTAATGAAATCTAGGCATGGTAATTAAAGCACTAGGAATAAACCCGGATGGTTACAGGGGTACAGAAGAGCAAAGGACACCCTCTTATTGGAAGTCCAGATTGTCGCAGGTGAATGACTAAGAAAAATCATGCAAACCTGCTGTCTAGTAAGTGTTAATTTGAACGTTTGCTTGAATAAAATCCCTGTTTGTAGACATTGTGCAATGAACACTATCGTTTTAGAATTGAACCCAAAATATATTAAAAAAAATATTACTTCCAGTTTTAAGGAAGGGGGGTGTTAAAGATATTTCATGCATTCTGACTTGTTAATTAACACTGTTAAAGAGTTGGATTCCTCAAAGTATTTCTGTGCCGAATGAACTTCATCAGAGTTCGTACAAGTTTTAGAAGTCCTTATGTGGGCACTTTAACCAGAATAGCGCACACATATAAACCAAGAGCTGACACAAAATCAGCGTCACCAATGAAGTGTGTTGTTGTTTGTGAGTTAAATTTAATCTTGTTCAGCTTCCCAATGAACCCAGCATTATGGAAATAATGGATATAGTTTGTCGATCCAGGGTTGTGCGTGTGTTTGTTTAACGCTGGTTTTGTTGAAATGGGGCGGTCCCAACTGGGTCATGAGCCGCAGGCGGTAAGTAAAACTGCATCAAATTTCTGTTTCATTGGCATTCATCGTGTAAGTGCATATAAAGTAAAAGACACAAACAAGAATCATAAGTTATCCAGAGATAGCGTGACTCTCCGCTCGCAGTTCGGGTTTATTCAGAAAGAATCAGTAAAGCTGATTTGTCTTTTAGAAATCTGATAAAACTAAAAGAATCTTTGGATATTTGAAGTATGTAATACTACTCAATATTAACATTAGATATGCAGAAACACTATGTGTTATTATGTGAGATTTAAAGTGCATTGTTTATTAACCTAGGCATCAATAGATGAATCACTACATACGCAGACACACCTACAATAACTCTACATTGTATTTCTGTTCATCTTTTTGTAATCATGCATTAGTAAAACAATTATAACCTTTAAGGGCCAGATTTACTAAGCGCTTGCGCCAGCGTAAACCATCATTTTGGCGGTAAATAGCGATGTCGGAATTTACTAAAGACGCGCAGTGGATCATTAGCGCTGAAAAGGTGTGGTCTAGTTCTTTTTGCGACTGACCTGATTGCATATGCATTTCTAGGAGTTTCCCTTTCAGACGCAAACATTTTGGGAGGAGACTATTTAAATGATTCACGCAACGCGATTTACTAATGTTTGCGCATGTGTTATGTATGGCATTTGCGCGACTATTTAACGCCGAAAAAAAGCATGTCTTAAATCATTTTGCACTCGAAATGGCTGCAATTGTTGTTGCTAGGAGGAGACATCGCAGAAATCAGAGACTGCATGGTAGAAGGGAGAGGATTTCCAGGATCATTTTACCAGATAAGTTCACGCGTCTCTCTGCCTTTATTTATCGGCCTGTATATCACATGCACCTGCAGGAGCATCATCTCTGCTTATTTGCAACCATGCGCTAATTTGCGCTGCTCTTAGTAGATTGGTTGGTCATTATGGAAATCAGCTGTTGCGCCTGTGTTATTTAATTAGCGCTTTTTTAGTAAATAACCCGCAGATATCACCACTCCCATCAGCGCATTTTTGGAATTGCGCTCATGCGCTAATTTGCCCTGTTTAGTAAATCTGGCCCTAAATCTATAAGTTAACAATAAAGCTGCTGAAACCCTCATTGAGGGATTTTCCTCTCACCACATCCATACCACTCACTCACAGGGTTTATTGGATTTTTGTGAGAGTCCTGGTGTTTGTAAAGGCCACAAGTGCTACAGTAAATAGCTCACAGCCCACCTGTCTGCTAAACTCGGATATTAGTCAGCACCCTACGTAGGGCCCCGATCGATCGCTGCTCTGTACGTCAAAACATCAAAGATCACTTTCAGAGTAGCATTCAGAGAAACAGTTATGTAGATCACTGTCGTGATGGCCTGTGGTGTGACCTTCGATTTTCAATGCCTATGACTCACTGTCAGTGATGATCAGACTTAACATCATACATCAATTAAAGGTCTGATGCACACTTTCAGATGAACCCACTGATGGGCAAATGGTCATACATCTTCTGTGGTTTTCAAAGCATTGCTTTATTGCATCAAGCGCACATTTTCGAAACCATATAAAACACACCATGTGATCCATTAATGACATTTTTTTTATCTGACCTATAATGATAGTGCAAATAACACACTATGGGCCAGATTTACAAACAACTTGAGCCAGTGCAAACCATCATTTTGGCGTTAAATGACTGTCGTGATTTACTATAGACATGCAGTGGATAATAAGCACTGAAATTAATTTTTGCGACTTGACCTTACTGCATTATGCATTTCTAGGAGTTTCCTAAATTTATAGGAGGACATTATTTAAATGATTCATGCAACGCGATTTACTTATGTTTGCGTGTCTGATATTACTGGGATTTGCGCCAATATTTAACACCGAAAAAAACGTACTTCTCATAACCCTTCATTTTTTGTCTTCGTTAGCTGGGATTATAAATCTCAAATTTTCCGCTGTGATGTCCGTGGTGCTGAACTCAAGTGCATCAGGTGTTAATAGGTCACCTGCACCTCATCAGCTCTGCTTATTTTTGACCCTGAACTAATTTGCGCAGCTCTCGCCTTGGTGATTATGGAAATCAGCTTTTGCGCCCATGTTATTTAATTTTGCGTGTTTTTAGTAAAGATCCCGCATATATTACCACTCCCATCTGCGTTTTTTGGAATTGCGCTCTCTGGCTAATTTGCCCCGCTTGGTAAATCTGGCCGTAAATATATGCCGATAAAGTTGCCTTGCGTGTGTGTTTTCTTACTGGATTGTTTATGCTGTTGTGGTTTCTTGAGTATGGATAGAAAGCTCCCAGTTGCATCCAACGCAAGCACATCTCGTAGTCGGCATGGTTAAAGAAACCACAGATATCAGCACCGGTCTGCACCGCAACAATAGGCAGGAAAGGACATATGGAGAGATTCAATAACAGCAACATAAGAGTCAAAACAAATAGTTGTGTAATGTATCAAACTGAGATAAAAAAATTAGTTGGATTGGAAATAAAGAAATTTAATAAAATAAAATATTTATTACAATATCTGCTGCAGAAAGAGACACAGACTTACATAAGACATGCCAAATATGCTGAACTCCATCATTCCTAAAAGACACAGTTGTGCATTTATTAAAAATATGAAATGTAGACAGGAAACCTCATGATTCTCTTTTCCAACAAAAAAAAGATAGACCACAATTTATGAATGTCGTAATTTGAAGAAAAAGTGCAAGGACAAACTAAAGTGGAAAACACAATGCTGGGCCGGTCTGTGTTATAGCCAGAATTGGTTTGAGTATGAGTTTGCATGTTTGCACGGTTTGTGGCTATTGTTTACTTGCTTAGAAGAGACCATTTCACATATTTCGATTCCCGCCAGGAAAATAGGATAAAACATCATGTTGGAGTTACATTCAAATCAATAATAGAGATGCTAATCTTACCAAGCATGGCTAAAGAATTTTTAATTTAAAACATATACATACCCACAATGGATTTCAAAAGTTGATCCCAGCCAGAGTAGTTGTCTCCAAGCCAATGCCCCGACCACTGACCGCTGGTTGGGTAAGTTGAACGGGTAACTACAATGCCTCTCTTTCCAGTAACATCAAGCACAGCACTAAAACACAAACAAATAACAAAATCAAAACAACAATTTATGCAACCAAGAAATGACAATCCAAACTACCGGTCTGGAATAACTGTAGAGGTCTCCAGTCGTACACTGGATTAAATGAATACAGAGATCAGTAAAGAATAACTCACTCATAAGTGGGTTTTGTGTGAGACCAGCCATAGAGGTTGTGGACATCGTAATGTTTGACCGGTGTACCATTTTCAAGGATCTGCTCGCTGTTCATGCAAATAGTTTTATGGTTCAGACCTCTTGCTTTGGACTCAAGCGCTAAGGGTCACATACAAATATAAAGAGAAGTTGAAGCAAGGTTTTTTATATGTATTTTATATTTTTATGTTTTTTATTACTGCAAACAAATTTTCACAACCAGATATAACCCATAATGTGGTTCTTCAGACGCCCCCTAAGCTGAGATTTTATAACGAATACACGTCAAGGTTGAACTTACGGGGCATGTATGGAGGATTTTCCAAAATGCCTTCCCCGAGACATTTCTCACCGACGGTGCCATGCACAAAACTGGCTGGTTCATTCATGTCCTTCAGAAAGCACAATGGTTATCATTTCAAAGTAAGAGACAACAATAAGAGACGCCCATAAACATCACTTACAATCCAAATGCCGTCAAACTTCATGACTTTGTTGTAAAACTCCTTAATCTCATTATTCCACCACGCTGCCGTTCTGGTCCGGAAGAAATCGGGGAATGCCACGAAAGCCCTGAATAGCTAAAAATAGACACACAGAGAAAGATGCATATACTGTAGTATGATACATGCTGATTGGATGATATAACGGTGTGGCATGTCATCATCATCTATTTTACTTGCAATTACAGTCCATTGTATTGATGATTTCAGTATGAATGCAGCTGCACAAGTGAAATAATGTCCGGTTCTCTGATGACAGAGAGATGAAAAAGAGATCAAATGTGTAAGGAAGGAAAAAACAAATTTGTACCTCCACTTGAGTATCCCAGTCTAATGAATTGTCCACAGTCACATTGGGTCTGTCAGGCCACACCTAAACACACACACACAATTAAAACTAAATTAAGTTCACTTAACACAAAAACAGAAACACAATATCTTCACAGACAGATAGACTGACACAAAATAAATGAATTATTAGTTTTTCGTTTTTCTCTTTATGTTTGCCATACCTTTCCCCATACAATATCACTGCTCAGTGCAGGAGGCCATTTAATAAAAACGTCCCGTTCTAACCCGCGAGTGAATGCTGGGTAATCTTCGGTCTCATTAGCTGCTATAGCCGGGTCCTTAAACACAAACAAACAATGCATTATCAATCAAAAGTACAGAACAGTCCAAATGGACATTCAAGAATAATGTTACATCAGATTTAAAACACTCATTCATATGGACCCACAGTCCCTTAACTGACCATCTGATGTATGGCTAATAAATAATAGAAAGCACTTTCTCGATCTGGCAAGCTCTAACCTCATTGGCTGGCTTTATGTAGCACTTTATGAGTAAGGTGATTCAGATTTTAATACTTTTGCAGAAGAACTGGTTAAAAAAACAACACAAGACATCAACTTCAGCTCATTGATATGTAGATTTAAACAGGACATATCATGAAAATCTGACTTTTTCCATGTTTATGTGCTATAATTGGGTCCACAGTGCTTCTATTAACCTAAAAATTAGGTCATTGAAATTTGGCTCCCCTTGTGATGTCATAAGGGGATAGTACCGCTTCTTAATCTGCACTATCCAACCACGACACTGCCATTTAGTGCAGAGATCAACTCATTTGCATGTTAAGGAAAACACCCTAAAACTTAAAATTTTTCCTCACATCAACAAAGTGGCAATTTTAACATGTTATAATAAATTATCTGTATGGTGTTTTGAGCTAGAACGTCACATGCGTACTCTGGGAAAATTAAAGATTAATTTTACCTTAAAAAAAGTATTGTGAAATGTCCCCTTTAAACACATTACTTGTCAGGTTAGTGTCTTTAAATCTGCATATCAATGAGTAAAAATGAATTTATTTATTAATTAATTTGGTTTTCTAGGCTATAACCTAAACTTGTCATTAAAGGGCAGGTATTTGTAAGGGTTTTGTTGTGTTGTGTTGTGTTTTGTTTTATGTTTTGTACTTTTATTTTGATGTCCTGCTCTGCTCTGGTCTTTTATTTTGAAATCATGCCATGTCACACTTCACTATTCACTTCCTGTTTGTTTTGTATAAAGCCACATCCTATCTGATCACTCCCGGCGAAGTATTGTATGTATGTTCTCTGCTGCATTACCGAGCATTTATCCTGTGTCCTGTCCTGTTCTGATTATTTGGATTCTGATTGTTTGCTGCCTGCCTCGACTATTGCCTGTTTTGTGGATTACGTTTTGGATTACCCTGACTGGATTTGTTTGGTTTCCCTTTCGGGGATTTTACAATAAAACCTCTTTTGCATATGGATTCTACTCTCCCTTGCTTTGTGTAAGCAGCCCACGTTACAACACATTACATTATTAGGCACAATTCACTTTTACAAGGTGTTTGAACATACTGAAAATGTTTATTGGTAGTGTGTGAACACAACTCCCTACAATAAAAAATCTACCATCTTCTTTTTGACTCCCCATTTAAGTAGACATGCTGTTTTGATTCTCTTGTTAATGTGACATCACACTGAGAAAGCCCTGCCCACGGCCACTGACTGACTGGTTAATTTTACCCAAAAGCTTTTTTAAATGTAATTGCTAGCAGTTATGCGGCTAAATATACTATTGTCTCAGACTGTATTCACAGGAATCAGATCTATTTTAACCAAAATGCTCACTGTCTGTTGGTAAGGGAGTGCTACCCAGTCTCACTAAATTATGTACCTATAGTCACGTAATTGTTTTATTCTTTTTCGTGATACTGTTACGAAATTCTGTTTATGTGTCATTGTCACATATTGGTTACTCAAGTGCTTTTCCTATTTTCAAACCATTGTCGCTTCGGTTTAGGGTTAGATTTGGTGTTTGCGTTAGGATGTCACTTTAAGTATTAGTTTATAAAATTTTTTCGGATTTATTTTCTACATTTTAAACCATTGTTGCCTGGTGTTACGGTTAGAGTTGGGTTTAGGTAACGATGTAATTGTATGTAAATCTAACCTAAACTGAAGTGACAATGGTAAGAAAATTGTCGCAAAACAGTTGATTACCAATACATGACAATGAAACATAAACAGAAATTTGAGATACGATCTTTAAAAAAAATTGCAGAAATTTGTGACAGTTTCACGAAAAAGAATAAAACATTATGTGACTATAGGTACATAATTTGGAGAGATTGGGCTGGGGAGTGAGGAGCTGTAGTTCATTTGCATTTAAAGCTATAAACACATAAAAAAGTGCTTTTTTGCTCCCACCCAAATAAAAGCATTTTGGACATCCTATAATAAATGATCTGTGGGCTATTTTGAGCTAAAACTTCACATTCAAGGCACACATGAGACTTGCATTAAATCTTGCAAAAATGTGTTTCCTTTAATACTATTGATTAAGGAGAAATTAAAGTAATTCAAATTCAATGTATAGCAGTTATCAATAATCACTAAAAAAAGGTGTGTGATGTACCAGAATGAAGATGAAACGCATTCCCTCGGCTCTCATGCTGTCCACCAGGGCAGGAAGTCCTTTGAAGTTGTCTTTGTCCAGCGTAAAATCCATCTGTCTCTCCATGTAGTCGATGTCTGCATATTGCACGTCCTTTGTAAAATCAAAGTTTCCATGTTACTAACAAAACCTAATGGATGCATTTTACATTTCACCGAATTCATTTATTTTATTTTTTTATTTAAAAAAAAGAAAATGCAGAATAAAAATATTATAAAAAAATAATATTCAAATAGCCAATACTTTACATACAGGCCTTCTAACTAAAGACTTATTTAGAGCTTTATGTGTTTATATTCATAAAGACATGCAGACAGACACAAACAGAAAGGTGATGTCTTACGTATGGAATCTTTGCAGCTTTCATTTCATTATAAAGGTCCGCAATCTCACTATCGTTGGCGTAACCATAACGACAAAGCTGAAATCCAAGTGTCCAATAGGCTGGAAGAACTGGGCGACCAATGATCTGTCAGACAACATAAGGGTGAAACATTTCAAATTTTGTGTGAATAAATTTGTCAGAAATCATGAACATAAATATTCAAGTGTTACGAGCAAATCTAATAACCTATACATCTATGTCACAAGCAAGCTTGTTTTGGAGAAATATTTATGTTTTTCATTTGTGCATGCGACTTTATGAATGTTATTACATGTTTGTGTGTGTGTGTGTTTGGATCGAGTGCACTGTAGGCAATGAGGCAGTCAAACTCCAGATGCTAAATCTTATCAAGCCAAGAACACCACACACACACACACACACACACACACACACACACACACACACACACACACACACACGCGCGCGCGCGCACGCACGCACACACACACACACCTCAGTGTACTGCTGAACCACAAGTTCTGGAGTCGGTCCCAGCACCATGTAGAAGTCCAAGATACCTCCAATAGTACGATAGGTCAATGCTGGATTTGGCTGCAAGGTCACATCTAAGACAAAACAACCCAAATGATACATGATATTGTATTAAAGATGTTTAATTTAACATGCACTGAGTTGCCATGTGGGTTTGTGTTGTAATCACATGTTGGCTGAAAATAATTTACTTTAATTCACAAGAATGTAACATAAGACGTCTTAAAAGGTTTATTTGTAAAATTGCCCACTTTTACAGTAGGCAATATAATGCATATTGCTGGGTATGCAGTATGATAGTATAATGTCCCTAAACCACATATACATATATACATATATATACATATACTTGACAATCAGCATTTCTTTTTTTTTTTGCACACAAAGTAGATAAATGATAATAAATGATAAATCATTTTTCTTTAGGTTCAGTTTAAAAAAGATAATCAAAGAAATCAAAACAGCCAACTAGTTTTTTTTTCAACACTGTTTACCAGTAAGGGAATCAATCTAACATGAAAATTAATTGCATTTATTTATATTTCATCTCTAAGACTCTAAATATAAACAATGCATTTCATAGAAAATGACTAAAGCATGTCATGATTTTTTTTTTATAATGAGTCATTTTATATTTTTATAAATCACCAATCAGATTCCATATATAAGTATTAACCAGATATAGGACTTTTTAAATCTTTTATAATGGCCTTAAGCCGCCTTTCTACTGTACGCGAAATTTGGACACGATTGTCGGAGTTTGCCCCCTAGTGGCAGTCATAATGAAGTTTCTGTTTAATTGTAACATGGGAGAAAAAAGCTCATTCCAGCGCAAGAGGTTTATTTTCAAAATTTACCATAGTGGAATAAATAAATGAATGCAAATAAATGAAATAATAAACAGCTATGCAAATATAACAAGGCACATATGAACATATGGAGACAAATTAAAATAATAACGTATAAAAATTAAATGAATAATGTATTGCTTATCAGTATCAGTAACTGAATCCTTAAAAAATACCTATTGATTAAAGTTAAACAAAAAGGATTAAAGATTTTTTTTATTGGAATACACTAAAATACATCACTTCCGGTCAGTGTATTGCATGCGGCGCAGTCACACAAGTTAAAATTTTTAACGGATGCAATGCTCAAAATGGATCCGAAAATTACGGATCCGCAGACGGTCGGGCAACTCACGCAGCCCCTTTGTGACTCTCCATGGGGAATAAATGACTTTCGGTTTATCGTCCGTGGTTTGTTGTGTGCAGTGGAAAGGCGTCTTTTGAGTCTCTCAGACACCAAAGAAAACATGATGGTTAATAGATATCTAACACAAGCCTGTTTCTATCCCACAATGTACTTACATAGTTTATGATGTTGTTTGAGTTTTGGCGTTGTGACCTGCATTCCTGTTAGCCTTGGGGCCATTTATTTGCAAGAAAACTACAATAAACTTTTAGCAGATATACAATGCATTTAAAATGCACAGTCCCCCCTTGCAAAAATTAGTTGCAAAGGAATTCTCTTCACAAAGGCTGTTTTGTTGTCTTAAACGCCCTAACTTTCTGTGTTAATAGAAAATAAGTCAACATAGGGAGAAAGCTGCCTTTGTCACGGCATTTCTCGGTTTCTTTAATATTCCCCGAATGCCCATTTCTGAGTCAGTTGGTGCGAGTTATTTAATGCATCTGCATTCAAATTGAAGGGCCACTACTTTGATGTTGTTCTTTTTAGTGGGAAAGGTTCAAAGCGATTCTCCTGCTAAGATTTCCAGAGCGCTCATTTATTCAACCGCCCGTATGGGTGTGTGTTTATGTAATAATTAATGCGAGGCAGTAGTTGAATGCAGAACACTTTCTCAAAGCAAAACTCTTGTTTAAATCCCTCTGCAGCTTTACCATTATGCGTAAGCAGCTTCTATAAAGACCCAACGGTCTCTCGCACAAAAGCTCAATGACAGACGCTCGTCTCTCGCTCTCATCACGACCTCAAGTCCTGCTGACAACACACTTGCCAGTGAGTGATGTACTTGTTAGTTCCAATACTGAGGATGCTTGAGTTTCAGATGCATAATAAAACAAAATTGAAGGACAAATATCACATTGAGTGCATTTACATGCATAGAATAAGAAGATATGTATCAAAAATCTGCTTGTTATAGAAACCGGTGTTGTGGGTTTACATGTAAATCAATTAACCAGCTATGCAGAAAACTGCATTTACATGGTATTTGTGGATTTGTCAGGTTTCTCTCAGATGTCACCGCCTGTGGTATGTCTAGTCATTCAAAAAGCCAGTGGGAAATCTGTCTTAAGCTATACTGTTGTATTTCATTTCATGTCTACAGAAACTGTAAATGTTCCATGAGTTGCCAATTTTATGACTTTTATGAGTTACTTTGCTCTTAATGTAGGGTCACACCAGCCGCATTTGAGGTGTCAAATTTGCGTCTACCGCGTCTAGTTTGCCGATTTAACATTTTGAGTTTATTCACTTCATGAAAGGCGAGCGCGAAATTCTAGTCATCGAGACATTCACGCGGAAATTCGCATCATGGGAGAGGCTTCTGCGACTCTGCTCACTTCCTCAAATCACGTCACTACTAGAGCAAGCTCCTGATTTGTTAACACCACACGTTTTTCCGCCAAAGTAAATTTTTTTTTATAGTGCACGTTTCCCGTGGCAACGCTCAATTCATGCCATTCGTGCGAACTAGACGCAAGAATAAGGCGGACTCGCATATTTCACACCGCGCTTGACGCCTCATTCCCATCGCAAGACCTCCAGACGCGCGTCTTCACATTGACATAACATTGAAATCAGTCGCGCTTGACGCCTCTACCGCGGCTGGTCTGAACGCAGCATTACTTCTTTGTGTGTTGTTTATATTTTACACGCAAAAACATGCGCACATGAAAAAAACTGTGAGAAAGCAACTTAAGGTGTTTACATGAAATACGAAATTGGGGAAAAGAGCAAAAAACTACCTGTGCCGATCGGTTTTTGCTTACGCTGCTTATGGGATCACCTTGATAAAAACGTTTAACGCATTTAAATGACCTCAAACGTTATCAGTTTAATAATCATAATTGGTCTAAAACTGCATATGTAAATGCACTTGTAGAGAATAAAGTAAGGGGCACATAATATTAACTCTTTGTCCGCCATTGACAAGTTATCTCGTCAATTAAGAGAAAAAGTTCCTGCCAATGACGCTTTCCTTACAAGTTTTTATGGTAATCTGTAATTCCGCTATTTTTCACTAGATGGCCAAATAAAAAAAAAGTAATCCAAAAATGTTAAAAATTCTAAACTCTGTGTATGTTTTGATCTTTCTTCTGAATCAGATCTCTAACAAAATTTCTTTACAAAAATGCAATTATTTCAGATTGTTTGTTCAAAATTTGTTTGTTTTTTTGAAGAAAACTATCCATATTTGTACGTTTATATATTTATAAAAGAACATTTTCCTGGAAGGCATTTTGTGAAACTTTTGTGAAAATCACAAAAAATGCTGGCTGGCAACTTTTTTAAAAAAAAGGCTGGCGGGGAATGAGTTAAATAAATAATTCACCCAAAGAGGAAAATTATCCCATATTTTACCCACCCTCAAACCATCCTAGGTGTACAGAATATAACTTTCTTCTTTCAGTCAAACACAGTTAGAGTTATATTAAATAATATCCTGACACTTTTTATTTTATAGTGGCATTGGTGGCAGTGGAATATAATGGCAGCCATTTTTACAACTCCGAGAAGCACATCCATCCATCAAAAACAAATATATACAGCTACTCAGAGACAAAGCATAAAGTTGAACTTTTCTCAACTTTGTCACAAAGCTGAACGCATCATCTTCCTGTCGACAACAGTCATTGATGCTCGTAACTCTTAACTACACTGTATACTTTATACTTTTAAGAAGTGAACTTTTAGAAAGCATTACACTCCTGTTCATAGGGCCGCAAGTAAACGGTGTCATATCCGGGTTATCCTCGGTTTTCCCTTTTGCTGGCATACTGTATAAACCTTTAGTGTGCTTTATTTCATGTGGCACTGCGTAGACCGACGAGAGCGATTTGAAAGCAGTACTCATAGTTTGATGTCATACACCATTGAATCAGCACAGTGCCACGTGCAGACGTATGAGGAATGTGGAAGAAGGAACATCTAGTAATGGCTGTATATTATAATATAATGTAATGGCTATAAAACTTTATTGGTGAGATTTGTGTCTGTGAATTAAATATTATAGGCATTGAGTTCAAAGAGTTAAACGTGTTGATAATGTGTGTATGTACCCATTGCATTGCTGTTGAGCAGAAGGACACCGTGTGCATTTTTGGATTTTTCCAGACCCATGTAGAATGGATGGACTCCATAACTGTTTAACTTTTCCTGAAGAAATATAAAGACAGAGATTTTAAGATGGCGATTCACTAACATTCAGTTGTCATCAGTGTTAAACAGACAATTACGTGTTAATAAGAGATTTTCATTTGGCTTAAAAGAATAAACCCCTGCAAATCCCCTCCCTCTGTTTTAATTCACCCAATTACATCTCTCTCTCTCTCTCTCTCTCTCTCTCTCTCTCTCTCTCTCTCTCTCTCTCTCTCTCTCTCTCTCTCTCTCTCTCTCTCTCTCTCTCTCTCTCTCTCTCTCTCTCTCTCTCTCTCTCTCTCTCTCTCTCTCTCCATAAAGTGAGTCAGAGAAAAGGTCATTAGCAATTTCAGGATGGACGATGGACGACTGACAGCCAATAACAGAACGGTTAGTTGGCCACAGTTGAGAGGACGCACTGTGCCTAAATAAATCATTTTTATCACTCCAGGGAGAAAATACTGAAAATCAAATACATAAAATATAGCCACAGAAAAGAATTAAGAGAACTTCAAGATTATTTTCAGGTTTTTTTTTAATTTTTACTATTTATTTTTGGTAAATTTATCATTTTTGTTTCCTTCTGTCAACTACCAGCAACATTTTTCCCAAATTTCTAATGAAAATATGTTTTCATTTGCATTGATTTGTAGAAAACTGAAACCGGACAAACCGGACAAAAAGATGCACTGTTTAAAGGGGACTTTTTTGAAAATATGCTCATTTTCCAGCTCCCCTTTAGTTAAACATTTGATTCTTACCGTTTTGAAATCCATTCAGCTGATCTCTGGGTCTGGCGCTAGCACTTTTAGCATAGCTTAGCACAATCCATTGAATCTGATTAGACCATTAGCATCGTGCTCAAAAATGACTAAAGAGTTTCGATATTTTTCATATTTTAAACTTGACTCTTCTGTAGGTACATCGTGTACAGGGGCGCGGGAAGTGGGGGTGCTGGGGGTGCTGCAGCACCCCCTGGTGGCAGAGATTTAAAACTGCGATGACATTAAAATTATATCTCATAAATATCTCTTGATTTTGGTTTGTTTCTGTACAAAGACATTTTGTATGCCATGTTGGGTGTGTGATGAAGGGAGGGATAATTTTAGTAATTTTAAAATGATTTAATTTATTTCAGTGTGTATTAGCCAGATTCTATCAGATTCTGTCTTGACGACGTGATTGCATTCAGCCGATATGCTGTAATAGGCATAAGCATAACACACAAGCACGCACACTCACAGCGACATACTGAACGCCGAATGAGTTTATCTATCAGCTTCGCAATGTTTCAAAAGAGAATTTTGGATTTTTTTCAATCACACAACGCAAAATTCCCGAGGACTAGTTATTAAGGTATGTATTGCTAATACATTTTTACAATGATTCGCATTGATTTACAATGGTCGCACTATATAAATAGCATTTTAGTTTGCATGCGTAAAAAGTGCATGCAACAATGAAACACATATAAAACGAACAAGAATGAACTGTGGAGTGTGATTGGCCTATATTAGAAGGTCTACTACTCTTAAAATAATTTAGCATGGTTTTAGAATATATTTTAATCAAAATATGTTGGCCCATTTTGATATTTTAAACATATTCCGATGGAAAAATGCGTCCAAGCTAAGCTAGGTTCAGTAAACGATTTTCTAGTTCGTCATCTTTTCAAAAATATTTAAAAATATAGCCAAATTGTTTTGCGGTGATTAACGCACTTGTAAATGTTACAGAACATGTGCTTTATTGAATGAAAGTGTAAACGGTTGAATTAAATTATTAAAACGACGTAAAAGGAACTAAATTATATATGTACAATAAGGAACATGCATGCGACATTTAAAAGGTATTTCAAAAAAATTATCTAAATTATTCCCATGCATCGATTTTAATGTTAAACGTCTATAAATTCAAATGAATCCATTTGGAATATATTCCGACAATTTAGGACATGATTTTGGAATTTTAAAGTCGAAAAATATCTTATTTTTACACCGCAGGAGCCATGGCAAAGTGAAACAAAACGTAAAGACACAAATATTACATTTACGTGTAAAATAGAATTAAATGAAACCCGTGAATTGAAAGGACCACTATAATCGCCTTAACTCGAGTAATGTCAATAAAGTTATTATGTTAGAGTTTAGAAATATTAAAAACTTAACCAAAGGACAACAAAAAGGCGTACTACTGGGACCAGTGAGAATGCATATGTGTACATAAACTGGTTCCATACCTCCGACTTTCCTCCAAACTTGCTCAAAGTTAATTCTCCTGTTTTTCTTTTTTCTTTACATCTTCAAACTCCATGTTGCACTTAAGCTCCACCATACCGCACAGCATGCCCGGTGCGTGATGCGTGCCAGAGGAGACTCCGCACCTGACTCGCGTTGCATTTTGTAACTTTTACAAAATCATTTTGTAATTTGTAATTTGTGTAACTTTTTGGAGACATTTGTTACTTTGGCCTAAATATAGTCATAATATTTCTAATTATGGCATAGCTTTCTCCCCAATTGGGGTAATAAAGTAATGATTCAAAATATGCTTATATCGGCCCGGCCCGAGGATAGTAGCGGAAAATAACGTCCTGGGCAGAGAATCTCTACTATGTTGCAATAGGCTATATAGTTTGTATGCCCCGTCAGCTCAGCTGTAGGCTACTTTATGGATGGGAGGGGCGAGTGATTTTTTAAAAAGAAGACATAGGTAGAGTGGTCTGCAGAATACAGAGCTTGTGAACAACATTAGAATTCTATAACTCTATTCTATAACCCCGCACCCCCTACCAAAAATATCTTCCCGCGCCTCTGATCGTGTACTAAGGCCGACAGAAAATTTAAAGTTGCGATTTTCTAGGCAAATATGGTTAGGGCTATACTCTCATTCTGGCGTAATAATCAAGGACTTTGCTGCCGTAACATGGCTGCAGCAGGCGTAGTGATATTACGCACTGCCGAAAACAGTCCCCTGCCATTGAAAGTAACCAAGGGGACTACTTTCAAGCAGTGCTTAATATCACTACGCCATGTAGCCATGTTACAGCAGCAAAGTCCTTGATTATTACACCAGAATGAGAGTATAGTCCTAACCATATCTGCCTAGAAAATCACAACTTTTTATTTTCCATCGGTCTTAGTATGGGAAGTTACTACAGAAGAGTCAAGTTTAAAATAGGAAAAATATTGAAATTCTTTGGTTTTCAGATTCAATGGATTATGCTAAGCTATGATAAAAGTGCTAGCGCCAGACTCAGAGATCAGCTGAATGGGTTCCAAAACTGTAAAAATCCAATGTTTAACTCAAGGGGAGCTGGAAAATTAGCATATTTTTAAAAAAAGTAGAGTGTCCCTTTAAGATCTTGAATACTGCGCAGTTCATATTCAATTTTAAACAACACAATACTAATATTTTCACTTGTATTTTAGGATCAATTCAAAATGTTTTATCATGCTCTCATTCTTTTACATTGCTGTTGGGTGACTTTATGTCACTCCTGAGGTTTGCTTTTATTGGAATTCAACAGACACTGGACTGAAATTGTTAGAAATGATGATTAAAGGCAACTGAAGTGGTCTCTTATTTTTTTCTGTGGCTGTGTACAACGGAAAAGCTGTCGATTGGAAAGCTGTCATATGGATTTAAAACTCCTTTCCACCGAGCAGAAATAAGCTCTCAAGCACATGTGACCTACGCATACAGCTAAAGCACCATGCATGATGGGTAATCTGTACAACTGGACATAATGGGATGCGTTACACCTCAGTTCTCGATGTAATGTTTACAATTGACCGGATTTTGACCTCAATAAACCAACACTATATACTAGGCATGACTTTATCATTCCTGCTGTGATTATTGCTTTCTGTTAAAGCGTCCAAACTTCAAACTATGTCGGACTGTAAAACAACACAGGTGATGATGCTCACCCCTGGAGGCTGGTCTTTTGCAAACAGGCCGTAAGTGTGAAAGTTGAGGTCATGTTTGTAGCTCCCATGCTCGGTTTCACCCAAGCCATAGACATAGTTGGAGGGGAGGCGTGTGGAAATCTCAATGAAGAAGTCGGAGAATGTGAACCCTGGCAGGGAAGAGTCCCATCTGGAGACACAGAGAAAAAACAAGCAAATGTTGTCAGGGGTCATTTACATCCTTGACAGACAACAGAAAAAGCATCAAATTAGCCTAGAAATCTAGACGCACCCTAGCGGCCGCAAAATATATTTGCTGCCAGGGTTTAGTCTAGGGCTAGGCACTCACAATACACTTAACAGCTCCAAAAACCAAAATTTGGTCAGGCCAATCACATCGTGTGTAGCGTCTGTGGGGCGGGCTTAACATGATGACGACAGAGCTGCAACGGTTCCTACTTGAAAACAAAGAATGGCTGCTGCTGCTGGCGAACAGCTTTCTTTTGAAGCGGCTTTAGTCGCGACTCTTAGACTTATGTTTTTCTTTGAGAGAAGAGCAAATAACCCTACTGAAGTCCTTTTTAAGCAAGAAAGATGTGTTTGGAGTTTTGCCGACTGGTTACGGTAACTACGTCACCTACTTCATTGCTCTAATTGGTCATAGCGCTATCCTATTGCGTGCAGAGGCATTTTGAGGGACAACCTTATATCCCGCCCCTTGCATTGAGCCGTTTGTGTGAAGAGTTGCCAGACCTTACATCTTGATGTAGGTCTGGCTAACCAGGCTAGCATCAAATGATAAAACATTCAAAAGCAAAACATATTTTGTGCCTTAAAATAAGACTCAAATAGTGCATTTTTTTTTTATATTTATAGTATATTGTTAAAAGTGCACCATCAGAGAACATAAACTCTTCAAAGCACAAGCTCAATTATTGATTTTTCAAAAATTAAATAAACAATGAATAAGAGAAAATTTTATAAAATAAGCAACATTTATAAATGTCTCACATCCATACCACATTATTGCACTTGAAAGCACACTTTTTTTTGTGAATTCAGATATATACTCACATAGTTTCTCCTGTATCTTTTCTGATCACCTGGATCCCAAATGGCGGTTCTTGATTTATTTGGACCGTATAGAGTCTCTTTGCTTCATCTGTCTCTGGGGTGGGTGGTAGCGTGAGGGGCACTGGTACCTCATAACGTTTTTTGTCTGGATCAAAGATCTACAAGAATAGACACATTTACTTTAGTTCATAGTTAAAAATAAACAGAAATGACTGACTTTTCATTCAGATCATGTGACCCGTAACACAAATTCCACTGGCCACATCTAATAATGTTAAAGGGGACATTTCACAAGACTTTTTAAGATGTCAAAGAAGTCGTTGGTGATCCTAAGTATGTATGCGAAGTTTAGCTCAAAATACCATATAGATAATTTATTATCGCATGTTAAAATTGCACTTTGTAGGTGTGAGCAAAAATGTGCCGTTTTGGGGTGTGTCATTTAAAATGCAAATGAGTTGATCTCTGCACTAAATGGCAGTGGCTTGGTTGGATATTGCAGAATAAGGGGCGGTTTTATTATAATAAGATCCCCTTCTGACATCACAAGGGGAGCCAAATTTCATTGCCATTTTTTACATGCTTGCAGAGAAGTTACTGTGTTGTTATTTTTTTACGTTTTCTAGGTTGATTTAAGCACTGGGGACCACATCATATAGCACTTAAACATGTAAAAAGTCAGATTTGTGCCCTTTAAACAAGCCATGCATTCTCTAAATTTCATTAAAGTGGACATACCATGAAAATTTTCATTTTTTTCATGTTTAAGTGCTCTTATTTGGTCCTCTGTGCTTTTATAAACCTAGAAAATGTGAATAAGATCAACCCAGTAACTTATTTTTGGTAAACCATTCTTTGCAAGTATGTGAAAAAATAAGTAATTGAAATTTGGCTCCCCATGTGATGTCAGAAGGGGATAATACCGCCCCTTAATCTGCACTATCCAACCACGCTACTGCCATTTAGTACAGAGATCAACTCATTTGCATGTTAAAGGACACAACTAAAATTGCTAATTTTTGCTCACACCTACAAAAGTGACAATTTTAACATGTTATAATAAATGATCTATATGGTATTTAAAGATAAAACGTCACCTATGTACGATTTATTTGACATCTTAAAAAAGTCTCGCAAAATGTTCCCTTGAAGTACAATAGATATCTAATGATACACCCATATATACATTTGATGTGTCTGCTTGTTCATTTTTCAAAGATAAAACAAGTTTATTAAAGTCTTAATTACAAACTTAACTAAATGCTAGTCACAAATTTAACCTTAACCTTAAATGTTAATTCTAATATAAATTTTCATCACAGGTTTGTTTGTAATCTTAATCACAAAAAGAAACTAAATCCTAACCTTCCACCGCAGGCTATGGCCGCTCAGGTATGTGATTTCTACACGGAGTTTGTTGATGTCTGGAGATTGTGCACGCTGAGGGGGATAATCTGTATTGCGTTCTAGATCTATTGTCCAGCCGCTCGATGTCTCAGTAACTTTGCTGGCCTTGTAGCCGTAAGCCGCTGGATAATAACACCAAGGTTCTTTGGGAATAGCTGAAGTCTAAACAGAGAAATTTGAAAACAATTTTGAGCAAAATGGCATATGATATGACCATTTGTAGGTGAAACGTTACAGCACAAAAGTTAAATCCACAGGAAGTCAGTCAATATAGAGGTAGATCAAACGTCTCTTTGAAGACAACATGGTTGAATATTGAATACTATCTCTATCTGACCTTCCAGATGCACCCGCGGGCTTTGCATTTTTCCTCATTGGAGTTCTCCTCCGGATAGCAATTGAAGCGCTCGGCGCCGCTGACCCATTTCACTTGGTATTCCTTCCCGACATCCAGTTGTAGATTTCTCAGATGCATCACCTAGATGACCACCAAAACACATCCCAAAGATTTATATCACGACAGCAGGTGTGTTCACATCAGAACCCCAGAGACACTTCAAACGGGTACTTGACAAAAATGACTAACGCCGCTGTGTTTTGCGAAGTCTCCTCTCTTTGTATTCCCCGGTTGTATGCCATAACTCAAAGCAGCTGACGTTAATGTGGCGTGCGTGGTTTAAGAGCAAGGTCCGCACGGTCTGTTGTCATTCTAAGACCTTGAGCTCTGGAAGAATGCATCACCCTTCATCACAGCCTAATGTGAGTTTGTATATGTGTGTGCTATTGAGAGTCCTGACAAATTCAATCACGGGGCTTTAAGCATCCCTGGATGCTCATTCGGAATGACATGGGCCCTCCTGGTACCCCAGAGGATTCTTTCTGCTGTTAAACCCAAGTCACTTTGTTTTATGGACATGATTTATAAGACTGGCCTAATTACCTTGCTTTTTTAAATGTTCTCCAAATGTGAAATGATGTAATACGCATCAGAAAACTTACAACCATGGCTGTAGCTTGTGATTTGATTGCATTTTTGATAATAATAAAAGCATTCCATGTAAAATTATACATTATGAGATAACGTGTTTATATGCTGTAAAAAAATGTGTTGCTTCCTAAATGTTAAAGTTTAATCAGATTGCTTGATTTAAAAGGGAGTAGGGGTGTAACAGTATATCGATATGGATCCATGCATCAATCAAATATCAGATCCGTCAATGCAGCCTATTCTCACAAGAATTTTTACAGATTTTACAAGTTGGCTAATTTCTACAAAGTGAATTGTACAAAAACACACAATTAGCCTAAAAACAATAACAAAAACCCACCCCAGCCTTGCCACTAACCTAAATGTCACAAGGGCAAAAGTAATTGTACAAAAATGTATTAATATGAATTAGCCACCTGGTAAAATACCCAGAAATTGCCACGAGATAGCGTTGGTCAATGCCACATGTAAAAATATTGACATGAGTTAGTTTTATTTTAAAAAGTTCATGTAACGTCCATTTATGCATTTCCACCAAAGTGTGCATTTTAGTTTACTGACATTACTGTTTGCCAATGCATCAGATTGCAACAACAAATGGGTGATAGCATTGAAAAGACAGACGCAGAAAACTTTGTGTCAGCTGTCAGAAGCTGTCTAAATTGATCAATCTACCCATAAAATAAAACTAATCAAAATCATATCACAAAATTCTTGAAGCATATACATACATTGTAATGCAGGCTGAGATTTTTGATACCGTATATTGACAAGATGTCTGATTTAAACCACTAATAAGTATCTTAAAAACAAATGTTGATATGACTTTTTTAACAGTGCACCTTTTACCTTTATTGCATTGCATTTTGTATGATGGCATTCTTAACTTTTATGTTGCGTTTTGTGAAATCTTCAGAAAAATATGATGTTTTGGTGGTGCGTGATTTTGAGATTATTTTGGAAATGAAATCTCATTAGAAACCTTTCAGCTGTTTTTAAACAAATACACACAGTGCAAAAAAAGAAATAAATGACTTTCTTATAGTATTTTTGTCTTGTTTTTAATACAAATATCAAAATATCAAGATGAAGATGCATTTTCTTAATGAGCATTATTACATAAAAATATAT
This sequence comes from Misgurnus mizolepis, assembly GCA_025389145.1. Lineage (NCBI taxonomy): Eukaryota > Metazoa > Chordata > Actinopteri > Cypriniformes > Cobitidae > Misgurnus > Misgurnus mizolepis. The sequence goes on along the minus strand of JAIFKI010000025.1, from coordinate 26,833,924 downwards.
AAATCTTATTTTTAGAAAAAAATACAATTTAAGTGAATTTGCAAAAAAAAAAGATTAAAATAAATAATTTTCTTGAATTTTGCAAAACGTTCATGATTTTTTTTTCTTATCCCACTGGCAGATTTTTTTATTTTTTTTTTTGCTGGTTTTCACCTATTTTTGCTCATCAAGAAAATGCATCTTGATTCAGGAATTTTTAGATATTTGTACATAAAAAACTAAGTACTGTAAGAAAGTAATTTTTTTTTTTTTTTTTTTGGAGTGCAAAGTGCAGTTCCCCTTCGAGGGAACTCGAGCTGCGTCGCCGAAGCTACGCTATGGGAACGCCCTCTGCGTGATTGCGTCTGAAGCACGTATGTCAAATCAGTCCAATGGTCAAGTGACACGTCATAGGCGGGTGACGTGGGAACCAGGAAGCTATAAAAAGAGCACCCAGCAAGCCAACTTCAGCTCTTTGTGCCTCAGCAAGCGAGTGTGTGTCATTATCATGTCTAAGTCCAAACAAAGTTTTAAGGAGTGTGCTTCCCCGTGTCCTCGTTTCATTACGAGCGAGGACTCGCATCATCTCTGTGTTATGTGCCTCGGGGCACAACACGCACGATCATCTCTTGAGAGGGGTGGTTGTGCACATTGTGATAGGATGCCGCTCCGTACGTTGCGCTCGCGGCTCGCACTCTTCGAGGAGGGTGGGGAGCCGCGTGTTCCCCACGGTTCTGGCCCCGCTGCTGCCGAGGCAGAGCGGAAGCTGCGATCGTGGGGATCACAACTAGATCTCGCGGACGAGCTTGAGACGGGTCTCCCCCTTTCTCAGCCTTCACCCGCGGGATCTAGTGCCCCGTCTCTGGATTCGGAAGCACGCGCTGCGGTTTCTTCCGCCCAGGGTGGGAGCCCAGATTTGCATTTATCGTCGTCCGAGGAAGTCGATATTATGTCTGTCGACGTGGTGGACGCTGAGGAGCCTTCTCATTCGTCCCCCGCGTTCGATGATTTGATGGAGGTTGTTACTAATGCCGTGGCTCGCTTAAAATTAGACTGGCCGGCGGAGACTCAGAGCGCGCGTCCTCAGAGTATGTTAGATGAGCGCTTTTTAAAACAGAAACCTCAACCTTCGCGGCGCAACATGCCTTTCTTTCCTGATCTCCACAGCGAGCTGTCGAGATCATGGAAAGCTCCGTATTCAGCCCGTGTTCATACCCCTCACGCCACCATGTATTCCAACATTGTGGGGATGGGTGAGCACGGATATTTAACGATGCCCCGGGTGGAGCAGACGCTTGCGAGCTATCTCTCCCCCGCTGCGGCGTCATCATTAAAATCGCCTTCGCTTCCCACGAAACCGGTTAGGTTAACCTCATCTTTAGTGGGTAAAGCTTATAAGTCTGCAGGGCAGGCTGGGGCTTCACTGCATACCTTAGCTGTCTTACAGGCGTACCAAGCAGAACTACTTAAAGATTTGGATACCGAGGCGGGGGGTACGTCTGATGTTTTTAAAGAGCTTCGTCGAGTCACTGATGTGTCACTCAGGGCGATTAAAGAAACTGCGAAAGCCGTGGGTAGATCGATGGGAGCTCTCGTAGCCACGGAACGCCATTTATGGCTTAATCTGTCTGAGCTTAAAACCTCAGATAGGGCTTTTCTCTTAGACGCGCCCGTTGCGCCCTCCGGTCTCTTCGGCGATGCCGGTAATACTGTCGTCGAGAGATTTGCGGAGGCTCGTAAGCAGTCGGCGGCGTTCGAACGCTATCTCCCCCGCCGTGCTCTTGATTATAGGGCTGCTGGGCGGGAGCAGCCATCGACATCATATAGAGCATCGCAAAAGCATAGTGTTGCCACTCGTGGTCCCCCTCAAAAAAACTGGGGTTCGGGCGGTCGCGCTCAGACATCATCCAAGCCGAGGGCAGCCCCCAATCGGGGAGAGCCGGCAGTCACCTCACAACACGGTGCCCGTCTCTCCTCGATGCCCTCGGGATGCCAGTGTGTTAACCCCGCCGCAGTGTGTGTTTCGGGGCACAGCGGCTTCATATTCTTGTGTGACTCGTGCGCGGGGCACGCAACACCTCTCTCCGAGGAGGGAGGCATTAATATCACCCAGGTTGAACCCTGCCAGTTTGGTTCAGGGCACCGGGAAAAGTTTAAGCAGTACACAGAAAGCCAGTCTCGAGAGGCTGGTCCCCCTTATAGAAAATTTGGCAGCGTGGAAACTCCTGCCAAACGTGTCTCAGTGGGTTCTGCAAATAATAGAAATGGGCTACAAAATTCAGTTTTGCAACCAGCCACCCCAATTCAACGGCGTGTTATCTACCATAGTGGGTGCTGGGCAGGCTCTAATAATGGAACAAGAAGTAGAAACTCTCTTGTGCAAGGAAGCCATAGAATGTGTTCCTCCTCACAACAGGGAGTCAGGGTTTTACAGCCGCTATTTCATAGTTCCAAAGAAAGACGGGGGGTTACGTCCGATTTTAGATCTACGTCATCTGAACCGGTCTGTTGCAAAACTAAAGTTCAAGATGTTAACTATAAAGCAGATCGTCACACAAATCAGATCCGAGGACTGGTTTGTGACGATAGATCTAAAAGACGCGTATTTTCACATATCTATCCTCCCGCAACACAGGAGATTCCTGAGGTTCGCCTTCGGGGGCGTGGCTTACCAATATCGGGTTCTCCCTTTCGGTCTATCTCTGTCACCCCGTACATTTACAAAGTGCATGGATGCAGCGCTGGCTCCATTACGACTCCGGGGCATCCGTGTCTTAAACTACATAGACGATTGGCTAATTTTAGCCCAATCAGAGAGTATGGCAGCGCAGCATCGAGATGCTGTGCTGACCCACATGAGAGAACTGGGGTTAAGGCTAAATGCAAAGAAAAGCATGCTCTCTCCAGTACAGAGGACAGCTTTTCTTGGCGTTATATGGGATTCAACGACAATGCAGGCACATCTGTCCCCTGCTCGTGTGGAATCCATTCTTTTGGCTGTAGGCAGAGTGAAGTTAGGCCAGTCACACACTGTAAAACAATTTCAGAGGTTGTTGGGGCTCATGGCAGCAGCGTCCAATGTGAGACCCCTTGGGCTGCTTCACATGAGACCGCTACAGTGGTGGCTCAAAACCAAAGGGTTTTCCCCGAGGGGCAACCCGTTCCGTCTGATCAAGGTCACGCGCAGATGTCTTCGTGCCTTAGATCTTTGGAAGAGACCATGGTTTCTCTCCCAAGGACTGATGTTGGGGGCTCAGTTCCGTCGAGTTACGCTGACAACGGATGCTTCCCGCACAGGCTGGGGAGCAACTATGGGGAGCCATCTGGCTCATGGATTATGGGGGGCCAGACAGCTCAGCTGGCACATAAATTGCCTAGAGATGATGGCAGTGTTCTACGCCCTGAGATGTTTCATCCCTCACCTGCGGGGCCATCACGTGTTAGTCCGGACAGACAACACGTCGGTAGTCGCGTACATCAACCACCAGGGGGGTTGGCGTTCACGCCCTTTGTACAAATTGGCGCGGCATATCCTTCTGTGGACACAGGGGAAGTTGCTGTCCCTCAGAGCAGTGTACATTCCCGGGTGTCTGAATCAGGGAGCAGACGTCCTGTCGAGACAGGGGCTGAGGCCCGGGGAGTGGAGGCTCCACCCTCAGGTGGTGGAGTCCATCTGGACGAGATTTTACCAGGCGGAAGTGGATCTGTTTGCGTCCAGAGAGACGACACACTGTCCGCTATGGTTTTCTCTCACACATCCAGCACCGCTGGGTCTGGATGCCATGGTTCAGCCATGGCCGAGGCTACGGCTGTACGTTTTTCCCCCGATCGCTCTGCTCCCGGGAGTTCTGGAAAGGGTTCGTCGCAACAACGTCCGCTTGTTGTTGGTTGCCCCACTCTGGCCGAACCGAATATGGTTCTCGGACCTGGTGTCCCTCCTCGACGGCTCACCTTGGGAAATACCCGTCAGGAGGGATCTCCTCTCTCTGGCGGGTGGCTCGATTCTTCACCCCCGTCCAGAGTTATGGAAACTGTGGGTCTGGCCACTGAGGGGGCCAGACTCATAGAATCTGGTCTCTCAGCTGAGGCTGCTGAGACCATTCTTCACTCCAGAGCTCCCTCCACGAGGAAGCTGTATGCCTTTAAATGGAGAGTCTTTACTTCCTGGTGCAGCAAACACCTGCATGACCCTGTGAACTGCCCAATTGGTACAGTCTTGGAGTTTCTGCAGGAAAAGTTCACCGCAGGGTTATCTCCTTCTACACTGAAGGTGTATGTGGCGGCCATCTCGGCTTACCATGTTCCTTTGGTCGGGCAATCCCTTGGGAGAGACCCGCTGGTGGTTCGCTTCCTTCGTGGCACTCGGAGGCTGAGGCCTGTAGTCCGACCCAGGGTCCCAGCTTGGGACCTGGCCGTTGTGCTGGAAGGTCTGTCCATGGCTCCGTTTGAGCCCATTGAGACCGTTCCAGTCAAGTTTGTGGCACTTAAGACAGTACTTCTGTTGGCAGTCACTTCTCTGAGGAGAGTGGGTGACCTTCAGGCCCTGTCGGTTTCCCCTACGTGCCTTGAATTCGCACCGGGGATGGTTAAGGCTTTCTTGTACCCAAGGCCCAGCTATGTGCCTAAGGTACCGACTAATGTGCCACGACCTGTCGTACTTCAGGCCCTCTGTCCTCCCCCATTTAGGGATAGGAATCAGGAAAAGCTTAACTTGGTGTGTCCAGTGCGAGCACTGGATGCCTATGTTCACAGATCTTCTTTGTGGAGGAGGTCTGAGCAACTGTTTGTGTGCTTTGGCTCGCCCAAGAAAGGCCTGCCGGCGACCAAGCAGACACTCAGTAAGTGGATAGTTGAGACTATCTCTCTGGCTTATGAGACCACTGGACGGCCTTCACCTATCGCCGTCAGGGCTCATTCTACCCGGGGTATGGCAGCCTCTAAGGCCTTGTGGCTAGGGGCTTCAATGCAGGATGTCTGTGATGCGGCAGGCTGGTCCTCTCCGCTCACATTCGTTCGGTTTTACGAGTTAGATGTTGGTGCTACGCCTGGAGCCCAGGTGCTCATGTCTTAAGCTGTGCGCTTTTTTACACACAGACAGGCATTTGGTAGTATGGTGTTTTGGTACATCGTTCCCATAGCGTAGCTTCGGCGACGCAGCTCGAGTTCCCTCGAAGGGGAACGTCTCGGGTTACGAATGTAACCATTGTTCCCCGAGAAGGGAACGAGACGCTGCGTCTCCCTGCCATACTCCCTGCATCCCTGTCTCGCCTTGCTTCGGCACAATTTAGCTGAAGTTGGCTTGCTGGGTGCTCTTTTTATAGCTTCCTGGTTCCCACGTCACCCGCCTATGACGTGTCACTTGACCATTGGACTGATTTGACATACGTGCTTCAGACGCAATCACGCAGAGGGCGTTCCCATAGCGTAGCTTCGGCGACGCAGCGTCTCGTTCCCTTCTCGGGGAACAATGGTTACATTCGTAACCCGAGACGTTATATCGTATCTATTGCGATGAACGCTGTTTGTGTATTCTGAAATGATTACCTGTTTGTTTTGATCATAGTGAATCTGGGATTGAGGCAGAGCAGTAGAGACGCCTCCTTCTATCACAAACACAGCATCAGGAAACTCACTGACACCCATGACGGTGATGTTTTCAAACTTCAGGTTGTTTGGATCCGTGTAGCCGTTATGGGCGATGTGCATTGACAAAACACTCTGAAACATCATAATGATAAAAACATTTTGTGAATTAGAATTATTTAATAATATTTACAATAAAGATTTTTTAGCATTATTAAAACTATGACTTATGAAGTTTTTCCAACATTGATCAATCCTTATGCAAGTAAATACCAGTGCAATCATTATGTTAGTTTTGTTAGTTCATGTTAACTAATCCATTAACTACAACCTTATTGTAAACTGCTCCAGGATAATGTAAGCAATTTAAACAATGCTTTAAAATATAATCTAAGTATGCGATTTTTGGTCACCTAAAAATAATACATGAAAAGAAATATGGGATTAAGTTGACATACATCTTCCACAGCAAACTCGTAGCGAATGTGTGAGCCAGATACACTATCTAAAAGAGAGAAAAAAAGCGATACGTTTCATGAGACAAAATTATGTTTCTATGTCATGCAAAATTTGATTTTGTTAGTGGTCAGTGAATAAGATGCAGGTTTTGTGGCTGAAATGCTCCATGTTAAATTGATGTTTAATGAATTCACCCTCAAGTTTAGTGTCTGCTAGAGTATAAAAAAATAAAAGTTTTAATCAATGGCTCCAAAAATACCTCGCGATTCTCCGTCATCCCAAAATAGTTCTCCTGATGCTTGGCTGTTGTCATCGAGTGCAACGATCAGCCCCATGGGATGACGACGGCTGAGGGAACACACACACACACACACACTTTCATTACACAAACTTTTTAACTAAAGCACTGGGAAACAAAAGCTGCATCTTTGTTCATGTGAGATATCATGTCTCAGACACTAACAGTACAGCAAATCCAGATGAATTTTAAATGACTTAATACTCTTGAATATGTGATGTGTGTGTGCTACTTTAAATGCAATAATACCCTAAAAGATAAATACTGTAGAGATACAGTAGATTTCCATTTCTGAGGTTGAATGAGTAATTTATTCACTAAATGAAGCAAAACAATACAAAAGTAACTTTTACTGAGCACATAGAGAAATTTTAAAAATGAAACGTTGCCATGTTTTTCCTAATGTGAAAAACTGTGTCTGTGCATATACATGGCATAGCAATGAGATGGAGCTACAACAGAGAATTGTTCAGAAAAAAGATACAAGTGGGTGGGCTAAAAAAGTCTGTCTGTCTGTCTGTCTGCATTTCTAGCATGATTTCACAAGAATGTGACATATTTTATGAGTTGCCTATTTAGTATGAAGTTAAAGGGACACTCCATTTTTTTTTTTAAATAAGCTCATTTTCCAGCTCCCCTAGACTTAAACAATTGTTTTTTACCGTTTTGGAATCCATTTAGCCGATCTCCGTGTCTGACGGTACCACTTTTAGCTTAGCTTAGCATAATCCATTGAATCTGATTAGACCATTAGCATTGCGCTCCAAAATAACCAAAGAGTTTGGATATTGAACAGGTGCAATTACGCAGCACCCCAAAATAGTTGTCTTGGTTCCTTTAATAGCAGGGGACTATTTTCGTGCGCTGTGAAATATCATTGCGCCTGCTGCCGCCATGGTACGGCAGCAAAGTCCTTGATTATTACGCTAGAATGAAAGTATAGTTCCTAACCATATCAGCATAGAAAATCGCAACTTTTTATTTTCTGTCGGTCTTAGTACACAATGTAACGACAAAAGAGTCAAGTTTTAAATAGGAATATATGGTTATTTTTTGGCACTATGCTAATGGTCTAATCAGATTAAACGGATTATGCTAAACTATGCTTAAAGTGCTAGCGCCAGCCCAGATCGGCTGAATGGATTCCAAAATGGTAAAAATTAAATGTTTAAGATTTTCATGAAAGAAAAAAACAATAACGAAACCCCACTCCTTACCCCGTCCCTAAACCCAACGTAACAGTGGCAAAGGCAAATTGTACAAAAAATGTACGAGTGTGGTCGTATGAATTTAAAAAAAATCAGCCACCTCATAAAAAATACAAATTGTCATGAGATAGCATTGGTATTTCTACTTACCTGTATGTTGTTGTGACGTCTGGTCGTTGCACAGGTAAAATGGCTCCACCTCTCAGGTGTAAACCGAGCTTATCAGCGGGAAGGTTCATGTCAATCTGCTGTTTACGGGGTGTGATCTTTTCTTCCTAAAAAGCAAGTCAAACTCTTTATAGTAAACAAAAATTTTCCAGCGTTCTTTATTTAAAACTCAAACATAGAGTGATTATCGCTATTATTTTCAATTATAGTCAACAAAACTCTTACAAATAAAATCTCTCTTCTATTCCCCTTACCTACCCCATTCCCTAACCCCAACCATCACAGAAACTCTTCTCCTACTTCACATTTCCAAGAAGCATCATTTTGTTTGATTTACAAGTTTGTTTCCTCATGTGGACATCAAAATGTCCCCACAAGGTCACAAAAATACTGGTATTCCTATCTTTGTGGGGACAATTGGTCCCCACAACGTGATAATAACCAGGTGCACACACACACACGATATCTCCCCCCTCTGTGTGAACAGGTCAGTGCAGATATGGTGAGGGATTAAGGGACTCTCGGCTCTATCCATAAGTAATTCCAGATCCAATCAGGTGTCCTTCCTCCATCAAACTCCATGTGGGATCATTCAAGGCCTGCCCGGCCAATTACAGCTACTTTAATTGACTGACATGCACAATGCATGGACCACAGGGGAGCCACTGCAACAAGGGTCTGATCATATCACAGATCACTTAATCTGACTCTTAAAGTACTGATCAGACTCTAGAGAGGCTTAAACAAAAACCACCTCCATGCCAAGATTCGACTAAATAGTAATGCACTGCATTCAATTCCCCAATGCAACTGACTGCATTGATCTTGAAAACCTGATAACTGTTTGGGGTTCAGTTTCTAACAGTGACAAAATGACTGTTTATTATCCTTGGCTTGCTGTTGTTTACCGTGTCCAAATAATTAAATCAACTGCATGCAACCGCAATGGAGCAGTTCAGAGAAGTGGGTGCCAATGTGTGGTCTTACCGTTTCAAAATCATACCAGATGGCATCGGGGATATAAGCGCTCACTTTGTCAACACCCTGAAATGATTGAAAGAAGAGGGGAAATAGGCTTTGTTAAAGATGTAAATGCGTATCTGTGCTATCTTTGAACATTGTAAGAAGTAATGACTGACATTATTCTGATGAATTACTAATGAGTATAATTCATTAAACTAATGGGCAGCCCATCACGGGTGCTGATACTGGGGCCAATTTTTCAAGCTTACAGTAGAGAAGAGAGAGAGAGAGAGAGAGAGAGAGAGAGAGAGAGAGAGAGAGAGAGAGAGATAGAGAGAGAGAGAGAGAGAGAGACCTTGAGGAAGATTGTATAGAGATAAAAATAAAAGACACTAACAGGAAGAGAAACATCAAACTATTGAAAAGATGATTCATTCTTTGCCTGAGGGAAGAAACTCTGTACACATCAGATGATGTCACTCAAATATGATATTCATATCAACCTAAAAAAGCAGTCGGTACCAAACAGCAGTGACTTACTAAAAGCATTTATATATGTTTTTAAGAGCTGATCGGTTCAGCCAGGTGTCCCATTTAATGACTGTCATTTTGAATGGCACATTCATGCATCAGCGGCATTGAGCTACTGTCAAGTGATTTAGATCTTTTTGGTTTTCTAATAGTTAAAAGCAGTTTCCCCCATGCAAAAACAATAGTTTCCTTCTCTTTAAAAGTGCACTATTGAATATTTAATGTATTTTTTTTTTTTGATCGTGCATCGTGACACTATATATATTTTTTTGCAAAGAACTTGTTTTACCTTACGTTCTTTCCAGAAGGTCCTGTAATTATCTCAATCTTTCATGCGAGTGACGCATATGGATTTTCCCGGTGATTGAAGGCTTTACATCACACGGAGCTCTCTAAAGATTTGAACAGCCCTTCTGTTGACGTGCACGCATCAATATACTGGCTTTTTTGTGTTCCCATGGGAAACGCTTTGAACACCGAGAGCTTTTCTCAGTCATAGTCGTGATGAAATGCAAGAAGCCATATTAGAGCATTCAAACAATTCATCACCCATTTTCACATGACCGCAATCTATATTCAGTTTTAATTTCTGCATAATGAGGTCAATGATCTCATTAGAAAGTGAGAGAACAGAGATGAAAACCAGTGGAAAAAGTCCCATCTTTTTCTCATTCGTCCCATATGAGGTCATCTTTATTGGCGTGCAGAAAGCTCTGTGACTGTACAGTAGCTCAATTGTGCTGACAGCCCAACCATTGTGGGTTTGATCTCAGGGAACATAGATACTGATAAAAATATATGTGTGCTTGGAAAATAGTGTCTGCCAAATGCATAAATGTGTGTGGTGTACTTACAGGGTCCAGCACAGGTGTGATGAGCAGGTGGGCTCCCCACATGAACTGCCGGTCCACATTCCATGTTGCATTGTCAGAGAAAAACCTACACAACAGGCAGCGTTATGTTTATTATAAAACACTTTCATTCCAGGATGCTGTAGCATATATTATCTATTTTAGATGATAAAATACATGCAAAACAAATGTTCACAGCTAATACTGTATGTGTATCCACTGTCACATGGTCAAACATTAATTAAAATTAAACTTATTTATGTACGCTCCAAAAGTTTTAGTGTGAAAGAATTTTTAAAAAAGAGTCTTTTAGCAACTATTTTAAACATTACACACTGAAAAAATGATTTTCAAGAAACAATTTTCTTAGTATTTTTGTCTTGTTTTCAGTAAAAATATCTAAAAATTCTTAAATTAAGATGCTTTTTCTTGATGAGCAAAACGACCCAAGAAAATAAGTCTAGTTTTTAGACCAAAAATATCAAATTTAAGTGATTTTGTGCATAAAACAAGCAAAAAAATCTGCCAATGGGGTAAGCAAAAAAAATCTTGAACATTTTTCTTAAACACTAAATTCAAGAAAAAATCTAGATAAATTAGCTTACCTTATTGGCAGATTTTTAGATACATTTTTAGATATTTTTACTGAAAATAAGACAAAAAATGAAAGTTACCCCATGATTTACTCACCCTAAAGCCACCCGAGTTATATTTGTCCATCCTTTTCCATACAAAAACATATTCAGATATATATTTTTTTAATTTTCTAGCTCTCCCAATTTTATAAATATGGAGTCCGCTCCTTTAAGTACAAAGAATGTGCATCCATCCTTTGCAAAAGTAATCAACACGGCTCCGATGGATAAATAAAGGCCTTTTAAGGTTAATCGATGTGATTTTGTAAGAGAAATATGCTTATTTAAAACTTTATAAATGAAAATAACTAGCTTCCAATAACGCCGCCATCTTAGACTCCTCTGGGCGGAGGCAGGGAGCAAAACAATGCTCCGCATTCATCATACTTCACTATGAAAAGTGCAACATGATCTCATGGAAAGTTGTGTTATAGTCATGCAAAATTTGAGCAATTTATTTATGCCCATGGCATGAAATCCAGCATTTTTACGTGCCTTGAGCACAAATGTCTTTTTCGTCAATTCCTATAAATAGTTTCTCATGTCCGTGGGACGACTTTTTTGTGTCATTTTATGTATTGTTTACTTCTTCCCCCCCCCCATTGTTAAATCATTGTCACTTGGGGTTGGGGTTAGATTTGGGGTTTGGGTTAGGATGTACTTTGTGCATTGGTTTCTTTCGCTTTTAAAACTATTCTCACTTGGAGTTGGGGTTAGATTTGGGGTTTGGGTTAGGATGTACTTTATGCATTGGTTTCTTTCGCTTTTAAAACTATTCTCACCTGGAGTTGGGGTTAAAGTTGGGGTTTGGATTAGGAAGTCTAAAAGTGTAACAGGAAGTGATTCAAACCCCAAACTTAAGCGACAATGGTAAGAAAATAGAAAAAATCTATAAGAAAACAATACATAAAATGACACAAAGAAAGTTTCTTAAGGTATAGCAGGTTTCTTAAGGTATACTTTCTTACGTACGACGTTACCAGGTGCTGTCCATGGCGATGGTGCTGAATAGGTTGTTATCGATTGCTCGACAATCAATTGTTCACTTTATGTAATAGGTACTTCGCTGCGTTATGAGAGAGCGGTGTTATTTATTAAAGAAACATTTCAGAAATAGTTCAAGTTACATTTATTAGGAATAACTGGTAAAAATATTTCAAATTGCAAACAACTAAATATAAACCTTGTATATTTTATTTTATATCAAACCCATGCAAAACTCACAACTTCATGTCCAAAAGTATAATGCATAAACTGCTCCAATGCATCCATTATTCCTTCACTTTAAGGATAATTTATATTAGGGGTTCCCAATAAATGCGTTGCACAGGGGAATAAGGTGGGTCGTGCAAGTAACCTGGCTTGGCATTACATTTAAAATATATAAAAACAAATTGTTGTTCATTAGTTCACGCGTTTATGTGCTTGGACACTGCGCAAGCAGCGCGTTTACAATGCGGATAACGCTTAATGGATATTATGATTGTTTTAGGTTTCAGCTTTGATTAGTTTTTAATGTGGAAAATTTGTTGACCTTATACAAGCAATAATCAAGTGGAGCATTTTCTTTTGAGTGTTTATAAAGAATATGGCATGCAGCTGCCTCAAAGTTAGAAAACATTAAAAAACTTTGATGCAAAGTCGACTTAACATCAATAATAATATTTAGGGAAATAAACAATTATGATTTCTTGATGAATGTGCTCCCGTGGTCTGCGATTTTACTTGATTTGTTTTATTGCAGCTAAAATAGCCGGTAAACTAAAGATTTAACGGATTTGAAATGCACAAATGAACTAGTAAGATTCGCTGTGTAGCTGCCTGCCATAGTTTCACCAACTCCTCCACCCAAACTCTTTTTTAATAGTCTCTTAAGCCTGTAATAATAGTTCGAAGCTGATGTGAAAAATCTAACAACCATCAGTGTAATAATGTCTAATTATGTGAATATTTTATTCTTTAAATTAAAAAAATTGCCTAATTTAACACGGAGTGTACTTCAACTTTTTTTTTACAGATATTTAGTTATATAGACTGCAATCTACACAAGCTTTTATCACAGTGATGGCCTCTAGCGGAGTCAAGTGGGATAAGGTATAGCTAAGAGTGCTCCAGACCAACCTTCCGAACGAACGACTTACAGAAGTGATACGTAACTAAGAACGTTTCGGGAAACACGTATTAACGATAAGGTACAGCTTAAGAACGACATAGAGCTAAGAAGGTTTCGGGGAACGCAGCCCAAATTTTAACATGACTTTCCATGAGATCAATCTGGAAAAGTGCATACACTACGCTAATACTCTCTCCTGAATGCGGAGAAGTCTAAAAGCCGCTTTACACGATACGCGGCAAGCGGCAAATCGACGCGCGGCTTTAGCTTTTCTCTTGTATTGGATGCATTTGCTAACATAAACTAACAAACCAGTGTTTGATTACTTTATTTTGTGCCACAACACAGGCTTGGAAGAACTTGAGGGAGGCTAAATTGTAAGTTAAAGCAAATACAGTTGTTAATTCATTATGCATTATGATAACAAATACAAACTTATTGTGAAGTGTTTCCAATAATCTTATATAGCAAGTCCATGAGACCAGCGCAGGCTGTTTGTTAATGCTGAAATCATTGTGTAACACAAGCACTGCTGTTTGCATATGGTTTAAGACTCACTCGTGCATCACAGGACGGACTACGGTCGCTCCGTTTACATGGGCGTTGTAGAAGAGCGTGTAGAGGTAGGGCAGGAGGGAATATCGGATGTTCAGGTAATGCTTGGAGGTCTTCACCAAGAGGGAGTCAGCACCGTATGCTGCAGGATCCTGGGGCTGTTAGAGGCATAGGATCATAAAAATCAGGAATGGAGAAATAAGAAGGGGAGTACTGGAGAGAAATGGAGAGTGAGAAATGGATTTCACTGTGTGGATACTGATAATATGTTCATCATGGCAAAGACCCATCGGTCGCGCAGACAGCCGTGGAATGATTACTCGCCGACTAAAAGGTCAAATCTTATTCATCTAATTTCACCAAGAATATAATTTTCCATTCATCCTCATTTGCCCCCTCCAACTCTCGCTCCGGAGGTCTGATTGCTTCTCTCACGCCAATCTCACAATAATGATTAGGGAAATAAATCTTCTACAAATAGCATTTAAAGTGAGAGGACGCGTTTGTAATTCTAAGCGTTGCCGTAGGTCCAGAATCGTGAAGTGCAAATTTTGGAAAAGGAAGACGTTTTGCAGGTTAAATGTTTATGGATATTTAAAGGGCAGGGCGTACTTTGTAATTTTGTGCGTTGTGATTGCGACTGAAAGGGTAAAACGCGCCGACTTGCATCCAGCGTCTGCACAGTTCTTCAGGACAGTCGTCGAAGAATCCACAGATATCGGCACCAATCTGCAAAAAAATTGTCATTATTAAATTTAATACACAAAACTAAAAATAAGATCTTGCAATGTCTCAACTGGCTTTAATATACATCAATGAGCTGAGTTTTTTTGGGGGGATGTTTGCTCTTTGTAATCTCTCTAAAATTCTCAATATGAACTCAAATATTCAAATTCTTCAAATAATCGACAATTGTCTTATTTGTATTTATTTAGCATATAGTGAATTTAAGGGAATATATTACAAAGTACAGCATGTTGAAAAACTTAATTTGATAACTTATGTAATGCAACGCCACACGATTTTGGAGATGGCAATAGACAGAAATGTTTACATTGACCATCTCATGATAAATTCATTGAATGTGACTGTTGAGTCAGTCAGTCAATGTTAATTCAATTCAAACTGGAACACCGCTCCAAAGCGGCCATTCAATTTCTCATTGCATTTCACAGAAACTCAATCAGATCTAAAGTTATTCCCCTTGCTGTCCCTAAAACCTTTCTGTGTCTCTCAGTGGGGCTGTTGTGTTTTTAAAAAGACTTGTGGCTTCAATCAATAGCCCAAGTTGGAAAAGATGTCTGTTTGGATATATTTGATGTCGTAAACGGAGGCAAATTGCTTACATAAGGGATTCCAAAGAGGTTAAACTCCAGCATGCCAGGAATGGCCCACTTAATGTCATTCCAGTTGGCGGCATTGTCACCCAGCCAGTGCCCCGCGTATTTGCCCACCCCAGGGAAGGAGGAACGGGTGAAGACCATGGAGCGTTTTTTCTCAAATACTTTTCTTGTTGCCCTGGAAGCAAAAATGGCAACATGGAGTTAACAAGAGTGTTGGCACAGCAACAGAAGAGCGGCAAACTGAAGAAACACCGTGCCAACACGGAGAGGACTCAGAAATCCATAGAGGCATAAAAACACAGTCAGGAGTTATGTGGGAGTTACGAATACGAGCAGAAAAAGAGAGGGGGTGGCACAAAAAAGAAAAAAGTTAAACAAATCAATGAACTTGAAATTAGAAGAAGACTTCCTGGTGAAAATAAAGGATGAAGACAATAAGATGATACAGCTCAGTCGCTCTTGACCCCCTTTGAGGAAGCTATCGTGTCATTCGGCACTTGCCGAATGCTACCGAAGCAGTGAATCACGAGCTGTTTGACTCACCACTGCTGTGAGTTTGACTCAGAACTGTCATGTTTTCCTGTATTACATTCATCAAACTCATTGTCAGAATAACACAATTCAAAACTTTTCATTAAGTCACTTGTTCCTTTAAGTTGACATATCCTGGTAACCCAGAAAGCAATAGCCGTCATTTCACTTTATTGGTTAATTTATAATCCAGCTATGAGTAACCTACTTCCAAAATAAACTTAAATTTGGTTACATGTAGTTTCTGTCAAAATAACTTGTGAGATATGTGATATACCATCATGTAAGCAAAGTCAACAGTGATTATAAGATGTTTGGATTTATTTTTTTAGGCTATATGGTTAGATGTTAAAAGTAGGCAGAGCCTGCCATTGTAATCTTTCACTTGTGGATAACTGAAAATAAGCGAAGAGATGGGACATGAATGGCGGAGGTGCCTAACAAAACCATGCCCACCTAGCTCGACGGTAATGACAGCATCAGCAATTCACCTGTCACTCAAGTGACCACTCCTTTAACTCTTTCCCCGCCATTGACAAGTTATCTCGACAATTAAGAAAAAACTTTGAATAAAAAAACCTGTTTCTGATAAGGTGTGATGGTGCACTTACCCAATTTATAAAAAACATTTTTTTTTAAACTCTGTGTATGTTTTCATAATCGTTCTGAATCTGATCTTTAACGAAATTTCTTTACAAAAATGCAATTATTTCAGGTTTTTTTTTTTTTGTTGCTTTTTTTAAGAAAATACCAATATTTAAGAGTTTATACTGTAGCAGAGAAAAATATATATATATAAATAGGATGAATTTTTTCCCCGTTTTGTTTGTTTGTTTGAAACCAGAGGGTCTGTTCTTTTTATTTGATATATTTTTATGTTTATATAATTTTAGAAAAATTTTTTCCTAGAAGGCATTTTGTGAAACTTTTGTGAAAATCACAAAAAAAATGCTGGTGGGCAACTTTCCAAAAAAATGGCTGGTGGGAAATAAGTTAATTATGCAAAACTTTAAGGTTTAATATAATTTAAACGAATGAGTTACAAAACATCCACCCTCCTTACAGTTCTCATGAAGGGTAAAATAGACAAAAAACACTTTTTGTACCAGGCTATAAACATTTATTTCTGATGTAAAGTTGGGCATTTTATCATGGGGGTCTACGGGATTGAGAGACAGTCTCTAGTGGCCAGTCAATGAACTGCAGTTTGAGTCACTTTAGTGTTGGTTTCACGACAAAGACCGGAAGGTTGCCTCTTAGTTTTAGCCTAGATGTCTGGGCTGGGTTTAAATGGCTATTAGACATATTTTAAACACAAAATTGCATGCTGGGAAAGGTGTTTCTGTAGCTCATTTGTTGCATGGTGTAAGCAGCACATATGATCATGGGTTTGATTCTGAGGAAACAAACACAGTGATTAAATGTATAGCTTGTAAGCACTGTAAAGGGGTCACACCCCAGATAAGAAGCACAGCGATGAGTTACGTCATGTCTATTAAATTCAAACACATTATTTTATATGAGTGTACGCACACTAGACATGATGTGGCGCTGCGCTTCTCTTCCGATGTCTGACCCCTTAAAGTTGCTTTGGATAAAAGCGTCTGCCAAATGCAAATGTTGCTCTATTGAAGTAAATCCATGTGTGCTAATATTACACCAACACAGGCTTAATTAATTCTTTAAAAATGGCGGCAACACCAAAACACATGGATATTCAGTTCATCTTTTATCGGGGAAAGCCTATAAACGGCGTAAGCAAAAACCGATCGGCACAGGTAGTTTTTTTTGAAGTGGCATGTAAACACCATAAGTGGCTTTCTTGCAGTTTTGTTCATGTGCGCATGTCTCCACGTGTGAAAGATATGACGTCACACGCGAAAGTAAGCACAAAGTAACGCATAAAAGTCTCCGCTCGATTTAAGCAGTTGGCAGAGAAACGGCGAATTTAAAAACTGATGTTATATTTACAGGTTCTGGAGAAACGAAAAGATATAAAACAATATAGCTTAAGGCAGATATGCTGTCGGCTTTTTGAAAGACTATTATGTACTATAGGCGGTGACGTCACTACCTGCGAGAAATTCTCCAAGTCCTATGTAAATGCAGTTGTCTGTGTAGCTGGTTTATTTATTTGCATGTCAATGCATGAAAACAGTTTTCTATAATAAGCAGTGTTTTGATAGTTATCCGCTTATTCTGTGCATGTGAACATCGTCATTCAGAACAGAGAAGATATAAAGGTACAGTAGCAAAAATAAATCTCTTACATTTCTGTGGCTAGGACCATGGAGTATCCGTAAAGACTGTGGACATCATAGTGGTTTCCCCATGTTTGTTTAGCATCCATACACAAGGTCTTACTGTACATGAGGTCATCAAGGATACCTTTGGAGTTAGAAAGAGGATCAGCTATTACTGCATCTGCCATTAATACATCTAGTTGTCTAGCTGTATTTGAGACTCACGTGGGGTGAAAGGAGGGTAGTTAAGGTTGTTAGATTCGCAGCCTTTGCTGGAGCCCTTCACAAAACTGGAAATCTCATTCATGTCCTAATAAAAATAACAAGAAGTTAATATGGAGATTTAAAAAGCAATGAAGTAGCATTGATAAAAAAATAGCATGCCAGGATTTGATTTAATCTAACTGGAATTGATTGAATTGTGAGTAGTGGGCGCTGGGGCTTGACTGGACTTTGAGTTTGCAGTTTATTGTGGAGGATTTACTCTCCTCCTGAAACACACTCAGCCTTGTGACCAGGATGTAAATGCTAAAAAAACAGCTTCACCCTGAGAGCATCTCTGTGAATCGTAAACACATTACTGCATTATCTATTGACAAAATCTATCGACAATAGTAGCTTAAATGGAAAAAGAAAGTTGTTTCAGAGGCAAAGAGAATTAGTTTTATCTTAATGGAAAACTAAGGTTTTTTTGTTGTTGTTGTTGTTGGAATAGCATGCACTGGTAAATCTGGATCAATAAGACCAGGAACTGGATTACGGATAAATAGCATAAATTCACATATCATGTTGAGAACAGGTAAAAACAAAGGGGCTGTCCACACGGAGACGCGTATCACTGTATACGTATAAATTTGTTATCGTATTGGCGTTTCATCCACACGGATCCGGCGTTTTGGGAGACTGAATCCGCTATTTTTTGAAACCGGGTCCTAAAGTGGATAAATCTGAAACTGACACCCTTGCGGTTTCGTCTGTACAGCCAATCCGTATATTTTGTGAAGCGAAAACGTCATCACATCACATGTCGGAAGCGTCAAACGTAACAGCAACAACAATAACGGCGGACTACGTGATTGTGTTCGTGCTACAGAAGCTACTAAAGCCTACTAGCTTTATTACAGCAAAATCTATTGCTTCTATGCAATTGTGGTGACCAACAAGCGATAATGGACAACACCATACGTTGGTTATGCGCATGCTCAAAGTCTTCTTCTCCGTGTATAGTGTATATCTGTGGCAGAATTACAGCGCCCCATACTGGTCCGGCATATATACTACACCGCTTTCAGTCGGTTTCAGTGGTTTCATGTTTACGGATTATTTTTTTAGAGCAAGGAAAAAAAATTATCGGTTAGGGAATGCACCGGCTTCGTGTGGACATAGCCTAACACCAACACTTAAAAGTCTACACAGTGACATATAAGGTACTGATATAGGGAGAATCATTTCAGGACTCTAGCTGACCTTTCCTTCATGTCATATAAATGATGAAGTTCAATATTTAGTTATTAGGTGAGGTCTGCAAGTTACTTACAATCCAGAGAGCGTCATGCTTGACTTCTTTATAGAACCGGTCAATTTCATCAACCCACCAATCGACGCAGGCTTGGTTAGTGTAGTCAGGAAACAGTGTTTCACCTGGCCACACCTGACAAAAAAGAGAAATGAGGCGAAGAGGGGAGAGGATAGAAGAGAATTTCTTAATGAAGAATAGTTTACTGGAAATCTGGAAAATACATTTCCTTTAGTCACTTAAAAAGCATGTTTTTCTTTTATCTCTCTGTCTTTTTTATCTTATGCTCTCTTATAGTTTGACCCAGAGTTGCATGTAAGCGTGATATTAAACGTTAATGCAAAATCAATGCAAACATTGACCTGAAATAAAGCCATAAAAAAGCAATTAACACCGGCCGGGTCTAATCGGCTATATAATCACTTATGATGCTATTGCCACGTGATATGTGTTTTATTGCCCTGCGGAGTGACATAATCTCATAAACTCAAGGTTACAGATGGTAACATAATGGCGACGATCGATCACATGGATGGGTTTCATGCATTTAGAAAGCAGTTGACAAACTTCATGTCAACTTATTCAATGTGCTTTATTTTAATGAACTTATAAATTCAACATAAATGGATGTTTTTATATCCTTCCCTCTCATCACGTTCAATTCATCTGAGACTGCAAACTCATAAATTTGGTTTCAAAATGTCATTTTTATTTCATCCAGTAGTATTGTTAATGCAATTAGATTCTTTTAGGGTAGTGGTTAGTCTTTTGCTAAAGTGAAGAACATTGCAATACCCAACCATAGTAAAAAGACAATAATATCAATCTATCACAGCCGGAAGAACTTACCTCACCCAATAGGGGTGTTTTTCCATCAGCTTCATTGACCCAAACTTTAGCGTCATTCCCCCTTTTAAGGGTTTCATAATCGCCATTCAATCTTTTACTTGTAGACACAGCAGGGTCCTATGAAAAAAAAATATATTTTAACTAACTTTACCCTATATTCTATTACAAGCAATCATGCGAAATCTGATGTAAACAACGCACAATTTATCTATATTTCACACATTATACGCATTTGTGGACCAAAATGGTCATTCAATGTATTCTATAAGACAGGTTTCATGAGTTACTCACACATCTGAAACAGACTGGATTCAATTTGCGATCGTTTTTTCAACACAAAGCTAAGAAGGCACGTTAATATTTTGCATGTTGTCATCTGGACTTCTATCATAAAATAGAGAGACCATGCACTGATGCTAAACCTTTTAAACGATGTATAGTAATGTTAATATTAGTAATGTTTGTAGACAGTAGGCTATATAGATATTGTTGGCAGCATTAAAAACACCTGACGTCATCCCGCAACCAAACAAGTGCGCGTCGAGAGGTTAACTGTACAAAAATATAATGTAAACGTGTGTCAAATGTTGAAAAACTTCCTATAGACTAACATCCAAATGCAGTCTAAAAAGGCTGGGTTATTTTTGACCCATAATCGGTAAATATTGGGCAGAACATGTGCTGGGTTAAAAATTGACCCAATTTAGCCCAACTGCTGGGTTATAATACCCCATGGTTGCATAACAACAACCCAACATTGGGTCATTTTTAACCCAGCACTTGTTATGTCCAATATTTACCCATTATGGGTCAAAAAATAACTCAGCTATTTTTAGAGTGTGTCAAAAGGAAGCTGCATTAAATTGTTATGTCATTTCAGTTTCTTATTTTAAATGTTGACTAGCGAGTTGCTACAGTATAACTTATGAACAAAATGTGAAAGGGTAAATTAAAATTACTTTTTAATTTAAAATGTAAAACAAATCATGCAAGGATACTTTATGTGAAACCTGCTCACCAGTATGATAATGTACTTCTGCCCCTTCTCATGCATGTAGTCGGCAAATTGAGGTAAATCTTTAAATTTGTCCATATCATAGGTAAAGATCTTTTTGTCTTCCATATAGTCAATATCAGTGAACTGGACATCCTGAAAGACAAAACAAGCATTTAAGACCACCCCCAATGCTTAATATTTTTCAAAGGGTCCTTGGTTTCCACCCAGATGGCCTGATGAGTTCAACAACTGGTATCAGAAGGCTTTATATAATCTCAAAGCACTCATCCTGTACCTGTAAAAAGACATTAAACTACACAAATCTTAATGTCTCCATAAGAATCAGTACTCTCAGCTTTAATGACGGTTAGCACCTGTTTAGCATGCTAAGATCGTATAGTAGCGCTGTTGTCTGTTCTGATTTTTCTGAAAGGCTTGACTTCCATCACTTATAAGCAGATGGTGAGATTCTCCTGCCAGTAATTTGCTTATGCTAATCAGATGGAGATGCAATATCCTAACATGCTAATGCCCTTTTTGTTCAAATTACATCAAACATTGAGCATCGATGCATCTTTCAGCGATTAAAGCCCTGCCATGAGGTGCTAAACTCTTCCAACTGCAGTGAAAAGTAAAAGTGAAATTCACATTTTTGCAGTCATTCTTCATGAATGTGTAAGATAGCGGCTTTTTATGTGCCGTTGACTGTGGCTTTGTAATACTGAGTCGAGCCACATTTGCAGAACAAAGTAAAAAACCTCCTACAGTTCCTGGCACTTACATATGGAAGGTCAATCGCTCGGTTCCTCTCCACGGTTTTCTTCAGCTCATCCAGGCTGCCGTAGTCCCAGCGAGAGAGCTGGAAGCCCAGAGACCAGTACGGAGGGAGGAAAGGTCTGCCAATCAGCTGGAGACACATAAAATACTGTTAGACACATCGAACATCACAGGAATCCCTCAGGCTAAGTTGGAGGGTTCATCTAGATGACTTGACTTCTACAGCTGGAAGTAGTTAACACTTGTTCACATGAATGAAGAAACATTCTTGATGGCTGCCTCAAAATGACTTTTATTTTTCCCAAGTAAAGATGTTGATTTTGTGAAGATGAACAGATAACCTCATACGGCATAAAAATACATTTCTCTGGCCAAAATATATTAAAAAATATGATGAATACATTTTGTAGAAGGTAAAGCCTTATTAAATATATCTTTGAATTTGAAAATATATTTAGTTCTTCATATATTAACATATATTTCTAAATGTATATCAGGGGCAACAAGTAAATTTCTAATTTTACAACCCATACAGCAAAAAATATATTTCCCTGACCAAAATATAAGCTTGTATAAAAGTATAAAATATCCGGGGCCTTATTTATAAAATGCTGGGTAAAAAAAATCCTACATTTGATCTTATGATCATTTATCAAAAATGTGCACGTGTGATTCATAAACCGAACGTATGCGCAGAAAACGCGCATACCCTTATAAATCTATAAACCTCAAATTAACTTGAAAGCAGTTTCAGATCTCCACCTTTAAACAATGGCTAATTAATGTCATAGACATATAAAGAGCGCTTGTCAATGTTTAAACCCAATTTCGAGCAGCAAGAATGGCTTATATTTCCAAAAACCTGCAGCAATCAGACAAGCAAAAGACCCTGACGTGGTGCTAAGCACTTTTCCACGTCAAAAACTGTTTTAATAAATATGGACTTCTCCACGGATTTTTGCGTACGCACACTTTACGATCAAATCTTTGCACACACGCTTTATAAATTAGGCCCCTGGGCACTATTTTAACGATATAAGGGTATGGTCTGAAGCACACAGTGCACAGTCTAAACTTACGTGTCCTAATGCACTTTTGCTAGTTTAAAGACAGGAAAATGGTCTTTGCGCCTGGCACACAGTCTAACAGGGTTGTTCCTATTCTTGTAATGAGTAATGGGTGTGTTTGGGCATAACGTTCAATAAACCAATGAAAGTCTCATCTCTCATCCCCTTTAAAACAAGTTGCGCTTGTGCCAAAGGGTATTAACTAATAACTGTAAGCAGAAGAAAACCACCAGTTTAAGATTGGTGTTAAAAAAATTGAATTGTGTTTTATTTATTGAAATGGTTATTTTGTAATTAAAGTTTTGGTTCTCTTTAAACGTCTTTATTTCAGTAATGGAGTAATAAGTAAAATAAGCGGTGCTGATGAAGTATGATGCATTATCACTGTAATCTCAAAATTTAATAATTTACAAATATGCAAAAAATAAACAGTTTGTATAAGTAAAAATACTTTATTTGTAACAAACAGGAGATAAAGAATTTGCTCCGGGTGTCATGGTCAAATGGTTCAGCCGTTTGCCTCACTGGGATTCATTAATTGCTGAGGCCATGTTGTCACTTTTATTTATTGCAAAGCAACTTAATAAAAATATAAGCATTTCAGAATGAAATATTAATTACAGTTGAATTATTTTTTATTTTATCGGATAAAAGGGACCAAAGAGGGATACACAAAACATAGCTTTGCTGTGCATGTGATAATGCAAACAACAATGTTTGACTATAAATAATCTTACTTTTATTTGCTTTTATTCAGATATTTTCTGATTCTAACTTCAACATGTTTAAAGCCAATACATTTTATATACGTTTGTGTGTGTGTGCATGATATTAAATATCTGAAACATATCATAGCAACAAGCTGAACTGAAGAAATATTTACAATTTGAATCTCCATTCCTGAAACACCATTTCTGACAAGTAACCTTGGATTAAATTCTAAAACCTTTTTACACAACTACGTAAATATGAGAATATTTCTGAATGGTATATAAATGTATAAGTGCAGGTCTTATAGTCACCATTTTAATGCAATTCACATAGCAGTGAATGAGAAATATAAACGTGATTTTACCACAGCGTAATGAAACTGTCAGAGAGTTGGTTCAGGCTTCGAGCTTACGGGGAAGCCTTTATAAAGGCGTAAATCTCTAAATGTGCAACTTCTGGTTCTTTACAAGGGGAGTCAATGAGGTATAGGAACATCTGAGGGTCATGAAAGTTTATTGAGTTTTAAAGGTACACCAGAATCATTCACACACTCTTGGGAGTCACATATAAAATGTCTGAATGTCATTGCATGAGATTACAGAATATCAAAGCAGTTACAAGAGTTTTAATGCAAAACTACCTTCACTTTTCAGAGCAGATTTGGCAATTGCTTTGGATGTATGTAGTTCATCACATTAACCATGCACATTTGTCTGACAACCAATTGGACCCATAATGCACATTTTTGTATCCTTTTAATAATTTAAAGGAGACATTTCACAAGACTTGTCAAATACATCTTTGATGTATCCAGAGTACATATGTGAAGTTTTAGCTCAAAATACCCCACAGATCATTTATTATAACATGTTAAAATTGCCAATTTGTAGGACAAAGATGTGAACAAAAATGTGCTGTCCTTTAAAATGCAAATGAACTGATATCTGCACTAAATCGCAGTGCCGTGGCTGGAATGCACAACTTAAGGGGCGGTATTATCCCCTTCTGACATCACAAGAGGAGCCAAATTTCAAAAACCTATTTTTCACATGCTTGCAGAGAATGGTTTATCAAAACTAAATTACTCGGTTGATCTTTTACACATGTTCAATGTTGATAGAAGCACTGGGGACCCAATAATAACACTTAAACATAGAAAAAGTCAGATTTTCATGATATGTCCCCTTTAAATATCCTGTATTTTGATTTAAAATGTGTTCATGTTCTCAAAATGAAACGCCACTTTCTTTGGATATTTAGTTGTGTAATGCAATGATATTCATACATTTTGAATTTCTTTTTACGCCATGCACTTTAATCTTTGCATATAGACATGCATAAACATAATTGATTTATATTCAGTGGCTCCTAAAACATGTTTAATGTAGGATGGGGTCACACTGCACTACACATCAGAAAACGTGTGGTCTCACCACAAGGACACATTTTTTTACATGAAACAGCCATTTTCTCCAAGCAAGCATCTCAAACGTTTCTATTTATATCAAGCATTAAACGCTCACCTTCGTGAACTCGTCCACAACCGCCTCTGGTGTGTCACCGACAAGGATGTAAAAGTCTAAAACCCCTCCGATGGTCCGGAAGGTCACGGCCGGTGCGGGCTGGAGCGTTACCTCTGTCACAGACATGGACAGACAGACATGCAGTAAACAACATAAATTGCTTTAATTCTCTAACCTTTAACAAAAGCAGCCAGGCTGAACCCACAAACACACACCGAATGCACGCAGCACAGCTTGTGGATGGACACAGCAAATCATTGTATAAAAGGATATGACTTTAGCCAACGGCGAGACTCATGTTTGTGACTGAGCAAAAATGCCATCAAAATGGCATAACAAGCTTTGAAAAGTGATTTTTTTTTACCCATGGCATTGCTGTTCATGAGGAAAACACCAAAGGATTTTCCGCTCTCATCTTCCAAACATGTGAAGTAGGGATAGTGGCCGTACAGGTTGTGTGTGCCCTGAAAATAAAATAAAATAACAAGAATCCCCTTTCAAGTTTGTGGTAAATTTTGTGCTGTATATAAAGTAAATGTTCTGAGGGATTGCAAATTCCAAAACCAAATCTGTTTTTCTTCACTTAATTAGAAATAAAATGATTTAAAATAAGTTATATTTAAAATGCACTATTTCTAGGTAACTAACCGAATGTAACACATTTGTGATGCACCATTAAAGCAAGTTAGATGCAGTTTAAAACCTTTTCAAGTCATTATGGGAAAACACTGATCAGTGTTTGAATTTCCACTCATTGTTATGCTAAAAATTATAATTGGTCAAGAAAAGATTTCTATTAAATGTGACCCTGGACCACAAAACCAGTCACACGTAGCATGGGTATATTTGTAGCAGTAGCCAACAATACGTATTGCATGGGTAAAAATTATACATTTTTATGCCCGAAATCATTGGGATATTAACTCTTTCACCGCCAGCGTTTTTAAAAAAAAGTTGCCAGCGCCAGCGTTTTTCATGATTTTCACCAAAGTTTAATGCCTTCCAGAAAATGTTCTTCTTTAAATATATAAAAATACAATATACCAAATGAAAGAACAGACCCTCTGCTTTCAAAAAAAAAAAAAAAAAACCGTTTCATCCTACCTTCAGTGGTTCTTTTGCAATCAGCTTTTGAATATGAGTAGGTTTTTGCAAAAACACCACATTTTGAGCAAAAAGCAGAGATAATTCCATTTTTATGACGGACTTTTCATAGAGATCCCATTCAGAGCGATCTTTAAAACAGACACGGACATGCAGCAGCTTGCCATAGGGCAATACTTCCGGGTTTAGAAAGTTGCGGAAGGGCGCCACCTTGTGGATAATAGCGGTATTGCGGAAAGACGGAAAATCTTGTCATTGGCGGGGAAGCGTTTTCTCTTAATTGACGAGATATCTCGTCAATGGCGGGGAAAGAGTTAAAGGCAGGGTGCATGATTTTTGAAAAACACTTTGGAAAAGGGAGTGGGACCGAGTACCAAAACACACTTGCAGCCAATCATCAGCAAGGGGCGTGTCTACCAACCAACATCATTGCCTGGATTGGGTATGTGTGGGGCGGGTCTATCAAAAGAAGGTCCAGATTCTATTAAGGGCAGGGGCATATTTGTTTAGGTGATTTCAAATGTCAACGCTGGCTTTTAGAGATCATGCACCCCGCCTTTAAGTGCAGATCATTTCCATAAAGGGACAAAATTATAGATTTTATTATGCCAAACATCATTTGGATACTAACTTTAGGCCCTGTTTACACGAACATGGTTATTTAAAAAAACTGAGACATTTCCCTTCGTTTGCTTCTTTCTAAAAACTCAGACCAGAGTGGAGATTTAGAAAATCTTCGGTTGCAAGTAAACTGAGACAAACGGATGTTAAGGTGGCCAACGTCACAGTATGCGCCAGAGCTCGCACCTATGTCAAAAGTGTGACTTTGTTCAAAAGTGGTGATTTGTTGCTGTTTTCGGGATTCTGATTGGCTAACATGGGCTTGAGTTTCTCGTTTTCACCATATATACACGAGTACATGTCAATGAACACTTTTCTGAAAACTGACTTGTGTGCACAAAGTTGTTTTTGAAACCGGAGATGTTGAAATGTCCGTTTATGAAAATAGCCGCCCACGTTTAAGTGTAGTCTCAGATCATGTTTCATGAAGATATTTTGTACATTTCTTACCATAAATATATATATAAAATATTTATAATGAGTACTATGTGTTGCTAAAAAATTTTTTCACCCTCAGATTCTAGCTTAGTTGTATCTTGGCCAAATATTGTCCTATCCTTACAAACCATACATCAATGGAAAACATATCTGCTCAACTTATAGATAATGTTTAAATCTAAATGTTTAAAAAATACCCTTATGACATGTTTTGTTTTGGGTAGGGTGCAATAGGGATGCTATTGACTATAGCAGGAGATTACGGGAAATGTGGAATTGTCAGGATGGGGTGGGATGTGTGTGGGGGGTGTTTTTGTGTAGGTAATTTGGTGTGTGTTATGTACAATGTGTCGCCATTGTTCTCTTGAATGCCCAAGATAAAATTCCCCAATAGGAGACAATAAAGGGTTATATTATCTTGTGGTCCAGGGTCACAGATTATTAAAAAAATGCAAAATAAAAGAAAGTTCACTATAGTTGACTTCTGGGATGTATAGGTATAAATGTAGAGTCTTACATACTGTAGCAATGACTTACACCATTGGGAAAGGCATCTCTTGTAAAAATAGGCCAGGTTCTCCAATTGGTGTCATGGAGGAAGTTCTGATGGACGTGCTCTCCAAGCCCATAAATATTGTGAGATGGGAGTTTAGCAGAGAGCTGAAGATACTGATCAGCAAAAACCAGCGGACCAATGGATGTATCAAACCTGACAAAGATAAAGTGAATCATGTAACCTTGCAAAGGAAGTCACGTTGTAAAAATAACCAAAACCTTGCCTGTGTTGTACCTATGATTTGTGCTAATGCTGTGCAAAGACAACTGTTCTCATTTTTCCTAAGATAAAGACAACCTTAAGACTTTAAATCTTGTGATACAAATGAAGCAAGCAACCAACGCCTGTTCTCAGCATTATTAAATACTTCAGATTACCTCTATATCTAAAGATGTGTACTTACAAAACATTCAGATAAGATTAATGAGCGTATTATATTATAATATTAATTTCAGAAACTAATGCCATCATCTTAGTCACTTGTTTGTTCGACTATACAGTCATTATTAGGTTTCTAAGTCATAAATGCCAAAAGTCCAGCCAAGAGATAAAAGATTACTGAATCATGCTGAATCAGAGATCATTTTGCAATGCACATACGGAAAATGATGATGGTCTTAACATTAAAGGAGAAGCTTATAAGGTCTTAAATGAGTCACGCATTGCTTTTGTTACCTATAAAACTTTATAAATAAAAAATATCTGAGGTTAAACAGGACTCATGAAAGCTAATTCTTTTTTACATATATAAAATTATATTTAAAATAACTAAAGAACAGTATGTTTTGCAAGGATTATGATGCACTTAGTCAAGTAAAGGAAGCATATAATCTTCATGTGAATAAAAACTGACGACTCTCAACACTCACAGGACTTTTTTGGAAGACGACCTCAAAACTTTCAATCCAAAAGGTTTCTGGATTAACTCCACGTCATATTGAAGGGGGTTGGTGGGTGGGCTGGAGGGTGGTTTCACGTGTTCGTGAGGTACCTCAAACCTTTCTTTCTTTGCATCGGTGATCTGGTGAACAAAGAAAAATTGACACCAATGTGTACAAAATATGATGTGGCTGTTTAAAGGAGTTTAAGCAAACCTTAAATCGAAGACGATTTTCCGTCTGCTTTTCTACATGGAAGGTCAGCTCCTTAATATCAGCTCCAAACAGGGACGGGGCGTCCATTCTTTGCAACTTGGCCTCGATATCTACAGCAGAACGAGAATATTTCCCATGAGGCCTCTGTACATTGTTTACTTTTTTCCGCTGCATGCACGGTTGCACACTTTTTGGTGCAATACAATGGATGTGAACTTTTATAAAGAAAATATGTGTTGCTTTGCAGTATTGCACTGATAAGAATTCAAGAAGCATTGCTATGGGGTTACTACAGGGCATTTTTTGTGGTTGCTAGAAAGTTCTGGATGTTCCAACATGAGTTTGCTTATTGGCCCAATGACCTTGATCAAAGGCACAATGGTGACTCCTCATGTTAAATTACTGGTGGTTATATAATGTCTTATCTGCAATCCCTACCCCTATAATGTATTGTGTATCGTAGCGTTTTATTACAGCAAGCTATCAGCACAAGGCGGACTCACGCGTGCTATCAGATTTGTGTTCGGTGACAGTGTAGCCATGGTTTTTGGAGAAGTAACACCAGGGGATGTTCGTATCATCCAGTGGACTCCAACAGCATCCCCTTTCCAAACATTTTTTCTGTGAAGACATACAAAAAAAGTCTTGGCAAAGCATGCTGGGTGGATGTACACATTGTATACATTGTATTTACTGTACAAGACGTTTACCTGGGAAGCGCCTGCGTCCGGAAAACAGTCCACTCTCTCTGCTTGCGAAATTTCTGGGCATATTGGAATGATCTCTTCACCTGACCCTGACTCTGGACAATATAGAAAAAGTGCATTTTGTTATATTTTTATAGACAATTGAATAATTGGTGACTTTAGACTGTGCATTGCAAAAGATTTAGAAAAATAGATGAAAGACTCCTAAATTAATCCAGCGGTGGCCGGTGACTTCTATTCCGAGGGGTGCAAATTCAAAATATGTGTTTGGAGTGTCATGTAAACATGTGCATCATGCGTCTTGTCAAAATACGTGCCTGGTGCACCCTCGAAAAGAAGTCACCGGCTGCCAAAACTCTATCTTTATCACCCCTTAACCATAGTAAAAACAATGAAAGCTTTTTGCTTAATCATGTACACAGCAAAATTTTACAAGGTCCTCTTTAATCATTTACAAATGCAACCTTGTGTGATAGGGCTTTCCAGTACAAACATGTAGAATATATTGCAACATTTTCTCATGATAGTGCATTGATACTTGAGATTTCTCTCTCTCTCTATCTCTCATGTGCAATATGTTTTGCCAAAATATACTTGTTTATTTTCTTCCCTGATCTCCATCAGTACCCTGCACTCCTAAAACAAGGTCGTCTGAAAGCACAGGGACTCCTTCCTCCCAGTCCAGTTGTCCTGGATACAATTTGCTGCTTTAAACATAAACCATTTGACCGACATCAATGTGCTAAATTGAAATTGAGAGTGACAGATGTCATAATAACCATGTCTGAGCATGCTTGAGCTGCTGCTCCCCGTGCGATGCGGCTACACGCTTCCTCGGCTTTTAGATTCCTCACTGCTGGGTGTCCTTGATAACTATCAGGGCGGACGTATTTTTTATGCTTTAGTGGAACATCAAAGACTCACATTTCTCGCTGTCCTTGACGAAGCAGACGCTGTGTTTTTATCTTTAATAAACTACTGCTAGGGAGCTGTAGTCCCACAGGACAATATTTCTGCCCTAGGTCCACAACAAACACTTTTTTGAAGTAATATTTTGTATCTAAGAACTGTTTTTTTTAGGTTTAGTTTTACTATGCACCACATTGTCATGTCCTCATAATTTTTGTTAAGATATCCATACGGAAAAACAATACATTTCTCTACCCAAAAATAATTATAAATATATGCTAAATATATTTTGAAGAAAATAAGGCTTAATTCAATACGATTTTGAATTTGAAAATATATTTTGTTTTAACCTACAACATAGGTTTTCTTCCAATGCGACATGAATATATTTTGAAATACTGCTTGAAATATATAGAGGGCTAAATAGATTTTCAAAATATATTTCGTTTTATAAATATAAATAATTTACAAATATGCTAAAAAAAGTTTGCATAAGTAAAAATAAGGTTGCTTAGAAAAATATTACTTAAAAATGGTTGTCATCTTACCATAACCAGAGATACAAAGTCATCATATACAATAAATCCCTCATTATGTCCAAGAGACTCAAAAATCATATTTTACATTTAAATCCTTTAATTTTTCATATTTAAAAATGTTTGTGTGCTGCTCCTCATCCATTTGTGTAAAAAGCAAGTCCACATTGTCATCCTGTTTATATGCACATATTACTTACGCGCTCTTTAAATAACAAAAACTATATTGCGGCGTAGTCTATTTTAGTTGCCTTCAGTGTTGGTGGTTACCCATTACATGTAACATGTATTACGTA
The DNA here is from genome assembly GCA_025389145.1 of Misgurnus mizolepis. Lineage (NCBI taxonomy): Eukaryota > Metazoa > Chordata > Actinopteri > Cypriniformes > Cobitidae > Misgurnus > Misgurnus mizolepis. Next base: position 26,802,763 of record JAIFKI010000025.1, on the reverse strand, counting down.
AAAATATTACTTCATGAAGAAACAAGTAAAGTAATTGATTACTTTTTAAATGTACACATTAATATTTCAGTAACTTTTTTAAAAAAGTAATGCAAGTTACTTTTTAGTTTAACTAATTCAAAAATTATGCACTCTATGGGGAGCTTTCCCGGACATGGATTAGACTAGTCCTAGACTAAAATAAATGTAAGAACAGTCCAAACTGAAAACGACTTGCACTGACATATCTTAAAATACATCAGTGCTCTTTGTTTTGCCTCAAAATGCACACAAGTAATGTTTTTAGTTAGGCATGTTTGTTCAAACTAGTTATATTTCCCAATTAAATTAAGGCCTAGTCTTGGCTTAAGGTAATCAAACATGTCTGGGAAACCACATAAGGGTGGTTTCCCAGACATGTTTGAGTCAGAAACTGAGATGGCAGGCCAGAGCTTGACATCTTTGTGATGAAATACTGTATGCAATTTCTTAATGCAAAACTTTTTAATCATAAAAAACACCTGCAACACCTAAAAGAGATCAAGCCTTAGCCAAGAAAAAGTAACGCAAAAGTAACTAAAAAGTAATGTAAGCATTACTTTCCATGAAAAGTAACTATTTTACTATTTTACTAACGCAATTAGTTACTTTTTTGGGAGTAACTTAATATTGTAATGCATTACTTTTAAAAGTAACTTTTCACAACAATGGATGCCTCTAAATCGAGCAACGTGCCAACAATGCGTCTGAACAAACCTTTTTATTTAGATCAGCACACCCATGGGTGCACAAATGGCTGCAAATGCATTTGCTATTTAAACAACGTGACACTGGACGTGAACTGTGCCAAGCTGAAACTAGCAAAAAACACTTGCGAATTGCACCTGGTGTATGATAGGAACCCTAATATGCCAGCATCCTGCAACTTCTGTTTCTATTATACAAACATTTTTACTTTCTTTCTAAAGTTTAACTATACGTATTGTATATTATAGTGTAGAATATATAAGGATCTTTACTCACCTTCCTTGACGAGTGCCGGCTCCCCAACTGCAAACAGAATGACAAATGCGACAGCAACGATCAACACCAATGCAAACAGCACCATCAGGGTCACCTCCAACCCCGAAAAGCGCCGCTTTCCCATCTGATCAACCCAAACACACATAAAGACTGTGTAAACATAATTCATCTTGCTGTATGTATTTGACATGCACAGTAAATGCCCTTGCATAAGTCTGGACCATGGCATAAATTCTTGTTTTACTCTTTACTGTTCATTTTTCACGTGACTTATGTATCAGTTGTGTATCAAGAAGTGGATGGTGAATATCACCATTACTGTGGTTTATGTGGGCTAGTTGTTTCTTAGGCATGAAATCTGGATAAAAGTGTTTAAAATGCATGACATTTTTATGGTCTATTGTTCAGAGCAATCTTGGATGGACACTGCTGACTGCTGATAACCAGATAAACCTTGATATTATACAGCCTGGACATCTGAACCAGCATTAAATCTGAGCCTGTGTTATTTATTTTTTATTTTTTTTTAATCGTCTGATTCAGCATGATCTGAAATGTCTTCTTTCAATGAAACTTCACACTAAATCTGATCTTCATTACAGTTTTCTATTTTCAGCAAACACAGATTCATACAATTCCACCTCTTTGGCTCTTATCCTGAGAACAGAAAGTCTCAGGACAAGCATGTGATTTATCTTTAATACTGGCAACAACAAGTTTCAAACACTCCCTCTATCTGCCATTGGTTGGTCAAACAGTCCAAACCACAAACCCACACCACTGATTAATCCAATGTTATCAGCATAATACTGTCGACATCACACATTTACAGTTAATGTGTAAAGAGATAACAATCATATCGAATGATAACCATTATGATAATAAAGCTACCATAAACCATGGTTATTTTATAGCAGCATGTTTGGTTAAACCATGGTTAGAGTATTTAAGTCAATTTACAGTTTAAAGTTGTCCTAATACAGTAAAACCTCAAACAAAATGGGTGAGTCAAAGATTAATCACGATTAATCACATAGAGTACAAAGTGAATGTTTTTGCATAATATCTGTACATGCATGTATGTATTTACATGTTTTATATTATATAAAAATAAAAAAATATTAAAATATTGTGTATAAATATACATAATAATTACACACAAATATATTATGCAAATGGAAACTTTTATTTTGTATGCGATTAATCACAATTAATCCTTTTATAGACCTACAAAAACTATATTTTTTATCAGAATCTTTGTCTTGTTTTTAAGAAAAACATCCAAACATCTTTTCAACAAGATGAATTTAGTCAAGCTGGAATTACTGCATAAGATATTAAGACTTTCAAAGACTTTCTCTTGAATTAAGTTGATTTTTTGCTCCATTGGCAATTTGTTTTCCTTGTTGTTTTGAACATAAATCTTAGAAAATTGCTGTGAGGTTAAGATGGGGAAATACAAATTTCTCTGTTTTAAGCCTTATCATCTTACACAATATTTTATCTGAAGAAAACTTTAGATGATTTGAACTTGTTTACTGAGAACAAAAATACAACTTAAGAAATCCTTTATCATTGCAATAAACTGCTGAAATGTAAAAATGCATAAAAATGCAGCCAGAAATAATAAAATAACCTAAATAAATGCAGTCTTTATGTTGATGTCTAATAAAAAAACATTAAGCTTTAAATGAAGTAATTGTAGTAAAGCATGATGAGTATTTCTCTACCTTCAGTCTGCTGATTTCTCCCTGTTGTTGTTGTTGTTCAGTGTTTCTGTGTAAAATCACAGCACACCGTTGATGAAGAGCAGATGCTCCTTCTGACACTTTTGTAGCAAAGGAAAGAATAAAATCACTCAGTAGGTGTGTCTAGATTTTATAGCTTTACAACGATACGTCTCAACCAAAGGCTAAGGTACCACTAAACACAAGCGTCTTTCTATCTCACTCAAAAAACATTCACAGATATTAACTTCACACCAAATGTTATGTAGTCATGCTTGTTTACGTAAAACATGACTTCCTCTTCACTATCTAAACTACCACAGAAGCAGAGCTAAAAGTTATGATGTAAAACTTCCTTTCGGCACTATTTCTAAATTCTGTAAATGTTTACAATTGTGCAACGTTAAGGGGATGGGCACACCAAAGCTTTTAAATGCGGCTAAAACACCAGGGCGACACCGACTGCCAGCTTTTTTCAGCTTTTTTTTTCAGCTTTTTTAGTTGCTTTGATACTTCGGCTTTGTTGTACAATGCGCCAGTTGGTTGTTGTGATATTTGTCCCGCCCCTCCTCCACTGTGATTGGACGGCTGTGTGAGAATGGGCATTGACGAGCTAAGCTTTTCAATCAAAGTTGGATATTTTTCTATCCCGGTGCTCGGCGCTAAGCTTTCAGCGTAAAAAGAACCGCCAGCTGCTGGCTTTTTTGAAAATCGCTGCACTTCCATTGTAAACAATTGAAAAACATACGCTGGCCACCAGCATAAAAGCTTTTGTGTGTACGCCCCCTAACACTAAATTATACTAAACTACTTAATAGGTTCTTTACAGTGATGCAATAAAAGAACCATTTAGTCAAAGATTCGTAAAAAATCTTAACTTTTACTCTAAGGTACCTGATATATATATATATATATATATATATATATATATATATATATATATATAATTTATTTATATTTTGAAATAAAAGTTTCTAAGATGTTTAAGGTTCTTGAAACTATTCAGCCAATATTCTTCTTCCATGGCATCATAAACCATGCACTGAAAAAAATGATTCATTCAATTTATACCTTTTTAAGGCTAGTGGTTGCAATCAATTTATTTAAGCTACATTTAAACAAAAAATTTTTTGTTTTGTTTTTCAAATTTTTTGTTTATATGTAGCTTAAATAAATTGTTTGCGACCACTTACCTTTAAATTTATATATATGTTTATTTTTTAATAAAAGTTTCTCAGATGTTTAAGGTTCTCGAAACTATTTAGCCAACATTATTCATATGAAATTGTAAACCATGCACTGAAAAAATTATTTATTCAATTTACTCATTTTTTGTATGTAAGTGGTAGCAATCAATTAATTTAAGCTACTTTTTTTTAAAAAAGTGAAAAACAAAACAAAAATTTTTGGTTGAATGTAGGTTAAAAAATTGATTATGACCACTTACCTTAAAAAAATGGAGTAAATTGAATAAATAATTTTTAAAGCATATTTTTAAGCATGAACTTAAATTTATCAGGAACAAACTTTAAATAGGGAATTGCCAGCTTTACAACATGTCGTTATTAAAGCAACATGAGGAAATGTAAAATGAACTTTTGAACTCCGTATGATAAACACACGTATTAAACTAAAAAAACAAATATATGGCATTTCAGCTGTGGTCTTTTGGACCCTGCACACTAAATGACTTTATCTTTAAACCACAATCCCATTTTATAATCTGTGCTGTGGTAGTGAACTAAATTCCCCTCTGCCAGAAATTCCAGGCTGTATTCGTCAGACATCTGTGTTGAACGAAAACAATTTTGCAAGATATTCTCAGCTTCTAAAATATTGCTTGAACTCTTTGAAAATGCCTAAAAGCAGCAATTAGTAAAAACTGATTTCATGAGACCGGATTCAGATGTCTGATTTCCTCGCAGTCGATTTGAAGAAGAGCTTAGAGACATAAAATGAATCTCAGACTAATACGCTCGGCGTAATGAAGTAATTACACGTGTCATTTATGGGTCTCTTTAAAACTTTATTAAGTTGGATTGTTTTACGATCAGAGGATTGACCTTTGACCTGAGAGGAATGAGATGAGTCTGTGAGCGGCATCAAACATTAACGCCTCTAGAGATTGAAATTAGCCGCATGAATCCCACTCAATCTTCTCTTTTTGTAAGCTGTTTAATCGTTTCCAAAACAGACAGACAGAAACCGGTTTCGTTTACATACTTTAATGCGTTTCATATTGAAACAGGACATCTGAGACCAGGGGTTTAATGTGGACATTAAGACTAAATGTCAAATTCACCCTTGAGAATGTCTGCACTCAGCCCAATCAAAACATTTATTTCTAAGCCTATCGATTTTTGATGTTATGTGTACTATCTAAAAAATAAAAGTGCATGGTGCCATATTGAAATATTTTTGGCTGAAAGCCAAAGGGTTACACTGAAGGGTTCGCAAACCCCCGGTGGTTCGCAGGGGAACTGCAGTGAGTTCGTAAGTCGATGAAAAAATAATCAATTGTTAAATGTAAATTATAAATAAATAAAAACTAAAGGTTACACTTTATTTTGATAGTCCACTTTAGACATTCTACTAACTATAAACAACTTTGCAACTACATGTCAACTAACTTTCAATAATTTGCAACTATTCATCAACTAACTGTCATTAGTGTATTAGTAGACTGTAAGTGTTGGGGTTAGGGAAGACGTTTGGGTTAGTGGAATAAGTTGACATGCACCTGCAAAGATACTTATAGTCAGTTGAATGTCTGTTGACATATCTTCACAATAAAGTGTTAGTAGATATTAAGCAGACAGTCTACAAATTCTCTAAAGATTAGTAGTTGATAATTAGTTGCAAAGTTACTTATAATTAGTAAAATGTCTAAAGTGGACTATCGAAATAAAGTGTTACCAAACTAAATAAAACACTTATTAACAAAATATATATTTTATTTGTTTAATCTGCCTGTCATGTGACCATTACACAACACTACAATATATAACTTTAAGCAGAACTTGAATGTATTTGAATGCAAATGTTCTGCATAAGATAACACCGGATATCATACCATTCATCCCCCAAACACAGGGCTATCTGTCCTACAGCAAGAATTACACAATGGTGCCAACTTGACCCGTAGAGTCTGTGTCATGTCAAAGCACTCGAAACTAAAGCAAACACTTTAACTAATAGCTCAATATAGCCGGGCTAAAACTGCTGTGTGTGAGGATGGCGCTCCCGCTGACAGCATCACACTTTCTCTGGAGCCAGCACAATAAGACACAATGAGCCAGCATTGCGATTTCTCCAGATGTGTCTGTACGCCTCCAGTCAGTCTTTGATGGCCATATCAGGTTAAGAGCAACGCAAGCAGCTGAGATCTGTTGCCGACTGTAGGAATCAATACCTCGGGATTGAATTGCCAGTTCTAGTTCCAGGTACCAGAATTGGATTGGAGCTGCCGGTTCACGTGTGAGAGAATAGATTTGAGGCTGACTGTGGGGAAATGGATGTGATACAAAAGCAAAAGTAAGAGCGGTGCCCAAATTCACAAATTCTGCCAAAGTGCGTTGAGCATGATGGCTCCAGCTGCTTATGAGAGGAAGATGAGACTAAGGGGCGTAAACACCAAAGCGTTAAAACACGGCTGAAAATGCCAGGCGGACGGCATCTGTGAGGGGGCGTGCACACCAAAGCGTTTAAACGTGGCTGAAAATGCCAGGCGCCAGCTCTTTTTCCAGCTGAGTGCTTTGGTTGCTATTAAACTTCAGCTTTGTATATCAGTCATTGAACGATTGGTTATTGTGATATTTGTCCCACCCCTCCTACACTGTGATTGGACAGCTGAGTGAAAGTGACATTGACGAGCTGAGCATTTCACTCAAAGTTTAAAAATGTTCAACTCTCGGCGTCAACACTGAAAACGGAAAAAACGCCAAGCGGACAAAACCCGCCAGCTGCTGCCTTTTTTTAAAGTGACGCACTTCCGTTGAAAACAATTAAAAACATACGCCGGCCACCGGCGTAAACGCTTTGGTGTGCACGCTACCTGAGCGCTTGCCAGCATTTGTCAGCTAATGGTACATTCACACGGGTTGTAAGCGTTAACGCTTCCAATTCACTTTTAATGGGTGACGTCATGTGTTGCCAAACTGAATTGTGGATCCGTCGGCGTCGCGTCAGTGCCGTTGCTCGCAGCAGAAGTTGAACATTTCTCAACTTTTCAAGTGGCAACGCGTGCGTCAGCCAATCAGATTGCCTTGTGCAAATAACCTAGGCAGAGCCAGCCAATTACGTTTATGGAAGACCGGAGCATGTGCTGCGGCCACTGTGATTGGCTGTTGGCCACGCTTCAGACAAGCATTAACGCTTTCGCTCAGTGTGAATGTACCATAAGGGCTTTCGTTGCAATGATACTTCTGTTTTGTTTATCAATTGTTAAACGATGCAGTGGTTGGTTGTTGTGATATTTGTCCCGCCCCTCCTACACTGTGATTGGACAGCCGAGTGAAAAGTGACATTGATGAGGTGAGCATTTCACGCAAAGTTGAAAATTTTTCAACTCTCGGTGCTCAACGTTGAAAGTGGAAAAACCGCCAAGCGGACAATACCCGCCAGCTGCTGGCTTTTTTGAAAAGTGACGCACTTCCATTAAAAACTATTGAAAACATACACTGGCCGCCAGCGTAAACGCTTTGTGTGAACACTACCTGAGCGCTTGCCAGCGTTTGCCAGCTAAGGGTTTTGGTTGCAATGATACTTTTGTTTTGTTTATCAGTCATTGAGCAATGCAGCGGTTGGTTGTTGTGATATTTGTCCAGCCCTACCTACATTGTGATTGGACAGCCGAGTGAGAAGTGACATTGACAAGCTGATCGTTTCACCAAAAATTTTATATTTTTCAAATGCAAAAAAAAAAAAATGCAGAGCTCCGGCGCAAAGCGTGGACAAAACCCGCCAGCTGCTGGCATTTCCATTGGAAACAATTGAAATATTGTCCGGCCGCAGGCATCAACGCCTTGGTGTACACGCCCCCTAATGCTTCACAAATAATAATGATCATTTTATCATCTGGTAATATATCTAGTAACAATATCACTCATGATCCTTAGTGATAATTTTATCATTATTACTCACGTAGCTCAATTGGTAAAGCAAAAGGTTGCAATGGAAAGGTTGTGCATTCAATCTCAAGAAACAACAAACTGATAAATGAATACCTTGTCATGCACCGTAAGTCGCTTTACATAAAAGCATCCGCCAAATGCATACATGTAAATGATCAATTAAATGCATGCATACTACCAATGATAATAATCTATAGCTTAAATAAACAATCTTTGCCTGATAATGCCCTGCACGTACAACACCCAGTTATCTCTGTTGATGGTATAGTAATAACAGTAATGTGTGCCTGCATAAATGAATGCAAATTTAATCACAAGGAAACAATAAACAGCCTAATATTTCTGATCTTAATTCTTGAACTTTATTCCCAAACCACGTAATTAATAAGATCACATTTACACAAGAGATGTTCTTACCTGGCCTTGATAAGTGAAATAATAAATGCCTGAGAGAGAGAGAGAGAGAGGGAGAGAGAGAGAGATATGAGGTTTAATAATTATACATCTAAATGTCATTATCAGGTGAAACAGAAGTGGGCAAAACTCTCTCTGAGTGAACTCTGTACATCACACGAGTTCACTGATAATAACAGCTTTATTGCATATACTGTACAAGTAAAATATTTGTTTTTACAATAATGTTTTTGTATGTTAATAATGACGCCATTCTGTTTAATTTTGTCGTGATTTAGTATTATTATCAGTGAAAGCTTTGTAAGCTGAAAATGATGTTGTATGGTACATCTCATGTTATTGCTTTCCTATGACAAATCGCTTTGCTGTTTTTTCTTGTGTTTGGTTGCTAAATGCCTAAATGTAAAATGCAGTATGTTGTCTGAGGAACAGTGATGTGAGAACTCTTCACCAATGTGTGTAGTGTTCTGAAAATAAGGACACACATTTCCATAACATCATGGGTAATACACGGGTATCACAAAGTAAATTGGGTTTATGAGAACATTTCATGTGGTCTCATGAACTGAAAGACTTGAAAAACACGATTACAGATGTTTTTGTTCATTTAAAGGTTTACTGTGAGCATTGGGTTCAGGAGAAGGGGATAGAAAATGTGATTAACTCAGCATAAAAACCATTACACCTGTGGAAAGTTCTGGTAAACCACATATGTGACCATGGACAGCAAAACCAGTTGTAATTTGGTAATTGGTAAATTTTTTTGATTATTTCATTTAAAAAAATCATTAAGATATTAAGTAAAGACCATGTTCCATGAAGATATTTTGTAAATGTACTACTTTAAATATATCAAAAATGCATTTATCATTAGTTATATGTGAAGAGTTTGGTTCCAAAACGCAGTAAATCCATTTGAACTAATTTGGGTAAAAACTTGTTTTTTATACCAAGAAAGTGAGAAGATGAAAACCACTATTTTCTGTTACAAGCTTTCACATAGCATCTTAAGGTTATAAGAACATTAAAATTCAAATCCATAATTAGATTTTCAAAGATTTACAGTATTATAATAACTGATTATTGTTTCTGAATATGTTTTTTTTTCAAAATGCTATAAATCTATTGAATCAATATATAAATGTGCATTCATCTTTGCCATGTTATATTCATTTAGTTGACTAGTGATTAAAAAAATCAACATTAATGGCATTAATCAAAACACTTACTTTGTCATATTAAGATCACTGTCATTGCTTCTGTCATCCTTGGGACGTCGTTGCTGAACTTTTTTGACAGCGATCAGCTGTAAAATGTTTTGGTCCTGCTTGATTTTTGTTGACTTTGCATAAAATAATGTAAAGTTTTTTATAAGATCCCCTGGGGTCAATGTGTTAGCATGACAGAAGCTTGATGCTGTCGGGAGAACAAACAACAGCCGGCATTTTTTCTTCACCCGAGTGCCTCTCACGTAAATTATTTGATTTTGATGCCTTATGTTTCTTCCCAGTCATAATATTTTGTTTTTGTTTGTTTGTTGATCACAAAGTACAAAGTAGATAAGGAAAATTAGGATTCTGTATTTATTCAAAGTGCCACCATTGTTGTTTATAGTGCGTGGAATGGTGCGCTGTGATTGGTTGAGCGAATTTATTGCATTCTGCAGAGAAGGATGACTGGATATTGGATTTTGTGTCAAATTAAGAATTAACTTTGTAATACTGACCTGATACAATACTGATTTTGGTGGGGTTTTTTAATGGCATTTATTGCATTTTGGAACAAAACTCTGTTGTTTAGGACTTTATTTGGACATCTTTTAAGGCAATTTTGTCAGTATTTAGATTTTTTTGCACCCGTAGATTCCAGATCCTAACAAATTGTCCTAATTTATATCCTAATAAAGAAAACTGATTTATTCAACTTACAGCTGATGTATAAATCTCAATTTTAGTTTTGAAGTCTTGGGTCACGTCACTGTGCTTGTGTGTATTGATAATAACAGCATGTGATGAGCTCTTCTCTTGTGTGAATGTGTAATGAGTGAGTCTGTGTAAGTGTGTGTGTTCTGGTATATGTGGTTTATGAGGTGTATAAAAACATGAACTGTTAATAGATTACAGTAAGAGCTGTGTGAGTTATAGCTGCAATCAGTAACGTTGTGTCTCTGTGTCTCTATCCTCTGTTACGGATTGCAGCTGTTACAGATCAGATGAGAACTGGCCCTCATGGGGTTTTTTCATAGTTTTATGTCTCCCCAGAGAAGTTTGTTTTCACCCTTGACCACTGTTGGCTTGCTTACTGACAGACTGCTTACATTAGCTTAACTTAAGACTTATTGTGTGCATAACAACAATACTGCTTACATTATTTTGGTACAATTACAATCTTACGACATCACTGTAGTATTATTATATATTACTATATTATGTTATTACCTAATACAGTTTTTATTAGAAAATAATTAAAATTACATTGTTGTTCTACATCCTTGATTATGCTCATAATATTGTTTGTAAATGATGTACTAATAATTATTTTTTTTAAATAAGGAAATACATTTTAATAATTCTGTAATTTCATGTACAGCAACCCATCCTAAACTAAAAAGTGTCATGCTTTTTTGTTCTTTGTTTCTTCTTTTCTTTATTCTGTGTTTTCTTTGTTTCTATTTCATCTAAAGCTGCATTGGAACAATGTACAATTGTAAAAAGCATTATGGAGTTGACCATAGACATAAACATGAAAATGGCAATTTTAGTAATTTTTAAAGTGGACATATCATGTCAATATGACTTTTTCCATGTTTCAGGGCTATAATTGGGGCTTCTATCAACCTAAAAAAAAACTAGTAACTTAGTTCTGGCAAACCATTCTCTGTAAGCATAAGAAAAAATATCTCTTTTGTGATGTCAGAAGGGGATCTTATTATAATTATACCGCCCCTTATTCTGCAATATCCAACCACAGCACTGCAATTTAGTACAGAGATCAGCTCATTTGCATTTAAAAGGACACACCCAAAACCAGCACATTTTTGCAAGTGGCAATTTTAACATGTTATAATAAATTATCTACAGTATATGATATTTCGAGGTAGACCTCCACATACGTACTCTGGGGATACCGTAGCTTTGACATTTTAAAAAAGTTTAAAAATGCCAAATGTCTGTGCGGGTTAGGTCAAGGGGTTGAGTTAGGGGGCTAGAATATACAGTTTGTTTAGTACAAAAGTCGTGTGTGTGTGTTTGTGTTTGTGTGTGTGTGTATCTGCTCCAGCTAAGTTCAGTAATAAAGTCTGACAGCTAATTATCTCCTATTCTAGTCTCACAATACAAGGACCACCCAAACACACACCGTGAACTCTCTAGAAAATAATTGAAACCTCTTTTTCTTCCAATATTTGTCTAGAGTCATTAATCAATTTTTTGCTGTTTGGATTCGTCTCAAACATGATCTGTCTTTTAACGTGCAAAGCATTAGTTACAGTTGTGCATCTATAAATCACACAGGGTTTAGATTTTAATTGAGTACTTGAAGACAACACTTTACAGAAAATGAATAATAATGTTTAAACATTGCTGTTTTAAAACCTAAAATTTTCACTTTCATTTTTTTATTTTTAACTTTGTCTCAGGTAATTTTTAAGAACAAAGCAAATTTCACTGTAAGAAATGTTGGGATATTTTCAATCCAGCACTGGATCTTAAACTGAGTGTTTTAATCCATTATTGGGTCAAATATGGACATTTATTGGTTAATTTAAGCCAACGGCTGGGCTCGTCCCTTTTTGACCTTATGATGAGTTAAAAATTATCCTGTATTTTTAGAGCTTTTCTCTCGCATAAAATCTGTATCATAACCTTAAAATGACCTCAGATTAGTCTTAATTTTACTGTCAATTAATACCTCCACTTATAACACCTGATCTCTCGTGATATCTCATCCTACTATCAGTAAGATATCATCTCAGTGTCTGATATCTCTGTGTATCAGTAAATATACAATCACAGAAAGAGAGAAGTAATGGTGACACAGCAGTCGTGTCTGCTAATGAATGGCATCATGCGGTCTATTGTTTGTTACCGAGCGGTGACTCATGCATACAGCATTGAAAGTGATTTATTCTGTTGTCAGCAGAGTTTATAGTGACCCACTTCAGCTCATCTGACATATGGAGGAGATGAAGAGAGGAGAACAGATACAGGTTGTGAATGAAAGCGAATAAAAGGATAAATTGGAAAAATAATAAGCAAAGAATGCATCATAAAAAATATTTTTTCCGCAGTGAATAGAAGCAAAACGAAACGTGTGCAAACTACACAATGATATGCAATGAATGACGTTCTGCATGTTCTTCATTTCAAGGATCTAATGGCAATTTTGACCACACCACCGTTTAAGGGTTATGAACAAATCACTATTTGATATCTAAATCTATTGAATAAATGAAACAAATAATGACTAATCAATAATCAAATATTGTAATAAATCTCTGTGTTTATAATATCTATATGACAACAGTCTAAATGTTATTTGTTAATTATGTAGAGCAGTGGTTCTCAAACTGGGGTCCGGAGCCCCCAGGGGGGCCGCGAGATGGTGCCAGGGGGGCCCCAGTTTTATGACATTTTATAAAATACATTAATTTATCATGAATTCTGTGTAATTAAACATAAAAAACAAGGCTACTAACCAACAACACTACTTTGTATAACTTAATATGATTTGTTTAATTAAAATGTTAAATTTTAGAACAGTTTTTGTCATAAATTTTCTTTGGGGGGCCGCGACGGAATGCACCATACACAAGGGGGGCCGCACGCGGAAAAAGTTTGAGAACCACTGATGTAGAGGTTTTGACTGTCATATAAGTTTTATTAAAAGGTAGGTTATTATTAAACATTCCCTACATGATTTCTACAACAACATGAATGACATATTAAAATAAAAGTATAGAGTACCCTAGCAATGACACCTAACACCCAGTCAAAAAATACCCAACACCCTGGCAACCACACCCCATCTCTCAGACCCTAAATCCTGGAAACCACAAACACACACCCCAGCAACCACACACAACATCCTGGCAACCACACCACAAACATCCTGGCAACCACACCACAAACATCCTGGCAACCACACCACAAACATTCTGGCAACCAGACCACAAACATTCTGGCAACCAGACCACAAACATCCTGGCAACCACACACAACATCCTGGTAACCACAACACAAACATCCTGGCAACCACACCCTAAACCCCAGCAATCAGACCCAATATCCTAAAAAAAACACACTTAGCAATCTGGAAACCATGGTGGAGATTTATCACCAGTGCCTCTCAAGGTGCAAAGGGTAACTCGTTGTTACTGTACAAGTACACGTATGGGGTCGATCAAGGGGGATACATTCATGTCACCATTCTTCAGGTCCTCTGGTAGGATACAGCAATAGTTTCACACATGCATCGTAGATGTCCATACACATACAAATACTAAAAATAAAACAACCATGAATAATTATTACTAGGGGGAGAGAGAGAGAGAGAGAGAGAGAGAGAGAGAGAGAGAGAGAGAGAGAGAGAGAGAGAGAGAGAGAGAGAGAGAGAGAGAAAGGGAGCACTACGCTTGTTGATTCACATTACAAAAGCAAATGTATAGAGCTGAAGTACAATTAACACTGAGGTCTGCTGAGACATACACTCATTGACACAAACACACTCAAACACTCAAACAGATCAAAGATGCCCCATGCTTAAAATGGTGCAAAATACTGGAGTTTCCCTGAAATGAAAGACGAGTTAGAGGAACTAGAGGAAGGGGAAACAGATGGTAGGTGAAACACACAAATGTTTGGAGCTGACAGAGTCTGATCATACAGTCAGAGCACGACCTAATCCGGGGATTGAGAGGGGGACTGCTTGGCTGACCCCACAGCCACAGGCTGCATCGGAAATGTTGGTGTGCTGCATCCAAGCACGCTCAAAAAAGCGTGCTGTCAGGGTAGGGCGAGTGAGAGAGAAAGTGAGTGAGTGAGAGAGGGTGGTAGCAGAGGAAGGCTGTCAAAGGGGACGGCCTGCAGTCATGAATCACCCCGACTGATTCGCTCACTGTCCACATACTGATCCCATCAGGCTTTAAACAGAGAGAGAGAGAGAGAGGAAGTGCCGACTGCGGATTAAACATGGCCATGGAAGAAAAAATCAAGGTGGTTGTTTCAGAGCAACAGATTTAGGCATTGAGTTAATAAAACCTTTCAAAAACAAGACCATAAAATAAAATGTAACTTAGAAACACTCAGATTCATGCTGGGTAAATATATGACACAACCTCTCATCTCATCTTCGCACTGTATTGTGACAACATCATACTGTGAAACAGAGTGAATACATTTTAAAATAAGAAAGAGTATGCACTTTAAGGCCAAATTTAAATTGAAAAACATTAGATTCACCATAAAATGTCAGTAGGATGTGGCCATAGTTAATGTGATCATCTACACTTGTGATTACTGCAAATCAGCTGGAAAGAGTTAGAAAATCTTCAAAGTCCTCCGGAAAGAGGCTCTTAGCCGTAAATGTACAACATCCATTTAGACACATCACACAAGTCAAAGATGAAAAGGGTAAGAAAGTTTTCGAGATAACAGCAGAAATCATTTCAGTAACTGATTTCTATTTCTTTGGTAAGGCAAAAGCGAGATTATTTAAATTGGAAAATGCATGAAGAGAGGACACTGGATGTAGTGGGCACTTAAAGCCACCTGATCCTGGTTTTGAGAAATCCAGCTCTGACATCATTATAGTGGAAGCTGGAGAACCCTTGAATGCAGAAGGAGGATCCACTTATACACGATTACAGCTTGTAGGAAATCAAAATCACAAATGAGATCTCTTCAACATCTCAATTTTTAAGACACATCTGTGAGTTCAAATGGAGAGCAAAAGGCATTTATCTTCACATTAAACATATCTCTATGCAACCTGATCTCATGAATTTCCGTGGTATAGTCACAGAATTCTTTGCTCATTTTTCCGTGGCATTTTCACGGATCTCCCCATTTTCCGTGGCCTTACCACGGACTTTTTTTTGTGTCACTCAATTGGTTACTCAACTGTTTTGTCATATTTTCTTACCATTGTCGCTTCGGTTTAGGGTTAGATTTACATAAAATTATCCTATTCCTTACCCAAACCCAACTCTAACCCTATGCCACACAACAATGGTTTAAAAATTTGAAAATATAAATTAGCAATAAAAAAATGTATAAACCAATACTTAAAGTGACATCCTAACGCAAACACCAAATCTAACCCTAAACTGAAGCAACAATGGTTTGAAAATAGGAAAAAGTAGTTGAGTACAACACATCCTCACCCCATTTCGTCAATATTTGACGACACTTGACCATTCGTCATATGTTGACGTGAAGGGTATACCTTTCGCGTCATTTTTTGACGAACTGGGGACTTCAATACTATTACGTCCGTTGCATTCTCTTTCCTATTTTATTACCATTTGCGCGTCGGTTTAGGGTTAGATTACGCAAAATTAAACAGTGTACGCGAAATTAAACAGTGTACGCGAAATTAAACAGTTGTCACCTGGCGTTGGGGTTAGAAACAGTTGTCACCTGGCGTTGGGGTTAGAGTTAGGTTTGGGTAGGGATGTCATTATGTAAATCTAACCCTAAACCGACGCGCAAATGGTAATAAAATAGGAAAGAGAATGCAACGGACGTAATAGTATTGAAGTCCCCAGTTCGTCAAAAAATGACGCGAAAGGTATACCCTTCACGTCAACATATGACGAATGGTCAAGTGTCGTCAAATATTGACGAAATGGGGTGAGGATGGGTTGTTGAGTAACCAATCCGTGACAATGACACGGAAAAGAAAGTCTGTGGTACAGCCATGGAAAAATTTGGAGATCCGTGACAATGCCATGGAAAAATTTGCAAAATATTATGTGACTATACCACAGAACTTTGTGAGATCATGTTACTCTATACATTTTACTGGTAAGAGTAAGCAATCGATTTATCTGACCTGGGATGTGTTTCCCACAAGCATTGTTAGCTAACTATGGTCGTTGTTATTGGTAACGACTAATGACAGAACTTGCAACCATAGTTGCTTTCGGAAAATGCACCCCAGGATCTCAGATTGTATCATGTGTGTGTATTTTACTTATTTTAGAGGAACGAGCTAAACAAAAGTTGACACTTGAATGAATTTTGATGGAATCTCCTGAGATGTGGAAGTTTCCTCTGGGAAAACATTTCTCACGGTTATCTGTGTGGATATAACAAGAGCAAATATGAAACAGATGGAATAGAAGTGATTCTGTGCTAATGAAACTGTTTGGTAAACAGTCACCAGCAGGTTCTACTCATAAGGCAAAGGAGACAGATTAGACGAGAAACATTTGTGCCCACGTATGAATCGACTGAACAGAACAACAGCATGAACATCCGTGAGGTCAGACAGACTAAGATCCTCTGATCCAGAACTCATTCAGCTCTTTTAATTAAAATATTCTTCTTTTGCAGCACTCGCTGGTCTTTTGAGATTCATAATGCATTGAAACACCACGCATAAACACAAGCAATGAGCAAAGCTCACAAAAACTCACAGGTTTAGTTTTAGTTACACAGTTTTTCAGAATTTACCAGACTGATCTTACGAGAATTCATAATTTTTTTTTGCAAATGAATTAATGCGAAGTTACTCGTGCAAAAACATACGATTATCATAAAAACCCACCCCTAATACCGCCCATAACCACAACGTCACAGGGATCAAGGAAAATCGTACACAAATGTACAAATGTGGTTGTGCCAATTAATTCATGACAATTAGCCACCTAGTAAAATACGTACGGATTTCCATGAGATAGCATTGGGATTAAACGGCTAAACAATAAGAGTTTTAAAAGCAGGCTTAATTTCTTAACATTTAGATACATAAGGAGCTGTTCACATTTTGTGTCTTTTCGCGCTCAAGTTAATTATTTCAAATGTAGGTATGCGCACTCATAATGGAAGTGACGTGGTCGCGACACATGGTCATTTTTTCCATCGAGTTAAAAATCTCAATTTTTCTGAATGCCCCCATCGCCGCACAGGTCATGTGACGCGTTTTCAGGCGCTCGTGCGAACGGCCCCTAACACTGCCTTTCGAAGGTGTTTCAATTTTAATAAACACACACAACCCCAATCTCCGCATCAACTGGCTCGAAACCATCAGCAACCAAGAACAGCCAATAGACGAAGCAATACCCCAGAGACACTGGAGATGGATTGGCCACACCCTGCAAAACCTGCCATCCAACACTACTAGACAAGCCCTCATGTGGAACCTCCAGAGCAAAGCAAGCAAGGCAGGCCAAGAAACACCTGGCACTGTGACCTGGATGCAGACTGCAGGAGGGCAGGCTACACCTGGGGGCAGTTAGAGAGACTGGCACGGGACAGAGATGCTTAGAGGACCCTTGCCGGCGGCCTATGCCCCAAAAGGGGTAGTAGATGAAAGAAGAAACACAAATAACAGAAGTATTTTTGTGCAATAATGGCATGTTAATACTTCAGAGGAAGTTAATACGACATAATCAAATGACTCAAACATTACTGATGCTGCTATGCAAGGCACAAAACACAAAGGTTTGTTAAGATATTTTTGCGAGGACATCTTTGCGGGGTCACACATCGGGTGAGAAGCGCAGTGCAGCACCATGTATCTAAAAATCAAACACATTATTTTCTATGAATGTCAGCTGTCCGCTGTGATTCTGAATGAGCTGTCCTACACCCGAGGCGGAGTGGCACCTCTCACCCACTGTGCAACCCCCTTTACCCAATAGTTCACTCAAAAATTGCATTTTTGTCATCATTTACTCCCCTCTCATGTTGTTACAAACCTAAACAAACCAAATATATTTCTTTGATTTTATGAAAACAAAGGAAGATATTTTAAGGAATGTTTATCCCCAAATCGATCAGAGGCCCCTTTGACTTCCATAGTATTCTTTTTTCCTACTATGGACGTCAGTGTGGCCTCGGATCAGTTGCAGCCGATAACTTCTTTTTTCGAGGGTGCTTGATGCGCAGTTCGTCACAACATGTATGTACCCTGTCATGTGTGTGGTTTGTAATTTCAAAATATGTGTTTGGCACGTCAAGTGAACCTGTGTGCATCACGTGTTTGTCAAAATAAATGCCTGCTGCAGACGAGTCTAAAGGGTTTATGATAAAAGAGACGCTCGCGTTTGCCAGATACTCACATAATCTCATGCATAATCAGAGTTTACTGTTAAGGGAGTGTCTTGCGTGTATTTTGTGAACATGAGCGTCTTAATCTTTTATCATAAATTGTTTTGGCGCATATGCAGCAGGCACTTATTTTGAGCAAACACGTGATCCACATGGTTCGCTTGACGCAACAAACACATTTTTTTTTTTTGAATTTGCGCCCCTCGGATGTGCACTCACGAGTCGCCACTGCCTCTAATCGGTTTGGTTACTAACAATCCTCAAAATATTCCTTCATGTTCATCAGAAAACAGAAATTTCAACAGGTTTGTAACAACATGAGATGGAGAAAGTGATGACAGAATTTTAATTTTGGGGGGAACTATCCCTTTAATTAAAATATAAACGGTCGCACTCCATCCGAGGTGCAAGCCGAGAAATTTCTATCAACACGTATATGAAAAATATGACTGCACACTCACTTGCAAAAGTTTATTTCACCGTTTCGGCACAAAGCCTTTGTCAAGTTTAACCATCCGTTTAACCATCACAACTAAGTTCCTTACCCAGGGGTGGACATTCCTGGTCCTGGAGAGACACTATCCAGCAAAGTTTAGCTCCAACCCTAATATAACACACGTGAAAATCAAATTAAAGGCAGCAGGATTACTTGGAAATGGCATTCAGGTGTGTTTGATAAGGCTTGGAGGTAAACTTTGCAGGACGGTGGCCCTCCAGGACCAGAAATGTCACCCCTGGCCTAAACCTAAACCTAAATCCTTATCCCAAAACCAAATCTTATCCCTCAAACAGCCCTTTAAACCTGACAGAATGTCCTTACATGGTCTAACTCCAATGGACTAAAACTCAAACTGGTCCTCACAAAGATGCACACACACACGCACAATCCCTCAATGACAGGGTGAGGTTTTGTCATAATCCAGTGTTAGTAATATATATATATTAAATTCAGTATACAACCATCTGATGATAAATCACAGATATATAGATATTTTCAGAGTCATCTCCGCATCCCTATGTATTCTATATCCCCCCAACAAGCACTTATTTTACCCCTCCACACACATCTAGTAGAGTCACAATCAAGTACTTGCATAGATATCTATCGAGCGGTGGCCGGCGCTGCCGGGTTGGATCGATACACTCAGCTGTGTCTCTGGCGCTCTGATGTGCATTCTAATAGCTCAAAGAGCCACAGGAAGTTAACTGCCTTCGATAATACAGTACACAGCAACCTCCTTTCAGCATTCACACAGACCTCACCGAGAGGACATTACAGCAGAGGAGCACCTGCTAATGTCATCACAACATTTACAGAAACATTCATTATACAACCTCACCAATGAGCTCAGCACTCGGCGTGCAGGTTTAGCACATACAACCCCAGGGTTTGCTTTATAAATGCACTTAAAGGAAAACACCACTGTTTATCAATATGTTACTATGTTCTTACCTCAACTTAAACAAATTAATACATACCTATTTTTTTTCAATGCAAGCACTTAATCTTTATACAGTGTGTCGTGACTGTGTTAGCATTTAGCCTAGCCCCATTCATTCCTTGGGATCCAAACAAGGATGAATTTAGAAGCCACCAAACACGTTTTCCGTATTTAAATAAAGACATGAGTAGTTACACAAGTAAATATGGTGGCACAAAATAAAACGTGGCGATTTTTAAGCGGATAAAAAATGAGAACTATATTGTATGGCGGAAGAGAGCTTAGTCTGCAGCACTTCGACCTCGGCGCACAGTAGCATGAACGAGTAACAAAAAATCGCCACGTTTTATTTTGTGCCACCATACTTACTCGTGTAAGACTACTCATGTAACAGTCTTTAAATTGGGAAAACATGGAAGTGTTTGGTGGTTTCTGAATTCATCCCTGTTTGGATCCTAAGGAATGAATGGGGCTAGGCTAAATGCTAACACATTCACGACGCGCTGTACACAGATTAAGTACACGCATTGAAAAAAGATAGGTATGTATTAAAGCAACACTATGTAGTTTCGATGTAAAAATGACTTACAGCTCCCCCATGTGGTTGAAAAGCGCAACAGTGCCTGGTATCAGACACTCTTCTGCAGGCAGGGGGAGGGGCGGGGCTGTGTTTCCTACCCTCCACCGCCACTTTCAGAGTGTGCTTGTAGCTGCTAGGAGGCTGCTCAGGTTGCAGCAACAGTAAAATTTGTCCAGTTAAAAGTTGTTCTATCTCTGAAATAATTTTAGAGACATTATTTAAAGGTAAAAAAACTACATAGTGTTGCTTTAATAAGTCTAAATTGAGGTAAAAACATAGTAAAATATTGAAAAATGGTGGTGTTTTCCTTTAATGCTGCACTCTGTCTCTTTAACTCTTTGCTAGTGGTGCAATGCCTGTGTCTGTCTGTCTGTCTGTCTGTCTGTCTGACTATCAATACTTCAGACATTTTTTCTCAGTGTTGTGGTTGCTGTGTAAAAAATCATTTCTTTGGCTCTGTGCTTCAGCAAAAGCAGATTCCAGTAAAGCATATGTGATTGCTTTTAAACGTCAGACTCACCCCCATTTCTGTCGCTCTCTATTTATCTATCTGCTCTCATTCTTTGTCCTACATGAATGCATAGTAAAGAAAACCAAGGGACAAAAGATGAGAATAAGCACTGCTGTGTGCTCACACCTAAACATCTGCCAGAACACAAGGCTATCTGACACAATACTTCAATTGCATACTAAATCACTAAGAGGTTTTCTTTATCACAAGCACATTCAGTTGTTGTTCAGTTTTTCAGCTTTCCGTCTGTCTCCTATTTTGTCTTGCTTATTCAAACTTATCAATACTTAAAGCTCTTGTAACACAGGAATACAAAGCTTATACGCTTATAAGCTTTTTCTTAAAAAGAAAGGCAATACATGTTTTTGATTGCAAGCATAAATATCTAAACATTCTTAAATCCAAATACATTTACTTGATAAGTAAAATTACCCAAGATATATATATATTGGGTTTGCAAAAAAGTTTATTAAATTAAATTAAGTTGAAACTTTTTATACCCCACTGGCAGATTTTTTGACTGGTTGTAAACACAAACTTGATTTTCTTGTTGTTGTTTTTTTGGGGGAGGAAAGATCTCTTGGGTTATTTTGTTTCTCAAGTAAATCTTGAATCGATATATTTTTTACAGGAAAAACACTAAAAATCCTGAGAATTTTTTTGCACTGTACACAGATGTAGAAACATGACAAGTGCTGTATCAGCTTATTGCACTTTTACACAGAAACAATAAAACATTGAAAACATAAAATTAATAAACAAACTAAAGTCTTTGTGCACATGCTGCATAAAATCCATAAAACTGAAACATGCACTAGGAAAAGTCAATGTTGTGATATGATTTGATGCCGACTGAATGAATGTCAGTATTTTTAAAACCCTTCAGCTTTAAATTAAATCAATTAAATGTACATCAAGTCTGGATATTTTTTGCAAGACATACACATATTAGTTATTAATTTGGCAAATTCTCAACCCTGCAATCTTTAAATGCTAAGCAAACATGGAAACATTCAATCTCTATACTATATATCTATGATATTTGATTTCAGCACCTTGGACAGCGACATTCAGCACCACCAGTCATTAGACATCAATCTCAAATCCCTGAACTTCTAAAATGCTCTTCATCTTCCTCATAACATCTCACAAAAATCTGAAAACACTAGCCACAATAATCGAAAAACACATGTGAAGTACATAAACATACAAGCCACACTTACATTAGATGCATGTTATTGCATTAGGTGACAAAATCTCAAACTAAGTGGCCTAAATGTTTAATAAAAATAGGTTTTTTTTTCAATATTAGTTGTAATATGTTAAAATATTTTTTAGATTTCAAACGACAATGCAATAGTTAGATGATATTGACACACACAGGTTGACAAATAAAAAAATGCTGGGTTGTGTAAAACTATTGCTGGGTTATTACAACCCACTATTAGGTCATTTTTAACCAAACGGCATGGTCTGTCTAATATTTACACTGCCAAGGGTTAAAACAACCCAGCATTTTTAAAGTGTATAATTAATGTGATGGACTACACCTGCAGTTGCTTTGCTTGGACTGCGTAAACTTGAGGGAATCAGATTTCATCCACACAGAAATCAGCATGCGGCTAAACGTAATTGCAAAAGAAATGTGCAGCTAGGTCTGAAGGGTTTAAAAGCAAATGCCACTTGGTTTGATATTTTGTTAACTAATTCAATAAACCTCATGCATTTTTAAGTAAGGCCAATTTTAAATGGCCAAATACTTGCTGGGGCTGCTGCAGAAATGAGCTACAGTGCCTGGTGATTAAAGATTTCCTTCAACACTGGCAAAAATACGTTTTCCCCTTTGGTATATTTCAGAAAACACTGTTAGGCAGACTTTACATGCATGAGAGTGTTCCTATAGATTAGTTAGTATGGGACTGCATTAGCAATGCATAGGTCATGAGTTTGATCTTAGGGAAGACACATACTGATTGAGTCCCTTCGGATGAAAGCATCTGCCAAATGTATAAATCTAATGCTACACGCATGCTTGGACTGTTTAAACTCCATTTCTTCTCTGTTTTCAGTATAATTCGCCCCCTCAATCTACCTCCTTGATCATTTTTAAGCTAATTAAGCCTTTGAAAAGCCTAATAACAAACTATCAGGACTGAGACTGAGCGTTTCATCATCAAGTATGCAAGAAAAATCACAACAAGCAAGGGACAGACATCAGAAAAGTTGTTCATATCAATAGTTCGCCACAAACAAATCATTGATAATAATGTATAAAATACATCCATATCACAAAGAGCTGCTGTGTCTTGACATAAATCAATTATAGATTGAACAAAAACCAACTGGACAACTGATCGTTTGCCAAGCACAGAACCAAGAAGTAAAGATTAACCTTAGGCGAAAGCACTGAACAACATATAAAATAACTATAGTACAAACATGCATGCAATGGGGTCAATATCATGTAAATAAATAAAACACGTTCACACAAAATGGTCAAAAAAAAAATGGTCCTTAGCAGTCACCGGTGGTACCCTTTAAAAAGTGCCTATTATTACCAAAAGTATACATATCTGTACCTAAATAATTCACATAAGGATCTTTTTAAATTGGGTACTGTCCCAGTGACAGCTAGGGACCATTTTTGGACCTTTTTTTGACAGTGTGCGGTACAGCAGTACTTTTTTTAGCAAAAGCTAGCAGAGTCAAGGACAAAATAAGCAAATCTGATCTAGGTCTGATACCATCGGTTTGTTCTTAGGGTGTTTAAGTGAGAAAGAAAGACCGACCAGGAACGCACCAATGATTTAAACAATGCTAATAATAATACAATTAAAAATAGCAGGACAAGAATGATGACTCTAATTACATATTTTCCCCAGGTCACCTCTCAGGTAAAAACTGGACTCTGTAGACACCATACATCATTAGCTTCTCTACCCTTTAGCAAATAAATAAATAAATAACATTATGTTGAACGATACAGACAAGGACAACGCAGGTGCAAACCACATCAAGGTGACATTGTCACTGTTACCGTTATGTGCCATGAGCCGATCCAGCAAACAAATAAAGATATTAAAGACCATCTCTAAATGACCAGACAGAAATAGCCCAAAATAACAAAAGACCCAGTTAAGATGCCAACAACAGTTTAAAATACACACACATTTTGGACAGAAGATGCATAAAGGCCTTCAGTCCGAATACATTAATGACGTAAGAAAGATCTGCACAAAAGCGAGTGTTGTTAACTGTGGACCAAGCCGAATTTATTACAATATTGACAACCAGGCCGAGTAAATGGTGGTGGGGGTAAAATTTTGAAACAGTGTTGAACAAAAACAGAATAAAACTCTCTGGAGTTACATTTAATAGTAAATAAAGTGTATACCAATATATGCATTTATTTGAATAGTATTCATTTAAAGCTAAAGGTAAATGTCATTGGCAAACAGACATGAAATATTCAGTTTAAAAATAGCCATCTTTGTTGTTATCGGGGAATAGAAAAACAGCACATAAATATATCTTTAGAGTGATGCACCAACAGAAAATGAAACTTACGCCAATCACACACTCTCTCACACACACACATAATGAGAAGTTTTATAGAAAAAGCTATAATTGTCACAAAGTTATATATATAATACCTGACAAAATGAATTTTAATAGGCTCTTGTGTTAAATAATCAAACCATTGATGCCCATTCACAGATGGCGAGGGTGTCTCTAGATCTCCCTCTTGTGGACACTTGTAATAGTGACACTGCATTAAATATTCTCAAAGGTTGTGTAATGCAGTCGAGAGATACTGTCAGATAGAAAAACATACCTTACAGCACGATTCAAATCTAATCCATGATCTCCTTTTCTTGTGACACTCGATGACACATTTATAGGCAGGGACATCAGATTGACTCGTTTAGCAGCAGTGAATGTGCGTCATTTTTTTAAAGTGTATTTCTCACAAACAGTATGCATTGGTACCCTTTTTATTTGATTTAAGACTTTGTGTTTTTATTAAGAAGGCTATACCAGACGCATAATCACTATACATTGATTTAACATTACCTTTACAATTAATTCTTTCACTGAAATTACAGAATAAATATATGCACATTTTTAACTTTGTCAAATCTTCGTGAGGAGAAGGAGAGAGATAGAGAGAGAAAACATTAAAAGTGCTTCTTAAAAAGCCATTAGTGATCGTATCCAGAAGCATTTTTCTTAAGAAAGTGCGTTGAACTCCATAAAATCTTGAAGTGTCACTATATATTCACAAATATTGATGCTCGAGTGCGTCCTTGAGATATAACTCTGATGTCTCTCGTTATAAAAATTAAATAGAGCACTGAACGGATAGATGTCTCTCTATAGCGGGTGGAGTTCTCGATCAATAACCTCCATTGCAGCTGAATGCATGCAGCAAACTGCAAATACTCTACAAAGTGTGCCAGGCTCGAACCCCGGCGCACGAAGGCTTCTTTTAATAATATTTTGATCATTACGCCCCACAACAAATCTGTTCCGTACAAAAATAATGGGTGGTAACATTGCTGGCTACTCTGAAAAAAGGCACTTCATTGAAAAATCTGAGTTATGGCCTTTCCTCCAAAGCGACTTGGGGGAAATTTGTGTGTGCGCGCGCGTGTGTGAGTGTGTGATACATATATTTTGCCATGCTTCTTTTTTGATATTTTTGGGCATGTTGAAAAGGGTGAAAGTGAGCTGACTTCGAATTCTATTAGAATCTATACGATTTCTCCAAGACTTCGAGGTAATCCGGCTTGGTTTGGAGTTTGGCCCTTAACTCGAGGTATTCACTTTGGGTTTGCTCGGGGAATCCTTTCCCCGTTGTGAAAAGTAATGTTTCCTTTAATCTGGCGTCTTGCTGTAAATCGGGATATTGCATCCCGGGCGGGTGTGAGTGCGCAACGTGCATGTCCCTTAATTTGGGAACGGTGCTATACAGGCAGTCTACAAAGCCCACCGTCGGGGTGGGTCTCTGACTGTCAATCACGGTGGGGCAAAGCACTCCGTTCTCGTGAAAGCTCGCCATGTCACCGGACTGATTAACGGTGACGATGGTGTTAAGTTGGGAATTGGACACGGCCATCGTCCACTCCTTCTCTTTCTCCAAAAGTGTTCGATAGTTGCTATTTTCCTTGGTTTCTGCAAACTGCTCGCCCTCGATCTCTCCCTCGCGTGGTTTGTAGATGGGGTTGTTGCACATTTGCGTCACGGGATGGGGTATGTAGTCGTAAACGTGACGGGGCGGTTTTTCGGGCGACGCGCTCTGTCGTTCTTCAAATATCTTGCACTGCATCTGAATACCCGTCAGGTCCACCTCGTGTCGCTTCCTGAATGGAAGTTTCTTTCTCCTGCGCAAAACGAAAGCAAACAGACCAGCGGCCACGAACACGGCGGAGATGAAGAGCACAAGCAGGCTGAGAATCAGCACCGACAGGGGGACAGCTCCCGTGCCCGGCGCGTATCCCAATTCAGAGCCGCTGGTCGCTGTTATGTCATTAGGGAGAACGGGAGAAGACGCGGTGAATTTCAGCTCGGGACAGATGACCTCGGCCTCCAGTGTGCGTAGATCCTTACCGAGGGCGAAATCTGGGGTCTTGCAGATGACTTCCCCCACAACGATTACAGAGCTGAGTTTTTCGATCCACTGTTTGAGTGGGATGATGTCGCACGAGCAGTCCCAAGGGTTCTGATGAAGGTCGATCTGAACGATGGAGTGGAGATGCTCCAACACCCCGCTGACGGGCAGATACAGGAAGTAGTTGTTGCGCAGGTTGAGCCTGGAGAGGGAGGTGCCCGCGAACGCATCCACGGGCAGAGTGCGCAGCAGGTTGTCATTAAGAAAAACCAGCTGCAAGTTTGGCATGAGGCTGAAAGCGGCCGGCTGGATCTCTCGAATGACGTTGTACTCGAAGTACAGGTAGTTTAGCGCTTGCAGGCCGCGAAACATTCCCGGGCTGAGCCTTTCAATGTCATTGCCATTCAAGTATAAACTTTTCAAGTTGGGCAGATTCATAAAGGCTCCTTCCTGAACGTATGATATCCGATTGTTACCCAAGTGCAATAAATCCAAGCTGGAAAAGTTCCAAAAATCCGACCTGTAAATTTTCTGAATCAAATTTCCACTTAAGTAGAGTTTCTTGGCGTTGAGCGGTCGTGGTAGGAGTTCGGAAATGTTGTGGAAGCCTTTTTCTTTGCAACTGACGGTAAGGCCCAAGTCATTGATATGTAAATTGCACATGCATCCCGTCGGGCAAATGATTGGTATAGGGGGTCTGGTCTGATAGCCTGCAATTGGAGGCTGATTCAGCCCTGGGTAAATGCTACGAGGAGTGGGTGATGTTTTTGTGGGTCTAGGGCGTTTGGTTGGCTTTGTGTGTCTCTCTCTGTACTCCACCGACGAGGCTGTGTTATGAAAAGATGACAGCATAGACGAAGGTTTGGTGGGCCAGACATGCTCGTTATTAAACGGCAATCTGGGAATGCCATGCTTGGCCTCCAGCTCCGCTTCGGAAAGCAATGGGCAAAGTTCGCTCCTCTTGATCTCGCGCAGGTCCTTGCCGTGCAAATGAAACGGGTATTCGCACGTAATGTCACCCACCAGCGCGGTATAAGGTATGCGCTCCAGCCACGTTTTGAGCTGTACAATGTCGCACACACAGTTCCACGGGTTCTCCTCCAGCTGGATCTCCATCAAGCTGCGCCCGATGTACTCCAATGTCCCTTTGTAGGGCAGGATTTTTAAGCGGTTGCCGCGTAAGTCCAGATGCGTCAGGGACACGGACCTGAATAATAAATTGGGTAGCACTGGTATCAAATTGTCGTTCAAAATGAGTACTCTGAGTTTGTGCAGGTTCCGAAACGCCCCGCTTTCTATCCTCTTAATGACATTGTAATCCGCCTGAAGATACTCGAGGCTTTCCAGCCCCATGAAGGTGTCATTCCTGAACACCTCCAGTTTGTTTTCGTGCAGAAAGAGCTTTTTCAAGATGCTCAGCCCGTTGAAGGCTCCCGCGTGTATGTCCTGGAGCGCGTTGTTTCCCAGATTGAGAGCCACAGCGTTGTTGAGGTGCAAAAAGCTGTTAAAATAAAGCTTGCGCATGGAGTTCCTCTGCAGATTGAGTTTAAATGGCCTCGTCCATGTCTGAGAAATCTGACTGACGTTTGTAAATCCTTTGCTGTCGCAGTGGACGTGGAAAATCCCCTCCTTGACTTCACAGTAGCAAGGGTCAAAACAGGGCTCGTCGATTTCTTCCGACTCGTCCAACAGAGGGATCGGCGTAGTCCATCCTAAAGCTATTGTGCTCAGCAGGGTAAACCACAGCATCCTTCCGACGAGTCCTGATGAAGTTAAGGCTGAGAGCCACTTCACAGCACTGCAAAAACACATTAGAAAGACAGCGTAAGATATTGCAAGTAATAGAGAGCGCCCGTCTGTTGCAATGTTTTGCGCAATAAACTAGGCTACACAACAAACACAAGCACGTCCTCTCTCCACATCATGGCGTGTTTACAATACAGATCGTGCATTACATTTATTTTGACACTTCTCATTCGATGATAAAGTATTGTAGTAGCTTACAATAAACTTTAATACTCACTGTAAATAAATGCTTTCAAACACTGCGCAAAAAGAACATCTAAATTGATTTTTTTTCCGGTGGTTATAGATAGAACATAAAAAATGTCTATATGAAATGTCTCTACATCACTACGCATGCAAACAAACACAGTGCAGTACATTTGGCAAAATAACACTTTTGGATGCATCATAATACTTCAGTTAGTTTTGGATAGACGCTCCCTCCATGTGAACAGCATATTGTGAACAGCATATTATCCGTAAAATAAATAAATAAATAACGAACAAATATAAACAAATCGATGACAGCGGTATTCGTATAACATTTCGAAAAGCGAAGCAGGCGCATCAAAGGATGGTCGCCGAAACGCCAATTAGATCTTTAATGCGTAACGGAGATTATTTGCTTTCCAGTATGAACCCACTTAATTAGCGCAGATCTCAGTTGCGTGATATCAGCAGATCAGTGGAGAAACTCAAAGCCAAATGCTGCTGAATGTGTCACACTCTCCTTATTAGCAAATGTATGCGAATATCTTGGCATCTGGAACATGGGAACAAACAAAAGGACCAAAAGCCCTCGAAAGAAAATCCTTTTTTTTCTTCCAGAGGAAACGGATAAAAGTCCTCGCGATTTTCCATGAATAGCACACTTTGTATTGCTTTCCTCCCACCCTCGTCTTCAGTCTGTGCTTTGGCAATTAATCCCAACGCTCCATTCCCACGAACCAAGGTAAGGGATACCTACTCGGTTTTATTGGTGTCCAACTTTACATCTCCAGCGGGTTTGGAGACGGGTGGTCCCTGGCTGCCTCCGACCGCTGACTGCAAAGAAAATCAGATATGCATTGGAATGACCAGATATCTTAAAATATTTCTCATGACAGAAGTCAAATATTTATTGCGTGTTTTGATTAAAGAAATGTTTATAATTAAAACGTACATGCTATAAATGTAATTATAATGCGTTTGCTAAAATACCATCGAAAAGCTGGTAGTACAGCAGTCTATGCGCCGTTACAGCAGAAATAAACCAATGCATCATTTGATTAATTGTACAGATCATTCAGTTTCTAAGGTCATTATAACATCCAAAGTCTTTAAAGATCTTTTAACGTATAACCCCAAACAACTCACCTTTCTTCAGCTGAGCATGCGAAATAAGATGAGTTTAAAGACTGTTGGATATCTCCCTCTCCACCTCCGTCTCCGGTGCGCGCGCTCTCACTCTCTCCCCCCTCTCTCTCTCTCCCTTTCTCTCACATAGATCAAGAAGAGAGAAGATGAAGACCAATGGATTAAAATTAAATCTCCTTTTCAAACAGGGTTTCTTCTGATGCAGGATCAGGTCAGGGCTGAAGCCAGAGAGAATTGCAGCTCAGTTCCGATACGAGCGGCTCGGTTCCGTTCGTCCCGCTGCTGCGCTTCTGGCATCTCTCATGGTGCCGGGGAAAAAGCTTCAGATCGTCACGGAAATGAGCTTTAAGAGACGCGAGCGGGGAGGGAGAGGCAGAGATTGGAGAGACAGCGTTGGCGTCGGTGGTGTCGGCATAGAGGGTTGGGATGGAGGAGGCACGAGCTGTTAAGCGCGCCGAGTGCCGCACCGGGAGCGCGCTCGCATCCGTGCGCGCTCTTCCTCTCTCTCTTTTTCTCTCTCGTTTTCGGACCGTTTCATCTTCGACTCCTGTTTACGGTCGCATCTTATTCAACTTCAGCTCCATCATTCTCCAAACTCTCAGTTTTTATTTTGGATTACTTTTTTCATCTTATCACAAAGTGCCCGGACTCTTTGTTGTCAAAACAGGACAGAAACCTGACCAACAAATGCATTCCCTGCACCTCTCTCTAATTTGGGGTTTGCTGCAGCGGGAAAATCCTTCGCGTTCTCGTGTATGACGCTCCGCGTGCGTTCCGCGTGCTGTCTTACCGCGCCCTGCCTGCAGCGGGCACCCGAGCTCTGCGCGTGGACAGGGTACCTTTATTCTGCATATTCATTGAAATGTTGGGGTAACCAGTTCGAGACTCTTTTATTAATGACATTATTGGCCAATATAAATTTAATAATGGTTAAAATGTCATGGAGATATCATCAAGCACTGATTTGTTTCATTTGGAAGATTTAATGAATTTCAATCTACTTCCTTGTTAATCATTTAGGCCCATACAGCTGTGTCATCAAAATAAATTATTATAAAGTGTTAAAGGGGTTCAAACTTAAAATTCAGGTGGGATTTCATGTAGATTTAATAAATTATGCTTAATTAGATGATAAAAAAATCTGATGATGATGATTATAGCTATAAGTATCATGGACTGTCATTTATGGTTATGGATCATATGAAATATTGTCATGCTTATCAAAATGACTGATACAGCTAACCCAATCCAATGATTTCTTCATCTTACATTCGTCATATATCAGGAACATAACTTCATGTACTTTATGTACAACTAAATGTAACATTTATAAACTAATGGATACAGTTGGTATAATATGTAAAATAGCCGATTTATTTTAAACACTCTAAGTACGGTTGTGTGATTAAACACATTTTGCATTACTTTTAACACAACTTGTGTTGTTCCTTTAATTCATTTTAACACAAAATAACACATAATGTGTAGCTAACAACACAAAGACTGTGTAAAAATGAACATGTCCTTTTTTTGGAGTGAACATACAGTTCACAATCTCTGTGGTGCTGAAGCTGCTGGACTTCAAGTTTCCAGCTTACATTACCAAAATTTGAGCTCCTGTTTAATTAGGATAATAACTTTAAAATCACCTTGTCTAATCACTTTTTTACTACATTAAGTATTAATGTCAATTTCATTTATAGAAACTGCAAGTACTAATTTAATAATTTGAGGATTTAATAAAGATAATGGATGTAAGTTATCTGCTCGCCATGCAAAGTGTATAAAAACATTGCTGTAAAGAAATATGGTATGGGCAGCATATCTATCTATCTATCTATCTATCTATCTATCTATCTATCTATCTATCTATCTATCTATCTATCTATCTATCTATCTATCTATCTATCTATCTATCTATCTATCTAGCATCATGAGTCTATAATTGTTGTAGAGGTTAGCAGTAAGTTATGAGAGGTTGTGCTGTATTGTTGCTAGACTCACGACTGAACGACGTTGTGTGATGAGGTCATAGCTGTATTTTATTGTAAATGAACCTATTGTGCCAAATGAAGTGGATACAAGGTTAGCTATTAGCTATCGCAAACTGTATAAAAACAAAATATCCAACAGGACTCTAGAATCAGTGGGAATCATATGTGACCATACTCACCGTTAAAATGGTTCACACAGACCTCGGATAAACAAGCTCCTCCTACAAGCCTCTTCTGATTGGCTGGTCAGTGTTCGTCATCAGACTCATCCCAAGGTGGATTAATATCTGTGAGTGGAAAACATACACAGAGAGAGAGAGAGCACAGGGAGAAGGCTTACATGAGAAGGTTTTAAAGATGAATCCTGGTTGGTGTGCAGACGTTTGTAAAACTGTCAGTCAGTCATCTTGTGTTAAAGCCATGCTTCATTTCTACACCGCCACTCACTTCTAAATACCCTTTTCTGTTTCTTTAAAGGGGCTATGAATCTGTTGTTCTTATTGTTTTATACTTTTGTCTGAGTTCTACATATGATGTTCATGTGGTTTTTACATTCAAAAAACATCAAAAGCAATAAGTAATCAGCTATTTTGTACCCTGGCTTTAAGGCTGCTTGAAAAATGCTTGGGCGGCATTAAAGACCTGGATGTAAAGCTTGGATAGTTTCATTCGCCATCATTCCCCAACTGTTTTGAAAACCTTAATGTGTAAAAATAGCAGCCACACACATATATGTTTGAGCCATAAAAGAACACGTAATGTTCTCTTATGAACATGTAGTGTTATCACAGTTATATGATAAAAAGCTTGCTTTGTTGAGTTTGGACTTTTCGAACTCAACTTGTCTAAATTACCGTATACAACACAGTAAGCGGGCATCAGAATGTACATCGCGGCTGGTAAGTCCGTTTTACTAACTTTGTATATTTCTAACTTTATCTTAGTTATATTCAACCCAGTATCACAAAATTACGTACCTACAGTATGGTCACGTAAATTTGTGAGTCTTTTCTGTGACACTGACACGTTTTTCTGCCTTTTTGCGTGAACATGTCACGTATTTCTGTTTGCCTGTCACTGTCACGTATTTGTTACTCAACTGTTTTTTCCTGTTTTCTTACCATTGTCGCTTCGGTTTAGGGTTAGATTTACATAAAATGACATCCTTACCCAAACCCAAATCTAACCCTAATCAGTGGCGGATTTAGCAAATTGGGGGCCCAAGGCGAGGGTATGTATGGGGCCCCCCTATTTTACTCCAAAATGAAGATGGAAAGCAGAGAACACACAAAGTCTATCACTACACAAACCAATAGAGAAAAAGTAAATGGGGTAAAAAACAGTCACAAACAGTAAATGAGGGAGAAAAAATGTAAATCTGATGCTGCACAAAAACTAGCAATGCATCAAAGCCAATGTTGTTACTTATGTTTCACATGCCCAAGTCTGTGATAAAAGTTTAACAAAATCCACAACACTTTTTATATTTAAAATAAGTAATTATATGTGTGTTTCCCCAAATCAGTTTATAATAAAAAAAAAATCATTGGCAATTAAAGAGTTAAAATATTAACTTTTTTATTAAACATTTAGCAGTTTTAATCAGGACTGAGGTTGATTAACAGATTTATGCAAAAAAATTTAAACCAAATATTTATCTGATTTTTTCATAGCAGTTTAATTTAATGGATTTTTTCTTCACGAATATAACGAAAGGGTTGTGAATTTGCCCACAGTCTATTGTTGAGTTTTTGAAAAATGTCCACTGCATTTTTCCAAAATATGTATCAAAATAAGATTTTTCACCAAAAATCATTTCATACATAACATAAGGGTTCAATTAGTTTTTTTTTTTCTGTAGTAACTTTATTTACTTCACCACAAAATCATCAGTGTAGGGCTAAGGCTATTACTAGCAAAACTAGGCGGTTGATTCACCAAAGCTCAATTTCGTGTTTATATTTGTCTTGATTCGTCTCTGTTCATGTACTTTCCAAGTCCTCCTCCTGTCACTGCGTCCGAAACCGCTTACTTTCATACTATATAGTACGCAAAAAGCACTACTTCATCTACTATATAGTATGGAAGTATCATCTGTGCATATATTTACGCCGCAGTGTGCAGCGTTATGGACTGGTCCATTTCATTGTGAAAGAAGGGCGTGTATGTGTGTAGTGAAAGATAAACATGAACTGGACACTTTAACTACTATTTCAAAGTTTCAACGTATTTCTTAAGAATATTAAAACAATTTACAATGCCTTTGAATTGTTCATGATGATAAGGGTTTATTTATTTAATAGGTTGGTTGGGGCCCCCCTAATATGACAAGCAGCCGCAGGGCCGGCGTCAAGGGGGGGCATTCGCGGGCAGTGCCCCCCCGAACAGGTTGTTGTGCCCCCCTACAAAGTTTTTTAATTACTTTAATATATATCAATAATAATTAAAATAAATTAAACATTGAATGTTTCATAACTTATTATGTAATCAAATGAGGAAAATATAGTTGATATATGTTTTCTTTAATTAAAATAGACCAGTTTCTCTGATTGGATGTATTGCCGCGTCTGACCCGTCTTACGTCTATAGCATATTTGTGACTTGATACTAGCAACGTGTTTTTTCGCGCTCACGCCGCGGTCGAAGTTCAATAGTTTTGCGCATAGTTTGTGGTCTTTTGCACTTTATACGGGAAATGAGCTGACAGTCTGTACCAGTTATTTGAGTGTGTGCTTGCACTGTATTTGTTGTTTTAATGTCTTGTTTTTGCAAGTTATTGTTGCTATTGCGAGCCCCCAGTTGGAAGCCGAGTGCCCCCCTGTTAGTTATGGTCTGGCGCCGGCTCTGAGCAGCCGCCTACCTACAGGTATGCCTCTAGGTTAAGACCGCATCTGACCCTAATGCCAGGCAACTATGGTTTAAAAATCAAAAAGATATAAAAAATATAAATTGTGAAAAAAGTATAAACCAATAATTAAAGTGACATTCTGCACAAACACCAAATCTAAACCTAAACCGAAGCGTCAATGGTTTGAAAATAGGACAAATACGTGACAATGACACGTAAACAGAAATACGTGACATGTTCACCCAAAAAGGCGGAAAATTGTGTCAGTGTCACGGAAAAGACTCACAAAATTACATGACTATCGGTAATTTCGTGATACAGGGTTGTTATATTAAGTTGAGATTTGGAGCTTTATTAATCGTTTTTTGATAAATTAAAACAGTCAAACATACATGTTTAGACACGGATGTTACACACAATCATGACAAGCGATCTCTAACAAAACAATATGGACACATAATACTAAAATGTTTTACTCACATAAGACTGCTGTGCCATTTCTGTCAGATCCAATATTGATGGTACAATATTGCTTTTTAATCACAGTCTCTCTGCAAATCCACCATCCACTTCTTTACAAATGAATTTAGGCTAATGAAGTAAACAAACACCCTGGAACTTCTTTAAAAACAAACTTCACCACGCATTCCTAATGTTGGGTTCCAAGGGAAGTTTATATAGCGACTGTGCTCTTCCACAACCGCTGTAGAAACTTTAAAGGCATTTGTACTGATTGTTTAGAAGCTGCATAAGGTTTGCTTCGCCCCACATGCACACACATGGGTTACTTCCCTACTCATGAACCTGTGGGCGGGGCTACAAAAGCAGTCGGTGCTGGCAGGCAGTGTTTGAAAAATTTTACGACATCATAAATCCAGACATCCCAGGCGATTTCTTGGCTGGTGCCAAAAACTGTTTTATTTCAGTAACAAGGACTTTTTTCAGTTCTGAAACTTGTAGGATGTTTGTTAAGTACGATGACCTCTTATATAACAAAAAATCAAGTTAAAATTGATTCTTTGATTCACCGCTGCTTTAATACATTCCTGCATACTCAAGTCTCTGAATAACACATTTCTTCCTTAATTTGCATTCTTTTCTGTCCATATGCAGTTATCTAATCACACCTTATAGCATGTCAAAACATGTTGCAATGCAAACAAACAAAAGTGATAAACAAATAAAGTCAAATGGTGACATAGATGAAATAAAATCGCTGAATATCAATACGTCAAACTTCATACGTCAAATTATCAAGACGCATTTTGAACTTAAACAATATTTCTCTTGTATGCCTGTCATGGTTCATCAGGCACCCTAGAATCTGTCCGCCCAAAAGACAGAAATATGGCAACGTCAATCATATACAAACATGTCTTCCATCACTAAAGTACTTGACATGTCCAGCCCTACATGCAGAGACCATTACTCACAGTGACAGTGGAGCGACTCAACATTGGAAAGGTTATTTAAAGATCTTTCGCTCTGATGAAAGCGAAATGTTTATTGCTCTACATGTGCCGTTTTTCTGCACGACCATGCTCGTGTCGGGGCGCGTGAGAATATTCTTCATTTTAAATAAATGTTGACACGTTAGCCAGAGTTAACAGATCTGATATGAGGCAGGTGTAATGTTGGGCTTTAGTTTCTTTTGATGTATCAGGTCACGGATGAATGTGTATCTTTGGACAAACAGCACCCGAAAATAACAATGGGAGAGTGACACAGTTGACAATGTTTTACCATTTAGCATCGTCCTTGGCCATTCAAAGCAGCCATGGATTTCTTCCGGGCTAGCCTTCAAAAAGACGTCATCCTGCAGCTCTCTACAGGATAAAAATTGCAGGGCAACATCATGTTAAAGTCATTGTCTCATATTTATTCAATAAAGCATCTTTCATTCATTTGTCTTTCTGCTTTAACATCCTTGATTTTCATTGGAGTCTGGAATTACAATCGTGCTCATCATTGCTTTAAACGTGAAAATAAACTTAGCCAGAAGCTGGAAAATGCTCTGCTTGCTTGGCTGGCTCTGTAGTGCTCCAAATCTTTAGCTAAGGTTTTTGACCCAGAACATCAAAAGCGCACCAGAAAAATAAAGTATGACGGGGCAAAAATTCTCTTTGATTCAATGTTTTAGCGTGGAATCTGTTTTCTTCCCTGTCTCTGGGTCAAACAAACTGGTTTTTCTTCTTCAATAGGGTCATGAGACATTAAGAGGATTTTCCCCAAAGCTAGGAGAACAGCAAAGGCGGTCTCAAAACGTCCCCTTTCTTCCCATTGAAGGAGAGCTGTTAATAGAATCAATAAGTAGGACCCTGTGAATTTCACAAATACTGTTTTATGTATTCTCAAATTACAATTGACCTATGGCTAAACCATGGCCCCAACCGTGATGAGCCAATCATAGTGCGCATAGCTAATCCAATACACTCGGACATTCTCTGCTTTTACGTCCATTGAAATGCATTGCAGTTGGTCAGTTTTCATTCGTTTTTTATGTGTTTTTCTTGTCATTTTAAGTTTAAAATGGTCATGCCACTCTGACACTAGGTATCCCAAGAGGCTGGGTGACGTTGTGTATTTTTTACGCATATTTATTTACCCTTTGTCAAGCCACATCTCAACCGAGATAAGTGTTTTTATTCTGGATTAAGTTATGCGATAACGTAGACCACAACACGATAAATCAAACAAGGATGTCTACATCTGTTCTAAGCTAAGTCAACAACGTATTTGAATGTTTTCTTTAACATCTTCTTTAAGTTTTTGCCCCGTGCACCCATACAGGCAGGCAATGAAACTGCAAATGAAATGATTCTCAAGTATGACTTTCAGAAACACTAAATATTTTAGGAAGCAACTATTTAAAGGTCATCATACAAAGTGGTTAGCATGGGAAGGGTATCAATCTTAGATTGAAAACAGACTATTCTATTAGCTTTGCATCTATTTTTGACCGAGCACTTATTCTGGCCTAAATCTGTCCTGTTCTGCCAGTATCATATCTCTGAGGTATACTCATTTACTCTTACAGAGCTGAAGAGAAAGCGAGAGAGGGAGAGGTATAATCATGCAGAGGTACTAACAGGATGAAATTTAGCACAGTATGCTGAAATGTTAAAAGGCCCATCAACTTTAGTGCCCAAACCATTATATACACCTCTTTCTCTCCAGCA
The DNA here is from genome assembly GCA_025389145.1 of Misgurnus mizolepis. NCBI lineage: Eukaryota > Metazoa > Chordata > Actinopteri > Cypriniformes > Cobitidae > Misgurnus > Misgurnus mizolepis. The sequence continues at coordinate 26,764,908 of JAIFKI010000025.1, read as the reverse complement.
AATTTGTTACTGGGACAGAATTGAGATTATATGAATGTATTTATATCACATTATAACACATGTTCCTGTATGGCTATTATACGACGTGCTCCTGTGATAGAGCATCGCAGCAGCGCAAAAGATCATGGGTTCGAACCCAGGGAACACACGTTGGTAAAATGTATACCTTGTAATGCACTTTAAGTCGCTTTAAGCATCTGCCAGATATGAGTCAGTCTCTGCATCATTGTTGCCCAAAAGCTTTAGACATATTGGAGACGTTGTTGATCTGATAGTTCAAATAGTTGTTTGATTAACTAGTCTAGTCTGTGTTGTTTATCTTGTTTAACACGTTTTGCCCCCTCGTGGGTCTTTTGTTCCTGTGTTATGTTTAATAAAGTCTATTTTTGTGTTCATCGAAGTCTGCGCTTGGGTTCGTGCTTAGCAGTTCCTGACAAAGGGGTTCGGCTGACAAAAAAACAAAAAAAAAAAAAAAAAAACTGGTGGTCTATGGGTTGATGTGAAATTATTTGAAATCTGTTTGCGTAAACAATTATTTTAGATCCATAGCACAAACCACACAGGACAAGTAAGATGAAAAAGCTGAATACTTTGGGTTTAAGACTTATATTACTCCCTTACTGTAAGCATTAACAACATGAATGGATATGATTGCTTTTGAAATGTCATCAAACATAAGATTGTGTGGTTGCTTTTTATACGCTGCAAAAAAGTAAATGTCTTGGAGTTTTCATCTTGCTTTATAAATACCCCAAAATTCTTAAATCAAGTAATATTTACTTGAAAAGCAAAATGACTTAAGATAAATCTTGTTTTCTGAAACATTTATGCTTAAAAATAGGTCTTCCAGTAGGGTTAGAAAAATAAATTTAATTTAATAAAAGTCATTCATTTGTCTTACCATACTGGCAGATATTTTTACATATACACTGAAAAAAAAAACTATTTACAAGAAAAACAAATCTATGTATTTTTGTCTTGTTTTCAGTAAAAAATCTTAAATTAAGATGCTTTTTCTTGATGAGCAAAACAACCCAAGAAAATAAGTCTGGTTTTTAGACCAAAAATATTAAATTTAAGTGATTTTGGGCATAAAAGAAGCAAAAAAAATCTGCCAATGGGGACAGCTAATTTTTCTTGAAAGTTTCTTGAATTTAGTGTTTAAGAAAAATGTTCAAGATTTTTTTGCTTACCCCATTGGCAGATTTGTTTGCTTGTTTTATGCCCAAAATCAATTACATTTGTAATTTTTTGTCTAAAAACTAGACGTATTTTCTTGGGTCGTTTGCTCATCAAGAAAAAACATTTTTTTGATATTTTTACTGAAAACAAGAAAACAAAATACTAAGATTTTTTTTTTCTTGAAAATCATTTTTTGCAGTGAACCCACTGATTTATTTTCAAAAAACAAGACATAATCTCTTAAATCATTCAGCTTATGTATCTTGATTTAAGATTTCTTGATATTTATGTATGAAATCTATACAATAAAACTAAGCGAGACATTTATATTTTGCAGTGATATATGATTTTTAGCTGACTTGTACTCAGCAGCTCTCTGAAACAGATACAGGATTGGCCTACTTTACTCTCCTCTGTTTGGTTTGCAGATCACAGCTTGCTCTGTCTTTGGGCCACAGATGAATAATTGGGCCACAGTGTTTTTGTCACAGTGTGTGGTGACCATGTATACTCATCTTGTGTGGTGCTGCTCTAAAAAAAGACAGACAGGAGAATTATAATGATAGAAATGACTGATATACTGGATCACATCCTGACATGCATACAGTAACAAACCTATGCATTTTTAAGGGAGCACCAATCGCAGTTCTGGTTCACTTTGTCCTAAGGCGAGCAATAGTGCTATTTGCATTGTAGGACAAAGAGCAACTCTGACATCTAACAAATGTGACTCAGTTGGACAGACCATATTTAGACATGCATGTGCTGATGTCTGCCAAAGCATTATTATATATTTTTTAAGATTTTGGTAGCACTTTGTTGTATTAATATTAGTAAATGCATTAGCTAACATGAACTAATATAGCATTTATTCTTTTTTTAGCATTTATTCTTCTTTGTTAATGTTAGTTAATGCCAATACAATTGTTAATGTTTGGTCATTGACTAATGTTAACAGTTACCACTTTTAATTTCAACATGAAATTAACATAACATTAATAAATGCAATTTGATCACACTTTATTTTACGGCATCACTGTTACAGTGTAATTATACATTTAAGTACTAAGTAATAATCATTAATAACATGTACTTACTATAGGGTTGGGGTTAGGATTAGGGTTTGGTTTAGGGTTAGTTGCATGTAATTATGCATAATTAACTGTTATTACTATAATAATTACATGTAACATGTGTAACAAAGACACTGTAAAATAAAGTGTTACCTGCAATTTTAGTAATAATCATTGTTAGTTCATGTTAACTTTATTGTAAAGTGTTATCAATATTTTTTATTGTTTTTGGAATTTGCTTGGTTTAAAACATTTCATTAGGCATTATGCATATGTTTATATTTATATCCCTGTGTAAATTAAGCAAGAAAAATTAAACCTGTTTAAAAAAAATAATATTTGCATGTTGCATGATGCTAAAGAGTCTGTAAACATTGATTTAATTAGTATTTTATTACCGTTACACCAGAGACAGTTTGACCTGTCCTTTACTACAACCTCATGTTAATTTTTGCAATTATCATCACATTACACCGGGCTGTCCAAGGGCCAGGAGGAGAAAAAAAATGGTCAGACTGCTCATACCAAGCACAGAACACACTGGAGATACTGTTTGTAATGATGAAAAATCATCATTGAGAAACAAAAATAAACAAAAAAACATCAATAGTAATTACAGTAATTGATGATAATTATTGCTCCAATTAAAACCTAATATAAAGTGAAAAGTTAAAGACGTGCCAGACACTAAACAGGACGTCTTAAATGAGTAAATTCACAGACTTTCTAACCGTTAAATGTATTGAGGAGAAGCCATGCTGAATACATTTATACCAATGTTATTTTTATGAACAATTGCAGCAAATTATCCTAAGCAAATAGTCCTTGCAAAGGGGACGATGTAACGTGTGGATTGAGAAAACTTTTTTCCAACCACTGCAGCAAGTGAGAGGAAATTTGATAGAAATTAGCATAATATTGCAACCTTACATGAAGAGTATACGTGTGGTATCAGTGCAAATGAGTTCAAAATGACAGCAATTACGGTAATGACAACAGTAATGGGGATGACAGAGAATATGATCTGTTTATTAAAGTACCACAATTGTTCCTGTCAGATGGGGCCATCCGCTTTCCGGCGCACGTCAAAGGAGGCACAGCCTACTCAAAAATTTCAGTGTGGAAAAATAAAAGAAGTAGGGGAGAGGGGGGTAAGATGTCACACTGTTCATAACTCCAACTCTAGATGCACTATCTAAAAAATCTAATAGTCATTTTGTGTGACGTCTTCTCCTATAGACAACTTTGTGTTCACATGGTCAAGATCGCTCTTATCTGACGTTAGCACAATGTCCTTTTTTTTTTTTTGCTTAAAAAGTAAAAAATTTGCACTTAATATTTTATGAAATACATTTTTTGTTAGGTATGAATGTTAAAAATTATTATTTTGCACAACATAGAGGAGACAATAACGTGTCTATTGATACCTAAGCTGACGTGCTATGTTGAGCTAACCCTGAGATTTAATCAACATTAGCACATTAGGGCAAATTGTCTTAAAGTGCACCTATTTCATTGCTAAAAAAACCACTTTATTTTGTGTATTTGGTATAATACAATTTGTTTGCATGGTTTATGGTTAAAAAAACACATTATTTTCCACATACTGTACATTTTTTGAAGCTGCAGATTTCACTCGCTTCCTGAAATGCACGGATTTGAAAAGCAATGTGTTTCTGATTGGCCAGGCTGTGAGTCCGAAGCAGGGGGAATTATGATAATGTCGGTCTTTACTACATCACCAATCCCAGGAAGTAAATTTGTTGTAGTCCAAAAAAAGAGATTTACTTTGGTGACGATAACTGGCGTCATCGTTTTTTTTTTTTGGTGTGTAAGTGTGTATTAGTACATGTTAATGATATGCAAAAAGTACAAACCCCAAAGGAAATGTAACAACATGAATCGGACAATAGGTGCTCTTTAATGACTTTGGGGCAAGTTGTCACATGCTTTTCACACTGGAAATAGTGGCATCACTTTGGCCTCCGTTGATGAAAAAAAATTACCAATTTACCAGTCACCATCCAGCATTCCCTGTGTCAGCAGTTTCTCTGTGGTTTAAATCTAGAGAAAAAAATTGTAGCTAGCATCCCTTGGTTTATTGACCAATCACCATTGAAACGTCAAATATGCAATTACGTTGTAATATTTTTGAACGGGACAGCACAGATACGTAGTAAATATGAATATAGAGATAGTGATTATTTTATTGCAAACAAATTTACAAAGCTTCCTTTTCAGCATCAACTAAAAAATAGCCATGCCAAAGCGGGACATAAACAATCGTCATAAGATGATTTACTATTAGGAAGTGATCATCCCTAAACCCTGATCCCTTTAAAAATCAAAGTTGATTGTGTTAACGCTAAAGGGGGTTGTGCAATTGTGTCTCATAAATTGGCCGATTTGTATACACTTGGCAAATAGATTATTGAAAGCAATGTCATGGAGGGACTATTTTTTCGCCATTCCCTTCCCGAAGTGCTCAAAAACAAAATTTCACTTTGTCTTATGTATGTATTGTGTCGTTCTTGTACATAACCGTGAAGGCTTTTATTAAGCAGTTATTAATAATAAATAAATAAAATAGTCAGGGTGGGGTTTAAATTTTATTAACCACTATACAACACCTCCGCTTTTAAGATATTTGTATAATTGAAATACTATTAGCTATATAAAAACTTATTACGATGCAGTAACATCGCTACTAAGATCCTACAAGGAGAAATCTGGTTGTGTACATCAAGAAATCAAAACTGTGTCTGTCTGTTTGTGAGCATTGTCTCATGAATGGAAGAGTATCACCACAGTCTGTTAACTTGACACATTTACAGCCGCCTTTCCATTTTGAGTGTCAAGAAATGACAGGATTTGTTGACATCAAGCTCAGTCAGGTGGAGAACTGAGGGCTTCTATTTCGGTTGTATCATCCTGACCCAAAAATACTACCTTGCTGTTCTCCAGCTCTTAATACCCGGGATGTAAGACCTGAATGACACAATAAGGTGTTTTAGGCCTGGGACAATAAATGGCTTTGAAACAAGAGGGGACGACTTGATCTGAGTGAAAGTCAGACACCTGTACTCTTGGGTGGCGGTGTGTCTATGTATTTCATGAAAACACAAAGAAAAACATTTGGATATCAACTCAGCAAGGTGATGCATTTTTAGACTAATGCACAAAGCCTTGTTAAGATAATATGACAAAAACTTCATGCAAAAACTTATTATCATAAAAAACAATAACGAAACCCCACCCCTAACCCCATCAGGGGTCAAGGCAAATCGTACAGAAATAATATGGTTGTACGAATTACTACGGATTAGCCACCTCGTAAAAACATACATCAGAATTCCCATGAGATAGCGTTGGAATAACCAACGTGAAAACATCAATAGGAGGGAAAAGGGTAAACATTCTGGCTCCATGTTAGGTTATTAAAAGTTTAAAACTTATTTTCAATTCTTATTTGTGCATCCACGTTTCCTTCCCTCTACCCCCTTGGGATGACAGGGGAAGGATGCAAAGATATGAGGACAGAGAAATCAATGCATAAAGCAAAAAGGCATATCTTCACTCTCTATATAAAGTTCATTCTCTATTATTAAATATAAAGTGCATTAAAACGAAATAAACAAGAAAAATAAAGTTAAACACATGAGTTAAAATTCATAGCTTTAGTAAAATGAAATTAAATGCATTCTTAAAAATGTTTTAAAATGAGTATGATGTGTTTACATCAATATTTAAGATATAGCGGAAGATTTAGTTTTTTCCGGGTGGATCATCAAGACTATTGGTCATCCCAGTTGTCGATCATTCTGATGAGATGTTTATGTAAGGCCGTCGTACGTGCTCGTCCCTATGTTCGCTTTCTGCGCATGTGAACGTTCAGGTGAATATGTGTGGTGGGCTATGGTTTCAGCCATTCATTGAAGCTCGCGTTTTCACCGTATTTTTCAAAATGTCTGCGGGTCGGAAGAGAAAAAGTGTTTACGAATTGTATGACAAGATGAGAAAGGCCTCTGAAGAAAGAAACAAGACCAGAGTGTTTTTGGGAGAATATTTCACACAGGTTGGGCTTCCAACTGATGCCTCAGTCACAAAGTTTCTACTCGACATGTACAGTTTGGCATGCTATTTGGAGAAATCCATTTAAAATCACTTCTAAAAGTTGATGTAAGCTATGATTAGCAATGCTAGCCCTGGCACATCTCATGAACCGCGCAGACACGGTAAACATCTCAATGTATGAGGCATGCCGACAGCAACTTGTAAACAGCCAAAGCGGAAAAACTAGGTTTGTGCATGCTCTCTTTCGTGCACACGTCAATAGCATAGACTGTAAAAAAAGATGGACGATGTCTGTTCGCTCTCTTCCATTGGTGAAAAGTGAAGCCGCCAGTGTCCCGATATGGCGCTGACATCTTGGGTCTTGAGTCTGCGCAATAGCGATTTCGGGACCAGTCATGCGCAGTAGTGAGCAGGAAGGGAAGGCGCGAAGTCAAAACCCCGCCCTCGATCTCGTAGAATGCGCATATCACACGATATCACAGCTGTCAATCATGACGTGACACCACCGTTTCTATATAATTAAATAACTAACTAAACTCAAACCTATTTTAAAAACAAACATTTGAATTTACATCAGCGTGATAAAAACTACAGTAAATGACAGAAACCAGCTTCGGAAAAAAGATAATTGAAGTGTAATAAATTTTTTTTGTTGGTCTCAAGTCCCATTGAATAACATGGGGAGGCGGGCTTTATGACCTATACCGGGACCAGTCACTGGGGGGCGATCGAGACGTTTTGGCTTCACTTTTCCGGGCTTGTGCGGCACACTTGGTTAATAGGCGTTCCATCTCTGGAGCAGGTAGAGTGTTGCGCATGTGCATTTTTTCAAAAAATTGGGAAAATCTTCCGCTATACCCTTAAATAAACTGTCTGAAATTAGTATACGTTTACAAAAATTTATGGTGAGTATTAACATTTATGGGTGTTTGAATATGATGTAAAAGGGAAGGATTATTCATAAGTGCATTAGGTTTAGTTGATCAAACACTTCTGCATAGGATACACCTCATAACTCCTCAGGAAGGATCCTCATTCTTCGTTCCTTGCCTCCTGATTGAGCAATTAAAGAAATGAGATGTCCTACAAGATGTCTGAGCTCGATCTGTTTTCGGATCACGGGTTGGACGAGCGGGGAAACGAGGAAGACACAGTTTGAGTATTGAGAAGAACACAGTTTCTACCACAAGCTCCACTTCTCTCTATATACAGTAGTTGAGTGACAAGTTATCACCCAGCTGTCATCCATTACACATGACTCCAGTTGCCAGAAGGGGATTAAGTACAAAGCTCAGGGGATTCATGCCAATGGGTGCTTAGCCATCTATGATTGACATGAATGAACCAGCGGTCGGGTCTTTCTCCTCTGAGCAGAAGTTTAAACCAGCGAGAGTGAAGGTTTAAACCAGCACAGATCTGCTTTTATTTTCACCCTCACTAGCAACATCAATGCATAAAGCCCTGATGAAAAGTATGTTTACAACTTTCACTAAAACAGAGGCCCGTGGGAATTCCAAGCAAGGCTGGTTTGTCGCTTTCTCGTGCTACCGCGTTTGTGAAAAAATAAAAATGATTGGAGAATGAACAGGTATATGATGTGAGAAACCAATAGCAGCTGGGAGACACAGAGGGATCGGTGGAGAATTGCTATAAAGTGTCTCTCTCGCTCTGTCTGTCTCTGTGTGTTCACTTTCTTTGTTGGCACAAAGTGTTGTGAGATACAGCAGGCTCATTGGATTAGACTGATTTCTGCCTGATTTCCCTGTAGGGCTCCATCCAGCAGGAAAAGGTACAGCGTCGGAATGCTCAGTACCTCAATAAGACACTAAACCGCCTCCCCGTCTCCTTGTAAACCACCACACAGGGAAGAAAAGCATGCAGCAGAACAAAGTAAAAGCAGGAAGGTCATGAGGACATAACAGACCGATTTCGACACTGAGGTGAAGGCCAGTCAGCGAAAAATTATCTGCTCAAATTGCAACACAACAATACTGAAGCTATAACACAATAGAGGTCCTTCCTTTCAGTTGAAAGAGCCAATCAGCATTTTGATAGATGCATTGCCCGTTTTTTTTTTTTTTTTACTCAAGACAGGACCATTTATGTTTTACAGAGGAGAATGTGTATTGATTGCAAAGCTAAAGACCAGCTTAAGAAAACCAAGACCACACTTTAAAAATGGCTGGGTTATTTTTTACCCATGTTGGGTACATATTGACCCAATGCTAGGTTGTTTTAACCCATGGTTGCATAACAACAATGGTAAATGGACTGCAATTATATAGCGCTTTAATAGACCAATGGCCATCCAAAGTGCTTTACACATTGCCTCTCATTCACTCACACACCGATGCCAGTGTCAGCCATGCAAGGCGCCATCCAGGTCGTCAGGACCAGCTGGGGTTAGGTGTTTTGCTCAAGGACACCTTGACACTTGGTCAGGTGGAGCTGGGTATTGAACCACCAACTTTCCGATTTGTAGATAGCCTTCATGAACCACTGAGCCACTGCCGCATCCAACATTGGATCATTTCAACCCAGCATGTGTTTTTTCCAATATTTACCCAACATGGGTCAATAATAACACAGCCCCTTTCGCCGGTGAAATGCCCTTGACATCACAAACCCTATCAGAGTTTTTTTTTTTTTTTTGACCATCAGTTTACATTTGTGAAGTCAAAAATAAAATGCAGCAAACTCTAAATATAAAACCCATTAAAGGAGCTCCTGTATATCTCAGTGGTAGACAGTGTTGGGTAAGTTACTCAAAAAAAGTAATCCACTACAAATTACTAATTACTACTTTAAAATTGTAATTTGATTACATTACTGATTACTACATGCAAAAAGTAATCTAATTACTAATTACTTTACTTTTAAGTTACTTTGACAACATCAAATGTAAAAAACTACAAAGTGAAACTGTCAGAAACAAGGACAGATAAACCCAAACGCAGTGTTAATGTGAAAATGTTTCTTGTAACATTTGAAAACAGTAATGATTACAGTGCATATTTGAATGCTTAAAGCTATTTTTGGTGTGATTTTGCCCCCTCCTAAAATTACTGGTCATATAGTGATCCAGAAATATTTGTAGCTTTTATAATAAGTTACAGATGTGAGATGTTTAACATTTCTCATTAAACATTCTACATTCATTAACATCTATCTATCTATCTATCTATCTATCTATCTATCTATCTATCTATCTATCTATCTATCTATCTATCTATCTATCTATCTATCTATCTATCTATCTATCTATTGTAGCAGTGTTTAAAATGATGTTCTTGGATGTTTATTACAACTCTGTTCTGTAAGGGTTAACGCTGAGTTTCTGTTCTCTTTGCCATGTATTCCCTGAAATGTGATTGGTTAGTGCAACGAGGGGAGGGGTTTTTTGTTTTTGTTTTGGGCTATGATGTTGTGCACGCTCTGGCGCGGGCACGCGACTGGATGTGCGTGAGCATCGTCCTACGGGTGCTCTGTTAAAATAAAGCCAGCAGTTTAGTTAAACGAGTGTCTGTGCATTTCTCTTGAATGCTAAACTATCTACATTCATTCGCGGTCGCGGAGACAGAAACTACAGTTTTAACACGTCGTCGCATTCGCGAGGGCTTTTTGGTCAAGTTAAAGAATGTTAATATTCATGTTAGTTCGTTAAATATAACAATTAAAAGTTGTTTTGGTAATTGTTTAAATAAACATATGATTACTTAATGCAGTGCACGCATTGAGCTCATGATAAAATAACATAGTTAAATAATGTTAACAAATAAAACATTAGTGATTTAAAAACACACCTGTACGACCGCTTCTAGCAGACCAGATGTCATCGCGCAAAGCCCACTCTGAAATGCCAAGGTTTTGGACATGTATTGTCTGTATTCCACTTGAAGTATCAACCACCGCTCACATAGCATCCATTTGCTTGCGTCTCAGACGAGTGAGTAAGCATATGCTCGTTAACTGACGCTGCGCGCATGCTCGCAGACGTTGCCGTGCAATGACAAAACGTCATTTTAAATACATTTTAATTAATTTTTCAACACTTAATTTGTAACGCTAGTAACGTAATTTTGTTGTCATTGGTAACTGTAATCAAATTACATACATTTAAAATGTAAAGCGTTACGTTACTGCGTTACCAGGAAAAGTAATTAGAGTACAGTAATGCGTTACACAGTAACGCGTTATACCCAACTCTGGTGGTAGAGCATTGCGTTAGGAGCGCTAAAGGTCATGGGTTTGAACCCAGGGAACACAAATATTGATTCCTTGTAATGCACTTGATTTGGAAAAGCATCTGCATGTAAATTTATCCTAATACCGTTCATAGTCATAAGATCAACCTCAGGTCTCGATAATTGACGATACACAACTAATAATATTTATCTGACAGGCCCAGATTGGCCATTGGGAGGACCGGGAAAATTCTTGGTGGGCCGGCCTATTTTTTTGACCATGTCATGCCACCGGGTTGAAGGTTGCTGTCTCTATGCTGCCTGCACTCACAGCAGCCCCACTCGCGTAATGTCCCCATGCACCGCTTTAAGCCCAAGTTGATTGTATCCCGATTGCATCCCGCATGGAAAATGCAGGACGCGCCGCTTTTTTCTGCTTTTCAAAGTGCTCGTCCATGAAAACTCTGTTTCATATAAGGGTCATTCTACCGAATTGGTGCAAATTGACACTTCAAAACTTCTTGAAAAAAGTGTGTTTTTTCCTGCAAGCTTTGTAGTCATAAACATAGTAGAACATCTAAGGAACACTAATCTACTGATTGGACACTTTAGTTTCCTAGCGTGTTTTTATACAGTTTCGAAATGTTTTCTCTCTCCCAAAATGTGTCACTACCGAAACACAACAACATTTGATATAAAAATTAGGTTTTTAATAGCCTATTCTGATTTTCTTTACATTAACCTTCTAAATATATTTTTTAAATTTTTTTAAATACAGTTTCATTGTTATATCGATTAGAAATATAATTTTAACAAAACTATAAGAGTGGTTTATCAAATGAAATGCATTTTGAAAGCATTATTTCTCTGTAATTGCCATACATGCACTGATACAGATTTGAAATTCAAGGATTCATTAGTTTAAATTTTTATCTAACTAAATAAAATTATGTCATCTTTTCTGACAACAAAACCTATTTTATTTTTCTAGAACATTATTTGTTTCGGTCGTGACAGTAATGTTTCGGTAGTGACATCCATATTGGATTGTCCATATTTTGTTTAAAAAAAGTAAATAGTTAGTCAAAAATGATTGGCATTATGCAGTCAAAACATACAGCACAAAAAATATCTAAAGCAACACCACATAAAAGCACTTTGCACTGACATTACGCTGATGACGGATAGTTCAGACCTTAAAGGGATGCAAGATAGCCGATTTTTGCGAGTTTTATGTGTATCGTGTATATTTTATGTGTTTATGTGTATATTGGCCAATATGTGGCTGCTGTGTTCACCGACATTATCACTGGCATTATTTACAGACAAAGTGCTGGAAGCCACAAGCGATTGCAGGTCATGTGACTAAAAACAAACAACCTTTCCGTGACAACATTGAAATTTTTATATATATTGTAGTAATAAAGTGCTAGAAATCAATATCCTTTGCTGATAGTTCCTCATCATTGTGGAGAGTGCAGTTCATGGTTCCATAGAACCATCACCTTTTTTTACTATTTGTTAAATATAGTTTTTTTTTAAGTTCAATAAATGTTACTTTTTTAAATTGAGACATTTATAATGTAAACTGAGTGAGCAAAAGCAGTATCGGCTCCAAGTATCGGCTCAAGAAAATAGGCAGCCTGTATCGGCTAAGGCTAATGAAACAAAAATCGGTATCGGCATTGGCACAAAAAAATCCATATGGGTCAATCTCTAAAAAGAACTATACACACAGAACTGTCTTTTAACCATCTTCCTGTGTTTGTCCTGTCTTTTTCTCCATTCTTTTCTGACATTTCTTTGCTCCCTGTCAGATAATTCTTTGATACTTTTCAGCATCCCTTCTTCCCTGCGTTTTTGATTTCGTTCTCTTTGCTTTTTTAAGTATTCTTGGTCAGGGCTCCAGACTAACTTTTTTTACTAGGAGCAAAGTGGCCCCCAACTGAAAATTTTAGGGGCGCAACCAAAAAAATTAGGGGCACACACCGTAAATCAACATGCTAACCAAATAATCACATTTCTACAAAATTCCACTGTATTACTAATACATACTTTGATGATAGATGCAGAAAGTACAATGTGCTGTTTCAAATTCACTGTCACATCAGAAAAAAAGTCAAATTTACTAGTCGCACATGTGCGAATGGATGTAAAATTCAGTGGCACACTCTCAAATTTTGGTGGCAAAATACCACCAATTGGTGGCAGTCTGGAGCCCTGTTGGTACCTTTCTGGGTCCTCCCTCGATCTTTGTCTGTATTTTCTCAGTCTGTCCGCTCTACTTTCATCTTTCCGTCTATGCATATTGGCAATTCCTCTCTCTCTGTAGCTATCTCTACAAATTAACCAAAGATATTTACATTTACATTATTAGTGTGAGCCTGCCCTGTCTACACTTAACAATGACATGTCAATTTACTATGATACCAGATGTGCTATCTGTTATATAAATTATATGAAGCAATCAGTCAAAGTCACGCTAAATTAGCGCAGAAAGTTTTCCATGACACCAGAGGTAGAATCATATAGCCTTCATTTATCTCAATAATGAGTCAAGCTACTATGAATTAATTAAATTAATCTGGCCTAGTTTGTAGTCCTAGTCAAATCACATACAACATTACAGAAATATGACTGACAAATTATTTGTACTAAAAAAGAATATATGTGCACTTGAAAGTTTCTATTTATTTATTAAAATAAAGAAACAAGTGTCATTTTGTCACTACCGAAACAATCACGTCACAACCGAAAAGTCAACAAATGTTTCGGTTGTGACTGTTTCGGTAGTGACAATTTAAGCTAACTTTGATCCTACTGCTAAGAAGCTAATTAGTACGTAGTTAGCCAGCACAGTTCTCGACATTGAAACATGAGTAAAACCTTAATGACCAATAGAAAAAATTTTAAAAAATTAATTAATCATTAAAAATGTGTGATCGGTAGTGACATTGATAAATGTCACACACTGATTTCCAAACTTTTGATCACATTTACTTCAAAACCATGGGACTGATCTAATCACCATGCCACCACGAGGGAGTGAGGCACAGACAAAGTTTCTGATTCAAAATTGAGGGGAGTGGCTTAAAGCAGTACTATATTATTGACCGAACTATGCAATGTTTCGGTAGTGACGTGAAAATGCGGGACAGTGTTTTTTTACATAATTATTCATGATTTTTACTGAAAATATCCAATAAATATATTTTGGGTTTTAATTAACAAAAGTTTTCAAAATGATACTTCTTTAAAAAATTATAAAAAAATATTAAAAAATTATTTCATATTTTTTTTTCTATGGTGAAATTCAGACCTTGGGGTTTGGGACAACCACCTCTCAATTGAAACCACTATATAAATGATGATATTTTATATATAAAGCCTGCAGCTACCTCAAATATTACTTTGGGTTTTGATTGCTATTTGCTTATATTTTTTTATTATCAAAAATTTTCCTACGTTAATGCTTTTTAAATTAGTTTTTTGGTTCCGGGACAGCAATTTGCACGAATTCGGTAGAATGGCCCATAAATGTGATGTTTTCTCAAGTAAAACTACATTTTGAAAGTCCATTATATAGTTGTTATTTTTTGACACAAGGTAGGCCTACCTTACGTGATTTGGCAATTTATTTTTCCATCTGTTTCCCCTGCATACTTGATAAATCTTGCTTGTGTATTGTATATCAGGGGTTTCCAAACTTTTTCACCAAACAGGTAATCTCAAAACCCAGCATTATTTTGAAATAGAAATATAGGGGAAAACACAAATGCATTTGTTCCCTTTCAGTAGTTTTTAAATAAGTTTAATTGAATAATATTAAAATACTTTATGGTAGGGCTGCATGATTATGGCAAAAATCATAATTGTTTAGGCTACTGTATTTGCACTCAATTGAAAAATGATATATTTGAAAAATACAATATATTGTAAGGCTGTAGTTCACCATTGCAGATTTATGTAGGATTTAATGATATTATTTGAATATATTAAGTCATGAACTAAAGTGGGCCGGTCTAAGGCAGGAAACTCCAGGGCTAGAAATGAGTCCCACTCCGGCCCTACTGTCCGATATCGATTCTGAATCGCAAAGGCGATATTATGTGCCGCTCTTTCAGTAGAAAGTCCTTATCAATCTAAAATCACAGTTTGAGTCATTTAAACCAGTCGTAAAAAACAGTACTGTACTTCTTCTGCTGCACATACTGAGTTTTTGCACGAGAGTGCCCTCTGGCTTTTGGATTTAGTGGCATTTCATCTTTCATTTCAATTATAGCAAGAAGATTTGCATGATGTTTCGTTACACCCCTACTTTTTGAGCTACTGTAACCTTGTTATGCATTTGGCAGATGGTTTAATCCAAAGCAACTTGCAGTGCATTCAAGATATACATTTATATCATTATGTGTGTGTGCCCTAGGGTTCGAATGCATGACATTTGCGTTGTTAACACAATACTGCACCAATTGAGCTACAGGAAAAGGTTCCCTTGAGAGAGAGTTTCCATATTTGAGGAGGATTAACTGGACCTGGCTGAATAATGCATATATGTTTTGTATGATTCGCAAAATGTATGCCAAATCATTGTCAGAGTGAATCGACGTGCCCTAAAGGAACTTTGCTCCATGAATTTGAACAAATCGTCACCCCCAGAACATCCTCTCGCCTGCATCTGTGCTCGCCGTATAAAAAACCCTGAAAAAACGCAGATCGTCGAAAAGAAAGTTAATTGCCAGAATTCCCAGTGACCTCATGCGGATGCAACAGAGGCGCAATGCAGGAGTGGGTGGGATCTACCGAGGGGGATGAGATCATTGGCTGTGGGCAGGAGGATCACGGCGAGGTTACGGCATTTCGCTGTGATTGGCTGACGCAGCTGAATCCGGATGTATGAGTAGTTTGGGTGCGAAGCTTTGGGGGCGCTGAACTGAAAAATGCCTGCGTATGAGTGTGTGGGCAGCTCTGGGCCAAAGAGCTCGGTGAGAAAGCTTTTGATGTTTCCCTCTGAGCATTTCACCCTTCTTCATTAAGGGCAAAGATAGAAGAGTTTATAATTATATGCTTGGTATGAAAATAAAGCACATATTTTTATCTGTGAAAAATAGCACCTCGTATTCACAGCAGTTTGGTCTCACCAGCTTCTACCTGCGAACACAAATGTCAAACGTTCTGAGCGCCGAAAAGGATTCCTTCTGCTGCCCTTTACATCTTTAACATCATTTACTCGCCCTCATGAACTTCATCCATTTGTGAAAACCTAAATGTGCTTCAGCAGGATGTTCAGGTAGTGGACAGTGTCTTATGAAAGCCTTAAAAATAAAACAAAAACATATAAATAGTACAAGACCTAGGAATAGTATTAACGGCATCTGACTATGATCATTTTGTATGCTCATGAGTAGTGATGGGGACGAGAACGCCTATGCCGAGTCGGAGTCAAGACCGAGTCTTTGAAGGGTCAAGACCGTGTCGAGACCGAGTCTGTTGGTTTTCAAATACAGTCGAGTCCAAGTCAAGACCGAATCTTTGAGGAAGCAAGTCTGAATCAAGCCCGAGTCCTTTAGGAGTTGAGACCGAGTCGAGACCAATACCATAAAAACATGTCAGTTTTCATATTCATGATTATTTTCACCCCAGTTAATAATCAACAGTTAGGTCTACAGACTAAGCTAGATTGGGAATTGTTTAGAGGAGCAGTCTTAACGTCTTAACCCTTGTGTGGTGTTCGTATTTTTGTTACTTAGACGATGTTTGTGGGTCTGGTGGACCCAGAGCATTATTAGTATCTTAAACCAATGCATTCATACAAATTTATGTAATATTGTTTACAGATGTTAACTTTAGCCTTATTGCAAGTAATATAGACAGAATTTATGGTTAATATTGGTCATTTACCACTGGTAGAGGACTATTTATAAACTAAAGTGCCATTCGTTTTTGTGGTAATATGAAATAAAAGAAGGAAATTCTATTCTGATCCAGATATTGGGGGAAAAATCATATTTATCTTAAATAAGTATAAATGAAACAAAGTTTTTCATCACTGTTGATGTTTAATTATTTGAACTTTTTGAAATTGTACACATTTGTGTCAGTCTACACAGCACAGGCCCCAAACTGAACAGATGCCGTATCATAAGACATCATCCACACTAAACACATAACCTGTTCATGCCAGCCAACACAACACATAAGAAGCAAATTTTTAATGTGTAGCTGTGTTGTGTATGCATTTCTTGCATTTTATACACATATACTGTGTCCATCTGGTCCACACACATTGAAGTACAATGTGTTGCTATTGGCCACAACTTAGAATGATGAAAATACATGGATAATATTTTACTTTCTCTATTATTCTCTCTCTCTCTCTCTCTCTCTCTCTCTCTCTCTCTCTCTCTCTCTCTCTCTCTCTCTCTCTCTCTCTCTCTCTCTCTCTCTCTCTCTCTCTCTCTCTCTCTCACACACACATCTTTGTGGGACATTTGGTCCCCACAACGTGATAAATAGCAGATACACACACCATAGGTTTTGTGGTAAACCCATGGGTTTACAAATGGTAATCAATATACCAAATAACCATGATTACTACTCTTTTACTAAAATAAAACTATGGATTTTTTATAATGGTAAAATGTAGAATGGTTCCTGTTAGACAGAAGGTAAAGTGTTTGGGACAGTAGGTACAGACAAATGTTCATGCACGGCATATAACATGTTGTATCCTTGCGGCGTTACAGCAAAAGCAGAAGGAGAAAACTCTGACATGCATCCATCACATATGTACAGACATGTATACAAACACACTCATGCACTCACAGGAGTCCCAGATAGGAGAAAAACAGAGTGAAGTTACATAGCACATTCAATTTTTACACTTTTATTAACCCCGGGTCCAGTGGACCCGAACACCACATATGTAATATAAATGTGTAGGGGGGGGTGTACAGTGTACATTGATTATAAAGTTGTTTATTTTTATGTTCTTCATAGAAAATGAGCCAAGGCCAATGAATCTGAGGTTGAAACAACAATTAATTGCATAATTTTTCTTTCAGTAAACATTCAAAACGGGTCCCACAGACCCGAACACCACACAAGGGTTAATATGGAGTATGCTTTTACTATCATTCAAAAAATCCCCACCGCATGCATCATCTTCTGCCTATTTTCTAGAGATAAATAAACTGCTCTGATGGCAAAATCTTTGCATTGCATCATGGGATGTCATTTTCAAATTATGCCCGTCAACATTTCATTGTATTATTATTGTTATGTGCTGCGTGTTTTTTCTATGAACATAAAAAAATAAGTTTGGTCTCGAGTCCTCCTCCCACTGTGGTCCGAGACCGATTCAAGACCAAGTCTTTGAAGGAACAAGACTGAGACGAGTCCGAGAAAGACGAAACCGGTCTCGAGACTGGTCTCGAGTACTACATCACTACTCATGAGACACAAGCATACAGTAATTTGTGATCTATGTGAACCTTAACAGACCACCTTAACCTAAAAACCATAAATTAGACCTGTTTCAACAGCATACTGAGGCCTTCTGGGTAATTTGTGCTCTTTAGGGTTGAAGAATCCGTATGCTGAAAGTTTCAGTGCTGGTGAAGAGTTTTCACAGTCTTCCAGATGACCCTGGTTCAGCTGAGTGTCATAATCAGTCTGGATAATTTCCCCATGCAGAAGTGTCAGATCAGACATCGCTTCAGCAAACACACTGAGACCGAACACCTGCAACTGTACTGCAACTTAGCATACAGTCAATTAATGTTGACATACACACACACGAAGAAGGAGGGAAACAGGAATAATATAGACTGATGTGCAATTTTTTGTTGGATATTAACAGGTAAGGATGCATTAAACCTTAAAGCAACATTCCACTTTTTTTTTAAATATGTTCTGCCCGAAAGCAGTCCCCTTGGTAATGTTCAATAGCTGGGGATTATTTTCAGGCGCTGTTTAATATCATTAAGTCCTTGATTATTACGCCAGAAAAAGAGTATAGTTCCTAGCCATATCGGCCTAGAAAATCACAACTTTTAAATTTCCGTCTGTCTTAGTACACGATGTAACTACAGAAGAGTCAAGTTTTAAATGGGAACAATACTCTTTGGTTATTTTTTTAATGGATTATGCTAAGCTATGGTTAAAGTGCTAGGTCCAGACCAGGGGATCGACTGAAATGACAAATTAGCCAACTTGTAAAATAGTTAAGAATTCTCGAGAGATCAGTCTGGAGAAGCATAATGCTGATTTTATTGATGAAAAAGTTTGCAAGATATATACAAAATGGTTGTGCATAATATATTACACACAAGAAGCAAACTCAATTTTAACACAAATACCTTTCCTACTCTAGTGAGCTGCCTACTTAGTGTTTTTTAAATCATGTATGGCAATCCCAGGATGCATTGCAACTGAAAATGGTACTTTAATGATACCTTTACAGTAATGTGATCAACTGCAAGTTTCTTCCACGGTTCCAGTAAGAAATGCCGCCTTGTGAAAAGCGATTTATATCAGTCACTTATGAGTGAACCCGGACCGAATCCGCAAATCACATTTTCTGAAGATTGTGAGAGAAAATCTGTGAAATGCATTTAAACTCAGTAAAATGTGTTAAACAGAGCACAGAGTACTAAACTCTTACTGGAAGCTGAAAGCGTTATTAAATTAGCCACAATATTTTACACATATAAGAGATGTGTAGACTTTTATGAATGACAGATTGTTCAATTCAAAAGCTCTGCAGGTGCAAAATTTGGATTCCTAATCCGTCCGTCAGTCTGTCCTTCAGTCTGTCCGTCCATCTATCATTCATCCATCCATCCATCCATCCATCCATCCATTGATTGTGTCTGTCTGTTTGTCTATCTATCTATCGTTCATCCATCCTTCTATCATCCATCCATAATTTATCCATCCGTTTGATTCTGTCTATCTGTCTGTCTGTCTGTCTGTCTGTCTGTCTGTCTGTCCATCCGTCCATCATTTATCCGTCCATTCATTGATTCTGTCTGTCTGTCTGTCTGTCTATCTATCTTTCTATCATCCGTCCATCTATCATCCATCCATCCATCCATCAATCCATAATTCATCCGTCCATCCATTTGATTGTCTGTCTGTCTGTCTGTCTGTATGTCTGTCTATCTATATATCTATCTATCTAGTCTACCATCCATCCATCCATCCATCATTTATCCGTCCATCCGTTTGATTGTGTCTGTCTGTCTGTCTGTCTGTCTGTCTGTCTGTCTGTCTGTCAATCTATCTATCTATCTATCTATCTTCCATCCGTCTATCATCCATCCATCCATAATTTATCATCCATCCGTTTGATTGTGTCTGTCTGTCCAACACATCCTCATCCCATGGCGTCAATATTTGACGCCACTTGACCATGCGTCAATATGTTACGCGGAGGGTATACCCTTCGCGTCATTTTTTGACGAACTGGGGACTTCAATACTATTAGGTACGCGAAATTAAACAGTTGTCGCCTGACATTGGGGTTAGGGATAGGTTTGGGTAGGGATGTCATTATGTAAATCTAACCCTAAACCGACGCGAAAATGGTAAGAAAATGGTACGAAAATAGGAAAGAGAATGCAACGGACTCAATAGTATTGAAGTCCCCAGTTCGTCAAAAAATGACGCGAAGGGTATACCCTCCGCGTAACATATTGACGCATGGTCAAGTGGCGTCAAATATTGACGCCATGGGGTGAGGATGGGCTGGTCTGTCTGTCTGTCTGTCTGTCTGTCTATCTATCTATCTATCTATCTATCTATCTATCTATCTATCTATCTATCTATCTATCTATCTTTCATCCGTCTATCATCTATCCATCCATAATTTATCCGTCCATTTGTTTGATTGTGTCTGTCTGTCTGTCTGTCTGTCTGTCTGCCTGCCTGCCTGTCTGTCTGTCTATCTATCTATCTATCTATCTATCTATCTATCTATCTATCTATCTAACCATCTATCTTACATCCGTCTATCATCCTTCCATCCATCATTTATCATCCATCCGTTTGATTGTGTCTGTCTGTATGTCTGTCTGTCTATCAATCTATCTTTCATCCGTCTATCATCCATCCATCCATCATTTATCCGTCCATCCTTTGATTGTGTCTGTCTGTTGTTTTGTCATTAATCTGTCTGTCCATCTGTCTGTCTGTCTGTCTGTCTGTCTGTCTGTCTGTCTGTCTGTCTGTCTGTCTGTCTATCTATCTATCTATCTATCTATCTATCTATGTATCTATCTATTTATCTATTATCCATCAATTCATAATTTTCCCGTCCATCCATCCATCGATTCTGATTGTTGGTCTGTCATTAATCTATCTGTCTGTCTGTCTATATGTCTGTCTCTGTCTGTCTGTCTGTCTGTCCATCCATCCGTCTGTCTATCATCCATCCATCCATTGATTGTGTCTGTCTGTCTGCCGTCTGTCTATCAGTATAATTTATAAAAGTACACCTTTGTACCTTTTAAAAGTTCCTATTAGTCCATCAGATGTACATATTGACATCAAATCTATACATAAATGGACATCAATGGTATTAGGATGTTCAAAGGATACTACACCAAGGTCAGCTTGGGACCATTTTTTTTCTGACAGTACATCCATTCATCCATCCCTCGACCTACCCATCTCTTTACATTCCCTTAATTTTGTTGAGTAATACCTAAAATTGCATTAAACTATGTGTAGCGTTCAGAGAGTTTTATAGCAGCTTTCTCAGAGCAGTTAATGTTATGTTAAGCTGCTCTTTTAGCGTCTTCATTATGGCCAGGCTGTTGTCATGACATTTGAAGTATTATCTCAATATTCGTCTTTTGGATTTCACAGAGCCGAACCCCTAGACAGCATGAAGCAAAACTCCAAATGCATAAAAAACCAAGACATACATTTGGCCATTGGGTCTGAAAAGCCTGAAGGTTTCCTGCCTACATCACATTAGCAGCCAATCTGCTTTGCAATCTGTGCTTGGACTTCAAGCACTGCTGAATTGTGTATCGTAATCAAGTCTCATCTGAAAAGCACAACTAACATATGAACTTAAGACTTGTAATTGTCATTTTTACTGTACGCCTCCACAGCTGTTGAAACAACTCTAGCGGAGCGAGAGGTTTAAAAATTTTAGTAGTCTTTATGTCTCCCCAGAAAAAGCCTACGTACGGTCAAAATTGTACAATAAAAACCACTACAAACCTCAGGTCTTCCAGATGTTATATTTAATTCACAATTCTATGAATGATTTCTGCAATAAATCCTTAAAGATGTTTTGTCAATGTATTTGTTTAATATCAGACAGATGTCCTTTACAATTGCATCACATCTCGCTATCGCCAAGTGGACATATTCTCTGGCTTTGGTGGATCCCAAACCACCGTGGGTGTTTTATAAAACCAACTAGTTATTTAGTGATTCAAACTACCCACCGACAGTCCATCACAAGGAATAAAACAGTTTTTGCATAATAAAGTTATTGATCTCTTACTGTGAATATGAGCAAGCAGTGAGTAGGAGATCACATCTCTATGGAAACCTAACCACCATGCTCAGAAGCGCTCCTCTGAACGTCCTTTGGGCCTCCAAAAAGGTCTAGAAGGCAAGATTAGTGACTCTTGTTCTTCTTTTTTGGGAAGAGCTCTGATCTATATGCAGGAGAAACAGGAGGTGATGTTTGGAGAAGAGCAGGGGGGAGATATTACACAGATTATGAGTTTATTTTTGTCTCTACTGCTTCTCTCACAGTTTCTCTGTTGTTGCCAAGTTTGCCAAGGACATGCGGTTCACGTTCATAAATCCCAGCCTTTGTCAGAAACAGAACAGCGTGATGCGCCTGAATGATGTCATTTTACTTCCTTCTTCATAGATAACATGAATTTGTTTTTGCAGACATGGTTTGCTGCTCTTGGGAACCATAAATAGGTGAACACCTCTTAAGTCGGCCATTATTAAAACTTTGTTAAATGGCTGCCAGAGACAAGGGGAAGAGATGGAGACATAAAGTCGCACATACCTTTACCTTAAATGCCCAAATGCACTGCTTGTATCAAATCCTACTGATATCTGCAGATAAATGTATTTGCATATTATCCTTATGTCCTGATTTTGTCTTGCATATTTTTGTTTAACTCATTCCACGCCAGCCATTTTTTTGTTGAAAAGTTGCCCGCCAGCATTTTTTGTGATTTTCAAAAAAGTAAAAAAAAAGCCTTCCAGGAAAATTTCTTCTAAAAATATTTAAACATACATAAATGAAAGAACAGACCCTCAGTTTTTAAACAAACAAACAAACAAACAAACAAAAAACTGGGGAAAAACGTTTCAATCTATTAACCTTTTTTCTCTGATTGTATATATGGGTATTTTTCTTAAAAAAAAGCAAAAAGCTGAAATGATTAAATTTTTTGAAAGATTTTGGTTAGAGATCTACCGAGCCCCTAAGGTGACATTGGAGTAAAAAAAAAAAAGTTTCGTTTCATGTGCTCACGTGAAACTTTCATGTGCAGATTATTTTTTTAAAGTTTAGTTTCGCGTGCTCACGTGAAGTATCGCATGCATATATGACTATCGTGTTTAGTTTTGCATGCTCACGTGAAACTTTCATGTGCTCACTCGAAACCTTCATGTGCAGATTTTTTTTAAAGTTTAGTTTCGCGTGCTCACATGAAACTATCGCGTGCACACGTGAGTATCGTGTTTATTTCCGCGTGCTCACGTGAAACTTTCGCTTTCATGTGCGCACGCGTTAGTTTCACATGTGCACACAAAACTAAACTCGATAGTTTCACATGAGCACGCGATCGTTTTAAGGTGAGCACGCGATAGTTTCACGTGTGCACGCAAAACTAAATTTTTACTCCATGTCCCTTTAGGGGCTCCATAGAGATCAGATCTTGAACGATTATGAAAACATATACAGAGTTTAAAATTAGTAAAATAACATTTTGGCTTCAGTTTTTTTCATAAATTGGGTAAGTTCTCTGATAACATAATGGCCGATAACTCGTCAATTGCAGCGAAAGAGAAAAGGTCCAAAACTTAATGGATATCTTTAAAGCAGATTTCAGAATGACAAGTGAGCCAAACATTTATTGTATATTAGTATATATATATATATATATATATATATATATATATATATATATATATATATATATATATATATAACATAAAGTGAATGCAGTGGTTATAAAAAGGTTATCCTTAATAATTTCACTGTAGGAAGCACGGGAGATCACAAATGTACGCAAGTAATGAATGTTTTTGAAAAGTCACTTTTTATGCTTTGACTCATAAGTCCATTAGATGTCTGCATTAAATAAAGTTTGCATTGGGAGTCACCAAAGCTGATCACAGACGATATTTGGATGTCAAATCCACCAACTGCTTTGTCTTAAATCTCATTTTCTTCTGTCAGTCGTCTGTCATATTCACTGATAGAAATGAAGATTGATCAAATGATTCAACTGCCTCTCATTTTATTCCATCCATTGCAGAAACCCTGCAGAAAAACAAACAGAACTGAAAAGATAAAGAAATTAAGAGCTCAGATGCAAAACCCACTAAGTGTGTCTGATGTGTTTTCTTGTAAAAGAGCATTTTTTTCAGACTCATAATGGATTTTTCCAACAAACCGATACTCTTAATGACCTTAGGCTGGGATTAAGCAGTTTTAAAGGCAAAGTATTTGATGAATGTATAATATGTGCCAAGAGCATCTCATTTTTGACCGAGGCGGCATTTAGTGGCTTTTGCATCAGAGCTCTTTAATTGTAATATACTGAATCTGCATGCAATCTAACTGTTGTGTATGCAGTTTTAGTAAAAAAATATTCACATGGAATGAACACAGACTGTTGTGCTTCTGCCAAAGCCACAAGTCCTAATCTAGGACATTTTAAACTAAGACTGACACCAAATGCACATAAAATCCAGACAAAATTTAACCAAATGTCCTTTTTGTCATGTAAGTCTATACTGTACACATTCATTTAACTGGACTAAGACTAAGCCTCCAGTTTTAATCATATCAGGAGGCAAACAAATTTCTGGGAACCAGTGTCGTTTTTTTTTTTCAGGGCGTATAATGCGAAGCTCATCACAATATGTGTTCAGCCCATCATGTGTGTGGCTCGTCATGTGACCAGTGCATCACGCGTCATGTCAAAATACATCCCTACTGCAGAGGCGTCGAAGGGGTTTAGGATAAAAGAGAAGCTCACCTTTGCATGATGCAGATAGGTTCACATGACGCAACAGACACATATTTTGACATGACACACATGACAGGATTGAAAATGTTATTTCTTTCCCCAGAATAATGTATATTCACCCTTCCTCAACAATAAAATCCACCACGACTGACCTTATGGTCTTCCGGATGTTAAATCTAATCCACAACTCTATGAATGATTTCTGTAATAAATCATTATAGATGTTTTACCAATTTATTTGTTTAATATCAGACAGATCTTCTTTTCAATTGCATTATGTCTCGCTATGGCCAAGTGGACATATTATCTGGCTTTGGTGGATTCCAAACCAGCATGGGTGTTTCATAAGACCAACTAGTTGATTAGTGATTCCACCGACAGTTTTGCACATCCACATCAGAAGAAATAAAACAGTTTTTGTATAAAAAGTTAGTGATCTTTTACTGTGAATATGAGCAAGCAGTGAGTAGGAGATCACATCTCTATGGAAACCTAACCACCATTTAACTGGACAATCCTCCATCCCAGAGTTTCAATCCTATCAGGAAGCAAACAAGTCTCTGGGAGCCAGTGGTGGCTGTGCGAAGCAAAGTGATGCAAAGCTTCTCACAACATGAATTTATCCCATCATATGTGTGGCCCGTTATGTCAGATGTGATCATCTGCATCACACGTCATGTCAAATACATGCCTGCTGCAGAAATTATATTAAACTAGGGTGACCATACGTGCCATTCTTCCCGGACGCATCCCATCCAGGATTTCGGTGCGTCTTCCGGAAGTCGTATTTGTTGACCGCATACGCCATTCAGTTAAAAACATAAGATATACAATCGTAGTTTCATTCTTATCTTAAAATGTAACGGTTGCTTTTCTGTAATAATAATAATAATCCTCTATGACGTATGCGGTCAACAAATACGACTTCCGGAAGACGAACACAAAATCCTGGACGGGATGCGTCCGGGAAGAATGGCACGTATGGTCACCCTAATTAAACCCATGATGTACTCACCTCCAAGCTGTCCGAGATGCATATGTCCATAATTTTTCAGACAAACACATTTTTGGATATTTTAGAAAATGTTTTAGATCTTTCAGTTAATTAAATGTGAAGTTACGGGGTCCACGTCATTCAAGTCCAAAAAATTTGCATCCATCCTTCACAAAATAAATCCAAACGGCTCCACGATGATAAACAAAGGTCTTCTGAGGGTAATCCATGCCATTTTGTTGTAGAAATATCCAAATTAAAAACTTTATAAACTAAAATAACTAGCTTCCGGTAACACAGCCATCTTAGACTCCTCTGTATTCAGGAGAGAGTATTAGCGTAGTGTACGCACTTTTCTTAGTGACGTATGACAAATTCGGAGGGCGGGGACACAGAGCAGCAGCAGAGAACCCTCCATAAACTGTATACGCTCTAATCTTGAATGTGGACGCGACCAAGATGGCGCCGTTACCAAAAGCTAGTTATTTTAATTTATAAAGTTTTAAATGTAGATTTTCTAAAACAACACCGCATGGATTACCATCAGAAAGCCTTTGTTTATCATCGTCTAGCCATTTGGATTTATTTTGTCAAGGATGGATACACATTTTTTGGAAAATGTGTTCGTCTGAAAAATGATGGACATATGCACCTCGGACAGCGTGGGGGTGAGTAAATCATCTCTTTAATCTCATATTGTAATCAGAGTTTAGTGTTAAGGTGTGTCTTGCAAAATCATAATACTTTCGAGCAGGCAGGTATTTTGACATGACGCGTGATGCACATAGGTTCACATTACGCAACAAGCACATATTTTGAATTCACGGCCCTCTGAAGAAAAGTCACCATACACCACTGATGAGAACTATTTTTCCTCCATTTCCTCTCCTCCACAATGATGTCATAATTCTGTTGTGGGAGTTTGAGGAATAGTTCACAGAAAATTGTTGTCTTCACATTTTAAACATGTTTTTCTGTGAAACACAAAAGACATGTTTCGAAGAAATCATTATGGCCTCTTGCCACACAAAAATAGTGCATTGTGACTCTTTATTCTTTTTTTGTAGCTTGACAACTACATAACTATTAAAACTTTCAAGATTTTTCGTTTGGCCACATAAAAACATGGCAGTGAGTAAAAAATATTAAACACAAAAGATGATTATTTTCAGGACAGAAAGTTGGATTCCAAATTAATGTCAGACAACAAATCAATACCATTCTTCAATGCAATTTTTAATATCTGACTAGCGAAGAAACTGCAGAATTAAATGTCAATAAATGTAGGGAGGGAGGGGGTGAGAAAATCCAAATACCTTTATTTAGATTTATTGATGACAAAAGAGCAGATTTTATTATTTAGCTTTGGATTTTACACAGCAGAAAATGGCAGAATATTATCAGGTTTAGTGAGGTAAAGTTTGGAAAGCTAAGTGGCTTGGTAAGTTAACTACACCTTAAGAGGACAAACAGCATTTAAATATTCATTAATTATCAGATTTTAAAAAAGTAATATTGCTTAGGCTCAAAAGCGGAAGTCTCTAATGTTGACACTCCACAAATCACACATATTATCACAGTCACCTACCACCACACAGCCAGATGCACAGCCAAACTGGTTCCCATTAATGTCTGTTCAAGAGTCCACCGTCTGCTTGGGCAAATCTTCACTCAGTAAAGCATAAACTGGAAGCTGGTTCTGCTCTGCAAACCCCCCTAAAAAAAAAATCATCCGTGGAGCTCCAGCAGAGATGAGTAGAGGCGGATTTATGGCCCACATCCCCATCTCACCATGTCCATGGCTTTCTGTCCCAGTCTGTGACCGCCTAACCCCGGGCTCTGTTCTGCTTTCTGCCCCTCACACCCCTGGGTGCGTTTAATTAGGAGTTTGGGAACATGAAGAGGAAGACCCCCATCGTTCCAAAACCCAGGCTGTTCATGGTCTGTAAATGTCTGTAGTAAACAGAGAGGGAAAGATGAGTGCAGGGAAAGCGGCAGCACTTTCATTTTGAGCGTTTAAGAACCTACTACAAGCTCAGTCTTAGCATGTACTGTATTTTTATTCAACTTTATGGCCGATATGTGCTGTATTTAAGTCTCATCTATTGTGTAAGTGTGGCACAGTGCAAACTCTGTATTGTAACTTTATAACTTTTCTTATACAACATCACATATCATTAAACATTATATAGGCATCCTATCAGATTTTAGGACTGGAAGTAACTGATGTATAAAGTGGTTTATATAATCACAAAGGTGTCATTTGCACAATCATAATTCATCATTTACCACAAACCGTGTATAAATGTCTACAAGAAATATTAATGGCTTTTGATGGTAAATTCCCAGACCTCCAATGGTTAAAAAACCATAGAAACCACAGCAAGAGACTTAAATAAAAAGTAAAAAAACAAACATGTATAACAGGTCATATCTTCAAAGCCCTTGAAGTCGTGTTGTTGAGTTGATTGCAAAAGTGATTTGATCTCTTGCTAATGAATTTCATACATTTTTCACAGGCCATTAAAGCAAAAGTGTCAATGCACATGTTTAACGTTGCCGTGGATACAAAGTGGATGTTGGAAATCATGGAAATCATTTCTAAACTTAACATCTTTGATTTTTGCATGTGTTTCTGTTTACCCTATTCTCAGAACAGCTTTAAATGTTGTACTTTTAGAAACTACCCTGAAGTATTGCCAATTATCATTATTAATTATTATAATTCATTCACTAAAGCAGCAGACTTGCGAAATTGCTAATCTAAATACACAGTTATGATCAAAAACAAATTTGCTGACTTGACACAGATTTGCATGAAATTTTAGCAAATATAATTTAATTTCATTACACTTTTGCTATGTACACTCCAAACGCGTAGCAGCGCGTTGCTTACTCTAGATTACTCGCGGGAGTGTCATGCAAATTTTTGGCTTGAGTTGAATATTTTCCGAAGGTGCGTTTGAGGTGACTAGCACGTGTTTTTGTGGCAATTGCGCCACCCAATTCGCGTCATGCGGATTGCCTGGCGTGATGACGCTTTTAATCGTGTCTTTGCATTGACTTTGTATATAATCTACTTGCGCAAATCATTGAACTTGCGTTTGGTGTGAAACCACAGTAAGGGGACACCAAAGCATTTTAACGCTGTTGAAACATCAGGCGGACGCAGTGGTGTGGCGTGTTTACGCATTATGCAATTGCGTGGGTCCCCGCGGTCCTGGGGGCCCCCTACTGGCCACAAGCGGTTAACTTATTTAATGATTTCTTATTAAATTATTGCGACCCAGACAAAATAAACAAATCAAACAGACAATGGACAAAAATAAGAGTCTTGCTTAAAAGTGGTTGGTTTCCAAACTGGGGGCGCAGAGTTCTTAAAATATTGAATAATTTCGAAAGTATCTTGCTTTTATTTAGACCCACATTTAAGCCTCATATAAAGAATGCACGAGCGTGAGATGTGCGAGTATGAGCGCAGAATAATATTCGCGCATGGAAAAGCATCGTCGTGAGTGTGCATATATATAAAGAGTTTAGTTGCAAAACGAGATAACTCCGTTTTTTTTAATTTTTCAGAAATCTCGTTTTTTGGTTTTGCATTCCAATTAATATTAATTCAACTGCCGTTGGTTTGTTTTGATTTAAACCTTCATAACTTAAAAAATACAGCTAAGTAGCACCAAAAAACAAAATAATAACATGAAAACATAGTAATAAACGTGTTTTGACAAAAATTTTAAAAACTGAGTTATCTCGTTTTGCAACGAAACTCTTTATATGATACTTTAGCGAAAAGCGTGAAAGCGTACCTCTTCTCAGTGCACACAAATGTAGTCACACATTCAAGTCCTGGGATGAGCGCTCTCTCGACTCTCTCTATGCTCTCGCAACTGCACAACATTCACCCCATTGTCAAGCTGACTTCTGAGACTTTGGGCTTCACACCTGTGATTGGTGGTTTGGTTTTGTTCTTTTGATCCACACTCGTCATGAAATACAGGTAGAAACATGATGGGCTATGAAGACATCACGCAAAGGTTTAAATCACGCAAAAAAATACATAAACCATATTCTGTATCTCATCAATGTCATCAAATACTATCTTTAGTGTATGTTTAGTCTATGCTTGTTGTATCTCACAGTAAGTTTGTTCCTGCAATATGAAAATGAGAGCTTATCTCTGTACTAAATCGCAGTGCTGTGGTTGGATAGTGCAGATTAAGGGGCGGTATTATCCCTTTCTGACATCACAAGGGGAGCCAAATTTCAATTACCTATTTTTTCACATGCTTGCAGAGAACTTAGTTATTGGGTTGATCTTATTCATATTTTCTAGGTTGATAGAAGAACTGGGGACCCAATTATAGCACTTAAACATGAAAAAAGTCAGATTTTCATGATATGTCCCCTTTAATGATGTAGCATAAAATGCAAACTTATTACATATGTTTTATATTTATGACTTATTCTTTGAAATGACATGCACTGTACACCTAATGTACTGTAAGGTTATTTTTGTAAAAAAGGTTTTTCGCTATGTATTATACATGTTTTCTCATACAACCTAAATTCAGTGGATAACAGACACTGAAATAAAACCAGGCAAGTTTTACCTCTCGCCCTATTGTTTATGTCTACACGTCTACAAAAGTTGTCACTGGGGCGGTACATTTTACTATCTAAAAGGTACATATATGTACCAAAATGGTAAAAATTGGTACCTTTTTAAAAGACAACTTTTGTACGTTTTACTGAGAGTGTAGATGAGGGCATACCGTAGATCAAAAGTGACCTATATTACCCTCGCTCTCCCCTGTGTGTCAGAACATTGCATCTGTCAATCGGACCTTTATGTCCCGATGTCCTTTCACCTGTTCTCTCCTTCTTATTTTCTTCACAAGTGCTGCCAAGTTCTTGTTGGCCACAGGGAGTATGTAAACTAAGTGATGTAATGTTGGCCCGTGTACACAGTGATGAAGAGCCTGCGACATGATGAAAACTAATGGCAGATTGGCAGGGTCAGCCCCGGGCTCTGGATTTCTACCAGTGACACAAACTGTTGTTGTGTTACATTGACACTGAGCAAAACAAAACTAATAAGACTTGAGTCACAGCATCGCTTTCTCTGTGTCGTTTGTGGATTTTCTTGTGTCATAGTTTACATCATGACAAATTGGGATTGTTGAAACTGGTGATCGTGACTGGAGTAAACAACGGGGTGAGGGTGTGAAATTGTATCTTTTAAAGCTGCAATTCCTAAGTCAAATGTTGAAATCACATAAAGACAAACAGATAATAAATAGAAAATTCTAACTAGCAGCTCAAATTATAAATCAATAAGTTGTTTATACATCCATAAACTCATTTAAATAATGGTTCCAGGAAGGTTGCTTGTTGCTGTATGGTTCCATAAGAAAACTTTAACATCCACAAAACCTTTCTGTTACACAAAGTTTATTTTTTGTAAAAGAAAGGCTATTCAGACTATAACCAAAAGTAAGAAAATGTTTTTCTAGAACATTTTAAGAACCTTTTTTTTTTTTTTTTAAACAACTTTGACTATGGTTATGTGAGATTCTGTTGCATCACTGTGCAAAAAAAATTATTAGCATCTTTATTTTTTTAAAGTGTACTGTTGTGAATCTGGGTAAAATAAGAACATTTTTATGCACTTTTTTAGAAAAAAGATTCTTGGTATGATGTAAATTTTGGTTTCAGAAGAAAGTAAATCAAAATGTTAGATTTCAACCTTTGGTAAGGTCTCTCGTCTGTTTACTAGGATGTTGTTAAATGGCTGCCAGTGTCGGTGGTTGCTTCCTTATATTATAAAAATAATACGCTGGATTTACTTTAAAAAATAGTGCATTATTTCTGCATCCACTTTTAAGTATGTTTTACTCAAAATTTTAAGCAATTGCATAAATTGCTTAAAATTCCATGTAATACTTATTTAAAAAATGGACACAAAAATTCTTCAAAAGAGCTACACTCTCAAATCTATGTGCTTTTTTGGTTTCTACTCCAATATGAGTCAATATAATTTTGTTGACTGTTCATTTATATCTGTAGCACAGACAGAGCAGAACGAGTTGTATGCTGACATTTAATATTTTAGGGTTAGAGACCTACAGTAAGTTTGAGCAAAAGTCACAGTGCTGCTTGACTTCACAAACATCACTAATGAAACTTTCCTGAGAATTTTATTAAGAGCAAAAACAGTTTCCTCGGGGCAAGGAAAACCAATCACCATTAAATAATATACTTTATGAACAGAGCAATAAGCTAGCAAAACATACCATGATGTAATCCTGCTGTAGGAGTGATTTCACACTGGCTGCCTTAATAAGCACAACAACACCGAACGTTTGTTGTAAAACTGAATGTTTCCTGAATCAGATGTGAAAATCTTGCTGTAATTGAACATTAACAATGCATGGCATATAAAGGAAATTCTGCATAGTACAGTCAGTGCATAACCTCACGTCTGTCCGTACGGGGGTTTGTTTACACGTGTCTATGTGAGTTTATGTTGTTTCACCTGTCATTATATCTCCCAGCTCAACAGAGCCACTGACAGCAAACTCTCCAGGCTTGTGTGAGTCACGCTTGCAGATATCCAGTGTGTACTGAAAGAAATAAAAGAGTAAAAGATTGAAAGTAAGTGAGAAAGAGGAATTACAGGAGGAGCAAACCATCACAAATCATGTTTGATATGTAAGAGAGGACCAATGTCGGGGAAAGTTACTTTTAAAAGTAATGCATTATGATATTAGGTTACTCCCAAAAAAAAGTAACTAATTGTGTTACTTAGTTACTTTTCATGGGAAGTAATACTTACTTTACTTTTAAGTTACTTTTACGTTACTTTTTCTAACTTGGATGAGGCTTGATTTCTTTCAGGCCTTGCAGGTGTTTTTTATGACTGAAAAGTTTTGCATTCGGAAATTGCATATTTCCATCTCAAAAATGTCAAGCTTTATCCAGCCATCTCCGTTTCTGACTCAAATTGTTCCCGCTCAGGCGTGCACGCATAAGAGTGCATAATTCTACGTGACTACGTTCAGTTTAATTCAGTAATTTTGTAATCAAATTAATTCAACTAAAAAGTAACTTGCATTACTTTTTTTTAAAGTATCTCAAATATTAATGTGTACATTTATAAAGTAATGCGTAACTTTACTCGTTACTTCAGAAAAGTAATATTATTGCGTAATGCACGTTACTTGTAA
This sequence comes from Misgurnus mizolepis, assembly GCA_025389145.1. NCBI lineage: Eukaryota > Metazoa > Chordata > Actinopteri > Cypriniformes > Cobitidae > Misgurnus > Misgurnus mizolepis. The sequence continues at coordinate 26,731,920 of JAIFKI010000025.1, read as the reverse complement.
TGTGTTACCCCCAATACTGGAGAGGTAAAAAAAATGTTTGTTACATAAAGCAAACATCTCCTCACTATCTGCTAGCTGCCTGTTCCCTGAACACACTGTAAAAAAAAACGCTAGATAGCCTAGGCCAGTGGTTCCCAAACTTTTTCAGCGTGTGGCCCCCCTTGTGTACGGTGCATTCCTTTGCGGCCCCCCAAAGAAAATTTGTGACAAAAAACTGTTCTAAAACTTAACATTTTAATAAAAAAAAAACATTTTATACATACAAAACATGTATAAAATCAATTATACAAAAAAGTAGTGCTTTTGGTTAGTAGCCTTCTTTTTTTAGGTTTAACTCTTTCACCGCCATTGACGAGATATCTCGTCAATTAAGAGAAAACGCTTCCCTGCCAATGACGAGATTTTCCGTCTTTCCGCAATACCGCTATTATCCACCAGGTTTCGGAACTTTTTAAACCCGGAAGTATTGCCCTATGGCAAGCGGCTGCATGTCCGTGTCTGTTTTAAAGATCGCTCTGAATGGGATCTCTATGAAAAGTCCGTCACAAAAATGGAATTATCTCTGCTTTTTGCTCAAAATGTGGTGTTTTTGCAGAAACCTACCCATATTCAAAAGCTGATTACAAAAGAACCACTGAAGGTATGATGAAACGTTTTTTTTTTTTTTTTTTTGAAAGCAGAGGGTCTGTTCTTTCATTTGGTATATTGTTTGTTTATATATTTAAAGAAGAACATTTTCTGGAAGGCATTCAACTTTGGTGAAAATCACGCTGGCACTGGCTGGCAACTTTTTGTAAAAATGCTGGCGGTGAAAGAGTTAATTACACAGAATTCATGATAAATTTATGTATTTCATAAAATGTCATAAAACTGGGGCCCCCCTGGCAACATCTCGCGGGCCCCCAGTGTGCCCAGAGCTGTTTATTGGGCGCTACAAATGTCTATCAAATGCGTCTGTACATAGATCATAGCCAATCGTTTCATTTATACAAGACGTATGTAGAGTGACATAAATTCAAACGTCAACAACTTTTATCAGGTATGTGTGCACACAGCTGAAACTATGCAACTAAACTGGTAGCTGTATATTGATATTGAAAAGCAACACAACTTAGTGCCACTTTGACAACCACAGTAGGTAGGCTACAGGCATAATGACAATATGATATTAATAAGTCACAGAAATAGTCACAATTGTTTCGCAATGGTAATCTTTTCTCTGGGACAGCCAAAAACTATGTAGTGTAGCCCAGGCTTTACGTCACTGACTAACTAGAGAGCATGGCAGCTTTAGGTTTCGTACACAGTCGGTGAATTGAAAGAAAGGTATTTGTCAAGCATGAAACCCACGTACACCTGATGTGACCTACGCATTTAATCCATCCCAGTAGTGAAACAACTGGAGCCTTGCTTAAGGGTACCACTGCTAGTTTGAGACTCAAACCGGTATAAGCTGGACTCTAACCATTATGCCTCGACTGCCCCCCTCAGTTCAGTACAGTACAGTCTGATAAGAAACCGCATTCTGTTGTTTGTATGCAATGCTCTCTTAGCCAATCAGAAGCGGGCTAATATCTGCCCGAATAATCCGCACCATATTGCAAAGTGTGTCATTAGAGGATCCAAGTTTCTGTGCTTGCAATTAAACAACTTCTGGAAGTACAAGTTGCTCTGACATTTTAAAATGAAGCCATTTTGCATATGGGACAAAGCATTTAGAGTCTTTGACACCCTGGAGCTGAGTGTAAAATGCTGATGGGACAAAAGTTGTTATTTGCTGGCCCAGTTTTAGCTTTCAATTCCCAATCCACAAACAACCCCTTCATTGGGAAATGCGCTAATGAAGGAGTCATTACAAGAGTGATTTACACTTGCAAAAATGGAAACCCATTTATTTTGATCTTCTAATGAAATATGTGTTAACATGACGTTTGGTCCATTGTGCAACTTAATCTGGCCAATAATATTTCCCTTAGACTTAGTGAGTTATAAAGCAACCAAGCACAGTTTGTTATTTTAAGCAGTGCTCAGGGACAGGTTTATCTGAAATAGCTGATAACCCAATAACTGACTGGCAAGAAAAACAAACTCATATAATTACACAGCAGCGTCTGTAAGGGACCAGCTGCACAGAAAACCAATGAAACAATTAGCGGATATCTGTGTTGAATTCGTTGCCAATGTTTCTGTCTGCAAGTAATGTATACTAATTATTTCAAAAGTATAACTTGGAAACCAATCTGATATTGGATTTCTAGTTAAGTTTCTACCAACTGTCCCAAACTCTGATTAACATACAAAGTACTAGTTGTTCTTCTTCCAAAAGTTCGATTTTATTGAATCTGGCAGATGTTTTTATCCAAAGTGACTTACAGTGCATTCAAGCTATTCATTTTTTATTAGTACATGTGTTCCCTGGGATTCAATCACACGATCTTTGAGCTGCTAATGCAATACTCTACCGCCTAAGCTACGGAAACATAAGTTGCATAAATCCAGCCGAGTCTGACAGAATATGAAAGTACTTGCCTTTCCGTGTTCAATGCGCATCTGATGGTCGGTGAAGGAGAATGTGTGGTCCTTGGGCGAGCTGTCAAAGGTTAAAAAATGTCCTCAGTAAATCTGTATCACTACAGTTGCACACACGCATGCTTATATGTACCCATCTTGTGCTCTCTAAATCCTAACTTCAGGGATGTGATCTTATCCCACCTGTTTTGCATAGTTTTCCAGCATAGAGGATCTGTGGCACGTCCAATTCAAAGAAAAATGTTTGGAGCTTAATGCATGAAAAAGAGAAAAATACAGATACACGATTTCGCAGATAAGATCTTGTTTACAACCACAAATAAACAAAAGGACAAAAACACAACCAAACTCAACATGCATGCTTCGGTTCTCTGAACCCTTCTTCAACACGGGTCAACATTTTACCGTGTGCATATGTTAACCAAACATTTTTAGCAATGTGAATAAATGCCAGGGAAATGAATGCAAAGCCCTCTGGTTTTAGACGTAACAACATTAATCATATGAAAATACATTTACATTATTTAAATTCCTAGCAGTCTTGCAGCCAACGGATGATGTATTCAGGAAAGTGCACATGACATACACGAGCACATCTGAACCCAAAGTTTGTCAAGAAATGCAGGGAAGCCAAGAAATTCACCTGGCAAATAAGATTGGCAAACAGGCATTTTTTTTTTATAAAAGATGGCTTTCGTAAATCCCTCAGAAGATATAAAATCAGACTTTAAAGGTTTGTAAACACCCTGCGGCGTGTCATATTTCCAGTTTACTTTGCAAAGTCACACTTTTTCCTGATGTTGCTCTCGAGTCGGACGTCTTTGACAGAATGTGGAGGGCAGTGGCGTCCTGCCAGTGTTTTCAACACACTTCCAGAGATCATATCGGCCATTCATCACCAAAACCACAAGCCTGCAGTCACCGATTAAATAAAAGAGCACAGATGTGAAGTTTTGACCCTGACCCAACGATTCATCCCTGTGTTATTGATCATCATCTCAACGTCTCAAATCAGGAGAGCAGGTCACGTTTGGTTTCTTCTCACTGTTCGTTGTAATAAAGACAACTCACGTGTAGCTTAAAATGAAGTGTTACCCGTACTCATTCCCAAACTCAGCAGAACTGTGCCAGACTTCATAGCAGAACATTAAAGGTGTTTTTACACTACAGGTTTTGGTGCAGACCAGCTGACGTCAGACCTCTTATCACTTGGCAAGTGTGAAATCTGTTTTCTGAACTCGTATTTGCCTCCACTTATAACACCCAGTTTGGTTTATCTGGACTTGTACGGTTCACAAATCAGTATGGATGCAATCTGGGCAAAGTTGCTCAAGTTAAACACAATTGATGATGTATAATTTGCCCATTATAGTAATATTGCATTGCTTAAACCTGCTTGTCTCAGCTGAAATTGCTTTCGGTGAGCTTCTCGTCTCTTGTAATGCATCTGCGGCAGACAGAAGTAAATGCCATTCTGTAGGCGTGAAGTTATGGTAGTAAAAGCAAAGGGACAGAACCATGAATAAAACAATGAATCTGAATGGCGAGGAATTATGCGGCTCTTGTGTTGAATAGCAGCTGGTACTTACAGTGATGCTCATTTGCGGAGGCAGAGAAACAAACTCTCTGGACCACACAATCAAACAGCTTTAATCTACGAACATCAGTGAACAAGCTAATCATAAACTCATCAGGTTTATGCTTGAAGAAACACACAAAACAACTGCCATATATGTGATAAATCAAAACATTTACATTTAAACTGTTATTATTTCAGTAAGTTTGTGGTCACCCTAACTAAATGTTTTGCATGATCAGATTTTTTGATTTGAAAGCACATTTCAATGTTCGAAACATTTACATGTTGAGAAAGTTTGGATTTCATTTATTACAAAAGAAAAGTAGCTATTATAAACGGTTTCATCGGACGAACGTGCGGTGACGAGATACGCGTCTGGTCCGAACTTTATTTCCGGTTCCAGTTATTTTAATGGTCTAACTAGTTGCTAAACTGAACTCTTGAACAAATACCTCACCAAAATGTTTTGGTTTTCTAGGTAATCTGTGTGTTATTTATTTTGCTTGTTAAATAAATAAACTAAGTTTAAAGTACTTTGTTGTTAATTATTCTTAGCTGAGTTTACCAGAAGTTACGTGTTGACCACGAAAGCCGCTTGTTTATGTTGTTACTGCTAAAACCGTCTATAAATATATGTATACAACAAATGCAAAGCAGTGCGTTCCTTGCTCTAGGTTACTTGCAGGATTTAACTTTGTGTCATGCAAATTTTTAGCTTGAGTTGAATTTTTTCAGCTTGCGCAAAGACGCGTGATAAATGTTTTCACGGCAATCACGCCACCCAATTTGCATCATTTGCATCACCTTTCGACTGACTTTGTATGTAATCTTTTTGCGCAAATCATTAAATTTGCTTATGGTGTGTAGGCACCATTACACTCAAAATATAAAATGTCAAAAATAAAAAAATTTACTTTATAATTTACAACAACGAGCAAATAGTAAGCTGGAATGACTTGTCAATTTAATTAAATTGCTTACAATTTTAAGGCAACCAGGCATTTTATAGTGAATTTTAACATTTTTAATTACAATGTAATTCTTATATTTACCAAACATATATAAATAAAGTCCCCATTTTTAGTAGTGTAAAATAAATGCATATCTAGCTTTTTTTACAATAAACACACATAAAATTATCACAGTGCAAAAATATGCAGGGTTTTGGTGAAATCAGCATATATTTTTGTTACTTTAACATAAAAAAATAAGTTTTTATAAGCTATGTCAACTTTTCCCAAGCCAAATCTTAAAATAGTTGGTGGAATTGATTTGCTAAACCAAGTTGTTTTAACTTAATGCAGAATTTACAATAAAATATGAAATAAAGAGATACAGAGTACATATGAAATGCAAAGATGCTTAATACTGTACCTGCAGGGGATTTACTGATGCTCAGTTAAAAGTAAAAAAATCACATTGCATTTTGCATCATAATAGTGTTGGATCTGAACAGATTGTTAAAATGATTATTAACAGTATCTTATTAGATGAGTAGGCGATGTTGGCACAGCAGGATGAATCATTTATGAATTTCATCCACACTTGCACTATCATAAATGTAAATGTACACATAATTAGACCTCTATCACATTAAGTATTATTGATTTCACAGCACGCCGGCCGGATGAGGGGGAATCCTAACAAATGAGATGTGGGTGTAAGGAATTCTGGGATTCGTAAGCGATGTGACGTACCTCTAGTTGACCCTGCTCTGAACGAGTGGGTGATTTTGGGCCAGCACAGTAAAATCACGAAACTGCCGTATAACGTTTCAACTCCAACGCTCCCACTGGATCTCCCGACTAGCACGTTTATTTATAACAGCGATTCTGTGAAGAACATGCGTGAGAATGCAAAGAAACAGTCATCACCCGTGATTCAGATCTCAAAGTTGATGTTTTTTTAAAATACTGATTTAATCTTAACAACAAAACTCTTTACAATTAGTATCGCTAACTTGCATCTTATGCAAATTTACTTAAAAGCTATGAAATGATTGTTCCGATTTCAACCCTACAGTCAACTATTTTACAGTTAGTACTGCTAATAGAAAGCAATGCTGTAAATGCACTATTGTGAAAAGCACTATAGTGTAGAAATTAAATTGAACTGAATTGAATGAAAGGGGTTGTATCTCTCTCTCACTCACTCACACACACACAACAGAAAAACTGGAAAGATTTATGAGAGCACATGGAGGGCCACCCACATCCGACCGGAAGAGAGAGAAATAAACGGAGACAGACGGTAAAAAAGTGTCTGTCTTTTCATGTGTTTAAAAAGCAAGGGCTTAGAATAAGCCTGAAGCTACAGAATTAATCAAGATTAAATGCTCTGTAAACTGCAATATTTGTAGCATTATGCATAAAATATTCAGCTAAAAATAAAAGGTGTCTTGAGGTATTTAAAAACATATTTTAAAAACAATCGCAGTTGAACATTGCAAGAGCCAAATGTTAATAGTTTAACTATGAACATTGCTCAAAAAAGTGCAATGTAAATAATCAACACATTAATTTTTGTATAGCCCCATGCAGAGCTCTTAAACTTCTTTTGTTTATAACTGTTTAACTTTCATAAAATATTGTATTTTAAGTATTCACAACATATAGTCTTCTCCTAATGACTAAAATTGCACTTCATGCTTTCTTTTTCAATATTTTTAAAATATATAGGCTAAACCACATTTCCATTGTACACTACATTCGGATGCGACTGATGGAGTTCGCCCCCTAGTGGCACCCCATGCAGCCCCTTTCCAACCCTCCTTCTCGTTTATCTGCCGTCAATTGTCATGTACAGTGGAAAGGTAAAGGTAACTAAGCAGATTTTAAATTAGACAGATATGACCAGCGGGTCGGATACAGATGATTGGAGAGCGGCATTTGGCCTGGCATACACTCTAAAAAAGGCTTGGTTTTTTTCAACACAGTTTTGGGTCAAAATAAGTCGAGTCCAGACATTGGTTGAAACAACCCAGCATAAGTTAAATTACCACCCAATGGGCTGGGTTTGTCACTTTTTGATCCAACAGTGGTTTAAAAATAATCGGGCATACACTGTAAAAAAAATCCGTAGAAATAACAATGGTATTGCAACTGGGTTGCCGGTAAATTACCGTAGATTTAAATTTAGGTTATTTACTGGCAAGAGTTTGTTCAAAGTTAAATAAATTTTAAATATTAACAAGTCTTTATGTTTACAGAATAAAACTATACAATAACAGCCGCATGCAAAGCATTCTGGGAACCAGAAATCATCATCAACCTTTTTCTGTTTTTTGCTTCAGATTTTGTTTCCCAGAATGTTTTGCTTGATGCTGTTTTTCTAGTTTTATTCTGTAAAGACAAAGACTTGTAAGTGTTTAATGTTCATTTAACTTTGAACAAAATGTTGCCAGTAAATAACAAACCTTTAAATCTATGGTAATTTACCGGCAACCCAGCTGCAAATTTCTACGGAATTTTTTTACAGTGAAGAGTGTGCCTAATATACTTATCTAACATATCTAAAAATACTTTCTGTTCATTTGAATAATACTTTCCTTTTGTACATTACATCACATAAAGCAGAGTTCACAATGTGATGTACATATTTAATTGCATTAATGTACTACAATGGCAGCAAAAAATAAATTAATACAAAACCTTTAGTGATATGTCGGCTTCCAATGTTTGTGCTATTAAACTAAATGTTAATACTTACGTAGCTTGCCATGAACCTGTCAACAGCTTGTGCTTTTGCATTCAGAGATTTTCTTTACCCTGAAGTATACAGTAGAGACACAGTAGAGAGTGCCAATCATGCTCCCCGGACTGGATATTTATGCCTTGGTACAGTATGAAATATGACCTACTGGGAAGTCCCCCCCCATACACACAGAGAAAGTACAGTACAGTACACAACAGATCATTAGGATCAGCTCATGGGTTGAGGAGCACAAATCCTTGGGCAGCAGGGCTGACACACCAATCTCTCATTGCTCTGTTTGCTGCCAAATGTTCCGTCCATTCATCTCCTCCTCTCCTTGGATCCCTCTCAACCTTGAACAGGTGTCACACAAGATCCCAGCCCTGTGCGTCTGTTATTTGTCTTGTGCTTCCTCGTGGGAGCATTCACCTCAGCGGTAGGTTGTTTAGCACACATGTCCGATCTCTCCTACAATACAACCTTGAATATTAACCGTGGCCACTAATGTGAAGAGTCATAAGCTCAATAAAAGGGACAAAGGTCACAACCGATTTAGTATCTTGCCATCTCTGCAATAAAAGCCCATCCGGCTCTTGTCAAACCTGTCCTGAAGGACCCCTTGTCCTGCACATGTTGTATATCTCCTTCATCTGACATACCTGACTTAAGTCCTAAGCTCATTACGTGTCACGTGTGTCCCCCAGGACAGGTTAAGAAGCCATGTCCTAGATAACCTGGGGGGGTGTTTCCCAAAAGCAGCTATGGTCGAAGATTTCAATGGTAACAACGACCATAGTTAGCCTACTATGGTTTGAAAAGCCATAGTGGGCAACCGACTTCAGTGTTTCTTTGCTTTTCCAGTAAAGAGCATGGCTAGTCAGATATTTGATTAACATCAAGTTCTGGTCCATTTTGCATAAACCCAAACTCATTTTGGTCAAAGCAACATTTTGACTTGCTCATGTAGATCTATACTTAAATCTTGCCGTAAAATGCAAAACCAGATTTAGAGCCACTAGAAAGCCTAATTTTAGGCAGTTGGCATGTGGGTTATGAGCTGACAGGCGTTACAGGGTTTCAAGGGTGGCACAGAAGTATTTAATTCCCCAAAATCCCTTCAATATGTTGATTAATGACCACAGTGTCTTGGCTTCCAACATGTGGAACGAATATAAACTCACCAGCCCTTCGCTGACTCTCGCATATGTGCACAGAAAACCCAAATGTCATTTTCTGTCTTTCTTTCACAAAAATCCTCATTCCAGTTTTACTCCGAAGGAACGCTACACGTTTCAATGCTGCACCCACAGTTTTCAGTCCTCTCCGAGGAGAAGAAATAAATAAATAAAGCCGGTAAGGAATCGGTCCTGACAGCTCTAATCAGGGGAGAATAAATGGGGCAGCGTCTACATAACGCATCTTATAAACATCCATTTGGGCTACGGTGTTGGCCGCCTTCAGGACGGCCGATTGCATTGGCCCTTGGGAATTGCAGCCGATGGCAGTTTGTGATTAGGAAAGCCACTCTCCACTTCATCCTTTTTAGGAGAGCTGTCCGGTCCTCTCAGTTCTAAGCCTGGCACGGGGGAATTGTTGGCTGAGACGCTCGTCTTGATTTCCCAATCAGCCTGTGCCTCTTACAGGCACTTTAGCCTCAGCTTCTGAGAGGGTTATGTATTAAGGATCCTTTGGGTCAATTACAGTGTGTGGATAGCCATGGCTGGATGTTTGGGGTGGGGTTAGGGTCATTTGTAAGAAATCTTGTGAGACACCGGGTTAGTAGTCTGGGCTGAACTGGTCGCAAAGTCCAATAACATCACATCCTCCAATCCTGTACTGCCATCACATTCAGTCACACATATTTGCATGTATAAAACAGCACAGAATACAAGAATTGCATTACTGATGGCATCGAATCACATTCACACATCAGCTCGTACAGTCTTGCTTAATACTCAGCTCCATGCACATGAGTAGATGCCAAGACTGATGTATATTTCACCAGGACAGCAAGACCCGTCACTCGTGGGCCAGTACAAGTGACACAGTAGCCTATCTGTATACAGATGTGAAGCTAAGATTCATCCAAACTGTTTCTAGGTTTGTCGAAATGGATCTAAAAGTCGCTAAATATAGGAATAAAGTAGCTAAGTTGGCAACACTGCTTCGGCAATCTCCTTTTCTTGAGCAAGTAAAACTTAAAAAAAAGAAAATGAAAACCAATAAATAAAAAATTAAAATAAATACTTCACATTTTAATTTTGTCTCTTTAATTGCTTGGGCTTGAATAAAAAGCCTTTGAAAAAATGTATTTACAGATTCATTTTCAAGTTTGCCTTTTAATTTTAATTTTGGCAGTCTTGCCTCGAGACTGTATTGAAAATGAAATGTCAAATGATCAATTGCAATTTATTTTTCAATTTGGCAGGAAAGATGCATTATCACCTTGAAAATGAAACTTTTTCATTGACTATCAAACATGTAGTCAATTAATATGATAAATAGCTGGTGTCAAATTAAACTAGACATGCCTTTCCATCTTACATGCCCTTAAAAAGAAGAAAAATATATAAAAGCTTGAGCTTGACGTGATAATAATACCGTGAACCATTTTGTAAAAAGCTGAGCAAAATTAGAGCAGCATCATTAGGTGCACCACACACCTACAAAACTGAAACAGTGACGTCTTTAAGATTGTAGCTGGACCATTACAAAGAAGCTATATACAGATTTTACAAAACTGTAAGCTATAATGTCAGCAGTCTCCCAGTATGCAAGCCAACACGGCGACATAGGAACCAAAAGATGAAGTGATCAAAGTACAAAAAAAGTACTGTGGTTGTATCATTGTAAAGATTAATGCAAATGTATGATTACTGCTTTGAATGTACATGCCAGTTTAAAGAATAACATATTACTAAAATAATATAACACTGACCATTTGATATTTTTAATTATGGTGTACTATAAACTGTAAATAACAAATAAAGACAGACTGGCTGTCAATAAAGTCAGATAAAGACCAAGGCAAGTGTTAAAAGCTGAAACAAGCAGATTCAATCTCCAATCTCTTTAATTTCCTTTGTCATGAGATTTGCAATAGTCAGTCTGATAAGCTTTTATTGTCGACACATACAAATCAGGCCATGAATTTAAGGTCAAACCATCCAGCATTTCAAGACGGTTTAGGCCATCGAATTACTGCTTACTTCACCTGCTGGATAACTCAGACTTGACAGAGCAATAAAGATGAGGAAAAATAAAGACTAATGGTTCAGATGAAATGAAAGAAGTTTGGTAAATAGCCATTTGTTAAGATCGACCCACTCCTTACTGTTACTTAACATTAAAAAGCTTTGAAAAACAAATGCATGCAAATGAACTTCAAATCTGTGAACAACAGTGTCACTATTGGACTCATTTGACAGCTATTACCATAAGCATAAGTGATGACAATTAGTGCAAGTTTAAAGAGCAAAAGCTTTTCATTATATGGTGAACACCAACAGGTGCTAGGGCAAGATTGGTCAATGTCAGTTTTAGCAACAAATCAATTCTGTAAGGAAATTCTGTAAGTAAAAGTGGTTATACAACAACCCGCTTTCTGGACAATGAAAGTCAGAATGCATGAAGTTATAGCAAGGAAAGGAAAGAGAAAGAGACAGGAGGCAGGGAGAGAGAGAGAGAGAGAGAGAGAGAGAGAGAGAGAGAAAGTTAGTGAGTGTGTCATGTTTTTTACTATGAAGTGTCTGAAAGATTGAAGGGAAAATTTTGATTATTTCTTGTTGAGTCCTGTAGCGTGACACAGCCTCATTCTGCAACTAAATAACACTCAGTTGTTGAATATGTATGAGTCACGGCACAAGGTAGTAAATTGCATGTTTCTTTGATTGCTGACTTCTTTTAAATTATTAAGCGAGTGATGAAAAAAATGGAGAAATAAATAACAAAAAGAAAATATTCAAAACTAAGTACAAATAGAACCAGTTATGTCTGGACGAGTGGCAAAATCTCTGCATAACTTATTTTGTTTCATTGTTTCTAAAACTTTGTCATCAGGTCACACTGAAAAAAAAAGATCAACACTTGAGCAAAGGTTATGTTTCCAGAACACATCCTACATATTTATTCTTAGTGGTTACCAGTGCATTGCTAACACAGTTGTTTGCGGTAGGGTGTTTGAAGTGTTTTTTGAAACATTGCTGTGAGGTTGCTAGGGTTCACTGGGTGGTTGCTAGGGAGTTTCAAGATGATTGCATACTTGTCAAAGTCAAATAAGTCCACCTGTACATATCAGAAAGAGAGAGAGAGAGGGGAGAGAGAGAGAGAGGAGAGAGAGAGAGGGGGGAGAGAGAGAGAGAGAGAGAGGGAGAGAGAGGGGAGAGAGAGAGAGAGAGAGAGAGAGAGAGAGAGAGAGAGAGAGGGGGGGGGGGGGGGGAGAGAGAGAGAGAGAGAGGGAGAGAGAGGGGAGAGAGAGAGAGAGAGAGAGAGAGAGAGAGAGAGAGAGAGTGAGGGAGAGAAAGAATTTAACATTGCCACTTTAAAACTTTACATAATTTTCCTGCAAAGCTGTTGTACCTGCTATGAATAATTCTATTATTTATTTAATTTTGTTATTTATCAGGTATTTTCTTCAATTATCTTTTTTCACACATTAAGGAGCCCCTACTGTCCAATTCACGTATTTACATTTTCTTTGGTGTGTAAGTGTGTATTATTACATGTTAACGATATGCAAAAGGTACAAACCCCAAATTAAACGATGACGCGAGTTATCATCTCCAACGTAAATCAAACAAACGGATTGTAGGCAACAGTTTACTTCCTGGGTTTGTTGATGTAGTAATGACCGACATTATCATAATTCCTCCCGCTTGGACTCACAGCCTGTAAGTTAACTCCTGTTAGCATTGCCACCAAATCTTTCAAACATGGTAAAGATTGTCACATTTCCCAAATCCGTGCGTTTCAGGAAGAGACTGAAATCTGGAGCTACAAAAAATTTACGGTGTGTGGAAAATAATGTTTTTTTTTTTACTATTTACCATGCGAACACATTGTATTACACCAAATACACAAAATAACATAGTTTTTTTAGCAATGAAAAAGGTGCTCTTTAATGAATGTACTCACCCCCTCAATCTGAACTCTCTTTACCTTACAGCATTTCTTGCTTTTCTCCTTCTGATGGCCTTGCATTGTGGGTGGAGTGAAAGGGAGTTCATCGCCCGACACAGTCAATTACCTCAACAAGGACCCCTGATGCCTTTTATGTTCTTGAAATTATTAAGGCACCTGAAAAATAAAAGACTTTCTTACATCGTATTGCCTTAGTAAACAGAAATAATCAAAGCACAACAATTAACATTTCTAAGTCCGGTGTCCCCCTGATGTTGTTTTCTGAATTGCTCTTTTTATTTTATCTGTCCGTGTTCTCGGATGCAACAAGTCTCGTGTGGGTCTAAGTCAGTGTTTCTCAAACTTTTTCAGCCCAAGGAACACTTTATCTTCCATTTTTTTTCTGAGGACCACCTAACAGAATCCCACTCTAACACTCCCTCAAAAAATTCCCCTAATAGGAAGGATAAGCTAAGTTTAAGTTTAATATGCAACTGTTTCAAGTCAAAAACTATTTTTTTTTAAAACAAATGCAATGCTATGTTCAGAAATTATTATATGAATTTTATTTCATTTGAAAAAGTAAATGTGAAATGAGTTGCAGCTTAATATGAACAACAAACTGCACATGTGAAAAAAATGCAATTAAACATACTGTAACAACCTAGGTCCCACTTAATGTCATTCCAAAGAGCCATTAATTTAAAACTGAGGTGGTGGGTATATGAAGTCTATGGTTATAACTATGGTAACAATAAAATTTTATACATGAAACAAAAACTAGTACATTACAAAACTAATAGATCTGTGGATTTTAGCTGCTCTCAGTTGACGCTTGATCTTTTATTTTGACTCCTCTTTGGTTTAGCCAAATCCATTTTTACGTTATTAAAACAAAAAGGCAAGAACTGATATCACAGTTTCGCAAGTGCATTAAAAATCTATTTAAATAAGTGACGATCGAATAAACACTTGCCTAGTTTAGGTCATCTTTTGGCGGACCACTGTGGGGTTTTGGCGGACCACACTTTGAGAATTACTGGTCTAAGTGGTGACAATAAGACAAAGATTGTAAATATTGCAGACCCTCGCCACGCAACAGAGAAATCAATGTTATTTTGTGTACATCAAGGGTAAAGCACAATCACGCAGCCAACCATATACGTTATGATGACCTACTGTATATACATGATTTAAAAGCATGCAAACTACTGCAAGCTTTTTGAGATGTGTCAATGTGGACCATGTACCGGGTCCAAAATGTATTATTGTGACTTAATATAAAATATTCCTTTAATTTTTAATGGTCTGTCATGGACCCAGTACCAAATATGAGATACTGTTTGAAAGCTTCACATCTCTACTTTCTGCAGATATGCATTACTTTCAGATATCTTTTGCTGTACACTGTAAAAAAATTCCGTAGAAATTGCAGCTGGGTTGCCGGTAATTTACCGTAGATTTAAATTTATGTTTTTCACTGGCAATATTTTGTTCAAAGTTAAATGAACATTAAACATTTACAAGTCTTTGTCTTAACAGAGTAAAACTAAAAAAACAGCATCAAGCAAAACATTCTGGGAAACAAAATCTGAAGCAAAAAACAGAAAAAGGTTGATGATGATTTCTGGTTCCCAGAATGCTTTGCATGAGGCTGTTATTGTATAGTTTTATTCTGTAAAGATAAAGACTTGCTAATATTTAAAATTTATTTAACTTTGAACAAACTCTTGCCAGTAAATAACATAAATGTAAATCAACGGTAAATTACCGGCAACCCAGCTGCAATAACATTGTAATTTCTACGGATTTTTTTTACAGTGTAGGAAAGTTAGTTATACTAAATTTACACTATCACCCCCCATAATTTTTTATATGATTTAATATTCACATATTTCATATTTTTCAAGTATGACAAACATGGGCAAGTCTTATATCAAATGAAAGCTCTCACTCTCAGGAATAAGGCTACATTATTTTTCTTGTATTATCATCACACATACAACAATCGTCAAATGAATAATGAGATAAAAAAATCATCTTTTGTAAACGTATGTGAAACTTGAGTGTGAACTGCCTCAGATAGCACAGATAGCCACAAATAATAAACCATCTTTTATCTTAGGTCCTACTCTAAAAATTAGTCCATCTACAGCATTTTCTTTGGTTGTGTGCATGAATAATCCCTTGCTATTTATTATATGTGCAAAACAAAACAGCATTTTTATATGAAAAATGTATTTTCGCACCCTTCAGTAAAATAAGAATAACTTTTGAATGCGACATGCTAAAGAGTTCATTCTTTTTTTGGGTGTTTACTGTCTGCTGCTGCTAACAACCAGAACTGTCTGCAGTCTGCTAGAGCACCCAGAACCAGAGTTATACACTATCAAAGACAGTGTTTACAACATAAAAAATAAAATTTGGTGTTTTATCATATGAAAAACAACATAAATAACAATATTTGTCAAAAACAGCAGCTTTTTATGTAACTTCAAAGGGTTTTCTGTAAAATGATTTAAAGAAATTGCATTTATTCCACTGTATGTGGTTATGGAAACACTTCAAATATTTTTAGGGGGAAATTGTATACAAAAAGGGTATTATTCCTCCCTTCAGTTGGAATAGATGGATTTCAGTCACGTGACCTTTTACATCATGCCGCCATCTTTAGGACCTACCGAGTACCAGTAGGCTATTGACAAGCATTGGCTACCTTGCTACGATTTACGGATCTCTTATCTTTTACTGTCTATGATTCTTACGGATACAGTAAAGGGCTACGAAAGACAACATGTCGCATCTCGACTGTCATGAAAATAAACGCTACTTTAAAAAAATATATCTTGGTTAGGGTGTGATGCCTACTCGATCCCTGATGCGTTCTTCCAGCCGCTGTCCGCTGCTACCGAACTACCACTATTTTACAACATAAGAAGGCGCGACACAACATGAAACTTTGCTCGAAGTATCACCTGGATCTCTACACATGAACGCGAGCATTGAGAACATTGTTTGTGTACACAGAGTTTACTAAAAATAAAGGTTTTGTACAACTGACTTTGGCTGTTATGGTGTCCGCTTGTCATCTCTGCCAGACGTAAATAATCGATTTCCGAAGGGGAATGAATGAATCAATCTCATATGAGGCTCCTTTTTCAACTAGAAGGTCAATATTGTTTTTCACTTGCGACAAAACAACGACTTATCTGTGCATTTTTATGGAACTATGCTTTAGGAGATATCAATCTTTACAATCCTCCCTCCTTACGTCGCAATTGGAGATCGATACATCTTGACTGGGAAGAAGGCGGCGAGCGGACGCCAAATCATCCAAAGTCAGTTGTTCAAAACCTTCTTTTTAGTTAACTCTCTGTTCACAAACAATGTTCTCAATGCTCGAGTTCATGTGTACAGTAGAGACATAGGCGATACTTCGAGCAAAATATCATGTTGTGTTGAGCCTTCTTAGTGTTGATAAATAGCGATTTTGATGCTCACAGCATATTGAAGGCATAGCTTCTGGTTCTTTGCATGTATAGAATAACTTTTGCATAGATTATGATAGAGAATTTTTTTTTCCTCTGTAAGCTGACAATTGCTGGAATTAAACAAACTGTCTACAGGTTTCATTACCACTCAGGGCCAGAGTTATACACTTTTAAATACAAACTTTAGAAAAACAAAATATCAAAAAGCGCCAATTTATTTTTGTGTTTATTAGAGGACTGACAACACATTCAACTACGTTTAGCACTTCCAACAGTGTTTTATGTAATATCCTGTAAAATGATATCAAACTTTTGTATGTGCACCTCTGCATGTGGGTATGGGAAGTTGGGTAGGCCAAATCCAGGTGGAAATCCCCAAAATAGCCTCAGAGTGTAAGAAGTTAATTAATCTCTATTTATTGTATACAGTAGACATGTTCAATTAATTTTATGCCCATATCTTACAGTAAGTATATTAAGTTTACAGTAATACAGCTGAAAAGTTTGAAAGCAGAAACAACAAACTTCAGGTTATGAAAATGTTTTGAAAGCGCCAGCGTTCAAACTCTTTCTGAAGACCTACAAATGATTTACCAGTTGTCTATGCATATTATAAACTTTAGTAAGTAATTCAAAATAAGTTTTTACCTTTGGAAATTCTTTTAATACGAAGCACTATAGTACTCTTTACACCGAAGTGCTCTAATCCCTCGGCAGCTCTGCATCAGCATCCTTTCATACTCTGATAAACTCATCATGCACTCATCTGTGGGAAGGGAGTTATGGGTAATAATCTTTCGTACAGCAGGCAGTGCCATGCCACCTCTCCAGAGCTACAAAACCCTCTCATCAACCTAATCATCTGGGTCCTCCAGCGAGACCCCCGAACACTCAACACTGCCCTCCAAATGATGAGGTGCACAGCCCACCAAGAGCGACTCTCTCCTCTCTGCTTCCATAATCACTACACTCCTCCTTTCTGGTTACCACAAACCTCCTACTGCGCTCCAGGATAAGAAGGAGAGGCAAGTGGAATTCTGTTCATGATCCATTCGCCTTAGATAATAGTGAAATAAAGATCCAAGATAATCGTTGAATTTACAGAGCATTTTTGTGCTTGATAAACATCTTGCTGTTAAATACAAAATGAGATTTTTTTTCGTCTGACAAAGGATATCATCTTGTTTTTAACTAATAGCCAAAGCATTATTTATGTAATTTAAAGTGATTTAATGACCGGTAATGTACAGTATTAATATTAATAAACTCTAAAAATGTCTGGGTTATTTTTGACTCATTATGGGTAAATATTGGACAAAACACACTGCTGGGTAAAAAATGGACCCAAGTGATGTGTTATTATACCACATGGTTGCATAAAAACAAAACAACATTGGGTCATTTTTAACCAAGCATGTGTTCTGTCCAATGTTTACCCATTATGGGTCAAAAAATAACCCAGACATTTTTAGAGTGTATAATAAAGGTTATGGCAAACTGAATTGATAAAGAAATGTTAATGTCAGCATTATTTTGTAATGTAATAACCAATAAAAAATATAACCAACTAAAAGGTTTCTGGGTCAAACCCACTGTTGCGTCTGAATAGATCCAACTCCAAAAATGACATTATTATTTTACCACGTTCCTTGCAATGAAAAAGTGGGGCAGCTTATAAATTACAATTAATATTATTAGATTTTATTGGAGTTTTTTCAGTTTTTATTCCTCATGGGTCCCTCACTATAGAAATAAATGACCGTAAAAGGATTCACAGGTACCGCAATAACTACAGCTCACTTGTACATATGGATCAAGAAATTACATTTTCATCACTCGTGATGTCAGACTTTTTTGCTTGTTGGAAAACATGACCTTGTGTCTATGTTTGACCTTCAACCTTCTGACTAAAAACCTCTTTAAACATGAGATCAGGTGGAGTTCAGTAATAGCAGTACATCCTCACACTCATTCAGCCTTGATTCTGCTATTCTGTGTTTGCTTTTCACATCCAACATATTCCTGATGAATAAAATCAAGTCCCATTTCACATTTTACTTGTAAAATATTATGTTATTCTCAGAAATGCATCACATTACAGAATGGACTGTAAAAACCATTAACTTTAAACACTTAAGTATGTGCACAATTCGCATCCCTACTATCTTGCTGTCTTCTCAGAGTTGAGCTTCAAAGCATCTATCCAATAGCTTTATGCATGCTGCTCTAAATCACACATCAAACGGCCTCATCAAAGCCACACCATATCCAAACCGTTAAATATCCTGACAGTAAACAGTCCAAAGCAGTGATGGCATTTGAAAACACAATCAGAAGGGGGGGGGTAATTTGAGGTAAATGTGCAGCCGAAATCTTATAAATAATTGTAATGCAAGATAAAAGTATAGTATGATATTTTAAAAATTTACTTTTTTTCTGGAATTAAAAGAACGGCTCATATACAAATAAGACCTATTAAAAAGAATCCCCTGCAACTCAACACTTATTAACAATAAATTAGTGATAAGAAAGAACATATAGCTTTACATTATAGGAAACGAGTTTAGAATCAAATTTGTAAATTTCACATTTTTTCAATAGATTTTTAACAAAACAAACATTTATAGAGTCTTTTTAACAAATATCACATTTTATAGAGAATTATAAAATACATAAATAAATCTCACATTTTATAGAGATTTTTTGACAAAAACAAATAAAATCTCAGATTTTAAAGAGATTGTTTACAAAAAAAAAAAAAAAAACATATATATATATATATATATATATATATATATATATATATATATATATATATATATATATATATATATATATGGTAAACAATCTTTATAAAATCTGAGATTTAATTTGTTTTTTTCAAAAAAATCTCTATAAAATGTGAGATTTATTTTATTTTTATAAATTTTTAGACCAAATTTTTTTTTCAAATGAACACTAAATAAATCTCACATTTAATAGAGATTTGTTAACAAAAAATAAATAAATCTCACATTTTATAGAGATTTTTTTTTAAAAAATAAAGAAATCTCTCATTTTACAGATATTTTAACCTAAAAAAAATTATCTGAGATTTTATAGAGATTTTGTAACAAAAAGATTTTTTAGACAAAAACAAGTCTTACATTTTATAGAGATTGTTAAACCAAAACCAAATAAATCTCACAATTTATAGAGATTCGTTTACAAAAAAATTTGCAATGAATAAATGAAATCCAGAATTTCTATTAGTTGACACATTTGCGCCGTCAGCCCACCAAGTGCTGGTGTACAATAATATTATTACAGCTTCCCTGGCCTAGTTTAACTTCGCTAGTGATAATCTCTTTAATGCATATCCTTCAAATAAAAGAAAAACATGGAGATTTTAAAAGAGAGAAAGACTGTTGAGACCAACAAAGGAAAGAAATTACACACCCGCATATATACATAAGGGAATGGCGAATGAATTTATCCCGCTACATACACAGAAAGCAATAACATTTTCTGCACCAATTCAAACAATTATCAGCAAGTAATGAACATATGTGAAATGCATATAAGTTCAGAAGACTATCAGTAGTTGTCCAATGTACCTTCAACATAAAAAAAATATAAAAAGTAAGACTCTCTCTCGCCATGTTTCCCCATTCTAGCTTGGCTGGACGTACAGATACTCTAAATCCATATCTATATTTGTCTTGCAGTCTCACTGCTGATGTGTATCTATCTTTTATATGATGTGACACTGAACAGCCTGTGACAGCAGAGGTCAGCTTTCACTGGATGTTGCCATGGCATTTCTGCAGTATTTTCTTTCCCCCGTTTTCCAATCCATCACCTTGACTGTGCAGCTCGGATGGATTTCAGTCATTTACAGACAAAAGATTTGGTGTGTGGCTCTAACACACTGCACAGTTTCACACGACTGTTTTAGCTCTCAGTCCAGTCAGAATCATCCACACTAAGATGAAGCATTCTTTACACTGGTAACATTTTAAAGTTACAGAACGACCAGAACTCATGCACCTTTAATGCAACATGGATAACAGTGACTATTTGCAGGCATTAATTCACTGCCAGATGAATGCATACAGCAGTCAGTCAAGTTTGAGCTACCAGCAAACTCAATACAGAGATTAAAACTAATCAGTAGATTTAAACTCATATGTTGAGCCAAAAATCAATAGCCTACACTAGTGCACACTCATTCTTCTATAAAGTTGAAAAAATCAAACTATACTATGACAAAAGCCCAGATTGTAGTTAGCAAACTATCAAATGTGCTTCCAACCAGAAAGACTCACACATGCAGCAGCCAATGAAATTGCAAATGTACAGTAATGTGAGAGAAGGTAAGGCAGTTGGAAAACAAGCCACAAAATTATTCGATAGACTCATCAATATCCAACTGCCTGCTAATTTTGTCCCAATATGCTGAACTATTTCTTTGTTCTTTCTATGTATTTTTTCATGTTCAGTGCAAAAATGAATGCCAGCTCTTCCTCTATGTTTGTGTGGACAAGCTGTCAACGGTCAATATGTTTGAGATTTAATTTTAAGGATTGCAGCTTATTTTTCACAACCAGACTCTGTGTTTAGTTATGTAACGTGTACTTTATTGTGTTAGTTTAAGGGGAGGCCAGCTAGTGAGTGAAAGGTGTGAAGTGAGTAGAGGCCTCCAGAGGTGTTCTTTAGTCTCCTTGTTAGAGTGCCTAATACCCATGGCGGATGGATAATCGGTTCAAGTTTCACTCATGACAGGTGCAAGTAGGACCGGTTAAAGTGATGCCGTGACCTGGATAGGAGTGAGATTTAGGGGGGTTTGTGTAACGGAGGTCAGCTAGTAAGTGAGAGTTGTGAAGCGAGTAAACCTCACTCCCAGACCTCAAGAGGTGTTCTTTAGTCTCCTTGTTAGAGCGCCCGACTCTCATGTGGGAAGGATCGACGGTTCGAGTTCCACTCATGACAGGTGCGAGTAGAACTGGTTAAATTAATACCGTGACCAGGATGGGAGTGAGGTTTAAGGGAGTGAGTGTAACGGAGGCCAGGTAGTGAGTGAGAGCTGTGAAACGAGTAAACCTCTCTCCCCGATCTCAAGAGGTGTTCTTTAGTTTCCTTGTTAAAGCGTCCGACTCCCATGTCAGATGGATTGCTGTTTCGAGTTCCACTCGGGGCCGGTGCGAGTAGGACTGGCTACAGTGGTGCTGTAACCCGGATGGGAGTAAGGTTTAGGGGGGTTAGTGTAAAGTAGGCCAGCTCATGAGTAAAGCTGTGAAGTGAGTAAACCTCACTCCCCGATTTCAAGAGGTGTTCCTTAGTCTCCTTGTTAGAGCACCCAACCCCAATGCCGGATGAATCGCCAGTTCGAGTTCCACTTGGAGCGGGTGCAAGAAGGAACGGTTACAATGGTGCCATGACCCTGATAGGAGTAACTTTTAGAGGGGTGAGTGTAACGGAGGCCAGCTAGTGAGTGAAAGGTATGAAGTGAGTAAACCTCACTCCCTGACCTCAAGAGGTTTTTTTTTGGTCTCATTGCTAGGTCGCCTAACTCCCATGCAGGATGGATCGCAGGTTCGAGTTCCACTCATGACAGGTGCGAGTAGAACTGGTTAAATTAATATCGTGACCAGGATGGGAGTGAGGTTTAAGGGAGTGAGTGTAACGGAGGGCAGCTAGTGAGTGAGAGCTGTGAATTGAGTAAACCTCTCTCCCCGACATCAAGAGGTTTTCTTTAGTCTCCTTGTTAGAGCGCCCGACTCTCACGCGGGAAGGATCGACCATTCGAGTTCCACTCTGGGCTGGTGCGAGTAGGACAGGCTACCGTGGTGCCGTGACCCAGATGGGAGTAAGGTTTAGGGGGGTTAGTGTAAAGGAGGCCATCTCGTCAGTAAAGCTGTGAAGTTAGTAAACCTCACTCCCCGACCTCAAGAAGTGTTCTTTAGTCTCCTTGTTAGAGCACTCGACTCCCATGCTGGACGGATCGCTGGTTAGAGTTCCAATTGGGGCAGGTACGAGTAGGACCGGTTACAGTGGTGCCGTGACCCAGATGGGAGTGAGATTTAGGGGGGTGAGTGTAACGGAGGCCAGCTAGTGAGTGAAAGGTGTGAAGTGAGTAAACCTCACTCCCTGACCTTAAGAGGTGTTCTTTAGTCTCCTTGTTAAAGTGTCCGACTTCCATATCAGATGGATTGCCGTTTCGAGTTCCACTCGTGCCGGTGCGAGTAGGACAGGCTACAGTGGTGCCGTGACCCAGATGGGAGTAAGGATTAGGGGGGTTAGTGTGAAGGAGACCATCTCGTCAGTAAAGCTGTGTTAGAGCACCCGACTCCCATGCCGGACAGATTGCCGATTCAAGTTCTACTCGGGGTGGGTGCCAGTAGGACGTGGTGCCGTGAGCTGGATGGGAGTGAGGTTTAGGGGGTGAGTGTAACAGAAATCAGCTAGTAAGTGAAGCTGTGAAGTGAGTAAACTTCACTTCTGACCTCAATGGGTGCTTTAGCGAAAGACACTAGAGGTCATGGCCTTTATCTTCCTTGGTAGAGTGCCTGACTCCCATGCCGGACTGATGGCCAAAAACGAATCAAAATAAAATCAGGGCAAAGAGCTTCTGTCTTATGTCTGCAGTGTGATGGGCATTACAAATATCACTTGGACAATTTGGCATTTCCATTTTACCTAACCTGAATGTGTGGGAGGAAACCAAAGTACTAATGACCAACTTGAAACAATAATGATATTTAACATGATATTTGAATTATATCATTGTCATCTGATTTTATTTTAATAAGTAATTGAAATGTAAGCTTGGCAAACAGGTTTAGAGATTTTAGTCTTTACTAACATGATTGGTAACAGCAGGCAGATGATTACACAGAAGACTGCAGAATGGACAGGTTTGCTTCAAGAATTGTGGTTGCTAATGGAATTGAACAAACAACAAACAAAACAAAATCCACTATGTTCCAATCACAAATATCATTAAAACTATTTTCTGAAACATTGCAGGTACTGTACACAGGATGTATTTACATGCTAGCATTCAAGTGTTGCTGTCGTTGTTGGTTTTCGCTATCCATGTATACTTTTTTGTTCTGGGTGGATGATTATTCGTCCAACAATGTTACCTTGTAGGAAGTTATTTTCTAAATTAACTCCCACGCTCATATCCAGACCTCCGCGTGTCCTAAACTTGGAATGATCGCTAAGAACTGGGGAGAACTCAACCTACATTCGTCTTCGGTCTGGATTGCAATTAATGTTGTAATTAGAAACCTGGAGCTCGGCCTCTGTGGAAATCTGCAAACAGAACGTGCGTGTGCTCCAGAGGCGGACGGTGTGTGTTTCTAAAGACATTTATCAGACAGCAGGAAAAAAGATAATAAAGAGAGGATCAACCTGTATCAGCACCGAACAAACTGACCTCCTGTCAAACCACATCAAATAGTTTCCCTTATTATAATCACAGTCCGAAAATGACACTTGAGAAACGAGTAACATTTATTTTGGCAAGTAAATACAATTGGGTGGTAACTTTATCAGGAATGGTAACATAATGGTTAAAACAACCTTCTTTTTTTAACAACAACTGTTATGATTTTTGCCTCATGCAGTAGGCATTTTACATTTATCTAGGACGTTCTTCTTTCATTTTCATTTTCTCTGTAACTTCATGAGCCCAATATGACAATAAAGAAAAACAATCATGTTTTGTGAGCGGCGAGCTACGAGCGACTCAATAACCTGCGCTGTATGACACAAATATGAAAGGAAAACAGTTGTTGTCATAGAACAAATTAAAATAATGCAAAAACAGTTTGGCCTTATTTTATAAATTCAACATTGCTGGGTCAACATTACAGGCATCACAGGAATCTAAGAAACATTCAACTGGGTAATAAAATCCATATGAAAAACTGAAACTGAAATACAGACTCAAGAGAAAAGTTTGGAAAGCGGTATTTGAAAAAGGGCATAATATGTGCTCTTCAATTGCCTTGATATTGTTTTTGTGGTGTAATAGAATGGGTTTTCATGATTGATTGTTTAGAAAACACATTATTTTAACATAATTTACATATAACCTTAAACAGGTTTTGACTAGAACTGATAAGCAAACACCGAAATCTTTGCGAGATGTTGGTTTAGGATGAAAACAGTGGTTCTGGCTAGATGGGATAAAGCTACGGCCTAAATATCATTAAATGTGGGGTTTAGGGTTAGGTTTGGGGGTAGGATTAGGATAAAAAGAGATGAGATTTCACAAGATTTTGGCGTTTGCTCTATCCCTTCTAGCTATGACTCTCAAACGCTTTGTTACTTCCAGACTCTATTAAACCCATCCCACCGAAACCCTTAAATTGGTTAAGCTGAACTAGTCTTGTGAATGGCCAAGTCTGTTGTTACTCAAAGCGCGAATCACAAATGTCCTTCTCAGTTTAAATTCGGGCCGAGCTAACCCAACAGAGGACAGCCAAGTGATTTATCTCGGCGATGATAACTTGCACAAGCATCATAGACTGAGAGAACTCAACTTCCTTAACAGATGTAGACAACTATTGAAGAAAACTGGGAAATCTCTACACAGTATTGCTAAAAACACCCCTGCCTTTCTCATAATCACACAAAAGTCTTTTTTTTCAAATTCATATAATAACTTAATCTCTAAAGCCTAAAGCTCTATTAAACACAACTCTCATCCCCATTATAGAAATGGCAAATATTTTCATAATTAAGGACACCTGCTATCTGACAGCAATTTTTTTCTTCTGATTTAAACAATTTTTGCCCTCTCATAAGAGAGAGAGAACAAGATGCCACCTTCCAAATGCTTTTGGAAAAGGTCAAACAAGAAACCTCCCTAAATGATTAGCGCACAAATGAACGGCTATGGCATTTAAAGCCCCAAACTCCATCTGTTCCAGTAATAAACCCTCACAGCGACACACCAAATCCTCACGGCATCCTAGTATTATCTGTACGAAGGCAAAGTCCGAGGACACACGGCACAAATATGAACCACCGTGACGCAGACAACAAACAATGAGGTGCATTACAGGTGAAAGCAGTCGAAAGCACCCACAATTATCAAACAACATAATCTTTGAATAATTACAGTAAAATATCCCCATATGCGAGACATTTCCAAGCAGCATGGAAGGAAACACGTAAAAATACAAGCGGCAACTAAAGGTGAAGGTTTTCTCACAAGCGCCATCTTTATGATCAAGGAAGATCAATAAGACAAATAAACAAGACAAGCCCATCAGATGAAGCTTCAGTGCAGCATTGGTGCTTCTAGGTTGTTGGAGTTTTAATATCGTATCTAGGCTATAGGGCAGAAAACATGGGAAGATAAAATAAGAGGAGGCTTATAAACTTGGCAAGGGCAAATGCCATACTATTAAAAGAGCACCTCTTTCATTGCTAAAAACAACGCTATTTTGTGTATTTAGTATAATACAATGTGTTGCGTAGTTTATGGTTAAAAACACATAATTTTCCACATACCGTACATTTTTGTCACTCCAGATTTCCTTTCCTTCCTCAAACGCTTTGATTTGTTACAAAGCTCATCGTTCTGAAAAGCACTTTGTCCCAGATTGGTCAGCTTACTAGTACGATGTAATGATGCCTTTCCTTTGCGTAGTAACCGTTGGGTCAGTTCACCTCACTTTGGCGTGGTTAGCTTTTCCATCGAGTTTAGTAACACTTCGGAGTCGGAGGGATTACAGGCGTGTCGTTATATTTGTGCTGCCTTCTGCTGTGACTTCATACAAGTGAGCGCGTTGTTGTACATTCCCATACATTCATTCTCAGTCCGCCTCAAAATTTTTATTGACCACCACAAATAGATGTTTGCACATCGCGTTTATCACTACCTCTGTCTCACATGACAATATTTGTACAAACACCCGTCGCGTCACTTGCTGCGCTAGTTGAGCCTCATTTAAGTTGCATTTTAGCATATATGAGGCGTGCGCGTCGCAAATGTGCCACCACAAACTGCAAGTCTGAAAAAAACTGGTATGGTGTTGCTGATTCTTAATCTGTGGATGTATTTTATCGCTAAAAGGGATTTGGAAAATTATAGCAGAGCACAGATGACAACAGGTTTACTTGAGACAGCGCAAGCTAGCATGAAGGTAAAGCTAATTCTTTTACATTATAGCGATGACGCTGGTAGGGACGATTCTCTCAAACCAATGTGATCTACAGTTTTTTCGCATCATGTTTTGGTATCAACTCAGGTCACTTGAAACCCCGACCGAGATGGTACTAAAAAAAAGTTTCAAGTAGTACGTACTGCACCCAGGGGAAAAGTCCCAAAAAGTAAGCTTACCTGACCCAAACCATGGGGTATTATGCAATGGAAAATGCCATAATTGGCCTGAATACCTCTGAAATCAGCTGGAAATGTGACGCTCCTTACCATGTTTTGAAAATTAGCTCACAATGCAGTACTTACAGTTAATATCGTCTTCACTACATTATCAATACGGGCTGAATCTGATCCAAAAAAAGCAGATGACCAAGCTGATCGATCAACTTTGCCAGCATAGCTTGAGCAGGACACATTAGCGGAGTGGCCATCGGGAGAGTCGGGACATTTCCCAGTGGGCCGGTAGTGTTTTGAGGCTGCAAGGGCCGGTCAGATAATAGTTTTACAGTACATTGCGACTTATATAGCAACCCCGTCTGGCAGCCTGATGTGCGGCCCCTTCCTGCTGACCAATTGTGCACAGTATATAAAAGTGCTCAACCCGTTCGGCAAGTCCAACCATGTCTAGGATTTTAAAAATATAGGGGGATCAGTGAACGGCCCCTCCCTAAATGGCATAGCCTGTCGGCCTTTGATGTAAAAAGCTGCCAAATGCTTGTGTATCGCAGTACATATGCGGTCGGATCCATCAAGCGGATAGACTATTTGATAGACCAGTAGTACCTGTGGTTTAAGGAAAACCGCAATATTAGGCTACTGAAATAAACTCTGAGGTAAACGCGCCAAACACGTTAAAATAAATAAGCAATAACAGTGGAAAAACATTATTGACACTTTGTAGGTGTGAGCAAAAATATGCAGTTTTGGGGTGTGTCCTTTAAAATGCAAATGAATTGATCTCTGCACTAAATGGCAGTGCCATGGTTGGATAGTGCAGATTTAGGGGCGGTATTATCCCCTTCTGACATCACAAGGAGAGCCAAATTTCAATCACTTATTTTTTCACATGCTTGCAGAGAATGGTTTACCAAAACTAAGTTACTGGGTTGATCTTTTTCTCATATTGTAGGTTGATAGAAAAACTGGGGGCCCAATTAAAGCACTTAAACATGGAAAAAGTTTTGTGGTTCAGAGTAACATATCAGGCAGGTAGAACATGTAATCTAAAGATAAGTTAAATATTATTATTTCAGCTAATTATAATAACAACACGTTGCTGCACATTATATACTGTAACTCCAAATGCAATATTTTCTTGATATCAATTTTAAAAGTATTTAACACAGCAAATGTGCCGTGCAAAAACAGTAATTTACTTCTAGTCGTGAGGACCTTTGTGTTCAAAATACTCCATTTATTTTGCATTTCATAAATGGAAAACAGAACTCAAACATTCATTTATATTTAATTATTCGTAAACGACTAACTTAGAATAAAACATTGCAATTTACTGTTGGGGTAACAAAACTAGAAACATGCCTCCAGCAAAAGCGCTTGTTGAAAAACATCACATATTTAACAAATTCAGACTCCACAAATCTTCAAACGTATAAGGATCTTACAGTAAAAAATC
The DNA here is from genome assembly GCA_025389145.1 of Misgurnus mizolepis. NCBI lineage: Eukaryota > Metazoa > Chordata > Actinopteri > Cypriniformes > Cobitidae > Misgurnus > Misgurnus mizolepis. The sequence goes on along the minus strand of JAIFKI010000025.1, from coordinate 26,703,715 downwards.
TGAATAAATCATTAAAATCTAGACATTTAAACAAACTAAAGTTTTCTTGGCTGTGGGCAGAACTATGCTTTTCTTAATGCCTCTCACAATATAGTGACAAATAAATTATTTCATTACCGTAATGAGAATCAAACACAATCAAAACATTCAGAACTATAGCAGTGTTTCATAATCCTGGACCCTCAACATCGCACATGTCTTTCTAATCTAATATACATGATTTAAAACATCAGCCGGGTAACCGATAGACATAGAAATTCTGCAGATCTGTGGTTTTAGGAAATTGGGAAACACTGCTCTAGAACCGTCACCGTTTTATTGGTCAATACCAAAGATATCAAGATATGATTTGATGTAGAAAAAATGACTTTAGCTGACAGAGTCACAAATCAGGAGTTACCTGAGGAGAAATGTGCACAGGTGTGGATCCAAAGCCAAAAATTATAAACGATTGCATTTGGCCACATACTGCAGCAATTCCCTTTCTAGTAAGATTCTTTCTGATTGTAAAAAAAAAAAACTTACAGATATGTGAATGCTCCTAAAATACACAGGCAGTTTTGGAAAAACGTGGCCAGACATTTTCACACTTCTGCTTTTTGACAGTAGAAGTCATTAAATTGAATCTTCCAGTCCAGCATGTGAGAAACCCACCGGGTTCTGAATCTTCCACTGGAACTCGACTTCATCAGTACTCACAACAGCACAGAAAGAGACAGAGAGAGAAAGAAAAAGAGAGACAGAATGGCAGAGGTCAAGTTCGAAATATTGAGAGGGAGAAGGATATTGAATTTATCATGGGGTAAATGAGAAAAGTCTGTTTCGCCCAGTATGCACAAGAAGTGTTTAAGTGAATAAGCAGCAGCTTCACACGGTTTCTGCTACATAACAGAGCTGCAGAAAAGAAAGCGGTTTCTGAGAAACGATGCTGATAGTTTGAAAAATATAAAACAGGAGTGAGCCATTTACAATAAATGCTGTGAAATCCAATCATACTGTACTTGCATCAAAATAAACTTATACCTGAAGCAATTAAATGATCTGAATTCAGTCAGCTGCAGTTAACAAAAAGCGATGATACACAGAACCTGTTAACACAGGAATAACTGCATGCTGCTTTTATCTATGGTGTGAAACAGATTTAGACCAGAAAAACATTGAGAAGGGAAAGTAAACATACCCATAATATGAACATTTGGATTTGTTCAGTCCATGCATTACAATGAACACAGACCTTAATGATAAATATGATATATAGCTTTACACATTTGTAGTGGTGTGAAAAAGTGTTGGCCCCCTTCCTGATTTTTTTGCATGTTTGTCACACTAATGTTTCAAATCATGAAACAAATTTAAATATTAATCTAAGATAACACAAAAAAACACAACATGTCGTTTTTAAATAAAGGTTTAGTTTTTAAATTGTTTTTTATTGAAGGAAAAACTAAATCCAATCCCACATGGCCCTGTATTAACTCTTTGCCGCCATTGACAAGTTATCTAGTCAATTATGAGTTAATATTTACCTGATAAATATGCCTTTTTGACGAATGTCTATGAAAATGTGTAATACCGCTTTGATCCACTAGATTGCCAAACCGAATTTATCAAAACTGAAGCAAAAAAAAGTATTTAATGCATTTATGTTTGATAATCGTTCTGCATCTGATCTCTAATATAAATTCCTTTAAAAATGAGTAAAAGTGTGTCTGGTGTAAAAGTAACACGGCATTTGAGAAAATGATGGTGATGGTAGTGTTATGGTCTGGGGCTGTTTTTTATAATCTGGGCTTTAGGACCTGGGGGACTTGCTGTGATAAATGAAACCATGAATTCAGCTGTCTACCAAAAAATCCTGAAGGACAATGTCCAACCATCTGTTCGTGACCTCAAGCTGAAGCGAACTTGGGTTCAATGAGGGACTATGATCCAAAACACACCAGTAACTCCATTGCTGAATGGCTGAAGAAAAACAAAATGAAGACTTTGGAGTGGCCTAGTCAAAATACTGACCTCAATCCTATTGGTCTTAAAAAGGTGGTTCATGCACAAAAACCCTCCAATGTGTCAGAATTACAACAATTCTGCAAAGATGAGTGGGCCAAAATTCATCCACAGCGTCATTGCAAGTTATCACAAACGCTTGATTGTAGTTGTTGCTGCTAAGGGTGGCCAAAACAGTTATTAGGGTTATGGTGCAACATTTTTTTAACACAGGCCATGTGTGTTTGGATTTTGTTTTTGCTTCATAATAAAAACATTCATTTAAAAAGTGCTTGCTGTGTTTACTTGTGTTATCTTGGATTCATATTTAAATGTATTTGATGATCTGAAACATTAAAGTGTGACAAATATAAACTCTTTTTCACACCACTTAAGTCATACATTTAACATCTATTGACTCAAATCCTGTACTCAACTATTCCAACCTGTATACAATTTTCAATGTAACATTATGTCTTTACCCTGCAAATTTCAAAACAGTTTTAAAATTTAACCTGATCATAGATTACATTATATGAGACACTGGACAACAAAACCAGTCATAAGTAGCACAGGTATTTGTAGCAATAGCCAACATTGAATCAAAATTATAGATATTAAATAAATATTAAATAAAGATCATGTTTCATGAAGATATTTTGTACATTTTCTACCATAAATATAAATATATTTACCAATATTAATATGTGTTGCTAAGCACTTTGGAAACTTTAAAAACTGAATATTTTGCTATTTTTGCCCCCTCAGATTCGACATTTTCAAATAGTTTTATCTTGACCAAATATTGATATCCTAACAAACCACATCAATGAAAATCTCATTTATTCAGCTTTCAGATGATGTATAAATCTTAATTTCACAAATTTGACCCGTATGTGGTCCAGAGCCCATATGAAACCCTGAAATCCAGTCTAAAGTCTCATAATCTAATAATGATATTAGAAGCATCAAAGTTTGATTTCAGTCATTGATTTCACATTAATTTCAATCTTTGACATGACCTTACTCAGTCAATATAAATAAATAAAAGATATCAAGGCTATATTTTCACAGAATGTTCTCTAAATCACAAAAATTACTTTGGCTGGGTTTTTTTACAGGCAAGGTCACATAAAATCAATATGCTGTCCTTTCTGTTGGTCACACAAAGCTGTCGTATTTTTCTCCCTTCCCATTAACTTTCACTTTATGAAAAACAGTAGCTTTTAAACAAGATTGGAAACTCTTTAAAACTCTTCTTTTGTCTTATAGAAAATAGCATAAGGGATTAAAATGACACTTCTGGGTGAACTTACACTTCAAAACAAACTTCTGAAAGCGGCTCTCCGAGCAGCATAATAAAATACTTCCCCTAACATAATCATGTTTCAAACTACCCAGCAAAATGACATTGTAAATTGCCCAGACTTGATAATTTATTTAAAAAAATGCCAGGAATGTAAGTTAATAGCTAGTTAATTGCTGTCCAGTTATTCATGAAATTTCTATGCCGAAATTCTCTTTGCATAATTTACTAATCTTATTTTCACAGGCCATTCTGTGCTGCTGAAAACGCTATTAAAACGGTACGATTTTTGCCTCATTTCTTTCAAATAGAAGAGAAGCAGAACTGTTAAACAGAGATTCTGTGCATTGCAACAGTGTGACACACTTGTGTCATAGAGCAGAACCGAGTTGAAAAATCATCTTCTTATTTAGAATTAAATCAAGTGAGCAATCTTTTACACTTCACACAATGATTACATTTCTTACACTGGAAACAGAAACTTGTACAGTTTGAGCTTTGCTATATAAAGGTCTTTAGGGTTATTCAGGTTATGCATTGCATTTGTAAAATATTTAATAACAAATCACATGGCAATTACTATATGTGCACTTAACCATGACACTGCGATGGGAAAATAACTAAAGATTAATTTCCATGTTTAAATTGGGGCTAGCCTGTTAAAAACTGTATGTAATCCAGCTGTGACTGGAGCAGTACCCTTCAAAGGGCACCTATTATACAAAATCCACTTTTACAAGGTGTTTGGACAATACATTTGTGTTGGCAGTGTGTGAACACAACCGCCATACAAAAAAAAAAAAACTATTGACCCCTTCTTTTTTAATCATCATTAAACCAAAGCTGTCTCATTTTACCACCTCTGAATGTAGTCGAAAGCGGACGAGCTCAAAACGTTTCACACCCCGTTTACACATGTCTTTAGCATCGCCCACTTTTTGCATTTTAAACAAGGTGTACACCGGCTCTTAAAGACAATTGAAATATATAGCCCTTCACGTTAATGCACTAGACGTAGGGGAAGTGGAAAGTTTAGGGGTAAGGTGTAGAAATGGGATTGGTCCTTAACTCTTTCGCCGCCATTGACGAGATATCTCGTCAATCAAGAGAAAACGCTTCCTTGCCAATGACGAGATTTTCCGTCTTTCCGCAATACCGCTATTATCCTCCAGGTGTCGCCCTTCCGCAACTTTTTAAACCCGGAAGTATTGCCCTATGGCAAGCGGCTGCATGTCCGTGTCTTGTTTAAAGATCGCTCTGAATGGGATCTCTATGAAAAGTCCGTCACGAAAATGGAATTGTCTCTGCTTTTTGCTCAAAATGTGGTGTTTTTGCAGAAACCGACCCATATTCAAAAGCTGATTACAAAAGAACCACTGAAGGTAGGATGAAATGTTTTTTTTTTTTTTTTTTGAAAGCAGATCGGGTCTGTTCTTTCATTTGGTATATTATATGTTTATATATTTAAAGAAGAACATTTTCTGGAAGGCATTAAACTTGAAAATCATGAAAAACGCTGGCACTGGCTGGCAACTTTAAAAAAAAACGCTGGTGGTGAAAGAATTAATCTGCTTAAAATTTGGAACAAAGTCGCACTTTAAAACGTATTGGTATTATGCCACACCCACAGGGCTGCTTTATTGTGATTGGTTTTTCAATAACCGCACATCTAACATTTTAAATGTCTTAAAAATAGGCTCCAGAGCAAAAATTTTGGTAACCGCGTAATAAGCGGAATAATTGACTCTGGTCCTTTGATATATTTGCAAATAATGCTTCGCGTCGTGCCGCATAATCACTTTGGGTGTGCATTATTTTCTTATAATTCAACGGCCCGTCCTCAATTATTCCTTACTTAATGAACAACATCGCTGTATGACACAGCACTCAGCATCTTTGTTGTTACTGTAAAAAAATACTGTTTCAATATTATGAAATATGAGTTGTTTCTGATTTATTTTATTACATTTAACAGATACTGTGCAGGCATAATGAAATTCAACAAATACAATAAAGCAAAGAACAAAATGCTTACAGTATATACATTACATATCAGAACTGATTTAATAATAATACTAATTTATAATGAAAAAAATACACAAAGTGCTTTTTAAACTTCTTGCAATAATACTTAACTTGTCAGTGGCGGGGAAAGAGTTATCTCGTCAAATAAGAGAAAAAATGTGCATTAAAAACGTGTTCCTGATATTTTTTTAAGTTAATCTGCAATACTGCGACTATCCACTAGATGGCACTTATCCAATTTATAAAAAAAACTGAAGCCAAAACATTAATTACTAATTTTAAACTCTGTGTATGTTTTGATAATCGTTCTGAATCTGATTTCTAACAAAATTCCTTCACAAAATTTGAATAATTTCATGTTTTTGCTAACAAAAATATTTTTAAGGAAAATACTAATATTTAAGAGTTTATAAGCAGAGAAAAAATATCGATAGGATGTAACATTTTTTTCCGATTTTGTTTGTTTGTTTATTGTTTGGTTGAAAGCAGAGGGTCCGTTCTTTCATTTTATATAATTGTATGTTTTTCAAGAATTTTTTTTTCAACATTTTTCAAGGCGGCATTATGTGAAAAAAAAAATGGATGGCAGGGAATGAGTTAAAAGTTTGCATAGTAGGGATGCATATCATATATTACAAGTTTTCTTTTCCGTTATGTTGCATTGGTGTAAAGTGAAACACAATCTCACTAAAATGCCTTTCATCAAATCGGCAAAGACTACTAAACATTATAATAAATATTCATCCTGAGCCAAGCTTTTATAATAAGTGTTTATAATAACTTTTCATTTCGTTCGCACACCTATGTCGTAGTCTCGAGAGAGGATGTGTTTGATATTCCACAGGACATTGCATTGCCGTCACGAGCACCACAGGGACTGCGCACCGGCCGTGGCGAAAATAATTCAATTTGCGCATATGTGCATTTGTATGCGCAGTCATTACTGGTTGACCTCTAGTTCATAAACAAGACGAGTCTTTCTGCTGCACCGCTCTTTGTATTTCTTCACCTAGGCGTAAATCAGAATCGATTCATTCTATTTCAGTGTCAAATTCAATTCTTTTCCCTACGGTCTCAATACCTGAAACTTTAATTCTCTTCCTCCTTCCGCCAAAAAGCCAGAATTCAGGAGTTTGAAACATTATACTCTTGAGCATCACCTTGCATCCCAGCTTATTAAAAGCACCAGTCTATATTCAACGTTTTAATCAGTAATGACAGCTGTGAAGACAGCCCAAGGTTTACAAGAAGGATTCAATGTGTGCCAGGGCCTTTTAAATATACAAATAGCAAATGCTTCCAGTACAGAATGCTATGACTCGGTCCCCCACTTTCTGTTTAGTAACGCACTTAAAAGCACACAGCATTCCACCGCGGGGCAGAAACAGACCACAAGCGACATGTTCAGCTCAATGGATTTAAATGAGCGAGCAACTACAGCAAAATGCTTTTCAGTGGAGCAAAGAAATTAAATCCGTGACCTGAGGGTGCAAGCACGGATCCAGAACAGCACCACCTACTGGTCATAAGGTGCAAACACGGGTTAATCTACTCATTACCTTTATAAACTGTACTGCCTAAAATTGGCCCCGCAATTGCTGCCTGCAGCTACATTTATTATTATCGCTTTTGAATGAAAGTATTTTGTACAATGTTGTGAAAACAGTTTTCAGAGTTAATCTCTTGACCTAATAATGATCAGATTTCCTCCGAACACTTGTTTAGGTGTTTGGAGCGCAGTGCTAATAGCCTTATTTTATGCTTTTTGCTGAATTTTGCATGCAATGTGCCACCCTTACAAAATTTAACCATGGTTTTACTATAGTCAAAAAAAAAAAATAATAATGGTTACTGTAGTAAAACAATGGTTTTGCTAATAGTAATCAATACACCAAAAATAAAAAAATAAAAAACTTTTACCATAAAAAACACGGTTAATCTTCACAAGGGCATATGAATGTACTGTATGAATATCAAGGCTAGAGTATTCAACTCCATACAAAGTTAGATTTTTACGCTGCTTCAATACGTTTTTTCATTAAACATACTCTTAACAAATGTGTTCAAAACAAGTACTTGGTATTCATGAAAGGTGCACAACGGCCTTTGAGAAAATCCCACGTCTCCATCTCAGGTTTTTGGATTGCACATCAATCTATTCCTTTTATTTTGTCAAACCATCTGCGAAAAGCAAAATATATTAGTTAAATCACATGTTTTTCTCCGAGTAGTCAGCAGAGGTAACTTAAAATTATTGGTTTCATAAAACATGATGCCAACATCAGGTTTACAATTCCTAATACAAATTCTTCGTTCACGTTATTGCAGCTATTAAACTTATCCGTACAACGGCAGTGAATGCTTGTCCGTGTCAATACTTTTGTTTGTTTAAAATTAATGACATACAGAAAAAGCAGCTGCAGGTTTATTAGGCTGCATTTACACTGCAAGGCCTAATGATCCATTATTTTTGTCAATTTTTTGTCTTGGGTATTTACAGTCACTCAGGACATAAAAGATTGTTTATATTATCAAATCAATGTCTTAGGTTTACTTTATCATTTCACAAATAAAGACTCGCAATGTTGTGGTGTAAGACCCCACACACAAACTTTTCTTATTTCTGTCTATCTCTGTATATTCTCTAACTGGTATCCTGTTCTGCCAAAACATTGTATTAATTTCTAATAATCATCCTTTTCAGATTTTCTTTCTAAGTGAACAGATACCTTTACCACGTCTGCTTTTCTGTTAGGATAAAATGTTTTTTAAAGATATTAATGAAGTGTCAACAGGTAAATCGCTATGTCAAGGTCATAGGTTCGATCCCCAGGGTAATACCAATGTATACCTTAAATGCAAAAAAAAACATGTTTACATAATGAAACTAAAATAACAACCTCATGCAAAGCATTGTGGAACTAGAAAACCTCATCAACCTTTTGTTTTTTTTCCTTCAGATTTTGGTTTCCAGAATGCTTTGCATCAGGCTGTTATTTTAGTTTTATTGTGTAAAGATAAAGACTTGTTAATTTTTAATTTTCATTTAACTTTGAACAAACTGTTCACATTAAATAACATCAATTTAAATCTAAACAGCTGCTAGTAGTAGGGGAAAGCAGGGGCGAAAGTACAATTTTTCAGAAAGATGTTATTTTAAAAGATATTGTTGTAGACAGAGATATATTTTTGCTGTGGTCAATAACTCACAAGTGTTGTCTATCAATAGCAGGTGGGATTTTGAACAAATGAAAAACAACTTCAGTATAATTTTACTTTGAACATAAGTAGCGCATTGTTACTTTTGACCCTGACAGCAGGTACGAAAGTAACACAACAGAACAAGGCAGATTTTTGTGTTACACTTGTTTTTAGTAAATATACATGATTATGGCCTTGTTAATATGTAGCTGCAAACATATTTTTTCGTTTATCTTTGCAAAAAAAAAAAATAATCAATTACATTTTCATTTTAAATTTCAGCTTCAACAATTATATTAAAAGCAACCCGACAGTACAAACATGAATTGTTGAGAATTAAACATTGTTTATTTTTTAAACAGTATAAACACCATGAAAATTAAATTAAATCAAATTATAATAATATACATTTTTAATATAATGCAAAAGTATTAGCAGTGGGACAGAAGGAACAAGTGTTACTTTTGTCCCGGCAGGAACGCCTGACATTTAAACCTGACTTTTATTTTGAAAAACTCTGAGAAAGCAAACTTCAGGATGTGTTACAGCAATAAATAACCTGTAGATTGATCGGTACATGAAAACAGAAACAAGATGCATTATAATAAAAAAAAAATGAGTTTAACTTATCATTTCTGGACCTACACGCGCAAAACGATAACGAAATAAGGTGATATTTGATTTTTACAAAAGTTTCACAAAATGCCTTCAAGAAAATTTCTTCTAAAAATAAATAAACATACAAATATATCAAATGAACGAAAAGACCATCTGCTAAACAAACAAAACGGGGGGAAAGTTTCATACTATCTATATTTTTCTCTCTGCTTATAAACTCTAAAATATGGGTATTTTTCTTCAAAAATACAAATTTCTTAGCAAAAAGTTGAAATAATTTAATTTTTAAGAATGAATTTTGTGACATTGGAGTAAAAAAAATCTAAAGTTTAGTTTCATGTGCTCACGTGAAACCTTCATGTGCTCACGTAAAACCTTCATGTGCAGATTTTTTTTTTAAGTTTAGTTTCAAGTGCTCGCGTGAAACTATCGCATGCACGTGAAACTTTCGCTTTCACATGCGCGAGCGATAGTTTCACGTGAGCACGCGAAACTAAACTTTAAAAAAAAATTCTGCACATAAAGGTTTCGCGTGAGCACATGAAAGTTTTGCGAGAGCACATGAAACTAAACTTTATTTAATTTTTGCTCCATGTCCCCTTAGGGGCTCCGTATGTTAGAGATCATATTCAGAACGATTATTAAAACATACATGGAGTGTAAAATTAATAAAAACAAATTTGCTTCAGTTTTTTATAAAATGGCTAAGTTTGCGATCTAGTGAATATCGTGATATTACAGATAACAATAAAACTCATCAGGGACACGTTTTTCATGAAAATATTTTATATTAATTTACGAGATAACTCATCAATAAGAGAACTACATGAATATATATGTGTGAACGAAAGTTGATTTCTACAGAATTTTTTTAAAGTGTAAGTTGCTTTGGATAAAAGTCTCTGACAAATGTAAATGCAAATGTAAATAAAAGTGTACAGTATCTAAAACTAAATATTACTACAAGTATTTCATTTTAATTATTACTTTTTAGCATTTTAGCAACACACAATAGCAACTGCATAATAATGCGCTGGTAACAACCAGACATGGGGACTTGTGACTTGGTGACTTGGACTCGAGTCGACTCGAGTCGCTATTTTTGTGACTTGTGACTTGACTTGACAAAAAATAAAATACTTGAGACTTGACTCGGACTTGGAAGTTAAAGACTTGAGACTTGACTTGACTTGAGACACGATGACTTGAATGACTTGAGTGTTAATCACATCATGTTTTCAGTTTAAATATAAAAAATATATAAATTATTTTAAAAAATAAAGTCGACCCAGCTGGAGCGCAGGCTGAGAACGGTGTTGTCATGACTGAATCACGACACTATCATTTGCCATGCCCTCTCGTACCTTACGCACACCACGCCCACTTAGATCAGATATCAACATGTCAGCCGGAGGGGTACGGAGGGTCATCGCTTTTGGCTTCAACAAGATGGCAAAAGACGAACAGTGCGTTGCAAGACATGCAACATTAAAATCACAGGAAGCCAGACGGCAACCATTATTGCCATTGCTGGCCATTATGCCCAGTAAGTGCTTGTCAATTTGTTAATATCTGGTTAGTTGGTAGTTAGCTAATGTAATAATAGCTAATGTAGCCCTCATCATACTGTGTTGGGGACAAATGTGGGCAAAATAATTTTGATTTATTTTTTAAAATACTTATTTTTATTTTTGAATACTTCATTTTCAAGTTTGCCACCTGAACACACACACAGAGAAACTTGATTACTTGATTGTACAATGTTAGGGGCGGTTCACATGTCGCGTCTTTTGCGCGCTCAAGTTCGTTATTTCAAATTTAGCCGCGCGAACGGAAGAGGTGCGATGCGCTCGTTTTTTCTGGGCACATGTTTGAGAGAGAGAGAGAGAGAGAGAGAGAGAGAGAGAGAGAAAGAGAGAGAGAGAGAGAGAGAGAGAGAGAGAGAGAGAGAGAGAGAGTGTGTGCGAGAGAGAGAGAGAGGGGAGAAATGTAACAAAGTTTAATGTTGTACGTAAACTGTGTTTGAGAGAGAGGGAGGTGTTCAGAGAGGGGTCTGTTGGATGTTAGGCTGTTATTTGTTTTATGGACTCAATGTGGAAAATTTCAAACACGGTTGGCAGAAGTGAAAAAAATAAATAATTTATGAAGTTACAATTTTGTTTGATTCCAAGATGTATTTTACTGAACATGAGTATTTACAATGCAAATCCAAATTATTGTAATTTACTGATAGTTACTTACTGTATATCTTGTCACTTTATTAAGATCAGATTCTGCAGGTAAAATTACAATAATAAGGTGACTTGACTTGGACTTGACTTGACCTACTACAGGACTTGACTTGACTTGACATAGCCTGTGACTCGACTTGACTTGACTTGCCCAAGAAAAAAATACTTGGGACTTACTTGAGACTTGAAGGTTCAGACTTGAGACTTACTTGAGACTTGCACATGTGTGACTTGGTCCCATCTCTGGTAACAACCACAACACCGTAGCACTGTGACAAGTTTCAACGCTCAAATTTTCTACAAAAGTGTCTGAAAGTTTAATAATGACACATTAGGAAATGGTCAACCACCTCCAAGTCTGCCGTGAGTTGCATTAGCAGTTAAGGTCTTTTCAGGTGTCCTCCAGAGATCAGAAGAATTCACCTGCGCTGACCAGGCAGAGCTGGAGAGACGAGCTGAAGTAAATCTGTCACGATTGTCTTTGTTTATGTGTTGGGGGTGGATGACTGTTCCCATTCTGTTCTCCCACCTGTGACATACTGCACTTTTAGCAGAAAGCTGTCCCAGAACTCGAAGCGAGAGCGTTTGTGACGGCCGGCGTTCGCTGTGACATACTGCCGAAGTTTCGATGTTAAATGCAGGCAGTTCTCTCTCCCTCGACGCGCTTTGCTCCCGAAAAACATCAAGCCATGAAATCAACGAAAAGGTCAGTTTACGTACAAAGCCTAAAGTACATCGATATATTACACCCCCCCAAACACAAAAAAAGAGAAATCAATAAAATGACTCAATAGGAGCAGCGTCTATGGGTTTTTGTAAAGTACGCATTGCCGTCTTCTAAAACAAGAAGCTGTGAATGTCAACCCTTACGAAAAAGAAGTTTATTCAAGTGTGCTATAAGTATACTTCTTTTAAACTTAAAATAAAAAAGTATACTTTCAGTTTACTTTTTATGTACCTCTCTAAAATGTACTTTAGGTACTTCTCAGAAATATACTTAAATTGTACTAAAGTATACTTGACCTATACTGACCGAAATGTCTAAGTATATTTGGCCTATACTTGTTTACTGACATATACTTAAAAGTATTAAGTAAAAATGCAACAACGAAAGCTACATCAAGAAAGCTGCAAAAAGCCATATGAATAGCCCTGGTAAAAAATAAATATACTTTATTGTATTTCAAGTATATTTAACTTAGCATGTACCAACTTTTAATATATTGAAAGTATGCTTACAACATATTTGCTTACAATTAAACTTTTAATATATTTCAAAATAATTATAATTTAATATATTTTCTAAAAGTATACTTTAAAAAAATATACTTGGAGTTAAAGTTCTGTGCAATTTTTAAAGTATACTAATTTGAACTTATTTTAAAGTTTATTTTAGGTATACTTTATCTGTTAAAGTTATCATTATAATAATGCACTGACAGCATATTTATAAAATACATTATTTAGCATCCTTTAGAAACAGTATATTTTAAGTAAATTTTGAAAGTATATGTAGTGTACAGTACAAATGTGTATTATCTTCATGGAGAATCTTTAGTGTTAGTAAACTACTGTAGTAGGTTATTAATTTGGTGCTGCAGGTATACTTGCAAGTATTCTTTTACTATACTTTTAGTTAACTAGTAGTTTACTACTCAACTTTACTTTAAGTGAACTTAACATCATACTATAAATATATATATATATATATATATATATATATATATATATATATATATATATATATATATATTGCACTTAAAGTACAATAAATTGTTCCTGTGTATTAATTTTTATACCTGACATATACCTTAATTGTACTTTCAATTTGAAGCTAAATCTTTCGTATGCTCAGTGAGATAATCAAACAATAAAAAAAGAAAAAAATATATATATATAATGGGACACTACAGTGGACACTGTAGAAATTGTGAGTAAAAAAAGGAATGGAATAATTTGCAAATCTCATAAATTTATATTTTATTCACAATAGAATATAGACTATCTCTGCCCATCTTGACTTCTGAGAGACACTGCCACACTTTTTATACCCAATCATGTTGCCAATTAAGTTGCAAATTGGTCCTTTAGTTGTTCCTTATGTACATTTAACTTTTATACTCTTATTGCTACCTGTCCCAACTTTTTTTGGAATGTGTAGCTCTAATAAAATCCAAATTGAGCCAATATTTGGAATGACATTTCAAAATGTCTCACTTCAACATTTGATATGTTATCTATATTCTATTGTGAATAAAATATACGTTTATGAGATTTGTAAATTATTCCATTCCTTTTTTACTCACAATTTCTACAGTGTCCCAACTTTTTCTGATTTGAGGTTGTATATATATCTATATATATGGCTGAACCCCCTGAATATTAACTTTCGTTCTGGACTCCATTTCCCATAATCCCGCATGCCTGGACTGATTAATCTGCACCTGAAACTCATTGGACAGCCTATATAAACTCTCTGGAAACATTCAGTCAGTGCAAAGTCTTGATTTGTACCAGCTGTCATTGCTGAGTGGTTTGCCTGCCTGCTTATCTATCTGTATTTATTGATCTTTATTTGTTTTACCCGGTTTATGAGTATGTTGCCTGCCCTGACCCTTTTGCCTGTTTCACGACTACGAGATTTGCCTGCCTTACATTGCTGTGTTTGCTGTTGTTTGACCTTGCCTGTTGGAATATGAGTGTGTTTAATAAAAACCTGCAGATGGATCCTCAGTGTCAAAGTGCTTTGTTACACAAGCAGTATACAATAAGTTACATACTAGTTTACTAAGAGTACACTAACAGAACACTTCTGCATGTACACTTGAAGTATATGACTAATAAACTACTAGTTAACTAAAAGTATATTAAAAGAACACTTGGAAGTATACCTGCAACACATAATAAGTAACCTACTAGTTAACTAAGAGTACACTAACAGAACACTTGCATGTACACTTTCAGTATATGACTAGTAAACTACTAGTTAACTAAAAGTATATTAAAAGAACACTTGGAAGTATACCTGCAGCACACAATAAGTAACTTCTAGTTTACTATGAGTGCACTAACAGAATATTTGCATGTACACTTGAAGTATAAGTCTAGAAAACTACTAGTATACTCATGAGTTCACTTGCATTACAAATGAAGAACTAATTGTGCACTAGTTGTACACTTAAAGTTGACTACTCTTACACTTATAGTACACTTAGAAGTATACTTTTATATACTAAAAGTGGGCCAATTTAGTCCCAAGCGGTATTCAAGCAGTACACTTACAAGTATACTACTAGAACATAAATGTTAGTACACTTACTACATAAAGTATACTTAAAACTATACTCCAACATTACTTAAGTATACTTAATAAAATTAACTTGAAGTGTACTTCTTTTTCGTAAGGGAATGCACAGCGCTTGTAAATAAAGTCACAACAACAGGCCTTTTAAGAAATTTCGCTCAGTACTTTCAGAAGATAATCGGCACATAGCAACATATTAACTTTGGCAAACAAGATTGCAATGATGCACACTGAAGACACTCGCTGATGTGTTAGCATAGCACGGCTGTGTTCCCCTGCAGTGTAAAGAGTCGATGAAGTGTAAATTGAAAGAAGGGACGCTCACTCACAGCCACAATACAGACTCGTCTCTGCGATCTTGTAATTTATGCCAAACAAATGAGAATGCTAATCAACACGAGCTTGCCAGCAACACTATGATTTGCTTTATCACTTCACAACTGAAATAGTGGGAGACGACAGACAGCCTTTTCAAAATATTATGGACAAACAAAAATATGCATTCATGTCTTAAAAAAATATATATGCATATATTTCTATATAAATACATACTACTATTACGTGTTATATTTAGTGTTCTGTTAGGAAAGTGTAGCAATGCAAAGGTCAAGGGTTAAGATAAAAAAATATTGAGTGAATACACTGCTAATTCTCTTTGGAAAATAATGCATTGAAGTAAACGCAAGTTAATTTAGTCTTTATTTCTATACTGCCTTAAAGGGATAGTTCACCCAAAATTGCAATTTCTGTCATCATTTACTCGTGTACAAACCTTTATTAAAGAGTCCTTATTACGTTGCCAAAATGTGTTTGGTGTAATGCAATGTGTTCGCGTGGTTTATGGTTAAAAAAACTCATTATTTTCCACATACAGTAGATTATTGTGTCTCCTCTATGCCCTGATTTCCTGAAACACGTTGATTTTGTACAAAGCTCACTGTTTTGAAAGTGCGTTGTGAGAACTTTTGGAGCACCATTGACTTCCGTAGCAGTAGTTCTTCCTACTATGTAAGTCAATGGTGCTTCTGTTTCCTGCTTCATTACAAATATTTGTCCTTGTTGTTTAGCAGAACAAAGAAGTGTATAGAGGTTTATAACAACACGAGGGTGAGTAAATGATGACAGAATTTTCATTTTTGGGTGAACTATACCTAATTCTATGCTGCTTAACTCTTTCCCCACCATTGACGAGGTATCTTGTCATTTTAGAGAAAACATTTGCATAAAAAAGTGTTACAGATTAGGTTTTAGGGTTATCTGATGAACCATGAATATCTACTAGATAGGGCACTTCCCTATTTATAAAAAACTAAAACATTTTTTACACTGCATTTATGTTTTGATAATCGTTCTAAATCTGTTCTCTAACAAAATTCCATTTCAGCTTTTTTGCTAAAAAATATTTGTGAACAAAAATACACATAGATAGGATGAAACGGGTTTTTCCCGTTTTGTTTGTTTGTTTATTGTTTGTGTAAAAGCAGAGGGCCTGTTTTTTATTTGATATATTTGTATGTCAATGGTGGCCGGTGACTTGTCAAGGGTGCTCAATGCGAAGTTCGTCACAATATTTATGTAGCCCTATCTCAAACTATTGCATGCACATGTAAAACTAGTGTATTTAGTTTCGCATGCTTACGTGAAACTTTTGCGTGCGCACGTGAAACTTTTGCGTGCGTACGTGAAACTATCGCGTGCTTACATGAAACTAAACTATAGCGTGCTTACATGAAACTATCGCGTGTGCACGTGAAAGAGAAAGTTTTTTTAAAGCAAGCAAAACTAAACTTTAAAAAAATTCTGCACATGAAGGTTTCGCATGAGCACATGAAAGTTTCTTTTGCGTGCGTACGTGAAACACTCGCATGCTTACGTAAAACTACCGCATGCTTACATTAAAGTTTCACGTGAGCATGCAAAAGTTACATTAGTTTTGTTTTTACTTTTATGTCTCCGATCGGTAGAAACTTTTGTGAAAATCACAAAAAATGCTGGCAGGCAACTTTTCAAACAAAGGCTGACAGCGAATGATTTAATTGTAACAATGGCAAATTGTGAAAAGCGCTACAGAAATAAATCTGTATCTTGTAAACATGAATGCAGTCATGAAATACCTTGTTAAAAAAGGAATAGTTCACACAAAATAATAATCATTTACTCACCTTAACATAATTTAGTTTCTAACAGCTAGCTTGATCTTGCAACACGTAGACTATCGTCTCATATTCAGCCGCAGGCATCCACTTCATCAGATGGTCCAAGTGGGCAGTTCAGAAGATGAGTGAGAGTCAAGCATCCTGAGTTGGCTTCACATCCACCCACACAACATTAGGGATGCCATTCTGGAGAATCGCACGAGCAAACAGGTCACGACCGCCCTGCGAAAACAACTCGTGTCACACCAGCAGCACCAACTCTCCCCACTAACAAGGTTAAGGAGTGTGGATCACCTAGAATAAAGCAATGTGCTTTGAGAACCAGCTAAATGAATCAGGATTTCCATTTAGTCTTTTATATTCATGTAAAAACCCAGTAACCGTACTCTACTGCAACCTGGCGCAAAAGGCTGAGAAACACCCATCACATCCAACAGCCAAAGGCTTGATTCAGTTCTGAAGGTTGATTGAAGGGGCTCATACTTTGAGTCTTCACTCAGTCTGCTGTTGGACATCTCAGGATGTCTTCTGGGTAATGCGCATTTGCATGCTAGTGCAGGAATTGGAGTTCTGAATGACCTTTCGTATCCGCTCCACACCCCAGCAGGCTCAGGTCGTTTGAAACGAATCAGGTCCAAATGAGGCTTGGCAACGGAGATGTGATGTGAAAGCACATCATGGTGTCGGCCAAACTAAAAACCAGAGTCTAAATGAGCTTCATTCATAAAACAAATATATCCAGAGACATGCATGGTTCACAACACAATTTTCTTAATTGTTGGAACATCTCACAGTCTTGACAAGTTTACACAAAGGTTTGTTAAAAATTGCCTGTTATTACACTGGATAAATCCCACCAAATGAAAGGATTACTACACTTTCATAAAAAAATTATTATTTACTCACCCTCACCCAAGGTGTTTATGTAAAAAATATGTACTTCTAAACCACAACTTATAATCTTATCATCATTATTTTCCACAAACCGTATATCATTGTTGCTCCTTTATGTCTTGGCTTTCCAAAACATGTTGATTTTTTTAAGCTCATTGTTTTGAAAACCGCGGTTTGCTCTGATTGGCCAGCTATCATGTGTGTTGTGATTGGCAGAATACCTCAAGCGTGTATCGAAAATGTTACGCCCCTTTCCATATTTGGCATATCAGCTCCCAAAGCACAGCATCCCTGTCCGCCGCAACACTACTACAGCGAGAATAAAAGTTACACCTTTCTTTGCATATATATTTGGGCAGTGTTATGCAATCTTCAGACATAGTGTATATATGTGGGGGCGTGTTCGAATAAGACATTTTTGTAAGACGTGGATGAGCCTTCACTTTTAAATAATTTCTCTTTGGGTTTTCCTGGATTTTAACTCTTTCCCCACCAGTGTTTTTTTTTTTAAAAAAAAGGGGCCAGCATCTTTTTTTAGATTTTCACAAAAGTTTAATTCCTTACAGAAAATGTTCTTATTTAAATATATAAACTTTAAATATATCAAATGAACACACCCACTGCTTAATTTTAAATACAAAAATTCCATCCTACCTCTATTTTTCTTTTTTATCACCTCTCAAATATGTTTCTTTTTGAGCAAAAAGCTAAGATAATTCAATTTTTGTCAAGGACTTTTGTTAGAGATCAGATTCTCAAAGTGATGATCAAAACATACACGAAGTTTGAACTGTTTGCCCTTAGGGAATACTTCCTTAACTCTTTCACCGCCATTGACGAGATATCTTGTTAATTAAGAGAAAACGCTTAGAAAATGACGAGATTTTCCGTCTTTCCGCAATACCGCAACTTTTTAAACCCGGAAGTATTGCCCTATGGCAAGCGGCTGCATGTCCGTGTCTGTTTTAAAGATCGCTCTGAATGGGATCTCTATGAAAAGTCCGTCACAAAAATGGAATTATCTCTGCTTTTTGCTCAAAATGTGGTGTTTTTGCAGAAACCTACCCATATTCAAAAGCATATTCAAAAGCTTTTTTTTTGAAAGCAGAGGGTCTGTTCTTTCATTTGGTATATTGTATGTTTATATATTTAAAGAAGAACATTTTCTGGAAGGCATTAAACTTTGGTGAAAATCATGAAAAACGCTAGCGCTGGCTGGCAACTTTTTTTAAAACGCTGGCGGTGAAAGAGTTAATACTTATAATTTGTATAAGTTGGGTAAGAGCGCCACCTGGTGGATAATAGCGAAAATACGGATTGCCAGAAAAACTCGTCATTGGCATGGAAAGAGTTCATCTTTGCGACTTTATATGCATAAACAGTTTTTAACACCCCAAAGACGAAGGAAATCATAAAATTGCATCATATGACCCCTTAAATAGATTTCAAAATGAGTGATAAATCTAAGATTGAAGCAAATTATTTTTCTAATAAACCATAAAAAACACCTATATTTAGATTTTGGTGGGCTTAATGAGTAAACTCTATTGCATTTATTTTTTATTAATAATTTACCAAAATCTCTTTGTGGGATGTGTAATGTAGTGTAAAAAACAACAACAAAATGCAGAGATCGATAAAGATTTAGCAGAGGTCAAACTTAAAAAAATATGACTTCTGGGAGATATAACAGCGAAGAAACTAACCCCGGCTTCATTCAGATAACAGCATCATAACATCGGCGTCAGGTTCATGTAAATGGCATGTTTAATGTCAAGAGATCCCTGAAGACCCGAGGCACTTTATCTGACCGACAATGAAGAAAGACAATAAAGCAAATCTCATGTGTGCAGTCTGAAATGAGACGATAAGACTTGTTCTTGCCTTTTTCATTTTGTCCCCCTGGACAAAGTTTTTTTTTCTCTTCAGTTATATATAGTATATTTTTGTCTCATCTTAGACAATGGTCTCATAAATGTGTCTGCATAGGAGAAATCAAACACTTAGGTGGAGCTGAGGTTGAGACAAAACCTTTGAACTGTGTTTCGGGACTTCGCTGCAGTTCTTAGATCAGATAGCAAACCATTGCAAAGATACAAACTTGGCATGAAATGCCATTCGCAACCCATTTTAATTTTGTAATAGGATGCATTTCAAAGAAAAAGTCAGATTCACCCTTGAAAACAACTTAAAAAAAAAAAGTAATTTTCTAGACTTACAGTACTGTAACATCGCCGCTATGCATTTCAGAATTACATAACTTCATCAAATATAAACAAGATTTTAAAAAAGTTGAATGCTGCACAAAACAATGTCTTAATAATTTGGCAAACACAAACCAACAGCACCTTAGGTGATACCAGCCAACAGGAACAGATGTTTCAGAGGCCGAGCAAGTTTTGATGAATAATAACCAACAATATTTGTGTCTTTTAAATAACAAGCACTGATAAATCATTCACATTAAGAACAGAAATATGCATTAAGAAACCTAAGAGCATTCATTTCGATTTCGTATAACTATATTAGTCAAACTATAGGCCTACAGTATGTTTTTCTACCAATTCAATATAATTTCACCACGGGCTGTGAAAAACTCAAAAGATCCACCCACATGTACACAACATCCAGAGAGAGCGTATTGATCGTTTTTTAATAAAGGAAACTCTTATACCACTGCCCGCAGCCGAACGTCGTGATGCTGACGTCTGCCTTCAGTAATAATAGTTCAACGCGTCATACCTGCGTCTGTCTTTTGAGTCTCCCACAATCCCTCACCACAAACGCCCCCTAAAACACTCTTAAAGGCATGCCAAAACAGCCCATGGATATGTTCTGGACAGAACGGACGTCTGGAATAAGATCTAGCACATTTTCTGACTCACTCACATCACAGCATCTAAATCAAAACACTTACAACTGCCACAAACTTACTGTGTGAATCAGAAAAGTAGGATATTGGGCATCAGGACCATTTTAGGGAAACATGCAGATACAAAACACATAATGAAACTACTAAAAGCTTTCCAAAACCATTGATTGTTTTTGACACATTGTAACATAAGGGTGTTATAGCTTCTTTCACACAGCAATTACGGTAAATTACCACTAAAATACCAGAATGACTTCACCAGTAAATACACAAATGTTATGTTGATACACACGACCGCATTCCGCCATTTTTCCATCATTTTATCATTCGCACATATACCGAAATAAATTATCTGTAAACTCTCTCAGAAAGCGAAAGTTTCCTCTAAACCGTCGCACAGCTTGTTTTGTTTGTAAACGATGGCAGATTATGACTTTATATCCGAACGTTGTTTTCATTTCTGTGGCAAACACTAACAGCCGTGCAGTTGCTCTTGCATTAGATGACTTCAAACTGAACTGTAGGGGAAAGAGACGCTACTTGCATTTAAATCAACGGTTATGTTTAACCAAGGTTTCACAGAGAGTATGCGAAGGGCATGGGCAAAATGGAGAATAGATGGTAAACTTTTTTAAACAACTTTGAAGAAGAGTTGTACTGTAGTTGATAACTTTTGTGTTTTCGAAACTTCCAGAAAGTTAGCAGGTAGTGTCAAAAAGAGGATTACTTAATAAAAACATTCATTAAAAAAACAGGATTACATGTAGATAAAAACCTCAATCTGATTCACAACTGTTTTGTAAGGTGCTGATGGTCTACTTTAATGTTGGGCGATATTCTCTATAGTGAAATTGTCCTATCGTCAACCTAGTGATGTAGTACTCGAGTCCGGTCTCTGACTCGAGATCGGTCTCGAGACCGATTTCTGCTTTCTCGGACTTGTTCCTTCAAAGACCAGAGCATTTTTTTATGTTCATACTGTACGAAAAACACACAAAACACATAACAATAATAATAAAATGCAATGTTGATGGGCATTATTTGAAAATGACATCCCATGGTGCAATGCAAAGATGGTCTTTATGGTCTTGGTCTCGACTCCTAAAGGACTTAGAATTGCATCTTCAAAGACTAGGTCTTGACTCGGACTCAACTATATGTGAAAACCAAAGGACTCTGTCTCGTCTAGGTCTCAACCCTTCAAAGACTCGGCCTTGACTCGGTCCCGACTCCTAAAGACTCGGTCTCAACTCAGACTTGCTTCCTCAAAGACTCGGTCTTGACTCAGTCCCGACTCCTTAGGACTCGGTCTCGACTCAGACTTGCTTCATCAAAAACTCTGTCTTGACTCGGACTCGACTATATTTATGTGAAAACCAATGGACTCTGTCTCGACCCTTCAAAGACTCGGTCTTAACTCGGACTCGGCATAGATGGTCTCGTCCCTATCACTATGTCAACCTGTCAGATAGAGCCAATATACGATAGTATCAGGGGTGGGGCAATGGTGTCCTTATTTATTTGCTCACATTTTTACTCATGTTTTTATGGCAAGCCACTGGACTGGTGGACAAAAAAAAAGTTGCTTTTGCTTTACTTTAAGGGCACCTGGCAACACTATTATGACCCCAACTTTTAAAATTGATTTATATTTTGAGTGATTCATTGATGCCCAAGTGTACTGTTTATTACTTGCATGCAAGGTTGGGCTGTCACAATGATTTAATAGTCATCTCATCGCGATTGTTTGACCTTATTGCGATGATTTCAGATCACCGCAATGATTGCACATCTCTCTAAAAAACACAAGGGGGAGCTGCAGCGCCTCTCTGAATGAGACACTATCAGCATTCCTCAACTGATAGTGTGACGCGATACATTATGCAAAGCAATTCAATACAGTGGAAAAAACAACATTTATTAAATGCTGCAAAACTTTAATAAGCACTATGAACTGCCAGGTAAAACATAGATTGGCAAAACAGCAATTCCAAATTTAGGGAAGTGAATGATGCTATTCTTAAATATCTGTAAGGAGTAGATTTTTTGCAGCCACTACAGATAGGTGTTCCAGTACTAATATGACCTTGGTAGGATTGGCTACTATTTAAGGGCTGCTCCGGTATAGTCAGTTTATTTTGACTGCATTTTTAGTTTGAGTTTTTTTAGACACTTTATTGTGTTTATATCTAATGAAGAATTTTCAGTTTTTGAAAGATATATTCATTAAATAATTACTTTTGTAATGTTATGTATTAATATTTACTGCCAGGTAAACCTTGCAAAATATTTTATTTAAATAATCACAACAAAATGTATGAGAATTTAATGTCAAAGGAACAAAACAAACAATTAATCATTATAATCGTCTAAATTTATTAAGCAATTACCGTCAACCAAATTTCATAACTAGTGCCAGAACACAGAAAAACCGTAGTCACTAATTGTGAACCGCTACACGCATAACTTCTTGGGTTCACACCAGCCGTGTTTGAGGCGTCAAATTCGCGTCTAGTTTGCCGCTTTAACATTTTGAGTTTACTCGCTTCATTCGCACGGTTAAAGCCGCGATTGAAATTCTCGTCATCGAGACATTTTCCGCCACAGTTCAAAATGTTCAACTTGCGCGTTTCCCGCGGCAATGCTCAATTCGCGCCACGCTAAATGCCTCATTCGCGTCGCGAGAACCCCATATGCGCATCATCACATTGACTTAACATTGAAATCACTCTTGCTTTACGCATCTACCGCGGCTGGTCTGAACGCACAGGTACGATGAAAAATCCAAGCAACGCCCATTACAAGCTCAGAATGCGTGGAAATACAGTGAGTTCACTTGTTCAAGGAAAAGCGCACACGCTCTCTCATGCATCAATGTTAATGTGAAACTATGATGATAATAATGATGGCATAATAATAATAAAAAATTCAAGGGCAAACAAGTCAACTATTCTCATGAAGGCTGTCACTATCTGTGATATGTCTGACTATAGATAGTATCGTCTATTAGCACAACCCTAGTCTACTGAATGCTTTATAGAAATGTTTCATCAGCTGAAGAACAAGAATACAGTCCAGTGAACACGCTGTACCTTGTATCCATCAGACTTCAGTCTACTCTGTAGTGTGTTTCAGCCTCATTTCAATTCACTTCAGAAGTTAAACACTGGGTTTACTCCTGACTAATCTCTATTGGGAGCCTTTTTTCTCCAAATATTGACATGGCAATGATCTTTGCTCTTTTATTGCTGCAAACTAAAAGTGATAGAAAGACTTCAACTATTTTAAAAAGGATCCCAGAAACACCCAATGGCAACTTTGAATGAAACAGCCATTTTACATAAAACTACCCAATTAACAACAAAGAGAGTCATAACCCCAAATTACAGTCAATAACAATAATTAACATTTCCAAACAAAGCTTTGCCTAAAGACTCATGCAAAACAAAACAAGCTGTGACAAACTGTGACAATAGATTATTATTTATTTAGCCAATAAAAGTTAATTTTCCAAGAATAAACGACATTATCATTTTTTATTATCCTATAATTTTGAAAAGAAGAGGAATCATCAGATTTTTTATTTTGTCCCTTTAGATTCATTTCCAAAGGTGACAATGCAAAGCCATTGAAATCAAAGTTAAACACTCATTTACAGACACCAAATGATAGTGTTTGTATTCATTAAATAAAGTATTAAGAAGATTCAGGTGGCTTCACAAGCCATTTCAGAAGTTCACAAAGATGATCCATGAGCCAAAGGCTCAGATTTATTGTGTGAGAGAAAGAAATGGATTTCGAGAGAAGAAAACCTGCCTATCAAGATGACACCGCTCACAGAACCAGGTGGAGTCAGCACACACAGATCTTATATTGGGATAGGCATTATACTGTTGGATTTGACATTTCAACTCTTGTACAAACATAGAAACCCGTAATTGTAATTATTCAGAAGTTTTTCATCAATTGTTCAAAAAGTTGACCTGAACTATTTCTTGCTTAAAATAATATCAGAGGCAATAGATTCTCTAAAAAGTAAACAATATTTAAATAAAACCAATAACTAGGTCAGAGCCAATTTGTACCTGGACCTGTTGAGCAGATTGGCAGTCTTGCCCTGTTAAGGTGGGTGGTTCCTCGCTAAAAAAAGATCTGGCTGTACTGTACAATCAGTTTTCATTGTACACTACCCATGCTTACAATTTCTTATAGGAAATAAAGTGGTTTCCTCAAGTCCCTACAGCTCATGCAGATTTAACCCCGTCAATACTCCACACTTCAGGTTGGACACCTTGCCAACTGGCAGCATATACGATGGGACCATTAGAGAGGATTCTGTCTTCTGCCAGTCAGCCAGCAAACACTGCTGTATAAAACCAATGATGCCACATTTATAACTTAAATACTGCCAGACAGCACTCACATAAAAGTGATCTCTCTAAAATTACTAATCAGGGCTTCTAAAGAAGCAATTTAAAAAGATGATTGCTCATTGTGTTCTGTGGATGAAATGCTAAAGCCTATCCAAGTCTACAATAAAATACCATGCAAAGTTGCAGTGAATGGGGTTTAGCTTAAAGACCAAAATGTCTTACATCACCACACAGTTTGCATGAAAACAGAATGATTTACTCAAAAACACAGAAAATGTAAAATCTTTCAAACAAAGTAGTAACATAATTTGGAGTAAATCATCTTATTCTTTTTCTGAATCGTTACAAATAATGCTGTGTTAAAACCAACATGATCTTATGGAAAGTCATGGAAAATTGTATCACTTTATCCGTGTCCATGTCACAGAATTCAGCTTTTTGCTTTTAGCTTGACGGGAGCACGGATAAATTTTCCGTGTCTCTCCCACGGATTTCTTGTTTTATTTTAAGTAGGGTTGGGTACCGAAAATCGGTGCCAATAGGGAACCGGTTCTAACGTAAACGGTAGTAAACAGACCGAATACGAATGAAAAATTCGGTGCCTGATTTCGGTTCCTGACTTTTCTTTACCGCCACCTGGTGTTCCGATATGAAGACTTCAGATGCAAAAGCCTCTAAAATGCCATCTGAGATTTTCTTCTCAAATTATAATTTTTATCATGCTTGTATGTTTATGTTCAGTTATTTCACTTTAATGTCAATGAAAATTACATATTAATTGTCATTAAAGTGAAATTACTGATCCAAAATATATGAGCTTGATAAAAATGCTCATTTTAGAAGAAAATCTCAGATGGCATTTAGAGGCTTTTGCATGTGAAGTGTATATATATATATATATATATATATATATATATATATATATATATATATATTTTAAATTATAAAAAAAGTTCCAGTAAATAAAAGTTGTTTTTTTTTGACAACGTGTGTGCCTTTTTTTCTAAAGTACCTTATATAAGAACCGTTTAAGAACCGGAACCGTAAAAAAAATACAGAGTAGGTACTGGTATCGAATAAAACCCAACCGATACCCAACCCTAATTTTAAGTATTGTTTCCTCAATGTTTTTTTCGTATTTTTAAACCATTGTTGCTTGGGATTGGGATTAGATTTTGGGTTTGGGTTATGATGTACTTTAATGTTACAGGTAGGATGTATCGGGTTCTACATGTTTTTCTTCCGCTTTTAAAACTGTTCTCATCTGGAGTTTGGGTTAGAGTTGGGGTTTGGGTTGGGATGTGTACAAATAACAGACACATTATAACAATCACAGAAAGTGATTCTAACCACAAGCAACAATGGTAAGAAAATAGAAAAAAAACAATTAGAAAACAATACATAAAATAAAACGAGAAATCCGTGGGAGTGACAAAGAACTTTGTGCTCCCGTCACGGAAAAAAGCTGAATTCCGTGACATGGATAAAGTGATCAAATTTTCTGTGACTATAAAATGGATTTTCGTGAGATCAGGTTGGTTAAAACTATACTTCACAGATGCTTTTATCAAACGCAACTTGGCTAGCTGACTATTAGGGTTGCAATATTCTGGGAACATATGGGAATTGTGGCCGATGGATGAAGATAAGTCAGATGTCGAGGAAGGAAATGTGGATGCTTTAAACGTATCTAGACATTTAAAACATATTATCATATTTAGATATTTAAAGACAGACTCTAATCACACTTTTCAAGCAAAATGTATTTTGAAATATGTTATATTATTAAAAAGTGTGTTTTACATAATAATTCAACATATTTAGTAAAAATAACAGGAATTCAATGTTGATCTTTGTTGTTCTAAATAGTGAATAGGTTGGCCAACCTGGGAACAGACTGATAAATAGCTCAGTTGGCATCTTAAAAGTCTGAATTCATGTAAATTCAAATATTATTTACATCTTTCTCTAAACTTTTTTTTCTTTCTCATTTGAAACTCTAAGGGTTCTATCTTACACTTGGAGCAATGCAGTGCAATGCGTAACGCAAGTGTCTTTTGCTAGTTTCAACCTGGCGCAATGATCATGTTTTCACGTTTTGCGCCACGTTATTTAAATAGCAAATGCATTTGCGCCCATTTTGCGCGCATGGGCATTCTGATCTAAAACAAAGTGTGTTCAGGCGCATTGTTGGCTCGTTGCTATTTTGAGGCAACTAAAATAGACTACAGTACGCCATTGACCAACTAAAACCTGGTCTAAAGTCTAAAGTCAATGTCGCAATGTGTTTTATGTTATTTAATGAGTGCGTTAGAAATATGCGCCTAAACGGGACGACATCGCGGGTTTGCTTATCACACACATAGATGTGCAGCAGCACAAAAAAGCTTTAAAATATGAAAAAGTAAAGCATTCAAATGTAAAAGATTATTTTTGAGTCTCTTGGACAAATAAGGACAGATTATGAGATGTTAGAATGTGTAAAGAGCTGCTTCACCTGCAGCCTGATAAGTAAATAAATGCTTTGATTTAAACAAATGCATCTGTTTTTAAATGTTTTAATAAATGCGGATTTGTTGTATATGATGACTTTGTACCTGTGGACATGGTGAGATGAGAAACATTTTTAAGTAATGCTTTGAAAAAAAAACTCATGGCACTGTCCGGGTGCTGAAACGACTCTCCGCACGTTTGTAAATTCGTTATCTCCTGTTTGTTACAAATAAAGTGTTATTAGAGTACAAACCTCTTCTTACATGCTTGTAAATTATTTTTTAAGATATTGGATAGCCATACATTTACAGCAATTAAAAGCCTGCTATTTTTACTTCCACGACTAAACGAAAACGTGTTTTAAGGGGATCGCACACCGGCCGCGCCATTCTAAAAAAATCGAACACATTGTTTTCTATGAGTATACGCACACCGGCGCCGCCAGGTGGCGCCTTTCCGCAACTGGCTTTTAAAGGGGATGAGAGCTGAGACTCTCATTGGTTATCAGGCACGTGCAGAGGGGGGGGCGGTGGGTGCCCAAGCACCTGCCCCTTTACCCCTGGATGATCAAAGTGCCCTTTTTGTCAAGGCATTTTTTTTGTAATTAAATGCCCTTTTGTGAAGGCCTGCCCAATCTAACTATTAGTAAAATTAATAAAAAATAATTTAGACGCAAATAAAATTAGTCACATGATGACGTATTGACCTTTCATTGGACAATCTCTTTAGGGACGATCATCACTAGCTAGCTCACAGCGTCAACAGCGCCCACACGTGCACGACACATTGCGCAGTAGAGGGAGGATCCCCCTCGAGCCGGCATTGAACCGAAGCGATGCTTGTTATATTGTTATTATTTTACAAGAACAACGTGAGGAGAGCATGCACAGCTTTTGTTTATAGCTGTCTGTGTGTATTAACATCTCTAGAACTTTAGATGCAAACAGGGCTCTCAAGTCTCACGCATTCGGCGGGAGACACATGCATTTCAGCCAGTTTACTCGCCACACCTTGCATTTCTCACGCTGAAAATAAAACATTCTTCCCATATAAAAACAATGGATTAAGGAAAGGCATGGACGTTCTCTGCCTGGAGTTCATACAGGTAGCTGTCTCGAGTTTTTAGGTGTGCTCAACTTCACGCAGCAATGCAAGAACCGAAACGCACATGACATCAAAGTACCGCGAGAAATATTCGGGAAATCATACGGAGGAGTTTGATTTCAAATTGCTCTCGAGCTGTTCTAATGTCATCCACCTGTCACGCGGAGGTTGTTGGAAGAGCAAGATCCGATTAATACGGTAAAACTCGTTTAATTTTTGTATCATATTGAATTTACGATTCCTGGACTCGCCTTTGATAAAAGACAATGTGAGCTGATGTTGGGTAATATAGCCATACTCGTGCTAAATTATTAACTCAGTCAAAAACTCTCCAGCTTTGCAACCAGTTTTAGTTTACCTGAAAATAAAGAAAGTACTAGAGGCTTCATGAAATGAATGAAAGGAGAGATGAATGTCATTATTTTATTGCCCTGTCATCAAGGCATCAAAGTGTGCAAAAACACAACACAAACACGATTCAAAACTAAAATATGTAGGCTACTCTCTTTGTATACAAATTTCGAACAGGATTAGAATAGAATTATATTTTAAATATGACAACAAAAACACAAGCCTGTAAACGTAATAATATCTTAATGTCACAATGCAATAATATCATATAATTTTAAAACTGCATACTGTTGACACACACAAACACAAAATGAAATGCACTGTAAGTCGTTTTGGATAAAAGTGGCTGCCAAATGCATAAATATATAGATATAAAACTCAGTCTATATAGATTTTTCTGTCTCACTCTATTTGCAAGGAAAATAAAGAAAAACGTTAGACTTAAAATCATCTTTCTATTCTGTATTACTTTATTATTTGTTTCAGTTGTGTGCTTGCGTATCAGCGAGCAAAGTGCCCTTTTTATTCTTTGAGCACCTGCCCCTCCAATTGTCTCTGCACAGCCCTGTTGGTTATTGCATGTTACGCCCAAAACACTCCCATCACTTATTAAAAGAATAGGAATAGCCCTCTTCGACCAAACCATTTTTCACATAGTTAAATTAGCAAATGTGGATTCGGACACGCCCATTTAGACTGTGCGTTTTAGAAAATGCGCTTAGATCGTTAAAATAGGGCCAAAAGCTGTTAAGATTTTTCTCTTTTTTATTGTGAGCCTTTTCAAGTAATTTCTCCCAGTGTAAATTTAACCTAAAGTAAATTAAAGCTGTTATAAGTAGTTTTAATTTGTTTTCTATGTCCTGGATGCTGCTACAGTACAAAGAAAAGAAAACTTCTTATTTCCCAGTACAGTTATACCAGATCCAATCATAAGAGCATCTCGCATTGTAATGTAGTTTTGACCTGGCACGTCATTTGACTAATAGACACACACATTTTAGTGTACAAACAACCCATTTAAAGTTATGTTTTTATAGCTCTTTCTTTCCAGCATGTTCTGTTGATTTCATTTTTATTTGATCTGTTCATTCCCAGAGCGGGAATTTAGAAGTTCATTCAAACACGGCTTGTGAAATTACTGGAACGTACACTATATATGTGCCAATTTCATGCTGATGTATTTTTTAATTTGCTTGATGAGAATGATTGACTTACAATTCTGTTTTAATTTGTCCCAGAGCAGAAATAAAAATGAACGTGTCACCATGCGTGCAAGCTCATCACTCATAATGTTTTAACCAATCGAATAAAATAAACCTATTTAAAGACTTCCTGTAGCTTCTATTGCATTAGGCTGTTAACATTTCTCATCTATTGAACTGTCATGATAAACAGAATGCTTTTGTATTTCAGTGTGTTTGTGATTATTCACTGTCTATTTCTTTTTTAGTATTGCATGTTCAGAGTTGAACTGGAGGCAAACCTTTTTTTTTTTTTTTGCATATTTCAAATGTTTCCACATATTTGCATCCCTCATCTTTGGTCAGCATAATTTGTAGCCTTCTCAAAACATAGTATTACATGCTGACTGCAGTGGGCATCATGCTGTGTACAAGTGATCTGGAATTCATTTGATTAAATCTTTCATTTAAGTGCATGCTCATTTTCTAACCGTGTCAATAGGGCTGGGACTCAAGGGAGTTCAGTTTAATTTTAGAGGCTTTTCTCCCTTGATATCTCAAGTTATCTATGTCATGCTGTTTATAAAGCACTAAAAATTATAGTCTTTAAGCAATCAGGTCTTGTGTCCGGGTATGATGCATTAGAAATGGGAACTAAATAGCTGAATGGTAGGAACCGTTATGAAAAGTGAAGCATCAATTTCTTCTGCCACATTCTCAAAAAACTAGGTCAAGACCAAGATTGCCACACCATGCGGTCTCTCAGGGTTTTCTGTTCCATTGCAACAGTAATAAAATGTCAATTCAGCATTGAGAGATAAAAATCTTAACATTGAACCTATGAAGGTCAACAGGGGATTGTTTCACACCTGATAAGATGAACAATAAACTGACTTCTCATAAAGAAGACAAACAGGAAGAATTGGAGATGTAAGTTGTATGTCAGGTGACAATTTGATTTGGCCTTCTGAGAACTTTCTATTGGCGCTTTTCCATTGCATAGTACCCCACGGTTTAGTTTAGTTTGGGTCGGGTCAGTTTACTTTTGGGAGCTTTTCCATTGGGTGCAGGTCGTAGTACCCGATACTTTTTTTCGTACCACCTCGGTTGGGGTTCCAAGCGACCCGAGCTGATACCAAACGTGACACGAAAACACTGTAGATCACTGATTGGTCTGAGAGAATCGTCATGTCATCGCTATAATGTAAATATTAGCTTTAGCTTACTGCTAGCTTGCGCTGTCTCAAGCAAACATGTTGTTATCTGTGTTCTGTTATAAGTTTCCAAACACCCTTTTACCGATGAAAAACATCCGCAGGTTGAGAATCCGGGACACCATAACAGTTTTTACAAACTTGCAGTTTGTGGCGGCACATTCGCGACCTGCACGTCCGCATTATATATGCTTATATGCAACTTGAATGAGGCTCAGCGGAGCACCGTCGATTGACGCCACGGGTCGGGTGTTTGAACAGAAACTGTCATGTGAGACAGAGGTAGTTATAAACGCGATGTGCAAACATCTGTTTGTGGTGGCCAATTTTAATTTTGTGGTAGACTGAGAAATAAATGAATGTATGGGAATGTACAACAACGCTCTCATGTGTATGATGTCACAGCAGTAGGCAGCGTAAATATAACGACACGCCTATAATCCCTCCCACTCCGAAGTGATACTAAACTCGATGGAAAAGCTAACCACACCAAAGTGAGGTGAGCTGACCCGACCCAAACTAAACTAAACCGTGGGGTACTATGCAATGGAAAAGCGCCATATGTTCCTCCTATACAAAGAACAGTTCATAATAAAGCATCTGACTTTAAAGTGCAGTGAAATGTGTTTAGTGTGCTCTATATTCTTTGGTGATTGTCTTTTTATCACATACAGTATGCTAAATCGTACTGACCACTGTTATTAAAGTGGCTAACACAAAAATGCGGAGGAGTGTGGTCACACATTACAATATGTGGGTTCATCTTTGACAAGCTGCATGCAGAAGAGAAAAGAATAAGGGCAGCAATTTGTTATATAGTGAAATGCTTTGCAAATAATAATAATAAAAAAAACACTCTTAAAGGAGCGCTAACCTATGTGTTTTTAGCAATATTAAAAGAGTCTCACAGAATGTGTCTGTAAAGTTTCAGCTTAAAATACACAACAGATCTTTCGTTATACAATGAAAAATGTGCTGTTTTTGCTTGTGTCTCTTTAAATGCAAAGAAAGCTTTTGTTACCCTCCACGTATTTAAAGTAGCGGGTAGAGCGCTTAAACATGCGCTTTAGACTACATCAAAACATGTGTCTCTGACAGAAGGTTGAACTACATGCTCAAAAGGAGGAGTCTGTGAGCGGTTATGGGTGGGGCGTAATCAATGTGACATCATATTGATAGGGGATCCTCAAAAGCGAGACTGTCCTACAAAAAATAATGACCTCATAAGTCGTTTTTGCAAGCACCTTATTACTACGTAAAGTGATGTATTAAGGCATTAGTGTCCTCTAGCGGCAGTAGCTTTTACAACCTGTTGTTACGTTTTAAGTTTTTTGCCTTATACATCAGATTAGACACATTTAATTTTATGAATTTGTAAATGTAGTAACGGTTTTTATAAACATTTATGGTTTTTTATAAGATATTTTGGAGCATCTACCCCCACCCTAACCCTTACACTAAACACAACCACTTCTCAACCATATAAAACACAACACGCAAGTAAAAGTACAGTCAGGTATTTATTGCATAAAACAGAATAAAAGTATTAAAACCATTCGCGTTGCAAACCTTGTGAAATGAAACTTTATATGAAGAATGCACAGTCAGATATCATTCAAATATAAACCAGCATGAAGTAGTCGATCACAAGAGCCAATAGCGCTTCAGATTCTTAGCTGACGTAATGGGTCACGAGACACACGAAAGCCAATGCGTTTTCACAATCATAGATGACGTAGCATTTCTTCTTCTGACGGCAGTTTTTGAATCAGTCTACACCGGATCTGATATTTACAGCCAATTGTCATCACTTTTGCATCTTTTCTTCAAATAAATCGATCGTTTGACCTCGGTACACTTGGAATATTTTAAGTACATTTTTTAAAAGTTGTGACTGTTTTTTATGCTTTGTTTATATCATATAATAAATAAATGGGTATGTTATTTGTACCCATAAATGCCTAAATAGTGTAATGTGTAATAAAATACAATTAATCCTGGTGGTTTAAATCGAAAATCTTATCCCAGTACATGGCATCATAGCAAAATTATACCCCAAAATATCATTTTATACCCTAATATATTAAGTTTCACCTGCTGCCGCTAGAGACGCTAATTTAGTAAATGCATCTATAGGTCGTATTTGGTGAAATGGACAAACGACCAAAGCAATCATATGGGTTGGAAAAATAGATGAATTTGTATAATAACAGGATGTTTCTGCACACACACTAGTGATTCATTTTCTGATAGAAACACAAAAAGTGTATTTTTTAGGTAAGGGGGGCTTTAAAAAATAAAGGTGCTGAACGAAACCATAAAGAACCATAATCTCTAAACAAGTAGATGTTCTCAGTAAAAGCATGAAAAACTATGAAAAGATCTAGTAAAATATGTTTTTATTTGTTTACTTTTTCCTCATAATAATTAGAATTATGTTTATAGGAAGTCATAAATAAAAAAGCAAGCACCACACAGGTACAGTGCTGTACATCACAAGGGTAAACTGAGAAAATTGAGAGCACACTTGAATTAATCCTGAAGTAGATCACGACCTCTTTCTCATTACCACAATACCAAATCTTGACACTCTTAAAATATTAAAATGAATATCAGCATTGCAGTCTGTCTTTGTTGTGGCAAGACTAAAACCTATTTAAGCTGTTTTTACATTACCCTTTGAGCATTTAATACTGTAAGTTGAAAATATTGTAAAATGAATAAACATACCTGTATTTGTGCTTTTGATCTTTTTGCAGTTTCAGTTTTCAGAAAGACAGTATAGAAAAAGTGTCTAAGGTAGAACAAGAGCCTGCAAAATCCTATTTAAAAGTCAATAGAAATATAATGGTAATATCTTCCAGAGTTTTGTGTTACACACAGGCATGCACACACACTCGCTGGACTGTATCGATGCTCCAGGTGGAGTTCTGCAGACTGAGCACTATTGATTGGACAACCTTGTGCAATGGGCTTTGGAAACAAGAGTGCTTTGGCTGCACGATTCAGTTCAATTTCAGAAGAGGTTTCATGTGTAATACATGTAGCAATGAAACTTCAGGCACACACACAAAACCTCTCTCCTTCCCCCGTTTCTGATGCAATATGGTTATACTATGGCAAAGTAACTTTAAGGCAGGTCAGTTCACCATCGGCCATGTTGGCACCACTTTGAAGCACAAGAATCCAGCTTATATCTATGTTAATATATCAA
This sequence comes from Misgurnus mizolepis, assembly GCA_025389145.1. Lineage (NCBI taxonomy): Eukaryota > Metazoa > Chordata > Actinopteri > Cypriniformes > Cobitidae > Misgurnus > Misgurnus mizolepis. The sequence goes on along the minus strand of JAIFKI010000025.1, from coordinate 26,669,195 downwards.
ACTGAAAAATAAAAGTTGTTGGTTAAAGACCCACTGTAGTTGATAATTTTATCAGACCGTAGATACACTCTAAACTTTGTTGGGTTATTTTAAACCCAATGCTGGGTAAATATTGGACAGAATGTTGGGTTGTTGTTAACTCAACCAGGAGTTGAAACAACACAGAATTGTGTTGAAACTAGGGATGTAAAGAAAGGAAAATTCTTGTCTGAAGCCAAATAAAATAAACACTCAGCCAGAGGCTGAATACTGAACAATCGAATATATATTTTTTATTTTCCTTATTATTTTTCTCACCATTGCAGAAGTTACACTGCAAAAAAAATGAGTTTCTTACTTAGTATTTTTGTCTTATTTTTTAAGAAGAAATATCTAAAAATTCTTACATAAATATCTATTTTCTTGATGAGCAAAATAACTTAAGAAAATAAGTCTAGTTTTTAGACAAAAAATACACAATTTAAGTGAATGTGTGCTTAAAACAAGCAAAAATATCTGGCAATATGTGCAGATGCTTGTTTTTGTCACGCTTACGCTTACTAAAAGATGACGATGAATACAGGATACAAAACACTGGAGATTTTAATAACACAGGTAGTTGAAAGAGGTAACACAGGATAACTTAGACCAAATATTAACGAGAACCGACCAGGGGTGCTTCTCCCGAACAACGACATAACTCGCTGCTGAACCAACATAGTACGATGCATAATTGGAGAAACGAACTACCTTGTCACAACTGTTTCCCAATTTTATATTGTAAATTTAAGAATTTTAAAATATTTGTAATGAAAACAAGACAAAAATACTAAGTGAGAAAGTTGTTTTTTGCAGTGTACAAAAGATTTTTAAGAAAAAAAAATCTTAATATTTTTGTCTTGTTTTCAGTAAAAATATTTAGAAATTCTTTAATAAAGATGTATTTTCTTGATGAGCAAAACGACCCAAGAAAATAAGTATAGTTTTATACCAAAAATATCAAATTTAAGTGATTTTGGGTAACACTTTATTTCGATAGTCCACTTTAGACATTTTACTAACTATAAGTAACTTTGCAATTACTTATCAACTACCAATCTTTAGAGAAGTAGTAGACTGTCTGCTTAATATCTACTAACACTTTATTGTGATGATATCTCAACAGACATTCAACTGTCTATAAGTATCTTTGCATGTGCATGTCAACTTATTCCACTAACCCAAACCTCTTCCCTAACCCCAACTCTTACAGTCTACTAATACACTAATGACAGTTAGTTGACGCATAGTTGCAAAATATTGAAAGTTAGTTGCCATGTAGTTGCAAAGTTATTTATAGTTAGTAGAATGTCTAAAGTGGACTATCAAAATAAAGTGTAACCTGATTTGGTGCATAAAACAAGGGGGAAAAATCTGCCAACGAGGTAAGAAAAAAATCTTAAACATTTTTTTTTAAATACTAAATTAAAGTAAAATTAAAGAATAAAATGCTTACCACATTGGCAGATTTGTTTGCTTGTTTTATGCACAAAATCACTTAAATTTGATATTTTTGTCTAAAAACTAGACTTATTTTCTTGGGTCATTTTGCTCATCAAGAAAAAGCATCTAAATTTAAGAATTTTTAGATATTTTTACTGAAAACAAGACAAAAATACTTTTAATTTTTTTTTGCAGGGTAAAGAAAATACTCAGTAATGTAAATGGTAAATTTGCACATGGTTTGTCTTAAAGCATAAAACACCACGCTGTGTTATAAACAACAATAAAAACTTGAATTTCACCAGGGATTGTGTTTTAAAACATATTTAAATTAAGCAATAAAATCTGATAACAGCTGCATCCTAGATCTTTTTTATCTGATTAGTGCTGAATTAGACAGTGAAATAGCATTTCTTATTTAATTTTGTTGTGAAAATGCAATGACATGCATGGAAATTACATTGTAAAAATTGCTTATTGCACTAAAATGTTTAAGTTTAAACAACTTTTTTAATTCATTTAAAGTTGCTATAAATTACAAAAGTATTATAAAGTTGTAATAACTTAAGCCCATTTTCCTTTATTATTGTTTTTTATTTATATCACGTCCTCACTAGCCAAGAAAGATGAAACGATTTGCTAATTCAATTTTAACTTAAACATTTAAGTGCAACAAGCAATTTTTACAGTTTAGGGTTATCCATCTTATTCTAATAATGTTGAGTAGATAAACCCATGGTATTTGTCCTCTGTTTAAAGAAAGTAACAGCACTGTAAATTACACACCTAAAGATTTGACCTCTGTTAGCTCATCTCTTGCATTGCTTTGTATTGTTGTGCACATAATAATATATTGCATTGTTGACTTATAAAGCGTCTTAAATTGTACCAGCATCCTCTAATCTTAAGTTGTCCCGTTATCCCTGTAGTGTTACAACAATAACAACAAGGGTAAAAAGTGTGAGCTAAGACAACAGCCTTTGTATTCGCAACCAACCACCCTGTGTTAATGCGCCGTCCCAAATCGCTGTGATTTAGTGAGTTATAGCAGCACTGCCTGAACAGCAATGAGCTGTGCCAAGCCTATGACTCCAGGTCAGATTTTTTCACCCTGCTCCTGTGTTTATGGCTGCGCCACCTTCATAATGCTGACCCAGGACCTGTGGGAGAGAGAAACCTCCTCTGGCTATTTCCTAATAACACACTTAACCAACTAACACGCTGTTTAGTGCCCTGCCATGTATACACTTGTGCAGGTTTTATTGCCAATGTGCATTTGAAGTGTTGTGGGACTTTTATTGAGGCCATATTTCATTTTGGCCTACTTTTCTTAAATTGCCTGTGGGACTCGGTGAGGGGAGTGAAGCGTAGCTGCTTCTAAATGAGATGAGAGGACGAGAGACAAAAGACAGAGAAAGAGAGAGAGTACCACCCTTTCTTACGGTTGTGACTCATCGAAAGAGCCGAAGAAGAGGAGTGTTGAAGGATGCACGGATGAACAGGGTCAGGTCTTGACTAAATGAGGAAATTGTGCCGTCTCGGTCATTACTGATAGTAATGGTGGTTATTTGGCGAGGGTTCAGACGCAATGATTAGCCGTAATGATGGAGTTGTGCTAAAGGTTGTGAAACCCAAATGCGCAGGATGTATAAGGAGACTGAATCATCATCCAAATGTTTCTCTCATTCAATGCATGAGAACCTATTTTATATATCTATTTTAAAGGGTCTCTCCACTTTTTTGAAAATAGGCAGCTCCCCTAGATTTGAACAATTGAGTTTTACCATTTTGTAATCCATTCAGTCGATCTGGGGGTCTGGCGGTACCACTTTTAGCATTGCTTAGCATAATTAGTTGAATCTGATTAGACCATTAGTATCGCAATCAAAAATAACCAGAGAGTTTTGAGATTTTTCCTATTTTAAACTTGACTCTTCTGTAGTTACATTGTGCACTAAGACCAACCCCAAATTATAAAGTTGCAGATTTTCTAGGCAGATATGGCTATGAACTATACTCTTATTCCAGTGTAATAATCAAAGACTTTGCTGCCGTAACATGGGTGCAGCAGGCGCAATGATATTACACAGCGCCCGAAAATAATCCCCTTGGTAACTTTCAATAGCTGGGGACTATTTTAAAAGTGAAGTGTTCCTTTAAAGCTGCCATTTGTAACTTTTTTGCTTAAAAATAAACAAAATCAGCTACTGAGCAAAAGTTCAACTTCCCTTACCCTAATTAATAATGATTTATAAGCTTACTGTCAGGTTGGGTTTGCAGGAAGTGTCAAAATAGGTAATAGTATGTATGTAGGCAAAAGTTATGAATTGCAGTTTTAAGAACTAAAACTGGAATTTAAGATGACTAAAGTATTTATAGTATCTACATTCACATGCACAACCATTCAAATGGATGTCAGATTATGCATTGTTTTGCTTAATTTCCTGATTTTTTATTCAATTTCTGCTTTAGCTCTGAGCAATAGCATTGATGGGAAAACTACATATAACATCAGCTGCTCCATACAAAATTAACAAAATGACAAACAAATCAGAGAGGGAACATTTTTTAATTAAAGATCTAAAGATGAAAATGTAGATTTGTCATTATCACCTAAGATTCAAATAGAGCAAGGGGCAACCTAGACAGAAAATCAGACACTTCGAAAAAGGTGGTTCTCAAATATTTTTTGACGTGTGGCCCCCCTTGTGTGCACTGCATCCCTTCACGCACGCCCCCAAAAGAAAATGTATGACAAAAACACTGTAAAATTGTAAGATTTGAATTAAACAAAGATATATTGAAAAATACAATACAGTGTTGTTGGTTAGTAGCCTAAATATACAGAATTTATGATAAATTAACTTTTTTCCCGCCATTGAAGAATTATTTTGTCAATTACTCTAAAAGGACTCTGTTGTTATTGATTCTATGCGGAAGTCTACCAGCAGGTTGTTGCCACTTAAACCTATTTATAACAGTCTGTTTGTGTTATAATGGCAAGGGTGGATGTGGGCGTGGCTAAAAACAGTTTGTGAAATGTCTCAAACCCGGCCTCCATCAGATATATAACAGATATATAAAATGTGATATTTCCTTTTGGTCTCATATTCCAAAACATAACTAAAAAAGTAAAGATATTACATCCACACAGAGAAATTAAATTACTGAGAGAGGCTCCGGCATTTTTATGCATTCAGTTTTATTTTCTTATTTATTACAGTGAAGCTTTCCAATTTGTGCCCCGGTCCTTCCTCGCAGAGCACAACGCCTCCGTCAGTGGTGCAAATCATTTGGAAATAATGAAGCCGCTCAGACTCATAGCTGTTGATTGGTTTGTATTAGTGTATGCCTGTGTATTTGATTAAACCTGGAGTGATTTATTTGAGCTGTGCATTGGCTATGTAGACTGACTCAACTGAGGTCATGCACAATCAAAATCCTGGGAACAATTAAAGTCTGTTTGTCACGTTAAAAGGCTTCTTTATCTTTCTCTATTCTCTATCATTTAATATGCTAAGACAATTATAAGTAAAAATGCAATAACAAGGTTAAAAAGTTACTAAACTAAATAACTTATTTACTTTAAATAGTGTACAAAATGTGTTTGGGCCCTAACTCAACCTCAATTATTTAATCTAAAAACACAAATTATAAAGTTGTCCAGCTTGTTGAAAGGAGGTATGCTATTACTTTAAGCATTAAGATTGATTGGTGATAGCTTGACTAAGCGTGTTTCTCCACCCTATTTACGTAAAATTTCTTGCACTACGGAAAGCAAACACGCAGGCACAAAGAAGGCAAAACTGTACCTTTTCTGTCACTGGGCTGTACCCTAAGTTTCCGTTTGATACCTTTACAGGAATACAAAACAGAATACAATTTTGGGTAGATTACCGTACCTTAAGGACCTACATTGTTAGAAAAAAAGTCAGAATATGTACCCTAGGTGTCAGTGGGGCAGCACCCTTTAAAAAGGCAATTGTATGGACATTTAGTACCAATATGTACCTTTGAGGTACTAATATGTATTTATGAGGTACTAATAAGCTCTCTTTGGTCCCAGAATGTACTTCTGAGGTACTAAAATGAAATCCTTAGGTGCAAAGCTGTACTTTTGAAAGGGTACAGCCCCAGTGACAGAAAAGGTACAGTTTTGTACCTTATACATAATTTCAAAGTTGTATATTGCATTAACCAATTTCACCATGTGCATTCAAAAATTGATTAAAAAGAAAGAAACTACAGCATCTTCCACTACCTCTGGGTCTGAGCTCCAAATAAGCAGTGTTGTGCTAATTGTAGGGATGCATTGTTGATGTTGTATAGTACGATTGTTTGGAGCTTTGTACGTTGCTCATTATAGCTGCAGTTTTGTGGTTGAATTACCGAGATGTTTGTTTATAACGCATTAAAACTTAACAAACACACCAAAGCTATATGTATGTTCTAGCTGGGAGAATTATATGCATTCATGTGATCGCCCCCTCTCAGTATTTCAGATGCCCCCCATCAGCGCTCGGCTGGCGCCGGCACTGCAATAACTCCTGTGTATTTCAAAATTTTGTTGACGTTTTGCTGGTTGTGGATGTTATGACAATATTTTGGAGGTTGTGGTTGTTGACATTAGGTCACTGACAAAACGGTTTATTTTCAGTAAGAGAATATTGACCGTATCCTCTTAGTAACTTCCTGTCTTCCATATCACTGATGGGAATTTCAGGGAAGCACCGCAGTCTTGTAATTCAGATTGTGATATTGAGTATCTATTTCTCTCTGTTTCTCTGTGTTATCGGCTGAGTCAGCTTGTTAATAGAAACACTGAGCACCCAAAAACAGACACAGTCCCAGGGAAATCACGACGTGTCCTGAAGTCAGCTTTAATGGTTCTTAGCGGGAGCAGCAGATGGAAGAGAGTGGGAGACCGGGAGGAGAGGTGATGCCTGTGGATGAGAGAAACATACTGTAAATCAAGATGTGTACAGTGCTTAAAACTCCACAGGAACATTTAGAAGTGTAGGCTTAGTTTTGTCCTCCGCATCCCACAGGGAAAAATCAACAAAAATGAGATCAATATAGAGAGCAATCTGAGACTTTTGCTGATACATCTGCTCTACACAATGACTCAACTGTGCTCTGATTTACCGCAATACCAATGTCAGAGTTTTGAACTTTAAAAATGTATCATATTCTGTCAAAAAAACAATATATCTGAGCAATGCTATCTATATTTCTTAAAAGCTTCATACTTTTTAGTATTAATGCAGAAGTAGTTATATTAGGACAAACAATTTTTTGCTGGTGTGCATCTTGAAAAAAAATAGCACTGACATATTTTTTAGATATGACAACTCAAACATTTAACTCTTGGACGAGATTTAAGCCCTGTCCGGGATTAACTTTTGTCTACTATATTATTATTCACAGTACATTTATTTGAGGAGAAACATCCGAGTGGAAATTGATGCTTACATGAACCATAACTAAAAACTCAGCTTGAATGACATAATCAAATTTCCATGATGTCAGAACAAGTTGTTTTGATTTTCAAATATAAGCTGAAAAAGTCTTGCATGAATGCACCAGCAACATTTATCTAAACCATCACCCTGCGTCAGTGCAATTCATTGAAGAGGACAGGTAAATTTAGAGGCTCTCAAAAGTAATAAACACAAACATTTCTGTAATATGAATGTTCCCACAAGAGAAAAACACTTACGACTTAACTATAAATCACAAGACTTACAGACGTTTTAGTATGCAGGTCAGACTCTTCATCCAACCATCGACTAAAAGATAAGTGAGTTTAACCTGTTCTATTCTGACTTATGGGGGTTTCACACGGTAAGCGGCACCCCCAGTGTCCAGTTCATTATCAATATGGAGAGGTGCGGAAAGCGGCAAAACGGGGCAGTTACGGTAGGCTACATTCACACACAGGCTTCAGCCTTAATGCTTGATGAAGAGTGTGGCCGTGACATGATCATCAGCCAATCACAGTGGCCGAAACACAATCTGCTCTGTTCTCTGGTTTTTCATAAACGTAATTGGCTGGCTCTGCAGGTTTTTTGCATAAGATGATGTGATTGGATTGATGTCATCCATTCAAAGTAAATGAGAAGCGTTAACACTGAAGCCTGTGTGAATATTGTTGTGTGAAATGCAAATTACCCAACCTTTATAAGCCAAATAATATACCAATTTTTTTTTATGTAATCTTTGGGATCAATAGAAACCTGTGGTTTGTTATTTTATACTCATTTTGTTATGTTAAACTCTTTTTGTTATTTTATACGCCAAGTGTTGCTTTAATGCAAAGTATGCAACCTGATCTCACAAAGTTCCGTGGGACAAAAATGGTAAGAAAATAGGACAAAACAGTTGAGTAACCAATCCGTGGAATGCCACGGAAAAATGCGGAGATCCATGAGAATGCTACAGAAAAATGAGCAAAAAATTCTGTGACTATCCCACGGAAATTTGTGAGATCAGGCTGAAAGTATTATAGCCACTGAGTTGGGAATATATGAAGAGTTTGGTTCCAAAACGCGATAAAAAAATAGTTACTGCCAAAGTCAGTATTAAAAAGTAAAATCTTATTTTTCCGCAAAATATAAAATCCCGCGTGTTATTCTGTCATCTTTTCTCCCTTTTTTCCCAAAACGCGATAAATGCCACTCCTTCTTTTCTGCAAAATGCAATAAATCCGCTCAACAAATCACAGCGCACCATTCCATGCATTGTAAACAAACAATGGCGGTGCGTTGAGTACACAGAATCCTAGTTTTCCTCATTTACTTGGTACTTCGTGATCAATAAACAAGCAAAACAAAAATAATACTTTCATAGCATTGATAAACCTGTGGTGGTTTTCTGTGACGGGAAAGAAACGTAAGCCATCAACATCTAATAATTTACGCGAGAGGCACTTGGGAGACGGAAAATGGGGGTTGAAACATTAAGCTTCTGTCATGCTAACACACAGGGCCGGCGTCAAGGGGGGGCATTCGCGGGCAGTGCCCCCCCAAACAGGTTGTTGTGCCCCCCTACAAAGTTTTTTTTTTAATTAATTTAATATATATCAAGAATAATTAAAATAAATTAAACATTGAATGTTTCATGACTTGTAATGTAATCAAATGAGGAAAATATAGTTGATATATGTTTTCTTTATTTAAAATAGACCAGTTTCTCTGATTGGATGTATTGCCGCGTCTCACCCGTCTTACGTCTTTAGCATATTTGTGACTTGATACTAGCAGCGTGTTTTTTTCACGGCATTTTATGGATCCTGTAAAATATGGATATTAGAACATTTAGAACGAACCAGCACCGCCTGCTTCATCTGACTTCATGCAAACACAGGCTCAAACTCAGAGATTAGAGGTAGAGGTGGAATTTCCAGATCTACAGGACACTGTTTTAAGGAAGTTTAATGTTCGTACACGTTGTCTTCAGCTATTTTAAAGGTAAGTTAGCGTTGTTTTAAATTACGTAAGCTCAAATGTGAAGTCTGGCTATAGACCGTTAACAGCATAACGACGTGATTATGGTAAAGCAGCTTTTTTCAAGCTAGGACGCGGTGTGTTGTTGCGTCGAGCAAAGCGCGAGCACAGCGGAGCTCAGCTTGCGCTCACGCCGCTGTCGAAGTTCAATAGTTTTGCGCATAGTTTGTGGTCTTTTGCACTTTATACAGGAAATGAGCTGACAGTCTCTACCAGTTGTATGAGTGTGTGCTTGCACTGTTTTTTTTTTGTTTTAATGTCTTGTTTTTGCAAGTTATTGTTGCTATTGCGTGCCCCCCGTTGGAAGCCAAATGGTCCCCTGCTAGTTATGGTCTGGCGCCGGCTCTGCTAACACATTCACCCCAGGGGATCTTATGAAAAACTTCCCATTATTTTACGCAAAGCCAACGAAAATTTAGCAGGACCAAAACATTTTACAGCTGATTGCTGTCAAAAAAGTTCAGCGACGACGTCCCAAGTATAACCGCAGCAATGACAGTGTTATACGCTATGTGAAAGTTTGTAACAGAAAATAGTGGTTTTCATCTTGTCACTTTCTTGGTATAGAAAACATGTTTTTACCAAAATTAGTCAAAATGGATTTATTGCATTTTGGAACCAAACTCTTCATATGCATGACAACTCTAACAAAATGACACATATATGGTTTTGTATTAACTAGTTTATTAAGAGAAGAGTAGAGAGATTGATAAATGTATTAGATAGAACAAAGCATAAGAGATACATTACGGTTAAAAGCATGATTTAAAGGGACACAAGGCAGCATTTTTATGTTAATAAATCATCTTCGTAAGTCGGTATAGTTAAATGACTCATTACCGGACGAATGAAGACTCTCTCGCCCACCCCTACCGTCTGTAGGAAGAATACCCCACTTGCAAGTTTGCTGTATCCGACCCGGTGTCCTTCACTCTCACAAAGTCTCAGATATCGCGAGAAGCAGGATCACTTTACGGCAAACAACACAGAGGCAGGCGAGCGAAACACGGCTAGCGATTGTTGCAAATGGCAGAGCCGGGGAAGAAGCATCGAAAACCCTTGACGGAAGGGAAACATAACTGGATTGGAAATAAGCTGATAAACTTGGTTCCGAGGGGGGAGGGACAACAGTTCGTTTTTATGACAGTGTGTTTGAAAGCATTTACTTTCAGACACTAGGGGGAGCTCGTAGAGAAATACTACGCAGACTTGCCTGGTTTCCCTTTAAAGACCTGTCTTCGTTGGAGAAAGCGCAGAAGAGCTTGGAGAAGAAGAACAAAGAGACTTTGTTGCATCTCCGTTGTAAGCCTGAAATCTTGTGTGCTCTAGACTTAGTATTTTTTACACTCTGTACTTTTGTTTTATTACTTTTAATCCAATTCATATGTTTTTTTTTTCTTTTGTTTTTACTTTTTTATTAAATTCGGCAAAACTTGTAATCGCAAACAACCAAATTGTATTAATACATTTTATAAAAGACAAGAAGTCGTCTGCTTTCGTGAACTTAGCTCAGACAATCAACCACGAGGAAGTCTTCTGACAATTATATGTGAGTATGATCTTATTTTAGAGTATTACTTTATTTGAGGTAGTGTGATTGGTATACTTAGAATATAGTTGCAGATTCGACTATCCTTGCCTACCCTGAATAGAAAGAATAGGCAAAAGGTACTAATTTCCTACCATATAAAACAATGTAATGTTAAAGAGATAAAGCAAAGTCGGTTCGCACGCCTTGCTTGTGCATTCAAAATCCTGCCCCTTCCCCGGACAAGGCTCTTCAAGGCAGGCGCTGTTGAAGATAAACATATTTGCATTAAAAATGCTTCCACTACATGAGAAAAGCTGTAGCCACGCGTCGAATTCGCCACTTTGGGTATACCCTGTGAAACGCTTATTATAACTCATCCTATGTACATAACTAAAGTATGACTTGGGCTGCGTCCGAAACCGCATACTGTATAGTAGGTACTGAATAAGATGAATAGTATACTGTATAGTATGAATCCTGGTAGTATGAATTAGATTCAGACGTACTACATCCTCCATGTTGCTACATCACTGACATACGTCATCATCACGTCATGTCATTCCAGCGCGAAAACAGCCGCATGCCTCTTCTTCTTCGTTGGATAACTCCTCTGCCAGGGCATCATGGGATAGTGCAACACATTCTCATGCCATGGCGTCAATATTTGACGCCACTTGACCATGCGTCAATATGTTGACGCGGAGGGTATACCTTTCGCGTCATTTTTTGACGAACTGGGGACTTCAATACTATTACGTCCGTTGCATTCTCTTTCCTATTTTCTTACCATTTTCGCATCGGTTTAGGGTTAGATTATGCAAAATTAAACAGTGTACGCGAAATTAAACAGTTGTCACCTGGCGTTGGGGTTAGAGTTAGGCAGGGTTTAAATTGGGCCGGGGCCGTCCGGGGCTAAGCCCCGGCACATAGGCTGAAGGTCGCGCTCTGCTCTTGCCAGTGTACTCGCTGCGCTGGTGCGTGTGCACTGACGCGAAGGGAATAATGTGTTTTCATTCATTATGGGGCATACTTACCAACGCAATTTCATCGATTTGCGCGAGCAGATTACATACAAAGTTAATGCAAAGACGCAACCAGGCGCGTCCTCGCACGGGGCGATGAAAATGACGCGAATTGGGCGCCGCAATTGCCGCGAAAACACGCGCTTTTCCCTTTAAATGCGTCTTCGCGCAAGTTATGGAACTCAAGCGAAAAAACTCAGAACTTCAAGAACGGGCTCTCACACAGGATCATTTGACGAGAGAGAGAGAGAGAGAGAGAGAGACAGAGAGAGAGAGGTAATAATGGTGCCCACGTCGAGAAAACTTCATAGAAGACTAGAAACGTGTAAAGGATTAAAGTTTGTATGTCACTCATCTAATTACATTATGTTAAGGATAACACTGGATATAACTATTGTATAGTTTAATAAAATAATGTATTTTGATTACACAAATCAAACCTAACTATATGATTGTTTTAGCTGCTGACCAGCATAGGGAATCTCTGTGGCTAATTTATAAGACATGTTGATGATACAGTACTGTGTGTTGTACCTTTTCTTGTTAATTTAGTCTTTTGGGGTAGCCTATCTTATGCCTAGAATTATTCAAGGAGGTTGATTCTTTTAACTTCCTTTAAAGTTTGATCAGTTGTGCATAATGACATGTGCAACAAATGGATATAGGGTGTCAAACTCATAGATTTGCATCATTTAAAATTCAGATGCTCTTTTTAAAATATTTTGGTTCAACCTCTGGCACAGCTTTAAAGCTGAAACGTATCAAATCCTATCAGAGGTCCAGAATGTCATTGAAACACACCAGTGGCTTTGCTATCATCAGTATTAAACATGTTACCCCTTGAAGTACCCCTCCCCGCAGAGCCCCCCCACATAACAAATCCCAATTTAACCCCTGGAGTTAGGTACGCGAAATTAAACAGTTGTCATCTGGCGTTGGGGTTAGAGTTAGGTACGACAGTTGTCACCTGGCGTTGGGGTTAGAGTTAGGTTTGGGTAGGGATGTCATTATGTAAATCTAACCCTAAACCGACGCGAAAATGGTAAGAAAATAGGAAAGAGAATGCAACGGACGTAATAGTATTGAAGTCCCCAGTTCGTCAAAAAATGACGCGAAAGGTATAACCTCCGCGTAACATATTGACGCATGGTCAAGTGGCGTCAAATATTGACGCCATGGGGTGAGAATGGGTTGGATAGTGAAGTGTCCATCGTATGCACACTGCAAAATCTAACCAGAAGTAGAAGGTCATCCGGGTACTTTTCGCATACTGTTTTTTTTAATACAATGTATTCGGACATACTACTCGCCTCGCCTACTGCATTTTGCGTACTTTATAGTATGAAGTAGGCGGTTTCGGACGCAGCAATAGTCTCTTACACAAACAGGAAATGTTTTCAACATTTGTTATTGGTGATCCATCCCATGATTATTAATAGTATGATCCAATAGTCCAACATGTCCTTTCATTTGTTCTATAAATGTTTCACCATCTGTTGCGTTATTACTAATGAAGCATGAGACACAATGGAAGACTTTCACTCATATGCTTCATTTTAATTATATCTGTGTGTGTTTGTGTGAGAGCTCAGACAGCAAACAAATCATAACCTTACAAACACTGAACACTTTTTTATTCTCGAGGAGCAGTATTTTCTTGTTCTCTTTTTTTCCAATTCAGAAACTCATTAACCTTTTCTAAGCTCAATTACAATGAGAAGTAACACAGATAATAGCCCACCACTCGTCTCACAAAAGAATACGGGAATGTCCAATCACAGCTGCCCCGTTCAATGTATCCCCGTTGGGCGTCAGATGATGGAGGTTGGATTACGCAGTTAACCTCTCCGTAATGAACCAGCAGAGGTTCTAAAAAGATATATCTGCACCTAAAACCATCATTTACGCTAACTACCACCTCTGTTTCATGTAAATTTAAAGACCTCTAGAAGAAATAAATTTGATGATTAAACAACAGGGACCAAGCCACCTAAACCTGCAGGATAAAAGCTTATAAAGACACCTGAAATACTGACCTAAGGACACAGATCTCAAACTTTAAGATTGAACAAACTTTGGATCCCACCAAAGTAGGATTTCTATCTGACTATCTGTCTGTCTGTTCCTAGCCATAGACATCTAATTCATATTTGTTTTAACACACCAAGACCCCAAAGCTGTACTTTCAATCTTTTATAGCTATAAGATTGTCAGTTTCTCTGTACCTTTGATGTTGGTCTTTGTGTTACTTTGACAAATAAAGCTTCTGGCATCTCCTCTTCCCTCACGGCAACAATCACACAATCCAGCAATGTTGCGGGAGGACGATGGGTGGAGCCCTCAGGGAAGATCTTATAGGACATTTGAGATTTCCACATCTTCTGTATCCTTAGGAAAAAAGCAGGCTTTCAAAGGGAATCTTCAAATTGGTGCATTTGTTACTGTGAGACTGCTGAATGTGTCCAACATGGTAAACCTTCAGTATAAGATCAATTCTGTTACAGTTTACCCTGTAGGAATACAGTACATTCACCTTGTTTTGATTTATACCTTGTTTCAGTAATTTCCTTCTCTTCTTGACAGTCAGGGAAAGAGCGGGGAACATGTAAGTGCCAACCGCATAAACATTTGGGCAAAGATGTGTGATGTTTCTGGCCTTGTTTTAAGGGTCTCATGTTCACTACAACATGTACTTTCAGACTTGAATTTTTATGTGCATTGCACTAAGGGGACCACAATAGAAAGATCGCTTTGTTTCTTCTCTGGGCTTTGAAATCAACAGTTGTGTTTGGAAATGGATATTATGCAATATTGTTTACTGCAAACTATGAAAATATTAGGCAACACTTTATTTTGATAGTCCATTTTAGGGTGTTTTCACATCTGTAGTTTAGTTAATTTGGTCCGAACCAAAAGCAAAATACATAGTAGGTTTTTTAGCAGTTTTGGTTCCTTTTCACACCACACTGGTTGCTCTGGTCCGCACCAGTTGAAACCAACCAAGATTCAGTCATGTGATAAGAACCACACCACTCATTGGCCACATGTATTTGAACGTATTATCTAAACTGCTTCTCGATTGGTCAGAATCAATGTGCGCCAAATTCCAACGGAACCTCAGAAGTAAACAAAAAGGAGGAAAATACAGCAGACACCGTGGACATGCAACTGCATGCTGTAATTATGTGCGTGGTTGTTATAAATAGATTGTATACTGTGCTTTAGACAAACAAACAAACGGCGAAGACACCAAATTTTGGAGGCTCCGCCTGCACCTCCTCGCAGCTCAAGGTATGTCCGCGACCTCTCAATGTGCTAATATTGCATATAGAAACTGTCAACAAACACTTCCTCACCGGATAATGCACTACACAGCTGACTATGGCAGCTGGTTTAGTCCAAAATGCTCAGTACTTTTGCAGTTAGGTTAGTTCGATCTCGGATCGTGTTCTCACCACAAACGAAACACTCTAGAGTTCATTTGAAACCGTACCGAGACCAGCTCTTCAAGGATTTTTGCACCAAGTAAGCAATCGAACTCTGGTACGATTCTACCGAACTAAATGAGGCAGGTGTGAAAACACCCTTAGACATTCTATTAACTATAAATAACATTGCAACCACATGCTAACTAACTTTGCAACTATACATCAACTAACTGTCATTAGAGTATTAGTGGACTGTAAGGGTTAGGGTTAGGAAAAAGGTTAGGGTTAGTGGAATAAGTTGACATGCACCTGCAAAGATACTTATAAATAGTTGAATGTCTGTTGAGATATCATCACAATAAAGTGTTAAAAGATATTAAACAGACAGTATACTAATTCTCTAAAGATTGGTAGTTGATAAGTAGTTGCAAAGTTACTTATAATTAGTAAAAAGTCTAAAGTGGACTATAGAAATAAAGTGTTACCAAATATTATGCATATATTCATTGAAATAGACTCATTTAACTCATTACAATGTGTTTGCGTGATTTATGGTTCAAAAGGTTGCATCACAGATGGTTCTTCATAACTGTGGATCACCTTTTCAAATAAGAAAACAAGATGTAGTGTAAATGTTATTTGTCAAGTGCAATGATTTCTGTATTTATTCTCAGTAAAATGCTTTACAGAGGCCTTAGGCAAATGTAAATGCTTGTGTGATTTTGAGCGCAGTACAGACACATCCCTAAATTCCAGCGAACATTCGTTCAGGTGAGTAAAATTAATGTTTCAGCCACAAAACATTACAGCACAATTATGAGTCACAGAGCGACTTACAAGAACACAATCACACGCACATACAAAAAAGTCATTTTATATACATCGTTGTATTGCTCGTATTGTCTCCTGAAATATAAAGAGAGGTTAGAGAAATATTAGACTCCAGACTGCAATAACAGCAGGTTTTGCACACAATAAAACTCTACTAAAAATGCCAGAACATCCAATTCAAGGCAAAGGGATTAGGAACATTAGAAAGGGAAATATTGTGGTTATAATATCTTTTTGGAGCAAATGAGCTTTTAAGAAGCAGCCTGCATCCCAACTTTTTGTTTCCCTTCATCTTTCTGTTTCTGTTTAAATAACTGCAGTTAACAATTTTTGCCCTTAAAATAGAAAAAAGTGACTCCAACATGAACACGATAGGTCATGAAATCAATGGTGTTGTTCATTGGGCCAGAGTTGTAGTCAAGTCCAAGTAAAACCCAAGACCAGAGAGTGTAGTCAAAGTCAAGACCAAGTCCAGATAAAGCTAAATGTGGATTCAACCTTGACTCTGATTACATTCTTTGGTTTTGACTTAGACTTGAATGAGTTGGACTTGACTTTAATTAGGTGGTATTAAATGTACAGTAGCTGCCCCATCATGCAACTCTCCCATCACGCAACTCTCCATAGCAACGCCCTGGCAACCAAGCAGAGCATTTTGATCCTTACACTTTAATAAATGCTGGGTTATTTTCAACCTGGTGTTGGGTCATAAAGGGACAAACCCAACCGAATCCAGAAAATTGGTTAAAACAATCCAGCCTTTTGGGTTGAGTCAACCCAGCATATTATAGGTTAAAGAACACCTATTTCATTGTTAAAAAACAATGGACCTTTTGCATATTGTTAACATGTCCTAATACACACTTACTGTACACACCAAAGGAAATTGCCCTAACCCAATGCTGGGTTGAAAATAAAACAATATTTTACAGTGTTTATTATCTTCCTTATGTAATAAATCTAATTATTACAAGTAAATTAACCATTGTTAACTTTTAATAACTTGCGTGTATTGACAAACCTGTCAGCCAAACTGCATACAGCTCTAATATATTAGTTTTTGAATGTTACATTATAACATGAGTTCAGATGTCATTTGAAATCAATTTGCAGTTTTATGCAAGTCATTTGTTTCATTTCAAATTAAACCCACCAGGAGAGGTATGATGGAATTTCATACTGTATCAATAAATTTCTCAGTAATATTTCTCTATTTACAGCAAGACTGATGAGTTTGGAGACAGCTGACCTCTCTAATAACCTGAATTTGCTTCATTTGTGGTTTGGGAGGTTTTGCTTGTTTGTGTCTTAATGGAAGTTTCAGCAAGTCTGTAAGAATGACTGCCACTGTCTCTTGTCTTGAATGTCTATATCATGCCCCCTCATAATGCTATTATAATAAGATTTGGGCAATATTACACTTTATCTCATGTAAAAACAATATTTTACTCAAACAGCAAGTATAATCGTATTAAAACATGTGGCGTATAATCGCAATACACGGCCATGAAAACACTTTAATTGCATTTATAATGCACTAGCTGAAGTGCACGTGTTTTTGTCATGCACCTTAAGCATGAATTTATAGTAATCCTGACATTAGGAAGCTTTCCCTGATCTCTGTCATCACATCAGTTTTGCCTTCGCAAAGAACGCGGCAGGATAAACTGTGACCTCTAAATGCATTTTAACATTTTAGCCGTAATTAAAAAAAAATGTTGCGTAAGAGAACAAAATACCAACAGGCACTGAAAGAATGTAAGCTAAACGTTTCACAGAATGAATTTTATTTTTATGAAACTTTTATTAATGACTTTTAATCAACTGCTGTGTGAATATTTAATGGATGTAAGTCAATTCAAGTATAAAAGTCTCCACACATGTACAGTACAGTAGTTCATTACATTAATTCATTACATTAATTACATTTGGAATTTAAATACTGCTATGGTTTTTAAATATGATAAATGAAACCTATACAATGCAAAAAAAAAAAACAAGAAAAAAAATTATACTTTTTTCAGTATAAATATGTAAAATTCTTACATCGAGATGTGTTATCTTGATGAGCAAAATGACCTAAGAAAATAAGTCTAGTTTTTAGACCAAAACTGTAAAAGTGAGAGAAAC
The DNA here is from genome assembly GCA_025389145.1 of Misgurnus mizolepis. NCBI lineage: Eukaryota > Metazoa > Chordata > Actinopteri > Cypriniformes > Cobitidae > Misgurnus > Misgurnus mizolepis. Next base: position 26,651,287 of record JAIFKI010000025.1, on the reverse strand, counting down.
TGTGGTGAAAATGGGGTGAAAAAATTTAGCTTGAATTAAGTGTTTAAGAAAAAACGGAAAACTTATTTCAAGATTTTTTTTTTCTCATCCCATTGGCAGATATTTTTGCTTGTTTTAAGCACAAATTCACTTAAATTGCATAGTTTTTGTCTAAAAACTAGACTTATTTTCTTGGGTAATTTTGCTCATCAAGATAAAACATCTTAATTTAAGAATTTTTATATATTTTTACTGAAAACAAGACAAAAATAAAAAAGTTATTTTTTTGCAGTGCAGTACTTATGCCTGTGTCATCATATATGCTATTGTAATATAGATATAGTATTGCTGCTGTGATTATATGGCTTTTGTTGTGGCTGAACAGGTGCAAACATGCTGTGTGAGCCTTCTGAGGAAAGGGTAGATACTAAAAATATAAAATCAAAATAAATCATAACAAAAGAGTGGAGATGAGTCAGCAGATACCACAGAGAAAACTGCATGATTTCTTAAGATGCAACTATACCAAAAAATCAGACATTGGAGATAAGATAAGAAATGAAGAGGATTTTTTTATTTATTTGAGACAACTATCAGTTCAAGTCTGAAGTCAAACGTCAAAGATTTGTCTGAACAAGTCACTTTCGATTTGTACACAGCAAAAAAATGACTTTCTTACTTAGTATTTTTGTCTTGTTTTATGTAAAAAAATATCAAAAAATTCTTAAATCAAGATGTATTTTCTTGATGAGCAAAATGACCTAGGAAAATAATTCTAGTTTTTAGACAAAAAAATATTAACTCTAAGTAAATTACTGCTCAAAACAAGCAAAAAAATCTGCCAATGGAATAAGATTTTTTTTTTAAATAAGTAAATTTTTTACATAAACAATTCAAGAAAAATTTCCTTATTCCATTGGCAGATTTTTTTGCTTGTTTTAAGCACAAATTCGTAAATTCGTAATATTTTTTGTCTAAAAACACTAATAAATAAATTATACAGCTGTTTGCCAGTAACTTATTGTAGAAGATAAAGACTGAAAATGTTTCAAGTTCAATTAACTTTGAACAAACTGTTGCCAGTACTTTCTTAGTTAGTTTTTTTGTTTTGTTTTAAGCACAAATATCTAAAAATTCTCAAGTCAAGATGTATTTTCTTGATGAGCAAAATAACCCAAGAAAATAAGTCTAGTTTTAAGACAAAAATATTAAATGTAAGTGTTGTGGATTAAACAAGCAAAAAAAAAAAAAAAATTGCCAATGGGGTAGGCAAAAAAAATCGTGAACTTTTTTCTTAAATACTTAATTCAAGAAATTTAAGATATTTGTTCTGAAAATATATTTTTTTTTTTGCAGTGTAAATAAGATAAATGTAAAATCTACAGTAAGTTACTGGCAGCTAGTTGCCAGTAATACTGTATTTTCTACAGAAACTAGACTTATTTCCTAGGTCATTTTGCTCATAAAGAAAATACATCTTAATTTAATATATTTTTTATTTTTTTTACTGAAAACAAGACAAAAATACTAATTAAGATTGTAATTTTTTACAGTGTAAGTCACTTTGTACAAAAGCGTCATTCCAGATGGAGTTGGATTTATATTTCCAACCTCAACCCAGAAATAATATCTGGAACGGCACTCTTTTAATGTTACTATAAGTACTTTAAATGTTACTTAATGCAGACGTTTTGAGGGATGATCCTAAATTCAAGTTGTCTGGGGCATAGCATAAATGATTTAAAAAAAAATTTAAAATGCAAATATCTCATCAAATTCTTCCACAATTTGATCAAAACTATCCACGTTCATTTGATATCTTTATGCACTTATTGTGTGTCAATTCTTTTTAACGTTCACCGTATTTGCATCGGGACATAATAGGATGTCGGGAGAATCAGAGCCTAAGTCAGATATCTGAATCCTGGGGTAAAATCTCCTAAACCATTAATGAGAACCTCAGAGGAATCACACATTCAATAGGCTGCAAAATATCTTAAACTCTTCAATTAAATAAGCCAAGCTAAATGAAGGACTGAGAGTTGTCCCGCTCTGAACAACACCGGTCGCTATTGAATCCATTTATTTAGGTGAAAGCGGGCCATATAAAGGTTTATCACAGCTGACAGGTATTAGTTGGCTGTGGGTAATCACACAGACAGGTGCAGAGTGCTGATGCTGAAGAGAGATTTGTCCTTGAATACCCATCGTCTTCAGCTCATTGTGAGTTAGCTGTCACCTGTCACATCTTCATAATTGACCTGTCTATCTCTCTGACATCAACCAGCGAACTCCTCCGTGTTTGGTAATATGCGTGTGTGTGCGTACTGAATGTAATTCACATAACAAACATGCTCTACTTCTTTCTGTCATTTGCGTACAACACCGACCAACCACAGTTTGAAAACTCTTTACAATGAGGTTTTATTTGTTGAATGCATTAGTTAACATGAACTATAAGCAAAATAGTTTTAGCATTTAAAATCTTTGTTAATGTTAGTTCATGTCAAAACAATTGTTTGTGTTAGTTTATTGTGCATTAACTAATGTTAACAATTACAACTTTTGCTGTATAAATGCTGCAGTTTTTCATTGTTAGTTCACGTTAGCTAATGCATTAACTAATGTTAACAAATGCAACCTTATTGTAAAGTGTCACTATTTACATAAAAAATATAATATTTTCATATGCTGGTTGTTCCAGCAAGTAATGCTGATGAAACATGAATGCAAGAGAATGACAATCTTTACAACTGAAACATATATTTTACTGTAAGGTGAAGGGGTGTATTACTGTAGAATTTGCAAAACAAAATTTTTTTTTTTTTTAATCGGGATGCTAAATCAAACAGAGCAAGACAACATGGTGTTTACATTGTTAATGAAAAACCACACTGTAAAAAAATGCTTGTGAAATCTACAGTAATTAACTGTGTTCATGCACAGCAAATAACTGTAATAAAGTTCACAGTGGATTACAGTGCATTCAGTGTGAAATCACAGTAGTGTTTTTAAACTGTAAAAATCACAGTAAAAAGGTATGTGCTGTAGAAAATCACAGTAAATAAAATATCCTGCAAAGATTCACAGTAACCAGCAATGTACTGTAGAGACTCACAGTAACCAACATTGTACTGTAGAGACTCACAGTAGGGGTGAGCAGGGGCGAAAGTACAATTTTTCAGAAAAACTTAATTTTAAAAGATAAAGTTTTAGACAGATATATTTTTGCTGTGATCAGTAACTCAAGTGTGGACTATGAATTCCAGGTGAAATTTTGGAAACAAAATGGCCTTAGACTCTGTCAGCAGGGACGAAAGTAACACATAGGTGGCTCAAAAGCAGAACAGAACAAGATAGATTTTTGTGTTACACTTGTTTTTAGTAAATAAACATGACTGTGATCTTGTTTATATGTATTTTCGGTGAAATTTTGGTTTCATCAAATGTTTCTAAAGCAACCTGACAGTACAAACTTGAATTGTTGAAAAAAAAAACATTTTTAACAGTTTGAACACAATAAAATTAAATCAAATAAAAAAATATACATTTTCAACATAATGCAACAGTATTGGCAGTAGGAGAAGAGTAACAAGTGTTACTTTCATCCCGACAGGAACTCCTGCAGTCAGAATTAATTATTTATAGCTGTCTTTAAATATAAAGTTTACACATTAAGAAACATTTAGCATCGTTAACCAGTTAGGTACTGTATGAGCAAAAGGATCTTAAAATCTAAATTTTTTGATATTTAAAAAGTTCATTGTCATACAGGATTTTTTGTCTTCGTCATGGGTATGATGTAAGCTTTTCTTGGGTTTTACAGCATGGTCTTATTCCATGTCCACCCTCTCGGTTGACAGAAAGACAGGGGCAATTACCTCACTGTGGTTTGAGTCAGTGAGCTCGGATGACTGGCAGGGTAACAGGGTGACAGGCCGTCCAAACCCCCTGAGCAATGAGCGAGGGACTTGTCTGAGATCTCTGACCTTGTTGATAAAACTGACCCTGAAGTTCCACAGCGAGGGCCGAGGCTCTTGAATCGCGATTGTCTTGAGCCGTGACAGAAACCCACAAATTCACAAAGACAAACATACATTACGCATACAAATACATGCACTTTATAATCCATGACATGACTTTACTCAAGTCGATATTAAAGATATCAAGGATATTTTTTCACAGAAAGTTATGTAGAATTGTTTTTTTTTGTATGTTTTTTCTGACAATTTTAAATATTAATTTAAATGATAAAAAATGACACTAGATTTCTAATTTTATTCAGACTGATCTCATGGATGGTCATGTTATAGTCACGAAAAGTTTTATTTATTTATTTGTGTCCATTCAACTTTCTTTTCGTGTCACACGCATTCTTTTCTATAAATAGTTTTTCATGTCCGTTGCATGACTTTCTTTTTCGTGTCATTTTATGTATTCTTCTCTCATTGTTTTTCCTTTATTCTTACCAGTTAACTTGGGGTTGGGGTTAGAATCACTTTGTTACATCTTTAGACATCCTAACCCAAACCCCGACTCCAGGCGAGAATAGTTTTAAAAGCGAACCAATACATAAAGTACATCCTAATCCAAACCCTAAATCTAACCCAAGCGACAGTGATTTAAAAATAGTAAAAAATAGAAAACAATACATAAAATGACACGAAACAGAAAGTCGTGCCACGGACATGAAAAACTATTTATAGAAATTTTTCCAAGTGACACGAAAAAGACATTTATGCTTAGGGCATGAAAAAAGCTGCATTTTGTTGCCTGGACATGAATAAATTAATCAAAATCTTCGTAACTATAACACAAATTTAAGTGAGATCATGTTGTTTTTCATAGAACACTGTATGCAAAATATGTGGCACAAAGGTGATAAAGCATCTGTCCTGTGAAATTGAAAAAAAATGCTCTTGATTTTGAATTTCATTTTCACTACAATCTCGACTGAAAATCTTAAAATAAAAAAGGCAAATAAACAGTAAATACAAAAGTATGTACGGTATGTTATGGGAACGTATAGACAAAGTCTAGACATTTAAAGAGATGGGACATATTAAATCCAAATTCGAGTACTATTCACTACTGATAGTATGTAAATTGGGACGCAGGGTTAGTCGTCTTTAGACCCCTTTTAAAAAGTTTTACAGCAAAAGCTTTGGATGTTTAACGGTTTCTGTAATGGTCTGCCACAAAGCCTTTAAAAGATGTCCCGGCATTTAGTTTGAAGCAATTAATGGAATCTAAAAGAGTTTGCCACTGTTGTTATAAACCTAAGAGACGCTTGTGAATGAATTTAGCTGTTGCACACAGGTCTGTTATTATGGGGATATTTCTACCCCCCTAAACATGATGTGACACAAAGCGGAACGTGATTGGTTGCTTTAGGTGTCAGTCACATGGCCTCTTGTGCAATCCTCTGCCATTTTAAAGCGGCCATGGTATACACGGTTTCATCAGATGCATGCGCATTGTACAATTAAGATGCACAATTAAGCTCTTTTGTTTTTCATTACGGAAATAATAATGTGCATAATAAAGGTGCTTCAACATTATGAAAATACAATCTTAATGTTGCATCTTAATGTTATAAATGATTTTCTTTCTTTCGATATAATGCCATTAACCTAACCACACACCTGTATGTAACGCAGATCACTCAAACACACATAGTGATTACCGCAGCATGACGCCTGTAATTTCCTTTAAAGTTTCCGGCGAGTCACCGTGCTGCTCACTTCCGTGAAAAAGAGCATTTGGAGTAGATGAAGCATGTATTTGAAATACTCTATACATTTAGTGATGCAGTAATGAACTGAAGTGTGTGAGCGCTTACAGTACGGCAAGGTTAAATCACCCATATATCCATAATCCATTTGTCTATTCGCTCTCCCAAGGTTAAAGCTATTTTCTAAAAAAGATTGCTTGTGGCCATGAAACACATGCTTAGAATTTTTTTCTTTCATATTTTATTCTCATTTTCTTGCGTTTCGCTCCCGCTGCGATACGTCAGCCGTCAGAATGTTGCATTGAACTCCCTTGACCATTGGTTTACTCATGACTGAACTCTTGAAATGCATTTATCATTGGTTATGTTTTTTCCTATACTATCTTGAGTCTATTGCAGATTAATTCTCTTCTGCTGTCTTTGTTGGGTTGTGTTTATTCTCAGCCGAAGCGTCAGAGACACAAACAAGCTTTATCACGAGTCGTGCGTCAGCACCCGAGGGGTCGGATGTGCTTTTTATGTACCAAACACAAACAAACAAGAATAAAGATGCACATTTGAAAGAGCATCTGTAAAAGAGAATCTTGTATATGTAATTGTGTACTGTACTTTGTATTTCAATACAATGAAATTATTCTTACTGTGCATCCACTGCTGTCCTTGGGGGAAACAAAGTATTCAAGTACAGGAAGTGTGAGGGGGATGTTTGCACTCTCAGAATAAAAGGAACATGAAGGTATAGTACCTTTTGGGTACATATGGGCACCTCTAAGGTACACGCTGGCATATAATGGCACCTCTAAGATACATATCTATACCTAAATTATACATATTAGGATCTACAGTACAGTAAGGAAAATAAGTATTTGAACACCTTGCTATTTTGCTAGTTCTTCCACTTAAAAATCATGGAGAGGTCTGAAATTGTCATTGTAGGTGCATGTCCACTGTTAGAGACATAATCTAAAAAAAAATGTCACAATGTATGATTTTTCAACTATATAATTCTATGATACAGCTGCAAATAAGTATTTGAACACCTGAGAAAATCAACGTTAATATTTGGTACAGTAACCTTTGTTTGCAATTACAGAGGTCAAACGTTTCCTGTTGGTTTTTACCAGCTTTGCACACACTGGAGGACGGATTTTGGGCCCACTCCTCCACACAGATCTTCTCTAGATCAGTCAGGTTTCTGCTCTGTCGCTGAGAAACACTGAGTTAGAGCTCCCTCCAAAGATTCTCTATTGGGTTTAGGTCTGGAGACTGGCTAGGCCACGCCAGAACCTTGATATGCTTCTTACAGAGCAACTCTTTGGTTATCCTGGCTGTGTTCTTTGGGCCATTGTCATGTTGGAAGACCCAGCCTCGACCCATCTTCAATGCTCTAACTGAGGGAAGGAGATTGTTCCCCAAAATCTCGGCCCCGGTCATCCTCTCCTTAATACAGTGCAGTCACCCTGTCCCATGTGCATAAAAAATCCCAAAGCATGATGCTACCACCCCCATGCTTCACACTAGTGATGGTGTTCTTGGGATGATATTCATCATTCTTCTTCTTCTTCCCCCAAACACGTTTAGTGGAATTATGATCAAAAAGTTATATTTTGGTCTCATCTGACCACATGACTTTCTCCTATTACTCCTCTAGATCATCCAAATGGTCATTGGCAAACTTAAGACGGGCCTGGACATGTGCTGGTTTAAGCAGGGGAACCTTCCGTGCCATGCATGATTTCAAACTATGACGTCTTAGTGTTGTTACCAACAGTAACCTTGGAAAGGTTGAGCCCAGCTCTTTTCAGGTCATTGACCAGCTCCTTCTATGTAGTTCTGGGCTGATTTCTCACCTTTCTTAAGATCAATGAGACCTCACGAGGTGAGATGTTGCATGGAGTCCCAGTCCGAGGGAGATTGACGGTCACGTTTAGCTTCTTCCATTTTCAAATGATTGCTCCAAAAGTTTTCACCAAGCTTCTTGGCAATTTCCTCGTAGCCCTTTCCAGCCTTGTGTAGGTGTACAATTTTGTCTCTAGTGTCTTTGAACAGCTCTTTGGTCTTGCCATGTTAGTAGTTGGATTCTTTTAGTAGTTAGTAGTTGGGGTGGACAGGTGTCTTTATGCAACTAATTACCACTTACAGGTGCATCTAATTTAGGATAATAAATGGATTGGAGGTGGAAATTTTAAAGGAAGACTAACAAGTCTTTGAGGGTCAGAATTCTAGCTGGTAAACAGGTGTTCAAAGTCTTATTTGCAGCAGTATTATACAAATAAAAAGTTAAAAAATCATACATTGTGATTTCTGGATTATTTTTAGTGTATGTCTCGCACAGTGGACATGCACCTACAATGACAATTTCAGACCCCTTCATGATGTCTAAGTGGGAGAACTTGCAAAATAGCTGTGTGTTAAAATACTTATTTTCCTCACTGTATTTAAAAGGTGAGGATGAGTGTGTGGGAATGGGACAAAACCTCCTTAACCTTATTTTTCTTTATAACCTCAGTGCTTAAACGTGTTAACAGTGTGACAATACCTATGACGTCACTTATGGATCTTGTTTGTGTTAGGTTATTTCTAGTCTTTCAATTGATGTCATGGCCAGCAGAGCGGATAACTTTTGTGCGACAACCATGTAAAGAGAGCAGGAAGGACTGTGACATAACAAACCATTCACGGAAAACAAGCATGTCCAATGAATGCAGACACTATTTTGAAAAGATTCATTTTAAACGTAGATTCAGCAGATGCTCAATATACTGACTTTTAAAGTGTAAACAGCTAAGCAAGAGTCTAATGTTGCTTTCATAAATGCCTTCAGCTAGTCAGTATAGGAATCTTACATCAGGTCAATTTTGTGAATTTAGCTTTTTCTGTATTTGACATGTCTCTGTGTGGGTGAGTAAATTATTGATCTTCTCCAAACTTTCATCAAAAGATCCAATACCATCATGGGCGTCGAGAACCATTATATGTGTGGACAAGCCCCCCACACTTTTTTAAGTGCAATGACCCCCTTACTTTTTCTTTAATATAAAGCATGTATCTGTCCACTTGTCATAGCGCTGTCAGTCAAAAAAAATAAATTGAACTAATAAATTAAACTCCACTCCATGTTTTAGCTATAGCCTTGAATTCTGCTTCCTCAAATCCATTCCACTCTTTCAGAGTGCATATCATTTCAGTTCCATTTCATGTTTTAACTAATGTTGCCTGCATCCAGGGCCCAGGGGCCCACGTGCACTTGGGGCCCAAGCGACGGTAAGAAGATAAAATGTAAAAAATCTAAATAATAATATAATTGTTCAAGCGCAAATAACCCAGAACTGAATCGAGCGGCCTGTACGTGTTGCAGATTCCTTTGCTGGCTTCTGTTCTTGTGATAAACACTTTGTGTGAACTGATTATTTAGTATTTTGTAGAAATCTGTTAGGTATGAAACAGTTGTGTGTGAGAGAATTAAAATAAACTGGTAAGGATGCTGTGTCAATATATTGAACCTTTTGTTGGACAGAAAAAAAATTAATTACGCCTAAGAGAAGTGCCCTTTATTTCACTTGAGCTTCTGCCCTTGTGCAGGTCTCTGTGTATGTCCCTGCTTGCCACAAATATATCTACATGTATTGATATTGTCCTACACGTAGCGATCATAGGCTATAATGTGTCAGTGTAAATCATGTAAAAGTAGCGGTGTTTCTAAAAAAAGAACCATACAGTATAATAAAATTTGTGTGCATGGGGGGCCTACAAGATATTGGGTCTCATTTACTATGCGTACGCACAAATTTGTTTTCGTAAAACAAACAGACGTTTAAACTTACAAATCATGATTCAACAAAAACTTTCATACTAAAATTTTAAATTTATGCAAAAATGTAAGAACAACTTAGACCACATGTACACAATAATCATGAACAAGAAAAAAAAAAAAAAAAAAAAAAAAATATATATATATATATATATATATATATATATATATATATATATATATATATATATATATATATATATATATATTCTGTACCCGCGCCGTCGCAGCTTAAGCATATATATATATATATATGCTTAAGCTGCGACGGCGCGGGTACAGAATTTGCAGTGTTGCCAGATCCCATTGTTAAAAATCCTCTTTAGACGTAGTGTTTTAGCAATTAGACACTTTGACATTATCTATAAAGCGATTGTTATGTGTAGGTTTGTATTAGTGATTTCTCTGATTTATTTGTGAAATATAAGGTTTGGATGAACTTTGCTTTTGCTTGTTTTTCGTGCTAATATCTGGCAACATGGAAACTGAAAGTTATCAAATAAGACGCATCATTCAGCGCGAGCAGGTTACTGCTGATACAACATTCAGTAAGATAACAGCAGTAATCATCATAAAACAGAAAATAACTCTGGTACAAAGATGTAGAAGAATTGGGTTTAAATAAAATATGCCAAATATGTTAAAACGTAGCGTTAAAGACCTTAAATCGGTAAATCTAATCTCAACAAAACATACGCATTAAGTTTTCTGTTATTTCATTTAATTTAGAAGTTAACCTTTAACAAAGTAATAAATAATCCAGCAGTCCCAGTCCATCCCCCAAAACAGAGTGTGTACCCAAAGTGTAAAAAGGTTAAGACAGAATATTTTAGATCCCAGGTAAAAAAAAAATGTGTGCCTCAATGTACTTAAACCACTTAAATACTAGCAAGTTCATTTGTTAGTTAAAGTTATGCTACAAATACAAAGTTCTACTTGAGCAGTACTTCAGTTTACCTGAAAAAGTAAGAATACCAGTACCAACTTTTTATTGAAATAAATGATGTCTCAAAATAACACTTAGATGTTCTTAACTTAATTTTAAGAAGTACCAAAAACAAATGTGATATATAAGCCGCAAAATGAGTGCATGAAAATATTACATTTACTAACTGTACTTAAAAAGTTTATTTTATTTAAGTGCACTTTTGTCACCTGGGATAGCATTTGTTAACTCTTAACACACCACCCTGGACCTCTGTAATTTTCAAACCCTGGCTACAGCCATGATTGTAACGCTGTGTTACCCCTCAGCATTTACGGTATGAAAACATTAGCATTAGCACAATTCTTGCCGTTGTTTTAAATAGACTACACACAAATGATTGCTGGCTGCCAACAAAATAAATGTGCCTGTCTTATCAAAAATCGTGTGTCAAATTTATTTTTGTTTATATCTTTAATATTGATTGAATAAGGTCACGTCAAAGATTGAAATGATAATGAAATGAATGGCTTAAATCAGACTTTGAAGCTCATAATCTCAAAATTTCATTTTGAAACTGTAGTATGTTTATTACAGACTGGGTCACATATAAAATTTTTTTTTGTCATAATTGTGCTGCTTTTTCTCACATATTTAGACATTTGTATCCATTTATAATTGAACTATTGTTAGAAAAGGGCTGGATGAATGAATATAGTGTGGATACCTGTCTATTATAGACAGATATATAAACAAAATCCAGTTCAAGTATATAGACAAAATAGTATTGAAATATTTGCATGCAAACTTAATTTTTAGCAAGTGTTACAACTAACCCCCTGCCTGTTACAATTAACCCCACCTATGGGGTAAGTTGTAACGTTTGCACTTCTGTCACGTTTGATGTAATTGTCCAAGAATGGTAAGTAATAGAAACAAACTTCAAATGTTCATTTGGAGCACAGATGTGTGTGTTGCTTGTGTAAAAATATAATGAATCAAACTCAAATATTTTTGAATGATTGAGCCGAAACCTAAAAGGGTTAGGTTGTGCCCCGCTCTCCCCTACTGTTTTTATGATCAACGAGTAAGTACTTCATCTAATTCAGTACCTACTGTGGTTTCGGAGGCATGTGTCTCTCCTTAAGCATCAGTTTCTGGAGGCTTATTTTCTCAGTCAAAAAGGTTATCATGCCTATAGCTGAAATGAACTGTGAAGAGCAGAAAGACAAATATATTATGGTGAAACATCAATTTTAGGTTGTGTATTTATTGATTACCTTTTGGGCACGAGGACATCCAAACTTTTGACTCCCCTGACGTTGGGCAGCTGAAATGAACAAACAGCGAATGCAGGCACATCACCGGCCAAACAACGGATTACAGACATAACTGTTTGTAATTAGCATGATGCTAAGCCTTATGATTGGTTCTCATCATGAGATTGTGAGAGAGATGCAGCTCACATAAGGGATGTAATGGGGATACAGTAGCTCCCTCTTCAAGTCGGTTGCGAGCAATCATAGTCTAAATTTGCTTTGATGGAGTTTAGACTGTAATTAAATCGCTAATCATAATTGTTTCCCGGTTCTCCCGCCCTGTTTCGGGGATCTTGGGATATTTATGGCTTCATTGTAATTGCCAAACACATGCTGCCACTCGAGTAACTGAAAATTAGCCAATTTCGGAGAGCCAGTTTTACTTTTCCCTTGTTTGTCTCTGATTGGCTGCCGCTTTTACTGCCCCACAGTTTCAAGGAATTGATAACAAATAGATGAACAGAGGGGTGGTGTTTTCTTCACAGACACCACACAGGTACCTACTTTCCTCTTTCTCTTTAACCCAGCAGCTCATTTGCATCTTAATTAAGAATTGCAACGAGACGCACAATATAAAACACACTGATGCTGCGTGCTGATATTTAGCCGGCACCCACAAGGCACCAGGAGTTATTTAAATTGAAGAATGGTTAGAGGCATTACCTGCCATTAAACTAAAGAATAACATTAAGAATTAACGAAAAAATCAAATACAAAACCATTCATCATTCACGACTTTACTCTGACGGTCAAAGTCACTGTCCATCAACACTGTAAGTTTTCCATTAACGCAGTGTCCGGCGAGAGACATGCGAGTCTGGACAACCGCCCCATGGGAAATAAGATTTAACCTCCCTGACAACCTTGAGAAACGTGTAATTATGTAAGCAATTCAGGCAAGGAAGCAAGCAAGTGAATTAATGTGTACTTGCAAATACGTTTGAGCATATAAATGAACTGGGTTGTGTTATCGAGCAGGTGTGTGTCTTTGGAAGATATAGAGCATGGGTTTCATTTCAACACAACAAGCAGATTAAGGGATGTTTACATGCCGAGGGTGGTTTATTAACAATGACTGGCTTAATCTTGTAAATGAGCACTTGTCTGTGTCCAACTGTTTGTAAAATATCCATGCAGATGGTGTTGTGGTGATCTACAGTTTAAAGCAGTTCACTTAATAAAGCTGATGCGGATTTAATAATATTCCCATTCCAAGAATTAACAACTAGCAAAGGTAAGCAGCGGCATGCTATCATACTGTCAACTTTTTTTATATGTCAAAGTGAACAGAGCTACACTTTATACACGTACGGCCTTATTTTAACGATCTAAGTGCATGGTCTAAAGCGCACGGCGCAAGTGCACTTAGGGCGTGTCCAAACTCTTTCTAGTTTAACAGCGAGAAAAATTATCTTGTTGCCTGGTGCACGGTCTGAAAAGATTGTTCCTATTCTTGTAATGAGTAAAGAGTTTGGTTTGGGTGTTACGTGCAATAAACCTATGATATTCTTATATTCTGTCCCCTAGTGATGTAGTACTCGAGTCAAGACCGATTTCTCCTTTCTCGGACTCGTCTCAGACTTGTTATTTCAAAGACTCGGTCTTGACTATGTAATTTTAGACCGAGTCCTCGAGACCAACACACTTTTTTATGTTCATATAAAAAAACACACAACACATAATAATAAAATGCAATGTTGATGGGCATTAATTGAAAATGACATCCCATGATGCAATGCAAAGATAGGCCTAACTGTTGATTATTAACTGGGGTGATATTTAATCATACCATATGTTTACAACCCCATAACAAAAAAAGTTGGGACACTGTAGAAATTGTGTGTAAAAAAGGAATGGAATAATTTAAAATCTCATAAACTTATACTTTATTCACAATAGAATATAGATAACACATCAAATGTAGAAAGTGAGACATTTTGAAATGTCATGCCAAATATTGGCTCATTTTGGATTTCATGAGAGCTACACATTCCAAAAAAAAGTTGGGACAGGTAGCAATAAGAGGCCAGAAAATTTAAATGTACATATAAGAAACAGCTGGAGGAGGACCAATGTTTAGGAATAGGAATGTTTTCCCATTCTTGTCTAAAACAGGCTTCTAGTTGCTCAACTGTCTTAGGTCTTCTTTGTCGCACCTTCCTCTTTATGATGCGCTGAATGTTTTCGGTGGGTGACAGATCTGGACAGCAGGCTGGCCATTTCAGTACTCAGATCCTTCTTCTACGCAGCCATGATGTTGTAATTGATGCAGTGTGTGGTGTATATAGGGCCCTAGATGTGTTCGTCTAGTAAACCATATGTACCTTAAGCCCTATTCGGACGGGATTAGTTTTATAGGGGGACCTCTGAGAAAATCGAGCTTCTCAGAGGTCCTCTGTGTTTTTAATCCCGTACGAATCGGCCATGTCTGTGTTTTTCTCTGATGACCTCCGTAAGAATTCCAGAGCAATTTATCTACTGTTTTTCGCCGAACTCAGAGGTCCTCTGAGAAATTTAATCCCGTAAGGTCTTGCTAATGCGCGTATATTGTATTTCCTGAGTCCCATTCATTCAGATATTGATGTTTTTACGCATTTGGCAAAATAAAATAATTAAATCAAGACAAGCTGAATATCAAACACTTTTAAGACTGGCCACTGTAATATCATTAACGTTATAAGAAACTCCGTTCAAAGTTCTTCAACTCCGGAATGTTAATGTTAATTAATAAAGATAATAAATTGGTATTAATCATTATTTCTTAATTTCTTTTGGTTTGTTGTAAGCAGACAGTTATATAAAACACGTAGGCTAACATTACTTTAGTAGGACTTGTATATTTTATTTTGATTTGTTAAAATTAAATTAATAAATTACATGTTCTGTCATAATTTTACATTTAAAGGAAACTTTTAAACATTACAAACACGCGTATCCAGAGGACGTGCTCTTCTGCATCGCCAAAATGCATGAAACAGACACTCCCATCTCTGGAATAGCCTGCAACATTTTAATCCCGTCCGAATCGGTACATTAAATCACAGACGTCCTGGGGGACACGTTGAAACTCAAACGTTGTTTGGAAATCTAATCCCGGCCGAATAGTGCTTAAAATGGCATTAAGCTGAGTAAATTAAGGGCTTTTCTTCGTTTTAGGTGAACTATTCTTTTGGTCATTTTAGATCAGATGTAAGAAAATTATAAGTTATTAGAAAATGAATACATTTTCACTTTGGAGTTTGGAAAATCAAAGTAAGTGCATTGTTGGATACACCATTCAGACTGCACATACTGGCAAATATAAAAAGATATTTAATCCATAAAATGTTTGCATAATGCAAGAAGCATACACTGGATGCCATCCTATATTAGTAGTATTGTAAATTAGTATACCATCCAAAAAAACGAATAGTGCCTTTTAAAATACCTACTGTAGAACCACTGGACATCTCGTGCACTGACTGTAGAAAGTTTCACAATCTTATATCCAACCACAAAAAAATTATAAAATAGTTTGACAGAGCACTTGGTATCTAGCATCCATCTTAACCCAGCCAAAAGGTCCTGCTCCTTTCAAACACACATGAAGACCATGGAGCCACTGACCGAGAGAAACAGAATGAATGTGACAGCTGCAAGGTTGTTAAGATGACTCTGAAATGAACAGAGACTCATTAGTGAAGGTGTTGGACAGTCAGCAGAGACACAACTCAACTCTTTGTGTGCATTAAGGAGTACAAATCCTTGTGTCAAATTAACCATGAGATCCATTATTGTGTCAGCGCTGGAACTGGACACTCACTGGGCCTAATTTACAGTCCAGGGATAGGTGACCTGCTTACCCCCAAAGTTTGAGTCTCTGAAATGGTGGACAACATCTGAATCCAAAAATGGACATCTGCTCCTGTACAAAAAAGGCAGTAAGATAAATTGATGATTTGGGATGCATTTTAAAATTCACAGATATACTGTTTAAAACTTTTAGCAGGTCAGTGAACCTCAAACACAAAACTGGATTTAAATTGCTCTAGGGGTTGAGTCTGTCTTATGAGACGCCAACATTTCCCACTGCAATCCCTTTAGGCGGCATGGCAAAAGATCCTGCTGTTCCCCCCAGATCTGAAGACCTCAGCAGGGTTCTGGAATCACATTCCTAACAGATTCGGGACCCACCAGCGTGATCTGTCTCATCTTCCTGTTATCTCATCTTTACTCGAAAACATTTTAAAGATGCCATGAAGTTGAGCACGTATCTTCTATTATGACTTGGTTCCTATTGAAACAAGAAGAGGTGTGTACACCCCTGACTGAGACCTTGCATATCGAACTCACATATCGATGGATTTAATCTAACAGGCATGGACTGTAAACCTCAGAGCCACAATTTGTAAACAGCAGATCCACAATTTGTTTAAAAACAAAACTACCTCACAGCAATGCGGTAACAAGATTAACATCAAATTTGAAATGCTTCATGGTTATGAAGATATAATTTGAGTGAGTCTTTCAGTGCATTTCTTTTTATTCTGTCATGCTCTTATCACTGTTTATCATTGAGTTTGAGAAGCAAATCTTCTCTGTTTGGTATAATGACTTGGGTAACCTTGTCTGCACTAACACATCTCCATTAATGGCATGACTGGTATGTTGAGAAAGTGGATTGGCAAAGAAACCGACCACACTGATATTTCTGTAGTATTTGTTATTGTGGCCCAACACTGAATGCTTATTAGAAAATTAATATTGTTAATAATGTATACTAAAGGGGCCAAGACTTGGTTACACTTTATTTTGATAGTCCCCTTTAGACATTCTACTAAACTTTGCAATCACATGTCAACTAACTTTCAATAATTTGCAATTATACGTCAACTAACTGTCATTAGAGTATTAGTAGACTGTAAGGTTTGGGGTTAGGGAAGAGGTTTGGGTTAGTGGAATAAGTTGACATGCACATGCAAAGATACTTATAAACAGCTGAACGTCTGTTGAGATATCATCACCATAAAGTGTTAGTAGATATTAAGCAGACAGTCTACTAATTCTTTAAAGATTGGTAGTTGATAAGTAGTTGCAAAGGTACTTATAATTAGTAAAATGTCTAAAGTGGACTATCGAAATAAAGTGTTACCCAAGACTTTATAAGATGTAAAATAAATCTTTGGTGTTCCCAGAGTACACATGTGAAGTTTTAGATCAAAATACAATAAAGATAATTTATTATAGCATGTTAAAATTGGCACTTTGTAGGTGTGAGCAAAAATGTGGCGTTTTAGGTGTGATGAAATTCAAACACTGATCACCATAATTGTTGTTTGTTCAAATTTAAACTCAATTGTGCTGTCAATAATTTTCTCTCTCTGCACTAAATGTCAGTGGCATCATAAGGAGTGCCAACTTTCAATGAGTTTTTTTTTTCACATGCTTGCAGAGAATGGTTTGTCAAAACTAAGTTACTGGGTTGATCTTTTTCAAAATTTCTAGGTTGATAGAAGCACTGGAACCCATTTTTTTTCCGGGGAAAGCCCATAAACAGCACAAGCAAAAACCCTGAGTTTGCATTGCATGTAATCACCTTAACTCTTTCCCTGCCATTGACGAGTTTTTTTACGGTAATCTGTATTTTCGCAATTATCCACTAGATGGCAATTAAAAAATTTACTGCAGCAAAAACTAAGGCTGTGATGATTAATCGTGGAAATGCGCGCTTTTTCAATGAATGAATTTGAATGAATTATGGTGAAATTGTGCCACATCCAAAAGCCAGAAGGTGCTCTGGTGTAGAAACGGCATTTGTGCCACAGAAGAAGTAGCATTACAAACGCTATTCCAGGAAATATCTAAAGGGATATTTATACTGCTGTTACTTATTCATTTAGCTGACGCTTTTATCCAAAGTAACTTACAATTGTTATATATATGTCAGAGGTTGCACGCCTCTGGAGCAACTAGGGGTTAAGTGTCTTGCTCAGGGACACAATGGTGTGTCACAGTGGATTCGAACCTGGGTCTCTCACACCAAAGGCAAGTGTCTTATCCACTGCGACATCACCACCCAATCTGTTCTTCAGATTGTTTCAGGTATTTACATGATAATAAAAATATTTTGAATGATTGTGTTTAACGAGTGTTGCTTTTTAAAATGCACATTATAAACGACTCAGACTCATAATGATTTTAGATTGATAAGGACTTCCTACTGATCACAGAGCCGTAGTACACGCACAAGCTGTGCATGAAACACAGAATCAGAGCCTTGCGATTCAGAATCGATTTCAGGCAGGTCGATTTTTCTTTTTAATCGGGAACGCGATGTATCGTCACAGCCCTAGCAAAAAAAAAAAAAATTTACACATTTTAACCTCTGTGTATGTTTTGATCATCGTTCTCTAACATGATCAAAATCTGATCTTGAATCTGATCTCTAACAAAATTACCATACAAAAATTCAACTATTTCAGCTTTTTGATAAAAAAAAAATTATTTTTGAAGAAACCTTTCAATATTTGAGAGTTTACAAAAAGAGAACAAATGAAGATAGGATGATTTCCCCCCTTTTTTGTTTGTCTGAAAGCAGAGGGTCTGTTCATTTTTCATTAATGTTTCTGTTCCTGGAAGGCATTTTGTGAAACTTTTGTGAAAATGAAAAAAATGCTGGTGAGCAACTTTTTAAAAAAGGTTGGTGGGGAATGACTTAACTGGCTTTCTCGCAGTTTTGTTCATATGTCTCCGCGTGAAAAAGATAAACGTCAAAGTAATGCAGAAAGTCTGCGCTCGACCGCGCAGTTGGCAGAGAAACTGCGAAAATAAAAGCTCATCTTACATTTATAGATTCTAGTAGAAATGAGAAGAGATACAACAGTACAGTACACCTTAAGACAGATTTCCCATCAGCTTTTTTAATGACTATACTGTATGTACTATGCAGTGACGTCACTGCCGGCAAGAAACCTGACAAATCTCTGAATACCACGTAAACATAGTTTTCTGCATAGTTGGTTTATTGATTGGCATGTAAACGCATGAAAACAGGTTTTTATAAAAAGCAGATTTTTGATAGTCATCCCCTTATTCTGTGCATGGAAATATTTATTTTCCTTGTGTAGCCTATAGACCAATTTCGTGTTTGCAAACAGAGATGACGTTTTTTGTGGGCGGAGCCAAACTGGTTGCAGAAAGTGACTGCTCCGCAGTAGGGTTGTGAAGTGTTTTAGCATTAAACCGTGATTTTTATGGATCCAGTGTTCTGTCGAAGTCTGATTCCCCTATGTTTCCCTTTAGTGCAATGTTTCTTATAGCGTTTTAATCACGTTACGTTTATTTTTTAGATAGATAAAAAGTTTAAATGGCTTGGCTACTGATATGCATGTATGTAATGTATGTGTATTTTTCTTTTTTGCTAAATCAATTATTTTTACAGTCTGAATCGCTAAAGTACATATAAAAGCAATACTATCATGTATTATATATAATAGCGTTTATTAAATATTTCATAATTTTCTATTATTTCTTCCTTATATTTATCTTACGTGTTTGTTCTAAAACTATTATAAAAGTATTATGTTTAAACATACATTAAAAAGGCCTGTTTATATATTAATATCACTTTACATCATGTGTGTGTGTGTGTCTGCTATATTTATATATTTATTAAGCATGTAAACATAATAATTTTAGAACATTCAGGAAGAAGACATAAGCTAAGATATAAGGATATAAAAATAAATAATAGAAAACGAAACAATTATGAAATATTAAAAAAATTATATTATTGCTTTTTCAGTATAAAAAAAACATTTATTCTGAATAAATTATAATTGTAACGTGATAAAAACGCTATAAGAAACACATGGAGGGAACAGACTTCGACAGAACACCGGACATCTTCTCTACTTATTTTCTATTCTAATTATTAAAAGATTTCCAGATGATTTCCTTGCTCCATTCTGTCCGTTTAAGGGCTTATTGTAATCATAAACACCTACGTTTATCTTCAAATGATGTCTTCGACGATGGTATTCTATAAAAATGAAAGCCATCTTTTTTGGCATTCTTATTCTGACACTTAACAGCACAACAGGACATTTTCTAGTGAGTTATCTTGCTCTTTTCACTCGTGTCTAATTCATTTCCACTGTTTTTCTGCAACCGCATTGCGCGCGCAGCTTGAGGTGACGTAACTGTGACGTCTACTCTAAATTGGTCTATATGAGTTTGATTCTTGTAGCATATTTCTTCTGCTCTTCTATAAAAAAAACATCAGCATAAAGCCCCCAAAATAACTATGCAATCTGTGTGGTATATGAACATCTGCAATATGCTTGATCTGTTTAAAGAAATTTACTCTGATTCATACACATCCAAAATCATCTGACTTTAATCTTTTCAAGGAACACAAAAGAAGTCATTCAGGAGTGAATAATGTGTCTAGTTTCAAAATTCTGTCAAAACAAAGAAAAGTTTGCAATGCATGCAAGTAAACCATAAGATAAGGTGAGCTATTTAAATATAAGTGCATGCAATAAGACAATGACATATGCATTAATTTTTTCTATATAACTACCGGTTCAGAGGATGTGACTGACCGCAAGAGGTGTCTGCATATATTTAGCACGTGTAGATCTTCGGCAAACAGCGAATTCCCAGGCGACCCAGTCTGATATATGAGTTTGTTCCGGCTGACTCACGTGTAACCTTGACTTGTCAGCATCTCATTGTTAGTCACCCTCACTGAGAGCAACACACAGTGTGAGCATGTGTGGGAATGTCTCAGTGTCACATGAAAAAAACAATCATAAGCTGGGTTTCCATCCAAACGTGAAGCGAATCTTTTCAAAATTCGTAAAAGAAGAAAAACAAACAAATGCAAATGAAGTGCGTTTTCATCAAGTTGCTCGAGCGAATGACGGTGGTAACCTAGTAACCAACAGTAAATAAAACAAGGCATGCTTAGAAAATGGAAACAGGACTGCATAAAGTTATGATTAGGCAAGTTATAAATTTACTAGCCTAGCAGCTTGTAATTGCCAAACTGAATGCTGTGCACAAGAAGAAGAAATGCAGAATTTTTGATGCAGGCACAGCGACAACGTCGACCCCCATGTATAGTAAAGACGACAACACCTGATACAGATAGACGATCACCCATGTGGATTTAATGTTCACTACATCAGAAGTTATTCAAATGTGATTCGCATTTACTCCTTTTCAAGTCAAAAAACACCTTGAGCGAACTTTTTTTGCGAATTAAGGGATTTCTATTTTAAATTTGCCATTTCCATCAGTCGTTTCTGCAATACCTTAAAATGTGCATAAAATCATTTTGATGGAAACTCAGCTATAGACACTATCAGGCATATGACACAATTAAAAGACAAAACATGACAGGCTTCATTTGCAGAGTCTTTAGTAAAATAACATCTGAAGCCTACGCACCCATTACTATCATCATCATCATCATTATTCCAATGATTTCTTCAAGTGGCACAAAAAAGTCGTCAAAGGTTTTCACAAAAGGTGTCACATGAAGAAGTAAATGAACAAATTACACAATTAAAGTATCATTCATGCTAAAAACAGTACAGGGTGGGCTACACAAGTTTAAAACGTAGTAAGTATTGGGTGTTGCTCATATCCCTAACAATACAGTTTAAGAAACATGAGCAAACAACAATATATTAAAATATAAAATCAATCACTACTTTGGTTTTATTTACAGCATGCTATATATGGATTTTCAAGTGTTTTTAAAGTTCTACCCCCAAAATATTCAAGAAATTTGGATATTATTATTTTTTGTTTTTTCTTTGAGAAACTGATGATGTAAAAAAATACTAATGTGACATCTGAAAACGTTATAAGTCATTATCCACTAAATGACATCTCCAGGCCATGAGACTGTTGAGCGTTTTCAGATGGAGTAAATCTATATTTTCGCTATAATTTATGTCTGCAGTGAGGATATTAATGGCATGGAGATGTAATATTGAAGTGATGAAGCTCTGTGGACCTCCTACACGGTTTTCTCTCTGTCTTTCTCCTCATCTTTCTCCATTTCAAAGGCCCTTGCATTCCAGGAAATATAAGCTGTTTGTGTTTCAATGCATTTCCTCCTATCGCTCTTCTGAACCATGATTAATGTCATTGGACAGCCGAATCCATCTGATTCCTTTCGCCGGTTCCTGAGATATGTCTGAATTAATTATGCCTGTTGTTGTGACAAATCTGTGCTCAAGATGTTTAACGTACTGTAAAACATCTCCTAGAGAGAAGACACTTACATATATTTTAATACGGAGATGATACAGTTTATCATCTGAAAATCCAATATAAATCATTGTCTTGTGCTATAGTCATTCATTAAAAATCAAAAGGGAGCAAATGCATGCACCAGACAAAGTTTACATAAAGCACACAAAACTAACAGGCATTTGCACTAAGTGTTTGCAACAATCAAACCCAATCTTGTGTTAACCAAGAAAGAATGGGCCAAAAAAAATGGTCTCTGAGACAGTACTCTATAAATAAAGGTCCTAATATGTACCATTTTGGATGAGATATGTATACATTTGGTACCAGAATGTCAGAATTGGAAAGAAAGGTGATTCAAGCAATTTTGAGTGTGGCATGGTTGCTGGTGCCAGACCATGGTTGTTGGTGGTTCGCCTGAGTATTTCACAAGCTGCTCAGTTACTGGGATTTTCACGCACAACCATTTCTAGGGTTCTAGGGTTCAAAAAATGGTGTGAAAAGGGAAAAACATCCAGTATGCGGCAGTCCTGTGGGCGAAAATGCCTTGTTGATGCTAAAGGTCAGAGGAGAATGGGCCGACTGATTCAAGCTGATAGAAGAGCAACTTTGACTGAAATAACCACTCGTTACAACCGAGGTATGCAGCAAAGCATTTATGAAGCCACAACACGCACAACCTTGAGGCGGATGGGCTACAACAGCAGAAGACCCCACTGGGTACCACTCATCTCCACTACAAATAGGAAAAAGAGGCTACAATTTGCACGAGCTCACCAAAATTGGACAGTTGAAGACTGGAAAAATGTTGCCTGGTCTGATGAGTCTCGATTTCTGTTGAGACATTCAGACGGTAGAGTCAGAATTTGGCGTAAACAGAATGAGAACATGGATCTATCATGCCTTGTTACCACTGTGCAGGCTGGTGGTGGTGGTGTAATGGTGTGAGGGATGTTTTCTTGACACACTTTAGGCCCCTTAGTGCCAATTGGGCATCTTTAAAATGCCACAGCCTACATGAGCATTGTTTCTGACCATGTCCATCCCTTTATGACCACCATATACCCATCCTCTGATGGCTACTTCCAACAGGATAATGCACCATGTCACAAAGCTCGAATCATTTCAAATTGGTTTCTTGAACATGACAATGAGTTCACTGTACTAAAATGGCCCCCACAGTCACCAGATCTTAACTCAATAGAGCATCTTTAGGATGTGGTGGAATGGGAGCTTTGTGCCCTGGATGTGCATCCCACAAATCTTCATCAACTGCAAGATGCTATCCTATCAACATGGGCCTACATTTCTAAAGAATGCTTTCAGCACCTTGTTGAATCAATGCCACGTAGAATTAAGGCAGTTCTAAAGGCGAAAACACAGTATTAGTATGGTGTTCCTAATAATCCTGGTAACACTTTATTTTAAAGGTATAGCGGAAGATTTTCGTTTTCCGGGTGGATCACCACTGTTATTGGTCATCCCAGATGTCAATCATTCTGATTATATGTTGACGTATAACCGTCGCACGTGCTCGCCTCTACTGTACGTTCGCTTTCTGCACATGCGCACTTTCACGTGTATGTGTGTTGTGCTACGGTTTCAACCATTCATTGAAGGTCGCGTTCTCACTGTGTTTTTTTCAAAATGTCTGAGGGTCGCAAGAGAAAAAGTGTCTACGAATTGTATGACAAGAAGAGAAAGGACTATATATAAAGAAACAAGACCAGATGTTTATGGGAGACTATTTCACACGCTGGCGTGAGCTAAAAGGACAGGTTGGGCTTCCCACGCGAAGTTTCTACTGGAAAGGTACATTTTGTCATGCTATTTGGAGAAATCCATTTAAAATCACTGCTGGTAAAAGTTGATGTAAGCTATGATTTGCGATGCTAGCCCTGGCACAAGTCACAAACCGCACAGATACGGTAAACATGCCGACAGAAACTTGTAAACAGAGCGAAGAGAAGAACTGAGCTCCTGCACGCTCTCTCTCTGTCTCGTGCACGCGTTTAACAGGCGTTCCCTCTCGGGAGCATTTTTTAAAAAATATCGAGGGGCGGTTCTTTTAAATAATTCGGGAAAATCTTCCGCTATACCTTTAAGGATCAGAAATTAGTTAGTAATTAATGACTTATAAGTGTATGTGTAACTGACTAGTTAGTGACCTGTAAGCAGTTACAAGCTATTTATAAGCCATTTATTGGTTGTTGTCTTGTTTTTGTCTTATAGCCCCTTAACACTTGATTTTGTCCTAACAATGAACTTATTAACTAAAAACAAAAGATACTAATAGCTTGTATTGTGTAAAATACACACTTTATAGGTTCTTAGTACACTGTTTGAGTTTGAGTTTGTAGCTTATAAGTGTGAAATAAATATAGAATGGGAATTTCAAAACAAACATTTAAATGAGCAGAAAAAGTACTTTCTTGTTACACAGAAGCAGTTTTTTAGAAGTTGTACTACACTAACAAACTATTTATAACTCAACTATTCCCTGAGTATATTAATAGGTAACAAGCATATTTCTCACTAATATATGCATATTAAGGCAGTATTACTTAAGAGAGTGTTCCCTATTCAAAAGTAAACATTTGTTGTTGTCCAATAGCAGAAGAGACTTTAAATATTGCAGTAAAGAACTTGTTCTTTATTGTTTCAAGTTTCAACAAAAGAACCAACTGCAGGTGAGAGACATCCCAAAAAATTACAATCAATTGCCAAACAATTGACATATTAAGTTATCACTATAACAATCTTACATATTAAAGGTCTCCTTTAGGTCCTTTTATATAAGCATCGAAAAACAATTAACATTAAGTTATCACTATAACAATCTTACATATTAAAGGACTCCTTCAGCTCCTGTTATATAAGCACCGCTCAAAAAGTCAGTAACCACCTCTTTATCAACATTTACAATATAAAAACAAGAACAAGATTAAACATCCAGTAATATAATTTCTACAACAATAACATTTTTGGGATAGTTCACAAAAAATGAAAATTCAGTCATTATTTTCTCACTCTCATGTTGTTACAAACCTGTTTAAATGTCTTTGTTCTGATGAACATGAAAGTACTTTTTCTGCTCATTTAAATGTTTGTTTTGAAATGCCCATTCTATATTTATTTCACACTTATAAGCTACAAACTCAAACAGTTTACTAAGAACCTATAAAGTGTGTATTTTACACAATACAAGCTATTAGTATCTTTTGTTTTTAGTTAATAAGTTCATTGTTAGGACAAAATCAAGTGTTAAGGGGCTATAAGACAAAAACAAGACAACAACCAATAAATGGCTTATAAATAGCTTGTAACTGCTTACAGGTCACTAACTAGTCAGTTACACATACACTTATAAGTCATTAATTACTAACTAATTTCTGATCCTTAAAATAAAGTGTTACCATAATCCTTTAGGTGAGTGTGTGTATATATATAACGTAGGAAAAACATACTATGGAAGTCAATGTACCTACCATCTACAGTATGATCAAAATATTTACTTAACATTATTTTTCAAAATATCTTTTATTGTGTTCAACAGAATAAAGAAACTCATGTAGGTTGTACATGTAGAAACAACATGAGGGTCCCTCTAAAATATGCTGGGTTATTTTACCGAGCATTGTGTCAAAAAGGAACAATCAGCCATGCTGGGTTATTTCTTTCCAAAATACTGGGTTGTTTTAGCCCATTGTTGGGTCAAATATAAACATTTTCAGGGTTGATTTTAACCCAGCTGCTGGGCTTGTCCCTTTTTGAAAACAACCCATATTTTTTTTAAGTGAATAATGACTTCATTTTGGGGTGAACTATTTCTTTAAGGATTTTTTAAATGATGCATTTTCTAAACGTTCATTTACAGCTCAGAATGTGTTCATATATATATATATATATATATATATATTATTTTTTTTTATCATACAACCAACTTCAAATGCCAAATCTCTTTAATTTCACCTCCTATTTTTTAACACCCTTTCACCTTCACCCTCTCTGCTGTGTTTCTGCAGGATTTTACAAAGCTTTACTGAACCATCACAGCTTGCAGACAAAACTCATCTTCTGATGGAGAGCTCTTTGTATGGAAAGCACAAGCTTTCATGAGGACTAAAGTGCTCCCATGCCTTTAAGTAGATTATTATAATTAGGATATAATTAAAGCATTTACCTAATAATTAAGCGGCTCAATCAGCTCTCACTGATGATCCATTGAAAAGAAAACAAAGTTTAAATCAATATTTGAGTTGTAGCTGTTTTACAGATGATTTAAAACAGTATTTCATTTTCTTGCCTGTAGACATTAAACTTAACAAATTTGGTCTGGTAGTATCAGTATCTAATTCACCCCTGGCTAAACTGTCTCACTTATCATTTATATTTTTCATAATACGATTTGAATGTGTTGCAGAAAACACATTGTTGAGAGATTTAATTTTTTTCATTTGTGTATTTGGAGAAAATGGCCTGAAAGCACAAAACAGCAATATGAACCCGATTTGTTACGTTTAATGTTTGCCCATGCGTGCAAAACCTGCTGTGAACTCTTCATAGGATGTGCTATGCGATTACTTTTTGCTTCTGAGTATAAAGAAGCCACCAAATCTCTACAAACGATCTAGGACAAGTTACATACTTAAGGTTGTTTACGTTTATTAGTAATACTCAACTTTACTTAGCAAAAAAGAATGAGAAAAAACAGGTTAGCATTAGCTACACATCCAATATTATCCAGACGCTCTTTGGGTCTTATTTCAGCTCGGTAGAAATATCAAGCTGTCACTCCAGTGAGAAATGTCCTGAAAAGTCCAGATTTCCTCTCCGGTGACAAAGTTTTCCTCGGCTCGACTAGATAAGAATTCAATAATAAATCACGGCTTATGCACTTTGTTACATTTCTACACCATCGGTTTTGGCAAAGGTCTTTAATTTTTAATTCCAGACTTATTTCCTAGCAGTGCTAACATTCACATTTCCAGGACACCGAGTGTATTTGAGCGTATTTGCATGTTTATTTTTTTTCAACGTGAGCTGTGTGCACGCCTTCTATTCAAAGCTAATGATTGTGAGATTTGCAAGAGGGGCCTTAAAAGCCAAGCAACTTTATTTGAGCATCTTTGACACCTATCTGTCAATGAAGTACTGTATGTATTCAGGTTGTGCACGCTGATTGACTGCTATTAGTTCGGTTGTGAAGAACGTGACGGCAATTATGTAAGCGGCTAATGCTCCATGTCGTAATTGCAGACAGGCTGTAATAGCTACTGTGGAAACTGGAGTCATGTTGCATGGAATGACAGCTACATGGCGGCGGAAATAAAATGCTTTGTTAACCGGTGAAGGTAATAATCCGGTTACATGTGTTTTGCGCTTGATCGGCTCGTGTGACAGTACGGCACAGCAATGTTTGTTGTGATGCGGTTGATTTATTTGATTCTGTCACTTTTAGTTACACTCCATAGTTCTGCTCTCCCTAGCGTACGGTCAACGGATAAGAGGAATTACAACTGCAAAACTCTGCATGAAGTTTAAAAAATGATAAACATTTAGTCGCACCTCCACTTACGTAGCAACAGATGTTTGGAAAAGCAGGAAAACAGCAGTGCCATTAGTGCGGTTGTGAGAGTATGTGGCACGCAGAGCACTGAACATATGTTTTAATGACATTGCCCTCTCCGAATCACAGCAACACTGAAATGAAGTGTAAAACTCTGCATTTCTTCGCAAACAAATATGTGATGCTTATGCAGAACAAAATGCAGTAATAAGCAGGATCAAACTTTCTGGAAACATTATTACTACAGCAGAAACACAGCTGTGAGAGTCATTAAACCTGAGCATATAAAGCCAATGCACATTCACAACTGTAATTGGTAATCTGTGATGTGCATAAAATATTTGCAAGATCCAAAAATACCTGATCTCAGATCTAAATTTGTGTGGTGACATACTTTAATTGCAAGTTGTCTTTTAATGGTTTAATTGGATTTTCTGTAATGCAATAGCACTTATTTATATGAATGCATGTTCTTAGTTAGATGCCAACCAAAGGTACATTCACATTATAAGCTACTAGCATTAGCAGAGCGACCTCATTGATTTCAATGGAAGCTTGGCGGCAAAGATGACAAATGTTTAACTTTATGCAAATTATGAGTGACATTCGGGAGCGACTACCAATGAGAACGAAGCAGGGGAGTTTATGTCATCTGTCTTTCGTCAGTTATTGGAGTGGACGTTACTCATTTGTTTATGACAACTAGATATAGAAATGTCTATTATGAAAGAGACAAGCGACACACAGTGACAAAGTTGCTTATAATAAGGTCTAGTTTTTAGACCAAAATATAAATTTGTGCTTAAAACAAGCCAAAAATCTTAAACCATTAGCAGATTTTTTGCTTGTTTTATGCATAAATTAATTTCAGTTTAATATTTTCTGTCTTAAAGCTAGATTTTTCTTGTCTAGTATTTAGACCAAAAATATAAAATTTAAGTGATTTTGTGCATAAAATAAGCAAAAAAATCTACCAATGGGGTAAGCAAATTTTTCTTGAATTTTTCTTGAATTTAGTGTTTAAGAAATATGTTCAAGATCTTTTGCTTACCCCATTGGCAGATTTTTTCCTTGTTTTATGCACAAAATCACTTAAATTTGATATTTTTGATCTGAAAACTAGACTTATTTTCTTGGGTTGTTTTGCTCATCAAGAAAAGGCATCTTAATTTAAGAATTTTTTGATATTTTTACTGAAAACAAGACAAAAATACTAAGAATTTTTTTCTTGAAAATCATTTTTTTTGCAGTGTAGGATTAAAGCCATCACACTTACCCTGCAAAAAAATCACTTTCTTACTTAGTATTTTTGTCTTGTTTTCAGTAGAAATATCTAAAAATTCTTATATTAAGATGCTTTTTCTTGATGAACAAAATGACTTAAGAAAATAAGTCTAGTTTATAGACAAAAAAATTTACAATATAAGTGAATTTGTGCTTAAAACAAGCAAAAATATCTGCCAATGGGGTGAGAAAAAAAAATCTAAATATATGTTTTCTTTTTTCTTAAACACTTAATTTAAGCAAAATTTTCTCACCCCATTGGCAGACAATTTTGCTTATTTAAGCACAAATTGACTTAAATTATATAGTTTTTGTCTAAAATATAGACTTATTTTTTTTAGGTAATTTTGCTCATCAAGAAAATACATATTGATTTAAGAATTTTTTTTTATATTTCTACTGAAAACAAAACAAAAATATTAAGTAAGAAAGTCATTTTTTTGAAGTGTATGTAATATGGTAGTCTTGTATTTTGAACAATTGGCGACACGAAGGGCTGAAGGCATGACCAAGTGACAAAAATGTTTTTACAGACAGACAGACAGACAGACAGACATAGAAATGAATGGTCATTAGTTGTATGGTCTGGCTTTGTAAAAGTTAGCTCATTGACACAATGTTCTAATTGTAAGTCAGATAAAATCATCCGCTAAAGGATTAAATGTTAAGGTACATGTAGATTGACGTCCATCTACATAATTAACATTTATTCCTTCAAGCAGACAGACAGATACAGACAGAAAAAAGACAGACGGAGAGTTTGAAAAAGAAAGAAGCTTTCTAACTTCTTGGGTTGACTTTTGGTTCACTAAATAAGAAACCGCCAGGTACTATGCATTAATTTAATTTCATGGGCCAAATGAATAAACAACGCAACAGATGCTGGAGGTTATTGACATACCGCTCAAAGGCATAAATCTGTTTAAACCTGCAGGCCGTTCTTAATCAACTTATCCATTATTCTGCTGGCCAGTTGTTTTCAAGAGCACAGGGAAGAAAACATTTGCCTTCACTTCATACTTGCACTTTTCTTTCATTCAATTACATCTTGACGTCTTTATCAAAAGTGTTTTACAATCTACTGTAATGCAACCTGTGGTATTTACTGTATTTTTGAAAGTTTCTTAAAAGAACATCTACAGTAAGTACATTTACATAATTTACATAATGTGCTGAGGACATTGACTGAGTTTATATAACATCAATATTTTTTTTATTTTTAAAGGATAAAGATGAATCAGCTTATGAAAAGGGATGTTTGAAACTATTTATAAAAATACATCCATTTTAAAAGCGACAAACAGATCTACATGCATGAATGGGTACATTTACATCAAGTACATCTAAGCACACCTTTATTATAAAATAATTTCAGCTATGTGCATTTAAGGTAAAAAGAGATAAATTTATCAAATTGAAAAACATCTACATGGCAAGATAGTGATGTGATTCAAGGTAACAAGAGGGGATAAATCAGGTTTGTGAGAGGACACTGTTGTCCTGAATATTTAAAACTTCAACATTTAATACCAGTTTTAAAAAAAGGGTTTCACTTTAAAAGAGATTTAACACTGAATCCACAATTGTCAGTGTTCAGTAATCTGATGTGATGCCCAGAATAAATGAAGTATCATTTACTTCGTTTCAATATTAAAAACTTTATAAGAATAATAAATTATAAGTTTATAAGTACTTTAGTAGAGTACAATACCGGTAACCTACCCGATCTTTAAACCTAAATGAAAATAAAACACTTTTTTTATTCTAATGTAATGACATTAGGACTTTGGTCTCTTCAAAAAAGTTCAAGATGTGTTTAGTGTCAATAAATCCAAGTCAAAGATTAAATAGGAATTTAAAATATGAATATGTTCTTATCTATTTACTTCACCTTTATTGTGCTTTTTGTCTTTTCTGCCCCAGGATGGATAGCTTTGTTAGAAAACCATAACCACATATGAGACGCATGCCATTAGGCGTGTTAACTGCATGCGGCACTGCAAATGAGTCGGTCTGGCAACTTTAAGAGCAAGGGTCCCCCAGTAGTTCAAGGCCCTACGCAGCTTGCGTACCTTGCATATAGGAAGGATCGGCTATAAGCAACTCTAAATACTGTACTGACTTAAAACAAGTTTGTTCTAAAAATTGTGAGTTTTTTTTTTTAATCTTTGTATCCTAATAAAGAGACTGAAAAATAAACATGGGCACAAGCACAGTTCTGTATATTAATGATATTCTTCATGATTTACACCGTAGTACAGTTAATATACAGTACAGGCCAAAAGTTTCTCACTCACTCGTTCTTTAATTATATTTTTTTCCATATAACAGAATAATAATAAATTCGTCCAAACTATGGCATAACACAAATGCAACTGTGGGAATTATGTTGGTGACTGAAAACACCCAAAATAAATAAAAATTCTGTTATATTTTATCATCTGAAGTGCAGTCACCCAGAATTGAAAACCATACTCGTGTCATTTTATCAAGAAGCTTCTCGAAGTTTTACTTTTGACTGAATTTTAAAGAATATTGAAGGACTAATTCTTTAATATTCAGTGCAAGTCATCTATTTAAAAAAATACTATTTTAAAATAAAATTGTAGTTTTCTAATAACAGAAATTAATCTGTTTGGCACAGGTAGAGTTTTTTTCTACAAACGTAATTTCATGAATTTAACCATACACCTTTAGATTAAAAGATTTTTATAATCATAGTTAACATTTTAGCCAAACTTTTGGCCTGTACTGTATATCAAAGCAATTATAAAAAAAATGTATTTGATTACTCCAAAAGAAACCAACATGCTGCTAACATGTAAACAGATCAGACTCAATTTTCAAAATATTATCTTTAAATGAAAAGTAAGAAATGTTAAGTGGTGAAGATCTGTCAGTTCTCTGTGTTGCGTCTTTGACATTAATCTCTGCACCACTGATTGATCGTAATGAATCAACTCCACACGTATTCATGTAAATGACATACTAAAATGCAGCTTTAATTGCTTCATTTGCGATTATTGTTGGATTGAGAGTAATGACTTTCCATTTGCATGAATGGTGAGGAGGGTTTATCAAACAAACAGAACAATCGTCGTCGCTCTTTTGAAAATGACACTCTGGATTGGTTGACAGGCTGCGCATGTGTGTCATTGACTGTTAGTGCGTGAATTTGCTCAGTTTTGACAACCATTGGATTAGTTTCAGTCTTGGCTTTTCAAAACACGAAAGATCAAAAGTTGTTCAACTGTAAGCCTTCCATTAACACAGACACAAGTGCACAGCATGTTCTTATGCAGTTCTTCAATGTCGTGATTTCTACAAGAATGAATTTTCAGCACAGTTTAGTTTACACATGTCACTTGGAGTATTGCAGTATTAAAAGTTAAACATTGTCAGACTTCTCAAAAATGCACAACACAATTTACAACTGCATGCAACACAATGCAAAATATGGGATACGTTGTTTTTCAATATATTGCACAGATGAAAATGATGTTGTATTTGTAATTAAATGCACAAATATTTGACAAAAAACAAAAAGGTGTCGATCATTCATAAAAGAGGAGAAGGAATAAATAAAAAGCCTTTATTAGGTATGGCTTAAGTCATATTAAAATAAATAAGCCAACATGTTTCATCCAACAAGTGGTCTTCTTTAGCTCAAAGCTTTGTTTACATATAAACTCTTACATAAATATGGCTAGGTTTCTTCAAAAATACCAAAATAATTTTGAGAAAAAGCAGAAATAGTTTTTTGTTAGAGATCAGATTCAGACAATGATCATAGCACACACGGAGATGAACATCTGTAGAAAGAGTTAATATCAATCTGAAAATTTTGGTTATCGTGCTGATAGTCAATCCTAAAGTAAATCTTGTTCACTGCACCTTTGTTCAAACATCACATTAACTGAATTTACTTTAGACATAAAACTGAATGCATTGAAGTTCACCTTCTCAATAAGGAACATCAGCACTCCACCAAACTCCTCTGAGAGATCAACTGGATTCAGCTAAAAAACAAACAAACAAAAGACAAAGAATAACCATAAGATATTAAAGTGGGCTGAAAGCACCCGTTGGTTTTCTCCAAACCATAAACCTGTCTGGAAGAAGCAAATGGTAAAGCAGGAGATATTACAACTGTACACCGGCCTTGACTACAAGCAGTTTGCAGCCGTGCCATAAATTCAGGAGCGTGAAGCCGCCTCGTCACGCATCGAGAACAACTGAAGCCAGATGTACAGCATGTGGTCAAATAAATTAACACAGAACTTTCCTCCGAACAAGTCTCGTGTTTCTCCAGGTGCCTGTAATAAATATGAATAAATCACTACTTACATCATCTGATATTATAATGCATCAATTACCTTTAAATATTTTCTTCATTTGTTTGTCACGTTAGTTTCTTCAGGTTGCTTTTAAAGTGCACACATCAAAGTTTTTCATTTAAATGCTGTTAATTGGCATTCAATATCCGCTATTTGTTTCTTTCTGAAAAAGTAGTCGGCAGCTATCTTTAGCAGAAGTAAAAACAGACCAATATCTAAATATGATGACATGTAAGTCATCTCAGACTAAGTATAATTATCTCTGTTTTTCTTTTGTGAAACCACAATAACATTAACTTATATTCATTTATATTAACTTACAGATCCTTTCTTAGTATATTTAAATAAATATAATTTTCACTGTTATTTCAAGTAACTACAGTAAATCTCATCTCATCAAAACATATGCACTTTGACATGCGCATACAGTATTTCTTTTATAATGTTGTATTGAATAACTTCTAATATGTTAACTCTTCTTTTAATATAACAGTAGCTTGTAAAAATAAATATACTACTTAAACTTGTTAGCATGGACTGACAAAATCCATCAACAAAAGAGCTTGATTTGCATGAAAAGACAAATTATCAGCTTTTTGCAATTGTCAGTTTTATTACAGTTTGTGTGTCACAGGAGTGACGATCTTTTAGGCGGAACCAAAAATTGGGAAGTTTTGGTTCCGCCCGGATGTTTCCGCCCGGACCGGTAAGAGAAAACACCGGACATCCGGTGGCGTCGCGAACGCTGTAATCAGCCAAACTACACACAGCTGGGAGCTATTAAGAGGAGCGCCGGGTGATTGGAGGAGAACAACACCCAGGGGAGTATTTAAAGACAAGTTAAACCACAGTCTTGGCTGATGTTATCCACTGTTGTGTTGGTGTGTATTGTAGCGCCGAGTTGGGCTCGCATGATACGCTATATTCGGATCGTTGTATTGCTCTCTCTCTCCATGTTTGGATCATAGATCGATGTAAATGAGGATATCGAAGACCTTATAGGTGAAGTGCTAGACGGACACTGACATTGGATGAGAGAAACGGAAGGAGAGGAAAAACTTACCGTTGTGAGTATACATCTGTGGAAAAGTGGTGTTGGTGGCTGGAAAGCGCCCTGTCTAGGTACCTGGAGTTATTATTAGCGTGAAGACAACCTAGGACGAAGAAAGACTGATTGTTAGTAACCAAATCCCTTGAAGTAGGTGTTTGTACATATTTGACTTATACATCGTTTGAGTGTTCTTAAGAGAGATTGAGTGGCCCTACCCCTGTACCAGCGTGGTGGGTGAGCCGAAGGTTTCGTGTGAAAGCAGCTACAGCGACGACAACAAACAAACGCTAGGCCGTCTGCCATCTCCCTATTCTCGCCCAGAGCGAAGTGGAAGAGGACGGGTGTCTATTGTGTGCACTGAGCGTGGTGGGTGAGTCTTTGGAAATTTTCACTTGAAGTGGTGCTGTGTAATGCCGTGTATTGCAGTGTGAGTGCTGTGTCTTGTTTGACGTAACCCCGCCTTCAGTCACTCGTCCCGGGACGACGAAGAGGAAAGAACGGCGCTAGAGAATACCTGTACAATAATGCTGTAGTGTGTTTCCAGTTTCACAGAATTACAGAGTGGCGGCGAAGAACTGTGCGAGTGGCAGTGTGTGTGAGTATTACACCTACTATGGTTACCTTACTTGTGTCCTTTTCATCATCCCAGAGTAGAGGCGAAAGATCCGCTGGCCCGAGGTCTCGACGAAAGGGCGCCCCGGTCCAGTTTTCGATTGACCAACGGGTCCCGAGGAAAGGGCAGCGCTCGACCCGGTGTGCCGGCGTGGCTTTCTCGCCCCTCTGTCCATCAACGAGTTCGCCGAGAGGGTCTTGGCCCCCGGCGTCCCATTACAAATCATTGCTAAATCGCCGCATTGCAGAACCAGCCAGCGTAAGCTCGCCACCCTGTAAGTTTCCATATAACCTGTTATGTCTGCTGATTGACAGGAAAGTGAGTGAGTCGTGAGAGCTGTGGAGAGAAAGAGAGCCAACGTGAACACTGAGATATTGAGCTGTGGAGAGAGCCATACCTACCTAGAAGCTGTAACCAGCGCAGAGGTGAGCGAACGTCTTGAGAACGATTCACTGTGTCCCTGTATCCCAGCAGCCGTCTGTGGAGAGAAAGAGAGCCAACGTGAACACTGAGATATTGAGCTGTGGAGAGAGAGCCATACCTACCTAGAAGATGTAACCAGCGCAGA
Organism: Misgurnus mizolepis; assembly: GCA_025389145.1. Taxonomy (NCBI): domain Eukaryota; kingdom Metazoa; phylum Chordata; class Actinopteri; order Cypriniformes; family Cobitidae; genus Misgurnus; species Misgurnus mizolepis. The sequence goes on along the minus strand of JAIFKI010000025.1, from coordinate 26,615,849 downwards.
GGTGAGCGAACGTCTTGAGAACGATTCACTGTGTCCCCGTATCCCAGCAGCCGTCTGTGGAGAGAAAGAGAGCCAACGTGAACACTGAGATATTGAGCTGTGGAGAGAGCCATACCTACCTAGAAGCTGTAACCAGCGCAGAGGTGAGCGAACGTCTTGAGAACGATTCACTGTGTCCCTGTATCCCAGCAGCCGTCTGTGGAGAGAAAGAGAGCCAACGTGAACACTGAGATATTGAGCTGTGGAGAGAGAGCCATACCTACCTAGAAGCTGTAACCAGCGCAGAGGTGAGCGAACGTCTTGAGAACGATTCACTGTGTCCCCGTACCCCAGCAGCCGTCTGTGGAGAGAAAGAGAGCCAACGTGAACACTGATATTGAGCTGTGGAGAGAGCCATACCTACCTAGAAGCTGTAACCAGCGCAGAGGTGAGCGAACGTCTTGAGAACGATTCACTGTGTCCCTGTATCCCAGCAGCCGTCTGTGGAGAGAAAGAGAGCCAACGTGAACACTGAGATATTGAGCTGTGGAGAGAGAGCCATACCTACCTAGAAGCTGTAACCAGCGCAGAGGTGAGCGAACGTCTTGAGAACGATTCACTGTGTCCCTGTATCCCAGCAGCCGTCTGTGGAGAGAAAGAGAGCCAACGTGAACACTGAGATATTGAGCTGTGGAGAGAGCCATACTTACCTAGAAGCTGTAACCAGCGCAGAGGTGAGCGAACGTCTTGAGAACGATTCACTGTGTCCCTGTATCCCAGCAGCCGTCTGTGGAGAGAAAGAGAGCCAACGTGAACACTGAGATATTGAGCTGTGGAGAGAGCCATACCTACCTAGAAGCTGTAACCAGCGCAGAGGTGAGCGAACGTCTTGAAGTCGATTCACTGTGTCCTCGTGTCCCAGTTGGAGTCTGCGAAGAGAGAGAGAATAAGGAAGGCGAGTGAGTCAACGAGCAAGGATCTGTGGGAAGTAAGCGGTGCACCGCCGTGCGCTAAGTCAAGGTACACTGACAGAAAAAGACCCATACCAGCACTCATTGTGTTTTATTCTGCCTCCAGGAAGGAAGAGGAGCGCGCCACGGGTAGAGGGAACCCGAGGCAGGAGCCAGTTCCCCCACGTACGACCCCCCACCCTCAGTCATTCATTGGGCCGTGGCCCCCCCTGGAGGGCGGATTCTGAATTTAGTTTTAATTTCCCCTTTCCCAAGTTCCCCTATATTTTAACTATTTAAATAAATAAAGAATATTTTATACATACTTGTACTCGTTGTTGTCTGGTCATTGGGTTGGTTTTGGGGACCTCCTCGAGGTGGAAGTTTAGAAGGGGCGTGGCTTAATCACTAGTAGCCAGCCCCTGGCTTGTGACATGTGTACATATACTTTTTTAATAATGACAAAGTCTAGTTTACATTAAAGCTCCCATAACACACACGGTTCCTGCTCATCTCATGTTAATCTTGAGTACCTATAGAGAAGTATTACATCCTTCATATCTCCGAAGAGTCTTTAGTTTTATCACCCTTGGGAACGAGTCACGAGCAAGCAACACTGGTTATGATTTGATACATGTTTTGTGTCATTTACATATATGCACTTACGCAACAATGTCTTACTTACCACATGCGACTCATAACCCACCCCATTTCAAATCCATCGTTAACTCATTCCCTGTCAGCCATTTTTGAAAAGTTGTATGAAAGTTGCTCTGCTTTTAAACAAACAACAAACAAACAAAACGGGGAAAAAAAACATTTCATCCTATCTATATTTTTTTCTCGCCTTTTAAACTTTTAAATATGGGTATTTTTCTTTAAAGGTACATTTTATTTTAGCAAAAAGCTGAAATAATCTTATTTTTGTAAAAGGAATTTTGTTAACTCTTTCCCTGCCAGCGTTTTTAAAAAAAGTTGCCAGCCAGCGCCAGCATTTTTCATGATTTTCACAAAAGTTTAATGCCTTCCAGAAAATGTTCTTCTTTAAATATATAAACAAACAATATATCAGATGAAAGAACAGACCCTCTGCTTTAAAAAAAAAAAACTGTTTCATTCTACCTTCATTAGTTCTCTTGTAATCACCTCTCAAACATGGGTAGGTTTCTTCAAAAACTCCCAATTTTGAGCGAAAAGCTGAGATAATTCAATTTTTGCGAAGGACTTTTAATAGAGATCAGATGCAGAGCGATCTTTAAAACATACACGGAGTTATTTCTCTTTCACGTGAGGCGCTACTTCCGGGTTGTATAAGTTGCGGAAGTGCGCCACCTGGTGGATAATAGCGGTATTGCTGAAATCTCGACATTGGCGGGGAAGCGTTTTCTCTTAATTGACGAGATATCTCGTCAATGGCGGCGAAAAAGTTAAAGATCAGATTCAAAACGATTATCAAAACTACACAGAGTTTAAAATTAGTAAATAGCTTTTTTGCTTCAGTTTTTTTTAAATTAGGTAATTAGCCATCTAGCGGATCATCGCGGTATTGCAGATTGACATAAAAATTAATCAGGAACACATCTTTTTTTACGCAATTGTTTTCTCTTCAGCTGAGTTTTTTAAATTCATTTAAATTTGATAAATTTTTTCTAAAAACTTGACTTATTTTCTTAGGTCATTTTGTTCATCAAGAAAAACATCTTGATTTTTAGAATTTTTGATTTTTGTACTGAAAATAAGACAAAAATACGAAGTAAGAAAGTCATTTTTTTATTTCGATTGACGTGTGGGTGTCCTTTTCCGGGGGAAGTGCCCATTAAAGATGATACGTAACTTCTACCCTTCAGAAATACTCTGTCACACATCCAATAACTTTTTTGACACTTTGCGTTTAGCATGAGGAATCCAACTGTGTTAATCCAGATTGCATGAAATACGGTTACACCACCCCCCCACCCTTAACTCTTTCCCCGCCATTGACGAGATTTCTCGTCAATTAAGAGAAAACGCTTCCCCGCCAATGACGAGATATTCCGTCTTTCCGCAATACCGCTATTATCCACCAGGTGGCGCCCTTCCGCAACTTTTTAAAACCGGAAGTATTTCCCTATGCCAAGCTGCTGCATGTCCGTGTCTGTTTTAAAGATCGCTCTGAATCGGATCTCTATGAAAAGTCCGTCATAAAAATGGAATTATTTCTGCTTTTTGCTCAAAAAATGGTGTTTTTGCAAAAACCTACCCATATTCAAAAGCTGATTGCAAAAGAACCACTAAAGGTAGGATGAAACGGTTTTTTTTGTTTGAAAGCAGAGGGTCTGTTCTTTCATTTGGTATATTGTATGTTTATATATTTAAAGAAGAACATTTTCTGGAAGGCATTAAACTTTGGTGAAAATCATGAAAAACGCTGGCGCTGGCTGGCAATTTTTTTTAAAAACGCTGGCGGTGAAAGAGTTAAAGCTTTCTTTGGTCAAGACCAAAGTATCAACTTTTATGTTTACACAAATGTTTGTATTGGATTCCCTTAAGTTTGAAGGCAGGGCACAGCTCAGGGACTGCAGAAATCTCACTGTACTGTTTTCCTTAAGACATCAATATATTTTATGGCATCTAACACTGAGGCTAAAGTATCTTTCAGAGACCCTCTCACACATTGTTTATTTGCAGATGTTCCCAAGTCATGTTTGCTCTCCCTCACATCTATAAGATTCAGTTTAGCCATGAGACTGTCAGAGTGTTGAGTTTATTGGGCCATTTACTCGTATGAAATTTACCTTGTTCGCCAGCATTGACCCTGCAAGGACTCACTGCTAGGAAAACATTTGCGCAAACTTTGAGCAAAAAAAAAAAATCGTTCTCATTCACGTTCATGTGACTAAAGACTATAACAAGAATTTCAACAAATATTGATCAACCAATTCAAAAACAAATTGGTTAACAAATTTAAAAAGAGTCACTGAGTCATATCAAAATTCCAACGTAACTATGACGACATCATTCAGACCCGGTCAAGACACCTGAGGCTCTAACCAATAACACGTTACAGTTAATGATTCAACAAGTTACAGTAATATTTTCTTTTGCTAAAACCAAATTTTCTTGCTGTACACTATTATGATATTTATGGGACATAAAAATTCCCTTTTGAGACCTAAAAAAAATGCAAAAAACAGTTTAGGCCCTGATTTATTGCTTTAATCCCAACAGTTCTTAGTCCAGAATATGCATGTACATTAACAACAAAGCTAAACTGTTTAATGTTCCAAATCATAGGCGCTGATCCTGTGGGTGGTCTGGGGCTCGGCACCCAACAAAATGTCAGAGCACTCACAGATCAACGGCAGATATGCTCAATTAATTTTAATTAAGGAGCCTCTCTGATTGGTTGATCTTGCGATTTACCTACAATGCTTTGATGAATAAGGAGCCGTTTACATTTTGCATCTTAAACACACAGAAAACGCAATTACACCCCTTTCCTCCTTCCTTCCAAAAGCGCTTGGGCGATCCCGTAGCGTCTGCTGTTGCTAAGCAACCTAAGCTTTGTTTCGAGCCCCCACCGGCAGAAAAAGAAATCGCAGCTTATGTTGCAGATTATAATAAAGTTACATCAGACATTAGACTTTACTTTAATGCCAATCTTTACTCATATTTGGAGCTTAGATTTTTAAACCAGTGTGTATTTAAGTGAAAAAAATATAAATCAGGGAGGTGTATCAGTCCTTCTTAACATCTCAGCTCATTCTTGTTTAGTATTACTTTATCCTAAAATAGAAACTTTTGTTTGCGTTACGCCATTTGAGAAAAACCAGGTTTGCGGCTTTTGACTTTGATATTTATCACAACTCTGTGATTTATTTTAAGCTTTTTTGGCAATGGTGCTAATTTAACATTGGAAAACATAAAAAAATACAATTCTACTGTAATCTGATCTGACAATGAGATTTTTCCCTTTCACACAGAAACTTAAGATGGATTTTTAGGTTTCTAGAAAAAAAAGAATAAGACACTGCTTTGCAGAGAAACAAAAAAAAATGTTAATTGTTTTGGCAGCTTATGCTGCTTCTGTGCCAGTAATATCACCTTGAAATTGAAAACTGAATTGAAGCTGAATAGACTGCAGGAATTCTGTCTGCACCGCTGCTGAACAAAGAGATTACAGAGGTTTGGCAAGAGCTTTGTGTGTGCATGTGTGTGCATGTGTGTGCGTGTATGTGTGCACGTGTCTGTGTTGTATGTGCATGCATGTAAGTGTGTATATGCCTGTGTGCGTGTGTATATATACATACAGTTTTAATGCGTGTCTGTATTTTTAGTTGTGTGTTTAAATGTCTACGGGTGTGCATGTAAGCATGCGTTTGTGTGTCTGTGTGCAGCTTTGTGTTTATATATATATATTTTTAGTTGTGTGTTTGAATGTCTACATGTGTGTGTCTGTGTGCATGCATCTTTGTGTGTGTATATGTATATGCCTACACTGCAAAAAATTATTTTCATGAAAACATTATTTTTAGTATTTTTGTCTTGTTTTCAGTAAAAATATCTAAAAATTCTAACATTAAGATGCTTTTTCTTGATGAGCAGACGACCAAAGTCTAGTTTTTTTTTAAATATTAAATTCAAGTGATTTTGTGCATGAAACAAGCAGAAAAAATTGCCAATGGGGTAAGCTAATTTTTCTTGAATTTAGTTTTTAAGAAAAATATTCAAGATTTTTTGCTTGCAGATTGTTTTGCTTGTTTCATGCACAAATTCACTTAAATTTAATATTTTTGGTCTAAAAACTAGACTTATTTTCTTGGGTCGTTTTACTCATTAAGAAAAAGCATCTTCATTTAAGAATTTTTAGATATTTTTACTGAAAACAAGACAAAAATACTACGACTTTTTTTCTTGAAAATCTTTTTGTGTATATATAGCCTATATGGTTTTAGTTGTGTGTTTGAATGTCTACAGGTGTGTTTTGTATAACAAAGCAGGGAGAAGTACAATCAGCTGAAAGGCAAATCCGACAGATGCCGTGTTAAAGGTTTTGCCTGGATGACTCCTCCGCCTCCTTTCATTTAAATTCCTCCAGACATCTAATCCCATTCAAAAGAGGTAAATGAACAAAATCTCACAGTATTCCCCATTATACGCCATGTGACTTCAGTTTTCTCTATTATCATTATGAAACATAAGAAATCGAAAATGGACCTACTCAACATAAATGCAGACTAAAAGACTCAAATATAAAGCTGTGACGTCTCTTTAATATCACTACAGTTTCACCAAGACAACAATTACTGTATATTACATAAAAGTAAAACATAAAGTCTTTTACTTATCAAAAACCAAGATAAATGCATCTCTTATTACAGGTATATGGTTAAAAGGCTCTTATTACTCTTATGCCAAAGTTTGTCATTGTAAACTTAAAAATCTCATCGCTAAAACAAAACATAACACATATGGCATAAAAACCAGAGAAATCATGTAATGACTCTTTTTATCAGCGGAGGAGGCTTCTTTGTTGCACGCCACTGATTTAGCGAAGATTTTTTTGTGTTTTTTTTTCCGCATTTCTTTGGATGTCTGTGCTCCAAACTCCAGTTTAGTAGGCACCATAAGCTGGTTTACCAACCGCCATAAAAAACCAAAAGAAGAAGACGAAGATTTAGCGAAGAAGACTTTACTACGAGACACATGAAAAGCATCATCAAGTTTTAATCAATCAAGTTATCATAAGATATGAACACAGTCAAAGTTATCAGGGGTTAAGGTAACTACTTATGTTAAATTAAAGTAATAAACAAATGAAGTGAACTGAACACAGCAGGGTACTGAGCATTTGTTTTGTGTAGGCTAAATATGTTTAGATTTTGCATTTTTCCTTCTGTTCTTCACGTTTACAATGCTATGAAATCAGCTGAAGTTACCTTAGAAGTAAGTTTTGATAAGGTATGTCATATTTGTGCATGGGATAAAAAAGTATTAGTATTAGTATTTTTGTTGTTGTTGTTGTTTTATGTAAAACTATCGAAAAATTCTTAAATTAAGATGCTTTTTCTTGATGAGCAAAACGACCCAAGAAAACACGTCTAGTTTTAGACCAAATACATCAAATGTAAGTGATTTTGGGCATAAAACAAGCAAAAAAATCTTGAACATTTTTCTTAATCACTCAATAAAATAAAAAAAATCAAGAAAAATTTGCTTACCCCATTGGCAGATTTTTTTTGCTTGTTTTATGCACAAAATCACTTACATTTTATATTTTTGGTCTAAAAACTAGACTTATTTTCTTGGGTCATTTTGCTCATCAAGAAAAAGCATCTTAATTTAAGACTTTTTTGATAATTTTTCTGAAAACATACAGAGCCCCTAAGGGGACATGGAGCAAAAATTAAATAAAGTTTAGTTTCATGTGCTCACGTGAAACTTTCATGTGCTCACACGAAACCTTCATGTGCAGAATTTTTTTTAAAGTTTAGTTTCACGTGCTCACGTGAAGCTATCGCACGAGCATGTGAAACTATCACGTGCTCACCTGAAACTATCACGCGCGCATGTGACAGCGAAAGTTTCACGTGCGCACGCGATAGTTTCACGCGAGCACGCAAAACTAAACTTAAAAAAAATTCTGCACATGAAAGTTTCACGTGAGCACATTAAACTAAACTTTCTTTAATTTTTGCTCCATGTCCCCTTAGGGGCTCCGTAAAAACAAGACAAAAATACTAAGAAAATGTTTTCTTGAAAATATATATAAATATTTATATTTTTTTTTTTGCAGTGAAATTGTTAAATTAAATTAATTAGAAATACTAAAAAATTACTTTCTTACTTAGTATTTTTTTCTTGTTTTCAGTACAAATATTAAAAAATCTTAAAACAGGATTCATTTCCTTGATGAGCAAAATTACCTAAGAAAATAAGTCTAGTTTTTAGACCAAAAATATCAAATTTGTGCTTAAAGCAATCAAAAAAAACATATCCCAGATTTGTTGCTTGTTTTAAGCACAAATTCACTTCAGTTTAATATTTTTTGACTTAAACTTAGATTTTTTCGTAGGGGATTTTGCTTAAAATGCATCTTGATTTAAAAATTTAGAGATATTTGTACTGAAAACAAGACAAAACTACTAAGTAAGAAAGTTATTTTTGCAGAAAATGTTTTGTCCCCATTTTTTAATTAATAGATAACAACAAATAATACTTTAATGATATTTTGACCATTGAACTAGGAAATGTCCCCGGTTTTCATTTAAAAAATCTGGTCACCTTACCTTATTTCACACTGCAAAAAATTTGAAATGTGTAATGGCGTATTGTGAACTAAACTTAAAATCAGCACAACACCACACTGCTGACCATCTTAATAAGCAGATCAGCGAACCATCTCAGCATGGTCAAAGCTTTTTTCACAACTGGTCGCCAGTAAAGAGGACAGTTTGTTTATTTATCAGCCAGCTGTGCTACTGGTGAGATACTGGAGCCACATAACTTTGAAGTTTTGGATTTTCAAACATCACACTGTGACGACATGCCAGAGTCCCACCACATGTCACCGCACTCATGGGAAAACTATAAAGAGCCCACACAAATTTTAAAAGAGTCTGCGCAGCTTTGCTTTCCTGGCAGGGCAAACAGTGAACAGTACGCTTTAAACCGGATACCTGTGCAAGAAAACATCAGATGGCAAAATCGTATCCTCACAGTAACAAACTTTGACCCAGAGAGCACGCCACATCTTTATTCACTCCTCGAAGTTTATAGAGAAGAGCGTGTTCTTTCATTTTGTCACCAGATAAGTAATGGAGGCTCAGGTGAGCCAAATACCTTCAGGCCATAGGAAACCAGTCACAGAGCCATAAGGGATAAAATCAAAAGAAAAAAACTCACGTTCTCTTTTGGACGCATTTATTTAAAATGCATTCATCTGCAGTGGTTCTCCACAGCGCCGGAGGTTCAAGGGTGGTGGTTGTTACGGATCTGACCTACTACAGCTCGAGAGCAAGGTTAATGAAGTTAATCTCAAGAGAAGAGTTCATACAGTACATGTAACCTTTCTATTACAACCTGACAAAACTCGACCCTGTTATGATCGTTATGATGATTTTTAAAGGTGTAGTTCACCAAAAAGAAATTTCTGTCATCAATCACCCTCGTGTTGTTTCAGTCTTGGGACTTTTCTACTGGGAAACACACAAAAATCAAAGTTTCTGCTATTTTGCTACTATATTCCATAAAATAAATGCATTTAGCAACCACAAAGCTTAAAGGATTACTCCACTTTCATAAAAAATTCTTATAATTTTCTCGCCCCGAGAGTAAATAAAGATTTTTTTGTGGAAAACATTCCAGGATGTTTCTCCAATTATGGCGCTTTTTTATTGCATGGTCCCCACGGTTTGGGTCGGGTGAGCTTACTTTTGTTGGCTTTTCCACTGGGTGCAGTACGTAGTACCCAATCCTTTTTTAGTACCACCTCGTTTGGGGTTCCAAGCAATCTGAGCTGATACCAAAACGTGACGCGAAAACACTGTAGATCACTGATTGATCTGAGAGAATCGTCACTACCAGCGTCATCACTATAATTGAAAAGATTAGCTTTACCTTCATGCTAGCTTGCACTGTCTCGAGTAAACCTGTTGTCATCTGTGCTTTACTGTAAGTTCCCAAACTCCCTTTAAACAATGAAAAACATCCACAGGTTGAGAATCAGGAACACCATAGCAGTTTTTTAGACTTGCAGTTTGTGGCGGCACATTCACAATGCGCACGTCCGCATATACTGTATGCTTAAATGCAACAGAAATGAGGCTCAGCGGAGTGCGTCGACCGACGCCACGGGTGTTTGTACAGAAACTGTCATGTGAGACAGAGGTAGTGATAAACGCGATGTGCAAACATCTATTTGTGGTGGTCAATTTTAATTTTGTGGCTAACTGAGAAATAAATAAATGTATGGGAATGTACAACGACGCTCTCACTTGTATAATGTCACAGCAGTAGGCAGAACAAATATAAGGACACGCCTATAATCCCTCCCACTCCAAAGTGTTACTAAACTCGATGGAAAAGCTAACCAAGCCTAAGTGAGGTGACCGACCTAAACTGGGTTACTATGGAAATGGAAAAGTGGCAATTGTTTCAACGCAGTTTTAAACGGCAGTTTCAAGGCAGCTTCAAAGAGCTTGTAACAATCCCAAGCAAGGCATAAGGGAATTGATAGTCATTTTCAGCAAGACAAATATAAAAAATGCCCTTATAAACCACAACTTTTTGTCTTGCACTAGCCACGTGACGCACCTGGAAAGGTCACGCATGACGTGAAACTACCGCTTCAGTGTTTACAAGTGAGGAGAAAGAGGAGCGTTAAGACGTTGTGTATGAGGAATGATACTAATTAATGTCTTTATGTCAGTTTCAGTGTTGGGGAAGTTACTTTAAAAAAGTAGTGTTTGCTCGTTACTTTTTAAAAAGTAATCCATTACTTTACTTAGTTACCGCCTTTGGAAAGTAACTTTTTACGTTACTCGTTACTTTTACGTTACTTTTATGTTGCCTGACTTTTGGCAGAACCCAATATCTGTTTCTAAATGTGTAGGCCTAAATAAAGTTATACTATGGAGGACATAACAGGTATTTCTTTTGTGCTCTATATTATAAAAAAGTATCAATAAGTTCCTTAGGAACAACATGGTAACCTCAAAATGAGTCATATGTCTCAAAATAAATTTATCTGAAAGTCTGTTTCTTCTGGGGGTAAGCACAAGACCTACCAGGCTGAACAGCCTTTCCACTAGTGCACTGGATGGTATTTCATGAACACAGCTTTCACTTGGGGGAAACGGTTGAGAACTTCTAACTCTAAGCCCGATTTCATGTACTCAAGTTAGTACCTCCGAGTCTGCACTAAAGGCCATTGCATCATCCTCCTCCTCATCATCAAAAGAAAAAAAGTCCTTCTCATTGGCGCTGCTTTGTCTCATTGCCTGATTTTAATAAATAAGAATTAAATTAAAGAAAACATGAAATATATTTTTTAAACATAAATATAAAACTAAATTGTTTTCTTTTATTTATTTCTTATTTATTAAATTTAAGCAATTGGTTGATAAAACATTGATTAAAATTAAGATATAATTAATAGAAAACGAAATTCAATTCAAACGGAGTGGGTAGACATGATTTTGACCACTTTATTAAGTTTGTTTTCATAGAAACCTTTCTCTAAAGTGAATTTCGTTTTGTATTAATTGTATCTTAATTTCAAACAATGTTTTATCAACCAATTGCTTGAATTAAATAAATAAGAAATAAATAAAAGAAAACGATTTAGTTTTATATTTATGTTTAAAAAATGTATTTCATTTAAACATAAATATGAAACTGAATCGTTTTCTTTAATTTATTTCTTATTTATTAAAATCAGGCAATTGGTTGATAAAACATTGATTAAAATTAAGATGCCTCCATCCCTCAAAAGTTAGCGTCAGCTGCTTCTTGCTTGCCATGATTTCTTTGCAGACTGATACGAGCCTCTGTCATGTGTGTGGACCTTGTGACTATTGCTCAAGCGCGCAGATGGCAGTGTCGCTGTCAAATCTAACCAAAAGTAACGTTGCGCTGAATTGGAAAATGAACTACGTTACTTTACCAAAGTTTCAGTAGTAACGCGTTACACTACTTTTTTCTCAAAAAAGTAGTTACGTTACTGTAACGCGTTACACACAACACTTGTGAGTTTATAGTTTAAAATGGCCCGCAAGTGTGAGTTTCACATGTGACGCGTGACCTTTCGACGTGATTACGTAACATGCAAGGTCTCGCTGGCGCGTCACACTGCTGGTGCAAGACGAGAAGTTGGGGTTTAAGAGTCCATATTTTTTATTTTTATTGCAGAAAATGAAGATCGTTTCTCTAGATAAGACCCTTATGACTCTTTTGGGATCATTTAGAACCAGTTGAAGCTGCAGTGAAACTGCAATTTTGAACTGCATTGAAATTGTGAACTGTTGAGGTCCAATAAAGTCTATTAAATTAGGAAAAATACTGAAATGTTTTTTCCTAAAAACTTAATTTCTTCTCAACTGAACAAAGAAAGACATAAACAACTTGGATGACATGGGCGTGAGTAACTTATCAGGATTTTTTATGAAAGTGGAAGATTTCTGTGTAAAGTGGTATTAATAGGTTCTGAGATTGTCACACCACACACAAAAAAAGTGTTATTAATCACCCAGCCAAATTTTGAATGTCGAACAAAAATGGCAAGTAAATTATTATTTATAATTTATTAAAATCTGAGTATAAATAAGCTTAAAAATCTTATAAATCTGCTCACAAATGCTGGGGGCGTGTCCGCTGTCAGCGCTGAAACCACGCACACTCGGAGGAAACCTTTTGCATCTTTCATATTTCAAATACCGCTACAACCTGAATGGATGCTTGTGATTTTGTTAGGGGTGGGGCCAATGCGTCATCAAGCCATCGTTTTTGCCCCGCCAAAATAATCCTGAACTCAGAAATGTGGAAAAACTCTTTAACGATCTAACTCCACAATTCAGTCTTTGTAACATGTTTCAGCGAATACATTTCTAACATTTATAATGTGTTTAAAACAATTCTCTAAAATGACTTTAGATGGGCTTTAAAAGGATAAAAGCACAAAAATAATAAACAAAACAGACACTACAAATGCAAAGGAACATTATCAATGCACTACCCCTAAAAAAGGCAATCGCGTGGATAAGATTCACTGTAAAAAATTCCGTAGAAATTTGCAGCTGGGTTGCCGGTAACTTACCGTAGATTTACATTTATGTTATTACTGGCAACATTTTGTTCAAAGTTAAATGAACATTTAAAATGTACAAGTCTTTGTCTTTACAGAAAAACAGCATCAAGCAAAACGTTCTGGGAAACAAAATCTGAAGCATAAAAACAGAAAAAGTTTGATGATGATTTCTGGTTCCTAGAATGTTTGCATGAGGCTGTTATTGTATAGTTTTATTCTGTAAAGATAAAGACTTGATAATATTTAAAATTGATTCAACTTTGAACAAACTCTTGGCAGTAAATAACATAAATGTTAATCTACGGTAATTTACCGGCAACCCAGCTGCAATACCATTATTTCTACTGATTTTTTTACAGTGTTGATTTTCTAGCTTGAAAGTACACCTGAAATATTAGTTAAATAGGAAAAAGCAAGGAATAAAAGTCATATAGGTAAATGTCAACAGCACTTTTTTACTGTGAAACTCCGCAACAATGTTGATATGTAAGGATGTGTTAAATATTAACTAAAATACCATATGAAACTTTCTTATTTTTTGGATCGAAAGAATTTCTTTGGTCAAATTTGGCAAGGTGACTTAATATAAGATAATTTTCAATGGCGCAGTAAGTGTTCAGAATAACCTTTAAGAAGCTTTTCTACAAAGCCTAAGCCTTTTCCACACCCACAAAGAAACACAATTACTTCATCATGATAGTGAAACAAAGACGCAACTGTGAGAAAATGAATAAAAATTGGGTTTAATGTTGCTCTTTATACAGGTGCACCTGAAACAATTCCCGAGCAGCGTGACTCATCTTCTGATGAAGAAGAACATTGTTTCAGTTCACATCAAAGAAGCGCAGAATAACAGAGCCTTCATAAGCACATGAAAGCAGAAAACCTCATAACATCATCACAAAGACGGCAGGGCCTGCTAAAATGAAACCACACTTCTCACCTGTTTGTGACCTCATCTCATCTGAGAATCTGAGGACATCCGCGAGACAAACACATCGGCGACAAGTGTATTGTAATTCCAGAGGGAAAATAAATCCAAGTTACATCTGCGTGGCTCTGTGTACATTCATGAAAGCAAATCATTGGCAGTCTGAAACATTCTTCAATATTTTGCATCAGTCTGAAAAATGTAAAAAAAAAATGTTTTATCCAGGGAAATAAATTTCTACAATTAAGACACCAGACTGGAACAGACTAGCAGCAAAGAATTAAATTATAATGTGTACCAATGCATATTAAAAGCACTAGAGGAACCAGCACTAGTAAAGTGTCAAATAAATCCAATAATAATCTGCTCACGCTTCTAATGAGAGACATAAAGTAAAGAATTATAATGACTTTTTTGTAAGTGGAATCCTGTATGTGTAATATCATTGTAATATGAATTCATGAGGTATAAAACTCACTCAACTTGATTATATATTAGTACTCAAGAGTTTCAAGGTCCTTTCACACAGATGCAAATATTTGACAGCACACTGCATGTAAGAATAAAATTGTTATATTTAACCAATATACAGTAGGCATCGGAGGGGATTAAACTTACTCATGTGCTTAACTTAATTTATCTTAACCAACTACAATTGTGACCCATGCTGGATAATTGAGCTGGAATCGTCTGAGCTAGGGGCAAAAGAAAGTATAGAAATGTCGATTTTGGTTTAAATGAACGTTTTCATAAAAATACGTACATTAAGCCTTTGCTGGCGATCCCAATGCTCTAAATAGTCATTAAACATCTAAAATGATCTTTATTTGTATATGTTTTCTCAAAGGTGTATCATCCTAAATGCTTAATCTAATACAAAGATGCGTCTCTACCCACATGTGTGTCTGAAATTTTGGTTTCGGATTTAAAACATGCAGGAATTAGAAAATAAAGTTCAGGACTTTCTTGATGTTAAAAAAGTTTTCTTCCTCGCGCTAACAGATCTGAAGCATGAACACGCACGCCACCTCAATATATATACATCTACACAGACTTACAGTTTTACAAATATCTGTTTTGACAAGAATTCACGAAGATATATTTTTGTATATATATATATATATATATATATATATATATATATATTGACCTTATGCTGAGTGGTTTCATGCGGAGCCCTTTAGGGGACATGGTGGTTGACAATATTTGGGATGAGAGGGAATTTTTTTTTGATAGCTTTTGCATTCTCCCGAGAAGCTTTTTGCATTCTCTCGCAAAACTTTTGCGTTCCCCCGAGAAAATGTGCGTTTTCTCGCAAAACTTTTGCGTTGCAGTGGCGCTGTGGTTTCTCACGAAAACGTTGGCTCTTTTTGCAAGCGAACGCAAAAAGTTTCTCGGGGGAACGCAAAAAGTTTCTAAGGGGGACGCAAAAGGTTTCTCGGGGGAATGCATTAGTTTTGCGAGAGAACGCAAAAAGCTTCTTGGGAGAACGCAAATGCTATTACATTTTTTTCTCTCTCATCCTAAATATTGTCCACCACCATGTCCCCTAAAGGGCTCCATAGTTTCAACCATTGTTGAGTCAAATATAAAATTTTCCAGGGTTAGTTTATATTGTTTTTTTTAACCAATACGTCGTTTGTCCAACCCAAATATGAGCCAAAGATGCATTTACTAAATTAGCACCTCTACTGGCAGCAGGGGAAACTTATGCTGGGGTATGAAATTATCTTGGGGTATATGTATGCAATAATGACACATTTTGGGATATGGTTTTCTATTTAAACCACTGAGATTAATTGTATTTATATTTAATTTTGAGCAAATGATGTCTTTATTTATTTATAAAACACTTTTTTTACACAAAGTATTCCAAGTGTACCAAGGTCAAACGATCGATTTATATAGCAGAAGCTGATACGTCATATTTGTTTGTGAACAAATAAACTACAGTATGAGGTTATTCTTTTTGGAGGAAAGTCTTGTTTTTTAGGCTCGAATCTCTGAAAATTAAAGGTATTTTCACATTACAGCTCAATGCAGCTCAACACAAGCATCATGCATCGCTTTGAACTTGTTTGACTTATTTACAATTATAAAAGTTCTGATTATTCTCGTTAATATGAATGCCATGCCTGTTCAATAAAATGTGACATAGACAACATCATTTTGGCTGATATGTGACTGAGCTTTAAAAGTTCAAAAGTTACATTTATAATAATAATAATAATAATAAGTTTATTTTTTATAGCGCCTTTTAGGAACCCAAGGTCACTTCTGTTACGACCGCGGACAGAGGAGTGAAGACCAGGTAAGAGTGGATCCATTTGCAGTAATACTTTTAATAATAAACGACGTAGCACAAAAACAAACACTGGAAAACACTACACACGGTGACACGTAACAAAAACAATGAACCGTAACAAACAGGTGAACAGGAAGTGACTAAATACATGACAATGACCAATAGGAGAACTGAAACAATAATAAACAGATACAAGACACCTGAGACAATTAAATGAAACCATGGTAACAAATGATGGGGTGGAGACATAAACAAGGCAAGATAGACGGGCAAATAATAATACAAGAAGTCAAACACAACAGTCAAAGACATAACCCTAACAGTACCCCCCCTTAAAGGACGGCTACCAGACGGACAAAGACAATAGTCCAGGTGGGAGGTGGAGCGGAGGCGGAACGGGGGAGGGATGGAGGGCCAAGAAAACCATAACGCCAGCGACCACAACTGAGTCCAAGGCGGGGCCGCGGGCGGAGGCTGAGTCCAAGGCGGGGCCGCGGGCGGAGGCTGAGGCTGAGTCCAAGGCGGGGCCGCGGGCGGAGGCTGAGTCCAAGGCGGGTCCGCGGGCGGAGGCTGAGTCCAAGGCGGGGCCGCGGGCGGAGGCTGAGTCCAAACCAGAGACCAGAGCCGAGATGTAACCCATGGTGGTGCTGGTGGAGCTCGGTACCTGGAAACAAGGACAGGTAAGAGAGAAGCTCGCAAAGACAGGGAAGCATGACCCATGGACAACACAGAGAAACTGGTTAGTTCAGGTATACGTAACTTGAACCAGGCAAAGAGTTCATGGAACCTGGGAGTTGCCATCTTGGACCAGGCAGAGTGTTCATCATTGGCCATATTAGACAAGGCACAGAGTTCATAAGTGGTCAATGTGGACAAGGCAGAAAGTTCAACAGCAGCCACACCAAGCAGGGCAGAGAGTCTATAAGGCTCGGAAGGAACCATGTCAGCCAACACACTGGAGACCTGACACTCGTAAATAACCCTCTCAGCATCAATAGAGAACTCGGACAGTTCAGATACAGGCTTTGTAGTTGGGAGAATAGATGACACAGGCTCAAACTCCTCAGCGGTGACAGGGTGTTCAGGGAACTCGAGCACATGAGTCTGAGAGATCTTCTGTGAATCAGAGGAACAAAAAGCAGCCCAAACACAACACACAGCCAGTGCAAATACAGAAGATTCAAAAAGTTCAATAGAATTGTTTAAGTCAAGAGTCTCAGAGAATTCAAAAGAATCTAATCCTTCCACCTCTTTGTGGGGTTCAGGTAAGTTTTCTGAATCATTTGATTCACTGTGCGATTCATTTGGCAGTTCATCTGGCAATTCCTTAGATGACTCACTGGGCTCAGATTCAAGGGTTTGGGACTCCTTCAAAGCCATCAGGTGAGGTGACTCAAAAATCTCACTTGACTCAAAAATCTCACTTGACTCAAAAATCTCACTTGACTCAGAGAGTACCTGTTGTTTAAGTTCGGGCCATCCAGTTGAGTTAGGGAGTTCAGGTGTTTCAGGTTCGACTCCTCCAGACCCAACAGACAGATCAGACGACTTGGGTTCAAAAACCTGTAAGAGTTCCTGTTGAACGGAAGAGCAAAACACAGTACCACCAGTAGACACAGGTATGGACACAGGAGGTTTAAATAGTTCTAAAGACTCAGTCAAATTGGATGATTCGAAAGAGTCGAATCTTTCCGCCGATTCAAAAGATTCTGGAAGATTCGTTGAGTCACTTGTCTGAATCGGTTCCTTTGAACCGGACAATTCACTTAGTTCGTTAGGGTTCAATGACTCGATTATCTTGAACGATCTGCTCGAGGAAACGAGCGGAATACCGGCCGCTCGAACCGATGTCATCTGGTTGTCCGCTAAACTGGAAACTAGGCGATTACTACGAGCTCTCGACGGGTCTATCGGATTGATAACTGAGTCGTATACAGGCTCGGATATGGCGTCAGCCATCTTGAAATCGGGTTGCATGAGCATAGCAGGTAACACTGTCTTTCGCCTCCTCCGGCTACGTGAACTACGCGACGGTCTCACGCCTACCGGCTCGAGATGCGTGACAACCCCTTGTTTAGTTGTGGCGGCCATCTTGTCGGAAGACTCAGGCGTGATCCACGCAGACCACCGGCTACGCGTGGCGAGATAACGGGTAAAATCCC
Organism: Misgurnus mizolepis; assembly: GCA_025389145.1. Classification (NCBI taxonomy): domain Eukaryota; kingdom Metazoa; phylum Chordata; class Actinopteri; order Cypriniformes; family Cobitidae; genus Misgurnus; species Misgurnus mizolepis. Next base: position 26,597,737 of record JAIFKI010000025.1, on the reverse strand, counting down.
AGAAGTCCAAGGCCTCCAGCCCGATTATCTCCTGCTGAGGCAAAGGATCGTCCAGGCAGTGGTTAAACCAAATCTTTAGTTCCGTTTCATTAAGTCGCAGGCCACGGGAATAAGTCCAGAACATCTGGGCGAAGCAACTCACCGATTGACCCTGCTGTCGAAGGGAAGCTAAAGCCGTGCGTCTCTCTCTCCATTCCATCTCCGATGAGGGAGGAACAATACTCAGACCACCACCGCTCTGATGAAGCATACTGAGTTCCGGAAGCACACGAGAACTAGGGATTACTGCTGGATCCTGTTTTGGACGGTTCATTCTGTTACGACCGCGGACAGAGGAGTGAAGACCAGGTAAGAGTGAATCCATTTGCAGTAATACTTTTAATAATAAACGACGTAGCACAAAAACAAACACTGGAAAACACTACAAACGGTGACACGTAACAAAAACAATGAACCGTAACAAACAGGTGAACAGGAAGTGACTAAATACATGACAATGACCAATAGGAGAACTGAAACAATAATAAACACATACAAGACACCTGAGACAATTAAATGAAACCATGGTAACAAATGATGGGGTGGAGACATAAACAAGGCAAGATAGACGGGCAAATAATAATACAAGAAGTCAAACACAACAGTCAAAGACATAACCCTAACAACTTCACAATGAAGGCCTATAATAGTAAACAGACAGATATACAGGCAAAAAAGCAGAAAGCAGATGGAAACAAGCAAACACTGATTAACATAAAAAAAAAACATATAGACCTATTTATCAAAGCAAACATTTTGACAAAGTATAAAAAATAAAGATGAGAAAGTGGTTAACAGAGAAAACAGATTTTTTTATTGAACTGAATATAAGCATCACATTATAAAGCTTGGCCTGCAACACTGCAGTTCTGATGTAACATTGTTGCATGATCCATAAATCAAGCTTATGGTGCTACAGTACAATTGAAATCCCTGTCCTGTTTGATCTTTTACACAATGTTAAATACAAATTATTATAAAGTGATTTTTGGCACTGTCTCTCCTGATACACATACACAACTGCATCCTTAAAATGACACAAGCTTTACTGTATATGCACACATTAACACTGAATATCCAAATTAAACGACCCACAGTTACAAACAAATTTCACACTTATTTTCTGTTGATGTCTTCTTCAGCAGATCATAAAAACAAATCTTTTTAACGCAGATATGGAAATGTTTCAGGCCCTTTAAGCTTTTGCTTTGCCAGCCCTTTCAATTCAATACTTTTCTTAGGGTGTTTTCAAACCTGAGCCATTGTTTCGGAACCTGGTGCGTTTTCTTTCTTGGTTTGGTTATTTAGTAACATTTGAACATGGAGGTCGCGCTCGGATCCGCACCAAAACAACCGCTCCGAGACCCCCTGAATGAGGTGGAATGACCCCCAAAATCAAAGCGTTTAAGGAAGGCAGGGAAATCTGGAGAAACAAAAATGTACAGTATGTGGAAAATAATGTGTTTTTTTTACCATAAACCACGCAAACACATTGTATTATACACAAAATAACATTGTTTTTAGCAACAAAATATGTGCACTGGTTCATTTGGAAATATTGCCTTGTGAATGCAAACCAAACCATGTAGCCATTTAGTGGTCGACAGATATATTGCCAAGGCCAAAAACATTTTTTATTATGTGCAATGTGAAACTATTACTGAGTAAAGGAACTTAATGCAATTTATTTGTTAATATTAAGGAATTATTTTTTTTGTCATCAATTACATGACATGTTAACTTAATCTATTAGCATTAATTATTTAACCTTATTAAAAGTTTTTTTTTTTATTAAGAGAATATGGCATATGCAAAATAAACTTACTAATACATTTATTTACTTCACTAATTGTTTGTATGTTTCTCATTTATTATAATGATATATTTTAAATATCAGCTTTATATCGGCCACATTGCTTTCTTTATATTGGCATCGGCAATAAAAATATTTTCGGTCGACCTCTACATTTAACCCCAGGTTTCGAAACAAAGCATTTGATCTACAGGTATGAAAACATTCTTAGAAACATCTTTGAGCAAAATTCCCACCTGTATTCACACATAGTCTATGAGCGAACCGTATCGCTGGAACATGCTCAAACAAATGACAAAACTTTATTTTAATGAAATAGGTTCATAGGAACATAAGTGTTTTGTCGTAATTTATTCAACATTATGGCGTTCTGCCCTCTATGACTTCAATGAAACACAAAATGTTTTATTGCTTTTAAAAATATCTGTAGCAAGTTTTAGAAGTTTAAAAAAACCACACTTACTTTCTGTAGGAGGCTGCAGGACCTTCAGGTTATTTGTCAGAGTATTTCCCATCAGCTTGTCTTTCTCATGCACACAGACACACAGAAGCAGGTAATTTGATGAACAGATGGTGCCTGGATTATGATTGACAGATTCAAAACATGCGTCCATCATCGTCCTTTTCACATCTGGAGGGAGAGAATATGAGCGGTGCTCAGTTAGTTTGCTGCTATCCATTACAATCTCTGGTCAGCATAGAGGTTGCGATGTATTTTTTGTCAATGACTGTTTTGACATCCTCAATCTCTACCTCAAATAAATCAATAAACCAACAACTCAGAAAACATCTAATCTGTGGCAGAGACTGGAGCAAATATAAAGCTAAAATATTTGTGTCAGACACTTCATCATAAATTTAAAGTTCCACTTTCATTGCTGCGCAACAATTTAACAACATCAGACAAATAAACAATTATAACAACGTCATCTATTTACAAATCCAACGTAAACTTCCTTAACCTTTTCCACTACACTGTAAGCCCAGACAAGTTGGTTCAACATTAAAAACAGGGTAACTTGCTGCCCTAAAAATGTCAATTTTGCTTTCTTAAACAAACAAGTACATTTAAGTTAAATCTAGTTAAGATTGCTGAACAGGCCATTTATTTATTATTTTTTGTTCACTCAACGTAAAATGTCTTGTTCCAGCAATATATCCTTGTAAGATTAACAAACCATATCATGTTCTACAAATGGTCAGTTAACAAGATGAGAAACTTTATTTCACACACCTTATTTTATAGTTTTATAAAACTTGTAACGTTAAGAGAACTCTGCAATCTTTGCCTCTCCAAACAGAGGCCAACTTGTAAAGCAAAGGTAACATCAAGTAAAGCAAAGGTTTCAACTTCACAAAGACACCTCAACACACAAGTCTCAGTCATGGTGACAATTTCATGAAGTGTAAATATGAGCTCTTAACTTCACCATAATAAGCAAGAATGAGAACAAAAACAACTGCAGTGGAAGAAGTAAGACAACAAACAGCAAAACAACACTCATATAACAGTAGATTTTTATATATGCATTTTATGCATCCTGCAATGCATGATGGGTAACATTTTTAAATCCAAATATTTAAATTATATAAAATTAATGGATTTAACTCAACATTTCTTGTTGAATGAGATAAAATCATGCAATTTGTGCATTAAACTTAAACAATTGAGCAATAGAGGAAATGTTTCAGGGTTTAAGTTAAGTGTACTTATTTAATTTGGGTTAAAACAAAAGAAGGGGTTAACTGTGTAAAAAAGTAATAATGTTGTCTAAAAACATCTAAAAATCGTCATTTTGGGAGCACTTAATTTTTTAAGGCCACATATACAATAATAATTTGTTAATAATTTTTTACATTTATACAGCGCTTTTCTGCAGCACTCAAAGCGCTTTACATATGAAAGGGGGATTCTCCTTAACCACCACCAATGCATACCTGTTTTCATAATGTCTATTGATTCACGTGCTTATCTTTTAAATAATTATAACCACACTTCTAATATATGATGGCACTTGTATAGTCATAGTTACATCTTTGAAGATTAAAAAAAAATAAAAATAAAGTACTGTGCTATATAAGAGGCTGTGCTGTATTGTGAATCAGGTTGCCAGGTTTTCACTTCAAAACCCTATCAATTGCTACTCAATGCTTAAAACTAGCATAATTGTGTTTTGAAGGAATTCTCCTGGAAAAAAATTAGCTAAATGTGTGTTGACCGTTGAGTTCATCTACTAAAATTCGTATCCTTGGGGCTAAATATCACATTATTGGGCTCGCATCAAACATGATAAACAGCCTGTGGCAACAGTATTACAGTAGCCCAATTCCACTGGAAAACTGCAGACTTGGCAACCCTGAATGTGAATATGCTTGATTTCTAAAAGTCATTGTTAGACCGACACAATCTCATTGCAATTTGTAAGTATTTTATGAGGTGGCTAACCCCATTCATGCATTTTTTCTTACAGTTTTGGGGTATCATTATTGTTTTTAACCCTAGAGAACCCAGGAGAATCCAAAAACCCATTTCTTCTATTAAACAAATTTGACCCCATGGGTTATTCAGGGTTAAATATTCATACAATTTTCTTTGTACAAAATCATACAAATTAGCAAAATCATAAATACATACGAATTCCTGTGAGATGACAGGATTGGTCACAATACAGCACAACGTCAAGTGCTTTATCACTTTTATGAAACATTTGCTACATAAAATATTAATGCTGAACATTTTTTAAAACCTTTTGTCAAGAAGTGCTGTAAAAAAACAATCATTTTATGAGCAATATGACAGCAAGAGCACTGCTCTGGTATATATCAACATTCATTCATTGCGACAGCAGTTTGATGTTTATTTGAAATCTGATAAAAAATATGAAATACAATGCAATGTATATGAAGTCTATTAAGATGTGTGGCTGAAGGGCCGTGACCTGCACACCCATTAAACACTAAACCAGCTAAAATAATAATAATAATTTACTGGCTGTTCTTACTGTAGTATAATACAGCAGGATTTGTTTTTTGGGCAAATCATCAGCGTTCGTTTTTTTGTCTCTTGTCATTTTGTGATCTCTTTACAAACTCTCAGAGAGAGAGAGAGAGATAGAGAGATAGAGAGAGAGAGAGAGAGAGAGAGGGAGGGAGGGGGGGTCTATAAATGTTTGTGTAATGACACAAATTGGCATACTGTACACTTGCCCGTACTCTCCTAAATTTTAAGTTCTCTCTTTTTTTAACCAACTTCTCCTCCTTTACAATCCCTCAGACAGATACATGATGCAAGACAGAGATGTACATTTTCCGAGCTCATTTTACCTCATAACTAACACAGAAGGCATTGTACAAGAACAAAATGCACCAAAACAACAAAAGCACACACAAACAAGAACTTATAAAAACCCACTTTCCAAAGTCTTTAAACTGCATTGGCAAGCAAAAAAGTATGATTTCCAGTCGGTCGAATGTCTGTCCTTTCTCCTAACATCTCCCATCCGGCTTGTTCCGCAAGTGTGTGCGCTTGCCGCCCCAGGGCAAATAAATATAACAAGTCAAAAACAGTAAAAGAATCACAGGCAGATCCCTGTGATGGAAGAGACGCTGGTGTCATCGGCGACCGTCTCACCTGCCTGTGTTTCTTTTGTTTATCCTCACACATCTCTTCTCTGGAGCTTGACCTCTTCTGTCATACAAACACACACATGCAGACACACAACGTCACTTTAGATTCGTCAGTCAGCCTTCGTGCGACTCATTGAGCAGATCGAAGGTCATACCCATCCGTCAGCTTTCGGAAAGACTCGACGAGAAAGTGAGGGCTGTTTGTTTTTTGAGCGATTTGAAGGAAACGGGTGGAGAGGTGTGCGGCTGTTTCGTGCCCTCAGGAAGAAATGTGACTGATGCGCTTTGATATAAGAGGTGAAAATCTTGGCGTTTTGTTTGTTATGGAGCCGATAGACCTGACGGGTTAACCTGAAAAGATCGAGATGTGTTAGAGATTTACATCTCAACTACAAGATTCAGCACTTTTGTAAAAACAAAAGATGCTCATGATGTTTTCATGACCAAGATTGACCTTTTTCCTGACCCTTAGTGAATTGTGTAACTTTAAGAAAGATCTCTTCACAGAAATGCAATATAATCTACATAACTATATTATCAGTGGTGTATAAAGACCTTACAAAATGAACTGTATTGTTTGTATTACCTTAGAATGAGCCGCTTTTATCTAAATACACTTTGGGTCCCCTTGGATGGAAGTCGCCGTCATGTTTCACCAGTAGCCCTAAACATACAAACTTTTCTAAAATTTTGTAATTTCTGTGGGTTCACACCAGCCGCGTTTGAGGCGTCAAATTTGCGTGTACGTGCAGTTTGCCGCTTAAACATTTTGAGTTAACTCGCTTCATCCGCGGGTGAAAGACGCGTGTGAAATTCTAGTCAAGAAGACATTCACGTGGAAATTCGCATCATAGGAGGGGCTTCTGCAACTCCACTCGCTTTCTGTAATAACGTCACTACTAGAGCAAGCTCCTGATTGGTCATTTTTCCGGCAAAGTTCAAATTTTTCAACTGGCGCGTTTTCCATGCAAATGAGGCGGAATTGCGTCTACCGCAAACTACACGTACACGCAAATTTGATAAACGCCTAATTTGCGCCGCGAGACATCCAGACGCGCGTCAACGCCTCTTCACATTGACTTAACATTGAAATCACTTGCGCTTGACGCCTCTACCGTGGCTGATCTGAGCGCAGCATTACGTTGTCTCAGACAACTACATGTTTGTCCTGTGACGGCTACCATATGCGTTTTGAAATTGAGGGGTGAGCTGTTGGTTGAAATTTGTAACTCACCACTAAATGGCGCTAAAATTTACATAAAATACAAAATGTATCACCTTTAAAGCAACACTAAAGAGTGTTTGCTCTTTGCTCCCCCTACAGGTTAGAAGCGTAATTGTCCATTACCACTGTCGTAAATACTGCAGCATAACTGGCTCTGATTGGATTGTAGGTCTGCCGTAAAGCAAGTTGTTGCAGTTTTTACTCGAACTACAGGACCGCGACCCGACGGTTGGAAACATCTTTGATGCGGTTTTGGCCAATAGAGGGCTGCAAAGCGAATGTGAAAGTGCTGTTCACCCTGTTTCGAGTGGATGAACGACTGAAACTTTTTTGGAAACGTTATTTTAAGGTAAAAAAAACTCTTTGGTGTTGCTTTAAAGAGTCTAATTCAGTGGTTCTCAATTTTTTTCCGATGTGAGGCCCCCCTTGTGTTCGGTGCATCCCTTCATGCCCCTCCCTCCCAAAAGAATAATGACATAAAACATTCCAAAACATAAAATTTGAACAAAACATAATAAAGTATACAATGTAGTGCTCTTGGTCAGTAGCCTTACTTTTCTGAGATTTAATTACACAGAATTTATGATAAATTAAAGTATTTATCACATGTGATTAAACTGTGGCCCTCCTGGCACCACCTCAGCGGCCCCCAGTTTGAGAACCACTGGTATAATTAAAGTTTAGGTTTCAAATATTAACATTAGAGCTGGGAATAGATTAATCTATATTAATCTCATACAAAATAAAAGTAATTTTTTTGCATAACATATGAGTATGTGCTGTGTGTTATTATTTTGTATATATAAATACACACATTCATTTATGTATTTAAGAAACATTTACATGTGTGTGTGTGTATATATATATATATATATATATATATTTATCAGTATGTATGTGTGTGTGTTTAAATATACATAATATTTACACACTTCACAAACTCATATATTATGCAAAAAATCTGTTTTATTTTGTATGAGATTAATCTAGATTAATCTATGCCCAGCCCTAATTTACATATATAAAAATATGGTCATTTAAGTAGTTTGATAGTAAAGGGAGGCCAGCATAACTAAATTATTTGCAAAGCTTAAAGGAATATTCCACTTTTATAAAAAAATTCTGATAATTTACTCCTTTCGACGTGATTATAAGGTCACGCTGGTGCATCACACGGCTAGTGCAATTCAAGAAGTTTGCGAAAATTACGTTTCCCTAAAAAAGACCCTAATGCCTCGGTTTGGATTATTTGGAGCCCTTTAAAGCTGCATTAAAACTGTAAACTGTTGAGGTCCACTGAAGTCCAGTATATGGAGAACAATCTTGGAATGTTTTCCTCAAAAACTTAATTTCTTTTCGACTGAAGAAAGAAAGAAAGTGAGTAAATAATCAGGATTTTTATGAAAGTGAAATATTTCTTTAATGGGCTCAATACAGTTCTGTTTAGCATGCACTGTACTATTTCACTGTCTTTAAATCAGATATGAATCTACATCAAGGTAAGTTTAGTTATATCGGCTGGTAGTTTATCATTGGAAGTAACAACCAAGAGTGTAGATGTTATAATACTGTGATTAATGTTCGTCCTGTAGATTATTTTCCATTTTAAATGAGAGTGCACACTTCTAACCATGTTTCTCTATCCCATATTTATTTGTCCCCTTCAGGACACTCATATTAAACATGACTGTAGTTGTTTACTGTGAATCACAAGATCTATTCATCCATCATAGATGGACGTATTTTCAACATCTCACTGTCGCCCTCTCTGAGGAATGAACGAGAATTTCGAAACGCTTTCTCTCTTCAGCGCACTGCTTCACCTGCCACCAGATAAATGTGTCCTGGGTGAGACAGCCATCTTCAGGAAAATACATTAAAAAGCGTGGGCATCCTTCTCTCCCTCCTCTTTCCGACTGTTATAAATTGCATCATACTACTCGTACCATCCCTGCAGTTTATACAGTGCAAATGTTTTGCATGTGTGGAATATTCGGATGACGTGACAAGATAAGACTAAAGCTTGGCTGACACATTGCTATTGTTATTGTTATGATATGTATCACGATGCAGGGGTTGCGATACAATATGCCACGGTGCATTGCAATACTGTAAAGCGGGGGTGATACCTTGGGAAATTTCCACTTTTTGGAATTTATAGAATATAATTTTAGGAAAGCTGTCATTGAGAACACTACTCCACATGCCAACCTTAGCCAAAAAATTGTGGCGCACCCCTATGTTCTTCTCGTCACTGTTTCAGAGGTAAGATGATGGTATCTTATCTAGTAGTCGAGATGTAAACTCCAAATGAAATAACTGCAATGAATCTTGTATGGTTTAATTTATTTTTAAATAGGGCTGTCAAAGATTAATTGCGATTAATCGCATACAAAATAAAAGTTTGTGTTTGCATAATATATTTGTGTATACTGTATATTGTGTCTTATTATTATGTATAAATAAATACACACATATATTCTATATACATAGATTATATGTTTAAATGTAATAAAAAAATAACAAGCCAAAACCTTGCTATACTGCACTGCTACTGTATCCCACAATGTAATGCATTTACTGTAGCTTGAATTTGCATGCAACATTTAAACACCTATTTTCCTCAATAATTGATGACCAAAGTTAAACACAAAACTTGACTGGAAAATGCAAAATAATTGAGCTTAAAACTGGGCACCACAAACACAGTTAAACAAACCAGACCTTAGATCATGGTCTCTTCAAAAACAATCTTTCAAAGTTAGTGAAAAGAGTTTAAGAATCCACATCAAAATAAACAAAAGAAAATGAAGGGCATACACGCTTCCCAATGAATGCATGGCCAATCTTTCATTTGAATTATGAGCTTGCAGGTGCTTCATTATCAGAATTGAAGCTCAAGGTGAGGATGACAGCCGGCAACACTGTAACTCAACACATCTGAACAACTTCATTGTGCCAGAGATGATGAATAAACTGAAGACCAATTCCTAAGTATTGATTAATCTACTTGACGGCAATTATGACAATTAAGAAGCTGTTAATGAAAGCACATAGACTTCATTCCTCTCACACACCGCTGTTAAAACAAACCCAGCTGCTGTGAAACATGTCAAGATGCAACAGCTTGCAATATAATTTTAAACATATCAATGATTAAACAAACAAAAAAGTTAGTCAAATAATGTTTTGATAAAATATCAGTGATATGGGATAATACATCATTAACCTTTATGAGATGCCTTCATACAGGATAGTGAAACACTGTGTCTATGAGAGAGACCGAAATTATGTGGTCTTCCAAGAATTGAAGCCAGCTTATTGGCAGAGCAACATGAACGTGCCTTTTGGCATTTGGTTGGTGTGTGTGTATGAATGTAAATGGTCATCCATCTTTATATGGAGGCATATGGTACAGATGTCAAAGTGATTGTAGCCAATAACTGGATGTGCCAAAGAAGTGCAGTATCATGAATGCTGTCTGAAGTCTCTCACTTTCTCTCTCTCTCTCTCTGGATTCTATGAATGCCAGCTGCGTCCAATCGGAGTAAAAGGCAAAGGTCAGTTCAATCTGCCACAGCATCATCTGCTGTTCACTTCCTGCCCAACACTTACCACATACTAACACTGGCTGTTTCTCAATCCGAAGGCAGCAGCACGTCATCAAGCCTGGTTTATTTAAGTCAACTGAGCATTACATTCGCAAGCCATAAGCATATTACAACTATTTACGATTAACCAAAAATAATACTTTATAATTGTTAATATGCTGAAATAAGTCTTGATGAGGTATGCAGCCTGCGACCAAATGCGACCTCCGGAGGCAGCAGCTTTCGGATTGAGAAACGGCGGCCATGTCCCGAATTCATACACTTCTGCACTACTGTGACTAAAGTGTCTGTAAGAGGATGCTTTAAATCAGGGTTCTCCAAAGTGGTACGCCAAAGCACATTCTATTAATAGTCTCAATTGTAATATTTATTTATTACATATTTTTATATTAGCTCGGCTTGGTTTACATATTTAATTCAATTCAATTTTATTGAATTAGGGGAAAACACAGAAAAATTTATATAAAATATAAGAAGTATAATACAGCAGCTAGTAAACCATACAAGTGAGTGTACACTGTAAAAAACATATTGTGAAATTCACAGTAATTAACTGGCAGCAATTGACAAGTAACTTACTTTAGAAAAAGCACAGTAAGTTACTTGTCAATTGCTGCCAGTTAACTACTGTGTTTTTTTTCTATAGTAAGTTACTTGTCAATTGCTGCCAGTTAAATACTGTGATTTTGCCGTACTGTAAGTTACTTGTCAATTGCTGCCAGTTAACTACTGTGATTTTTCCGTACAGTAAGTTACTTGTCAATTGCTGCCAGTTAACTACTGTGATTTTTCCGTACAGTAAGTTACTTGTCAATTGCTGCCAGTTAACTACTGTGATTTTTCCGTACAGTAAGTTACTTGTCCATGGCTGCCAGTTAAATACTGTGATTTCTTTTCCACAGTAAGTTACTTGTCAATGGCTGCCAGTTAACTACTGTGATTTCTTTTCTACAGTAAAGTACTATTGTCAATGGCTGCCAGGTTACTACTGTGATTTTTTTCCACAGTAATTTACTGGCAGTCATTGACAAGTAACTAAGCAGAGATTATATGTTTTTAATATATAGTTCATTGTGGTTTTCCCTACAGCATTTGATTGGTTAGTTATTTTCTGTTAACATTCATCAATGTTAAAATAAAGTTGTAATGGCCAGCCATAAAGGTTGAGTTACAATTATTTAAAAACTCAAGACTGTCAAAAGGTGGAAATACAAAAAACAAATCTAAAACAATATAAAAGTCCAAGCGTGTTAAAAGTCCAAATGTGCAAAGTTTCCACCGTGTATATAAAATCCAAGAAAGTGATATCCAAAGTCCATAAAACGTAACTGGACAGGTAAGCCCAAATACACAAACTCCACACACCAGCAACCGCTTGTTTTAGCTATAGCGTCAGCTAACCATGTGCTCCTGCTCCTTCCTTTTATACAAAGTTCCATGTCATGTGACCCCTCACATGACAGGCAGACGAAGCAAAATAAAAGACATACACACATAAAATAGCAAAAGGATAAAATGGCTAAGAAAACACGTAAAACTAATTTAAACTCAAATAAACGTAAGTCACAATATAATGAGTGGTAAAACATGTATCTTGTGTGATCATGTCACAACGTTAATTATCTAATTTAAATATGCTAAATTACAAAACAATACAATAAGTTTTCTGATTTGAGGGAAAATGCTACTATTTCACAGATATGTACTAAATTAAAAAAATTTTTTTACAGTCAAATACATTCAATAAATGCATGCTAACATTTGTAAAATAACATTTTAATTTGGATGAAAAAGTATGAATTCCCAAGAAATGTATCTTAAAACATCTTAAACTTTTGTTACAATCTAAAAATATCTAAATATAATTCAGTACAATCTGTAAATAAAACAAAATCATTAATTATAAATCAAAAGTACACTTCAAGTAAACTGTTAAAGTTTCCTCCAATTTTTATTAAACACAATATTACTGTGAAGTATAATAACTGAAATGCAAAACAAATTTATGTCTACAATATTTTCACTCCAAAATAAATAGTTCTAGTGCACAACACAACCAATTGATTCTAAAAATGACTCTAAATTCAGAATCCTAATTTTACAGTGTATAAGTAACATTAAAACATGCCCAAAAAGGTCAGTGAAACCATACCACAACAGACAATGTTAAGAGATTGAAAAGCTGTTTTCATTTAAATTGCTAGTAATCTACTGGATCCTACAGTATGAATAAACATATTTACAAGATTTACTAAAAGTTAGAATTTATGTTTAATTCTATTCAACGTGCTTAAACACATTATTGTTTAATTTACATTAAACGTGCCTGTATTGACATTTAAGTACGAAATAATATCAGCTTTGAGTGGACTAGTTATCAGATGTTTAAGTGAATCACCAAAACATGACTCCAAACAATGGACCTTTTCCAATAGATTATGTATCATATATGTGAACAAAGTTATTTATTAAGTTATTTATACACACTTCACTTTGATGAAACTGTGCAATTTTATTTTCTGTGTGCAGGTTTAGCCACTGGTAAAACTCTAATGGGCATGACTGCTCTCCATTCAGATGGCTTATGTGTTTTCATGTCTCACCAGCATATGGCCAAGATGATTTCAGTGTAATACTGTTTAAAGTATCTATTAGCCTACCATGTGAATTTTCTCTAAAATTAAATATTTTAGCAGCAAAAGAAGTCACAGAAGAAGAAGCTAAGCAAGTTAACCCACAAACGAAGAAGAAACAGCAACTTGTTGTGTATAATTTGAGAAGACCAGTAATGATGGAAGTAAATAAACATCGACTTTTGATGCAATTTGAGTTAAATCACTCCTAAACTTGGCTCATTTTTGTTTTCACCGTCACAAACGGAAATACCTATGACACAGTTTTTTTTACCTGACGGGAGGGGTTCTGGTGGACCAATCTGACGCGCTGTAGATAGACGCGCGTCAGTAGATCTGATGTGCTGTTAAAAATTTTGTGAGGTGCGCGTCAGGCTACGCAGAGCTACGCACAGGCTACGGACCTACGCACGACTATTAATCTCCCTTTATACTGACATACTGGGTGCATCCCAATTCAGGGGCTGTGGCCTTCCAAGGCCGTATCTGAAGGCAAATGACATCACCGGGCTGTGACGAAGGCTGTCACAATTCGAAGGCTCATTCATATAAAAGCCTCTTACTGTGGCCTTTTCCCCACTGATTCCGAGTTAGGGCTGTAACGCTATAGCTTGTCCCATTATAAAGACCTGCCTGATTATGCATCAAAAATCATAATCATTCAAAATAAAACAAAATCATTCAAAATATTCTTTATTATCATGAAAATACCTGAAACTATTTGAAGAACAGCAATATAAATATTCTTGTAGACATTTCCTGGAACAGCGTTTGCAATTCTAGCCTACTTCTTCTGTGGCACAAAGTTAGTTTCTGCACGAGAGCGCTCCCTGGCTTTTGGATGTGGCGGCATTTCACCGTAATTCATGCAAATTCATTAATTGAGAAAACGCGCATTTGCACGATAAATCGTTACAGCCCTACCGAGGATCCATAGATGTATCCTTCACAGCCTTGGCTATCCCAAAATTCAATATGAAGTCTGGGTATTTTGAAATAAACATTCAAAACTGTAGTTAAATAAAATTGTATATTTTGCTAATTAAAGGTCCTTGTGTCTGTTTTACTATTATAAATGATGTTTTAGTGATGTAAATTAATATTATTGCTGCAATGTTGTGTGTTGCATTTTGCTTTTGTATATTTCTAAGGTTGGTGAATTTTACATACTGTTGGATAGTTTAATCTGCATCAATGTGTTATATTTTCTAAAGTATACAAAGAACAATTCCCGCACACTATCTGCTTGCTGAAAAAATGTATTTAATGAAAGTTGCGTTGCAACGTTTCGATCAACTGATCTTCATCAGGCAACTGATGAAGATCATGTTGCTCTTCATGTTGCCTGATGAAGATCAGTTGATCGAAACGTTGCAACGCAACTTTCATTAAATACATTTTTTCAGCAAGCAGATAGTGTGCGGGAATTGTTCTTTGTATATTTTGAGACTTTTTGTCGTCTTATCCTACGCACCCATCTATTGACTTCAGGTGTGCGACGCTAATTTGTTTGAATATTTTCTAAAGTAAAATAAAAAAAATCTGCCACCATATTTATTTTTAAAAGTCTGATAGGTCTCAGCTTTTGTGTCCCAGTGACAAGCGTAGTGGGCGGGAAAAGCAAGTGATGCCCCCGTAGGCTAGACCGTCTCATTTCATTTCACTCCGTGGCGTTTAGAGGCTGCTGCCTTCAAATATTGAGCCTTGCCTTCAAAGTCCGCGGCCTTAAAAGGATCCAGACCCTGAATTGGGATGCACCCTTAGTTTGTTCAAACTAAACCAGTGCTCACACAGCAGTCATTGGCCAGTTTACTGAATGACAGTCATATTAACCAATTATACTCAAAGCAACATGACGAGTCAGCCAATACAATTTGGTAACACTTTTTTTCGATAGTCCACTTTAGACATTTTACTAATTATAAGTAACTTTGCAACTATTTATCCTACCAATCTTTACCGTATTAGTAGACTGTCTGCTTAATATCTATTCACACTTTATTGTGATGATATTGTGATAAGTATCTTTGCAGGTGCATGTCAACTTATTCCACTAACCCTAACCTCTTCCCTAACCCTAACAGTCTACTAATACTCTAAGGACAGTTAGACAGTTAGTTGAGATATAGTTGCAAATTAGTGAAAGTTGGTTGACATAGTTGAAAACTTATTTATAGTTGTATAAGTATTAAGTGTAACCTACAATTAATTTCAGTGTGGTAGCATATTTAATGGAATGTTGTGTGTACCATATTGTAGACAAAACAATAATCATAGTGACTTTCTCCCTTTAAAGAAATAGAAAATAAATCTAATTTGTCATTACTAGCATAATACTCAAATATAATATAATAAATATACTTTAAAAAGGAATTCCCAACAAAGATTATTGAAGAAATAATTTTCTTCAGTTTATTTTGAGTATCCTGAATAAGATTAGACATCAGCATGTTGCTAACAAAAATTGTTGTTGACTGGACTTAAATACATTTACTGTAAAATGTGCTGTAACACATCATGAAGTTTGATTTCTCAGAGTTTTTAAAAATAAAAGTCAATCGGGTTTAAATGTCAGGAGTTCCTGTCGGGATGAAAGTAACACTCTTCTCCTACTGCCAATACTGTTACATTATGTTGAAAATGTATATATTTTTATTTGATTTAATTTTATTGTGTTCAAACTGTTAAAAATGTTTTTTTTTTCAACAATTCAAGTTTGTACTGTCAGGTTGCTCTAGAAACATTTGATGAAACCAAAATTTAACCGATAATACATATAAACAAGATCATAGTCATGTTTATTTGCTAAAAACAAGTGTAACACAAAAATCTATCTTGTTCTGTTCTGCTTTTGAGCCACCTATGTGTTACTTTCGTCCCTGCTGACAGAGTCTAAGGCCATTTTGTTTCCAAAATTTCACCTGGAATTCATAGTCCACACTTGAGTTACTGATCACAGCAAAAATATATCTGTCTAAAACTTTATCTTTTAAAATTAAGTTTTTCTGAAAAATTGTCCTTTCGCCCCTGCTCACCCCTACTGTGAGTCTCTACAGTACAATGTTGGTTACTGTGAGTATCTACAGTACATTGCTGGTTACTGTGAATCTTTGCAGGATATTTTATTTACTGTGATTTTCTACAGCACATACCTTTTTACTGTGATTTTTACAGTTTAAAAACACTACTGTGATTTCACACTGAATGCACTGTAATCCACTGTGAACTTTATTACAGTTATTTGCTGTGCATGAACACAGTTAATTACTGTAGATTTCACAAGAATTTTTTACAGTGTAGTAATAATGTAACGTATACAGGAAAGTGATAAGTTAAGCCAATGTTGGCTGACTCTTCAGGGGATGAAAAAAACCCTGGGGGAATAACTCTGTGGGAAAACTCCTAGGAGGAGAAAAACCCTTGAGAGAGATACATATAAACACGATAGGGATAGGTAACGGGTAGGTGATTAAACTTGTTCAGCCTGTGGTTGTTGGTCAGGCATCGGCAGGAACAGGGAGAGAGAAACAGAATCCTATTAGCGTAGGGGCCGTTCGCATAATGCAAGTGTCATACAGTATTGTAGTTTAAATGAGCTTAGTTCCAGACAGGCTAACTATTGCGGCATAAGTATATTACCCAGATGAGTTATGTGAATGCTTTGTTTTTGACAAACTAACTATTGCGGGATAGGTACATTTACTTGACATTTTATGTGAATGCTTTGTTAAAGAAGAATGTCTTATATATGTTTACATTTAAACAATACTTAAACATATCAACAAGTAAAATAAAATAAAATCAACAAGTAAAACAAAAAAGTTTTGAAACTATATCAAAAAGTAGCCTTCCAGATTGTTTATCCATTGCGGTTGCCCTTTAAATTAATGATAGTGACACATTTAAAAGGTCCTGATGATGACACATGGTGGCTAATTTATCCAACTACATACTTGGATGGAGAGGTGAATCCCATCACTTGTTACGTTACTTATCATTGACATAACACTACAGTACAACCACAGATGGATAGAACAGTTAAAAAGGTTTAGAAATAATTACTCAAATAGAAGTAGACGTCATCATCTTAAAATTACTAAAAGAAAAAAGTATCCAATGAAACACTACTCAAATAGCAAGTCTGCAGTCTTAAATATCAAATGTGAAAATTGTGTATACAGTTTATTTGGAATATTAGACACTATCAAGATTAAGTAAATCGGCAAATATTTGGATTAACAATGCATATAAAAATTAAAGAATTAAACTTTCATTAAAAAATCCCGATAATTTATTTACCCCCATGTCATCCAAGATGTTTATTTGTTCAGTCGAAAGAAATTAAGTTTTTTGAGAAAAACACTCAAGGGTTTTTCTTCATATAGTGAACCTCAACAGTTTACTGTAAACAATACCAATCGAGGCATAAGAGTCTTATCCAGTTTTCAACAAAAACTGTTGAAAAACATGCATTTTAGTCTTGGACTAGACGATTTTGCATGTATGTTTCCTATCACGAGTGAAAAAACGCTTAAGACAATTTCTGTTTTTTTTCCTGCAAACTGAACAAATTACTTAAACAGATTTGTGAGTCATTCATGCAATACTTTGTAAAGAATCGACCCAAATGGCTCATTTATTTGTGAATGCCTCGGTAACAAGAGACAGCAATCTCAAATGTATTAATAAAATGTATTAGAAATATACACAAGTAATAGTACCCACTTTTAAATTTCTAAAGTAAAATGTAACATACAGTAGTAAATGTACCCACCTCTGACTACACCACATGAGATGACTCCAGTCATAGCACCAGTGAGGGAACCCCCATACTGTAGGTTTAGATGGGCATGTTGTCCTTAATGCCAATGGGTCCCATGTACAGATTATGTGAGTGTGTATCAATGTTCACCAGTGTAGGCCCAAAGCCCAATCTCTCATCAGACTGGGTTTATCAGCGACCAAAGATGTGGAAGAGGAGCAATTGGGGCAGGACTAACCCCATCTTCCTCCTGTGTACCGTGATGTTATCTACAGTCCCATTCCAGCAGAGATCACCGGGTAATGGTTTGACTTTGTATGCTTCTTAGCCCAACACTAATCCAGTCTGGAGATCTCTTATTGTTGGCTTCTCTTCCTGTGTCAGGTGTATCAGTCGTCTGTTAATCTTCCTCTCGACTGCCCTGGATAACCCTGCTGAAGCTGTTCCTGTTTTACTGTGGGAAAGAAACAACAGATTAAAGCCTGTCAATATAAGATTTTTAAAATTTTAACCTAAAAACTTGCTGTACATCAGGGCCAGTCAACTTCTTCAGGGCTAGTCAGCTTCTATCCCAGGGGTAGGCAACATTGAGGGCCGATGTTCTGCAGAGTTTAGCTCCAGCTCTAATCAAGCACACCTGAACAACTAATCGAGGTCTAGAGAGTCACCTGAAAACTACAGGTAGGCGAGGTATTATCAAGGTTGGGGATAAAATCTGCAGGACATCGGCATTCCAGGACTGTTCTAACACATGTTGACACAGATTTATGATTAAACTGAATTTTTTATGACTGTCACTAGGGGGCGAACTCCGACAGTCACATTTGAATGTAGTGTCCGATGGAAAGGCTTTATAGCTTTAAAATAATAACGAAAACATGAAGTACAATTTTATTCATTATGGGAAGACTGACTATATGTTGTGAATACTTTAAATGTAACAGTTTATGAAAGCTAAACAGTTATAAACAAAAGACGTTTTACAGCTTTGCTTTACGGTGCTATAGAAAAATGCATGTGTTGATTATTTACACTTGCACTTTTTGTGCAATTTTCATAGTTGAACTATTAACATTTGGCTCTTGCAATGTTAAACTGCAATTGTTTTTAGAATAGAGTTTTCACCAATTTACTCATTCCCAACAATTAAGAGAAAACATTTGCATAAAAAATGTGCTTCTCATGAGGTTTTATTTTAATCTGTAAAACCGCAATTATCCACTAGATGACACTTACCCAATTTATAAAAAAATGAAGCAAAAAAATCTTTATTAATTTTACACTCCGTGTATATTTTAAAAATTGTTTTGAATCTGTTCTCTAAAAAAATTTAAAAAAAAAAAATGCAATTATTTTAGCTTTTTGCTAAAAAATTTTTTTGAAGAAAAATACCCATATTTAAGAGTTGATAAACAGAGAAAAAAATAAACATATGATAAAACATTTTTCCCATTTTGTTTGTTTGTTTGAAAGCAGAAGATCTGTTCTTTATTTGATATATTTGTATGTTTATATATTTTTATAAGAATATTTTCCTTGAAGGCACTTTGTGAAACTTTTGTGAAAATCACAAAAAATGTTGGCGGCCAACTTTTCAAAAAAAAAAGGCTTGCAGGAAATGAGTTAAACAACAAAATACTGGATACAAGAAGTGTTAATCTTTTTTGAACATGCATGTTTTTTATTATATTACCTATAACAAAAACAACATAAGTTATAACATATAATAATAATATAGTTATGATAGGTAAAAGTAAAAAAAAACAAAGGTAAAAATTGGGGTAAAAGTTTGCCCCACATCATATCTACAATTGTAACTTCTGGCCCTGCTGTACATTATAGCTGAATAAATAAGTTTGTTATTTGACTATATTTTAGTTTGAGGGTTGACTTTGTAATTTGGTAGTCAAGTTCAATACGGATTTTGAGGGAGAGATTTTATATGCCTTGATTTAACTCAGTAAAAATGAGTACTCAAATGAAAAAGTGCAGAAGTTTGGAAAAGAAAACAGAAAGAGTGGACGAGTCATAGGGAACGCTACTGGATTATCCTCATAAATGTTTTACCCTTTTAACTTTTTGAGAGATGGGAGCCAAAGGAACCAAATCGATGATGAATATATGGTCAGCGTTGCAGCACCGAAGCTCCTGCTGGAACTAAACCTCTCACAGGTGGCATTGGGATCTGAGCTCTGACAGGTCAATACAGGATATTTTATAGTTTAAAGACACTCTGATGTGGCTTCTGCTGTACGTTCTGTTAGAAATTGAGCCATATGTCTAAGTCCAAAGTCCCTTCTGATTGCTGGACTTTTTTGCTACCATATTTTCTGTACTCTCCTCTCTCCATTTGTCATGATGTCTGTAAAAGTTCTCCAGTCCCTGCTGGAGAGAAACACACAAACATGACGTCTCAATCCCTGTGCTTCATTACTCTACTGGAACTCAACAATTTCTCATCCAGACACGAGATTATGAGCTTCTGGATATGCCTGTCGCTGTAAACTTTGGTGTGTCTCAGAGGTTTTTTATCCATATGAAAAGCAAGAATACTGTCAATTATCAAAATTATCTAAATCTGTTTCTAGTACACTAAAGAGACAATCCAAAACAAGTGCCATTTTTTTAATTGCCATAAATCCAACAACCGCTAGACACATTTGCCAAACTTTGTTTACTTTTTTTAAATGAATGAATCAATGAACGAGTGGATGGATGGATTGGTTGCTTTCAGTGCTGAAACCCATAGTTTCAACTTAATATGCAAAAACAAATTCACAGAAAACACAGGTACTTTTTTATACCAGTCGTATTATTATTTTAAACAGTTTAGTTTAAATTATAGTTTTAATTTACAAATAATTGTTGAAATAATGCAATACAGCATGTAAAATAATATCATTAACTCTCTGTATCGAACAGGGGAATAGTTCAACTAATGAAGTGGAAAATGAACTCTTCAATTCTGTAATAAAGAGGGAAAATATGGCTGAAAATGATTCATCTGGGAAATTTTAAAGTCCCCCTGTAGTCAATAATTTTATCATTTAAAACTCATCTTTGAGCATCGTAATAGTATAAGAAAAAGCTTTTCCTGTGACAGTAATGTCTTCATGCTTTAAAACAGCTTGCATGTAACTGTACACCCTTGCCTCATTTAGTATACATGGGTTTATGAATATGCTAATTAGCCGCCGCCCCCAATGTTTCGCACACCATCGGACCATAGATATAAATGCAAATAGATGCGTCATTATGCAGTTTCAGACATAATGCTGCTAAGTTCGGTGTCACATGATGCAAACGTTTATAGAGCTGATGTTAAGCATCGTGTAAGCATCGCTTCAGCGTCGAGTCTATATTATTATATATTAAACACCACATAGACATATAAACAACAATCAAAACTTGATTTTCACCACAGAGGCACATTAAATATAAATTAACTTTTAAGAAATTATTATAAGTTAAATGTTTTTTCCTGTAATTGATGGATTCACAGACGGGATTTCACCATGTTTTTTAATGCAAGCATCAAATCAGACATTATTATATTATTAATTATACTGTTACCTGACGTGACAACATCTGAAACTAACAATGTTCCAGCTGAAACCAAAAGGCATCTCCAAAACAATCCTGAGGTCTGTGAAAAAACCCATGGTATGAACAGAAGACTTCAAACACAAGTGCTAGATAAAAAGGTTTGATAATAATAATAATAATTCACAATGGGATTTTTATAATGACATAGAAAGGCAACTTAAATGAAGCCGCCTGGCCTCCACATACAAAGGACCGGTCCAATGATTGAACCTTGAGCTCGTTCATTTTACAAATGAATAACATTAACATGATAGAGAATAAATTAAATTGGCATCTACCTGCAGTAAAAGGGGTTTGAAAAGATTTTCTGCCGGTAGTCGTTTCTCCAGATTACAGCTCTGTAGAGAGCATTACACAGAAATGACATGAAGAAAGAACACGATGGACAAAGCCGAGCAGTGTGAGGTTATAAATGGGAGAAAAAATAGGTCAAAGCATCATTTGCACCTTGCTAACTTTCTCTCTACCTACTTTCGCCTCCATAAGCACTTAGATTAGATCACATACCCTGTGGCCTTCATATCTCCACGGGAAAGGAGAAAATTACAGGGTATACCTGGAGTGAAGTTCGGATTACTCTTACCTATAAAATTCCTCTAGCTTCCCAGCACAATAGGAGCAGGGAACAGCTCGACCGTGTGTATATAAACCATAGTCTCACACTTCAACAGACTTTAACTTCTTAACAAGAAAAAGTCACTGGGGAAAAAATTCACCATCAATGGTTGGATCAATAAGAGAAAAAGTGTGAGAGATTGAGCCGTTCTCTGACAAAATATCAGATAGCTCCATGGATTAAAGTCCGATATACTGTGTGTTTTGAGGGCATAATATAGTAGATTGAGGTACATCTTTGAAGCACACAAATACTGAAAAATAGCAATGTTTGAATGTTTAGTTTAGGCCTAATGGGGCGTACCCATCAAACTCAAATTCGCCAGAAGTCAAAAAGACGAAAAACATTGTGTTTAGTATCTCAGATTAGATAAATGGGCGGAGAGAAGGCGGTCGCGTGTGGCTGTTCAAACACATTCAACCACATGTGCGTTTACACCACAAAAGCAATCCGATCGAAAGGGGTTTCGACTACCTCTGAATGTGGTTGAAAGTGGGCGAAAGTGGACGAGCTCAAAACTTTTTGAACACCGTTTACACCTGGCATTAACGTCGTACACTTGTGAACCGATCCATGAAAACGCATGTTAATGCCAAGTGTAAACAGCCTGCACTCTCTCTAATGGTTTGGCATCATCTTTGATCAATTTAATATTTCTAATGTTAACAGAATGAAGCACATTACTTTGTGTATTTGGTGTAATACAATGTGTTTGGATTGTTTATGGTTAAAAAAACACATTATTTCCACATACCGTACATTTTTGTAGCACCTCTAAATCCCGCCCATCTGTAACAGGTCGTTTTGTACAAAACTCATTGTTCTGAGAAAGCGCGTGTGAACCGATTGGCCAGCTATCCAGTGCGTTGTGATTGATTGGCCGAATACCTCAATTACGTTAATGTGACGCTCCTTCCCATGTTTTGAAAGATGAGCTCCCAAACCATTAGGGAAAGCCAGGAAATACTATCGTATTCACTACCTTATCAATACGAGCCTGAATCTGACCCAGAAAACACAGCTGATCGATCAACTTTACCAGTGCGATGTGAGCAGAACGTAACAGATTGGTAAGGTAAGGATACTAAAACAAAACCATGTCTGCATTTGCAACAAAGCGCTACTCTGCACTGCACAAAACTTGCGTTTAAATCGTCAGTAGGAAATTCATTGTATATGAAAAAATCGGTCATATGACTCCTTTAACAGGTTAATATGTGTATAACTGGTGCAAAGTCTTTCTTATCAAGTTACAGTAGTTAAGTTGTGTGGATAGACAGTGTGTTAGTAGGTAAATATTTTCAGAGAAACATTGCGTCAATGATAAACATTCAAACAAAAGCACCTGTAATATTTTCGACTACATATAACTATAAATGTTTACAATCTTTCTTTAGCAACTCGGAGGACTTATTTTAAATGTGTGTGCGAGCGGACTGGGTTTGTTCAATATATTGATCACAATATTGTCTGAAAATTCAAATGCTTTATAAACGTCTGCAAAAACTCTTCATGCTCAGCTTACAATGAATTAAGTGAAAGTAGTCTTAGAACAGTGACGTAGCGTCTGGGCATGCCCTCGGCCCGCCCCAGCTTTTAATAAAAAAAAATTTTCAATTAAATTTTTATTTGTGGCCGCAATAAATATATTTTTGTATTCATATCATGTGAAGTGATTTCTCCATAATGTCTAATTTCTCCATCATTTCTTGTTTGCGTTTATTATTATTTTTGCACTCCGTGGCTGCCGTAAACTACTACGCCATCAATTTTTTAAATGATGCATCGCCGCGCCAAAAAAAAGAAAACAGTGTGAGAGGTTACTATAGCGGCTATCTACATGAACATTAAGGATGGACAAATATAAACATAAAAGTGGGGCCTTAAAGAGAAGGCGGAGTCACGAGTCAAAAACAACCCAAAACATTTTGTTTTTCTTTATTTAAATCTACCCTTTAAAGTAAAAAAGTAAAGTAATATATTTGACTACCTTATTAAAAGTATATGTTGTTAACAGACCTGCGCGCCACAGTTAACTGTGCCAACGGGAAAGGTTGGGGGGGGGGCTTTGGCTTAAGGGGGCCCGTACATTTTTTTGCATATGGGCCCGGGACTGACTTGCTACGCCGTCTTAAAAACTCAATGGTAAGTTTTGTTATGGCTTATTAATAGTTGTATGTTTCCCACACGTTCTCACTCCCAACTCGTCACATAGTGAAGTTTGGTCAGCGCCCCATTGGCATCACTTTTTAAAGCACTGGGTACTCCTCTGGCGTCATTTTTTTACTGAAACGGATGAATAATGACTAATATTAACCCTAACATGAATACTTCACATAAACCAGCTAAGAGGAATTATAATTTGCTCTAACAACTACATTTCTGTATAACATCAATGGAAATCTGTTTCAATTGTTTTTTATCATTAGAGATGCTATTGTACAAAAGTGGATCTTGAGAACTTCAAGTTCACAACATGTATTTTAATTCAGTTTCTAAAACTGAATAAAAATGCACACCTGACTTTTATCCTGAGCCACTTTACTAACACTGAACCTCTGATTGTTTCTGTCTTCTTTAATCCCAGGAAGGTTACGACTTCATTAAACTGAACAAAGATCGTAAAAAACAGACACACAAATTATGCTCCGTTTAGTTCAGTTAAATGACTCCACATAAAAGCAAATCAGGGTTGTAGCTCTGACAGATCTGCTGGGACATAAAGGCAGTTTTACCAGAAATATGGATGTACAATCTCACTGTGATCAAACCTCTTTAACATGGACATTGATTAACAAAGTAACTGTTTCAGACTGTCTCAAAAGGCATCATTTACTAAACGTCATAAATTAAACTGCAGTCATGTCGTGCAACAAAATTCACACTCTTTTGGAAAAAATTATAGTCTCATGGTAGGGAATCAACCACCTAAGAGTGTATTGTCGCTGTGTTTTTTGAAAACAAAATGTTGACAAATCCTTTTGCACAGACGCATCAAACATCAGGATGGAATGACAAGCGTTGGTGTTGATGTAAAGCAAATCACTTTTCATCATGAGATTTACGCTCAGCCACAGGAGAGCAGCCCGTCACATTAACACTTCTAAAAACAAATCAGTTAAAGTCATTTATTTACCAAGAGCGTAGATGCCCACAGTCCAAATGACAGTTTCATAACTGTGTCTTTATACACAAAACAACTTTTAAAGCCGTGTGTGTGAATGCAAATGCTTATGATGCTATTGGTAGATTAACACTGCAAAAAATGATTTTCAAAAAAAAAAAATCCTACACTTCAAAAAAAAAAAATTCAAGAAAAAAAATTCTTAGTATTTTTGTCTTGTTTTCACTAAAAATATGTAAAAATTCTTAAATTAAGATGCTTTTTCTTGATGAGCAAAACGACCCAAGAAAATAAGTCTAGTTTTTAGACCAAAATTATCAAATGTAAGTAATTTTGTGCATAAAACAAGCATAAAAATCTGCCAATGGGGTAAGCAAATTTTTCTAGAATTTTTCTTGAATTTAGTGTTTTAGAAAAATGTTCAAGATTTTTTTGCTTACCCCATTAGCATATTTATTTTTTTGCTTGTTTTACGTACAAAATCAGTTAAATTTGATATTTTTGGTCTAAAAACTAGACTTATTTTCTTGGGTTGTTTTGCTCATCAAGAAAAAGCATCTTAATTTGAGAATTTTTAGATATTTTTATTTTTTCTTGAAAATTTCTTTTTGAAGTGCATTGGACATGAAAATGCACTGCAAACAATTACTTTCTTACTTTGTGTTTTTGTTTCGTTTTCAGTAAAAATATCTACAAATTCTTCAATTAAGATTTTCTTGATGAGCAAAATGACCTAAAAAAATAAGTCTAATTTTTTGACAAAAAAAAAACTTTAAGTAAATTAGTGCTTAAAACAAGCAAAAAATCTAAAAGTTATAAATCTTCCAATGTAATAAGAAACATTTTCTTGAAATAAGTTTACTTTTTATAAAAAAAAACGATTTTTTTTGCTTGTTTTAAGCACAAATTTGCTTAAATTTTATATTTTTTGTCTAAAAACCAGATTTATTTTCATAGGTCATTTTTCTCATCAAGAAAATACATCTTAATTTAAGAATTTTTAGATATCTGTACGGAAAACAAGACAAAAACACTAAGTAAGAAAGTCACTTTTCTGCAGTATGATAACTGCGTCAGGCTGAAACTAGAAAAAAATTACTTGCATAGCGCCCGGCGTTGCATTGTGTCGCATGTAAGATAGCGCCCTAGATGTTGATGAACACATCAGGGACGAAAGATAAAAATACATATTTGCATTAATTATATTCATCATAAAATGAGAATTCAAATCGAATCTGAAAAGCAAAATGTAAATAGCAATAAAAAAATGACAATTAAAAAAATTATCTGCTAAAAATAAAGCATATGACATGTCAAAAAAGTAAAGAGTTTCTAGTAGTTTCTAGTAGAAGTGATGTGCAGCAATGCAGTTGCTAGGAGAACAGGTGTTACGCATTAAATCTATATTACTACATTGTGTATTTCTTATTTGTATTCACCAAACAGCATCATCATTTAGCTGTTTTAGTGTGATAATTTAGCGTTTATCAAAAACTATGCAAAATAATCTTCGGCAGAAAACAGGATGATGTATAATATAGCATAAATGAGCTAGAATATCTGTTTACATTTGGATTTAAATAAAGCGACTGAAGTACACCATCTGACACTTTGTGAGAGCTAATGGCTGACAATGTCTCTAAAGACGAGGTCCCAAGGTTAGTCTACTTACAAGCAAAGGTTTGGACATGTTGAGTATTTTCGAGCGCTAACACAGCTTACAGATGAGAGGCAAACAGGCGATCACTCCGGGGCCAGGCGCTGTGCTTCGGTCCCCGGCGTGGTATCGATCGGTTGAAATCTCATCACTCTACCTTTTGAAGTAGTTAAGAGCGGCTTCGTCTGCCACAATTGGATGTGGGGATTGGATTTCTCCCAGGTCACCTGTGGTTATTTTTAGGGCGGTGAGAAAATCCTGTATCACACACTTGAGCATCATTCAACAAAACACATGCATGTTTTTGCAGGCACGTAAAGCTTAATAACACAACAGCCAATAAGGCATGTAAAATATTAACCACTGTGCTTTTCTGCATACAGTGCATGTAAATTATAGCTAAATATTCAGTTAAATATTAATATCCCTAGTTATGGCAGCTACAGTCATTCATTTTATTTGTCAGGCTAAATCGAATGAATACATGTGCATACAAACACAAATCCACATACAAATTTAGAAATGACACATGCATGCATTCATTATGTTGTATTGTTAGCTTTTATCCTCACAACATTAGCAGTGAGTGAAGCTAAACTGCTGTCACATGAGTTACGGTTGCTCATACCTCTACATCAAGATCTTGGTTTTTCATTTCTTCTGTAATGGAAACTGCCGTTCGACATCGCCACCTTGAATCCACATTTCACATGGTGCCTGCTGTTCTGACCCGATGACCGGCACAAACCTCTGAGCCCTCGCTGAGTGAAACCTGCCTTCAATTCTCAAGCTTGTTTAACTTACTTTTTCCTATCCAGCAGAACCAAAATGTCCTTAAACAGCTCATTCACCTAACACTAAATGGGAGCAATTAAAATCATCTAGTTACCCTTATAAGGTTATGCTTTTTGGTTGGTTTTTAAAGCCATTTTAAAATATTGATGTTTGTTTAAGGTGCCCAAATAACCAAATAAATAATATCGGTAACACTTTACAATAAGGTTCATTATTAGTTATGGTATTAACTAACATGAACAAACCATGAGCAATACATTTGTTACAGTATTTATTAATCATTGTTAATGTTAGTTAATAGAAATAAAGCTTTTTATTGTTTGTTCATGTTACTTCGCAGTGCATTAACTAACATTAACAAGATTTTAATAAAGTATTAGTGATTGTTAGTAAAAGATTAATAAATGCTTAATAAGTGCAGTTCATTATTATTTCATGTTAACTAGTGTAATTAACTAATGTTAACTTATGAACCTTATTGTAAAGTGTTACCATAATATTTACTAATGCATATGGAGAAGAAGTTCACACAAGGTTACATACAGTATTGAAAAAAGTTGTGGACTATACTGTGATGTATTTTCGAGTAAAACAGAAATGAGAAAATCAACGGCATGGCTTACTTTTTTCAAAGCAAATATAGAAAAGTAATAATTTCATTTAGACATTGAGCTTTTCTCAGATGGGAAGTACAATATTTATGATTAAAGATTACAAAGACATTTTTTTTTTCGTGAATTTATTTGCACAAATGAACTGTTTGGCACAAAAAGTTTGCTAACTAAGCAAATAGTTTTTGGTAAATATGGTAATCTTGGTGACACTGGGCAACATGTAACCAGCTTGCCCAGCGTGCATTCCAAAAATTAAAGGTGAGCAATTTAATGCAATAAAAAATTACGTTTTTCTTAAACGTTTTTAACCATGCTGATATTTCAAATGTTTAGTGGCTTAAATACCAATGCAAGGTCTCAAACAGCTTTTAGAATTGTCACATCCATAACAAAGAAATGTCACATCAATAACACTGTTTCTTCCTCATAAACACGCACATGAACATTTCAATTATTTCTTCTTTGAAGAACCGTCCCGTCTCCATTTCTTGGGTAATATTACGTTTGGTTTGAGCCTTTAAATTTACAGATTCCTATGTTGTCTTCCAAAACATCCTTTTTGTTACTTCCATAACACATGTAACACAGGCTGATATTTTTCTGTTGTATGGACTCTATCATTTGGGGTTTAGGAAAATAGAAATTGTTAATAAATACAATCTCTGAGATATGTAATGCTTTGCATCGTGGCCACATCACCACCTCGGGTATGCATTATTTTTCTAATAATTCAATGGCCCTTCATCAATTATTCCGCTTATACTACAGTTACCACAACTCAAGACATCGATCAGATGATATACTTCGTATAGGGATTCGTCCAGTTTTTGTACTTAAATTGCTATTGTGAGTAGGACTTTTTCTACCGTGTCTCATCCAACGGCTCTTTTGCTTGTTCCAAAATGTCATTTTAAAGCTGGCAATGGAGTCTTGAGCCTTTGATAGCATTGTAAGAGAGAAAGAAAGAAAGAAAGAAAGAAAGAAAGAAAGAAAGAGAGAGAGAGAGAGAGAGAGAGAGAGAGAGAGAGAGAGAGAGAGAGAGAGAGAGAGAGAGAGAGATTATTGTTATTATGACAGTGCTGTTATTGTCTCGTCTGTCATGTTGTTTTTGTTAGTCCTGTAATTTTCGTTATTACAGTTAACTATGCGAAAATAATTGCACACATCAGAACATTTATTACCCAATCAGATTCAAGAATGTCTGTTTTAAAGTCTGACTGAAAACGTCATAACACTGAAAATGCTTTAGACATTATTCTTTGACCGAATTATTCAAATTATTCTTTGACCGAATGACTCTTTTGTGAATCAAAAATGGTTCTTCTGTTACATCACTGTGCAGCACTTTTAGGATGTTTTCAGACCTGTAGATAGATTGCTTTGTTCTGAAACTTGGGGTTAAATGGCTGCAATGTTGCAATTTCATCTTGGTTCGGTTCGGATTAACAAGGCAGTATTTCCAAAAGGAAACTTTGTTAATAAAAGTCACCTGCGAGTAAACTCTACTTTAATTTGTCAGGGCATCTGTTTATTTATCGTGATTTCCCTTAAAGTTGTCCGTCAGAATGGACAGATAGCAGCTTTGCAGGATTATTGTGTGGCTTTTTGAGATTATATTACTTCATTATTTTGAGCACGAATCAAAACTTAGACGAGACAACATTTTTACCATGTACCCATTGTGGAGAAGAGCAATAAGAAGACATTTTTATAAGGAACAGGTGCGCTTTGGCTTTGAATCGCGTTGACGTGGTCACCAGAATTTATCACCAAAGAGCCATCAGGTATGTTTTTGGTTAATAAAGTAATAAGATAGCCTGTTCATTGGTCTGTTGGGTCGGATTGCTTTCACACTTATAGTGAACCGCTCCAGAGTTCATTTGCAATCAGGCCGAGACCACCTCGTACAGGGGTCTCGGGGCGATTGTTTTGGTGCGAATTCGAGCATGTTTGCCATGTTTACATTTTACGAAACGAACCAAACCAAGGGAGAAAACGCTATACAAATTAAAATTTCATGCAGTCAGTGTGACACATTCACTGCTAACCCAGCGTGTTACCATTAGAGCAAAGCAATCATCTATAACAATCTGAAAAACATCTTCTTCAGTCATTTCAACCAAGAAATTGGTGATTCTGGAGTATGAGCTGGTGTGAGATCATTAAGACGGTCATTTGCACTACAGTTTAACTCAGAGTAACTCTTTGAAAGCCGAGGCACTTCTTTAAACAGGGCTAGTGCTGCCCACTACATGCAGGTAAAACCTTGACTGCAATGTGAGATATGAATGCTTACGTTGCTTGGTTACTGTGGTCATAGTGCTAGGCAACCTCAGACTGAAGGCAAGAGGATAGCGGTGGAGCTTCTGTCAAATGTAATGTGTGGAGTTGGAGACAGGTCTGAAGCAGAGCAGGTCATTACAAAGACATCTGTATTCACACATCTGTAAAAAAAAAACATTGTCTCAAGAAAAATGGAAACATGGATAACACTTAGACCCTTCTTACAATTACAACTTTTGTAAAGTGCCAAAAACACACTTCATATGCAGTGGCAGCATGTGACTTATTTTTTCGAGGGTGCACGATGTGAAGTTCGTCACAACATTTATGTAGCCCATTATGTGTTTGGTTCGTAATTTTAAAATATGTGTTCGGCGCATCAAGTGAACCTGTGTGCATCACGTGTTTTGTCGAAATAAGTGCCTGCTGCAGACGGGTCTAAAGAGTTTATGATAAAATTGCCACGTGCGTTTGCCTTTACTTTTAAAGGTACAATTTGTAAGATATTTGCAGTAAAATATCCAAAAACCACTAGTCCGGTGTTATATATTTTGTCCAGCTGATTACTAACAGTATCTATAATGTTTTCATCTACTTGTAAATTATGAGAAAATTGCTGCCATAAACAGTGACACGAGGCAGTGCAGTCTCCTGTAAATGACATTAATATCCACGTTACCCTTTGTTACCGCCTTTACTGATGTAAAAACCACATGACAACAGTGTCGTGGACAAATGCGGAAGTAATAGCGTCTGTCAGGCCACTCCCTTTTTTTATGGTAAGTTTGTTTATCTGAACACTTAATTCGCGTTAACAAACCATCGTATTGGACTAATACTGTAACATCTATGACTAACAATTGCGTTTTGAACATTACATGAAACCTTACATAAAGAAATAAACAATGTCATCAAACGCAACATTTATAAAACTTGATTACTTTACCTCATGTGTAACATGATTTCTCGTTCCCGTCTGATTGATGGGCATCAGCGTTTGAGTTAAAGACAACAAATCCCATCAGTCCACACTGCTTCAGAGCATCATTTATCTACGTCATTGTTATTGATTTCAACTGGCGCCCTCTAGCGGCGCGGATAATACAAATTGCATCTTTAAAGGCACACAAGGCAAGTCTGAGTATTATTTCTCTACTAGCTCCCCCTAGTGTCTGGGAGTAAATGCGTTCTATATCTAAGACGATACGAGACTGAAGGACACCGGGTCGGATACAGCGAACTTGCAAGTGGGGTATTCTTCCTACAGACGGTAGGGGCGGGCGAGAGAGTCTTCATTCGTCATGTAATGAGTCATTTAACGATATACCGACTTACGAAGATGATTTATTAACATAAAAATGCTGCCTTGTGTCCCTTTAAAAGAGTGTCTTGCGTGTATTTTGTGAACGTGATCGTCTCTTTTATTATAAACTGCATATGCAGCATGCATTTAGTTACTTGGGCACTTAGTCCCTAAACAAACTTTGAGTTAAAGTAATGCGGGTTTTTGGATGCGGTATGTGCTGTGCTTGCCGTTGGGCTCAGTGCAGCCAAGCGATTTGCGCTGTCAGAGTTTTCAAAACTTTCAGCGGGATTACTATAAATTACTACCGTATTTTTATTTAAGGTTAAGTAGTGGAGGAGGAATACAAATTCTGCTGTTGCCGTCTCCATTTCACGTAACTTAAGCTGCCTACCACAACAAACTACCTGACATGGCAACTTTTGATATGTGAATTGATATGTGTTTCCATGACACAGGAGGGTAAACTTGTATTATACAACTTCAGGAATTCCTACACACAGTACAAGCTTTTCGGCCATTTTGCTTTTTGTACCGCGTATCTAATTAATAATTTTTAACTTTGAGCGCAGCTTTGCTGAACACAACAATAAACTGTACTCGCTGGGCACAAGCCATTGAAATTAATGTGTTTCAAAGCGCAGCGCACCGCACACCGCGTCCTGAGTGAAAGCGCCCTAATAGTGATGTTTGTTTTACTATGCACAAAACAGCTTGTTAAATACAAGTAAAGGATGTGAAGGAAAAGCTCACACAAGGTCAGACATAAAAAGGAGTGCATGCATATTTGTGTGCGAGTTGATGCCGAGCGTCGGCTGAGATCTGAAGATAAAATAAAGCAGAACTACAAACAGCCCACTGGAAAATGAAACTGAGATATCAAAGGACACAAGCCAACCCCAGCACCTGGACATCTGTATGCGACTGTCTATTCTTTCATAATCGTCTCAGCTGGCTTTTCTTCCCTGTGAAGTTCAACAAACTTAAGCATGAAGTTTTGTGTGAGAATGATCCGACTGTCGTACGAGTCGAGCCTGTGTTGCAGAATGAGAATAAAATGCCACAAATTACTGCAGACACTCCGTTACCGTCGCCATGGCAACCCCACATCCAGAGGTAACCCACCTCCATCATTTAATAACTTCTTTCTGATAAGTCTGTGGAGTAGGAAACACCTTCCTTTATTGCCATTTATATAATCCATTAAAAAGCATATTAGATATTTGAGGACGGAGCTTATTGGAGCACTTACAGTCGATGCACAGAATAAAAATCACTCATCAGCACATTGGCTGCCAAAAAAAGAACGATTTTCTACAATAAAAATATTCATGATGTGATGAATATCACTCGCAGCCATTTTCAACCTTCAGGCTAGTCGACGCACACGCGGCTGAAGATAAGTGAAGATTGTAAATGTAATGCACACATAAGCGTCATGTTTATATTTCTCTCATGCACACTCAGACACAAACTTATGGACAAATCAGAGACTCACAGTTTCCATGGCAACTGCCACAGAAACACTTTGGAAAAGCAGGGCAGCGGTCCAAAGCAAAGGATGCCCCCTTCCCACCGTATGCTGAGTCACTGTTTTAGTCCCGCCCCCTATGATGTCACACCATGTGCCAATCAAAGTTGAATTAAGAATGATGTCTACATTTCAAATTGGTTCAAGATGAATTTGAATGGAGAGTAATTCAGAAGTAAAAATAAGGAAAGTAGAATTAATATTTTTGTATGAATTACTAATAATAGAGAAAAACTTTCATAAAGAGTCATACTTTCTCTTTGTCCCTTTTGTCCAAACTAAACTGGGAGAAAAGGCTTTATGTATGCAGTTCTGTTTGACTGAAATTTTAAATCTAAACTAAAATTACAAATCTCAAATCTATTATTTGGTAACTGGAAGATGAATCAATGATGTGCAATAGAAACTTTTTCTTGATTGACTGCACTGCTGTCTATGTTGGTCAGAACATTCCTGTAACAGTAATTTTTAACCTTAGAAAGGCTATACTAGTTAAAAAAAGGTCACCACTATACTACTGCTACTGTACTATTACTACTACTACAATAAATAATATTAAACTAATGTTTTCAAAATTGGGCTAAACATGAATATATAAGCAGTGCATTTACAAAAAAATTTATTCAAGCAGAAATGAAGCAATAAGAAAGGTTACATTTTTAATAAATAGTACGGAGCCCCTAAGGGGACATGGAGCAAAAAATAAATAAAGTGTAGTTTTGCATGGGCATGGGAATGCATGGGAAACTAAACTTTAAAAAAAATTCTGCACATGAAGGTTTCGCGTGATGAAACTAAACTTTAGATTTTTTTACTCCAATGTCACCTTAGGGGCTCGGTAAAATAGACTTCTATTTTATTACATAAAAATATAACGAATGCTATAAAATGAAACCATTTAAAAGATAAATGAATTTTTATTTACAGTTTTCAATGCAAGGGCGCCGCCATCTTGCAATATCACAGCCTGTGACATCATGGGATTGGTTGTCCTGAATGAGCTTAATACATACAATGGTAAAGAGACGGATGAAAACAGAAAGTGGATGACAGATAAACAAAGATGAAAACGGAAAGCAACAGGGCATCAGAAGATGGTGCCATTAAAGGGCACCTATTATGGCCTTTTTACAAGATGTAATACAAGTCTCAGGTTTGTCTAGAATGTATCTGTAAAGTTTTAGCTCAAAATACCCCACGGATCATTCGTTATAGCATGTCAGCTTCTCAATTCCTTACAAACAGACAGTGAGCACTTTCCGATAGATCTGATTAATACAGTCTGAGAAAATATTATATAGTGGACAGAGTACAACTCGCTGAGGGTGGAAACTATGGTAATGCAGGTAATACAGGTAAGTGGGCAGGGCTTTATCAATGTGACCTCACATTGATAAGAGAATCGAAACGGCATGTCTAATGAGACTACTTTGGTTTAATGGGGATTAAAAAAACAAGGAGCGGGTGGATTTTTTTATCGTAGGGTGGTTGTGTTCACACACTGCCAAAACACATTATGTCCAAACACCTTGTAAAAGTGGATTTTGCATAATAGGTGCCCTTTAATGCATAGGTCTCAAATGTAGAAATAAGATTAAGTGTTAAAGCAAAGGGCAAAAAGAGTCTATTTACATAAACTGCAAGTTAAATGGATAACAGCACTTATTCACTGTCTGCACAGCAGAACTGAAAAGGAGCGATCAAAATATACTTTAGGATTCATACCTCTCTCCTCCGGAGGTAAGATCCATTCACATACTCTGCCCATCAGATTGCTCCTTTTCACTTCTGCTGTGCAGACAGTGAATAAGTACTGTTTTCCATTTAAGCTGCAGTTTATGTAAATGGACTCCAATGCAATGCAATAATGGCCTCTTTTTTGATGTCTTCTGATGCACTGTTGCTTTTAGTTTTCATCTATCTGTCAACTGCTGTTTGTCTCTTTATCATTGTATCTATCAAGTTCATTCAGGAAAACCAACCCCGTTGTGTCACACGCTGATGTACTGCAAGGTGACGACACCCTAGCATTGAAAACTGTAAATAAACTTTTTTTATATATAAATTGTTACATTTGTAGCATTTGTTATATTTTTATTTACTAGACAAGCTGTAAAAGTTCTGACAACTAATGTATGTTGTGCTGTATGGTGCTAAATTTCAATATGTTTTAATGAAGGTTTTATTTTTACTATACTCACCTAAAGGATTATTAGGAACACCATACTAATACTGTGTTTGTCCCCCTTTCGCCTTCAAAACTGCCTTAATTCTACGTCGCATTGATTCAACAAGGTGTTGAAAGCATTCTTTAGAAATGTTGGCCCATATTGATAGGATAGCATCTTGCAGTTGATGGAGATTTGTGGGATGCACATCCAGGGCACGAAGCTCCCGTTCCACCACATCCCAAAGATGCTCTATTGGGTTGAGATCTGGTGACTGTGGAGGTCATTTTAGTACAGTGAACTCAAGAAACCAATTTGAAATGATTCGAGCTTTGTAACATGGTCCATTATCCTTCTGGAAGTAGCCATCAGAGGATGAGAACATGGTGGTCATAAAGGGATGGACATGGTCAGAAACAATACTCATGTAGGCTGTGGCATTTAAATGATGCCCAACTGGCACTAAGGGGCCTAAAGTGTGCCAAGAAAACATCCCCAACATCATTACACCACCACCAGCAGCCTGCACAGTGATAACAAGGCATGATGGATCCACGTTCTAATTCAACAGAAATTGAGACTCATCAGACCAGGCTACATTTTTCCAGTCTTCAACTGTCCAATTTTGGTGAGCTTGTGCAAATTGTAGCCTTTTTTTCCTATTTGTAGTGGAGATGAGTGGTACCCAGTGGGGTCTTCTGCTGTTGTAGCCCATCCGCCTCAAGGTTGTGTGTGTTGTGGCTTCACAAATGCTTTGCTGCATACCTCGGTTGTAACGAGTGGTTATTTCAGTCAAAGTTGCTCTTCTATCAGCTTGAATCAGTCGTCCCATTCTCCTCTGACCTCTAGCATCAACAAGGCATTTTCGCCCACAGGACTGCCGCATACTGGACGTTTCAAACCATTCATTGTAAACCCTAGAAATGGTTGTGAGTGAAAATCCCAGTAACTGAGCAGATTGTGAAATACTCAGACCGGCCCGTCTGGCACCATCAACCATGCCATGCTTAAATCATTTTTCTTTCCCATTCTGACATTCAGTTTGGAGTTCAGGAGATTGTCTTGACCAGGACCACACCCCTAAATGCATTGAAGCAACTGCCATGTGATTGGACACACAAACAGGTGTTCCTAATAATCCTTTAGGAAAGTGTATATGTGCATTACAGTTTAACAGGCTTTATCAGTTGGTTGTCACATTAAATAGCTCTAAACATGAGTAAGCATTAAACGGTGCGCCTCACAGATTTTTATCACACTGGGGAAAATCAAACAAAGGTAAAATCACAAATTGCTGCACTACTTACTGTGCTAGACAACAAACAAATTCTCTCTATGCCCAAAATCATAGCAGATGTCAATAATGGTGAGATACTCCCTTATAAATTTAATCTACCCAGAAAACTACTGTGGTTAATACATAAAAAATGAAACTCTTATTGTCTCTTCCAGTCCAAAATTAACTTTGCCACACTTGTCAATGGTGGGAGACTCGATAAAATTAACCAGCTAACAGATACACATTCC
This sequence comes from Misgurnus mizolepis, assembly GCA_025389145.1. NCBI lineage: Eukaryota > Metazoa > Chordata > Actinopteri > Cypriniformes > Cobitidae > Misgurnus > Misgurnus mizolepis. Next base: position 26,560,803 of record JAIFKI010000025.1, on the reverse strand, counting down.
AAAAATTTTTCCTTCACGACAATAGTAGTTTTTTTATCGCATATATACAAAATGACAAGACATTTATGTACATGTCAAGATGCCAAGCGTAAAGCTCTTTAAAGCCAAACTCAGCCTGCCCTGCACAACCCATGAAAGTTTTTACAGCGCAAAACAGATGAGGTGCCACCAAACACAATAGCTAATGCATTTGACCGGCCAGTCAACGGTCATATATTTACCGATGTCAAGATAAGACTCCAATTAGGGCCAAACGCTACTGGGGCAGCAAATCTATAACCATCCATCACCAACCGCCAACTATAACAAACCGGCACAGAACAACCAGTTCATCAAATGTGAATCTTTCCCTTTTCGCAGCAAGCTGAAGCCTTTCTAAACGCCTGCGTATGGTAAATCGCATCGGATGTGGTTAACCGTAAGAGAATCAGAATTGACTGTTAACGCATGACGTGTGTCTACATCATCCAGTACATTAGTGAGAGAATGGACGACGTCTGTGCGCTCGTGTTCATGCAGAGCTTTAAATAAAATATGGGAGGTGGTATATCAAGTAGTATCATGGATGATGGGGCGGATTTTCCCTGTAATGAGAAGTCTGAATACTGCAGCTGTGAATTTTTGAACGCTTCTCTCTCTCTCTCTGCTGGCTGCTGTAATGCAATCGTTTATTAGCTAACGCGGTCACCCACATGCTTTTAAAAATAGCAGCTTCTTCCCTCTCGCTGTCAGTGCAGATGAGAAATAAAGCGTTCTATTGTGCAGCGAGGGGCGGCTTTAAAACAATAGTTGATCTGAATTGGGCTGTGATGGAGGGACGGCTTCGTGCTGGCTCTCGATTAAGCGCTAGCGAGAGGAGAGGGAGGCGTTAACTTCGGCCCAACAGGGCCACTTAGCATCCTGTTGCATTGTCCTGTAGGGATGCTATACCATATGGCCATCCAATTGGCAATCTGCACCCAAAATGGCAATCTGCATCTAAATGCGTGGCATACCTCAAAAGTAAGAGTTGAGAAAAGGAAGAGATGCAAGCAGACACAAACGGAGCAAGCAAAAATGAACTAAAAAAAAAAAAAACACTGCAGACTCAGCACATAGTTTGCTCTGTACTGAAACTTTTTTTACGGCTATGAATTTCCATCACTATGTGACAAACATTTTAAATGATTACGATTAATATATTTTTCTATTTGGGGATATCAGAAATAGACTTTGAATTAACAAACCGCTAAAGCTCTGTAGTAAAATCACTCAATTATCCCAGAGCTTGCCAACTTCAGAAAATGCTTTCCAATTTTGTATTGAAAATACATGAAACATTATGTGAAGGGACTGCGGGTGGTCCGTGTGCATGTAGACAAATAAAACGGCAATAGACAAAACAGGAATGTTAATATGAAAATTTCCATTTTTATTCCCCAAGCAACGAATTGATTTTATTTTTCAATATCAGCGTGCTGTAAACCGCATCCTGTGCAAAATGAGGTTAACTTAATCCACCCGTACAAGGAGGCGTTGCGTTACAGCAGAATGCAACGAACTATTTTGAGCGAGCGGAAAACACAATTGTGAACTAATGGGAAAGTGACCCGGTCCTCTGGGTGAGTCCCTGACAGTCTGATCCATGTTCTCCAATAAACCTCTGGAAATCACTGAGAAGTTTGATGGAGCTGGTGAATTTACGCTCGTGCACACCGAGATAAACTCCACTTGCTCATAATGTCTCATTATTTCTGAGCTTTTTGGCTCCCATGTGATGTTACAGAGAGCACAAGCTGACATTTGTAATGTTGTTTTATTCATTCTTTATTTGTTTGCTCGTGCATGCAGCGCAAGTGACTTCTGATTTGAATTGGGGGTAGAGAGTCTCAGTGGCGTGAAGGATGGAGGAATCGGGGAGATGGTGAAATACTTAACGTAGGTAATCTAGAGCATATTCAGAGAACTAGCAAGCGCATTACTAGACTGATTAACCGGATTAATATACGGATTACATTTTTCCATGATTTTCAGAACAGTTTCCCTCTCCTGTCTAATTGCAAACATGGGTTTAATCCAAACATCATGATTAAAACACTGTACGCATACCCTAAATATATACTATAGAGGATAACACATTTTCATGCAGTACCACACCAAGAAATGGGCCGCAAATTTATTTTCAGGGTCAATGCAAATGAAGGACATAAATTTACAGCCACATGGAATTAAAATTGATCCTCTGTGCTTGTTCCTGGGTTCATCGGCCATATTTCACCAATGTCTGTTATTCTAAAGAATAAACACCTAGATGTTATCGTTAGTCTACAGAAGACTCAACATCAATGAAAAGACACCCACCCTTACCTCCACGATTACTTTAAATGTGTAAATAAATAAATAAATATAATAATTTAATCCAGTGGTCTACAACACGGTGCCCGCACCAATTTTTTATTACATATTTTTATGCATGGTATAAAAAAGAAACCACTATATACAAATAAATATTATTTGATTTTTTTTTCAATTGAATTAAACATTTAACAATATTTTCCTATGTAATCAATTGCGTTTAAAAGTTTTGAAAGACATATTCTTTACTCTTTTTTTTTCAGATTTTTTTAATAATAGTGAAGTTAATAAACTATGAAATAACACAAGATTTATGTTGTGACTAAAAGCATTCAAAATCAAAACCATATTGCACTCTTAGAACATGTGTTAAAAACAACACAATCAGTGTTAGTTTAGGGACAACACACTAAATGCGTTTTCTCAGAATATACATATGTCTGTGTTATTATTAAAACAACACATTTTGTGTTACTTTTAATCCAACCTGTGTTTTATGTTAACAGAAAATCAACACAAGATGGCAAATAGTGTGTTAAAGTATAACACAAAAAATATGTAAAAAATTAACAAATAGTGGCAGAGCACCTACAAAGTTTCCCCAAATTTGCAAAATCATACTGCTGGTCCGTACTTCTGCTAGCCATTTTGGTGCCCTAAGCATAATTCCTTTATGATGCCCCGGACCCCAAGCAATTTTGTTTTTGTTTTTGCCAGTTTAACTTTTTACTAAACATATAACTCAATATCAATAACACAATAGCAGCATCACAAAAACTTAAGAACAGTAAAAAGAGAAAGTAAAATCTTCACAGTTTTGCTGACTTTGTAAACATGTAAAATAGCCAACACACACTACACATTTGAAAGTGCAAACTTTTCTTCAGTAAATAGAAAAATTAAATAATATGTAAATATAAAATGTCATTATGAATGATATTGTCATGATTCTGCCCTCTTGTCCATGTTTTAGTATTAGTCATGAGGCAGGATCATGACAGGCCCATGTTTTGTGTGAAAGCACTGGCCTTGTTTATTTAAGCCATGTGCTTTCTGTCTCGTCTCCTGACCCCGCCCCCTTGTTTCCTTATTAATTATCCCATTATTGTTTGATTCATGTCACCTGTTCCCCATTGATTTGCTTCCTCATTTAATACCCTTGTGTTTGCTGTCCTGTGCACGTTCGTTTTGTATCCAGTGTCGTTATGTTGCCTTGCCTGTGAATACTTTGTTAAGTCTAGTCAAGTTTGCCATTGTATATTTAGTGTTTAGTCCAGTCCAGTCTAGTCCTTTGTTTAGTGTTTCAAGTCTTAGTATATTTTCCTGTTTATGTTGTTTTGCCCCCTCGTGGGTTTTGTTTTTCTTGTTTTGTGTAAATAAAGTTTCAGAGTTTACTCCTCTGTCTGCGATTGGGTTCATCAATACCAAGTCCTCACAGATATAAAGCAAACATTATTGTTGAATTCTGTGCATTATTGCACCTCATTTTATTATGCTTTTAGATTAGATTAGATTAAAATTAGACTTGATTAGATTTTAGCTGTTATACATAGCTTACTGTGTTTACAAAGTAATTAAATTTGTGACTTTTAGTCTTTTAAATCTTTGTTTTATTTAAGAAGATTGGTGCTATGTTTACACGTGGGCTGTTATTTTCATAAACGGACATTTCAACCTCTCCGGTTTCAAAAATAATATCGTGCACACATGTCAGTTTTCAGAAAAGTGTTTATTTACACGTACCCGTGCATATATGCCGTCAAGAGAAGCTCAAGCCCACGTAAGCCAATCACCGGCAGCGCTGGTGGTGACGCGAACTGGTTTTTCACGTTGGAGGGAGGAGTTGTTGCAGTAGGTGATCGATGACGTCAAAGTACCGCGAGAGCGAGTTAAGGAATCATACGTAGAGGTCTAAATTCGAATCTCTCTCGCGGTACTTTGACATCTTCCGTTTGTCGGTTCTTGCTGCGCCGCATGAAGTCAAACACGCGCAAGATTGCTGACCTCCGAGCACTCGTCTCTGCTCCTCGACATAATGGAGCAGCTGTATTTGCAAATACAAACACACGAAACGAGTTTGCACGAACAGAAATGTGATCTTGGAAGCGTTCAGAGTAGCAGTCACATGTAAACATGGGTCGCACTTTTGACGTAGGTGCGAGCTCTGGCGCATACTCTGTGACGTTGCCTGCTTAAACATCCGTTTGTCTCACTTTACATGCAACCGTGCAACCAAAGATTTTCAAGATCTCCACTCTGGCCGGAGTTCTTAGAAACAATCGGTTTCACAGGCGAGTTCTCCGTTTGCGTGTAAACGAGGGGCACAAACGAAGGTAAATCTCTCAGTTTTTAAAAATAACCATGTACGTGTAAACAGAGCCCGGCTTTCCTTGTTTGTAACTATTGATTATTATTAATTTATTCAAAGTAACATTTAATTTGGGAAGAACATGTCTGGATTATTTTGATAATATATTTAACAGGAATTGTTAGCCTACGATGTGCACTGCACTGACTGCTAACGTTAACTGTTTCTGAGAAAGTATTAACCACAGTCATGTCAAAATAAACCATAAACTACTTATCTAAAGAAAGATAGTAAAGAAAGTAACAGCTAGCTGGTGTCAGTTATTTGTAAAATGCATATGCATAGGTAATGTTTAACAGTAAAATCTCAATTTAGCTTGCACTGAAGTTATAAATTATAACAACATAGTTTGTTAACATTAACGTCAGCAAGTTCGAGGTGCATTATTGCGCATTACGATTAGCAGCATCACATGCACATTTCCCATGAGTAAACATAGACTTACCTGCAAGTGATGCACGAACATCATCTCGCAGTTTCTTGTTCTTTCTTTTCTCAAATCCTGACTCCTACTGTCTTTTCGGGGACATTTCCATAAAAGTTGCCATACTTCATCAGGCACCCGCGTGATCAATCTGCGCAGATCATCTAAGGCGAGAGAGGCATACTTTCTAGACTAGAGCAATTAAACTATCTTTTCCCCTTTTTTTGTTACATAAACATGGCTAAAAAGTGCCTAATAATATTAGTATAGGCTAATGAAATAATATTGGCATTATAATTTTTTCATTAGGCTATTATTTGTGGTGCCCTACGCACAGCGTGTAATGCGCGTTATGGAAGCGGCGGCGCTGCTGCTGGTCATTTATCAGTGACTTTGAGATCTCATCCTGAGATGATTTTTAAGCAATATTTAAATAATTTCCATCTATTACAAACTCTTTTGCCTGTTTCTCATTATTTTTTGGTCCAAGCCATCCACTTAGAAAAATAAGTAGTTTCGGATTTGTAGTTCTAATCATATAAATTAATATGTTGGCAATTACAGTTTTATCTACAATTCAGTCGAAATGATCAATTTGGCTTTACAAGTCATTTCAACTTGATTTTTTATGTTTACTAGTGATGAGTTATGTAATTTATAAAATAAAGTTAAAATAAGTTAAGCTTATTCAACTGTATTTTAATAGCAACTCATATTTGTGATTCTGGAGCACATTTTTGATAAATAAACATTTCATTGATGGATGGTTTGTACAATTATTTGAAAATCTGGAATCTGAGGGTGCAAAAAATGTAAAATTGAGAAAATCGACTTTTAAAATTCGACTTTAAAATTCTTACTAATGATAAATACATTTTTGATGCACTTTTGGTAGGCAGTTGACAAAATATATTCATGGAACGTGATCTGTACTTAATATCCTCATGATTTTTTTTTGGCAACTCATCACTAGTAAAGATAAAAATATTAAGTTAAATTGATTTGTATCCAGGTTGATTATAGTCGATTTAAGGCAATCAGGATTTCTTTACAGTCAAATGCTTTAAAACTGTCTAATGGACGCTTTGTTTTGACAGTCAAGTCATCACTGACAGTCTGGACGAGTTAAACACACTAACATACAGTGAACCAGATAAGCGGCTTGTTGTGAAACATTTTAACATGGTCAGATTAGCATTACATGTGGACAACACATCCCTTACTCTTCATCCTGAGGAGCTCAGCCTGTGATCTTCTAATTGCTGTCATTTGCGCTTTCACGGTCCGAGTTTACAGCAGCTTTACAGTCATGAAACCGCAACGATGAAAGCAGCATCACAGTCCCACGACACTGCTGAGGGAAAACATCGATCAAGACAGCCAGTCAAACAACTATATTTAACTCTGGCTGAAATGTGTCTGTGACTCTGAGCATGATGGGATTACAACCGCACCCGGTGTCTCTAACCACATTTCCGTCCGGCTCGGCATCGATTTCACCGGAGAGTCGAGAAACAGCCGGAGAGAAGCCGTGCCCGGAATGATCTGAGAAGATTACCGCAGAAGGACGTCTACATCCCCTAATGAGTTTTAGTAGATGCACACATAGTTTGTTTTCATCTTACTTTGTCTGCAAATATGTTTGTGTCTGAGTCTGGATATGTGGTTGCATCCGCTGATGCAATTTTCTGCCTCTTTTATGAACCCTGTAACAGCAGAGATACCTCAACTAGTTTCAACCACTTTACTTGGCCTTAAACCAATAGCCTTTAGAATAATCACATTTACTTTAACACTTTTGCCCGCCTCCCTCATCCCCTCACCTGTTTAACGTCAGAACAGCTTTAAGAGCTTCTAAACTGAAACCGTTTCATGCCACTAAAGTAATTTCAGGGTCCCGGCTGCAATAAAACAACACTCGGTTGTCCGGAAAATTCCGGAGGAATCAATCGAAACAGCATTTATTTAATTCCGCTAAGGGTTGAAGGAAATTCAACATAAATGATGATAACAGACGCGGTCGCCTGTGATTTTGCTGATAATTGTGGTTTTGTGATTGATTGGACAATTTCGCTTTATAGACCATGGGAGGGTATAGACATAAACCGGCTCTCCGTCATGAAATCCCTGTCCGCAACAGCGCCTCTGTACCAATATACCACAACCGGTGTAATATCCCAAACAAGCTCATTTTAAATAAGAATTATATTCATTCAGAAGCTGTGTACACCATGTTATAGTCTTATTGTTTTAGCTTTATTGTAGAGGAACATCTGATTGCTCCCTAAGGCCAATCGACAGGAAAATGTTCCTCAGTAAAACGCTTTAGTCTATAACACAGTTAAAGGAAAGACTTAGGACATTTTATTCATACTGTGCACTTTCTTTAAAAAACCTTTTCATCTTTAATATGACCAGCCGTAATTACCAGAATCAGGACTTATATCAGAGAACGGCTCATTATGCAAAAACGCTCGATAAGTTGCTTAATACTCAGACGTTTCGGCTCATTAAAATTAGCTTACAGTTCAGAAATGTCTGAAACTTAATATGCCAAGGTCACACGGACCACATCTGATGTAAAGCCACAATTAATATTTTTTATAATATGCTTTTCTTTTCAACAACCTCTCTCCCTTCCTCCCTCACTTTCAGTTATTATACAAAATATTACATTGTTTGACTGATAAAAACGGTTCTTGTTAATGTTGTTAGAATCAGGGTGTGATTTGTGTGGAGGAATGGGGGGATTATCCCTCCTTTGGTCTTTATATCCCTGCTTCTAATTAATAATTTTTTATCAAAATTTACCCCCATAATAATTAATGGTCATATAAATGGCCTAAAATAAAGATAATTTAATTTAAGTACTGTAAAAACGCTGCCACGCAATAGTGCAAATAACAGTAAAGTCAGGAATTAAGTACTGTCAGCGCTTCTGCTCCTTGTAATGGTGCGTTCACACCAGACGCAGAAGAGGCGGCAAGCACGAATGATTTACATTTTAAGTCAGGTCAAAGATGTGCATAGGCATCCTGCGGCGCGGTAAACGTGAATTCGTTCTGCACGAATTAAGAAAACTCTGAACTTTGGCCAATTTTTGCGCCGCGTGAACCAATCAGGAGCTTGCTCTAGCAGTGATGTGATTACAGGAAGTGAGCGGAGGCAGAAAAACCAAACAAAAATAAAGGACAATCATCATCGCTACACAAGACATCTTCGTACTTTTACAGGAATTAAAAGGATCTTGTTTGGAAGAAAGTGAGTGAGGAGGTAAAACAATCTAGTAAGTTTACTCAATTTGAGCTTCATGACCACGCGAATTTACGCATGAATGTCTCAAATGACTAGAATTTCACGCGCGAATGAAGCGGGTAATCTCTAAAATGTGCAAACGTCCAACTCATAGACTGTAAAAACAGATGGACGCCCATTCCCTGTCTTCTTTTGGTGAAAAGTAAAGCCACCAGTGTCCCAATACGGCGCTGACATCTTGGGTCTTGAGTCTGCGCCGTAGTGATTTCCGGACCAGTCCTGCGCAGTAGTGAGCAGGAAGTAAAGCTGCAAATCAAGGCCCTGCCCTCGCTCTCGCAGAATGCGCATATCACAGCTGTCAATCATGACGTCACGCCACCGTTTTTATAGCATTAAATAACGAACTTAAAATAAACTTATTTTAAAAACAAACACTTGAATTTACATCAGCGTGATAAAAACTACAGTAAATGACAAAAACAGCTTCGGAAAAAATATAATTGAAGGGTAATTAAATTGTTTAGTTTGTCTCAAGTCCCAAAGAGTAACATTGGGGAGGCAAGGTTTATGACCCATACTAGGACCAGTCAATGGGGGCAATCCAGACGCTTTGACTTCACTTTTCAGGGCATGCCTAGTCCAACTTGCTTGGCGAATAGCGCATTTTTGCCGCCTATTCCGCGTCGGGTGTGAACGCACAGTCGCACAGTCAGAGCATCCCACTCTTATCCCACTCTTTGAATCCCTCTCAGGGCGGGTGCAAGTAGCTTAATACCCTGAATAATCAACATAAGCCCATGGTTCATTATTTATTTTCATAAATACAAATATTTGAAAAAGTGTTTTAACATACATGACAGCGGGGAGATATTTCTAATAAAAATGCATGAATAAATAGGCATTAACAAATGTGTTTCAAGTAAGTATTGTAAACTGGACTTAAAGAACGATGAATGCTTTGGTTGAGACAATAAAGGCCTTCTTTTGCTCAATGTCTCTTCGGATCAGTATCGAGACATTTACGTTCGATACATCGTCTCATTTTTAAGGTTGCTCTTGATGGCTGTTTATTCCGAAGGCCCTTATTGAGAAACGTTATCAATAAAAGCTCCAGCTATCACAAGCATGAGCACAAAGGTCACGACCTAAGCTACAGATAACTCAATCCCATGGATCCCTGTCCTCACTCGATGGAATTGAGTTCAGCCGTGGCAATCAATGTGCGCATGTTGACATTTGCCAGACTCGCTATTTATTTTGAAAGCAAAATGGATCTGTGAGAAACAAAAACAAACACCTGATAAAAGGGAAAAAGTGTTTTCATGGCTCCATAACCACGGAAGTGACCTTCACTGAATGTAGCCTTTCATAGAAAGACTGGCGAGGGCCCGGGGAAACAAAGACCGCTGTGTGTCTCTGCTGTAATTACTCCTGAAAGTATCTTCATGCGGAGCCATCCATCAGCTGTTTTCAAAACCCATCCTGCGCTCCTTTAATCTCATCTGTTTTTAAGCACAGTGGAATCACAGCGAATTTTTCCTTCAGCAATGCTAAATTCTGAACTTATCATTTTCATTGTTTTAGATATAAACATTTGATTGGAAATGCTTTAACCATATGGAAACTTAAACAGGCGAAGAAACCTCAGCTAACTCTTCCGTGCACATTTCCAGGAGATGAGACTCTTACGTCGCCCCTTCCAGGGATTCATCTGTTCCTGGCACGCATCTGTGTAAAACGCACCTGCTGAGACCACGCGTCCATGTGTTTCACACCTGTTCAGATTCACGTGCACAAGTCAAAGTCAAAAGCCAGCAGCATGGCATGAATAATTGCATCTTGATTTGCGACTTCATTTCTAACCTGTCCCATCATCAGGCCCACGGGACCCTGCAATGTGCCATTAGTTTGGAGACCTCTGCCTTTTTAAGGCCATATATCCCTTAGTCCCGATTGCTCTCTTAACACATTAATAAAGATGATATTAACTGGATTTATGTTTCCTTGTATCCGCTACAAACAAGAGTGAGGTCATAGAAATGAGATATCACCTTTGCTTATTGATTTGCTGGTGGCTTAATAAAATTCTAGAAATCTTAATATCAATAAAATATTGAAATTGAACTGTTGGCAGTTGGACAAACAGTCAGGAAGAAGCATTTTGGTGAAAATACATTATCAGGAGTTTTCTCCAACTGTATGTTAGGAAATCTCATGAAGAAAATACAGAGCAAATGCATATAGCATGCAGAATGCGCAAGATTCGTATTGTACACTATTATGTTAACTAATTGCGTTTACCTAAAATATATGCATCTTTCTAGACCACAGTAATGTGGATTAAATTCAGTTCACAATACAGTAATGAAGATCAGATTTGGTTCATATTACAGTAATGAGGATCAGATTAGGTTCAGATTCCGGTAATGATGATCAGATTTGCTTTAGATTACAGTAATCAGGATCAGATTCGGTTCATATTACAGTATTAAGAATCAGATTTGGTTTATAGTACAGTAATGAGGATCTGATTTGGTTTACATTACAGTAATGAGGATTAGATTCAGTTCACATTACAGTGATGAGGATTAGATTCAATTCAGATTACATGTGGATTAGATTTGGTTCACTAACAGTAATGAGGATCAGATTCAATTCATATTACAGTAATGAGGATTCAATTTGGTTCAGATTACGTTAATGGGGATCAGATTTGGTTCAGATTACAGTAATGAGGATCAGATTTGGTTCAGATTACAGTAATGAGCATCAGATTCGGTTCAGATTACAGTAATGAGGATTTGATTTGGTTCAGATAACGTTAATGGGGATCAGATTTGGTTCAGATTACAGTAATGAGGATCAGATTCGGTTCAGATTACTGTAATAAAGGGTCAGATTTGTTTCAGATTACAGTAATGAGGATTCGATTTGGTTCAGATTACATTAATGAGGATCAGATTTGGTTCAGATTACAGTAATGAAGATCAGATTCGGTTCAGATTACAGTAATGAGGATCAGATTCGGTTCATATTATGGTAATGAGGATCAGATTTGGTTTATAGTACAGAAATGAGGATCAGATTTATCTAACATTACAGTAATGAGGATTAGATTCGCTTCACATTACAGTAATGAGGATTTTATTCGGCTCACATTACAGTAATGAAGATCAAATTCGGTTCATGTTACAGTAAAGGGGATAAGATTAGGTTCAGATTACAGTAATGAGAATCAGATTCAGTTCAGATTACAGTAATGAGGATTAGATTCGCTTCACATTACAGTAATGAGGATTTTATTCGGCTCACATTACAGTAATGAAGATCAAATTCGGTTCATGTTACAGTAAAGGGGATAAGATTAGGTTCAGACTACAGTAATGAGGATCAGATTCAGTGTACTGTACTGTATTTGGTGTACAGTATAGTAATGAGGATCAGATTTTGTTTAAATTACAGTAATGAGGATCAGATTCGGTTCAGATTACAGTTTTAAAAATCAGATTTGGTTTACAGTACAGACATGTGGATCAGATTTGGCTCACATTACAATGTGCTACTGACACTTGAGATAGGGATAAAAGTGTTTAATTGTTGTGATATGTCTCTCTGCAAATACAAATCTTGACGTACCTTAAAATAGACTGTTTTATTATAATCTTACAGGCGACAATTAGCAAAATAACAAGTTCTTACAGTGCTGCTGCTGGTGGTGATGTGTAGAGCAGATAAATATGCAGTGAAGCATAGTCAGATTAAATCAGATTTAGTGAAATAGTCCATTAATTTAGTCATTAACTCTATGATGTGAATAAACCATGCGATTTTACCAAATTTTTAAGTCACTTGACGAAATATTTTTGTATTCTTTATATGTAGGGCACACATCCTTCTAATTCAAATCACTATTGAAAATCACTTTGTTATGAAAGTGTTTCGTAAGTACATAAATGTAAATCTAATTTAACAAAGCCGAGTGCCAAAGCAATCAATCCTTTCCTGTGCTGTTAAATCTGTTTGTACAGAAGGTAGATGAGAAACCAGCACACAGTCACAGCCAGGTGCGGTACGGATGCCCACAGCGTGGCCAAAACATACACAGCATTGGCTGTAAGAATCGAACAGCTGTTTATTTCTCCAGTCACTCATTTGTAGCAACAGAGTCCCAATGAAAAATTCATGCTCTAGGAGCGAAAACTAAAACCTCCTGCCCTTAAATGGCTGTAACTAACCACATGAACACACTTTGGTATAAAACAGGATCTGTAACACCATTATAAATCAGTTTATGCGTTTTAAGCATATGCTGCATGCTGTAGGATTTATCTGAAAGCATCTCTCTTCTTCAGCCCTGAGGTGGATGCCACAGAGGCCGGACACTTTCTAAAACACTCAAAAACACATTATTGGGTCAATGTCCTGTAAACCCCGGTATTTACTGTGGCAGCTTCGCTCACCGCCTGAAGACAAACAAAAGTGGGTGACTTAATAGTCGCACCATATCATTCTCTCTCTCCCTCCTTCTCTTCAAAGTTTAAGTGCAATTCCCTCTCAAAAGACTCACTTAACCTCTTGGAAGATCTTTCATTAAAATTTAAAGGCCACTCAGAGAAGGTCAATGCTCTGTTGGACAGATTAAGAGCTGTGAAGACAGAGAACATTAGTTTGAATGTCCGTTCATCCTCACTGAAGCTGTCTGTATGTACATCTGCTGCTATGAGAGCAATTAGGTGCTTGAGCTGGGACCATCTATAATAACTACACTTCTATAGCTGTCCACCTCACCACAGCCTTTTTAACAATCAGATGGGTGAAGTGTGTCAAGAAACATTTTAAACCAGCATAAGGCTTGACTCGTGGCCTGACCAAACTGGTAAGATCTGCTTTCGTGAGTTTAAAAGGAGTTTGGGACCTTGACGGCTTGACAGACCAGTTGGCTGACCGACTGCTTGACCAGGTTGAGAGACCAGTAAACCATCTTAGAATGGTAAAAGGGTGATTCTCGTGAAATTAGACTTTTGAGGTGTCATGAAACATTTTGATAATAAAAGTAAATGCTATCAAAATAAGAAGCATACAGCTACAATCTGTACTATTTTGCACATGATTTCAGATGACATCACACAAACCAATTTTGATGTTTTTCCACATTTAAGGGGAACATATTCATTACCGCAACGTGTTCATGACTGGATTTTGGTTCTTTGACATGGAAATATTTATAATTAAAAAATCTAAAAAATTAAAAGCTTCAGTGCATGTTATACTATAAACATTTACAGTAAAGAAACATGTGGTATTTGGTAATCATTGGTAAAGACAATAATAAGGAATATAAATGTGTCCAAGACCAATTTTCTAATCCTCCGCAACAATTTTCAATCATTGTTTAAGCCCTCAAGGAACTAACATTTAAAAAAAAAAATGTTTGAAGGGACGTAATTGACTGTGACACTCAAGATGGCTACCAGGTAAGCAGTTCTTATTTTTTCTCTCCAGATAAAAGTAAAAATTTTGAAAAAACTTTTTAGTTCTCATTACCGAAACATGAGTTTGTAAATGCATATATTTAATGTAATATCATGTTTCGGTAATGATAATTTTTTTATAATGATAATCTAAAAAAATGTAAATAATTCTATAGAAAATATGTTTTAAATCCTCTAAAAAATAATGGTTACTGTAAATTCAGACCTTAAACTTATATGTGCAAAAAATAGGCTTCAAGGGCTTTTAAAAATTCTGATGCTGGACACCTTCTAAATCTGGATTTCGTGAGAATCACCCCAAAAAAACTTTTCCAGAAAGAAGATGATAAGGGTACAGCTTATGTGTCTGATACTATATTATACCATAGGGCTGTTGAATTCCTAATTCCTGATCATATAAGATCAAATGAATACTGAACAAAATTATTGTATAAATTCTATAGGCCACCTTGTTCACTTGTTTCTCAACACTGCAAACACAAGTGTATGGTCACTCCACTCCGCATTACAACCTTGGGTGTGCATTGTTTTTGCAATAACTCAATGGCTGGCCATCATTTATTCCTAACATATCCATCTAATAAATATTCATAAGTCTAATAAACCATAATACACAATCTATACTACACACACACAAACACACACAAACACACACACTTTTTTTGTTTTTTAAAGCTGGCACTTTATTAAAGTTAAAGATTTATTTCTGAGAATTGCATTGTGTTTTATTGATTTTAGAGGTCAGCTGTTGTTGTTGGAGTGAAAGCTTTCTAAGTTGGAGTTAGCAGACGTCAATTATTCATAACAAATAATAATACACCCATAAAACACAATCTATACTATATACAGTGTTAAATAATACATACATACATATATAGCCTATACAGTACATATATTAGGCCACCGCCACCAGACTTGTTGTTTTAGAAGTTTTAATGTCCATATATATGTATTTTTCAATCTATTTATAAAGATACAAACAGAAAATACAGGAAATATGTACAAAAAGAAAATCAGGACTAAAAGTCTTCTTTAGGCATCGTCAGTGTTTAGTGTGACCTCTCTTGGCACTAAACACATCTTGAGTGTTTTTGAGAAGAATGAAGTAAAAAGACTAATTTCTTTAAAATTAGAAATAAGGATTTAATTAGTGCTGGGAAAAGATTAATCGCAATTAATTGCATACAAAATAAATGTTTATTTTTGCATAATATATGTGTGTGTGCTGTGTGTAATTATTATGTATATTTAAATACACTCACATATATAAATAAAACATTTCTGAAATGTATATATGTATGTACTTTTTTATTATTTATATACAATATAGAATATATAAAGCTATGAATATATATATATATTCATATGTGTGTTTCTTAAATACATACATGAATGTGTGTGTATTTATATATACATAATAATTACACACAGCACATGTATATTATGCTAAAAATCACTTTTATTTTGTATGCGATTAATCGCGATTAATCTTTTTCCAGCACTAGATTTTCTGATATTGCTCAAGTGGAAGGGGAGTTTACCCTAAAAACTTGACACATCAGTTTACATTTATTTGGTATATTTATTTAGTTATATACACATTTCCTGTATTTTCTGGATGTATTCTATTAAAGAGACTGTAAAAAACAATTATATATGATCACTATAACATTACCAAAGAAAAAAAGAAGAAAATATATAATTCATGCTATATGAGCGGAATTGCTAATTGTCTACTAAAATTTATTTATTTATTTATGTATTTATTTATTTTTTTATTATTTTATTATTACTTATACCACAGGGCTGTTGAGAACTTGAATCTGATTGGTTGAGAAATGTTCTACAGGTATGCATTATTTTTCGATAAATGCACACGCAACCTGTCAAATGTCTTAAAATAAGCACCAGAGCGATGTTTGTTATAACCGTTGTATACGCTGAATTATTGACTTGGTCCTTCAAATTGTTTAAAAACTATGCATAAATCACTTTACATCATGCTACATTACCACCTTGGGTGTGCATTATTTTACAATGATTTAATGGCCTGTCGTGAAATATTCCTTACACATTAGATTTTTGCATTGTAGGTCAGCTAGTGTTGTTGGAGTGAAAGTTTTCTAAGTTGGAGTTAGCAGCACTCCAGCAGTCCAAAATGAAATTCAGTGATATGATAGACACTGGAACAAAATACACTTAAGTATGAAAGCAGTGGGCTTAATGTGCGGAAGTGTGGCGCAGACGATGACGTATAATTTGTCTGTATGTCTTCTGCCGCTTGTCTCAGCAGAATTGCCTTCGGCGAGTTGCTTAGTTTCTTCACATCTCTTGCAACACATCTGCAGCAAACTGACGCAAGATCTGCTCTCCACATGCTGCTTTTATAGCTAAAACAATAGCACAAAAGACACGAGTGAAGCAGCTGCTGTTATTTCCACACTATCTAACTGAAGTGATTCTCTAACAACTAACAGAACCTCAGGTCTCATTTCAGCATCCTTCCCCAAAACACAGCATTCGGTGATACATTGCAGATACCTCGAGTCATGATTACAATTTGTTTACGTCTTGCAATGTTTTAAAAGTTTATCATAGACTCTTGGATTAAACCTGAATGTCTGTTAATCATCCACCGAAGGCTGTACATCAGTCTCAAGTCAGCGGTTTCAAAGATTTTCATCTGCTCCGTTCATCTAGAGCTAAATGATCCTCTCGTAACCGCTGCGAGCAGAACATCAATAATTCACCTACGCATCTGATTCTCCCAGCAGATGAACGACCCGGCCGGTCGTGTGTTCTCAATCCTGTCATTTCTCCTGTACGTGTGCGTTTCATTTCAGCTGTAATTAGAAGACAATAGCGCACAGATTCTGTACTGTGAAGCTCTTGCAAAAGATTAACAGCTGTACAACAGCACAGCACAGTGAATAGTGCATGTGCTCACAGGGATGCAGGTTAAAATCTGGTTTACATCTTTTCCTGTATCCGTACAGATTAAAGTACATACTCAGATTTATAGAAAAACTGAGGATTTCCCATGTTAATGCTGGCATTAGTGGATTTTGCCTGACAAACCCACCCAATATTTTTTTCTGAGGGGTTTATAGAGCATTTAAAGGGGCCATGGCATGAAAATCTGACTTTTTCCATGTTTAAGTGCTATAATGTTCCCGGTGCTTCTATCAACCTAGAAAATGTGAAAAAAGATCACACCAGTAACTAAGTTTTGGTAAGCACATGAAAAATTAAGTTATTGAAATTTGGTTCTCTTTATGATGTCATAAGGAGATCTTATTATAATAAAACCACCCCTTAATCTGCACTATCCAACCACGGCACAGACATTTAGTGCAATGAGAAAAAAATATTTGACAGCACAATTGAGTTTGAATTGCATCAAACCACCATCATTGTGATCAGTGTTTGCACTTCATCCGCTCATTTGCATTTTAAAGGACACACCCAAAACGACACATTTTTGCATACAAAGTGGCAATTTTAACATGCTATAATAAATTATCTATATGGTATTTTGAGCTAAAACTTTAAATATGTGCTCCAGGGATACCAAGGATTTATTTGACATTTAAAAAAAAATTATTTGATGTTTGAAGATGGCTTCTCATTGTTTTATGACCAAAGCTGCTATCCACCTGTTTCTTGATGTAAATGTGGGCACCGCCAACTTTGAGCTTTCCTGTTTATGACTTACGCTGAGCCACTAAAGCTAATGGTAGTCTATTCCGAAGGACACAAGTGTGCCGTTTTGACTGGCTGTTTAATCTTTATTATGAAATCCACAAATTATGTCGGCCTTCCTGCAGTTAGGGGTTGCCATAATTGCTATTACAAACGCAGTAAATTTCTACAAAACATTTGTTTTAACCATAATGCATGCACAAGAGCTGAATGTTTATGTGGTGCACATGCACTCATGATCTGTATTTACAAATCCATCCAGTAAAACCTTTCATAGAAACTAGTAAACAATAAATACAATAATTGTTTAAAAACAACTAATATGATGCTGATAAAAATATGGTAATTTATTTATTCTGCTACTATATATTATTACGAAAATGCGATTACAGTACAGAATATATCCGACATAATCTGCTTAGTTAATGTATATAATAGTTTGTAATGTGTGTGCGCGTACTTTTGTTATATTTTAAATGAAAAGTAAATACTTTGAAAAGTAAGCAAATTTCATAAGCTCATGTCTCCACCTGCGTAAGAAGCGATGAAATAATATTTTTATAAAACGAAAACAATACTCAATACATGGAGTAGTTTAATATGTTTATTAGGGTTTGTTTGAATAACAATGTGTTGAATGATACTGCTGACTGTGTCGGATCGCGTGAAGCTTGATGTGTCGCCATGAACAAGTCCATTAAAAATTGCCGTTTTAAAAAAAACCTCACAGCAGAGGGACAGTTGTGACATTTTAAACCATACCCTGAAAAGTTAAAAACACGAAGTCTTGGTAAACTCTATGTACAAACACTTGACTTACTTTTCCATTGTAAAGATTCTGGTGGTATGTCTCTGTGCTTTTATATTTGCGCATTGAAAGACCCGTCACCTCCGATCAACAACACACAATGATTGAATATATCTTTATATATCAAGCCACTTCTTAGGACGGTTTCACATTTGGTGCGATTGCCTGGTCTGAACCCGAGTTCGATTGCTTCCCCCTCCCCATGCCCCCCATGGACTGTGTTCACATATTATTTTTGCATCCGAACCGCGGTACGCTTGCATCATCAAGCTGCAGCCGGCGCGTTCTCATGTTGCTTGGCAACCGCTGTAAACGAGAAGATGACAAGCGTGATTGACGAACTCCAAGCAGAGAGATGATTTCTGAATGCCTCCGCAAAAATTGACGTCGGCGGACAGACCGTTGTCATCGAAACGACTTTAGTGTGTTTGGGCCAGATAGACGCAAGTGCGTTTCTGTATTATTTCTTTGAAAACAAAACCAAAGGTTTAAAAAATAAGAACAAAAGTCAAGCAAGCATTCTATGCATTTTGTTGTCAAGGTAAGTGCACGCACACAAACACACACGTCTGTTTTGGTGGGACATTCCATATAATACGTAATTAACAGCGGTTCACTTCCGCGATTTGGTGCGATTGCGCTCACATTAGCAGCGAATCGATCTGGAGTTCACATGAACCGGACCCCAGACCACCCTTTTCAAGTGGACTTGAGTACGTTTCGCAGGTGCGCACCCGAGTTCGGAAGACAGCGTTCACATCATCCAAATGTACCGAACTCTGATGTCAATCGAACCCGGGTGCGCACCAAAAGTGCTAATGTGAAAACGCCCTTAATTTCATCCTCACACTGGTTCATACATGGCAGGTGTAGTAAATATTAACTGTTTAAATCATGTTTTATGCGTGCTCCCACTACACTGTTTTCTACCGGCTGGCTATTGCACCGGAAGTCTCAGACCGGAAAGGAAATACGTCACATTACTTACCTTCCGCGTTCGAGAAAAAGGTGGATGTGATGGCTGTTGGGCCTCTTAATAAGGTTTTGATGTTTTATTTTGCCTGTCTTTGAGATTTTGTTTTCCTTGTCTAGTCATCCATCAGGTGGAAACCTCAACACCATTTAAAGTTCTTACAAATCATTAACTGGTGGCCAGTAAGTACAGTAGATTAAACTCCAGTGTTCAAATCTTTCGAGATTGTTGATCTCCTATATTCGGTCTAAATGGTTGGTTGACCTTTGAAGCTCAGTGCCCTCTTAATACTCAGACCTCCATTCACCAGCCTGTTCATCTCTCTGCAGAAGCTCTGCCAGTCTTTTTATTTGGCGCCATCGTGATCAATATTCCCTTATATCCACTCTGAAGACTTTGTACAGTGAGTTCATTGAGTTGAAAATGGACAAGATAGCACAGAGCTCAGCAAACAGATAAATTATGCGATTGTGTGTCTGCAGGGCAGACGGCGATGGAAAGTGTTTGAAAGAGTTGAGGAGGATTGGCACAAGGATGCTAAGTGTTAATGAATTATTGATCCAGCTTAGCTGATGATTTTCTGATCTCTAGATCCAGGAAAGAGACTGTGTGACTCTCGACACACTGAGAAACTAATAACATCGCCTGTTATTTCCTTACAACACAGTCCTGTCCTGTCACCCTGCAGGTGTTTGTGGATTACATCACTGTTTGATCACAGAATGAAATGGTCAAATCTCTTTTAGTGTCAAATATCACAGTCCATTTATCGACTGACCTGCTATAACCTAATCACAGGATTTGCTAAAGATTGCCAGGTTTGTGGTTTCAAAGCTTCAAAAAAACTCTGAAAATCTGAAAAGCAACTTGAGAGTTGTTTTTTGTTGTTCTTTTAAGGCACTTAGTAATCAGTAAACTAAACATCCGCATGCAAAACAGGATATTCAGCTTTGTTTTCTGAGTCATGCCTGTGAAATAATCAGTAGTTAAAACTTTTAGGTGAACACAAATTCTGATTACAAAGTCTAAAGTTTCCCTCTATTTATTTTCGGGTGCAATTATTTGAGCACATTTTATCCACGTCAGTCTATAATTGTGCTATCAACAATTTCAGAGAAAGCAGCTTCTAAATTGCATGTAAAAAACAACTGTGTTTGGTGCTTTACATATCAATCAAATGATCATCGTATGAAGAAATCAAAAATCCCATTTACACCGAACAAAGCTGAAATACAATACAGACCCCGGTTTTGAAAACTCATCCTGTTGCTGATGGAAAGATCCCTGATATTAATGTCTGTCTGCTGCACAACGCCTACAGTAATAGTGTTGTTTAGCAAACCAGGGACTACACTACATTATATTCTCCTCGGCCTACACCCACAAACAAAATGAATTCTGGGATGTGCTGATCTTAATCAATATCATACATTTTATTTACAGAAATCTACTGGTATAGGGTGAGTCATGTTTACTTCACCATCCAATACTTCCACTTAAGGTTAAGAGTTTTCAAAAAGCATTAAAATGTCCTGGATCTGATAGTGACAAACAAACTGATGGTCGGACAGACAGACCCAATAACAAAACATGATGACTGGACAGACGGAAGTAGATAGATACACAAACAGAAAAATCAATGGATAGACAAACAGAAAGAGACATATAGACAGACTGTTAGATATACAGACAGACAGAACAATCGATTAACAGACAGACAGACATTAGTCATAATGAGCAAATGAAAAAAGAATTATATAAATATATATATTTTTTAACTTTAAACGATGTATGATTTTTTGGAATCTGAGAAATAATGACAAAGCTACAAGTGTTTGAAGTTGATAAAACAGATATTTTTAAAACTGTAATTCTGTGTATGTGTCTATATATTGGGGTTGCACAGTCGTGGATCTGTCTGCACGTGTATATGTCAGTCAGCGCGTGGAAGATCGTTTTTATGTTTTATGGCTCTTAATAACTCTTAACGTCAATCAGATCATGAACTTTATCTCTCTTAATAACTATTTTAACATCTATTAAGTCCATCTATTAACTCTTTTAAGGCATCTTTGTATTAGATTAAGCATTTGGTATGGAACACTTCTCAGACAACGAACAAATAAAGACCATTTTAGATGTTTAAAGGGGGTCGCACACTGGACGCACAGCTCAGCGCCGCGTCGAGTCGCGTCTAGGACAACTCGGAGGTATCGTACACCGGAAGTGCACATTAACTCTTTCCCCGCTATTGACGAGATATATCGTCAATTAAGAGAAAACGCTTCCCCGCCAATGACGAGATTTTCCGGCTTTCCGCAATATCGCTATTATCCACCAGGTGGCGCACTTCCGCAACTTATACAACCTGGAAGTAGCGCCTCACTTGAAAGAGAAAAAACTCTGTGTATGTTTTAAAGATTGCTCTGCATCTGATCTCTATCAAAAGTCCTTAAAAAAATGGAATTATCTCAGCTTTTTGCTCAAAATTGGGTGTGAGGAAGAAACCTACCCATGTTTGAGAGGTGATTACAAGAGAACTAATGAAGGTAGGATGAAACAGTTTTTTTGTTTGAAAGCAGAGGGTCTGTTCTTTCATCTGATATATTGTTTATTTATATATTTAAAGAAGAACATTTTATGGAAGGCATTAAACTTTTGTGAAAATCATGAAAAATGCTGGCGCTGGCTGGCAACTTTTTTTTAAAAACGCTGGTGGGGAAAGAGTTAAATAGACAGATAGCGTCTACTTCAGAGTGCAAAATATACGTTAGCAGCCAATGATAATCGTTAATGATTTGGGACAAATATGATGTTATTTAATGTTAAACTATGTGAGTTGTTTCTAAACGAGATAAATCCATTTTTTTTTGTCATAACATGTTTATTATTATTTTATCATGTTATTGTGTTGTTTTATGGTGCTACTTAGCTTTTTTTTAAGTTATGAAGGTTTAAATCAAAACAAACCAACTGTAGTTGAATTGATATTAATTGGAATGCACAACCAAAAAACGAGATTTCTGAACAATTAAAAAACGGATTTGTCTCGTTTTGCAACGAAACACTTCATTGATACTTTCTTTTGCTTCTAGCTTAAAATTAGACAGTGCGCATTCTGACTCATTTGGCCAGCATGGGTCACAAATAAACAAACAGACCAGCAAAACACACAGAGACAGACAGAAATACTGTTAAATATACAGACAGAAATCAACAAACAGACAGACAGACTAGCAAAACTCACACAAATAGACAGACAGACAGACAGACAGAGAAATCGATAGATTAACAGATAGATTAATACACAGACAGACAGACAGACAGAGAAATTGATATACAGACAGACAGATAGAGAAATTGATGTACTGGCAAATAAACAGACAGACAGACAGACAGGCAGACAGACAGATAGACTGACAGAGAAATTGATCTATGGACATATAAAGAGAAAGACAGACAGACAGAGAAACTGATCTACGGACAAATAATCAGACAAACCAACACAGAAAAACAAATAAACAGAAAGACAGACGGACAGACAGACAGAGAAACTGATCTACGGACAAATAATCAGACAAACCAACACAGAAAAACAAAGAGACAGACAGATAGACAGACAGAAAAATGTATGTATGGATAAATAAACAGACGTACAGACAAATAAACAGAAAGACAGACAGACAAATTGATATACGGACAAATAAACAGACAGACCAGCAAAACACAGACAGACAGACAGACAGACAGACAGACAAATTGATATACGGACAAATAAACAGACAGAACAGCAAAACACAGACAGACGGACAGACAGACAAATTGATATACGGACAAATAAACAGACAGACCAGCAAAACACAGACATACAGACAGACAGACAGACAGAAAACTTGATCTATGGACAAATAATCAGACAGACCAACAAAAAACAGACAGACAGACCAACAGATTTGTATGAAAACCTTTTTAAAAATGAATTATGCAACATTAAAAGAGCACACACACATCAAACATAGTGATGTTTCTATATACAGTACTGTAGTTTCAGGCTGTGAATTGCCTGCTATTAAAATAGAGAATGACTCATTTGATTATTACATTGTCTGCAGGCATGACAGAACATGCGACAGGGTCTTTCCCAACAACCCTACACGTTATGCTTTAATAACTGCTATTAAACATGCCTTTAATCGTCCTTGTAAAGCACTTACACTTGATCATTAAGCACATATACAATAATAACAACTCTGACACGGACCATCAACCTCAAGAAAGTGATGCACATGTAAAACTTGCACATGGTTATAAGATAAACTGAGGGAAAGTAATGCAAGCTAATCCTCATCAGGCAAATAAACAACAGCACCACGGAGCGTCACGCTGGACCGAGCTGTGAGCTAATTGTGTGAGAAGTTATCATAGGCTGCTCTGAAAAATGGACAAAATCAAATAAATGTGCTGTGTAGTCACAGTACAGGGAGCATGCTATAGATCACACGTTGCCATTTCACACACACACACACACCTGCACACACACATGCACACACAAAGCAGGTTTTTCATTACCCAGAGATCCAAATTCAGCAGTTCTGCCCGGTCAGGGCTCATACATCAGACGTGTGACAAACAGCTGACCTACGGGTGAACGAGCAGCTCTGCGTCGGATGTGGATCACGACTGGACACCGCAGGCCGCCTCGTTGACCAGCCCACTGCTCCGGCACCCGGTGACATGAATCACCCCGAACTACAGTACTGACAGGACAGAATTATGAACACACATGCAGTATATGCTCACCCGAGCGCTGCACACACATGGAAATAAACACACATCCTGTATACACAACCAGTCAGAAGTTTGAATTTCACTAAATTTATGTTGCTGTAGACTTTTTGATCTAAAATTTTACAAAGTTTGCACTGCAGCCTCCATTTATTTGAAAAATCAATGACACTATTTTAACAGAGACTGACATTTCATTACAGAGGATAAATAACGTTATTTAAAAAAACAAAAATGAAAAAGGTTCAATCCAACAAATAAAATGTAAAAATTGACAACTGTTAAAATAAACAGTTGCAGATGAGGTCTCTTAAATATCTCAACTGAGGTGTACTCTATACAGACAGATAGATATGCAGACAGAGAAATATGGACAGACAGACACATACAGACATATGAATATAGAAAGATAGATAGATAAATGGATGGATAGACAGAAAGACAATGTATGGGTAGACAGACAGACAGACATACAAATATGGACAAACAGATAAGCAAAACAGACAGACACATGAATATAGACAGATAAATAGATGGATGGATGGATGGAAGGATAGATGAATGGATGGACAGGCAGAAAGACAAATATGGACATGTAACCACCCTTTCCCTCAGAGCACCACACGCCACGGACAGACATGCATACAGGGCGATAGATGTTGAGGGAAATCTTAGGCCAGGTTTTGCTAGGTTCGTGTGGAGCCAAATGAGAGAGAGATCAATGAACAGACAGACACGGTAAGTATAAAGTAAACTGAAAATGTTTATATAAATTTTTGTGTGTTTGAGTCTTTTAAATTTACTTTTCTCTTTTTTTTTCAGGAAAATGGATGGGAAAACAAAAGAAATACAAGATGGAAAAAATAAAATGAAACAATTAAATCACTGAATTACAACAAATAAAATGAAATAAACAATTATCAAAACTTATCTTCTTGTGATGTCTCTTTGTGTATCTTAATGAATTTTATTCCCTATTATATGCTTTATTCCTATTTGGAACCTAGTTATTGTCTTCTTACTCCTATTTGGAATCTAATTTAACTTTTTCTTATTTAAACTGACTTTTTAAGCTGACTTTATAATTTTCAGATCTCCTTATGGTGTATTACTCTCTGATTTTATAATGCTTAATTAAATGTATCACTAATATAGCTTAATTATTTATTTATACTTATCCCCTATTAGTAGTCTCAGTTAGTTTGGTTTAAACTCTTTAGCATTCTTCTCTTTTACTTCAAATTCAAGTTAAGTACCCAAATTAACAGTTTAGTTACCAAAAATAAAATAAAATAAAATAAAATGATCCCGTTTAGATCTTGAACACAATAACAAAAGCAACACGTTGTCAACCGGATCACGGTGTTACAGTTCAATAAACAACAAAATAACTTTCACTTTTAAATGCAATCAGTTCACAGCTCAATGGTTTAAATGCAATCAGTTCACAGTTCAATTATTTATGTCCATATAAACTTAACAGTCTATGAAATAGTAAGAACAAGTAAACAAACGATCATCCGTGTCCTTTGCGACGCATATATTGAAACAGTTCAGGCCTACCGTGTAATGGAGGAAGCAACAGACACAACGTGGATGTTGGGAAAGTTTCTCGTCAATCCGCGCTGTTTCCCAGCGCAGCTGTTCTCCTCTGTTTGTGGAAAGTTGAGCAACAAATCCTCCGTGATCGCGTTGAGCAACGAATCCTCCGCGATCGCGTTGAGCAACGAATCCTCCGCGATGTTTTCGGCGTTTTAGACACGTTCAAGACTCGGTGGTTGGCTCGCCATTGAAATCCATGCGGTGATGAACTCCGTCTGCGTCATCAACGTATTCTCGACAAAACTGCTGATATCTCGGTCTCTCATAAAACAAAACACTCAAGTTCAAATAAAACAAAAGAAATAAATGTTTCACCAATCTTTCCGGTTGGTTCAAGATTATTTTTCTCTATATAATATCAAAAACTTCTCCGCCGATCTCGCTGTGCTCACGCGTCTTCTCGAGCTTTCCTCGCATTCCCTTACGTCATCACGCTGTTCACGCTCATCTCGCCTGATTGGCCAACACTACGCTCCTTGCGTCTCTTAAAGGCACTACTACATATTTTACATACATTTACAAAAGATTACACAAAATAAAACAACCATTAACATGCATTTACAAAAGATTACACAAAATAAAACAACCATTGTATAATAAGTATACATTGTTACACCCATAAACAAAGATTTAAAATGTCTTTAAACTGAACATTTTTAGCACTTATAACCCATTTAATGTAGTAGTAAAGAACTATTATAAAATTGTATTTACCTTTCTTTTAACTTTTTAGTAACCCCAAATGGTTTACTATTTTTTTAATCTTATTTATAGACACAACTATTTACTCGGGGTTACAGACAGACAGACAAATATGGACAAACAAATAAGCAAAACAGACAGACAGACAGACAGACAAACACATACATGGATGAATATAGACAGTAGACAGATAGATAGATAGATAGATAGATAGATAGATAGATAGATGGATGGATGGATGGATGGATGGATGGATGGATGGATGGATGGACGGACAAAGAAAAACAAATATGGACAGACAGACAAATATGGACAAACAAATAAGCAAAACAGACAGATAGACAGACAGACAGACAGACACATACACAGATGAATATAGACAGTAGACGGATAGATAGATTGATGGATGGATGGACGGATGGATGGACAGACAGAAAGACAATGTACGGATGGACAGACAGACAGACACATAATGGACAAACAGATAAGCAAAACAGACAGACAGACAGACACATACACAGATGTATATAGATAGATAGATAGATAGATAGATAGATAGATAGATAGATAGATAGATAGATAGATAGATAGATAGATAGATAGATAGATAGATAGATAGATCTACACACATGCAGATAGAGAAATAAGGACATAGATGTATGTATGTATGTATGTATAGATGGATGGATGGACAAACAATGTATGGATATACAGACAGAGAAATATTGACAGATAGACAGACATACACACATGCAGACAGATGAATATAGACTGATAGATAAATGGATGGATGGATGGATAGACAGACAGACAAATATGGCAAATAGACAGACAGACATATGAATAGACACACAGACAAGCAAAACAGACAGACAAATTATGGACAGATAGACAGACAGACACACATGCAAACAGCGAAATGTGGACATATATAGATAAATGGATAGATAGAAAGAAAAACAGACAGACAGACAAACACATACACAGATGAATATAGACAGTAGACAGATAGATAGATGGATGGATGGATGGACGGACAAAGAAAGACAAATATGAACAGACAGACAAATATGGACAGACAAACAAATAAGCAAAACAAACAGACAGATAGACAGACAGACAGACAGACACATACACAGATGAATATAGACAGTGGACAGATAGATAGATTGATGGATGGATGGACGGATGGATAGACAGAAAGAAAAACAATGTACGGATGGACAGACAGACAGACACATAATGGACAAACAGATAAGCAAAACAGACAGACAGACAGACACATACACAGATGTATATAGATAGATAGATAGATAGATAGATAGATAGATAGATAGATAGATAGATAGATAGATAGATAGATAGATAGATAGATAGATAGATAGATAGATAGATAGATAGATAGATAGATAGATAGATCTACACACATGCAGATAGAGAAATAAGGACATAGATGTATGTATATATGAATGGATGGATGGATGGATGGATGGATGGACAAACAATGTATGGATATACGGACAGAGAAATATTGACAGATAGACAGACATGCACACATGCAGACAGATGAATATAGACTGATAGATAAATGGATGGATGGATAGACAGACAGACAAATATGGCAAATAGACAGGCAGACATATGAACAGACACACAGACAAGTAAAACAGACAGACAAATTATGGACAGATAGACAGACAGACACACATGCAAACAGCGAAATGTGGACATATATAGATAAATGGATAGATAGAAAGAAAAACAGACAGACAGACAAACACATACACAGATGAATATAGACAGTAGACAGATAGATAGATGGATGGATGGATGGACGGACAAAGAAAGACAAATATGAACAGACAGACAAATATGGACAGACAAACAAATAAGCAAAACAAACAGACAGATAGACAGACAGACAGACAGACACATACACAGATGAATATAGACAGTAGACAGATAGATAGATTGATGGATGGACGGATGGACGGATGGATGGTCAGACAGACAATGTACGGATGGATAGACAGACAGACACATATGGACAAACAGATAAGCAAAACAGACAGACAGACACATACACAGATGTATATCGATAGATCGATAGATAGATAGATAGATAGATAGATAGATAGATAGATAGATAGATAGATAGATAGATAGATAGATAGATAGATAGATAGATAGATAGATAGATAGATCTACACACATGCAGATAGAGAAATAAGGACATAGATGTATGTATATATGGATGGATGGATGGACAAACAATGTATGTATATACGGACAGAGAAATATTGACAGATAGACAGACATACACACATGCAGACAGATGAATATAGACTGATAGATAAATGGATGGATGGATAGACAGATAAACAAATATGGCAAATAGACAGACAGACATATGAACAGACATACAGACAAGCAAAACAGACAGACAAATTATGGACAGATAGACAGACAGACACACATGCAAACAGCGAAATGTGGACAGTATATAGATAAATGGATAGATAGAAAGAAAAACAGACAATGTACAGATGGACGGACAGACAGACAAACAAATGCACAGATAGAAAGACATACAAACAAGTATGGACAGACAGACAAAAATAAACATGTACAGATAGACAGATAAACATGGACAGACAGACAAATTTGGACAGATACACAGACAAATATTGTCAGACAGATAGACAAATATGAACAAATAGACAGACAGACAGACAGACATATTGACAGACAAGCAAAACAGACAGAAAGACAGAAAAAGCAAAACAGCCAGACAGAAAAATGATGGACAGATAGAAAATCAGACAGACACACATGCAAATAGAGAAATATGGAGATAGATAAATTAATATATAGATAGACAGACAGACAATGGATGGATGGATGGATGGATGGATGGACAGAGAGAAAGACAAATATGGACAAACACACAAGTATGGAGGGATAGATAGACAAACAGACAGACAAGTATGGACAGACAGACAGAAAAACAAATCACAGATAGACAAAGAAATATGGACAAACAGACAAATACGCACAGAAAGACAGACAGACAGCAAAGCAAATCATAGACACACAGATGAATATGGGCAGATAGACAAACAGGCAAATAAGGGGACACAAAGACAGACAAATATGGATGACAGACACACAGACAAAAAGCATAACACACATATACTCAGGTAGACCGACAGAGTAAATAGGGACAGACAGATGAATACATGTAGTGAATTAAAGTGCACCTTATAAAATGTACATATGTTTAAATAAAAACATTTGGAAACTTTTGCCCTTTGCATCTCAGATATTTCTCCTGAGAAAATACCCAGAAAACTTAAGTTTGTCCAACACCATCTCATGGTAATTTATGCGTATTTTACAGGGTGACTAAATCATATTAATCCATACATTTTTGTACGATTTCAGTTATTTTTTTATGATAATCGTATGTTTTTGTTAACCCAGTCTCACAGAGTTGCGTATAAATAGCATGAAGTGTGAAAACCGTGCAATACATACGCCAAATTTCAATTCTAACCCCAACTCTCAAATCTAACCCTAAACCCAAAGGAAAATGGTTAAGAAAAAAAGAGAAACCAATAAATAAAACGACAAAAAATATACACCGTTTAGTGAATGGGAACGACTGGTGTATCATATGCCAAATTGGAATTTGGCATATGTATTGCACGAGTTTCACTCTTTGTGCTATTTATGTGCATCTACATGAAACTGGGTAGGTTTTTGTATGATTCACTTTGTATTAGCCAACTCGTAAAATACGTACAGATTCTCGTGAGATCAGGCTGGTATGTCTCCAGAAGAGATTCACTATAGATCTCAAAACTACAACTCAACCAAACTTTAATAAATTCTATCTGAGAACTCCATTAAGCCTCCTGAACTTCTAAGCAATAGCACTGGAAATTCTCCTTAGGTTGTGTTTTGCTTAAAACTTAAACCCTTTTTTTTGCCCCAGGGTCCATCCACTACACCCAACCAATCAATCGAATAAATTTAAATGTCCTCAAGTTAAATAACAGCTGTCAATCAAATGACTTGAACTGCTGCTGAACCGTATATTCATTCCAGCACCGACAAAACAATACACCCCATAAAGCTCAGGCAATCTCTCGCACCTCCGCAGCCTCTCTCTCTGGATTATTCTGTCAGGGACCCGACTAACACTCATATTTTACATTTAAAGGTTGAGAAAATGACCAGCCGCAATATGTGACCTGTTCTCAGCTTGCTTATGTTTTTCTTTTTAAGTGTGACACCGGCATTCTGCGGATGACAGGGGCTCTGATTTACAGTATCCATAAATGAACTCTTTAAAGCAAGACGCAGAGCTTCGTGCCCGTAAAATGTATCCCTTGTAAACGCAAGTCAGTGAGGGGTGTTTTAGGAAATGAAATTGGGTTGTTGAGATGATAGACAGCTGCCAGGGTGCTGCTTCTGTGAATCGCCGCTCTAAGTGTCCGCTCTAAAAGGAATCCTCAATTTTTATAAAAAAACCCTGATAATTTACTCACCCTCATGTCATGCGTATGTGATGCGTATACATTTACATTTTACATTTAGGCATTTATCAGACGCTTTTATCCAATACCTTTTGAGAGAAAGGGGGTTAGTTATTTTTGTATAGTGCACTTTTTTCTTTGCTAAAAAACAATTCTATTTTGTGTATTTGGTATAATACAATGTGTTCACGTGATTAACACAGTATTTTCCACATACCGTACATTTTTGTAGCTTCTTGTAATTTCACTCATTTCCTAGAAAAGCTTCGTGATTGGCCAGCTAATCTGTACGTTATGATTGGTCTGAATACCTCTGACATCAGCCGGAAATGTGATGCTCCTTACCATATTTGAAAGATTTGCTCACAATGCAATGCTAACAGGAGTTAACTTACAGGCTGTGAGTCTGAAGCGGGAGGAATTATGATAATGTCGGTCTTGAATACATCCCAATCCCAGGAAGTAAACTGTTGCCAGTAATTCTTGTGTTTGTTGACGATAACCTGCGTCAGATGGAAGAGGTATGTCAGTATCAGTCAGTATCAATTTGTCAAGTACTTTTGAAAAAGTTTTTAGATGGTTTTGCTAGATAAGACCCTTATGCCTCGACTGGAATCGTTTAGAGCCCTTTGAAGCTGCATTGAAACTGTAAACGGATGAGGTCCACTATATGGAGAAAAAAACCTACGTTTCCATCAAACAACTTAATTTCTTTTCGACTGAACAAATAAAGACAAAAAAATCTTGGATGACATGGGGGTGAGTAAATTATCAGGATTTTATGAAAGTGAAATATTCCTTTAAAAGCACAGTGGTCCTATTTTATTTTGGCACAAATATAATGCAGCAATGCATGCTGACGTGGAAATGTGGAAAATTTATACCCTGACCATTTACATGTCTATCTGATATAAGTCAAACCTGAGGGATGTGGACACATGGCATCTATCATGACAGGGAACCACAAAAAACAAGATTGCAAGATTAAACTTTAATGAACAGAGAGATGCTAAACATATGCCACGGTTTTGCAGAATTTATTAACTGGCTATAGTTCAATTTAGTTCAGTCGAAACCTTGGTTTAAAGTTGAATTAGATGCTTCCCACATGATGCTAAACAGAAGTTTAAATGGTAATGATGGGAAGAAAAATTTACTAAAATGAATTTTAATCATGTCACACAACAGGGGTTATTTTAATATTCCAACACTAGTTTCATTTAAAAATATGTGACCTGGATCAATAAATAAATAAATAAATAGTACATATATTTGTAGCAACAGCCAACAATATATTGTATAAGTCAAAATTATCAGAATTTTGTGCCAAAAAGTATTAGGATATTACACTGAAATATCTCTGGTTGTACATGATTGAATTAAGTTTTCTTAAAAAGATTTTTCTTAATAAAAATAGTTGGATATACGTAATTTAATTATGTATACCAGTTCAACATGATTGAATCAGGTTTTCTTAAAAGGAAATTATTTTTAATTAATGTTAATTTCATAAAAAAATTATCATGTGCAACCAGAAGTTTTTTTTTTCAGTGAAGGTAAAGATCATGTTCCATAAAGATATTTTGTGATGCGAAGCGTTCGTTTTTTGATCCGGCACACCCTTTATTATTATCAAATAAAGAAAAAGCTTTGTCTAAAAGCTATTTTTGTAATACTTTGTATTTTTTGTGCACTGCATGGAAACTTAAAGGGAAGCTCGGCCAAAAATGATATTAAACCCATGATTTACTCACCCCAAAAATGTCCGAGTTGCAGATCGTCGCTGTCCGATGAAAACCACGTATGTCCATTTTGCCGATTTTGAGATTTTTCGACAGATTGAATGTCCAGGTTCATTTCCGTATTTCCATATAAATGACCAATGAAAAGTTGTGGAATCATGTCATCTGATTTTTATGTATATCCATTTGGTATCAAAGCTGTCAATTACGTGCGTATCTCCCGCCCTGTGGAAGCATCTCGCCCGACTTGTGAAGTTTCAGAGAAGCTCATCACTGGATAGCCGAATAAACATAGCCTAGTGAGACAATGACTTCCCTTCATCGAGGTAAACGTTTCCCCCCTGACGCCAGATGTACGTCTAGGAGTGACAAAATTACGGTAGGACTGTGCAAACAAAGTATCTGTTTAGCATTACCATGTCAGTGTATTGATTCATTGTCCCTTCATAGTTTGCAAGAGACATTTAATAAATGTATAATTAATATTTAATAAACTAAGCGTATTTAATAAACTAAGACGTAGGCTATTTAATAAACTGAGCGTATTCATCTGTCAATATAAAACGCGACTTGGCCATTCTAAATAATGTTCGGAAGAATGCGTATCGACCACCGTTACTGTAAAATATGCACGTATGTCCATTTAAACTCAATTTTGGTCAAATGTGGATTATATCATTACACCGGTAGATATGGTTACATGTAAAGATGCCGTACCAAGTATGACAACGCTACATTCAACTGCTTTTAAAATACAGTGTTCTTTTTCACTTCCTGAAAAGTAACCGTTTTGGACATACGTGAGTTTCATCGGGCAGCGACGATATGTGCATCATTTTCAGATGAACACATTTTCAGTTAATTTAGAAAATGTTTTAGATCTTCTGAGCAAAGGCCAAAAAAAGGCTGTCTGAGGGTAATCCGCACCGTTTTGTTATAGAAATACCGAAATTTAAAACTTTATAAACGAAAATAACTTGCTTTCGGTAACGCCGCCAACAACACTGCACGTATTATCCTCAGAAGGCCTTTGTTTATCATTGTGGAGTCGCTTGGATTTATTTTGTGAAGTATGGATGCACATTTTTTGGACTTGAAGGACACGGACCCGGTTACTTTACATTTGATTAACTGAAAGATCTAAAACATTTTCTAAAATTACTGAAAATGTATTCGTCTGAAAAATGATGGACATATGCATCTTGGACGGCTTCGGGGTGAGTAAATCATGGGTTTAATATCATTTTTGGCCAAACTATCCCTTTAATGTAAGTGATGAACTTCATTACTTGTGTTTGTTTACAGACATGATAACTTAATGGTAATGATGAAGTTTTATGTTTGTGCTACAACAGTTTGGCCTGTGCTACGTACAAAACTTTCAACCTCTGTAGCACCAGTGCTATGTGCAAAAAAAGTTAAGGTACAGCCCTGCCTTTACGGATGTTGTTATTCCAGACTAACAGTGCTTAGATCAGGCCAGCATCCCTCTCTCATTCATCCTCTGGCCGTGATAGATGACAAAAAACCAAAGCCAAGCGAAGTCGTCTGCTGTCGCTGTGTCAACAGGAGAGGGAAATCTATAAGTCAAACCAAGGAAAGCGAAGAGAGCAAACATTTATAAAAGTCTCACCTGTCCACTATATTAATCACTCCTACTGTTTGCTAACAACACAAGCAACACAACAAAGGCTCAGGAAAGAGTAAAGATGATGCAGACAATTTACCTTCATCAAAGGATCTCTAGGGAAATTCATCTCTGAATCTTAAGCACTGGGATAAAACAGATCTGAAATCTAGAAACATTAAAAGTGTTGACATAATAATGCAGTCGCCTTTAAGGACATTGGTGACCGTGTCTGTGAAATACAGTATAAAATTTCAATTTAATAAGGAGATTTGGAACATTAAAGTTTGATTTCAATTTCAAGCTTTGACTCAGTCGATATTAACAATATCAAGCATATATTTTCATGCAGAAAACAATAAATCACAAAAATGACTAGCTGAGTTTTCCCTGACTGGGTCACATTTTCATACATCAGATCTAAAGCAAAGTCTATTGCTTTGTGTCCCACCGCATCTCCCCCCAAAGCAATAACTACATGGATCATCTTCAAACAAAGAATCAGTTTGACCATCCTCTCCTCGTTCTCCAGATAACATCACACGGCGATTATTTACTCAACACCCTCAACACGAAAGCCCCCTGAAGACCCTCCTCTTTGATAAGCAGTAATCACCCATACGGAAATGTAATATATGACATATATGTCCCTATATCAAAACCGATCTTGGCATATATGTTACATATATATGCAATATATTAATATCACATATATAGATCCTCTGGATATATGAATATATAGGTTTAAAACATATATGAAATACTCATATTAAAATGTATATAAATACATATATTAATATCACATATATAGATACTCTTGATATATGAAGATATATGTTTTAAACCTATATGAAATACTCATATTAAAATGTATATAAATACATATATGAATATCACATATATAAATAATCTTGATATATGAGATATATTTTTTAAACCTATATGAAATACTCATATTAAAATGTATATAAATACATATATTAATATCACATATATAGATACTCTTGATATATGAAGATATATGTTTTAAACCTATATGAAATACTCATATTAAAATGTATATAAATACATATATTAATATCACATATATAGATACTCTTGATATATGAAGATATATGTTTTAAACCTATATGGAATACTCAAATTAAAATGTATTTAAATACATATATTTAAAATATGTATATGTATGAATTCTTATATGGGTTTGTATTTTACAACCATATAAGATGGATTTTTACATGATACTGTATGCTTCAACCATATGATATCAATATGTTTTATGTCTAGATTTCTAAAACAACATAGCCTATATAGGTCTGTAAATATATTGTTTAAAAATTATTAGGGTCATAACATTATAACCCTGCCTAGTTTTAAACTGCATGCATTTGGCACAATACTATACTTTTATTATGGAGTTATACTCCATGGGGGCGGTTTCCCGGACAGGGATTAGACTAGTCCTAGACTAAAACATTTTTAAGAGCTGTCCAAACTGAAAACAACTTGCACTGACATATCTTAAAATACATCAGGGCCCTTTGTTTTGCCTCAAAATGCATACAGGTAATGTTTTTAGTAAGGCATGTTTGTTAAAACTAATTATATTTCCTAATTAAACTAAGGCCTAGTCCTGGATTAAGATAATCCCTGTCCGGGAAACCGCCCCCATATTACTCAATGTACAAGCTAGAAATTAAGCTCTGCACAGCACAGGTCTACTAAAGGGTTAATGGTGCCACATGGTGATCAACAGTAAAAATGACAAATTTGACCTCTTTGCAAAAGGAAAAACCACCAACATTCAAAAATGCATGATAACAAGGTGTCATTGCTCTGCAATCAAAAAATGTGGTTATAATGGAAGTCAATGGGGCAAAAACAGCCACTAACAATAAATGAGGAAGAAAACAATAATCAAAAGCCAATGTTTTTACTTTATCTTTGACATGCCCAAGACTGCGAAAAAGGTTAAAAAAATCCAGTCTACAATCACTTTTTGTATTGAAAATTTGTCATTTAGATTTTCCCCATATCCACTTATGAACTTGGCAATTAAAGAGTTAAAATCATGGAATTTTTGTAAAAATTTGGTAGTTTTGATCAGAACTGACTAACAAATTTATGCAAAAAAAGTGAAAAAATAATCTGATACATTTTTACAGATGTTTAATTTAGTGGATGTATTAAATTTGAACAATGCACAAGGGTTAAATTTGCACTGTGTACCCCTGCATAAAATAAAAACAGGAGGAATAATAAAACGAACACTGTAAAATACAAGCTAAACAGCGCCTACTTCAGTAACACACAAATAGCTTAAGTTGTTAGCCCCTCCCATCCAACTGCTGGGTGGATCAGTGGATAGCGCGGACGACTTTCAACGTGAGGACCCGGGTTCGAGGCCCGACTGGATTCATCAGGTACATTACAAATAATAAATTGTGTTTGTGTGTTAAGTTGTGTGAATGGGTTGTACGTCCTACCTGTGCTCTGAAACATGCGAAAAATAGATAAAAACCACGGTTCAAATTTAATTATTTTATGATATATGATAAGTATATGTATGCAACATATATTAGACATATATGTGAAGTCATGTATGTCACATATATAAATAATTATATAGATGACATATATGTCTATGTATGTTTTTTGCACACATAGACATATATTTGTATGGGATAGACATATATGTCAATATATGAAATTGTTCCATTTTCGAATAGGTGTCATATATGGTTGTACATATATGTACATATATGTTTCTACTTTATATTACCATATATTTCATATAGGGATATTTCATATATTCACATATATTACATTTCCGTATGGGCAATACTGTTATTAGCTTATATGCTAGATATCCCCTGTGTGTAAAGCTCTTAAATAGCCACCCGCGGGGCATCATTGAGTTTTATCTGGTGCTGGACGAGTAACTGCTCAGTGTTTGTCTTGCAGGCTGTTGGAATAGCGTGTCACTGTATTACACTGTGACCAAGGGACCTTAAAATCAATAAGCATCCGCTGATATTTGCCTCATTTAACAAGCTGTGTCGCATCATCTTGATCCAG
Organism: Misgurnus mizolepis; assembly: GCA_025389145.1. Taxonomy (NCBI): domain Eukaryota; kingdom Metazoa; phylum Chordata; class Actinopteri; order Cypriniformes; family Cobitidae; genus Misgurnus; species Misgurnus mizolepis. The sequence goes on along the minus strand of JAIFKI010000025.1, from coordinate 26,523,370 downwards.
CTACCAGAAAACATGAAGACAGGCTGAGAAATATAGTTAATGGATGATGGACGTATTGGACTAAAAGTAATGTGGGTGCACTGTAAAATATAATTCAGGGCATCTGTTACCCCTACTTAATTTATAATGCGTTGGTGCAATGTAATTAGCTTGATAACTTAACCGAGTTCAAGTTTCAATGTAATTAGCTTGATATCTTTAAGTTTCAAGTTCCCAGCATGCTTTGCGTGGGACTTTATAGTGACAGGAAACATAGAAATAAAGTCTTAATTTATGCCTTTTTAGATAAGATAAGAAAATGAGAATACTTTTCAATGTTCTTTTGGTATTTAAGAGTTTCTGTTATGTTGGTGGTTTTAAGAAGGTTGCATTGTGCTGAAGAGTAGAGCATTTGTTTAAGTTGAGAACAGGTTTACTGAACATTGCCTTACATGTTGTTTCAATCAGAATGCATTTTGTTGGAAATGCTGGAAAATTGATTGTCTCTCAATTCAACCTCACCACATTTAGTATTGTTTAATAAGAAGGTGTTTGTTAGTTGTGTTTAAGAAGTGTCAATTGAATCAAATTGATATAATATGAAAAAACAAGTTAGAACAACTTAAAGGAATATTCCATTTTCTTAAAAGAAAAATCCAGATAATTTACTCACCACCATGTCATCCAAAATGTTGATGTCTTTCTTTGTTCAGTCGAGAAAAAATTATGTTTTTTGAGGAAAACATTGCTGGATTTGTCTTATTTTAATAGACTTTAATAGAGCCCAACAATTAACACTAAACTCAACACGTAACAGTTTTTTTCAACGGAGTTTCAAAAGACTATAAACGATCCCAAACGAGGCATAAGTGTCTTATCTAGCAAAACGATTGTCATTTTTGACAATAAAAATAACAAATATACACTTTTAAAGCACAACTTTTCGTTTAAATCCGGTCGTGATGGGCCAACGTGACCCCACGCAATACGTCATGACGTCAAGAGGTCACAGAGGACGAACGCGAAACTCCGCCCCAGTGTTTACAAGCGTCTTGAAAGAGGACCGTTCCTACATTGTTGTATGTCAACTGATACTAATTAATGTCTTTGTGTCAGTTTATTGTTTACAATGGTCCGCAAATGCGCGTTTTATATATGTAACACGTGACCTCCCTATGTCACTACGCATTACGTTAGGTCACACTGGATCGGATTTAGACGAGAAGTTGTGCTTTAAAAGTGTATATTTGTTATTTTTATTGTCAAAAATGACAATCGTTTTGCTAGATATAATTATCTGGATTTTTCTTTTAAGAAAATGGAATATTCCTTAACACAATATGGTTTGTTTGTTGAGTTTACTGAAACCTCAAGAGAAGTTGTCTTAGCAAAAGATAAGGTAGCAGTTTGCATCATTATGTTATACGTAAGGTCACACGGCTAGTGCAAAACGAGAAGTTGTGGTTAAAAAGTCCATAGTTTTAGCAAAAATGATGATTGTTTTTCTAGATAAGACCCTTATGCCTCCAAGGCCAAACAATATAGAGAAAGTCTCTTATATTAAACATGGTATTTTCAGACGTTTTAAAACATGGCATATTTACAATTTATTTATTTTCTTGGAAAATGTCAAAAATGTATCTCTTTATTTTTTAAATCTTTACACAAGTTAACTTGTCAATTAAGAGACAACGTTTCACTGCCAATGATGCCTCCCTGAAGAGTTTTACGGCAATCTGTAATTCCACTATTATCCACTAGGTGGGTAACTTACAAAAAACTGAAGCATCAACTATTTGAAAAACATAGAAAACTCTGTCTATGCTTTGATCAGCATTCTGAATCTGATCTTTAACAAAAGTCCTTTACAAAAAAGCACTTAATTTACCTTTTTGCTCAAAATTTGTATTTTTGAATAAACCTACCCATATTTTAAAGGTGATAAAAAGAAATGAAGATAGGATAAAACTTTTTATTTGTTTGTTTGTTTGTGTGTTTATTGTTTGTTTGAAAGCAGAGGGTCTGTTCTTTCATTTGATATATTGTACATGTATGTTTATATATTTATAGAAGAAAACTTTCTGGAAGGCATTTTGTGAAACTTTTGGCGGGGAAAGTGTTAAAAACTAACAGCAGGTAAACTTGTCTCATATCTTAAGAATGATTGATATCACATCAATGCCAAAAACAGCTGGAACGTTCCTCTGCTGAGCATCTCTATCATCTTTCTTTATATACATTGATTTATCTCAATTAAAAGCTCATAATTTTTAACAATTCTAAGCTTTCCCCCCTGACTGTTCATCATTATTACACTGTTGTTGTGTTGGGATCTTGAGTACAATTTGTTTGCTTTGTAATTTTTCATATGGGTTTAAATCTGTCCTATTGTGATTCAGAACATTGTGATGTCTATGCCATTAATCTGTAAGTATTTCTGTCTGTCTTTATCTTTCCAACTCTCTCAAGCTATGGCCCTGTTTACACCTGGTATTAAGATGCGTTTTGTTCGATTTTATCACAAGTGGACATCACTAAATACAAGTGTTAAAGGGGTCTAACCTGTTTTCAGATCATCCACTTTCAACCATTTTCGACATTTAGAGGTAGTTGAAAACAAATTCGATCGGGTTGCTTTTGTGGTGTAGACGCTCATGTGGTCGAATGTGTTCGAGCAGCAACAAAAGTTTGCCTACTCTACACCTCTTGATCAAATGATGTACCGAGCACAATGTTTTTACATTGGCCCTGACTTCTAGTGCAAACCCACAGTGTCACCTCTTTTACTTTTGTTTCATTTTGCAAGTGTGTTAAAACCAGCCCAGTCTCACGAAATTTCGTTATATAGTCACGTATTTTTTTGATTTTTTTTTCGTGCTATTATCACGAAATTTCGTGTTTTTTCGTGATCGCATAACGAATTCCTGTTTTTGTGTGATTATCACGTATTGGTTACTCAACTGTTTTGTCCTATTTTCTTACCATTGTCGCTTCGGTTTAGGGTTAGATTTACATAAAATGACATCCCTAACCAAACCCAACTCTAACCCTAACGCCAGGCGACATATAAAAAAATAAATCAGAAAAAATTGTATAAACCAATATATAAAGCGACATTCTAATGCAAGCACCAAATCTAACCCTAAACCGAAGCGACAATGGTTTAAAAATAGGAAAAAGCAGTTGAGTAACCAATACGTGATAATCACACGAAAACAGGAATTCGTTATACGATCACGAAAAAACAAGAAATTTCGTGATAATAGCACGAAAAAAGAATCAAAAAATACGTGACTATATCACGAAACTTTGTGAGACTGGGTAGGTTAAAACACGTGTGTGAGCTTATTCATCAATTGCTCTTATATATCCGAGAAAACCCTTACGTATACATGTACAAAATGTTGTGCTAAATACTAATTCACATCCCCTCAGAGTAATCAATACCGGGGGGGGGGTCAAAAGTGGACAAAAGAGACAGACTAAAATACCAGCTGTGAACAGGGATGCGTCTTTCTCATCCACATGTGATTCAATCAACTAAAACACATCTTTATACTAGGTGTAAACAGGCCAGTATGTCCCTCAAGTCCTTTTCACACAGAGATTACGGAAAATACACAGAAAATGCATTTGGGATTTGTCCGGGATCGTTTGATTTTTGGGTTATTTTCCGGAATCTATGTGTGCTTCCATACATATACCTAAAAATCCCGTAAAGGTGTGTGACGTATTTAAAGTCCTGTACTTTTTCTTGTATTTTTTTTCACAGCAAATTATCTGTAAATTCCTTTCGCGAGAAAACATGTGCGTGCATTTGAAGAGTTCTTTTCCAAAACGCAAGAAACACCTTTTTTTATGAGTTTGTCATGTCATTTGGCTGTGTACTAAACATATCACTGCTCCATGAACGTTTCATAACAAATCACTACATTTTCTTGGTAAAATGTAGGTACAAGATGCCATTCTTTTCGAAAAACCGAAGCACCGAAGCCTTTTTTTAGCTTAAACGCGATTTATCCTCTCGACCAATCAGAATTCGGTGAATGTTCTACGCAATCCAATGTCGTCGCTCTGAACAGAGGTTTGTTTATGTTCATTCATTCCTCAAAATGAGTGCTTTAAATGGTGTAAACACTTTTGATGGCCTTGATGAGCCACCGATACCTTCACATGAGGTAAAAAATCCCTGACTGGACACTGAAAATAACAAAAAACAACAAAAAAAGAAGGTCCGTCACTCGGGTGGCGCGTTAATACATCCGGTATAATGTCATACAACTAGTCATCCGGAGAAGGTACCCGTTTGCAATGAAGAGTCTCTGATTATATGTTGCATGTTCTCTTATTTGTTTTTAAAGACAAACCATCAATTTATGAAAAATATGTATTTATAGTGTTCTGAAAAAAAAAATAACTTTGAATTTAAAATCAACAATATTGTTGTTTGATTTAATAATCATTATTCAACATGTTCAGACTGAGCAAAAAAAAAATAAAAAATAAACATTTTAACAGAATAAATTGAATATTCACAAAATGCATGGCTTTTCTGATAACTATTGAAATTGATTTAAAGCGTTTAGGAAAAGAGCTCCTCATTTTAGTTTATTACAAAACCATAAGCAGCATGTGATGCTTTTACGGGGCATTTACAGGACATGTTTGTGTTCAGACAGAAGCCCGTCTGCCAATTTTACGGAAATTTTCTGGGACCAAAGTGCTGTGTGAATGGGGTTTCTCTCAGTCTGCCCATCTGTTTATCTTTTCGCTCTGCATTTTAAATGTTGTATTTAAAGAGGCATTTCCCATCTAGACTGCCATGAGCAATATGAAAGTTCTTGTTAAGAACCATCTATGGCATAGAAATAATTGAGTAAACCTTGTTCATGTTTCTGTTGACATTAGCATCTGTAAATGACAACTGGATGCCAAACCCCTGGTGCTATAGCATTAACGTTCTCTCTTTCTTTCCCATGGTATCAGCCAGAGGGAGGTAATTCATTATCTCAGAGTATATTGTCATTGCACACTTATTAAACATCTCTCTACCCTCGTCTTTCTTACACCCAAACACAATAAAGCGGCACGAGGCATCAAAGAACTAAATGTTTGCCTTTGCATTGAAATCTCAGACTTTATCTTGGCAAATCTGAGCACAGTTTGCGGCATTAATGAGATCTCTTCAGAAAGTCTGGAGGAGATACAAGTGAAGCTTCTTTCACTATTAATCTCATTCGTGTCTGGGATAAAGAATTGAAATATTCACGGTGAAGCGTATGAATTTTGCACCAATAGCCTCTTCAAACAGAATTGCAAATATGACGAACCTGTGATATTTCAGGAAAGAAAGCGAGAGAGAGTGTTTGAGAGATAGACACATCTGACAATTTTTCCTTTGTATATCGACTGGTCATCTCATACTCTTCAGAGAAAGTTGAGAAACTCCTTCAAACATGTGACCTATACACAAGGTTTTCACCCTACAGGGCTCCAATGGCCAGGGACGCACATGCCGGTCAGGGTGTGATCAATAAAAGGAAGGCATACAGAGAATGACCTGTAGTGGTCAGGGCGGCATTGAACGCCCTCCTGCCAGTCTGCTTTTTGGTGCATGTAAAAAGCCCAGGACACAGGAATGGTCAAGACCCCGGCAGTCAGACTTCCTTTTCATCCTATTCAGCAGTGTAATGTCACAATCAATCGTGCAGGTCTATACAAACCCACGGACAGAGAGGAAGCAGGGCTGTGAAAGAACTATAATGTGATTTTGAGTGTGTGTGTATGTGTGAGTAAGGAAAAGAGGTTGTCTGTTTGAGATGCTATAGAAAATATGAGAACATCCACAATGATATTTTCGATTCGGAACCAGAGTGTCCGTCCAAGGTGAGGTTTTTTGCATATTGATGGCATGCGATTGTGCACACATTATTACCTCGAAATCTGCTGTGTGCCATTCCTGCGCCAGCAGCAGAACCAAATGGAATTGCGAAAATAATCATCATTTTCCCAGCAGGCTTTCCAAACCCATCCACAGCCCATTCTTCTACTGATGCCAGTCTTAAAATCATGCCACAGGATCAGCTAGAAGTTGAATGACATGTCACAGCCTTATAACAAACAGAGACACACATATACATGCGTTACTGTAAAGTTAACCTAGTTTTACTGTAACACAGGAAATTAACATTTTGATTTTGTAAACATTTTGTAAACAAGCCATTTATAAATTAAGAGTTTGGTTTCAAAATGCGATAAGCACATTTTTTTTTATTAGTTACCATCAAAATCAGTATTGTATCTGGTCAGTATTAAAAAATAAATTCTTAATTTTACACAAAATCCAATATCCGCGACAAAACGCCAGTCCTCCTTCTCTGCAGAATGCAATAAATTCGCTTAACCAATCACGGCGCACCATTCCACACATTGTAAACAATAATGTTGGCGCTTTGAATATACACAGAATCCTAGTTTTCCTCATCTACTTTGTACTTTGTGATCAACAAACAAACAAATCAAAATTATAGTTTTGATGGCATTGATAAACCTGTGGGGTTTTCTGTGATGGGGAAGAAACGAAAGCTCTCAAAATCTAATAATTTATGCGAGAGGCACTCAGGAGACGGAAAAATGCCGGCTGTTGCTTGTTCTCCCGACTAACACAGTCTCACCCCATTTCGTCAATATTTGACGACACTTGACCATTCGTCAATATGTGACGCGGAGGGTATACCTTTCGCGTCATTTTTTGACGAACTGGGGACTTCAATACTATTACGTCCGTTGCATTCTCTTCTCCTATTTTCTTACCAATTTCGCGTCGGTTTAGGGTTAGATTACGCAAAATTAAACCGTGTACGCGAAATTAAACAGTGTACGCGAAATTAAACAGTTGTCACCTGGCGTTGGGGTTAGAAACAGTTGTCACCTGGCGTTGGGGTTAGAGTTAGGTTTGGGTAGGGATGTCATTATGTAAATCTAACCCTAAACCGACGCGAAATTGGTAAGAAAATAGGAGAAGAGCATGCAACGGACGTAATAGTATTGAAGTCCCCAGTTCGTCAAAAAATGACGCGAAAGGTATACCCTCCGCGTCACATATTGACGAATGGTCAAGTGTCGTCAAATATTGACGAAATGGGGTGAGACTGCAGCATCAAGCTTCTGTCATGCTAACACATTGACCCCAGGGGATCTTATGAAAAACTTTTTAACATTATTTTACTCAAAGTCAACGAAAATCGAGCAGGACCAAAACATTTTACAGCTTATCGCTGTCAAAAAAGTTTAGCGACGACGTCCCAAGGATGACAGCAGCAATGACAGTGTTCTTAATATGGCAACGTAAGTGTTTTGATTAATGCCATTAATGTTTATTTTTTAATCAGTGTATACCACTAGTCAACTAAATAAATATAACATGGCAAATATGAATGCACATTTATATATTGATTCAATAGATTTATAACATTTTGAAAAATAAAAACTTGTCATGGATGCAGAACCAATAATCAGTTTTTATAATAAATCTTTGAAAATCAAATTATTATTTGAATTTTTTATGTTATTATAACCTGGCTTAGCTCTGTGAAGGATTAATGCTTTTTTGGGGTTTAAAATCAGAAGTTGTTTTCTGTTTCCTTGTTTTTTACCATTAGCTTGGAAGAGCAAGGACATTTACTACAATAACTCCAAATGTTTCCGTCTAAAATGTAATGGACATATGTTTCTCGGATGGCTTGAGGATGAATAAATTATGGGGTAATTTTAATATTTTGCTGGAGTATGGCTTTAAACTTAATGATGTATTTAAGAGACAAACTGTTATATCCCATGGGATAACATGATACATGTGGCAATGTTTTTCCCATGTGATCTCATGGCTTTATACATACATTCACACAAAAACTTTACAAAACCCTGTTTGTGATCTCGTTTTTGCACATAAAAATTATGTGGCTTTTCTGTAAGGGTCAGCACAATCTACTCTCATTGGTATCATACATTTTTTATTAAATATCTGTTTATATCATCAACAAAATCTCTTTAACACAAACTGGAGACAATTTGGTCAGCACCCTTCCACCAAACTAACGTTTTTCTATATACGTATAGCCAAACCAATTCACATTTTTCAATTTGTACCACTTTTTTAAAATACTTACTTATCGATTCATAGCAGGGCCAGCTTTACAGAAAATTTTCCTACATTATAATTAATAGTAATTTTATCAGGTAACAGGTGTGAAAGTGATGCACAAAGTACTCATTATGTAACCAGAAACAATAAGCATATTAAACAAATGATAACATGTGAGATTATAACAATTACAATATATGGAAATTTGGCATTTTTTTCAAGTTGGCATCACCTGAAGTTGGCATCATCTCATGGCATCATTAGGTGGTGATTCCTTTCATAATCACACTGTCATCTGAACTGATGGGTGGGCTTTCACTGCTACTCCATGTAAATTGAATTGTGTCCTGGAGTGAGTAATTAAAATGGCTTTATGTCTAATTATTCACGCTAATTAAACCTCTGTGTTCAAGACACTGAAGAAATTCTAGCTGCGTAACCCAAAAATCGATTTACATTGTGACTGTGACCGTGTGTTTGTGTGTGTGTTAACTTAGCTGTATACATTTTTCCTTAAATCTCACTGAAACTCCCTCTTATGACATCTCGGAACAAAATTATTTGAATTTTTCTAACACTGAAAACACTGAAAGTTTATTACAGTGCTATTTACCTTATAAGTATGGTAAAAAGCATTGAATATTGATTTGAAGTATTTTATTTGCTCATTTGTAACGAATGCAGACCATATGCCAGGAAAACCCATTTAAATTCAAGTTTAGTTTTAAGACAAGAAAAGACATTAAAATGTCACAAACACATTTGGTTTAATCATTTGTAGCTAAATATAATGTATTTTATTAAAAGACATTTATATTTGATTTTTGTGTAATATTAAACTGTACCTTTCTGGAAATAACAAACCTGTAAATGTCCTGACTGGCCAATCAGAATCATTCCAATGAGTAGCGTAATAACAAATGTGAATAATAGACATAAAAAATAGATTCATGAGACCAAAAATTGCTCATATTATGCCCAAAATGAATTATATTTCATGTTTGACTAATACAATTACAATTTTGACATAAATTTTGCGACACATAAATGTTGAATATTGTGAAGGTTTTCTATATTGCCTTGTACACAAATTGCATTTTGGGAAACTTGCTATCATACAGTAAATCCACACCAAGGGGCAACATTCTGGTCTCTTTTGGGAATACAACACTGAAGTGACTTTAACTGCAATTCATTGACTGGCGGCTAGGGACCAAAGGGGAGTCAATCCCATACCCCCATGTTAAAATGTTCATCTTTACAGTAGAAAATAATATGTTTACAGCCTGGTACAAAAAGTTGTTTGGTCTGTATCGCTAATTTTACCTTTCATGGCAACTGTGAGGGGGGTGCATTTTTTTGTAACTCATCTGTTTGAATTATTTTAAACCTAAAGTTCTGCATAATTAAGGGCGTGGCCACTTGAGTGACAGGTGAATTGCCGATGCTGTGGTTCACCCAAGTGCTACCTCTTTGCCCATCTTTGGTTATCCGTTAGTGACTCATGATAACACGCTGCCAAGATGACGATGACTAGCTTCGCCCACTTTAGGCTTCAGAAATGATCTTCAGAAACCTACTAATGACGTCACTGACACTACGTCCATGTTTTAGACCGTCTATTGTCCACACAAGTCACCTCAAGATGCATCATCGATAAAAGGGATGACACATCTGGGATTTAATGTAAATTTGACTTGATGTAAACTTGGAATTGGAACATTACTTTGGCAGCGACTGATGACGCAAGTACAAACAAGAATGCATACTGATAAACAGCTTATGTGTGTCTGTGGTATTCATCTACATTAAGTACTGTATAATATTGACCCCAGCGAAATAATCATCCATCCACTACATTTTTTTTACACATTTAAAACTAATGACCTCCTGTCCACCACAGTTCAGCCAACCGGGTCCCAACACAAACTGAAAAATTGACACTGATGAAATAACACATTTCTTTAAGAGATTCATAATTCACAGTAAACTCAAGTGACACTGGGAGAAGTCCATTTTCAAAAAGTAAAAGTGTGCTTTTCCCATTCGTATCTGAAGCGAAGCTATTACTTTGACTTGAGGTTGACTTCAGGATAGACGCATACATGAGTGACATCACAGCACTTTAGGGATTAAGGGAGAGCGAGAAAGAGGTCAACATTTTCCCTCCCTCTCAAGACATTCTGTGTCTTTCATCGCCAGAAGAAAGATCAAAGAAAATAAAGTTCATTTCAATATCACGCATTTTCATATCAAAGAGTTCAGCTTTTGTTCATTCTGGTGAGACGGTTCCGTACGTAACCTTTACTCAACAGGTGCTTTAGCTGGACAAGTAAAGGATCGTTTTACAAATTCAATCCCTGCTTCCTCAAAGCACTTAACTCTAGTCTTTTCTGCATAATCCAAAGCGTGATCATTAGGGACCAGTAAATATCAAAAGGCGGTCATTGCTTTAATTTGCAAAACTTTTAAGATGATGAATTTACATTTTACGGTAGAATTGTCACCATGTGCATAAATGAGCCTAATAAAACTTCAACGGGTAGACTTCATTTTGAAGTCACTTGGATTAGTTCAGGGGTCACCAATCCCTATTAAAGTGCTTCATGTGTGTTTGATTAGGATTGGAGGTAAACTCTGCAGAGACACCGGCCCTCCAGGACCAGGATTGGTGACCCCTTGTTTAGACTTTAGGGTTGGATTTACACTGCAAATCCCGACGCCCAATTCCAATTTGTCACCAGTGTTGGGAAAGCTACTTTGAAACTGTAGTAGTTAACTAAGCTACAAGCTACTTATCTGTAAAAGTAGTTAAACTCAGGCAAGCTACGTATCTGACAAAGCAGTTAGCTACACTACAAGTTACCAGTGTTGGGGCTAAAACATTACAAGTAACGCGCGTTACGTAATATTATTACTTTTCTGAAGTAACGAGTAAAGAAACGCGTTACAAATTTGTTTGTATATCTTGTTGTTTTTTATTTATAAGTTGTGACTGTAACTGCTGTCCTTGCTAGGTCAGGACTCTCCTGTGAAAGAGATTTTGAATCTCAGAGAGATTTTCCTGATTAAATAAAGGTCAAATAAATAAAAAATACTTTATAAGTGTACACATTAATATTTGAGTTAATTTTTTAAAGTAATGCAAGTTACTTTTCAGTTTAATTAATTCAATTTAATAATTTACTGAATGAAACTGAACATATTAACATAGAATTACGCATCTGGGCGCCTGCGCGGGAACAGTTTGAGTCAGAAACGGAGATGGCAAGGCAGAGCTTGACATTTTTGTGATCATAAAAAACATAAAAGTAACTTAAAAGTAACGTTAGCATAACTGTTCGTGAAAAGTAACTAGGTAACACAATTAGTTACTTTTTGGGGGGAGTAACTTAATATTGTAATTTCCCCAATACTGCAAGTTACTATAAAAAATAGCTAGCTACTTTTAAACTACTTAGATTTTTTACAATGGCGTTATATTACAAATAACTGAATATAATTTTAATGAAAAAAAAATATGAAAAGGACTTTTAAAACTACTTAATATAATACAATTATGATTTTTGTTTGATATTTTTATAAAAACTCTTTAATATTGATAATGTATAGGCAAAAAAAAATGTATGACTTAGAAACACTTTTTATTTCAGCTGTGTATAATAATAATAATTATGAATCGTTAATAATAATAATTATTATATACAAACTATGTATATTATTCAATTATGTGGTTAAGGTTTCCTTTTCTGTTTGATTGACAGATGCAGTGGCTTAAACACAACATTGGTGTTCTTATAGGTTTTTTCAAAACATTGGCAGGACAGATTGGATTTTGGAATAATGGAAAAACATGTATTCATCACTGCACTTAAAATCTAATATATTCATTTAAAATAAATTAAAATGGCTCTTTCTTACTTCTATGTGCTTGAAGTTTTCAACACAGAGTCAGACAGACAAATGGTTTGTTGTTCGTTTTTTGTCATGAACTTGGACAAATATGACCATTGGCAATTAATCTCTACATCTTTAGATTCTGCCTCGGTCCATCACGGACATGGAACAGGTTAAACCACAGAGGAAGTAAAATGACACGATATGCAATTGAATGATTATACAACATTATAATTTTATTTCTGATAACAAGTCATAAAACTTCAACATTACTCCATTAGGTCAAATCGTTGTCCTCCATTGCGCTGCTAAAAGAATCATGTGATCGCGGAGGTTGTGTCCACCTGAGTTGACATCATTAGCCAGCGTCGCATTTTCAATGACGCACGAGACATCTTGAGATGGGAAAATCTGATTCATGTATCCGATTCATTTCCGATTTATTTCTACATATGAATGAGGCCTGAAACCCACAGAGATTATCGAAATCTATGCACTTTTTCCTGCTTACACGTTCATATCCGATCTGTGCCACATGAGGGAAAAAACGGAATTGAGTCACTTCAATCAGGCAATTTAAATGCGGCCTAATATTCATAAAGTCAGCTAATTACTGAAAGGTCTCTCTCAACAAGCAAAACACTTCAAACTTTTCCAGATTTTTAATGCTTAAATCTAAGCTGACTCATCAGAACATCAAATCTGTTGTAATGAGTTTGTGACTCAATCATTTGTGACTCATTTGAATACTATTGATTTACATGTGACTGTCAGCAATATTAAAGTTTGGTACACAATCCAAACTAGAGTCAGGGCATCACCTAACTTCACAGCTTTATTTGCATTTATTTATTACTTCATTTGCATTTCTTTTATACACCTCAAATAAATGTTATACTTTTGATGTTCAATACTGAATTATTACCAAATATTAACTGTATATTGTTAAGGAAAAGTCTGATTGAACCAAACCCAAGCTATTAAAGAAGCATAACTCGATAAATATATAAATATGGTTTTAAGCTATAATTATAATAAAGCAGATTTTACTCTCTCAAATTCAACATATATATAAATATTGTGTATTAGCTGAACTGATATTATTTCCTTTTGGCAGTGATATGTATCTACAGTATCTCTCCATCTCTCAAAGATTTGCATAAATGCAGAGCAAGAAAACTGATTCTCCTCTGCCGGCTGGTTATTAAATTTGTTTGCAAATCTCTAAACTATTTTTATCCTTACTGTACTTCTCATTTGATTTTCCATTTCGTTTCCCTCCCTCATTTGTCGAGGCTCTGAAATGACTTTTCTGCTGACGTCAAGGAGGCCGTACAAGCTTTTAGTGTCTGTTAACAGACACCCAAATAACTATTCAGGGTAACGTTAAGGCAGTAATTTAATGAACCAATTAATGTTAATGGATTGCATAACAGATCTGAAAGTGTGTCACTAAAGACTGAATTTTACAGGTTTGTACATTCTGGTAGATCCTTCAGGTTTACATTCAGCTATGGTTATCGTTTCACCTTCTGACCATCCTGATGGATAAAATCAAATCCTGTCCAAAAATATGTTACTATACAAAATGCTGTTTTGTTCCCAAAACAAACAGGGCGGATAAATAAGAGTGCAATAAGCTTTACGTTTGCGTTTCCAAATGTGAGCTTGTTTCATTAACATTATTTGTTACGTGGGGGGAATAAAGGCTCGATCATGATGTTTAAATCACATGAATCTTAAACAGCTAATATACTTCAACACACATTAAATATAAATGTCACATAGCAGGCGACTTCCAAAGGCTTTGCGACAGTCAGTAAATGAGATTCAAAGTATCATGTGGTTAAAGATAATGATTATCTATATGTCAAAGGTTACCTGAAGCAAACTGAAGCTACTGACAGCTCATAGAGTACAGATGTGAGTTATTACACAGAACACAACATCTCCAACTGAACTGGAATAAAAAAGACATTATTTATTAATAAGAACATTTAAATCTACAGAGTACAGTATTTAACACCATGATAAATATAGTTGGTAAAAAAGCGAAGCATTTTTTAGACCTCTATTAGAAACCTTGTGTAGACCTTTGACCTGTGCAGGGGGTTGACCCTTTGACTGGATCATCCACGTCGGACTGCCCAATCATAGAAACATTATGCATACCACAACACAATCTCACAGCAAGTTGTGTTATAGGTAAGGAATAATTGACGACGGGCCATTGAATTATAAGAAAATAATGCACACAGGTGCAATGCGGGTGTGCATTATTTTCAAATAATTCAAAGGACTGGAGTCAATTATTCATCTTATACCATGGCTACCACAAAAATTGCTCTGGTGGCAAATTTTAAGACATTTGACAAGTTAGGTGTGCGGTTATCAGAAATTAATGCATACCCACGAAACATTTCTCAGCCAATCAGAATACAACATTCAACAGACCCGTGGTATAATCATGAAATAGTAACAAAAAGTAATTCTAACCCCAACCCCAAGCGACAATGGTAAAAAAAAAAAATTGGAAAAAACTATGAGAAAACAATACATAAAATAACACGAAAATAAAGATTTTACCATGAACACGAAAACTATTTATAGAAATTTGTGTTGACTGAGACGAAATAGACATTCATGCTCAATGGCATGAAAAAATCGGAAAATTGTGTCCATGAACACAAATAAATTAATAAAATATTTCTTGACTATAACACGACTTGCCGTGATATTGGGTTGCATACCAAGACAAAATGGTGACCGGGCCATGATGTGGGCAGTCGGTGGTGAGGTCAAAGGGTTAACCTGCCCGCACAGGTCAAGGGTCATAATCAATCATTTTTATGGGATACAAAGTGTCCCATATTTAGAACAGACTATACACGCACAAGCAAGAATTATCTGGAAACTATATTTATAAGAGACCTGGACTAAAATACAAACATTAGTTTCTGAATTGAATCATTTTTATCAAAGCGCAAATACTGTGTGTGTGTGTGTGTGAGAGAGAGAGAGAGAGAGAGAGAGAGAGAGAGAGAGAGAGAGAGAGAGAGAGAGAGAGAGAGAGAGAGAGAGAGAGAGAGAGCAATATGAAAGAGAAAATGGGCGAGCAATAGAATAAAATTGATATTCTCTATACATTGTTCCAGACAAGCGTCCTGTAGGATCAAATTGAAAAGCGAGGTGAGCAGAATATAAAACTTATCAGCTTTGCTTCTGAATATTAATTTGCTGATGTGATGCTGATCTGTTAGTGTTGAACTGATGAGGAGGTCTATAATACCTGTCTGTCACCATTCCCACTTCTCATAGCACAAGGCTTTAGAAATGACACAGAGAAGCAGATCTCCTGAAGTACACCGGGCTTCTGTGTGTGAACAGAATACTGGATGCACTGTATGATGATAGCAATAGTCTGATGCCTTACAGCTATAAAAACGACATATGAAACAGTTTGTTATTTCGTGTTAGCAAAAATGGAACAGAATCAAGTTTTAATGTTTGGGCTGCATCTGATGTTAGGCAAAAATCAATTGTACTGTATATATTTGATAAGACAAGCTGTATGTTTGAAAAGTTAACAGCATATTACTGCTGACAGACTGTTGAATCTTCACCCACAGCTATACTAAAGGCTTCAATAGTTCAAATGTCACATGAACACTGCAAGCATGAGTTTTATATTTCATGAAGTAAATGTTTTCACACAAACCTCATAATAAAGAGTGTGAACATGGTAGTCTTTATAATAAAACAGTCTTGTCATGCTTTTTAAAGGAGTCATATGATGCCATTTTATGATTTTATTTATCTTAGTGTGTTATGTAGCTGTTTGCATGTGTAAAAGTTCTGCAAAGTTACAAAGCTCAAAGTCTTAAACCAAACCATTTATTATATCTAAAAGAGCTACTGATCCATACCTGCCTAAAACAGGGCAATGCCAATTCTCACTGTGCATTAAATAGTTGTATGGTTTTGAGAATTGTAGAGTAATGCATGCTGTTTGACTTTTTATGCTGCTTAGCCCACAGACATTTGCAGAGTCAAAAACAAGTTAAGGGTGTTATTGATGTTTGCAATGCAAATTTTGATTGGACGGGTAAAAAAGATGATCACATTCATCAATTACGGCTCAACAGATCTAGCACTCTGTCGGAAGTCTCTCTACATATTATGGTGAAGCTGCATGCAACGCCTTCAAGAGTCCAGAAGGAGCCACTTATCAGACAGCACTGCGCTTTGCAGAACTATATCACATGTTGTACCAAATGCACCAAATAATGTTTTTTGTGACCCCCACAAACTGCACATTGAATTTACAATTAGTTTCAACTTTCTTGACTAGTGAGGAGTTAATAACTTGAGCTAATTCAACTTAATTTGTATAATTTATAGCAACTCCTTACTAGTCAAGAAAGCTGAATTCAAGTTAGTTCAACTTACAAATTTAAGTACAACAATGAATTATTTGAGACTGTCCTTCAAAAACAATGACCTAATAGTTTATGCAAGCACCATTATACGACATAAAGGTACGTGTAAGCAATAAGTGCAGCATTAGTAATTAGCTAATACAACCTGTGGTTACATGTTAATGTTTTTTGCCTTATATGTCAGATTAGACGCGTTTCATTTACATAAACATTTATGGTTTTAAAGATTTTTTGAGCATCTAACTCCCATCCTTACCCTAACCTAAGTATTTGTCGATACAGATACCGATCCAATACTTTCTCTATTGCCATTTTAATCAATTAAACTGCAAATAACACATTTGTTAGCCGTACAAAAAGCTTAAACAGAGCTACAGAACTCAAGGTTTTACTGTGCAAATGGCTGTGCAAATTCAAGACTCAATAAAACATTGTGCAATACTACTGCTTTATTTTTATTTAAATGTTTCAAGCAGACAATTCAAAATGTAGGATGTTAAGATAACTTTGGACAATTTAAAGTGCAACTTTGTGCAAATTCATGTTGCTTAGCAAGTCGTGCTTTACGCCAAGTTGCCATGACAAGGTCTGTGTTGGGATTGGATCGGATTGTACTCCCCAACTTCTACAATATTTGATTCAGCAATTTTCGCCTATATCGGACTAATATCAATACTGAATATCGGATCAGCCCACCCCTACCCTAAACCCATCCAGTTCTCAACCATATAAAACATAACATGCAAGTAAAATTACAGTCAAAGGTATTTATTGCATAAATTCACCAAAAAAATTTATAACAAGCCATTTGCGTTGCAAACCTTGCGAATTGAAGCAATACGATCATTTTATATGAAGAAATCCATGAATAGTCAAATCTCATTTAAACATAAACCGGAAAAGTAGAGCATGACGCAATCGGTCACGTGACACAGCCAGTAGCGATTCATATTCTTAACTAACGTAATGATTGCAGTTGGTCACGAGACACATGAGAGACAATGCTATTTCACAATCAAAGATGATATTGTGTATCATTGCTGTTTCTGGCGGCAGATTTTTAATGGGTAAATACCAGGTCTACTATTTGCAGTGGATCACTTTTGCGTCTTTTCTTGATAGAAATAATTTGTTTTACCTCGTACGCTTACAATATTTTAAGTGCTTTTTGAAAAAAGTTGTGACTGTTTTGTATCCTGTGTTTTATAAATAAATTGGTACATGATTTGCCCTAAATGCCTGAACAGTGTATTATAAATCCCAAAAAGTAAATGATCACCCGAGTTATCGTTTCCAACATAAATCTCTTTTCTTGGATTACAACAAACACACGGATTGTAGGCAACAGTCTGTTGATGTGGACATGATGCTCATTATCATAATTCCTCCCGCACACAGCCTGTAAGCAGTCTACGTTTTCATATTTAAAGTATTTAAACCATGATTCAAACACAAGTTTTGTGCAGTGCAGAGTAGCGCTTTTTGTTTGTAGTTTCTACAATCACAAATGCAGACATAGTTTTAATGTTTTAGTATCCTTACCTTACCAATGTGTTATGTCCTGCTTAAGCCGTGCTGGTAAAGTTGATCGATCAGTTTGGTCATCTGCATTTCTGAATCAAATTTGGCTCATATTGATTAGGTATTAAAGATGATATTAACTCGTATTAGTATTAGTTAACTCTTTCCTCGCCATTGATGTGTTATCTTGTCAATTAAGAGAAAACATTTGCATTAAAAAGTGCTCCTGATGAGTTTTATGGTAATCTGTAATACTGTGATTATCCAATTTATAAAAAAGCTGAAGCATTTTTTAAACACTCCATGTATGTTTTGATGATCATTCCGAATCTCTAGCAAAATTCCTTCACAAAAATGCAATTATTTCAGCTTTTTGGTAAAAAATAAATTGCATTTTTGAAGAAATAAGCAGATAAAAAAAATATATAGATATATATATATTTAAAAGAATATCTTCCTGGAAGGCATTTTGTGAAACGTTTGTGAAAATCACAAAAAAATGCTGGCGGGTGACTTAAAAAAAGGCTGGCAGGGAATGAGTTAATCTCAGAAATAGTATAATAACAATTTGAAAACAGACAGACAGATTAACAGAAAGAAAGATATCAGACAGCCAGACACAGTATAGGAAATTCCTATTTTATATTTGGGCTAAATTTGGGCCACAAAAGCCATTTGTTTACGTTGCTGCCGCTGAAACCGTCTATCAATTTTTATGCAAGTAATCTCTCTCTACTTCCAATGTCAATTTCAGAAAAAGATATTTTCTCTTTTATGCAGTTATCTTTGTCTTGTACTGAGAACCAAAGACTGAAACAGGATAGTCTGACTCTTTGCACGCTTGAATTACTATTACTTTATTCCATTTTATTATTTGAATTTATTTAATGCAATTAAATAGCAAATGTTAGGCTTTATTATAACTCATTGTGTTGCTTGGCTCAAAACTCAATTAAATGAGTGAACAAATTAAAACTTATTTAGCGTGAATTATTTTATTGAATTTTAATTAAATGGGATTAAGCTGTGATTCGAGTCTTTTAGAGCTTGGCATCCCTGAAGGCTGCTGAGCCTGTCAATCTGTCCCAGGTTTATTCCTTTTCTTTCAAGGAAAGATGTTGAAGCACATTTGCATTGGATATTAAATGATCTTTCTTAGTGAAAGCCAAACTGGGACCGTAGCCTCATATCCGTACTGATCCCCTCCATGTCTCGACCTTTTGAATTAGTTTAGGAAGCAATAAAAACCAGCCCGCTCAAATTCATGAATGCAATTCATTTACAGTGGTAAAAGTTGATGCGATCGCGGGCAGCAAGGACTCCGGCGGTCTTCCGCTCCGAGATTCAAGGGTCATCGCAATCAAAACTCTGCCAAAGTAAAACTCAATGATATTACCCCTAACAAAGGATAGTTATTGCGCTCAATATCTTTGTCCCCCGTCCTCTGAATCATAAAGCTATAGCTGTGAGTGAGAAAGACTCCAGCGTCTCGCTTGTTTCATAAATGATTCAATAAGCTGTGGGAGTCATCAGAACTCTTTAAATGTTGAACCACGCTGGATGTCAAGGGCTTTGCGCTTTCTATTATTAATAAAGAAAGTTAGCTTGGATATCCTACACAAGAGGATTATTGGCCAAAGAAGGGCATTTTCTCTCTCTCTCTTTCCCTCCCTCTATTTAGTTTTACTTCTTGCTTTTTCTTGTTGGCTTTTTTATTCCACACTTTCAATAAAAACCAAGCTGTCATTTAAAGAATTATGTCTAAAACATGATAAATAGGTTTATTAAGAGTTTCATAAAAGTTAATTCAGTGTGTTTATGAGCTGAATTTATATTAAGAATGTTAAACTATTATGATCACAGTGGTTAAACTTGTACAACATAATTTAAGCAATCTGTGCACAGTTTCGTTTGTATGCATTTAAAGTGATAGTTTACCCAAAAATAAAAAAGTGTTTGTTTACTCGTACATTCCATATAATCTGAACCAAACGACTGTGCAAGCGCACAGCCAGGGTTGCCAGATTTGCATTTCAAAACCATCCCAATTGATATTTAAAATGTCTATTAACAGCCTAAATACCAATAACTAAAATTCTTTTATCTTTAACCAGCAAAAAAATTAAAATTTGTGGAAACAACTTTTGCAAAATTTAAACTCTGCCAAAAAGCAGAGGATCTGGCAAAGCTGTGCACAACATATCTCGTCGAGTTCATGCTTTATCTCTGGAAAAATGTCCAAAGTCAAAGTGCATGAACCCTACAAAATGTACAGTGCGTGACCTCATGATCTTAATAATGATTGTTGCCATTGCCTTGCTATTGCATGTTTTTGTGACAAGAATAATGCGATATGTAAATAAGATGATAACTTGAGCAAAAATGTTCTGCACATGTGCACAACGTATTTTTGCATCAGATACACGTGTTTACATGCATACTTTTCTCCTGATGATCATATCACAGATCGGAGTACACCACCCCTTTTAATACGATCGAAATTTGCATCCAATCAACCTCAATCGTATTTATTAAGGTGTGACATGATTTTGTTTGAGACATCATTACAATTACAAATGGATTGTTTGTTTGCATGTAATTGTATGTTGTTTTAAACCTGTATAAATTTCTCTATTCTGAAAAACATTTTGATAAATGACGGTAAGCACACTGGTGACACTATTTGGTCCATAGTGAGATGAACAAATACTATAGACGTACAACCAATTGTGTGCTTGCTATTTTTAATCAAAATATATTTTATTGTATTCAGAACATGAGGATGAGTAAATGACAGTTTTTTTTCTAATTGTGGGTGAACTTTAAATCACTTTAAATATAAAAATTCCTATAAAGCTGTCCTTAAATATTACTTGTTTATCTGGTTTATGATACAACATTTATGGAATGTGCATTTCCCCTAATTCTCTCTGAAAGCATATAAATGCTAAAATCAAATCAAAATTATTTATATTGAGCTTTTTTACAATGTCTATGTTTACAAAAGTAAACATAGCAGTTTACGTGCACCCTAAACATTGCAATCTGATTAAAATGTTCGTTTACATGTAGAAGCCGAACCGAACGTCTGCGCAAGCGCACAGCCAGGGTTGCAAATTCGCGTATTAGAACCATCCCAAATGGACATTCAAAACTAGCCCAAAAGCATCCCAATAACTATTCACAGCCCAAATACCAATAACTAATGAACTAAATACTTTCATCTTTAATTTGGTTGCATGTAAACGTACCTAATGTGGCTTTCATAAACAAATCTCAGAACCTAGGAAAACTCATTTTTAAATTATGTATTGTTATAATTGGATTACATTCTAAACAGAGATGACAATGTGGGCGTTTGTTTGGATGCAAAGGAAATCTTATGGTGACTATTTATAATTTTACATTGGTTTTAAGAGCAGTCAGCTCTGATTGTGTTTGGCAAATGCAAAAGCAGCTGAATGTTTAAAACAACAGACAAGGCACAGATTGCAGCTAAACACATAGATGAATACATCAAGCATCAACAGCACATTTGACAAACATCATTTGCTTGTTAATTTGATGCACAAATGCTAAAAAAGTTGTGGAGAAGTCAAGAATAGAAAATGAAATATGACCCACATCACTGCGTAATTACCAAACTTCCCATGAGAACCTGAAAGCAACTTAAACCGAGATATTTTCTCACCTAATTGCAAAAATAGTTCTCATTCATCACAAACCAGCAGAAGCAATGCTGTTATTTGACTTTATAGGGTGTAATTGCACTCTCTGTTATGTTGGGTTTACTCAAAACCCTAAACTCGGCTGTAATATCTCATTCTGGGCTTTTCGCACCACCTTCTCTCTCCTTGGAGTCTCCGCCGTCCAATGTAAATGTTGTTCTGATTAAATCTGACCCAGGGAACACTGTCCCTAATTAGCTTTGCTAAACTTTGCATTACAGTCATAAATCAGCAGATCTGCGTTAGTCTTCCGGGGAAAAATGTAAATTTTGTTCTTTATCGTATTCATCATTCTGCTAAAACAACAACAGAGCCTGACATGTTATTCAAATGCGAGCTGGTCATATAAACAACGTGGCACGATAAATTGCGGAAAAAGGAAACCGGTAATGTGGCAGAGATGCAGGGGAGTCTTATTAAAAGGCAAGAGGTCTGCTCTCTCAGGAGTGACCTTATTATTAAAGTCTCTAAAGATTGAAACTTGTAAATGTAAGACACTAGCAGACGTGCTAAGGCAAAGGGATCGCAGACGAATGGACACACACATATAGGGCCCTATCTTGCACCCAGCGCAATTGACTTTGTCAGTGTTGCATGTATCATTCGTATTTTGCACCAGCGCACAGCGGGTTTTTCCCTCCACAGACGCACGTCGGCAAACTAGGGAATGAACTTGCGCTCCCTGGGCGGTTCAGCGCAAAAAAGGAGGCGTGTTGCGGCGCAAACCATCCCTGATGCTATTTTGCAGTTTCAAAAAACAGTTGCGCCACTGACCAGAAAAAAAAGTCAGTGGCGCGTTGCGCATGGTTCATTTATGCTATTTTAAGGGCGCATGCTTGACCATAATGTATAGCGTGCACAACGCGCACACACTTTGCTTATCTAATCTACACAGACGCAACAGTTAATTTTGCAAATCATAAATTGTTACAATAAAAAATATTAACACGAGATAAGGGGAATCATAGTGGTGAGCATTGTGGTTATAGTTTTTATTTATTGTGTGGCTGCGTTAAATAACCTCCCGTTATACGGCGTGCCCGATTTATGCTGGCAAGCTTGGGATTCCCCCGTCTCCTGACATCATTGTAGCGCTTGGCGCAACGATGGGGATGCCAGCTGATGAGACAATTGTGGCTATTTCCTCTCACGCCTGTTTAAGCGACGCTGATTTGGGCAGGTTTCTCCTATCCTCATACAAAACAACTTCTCTGTCTTTGACTGCTCTTACAAGAACGTTGGTCTCCTCGGCTGTGAACCGCTCCTGGCGTGCGCCTGGTAAATCCGTCATAATAATAGCAACCCGCCATGGAACTTGCGCCCTTGCGTTTAAAGGGAATGTTGGATAGGGTTCTGATTGGTTTATTTGACGTTACGCCCAAACCACACCTATGAATAATGAACCTACTTCAGACCAACCCCTTATTGATTTGCGCCTGGCGCAAGAGTTCTTTCTCACGCCGGGAAAATAGCAACAGTGCCCAAGATCCGCCCACAAACTCACTTGCGCATTGCGCTTTGCACTTACGTTTCAGATCGTTAAAATAGGGCCCATAATGTCAAACACATGCACTATGCATGAAAGAACATATAGTGTCAGTTTTACATAGCAGGTACTAGTTTTACTCCATGCTGTATGTGTACACTGAAGACAAAAAATGAATAATCATGCAAAAATGACTTTACTGCATATCATTTGTTGAATTAAACATGCAGTGGACTGAGGTCATGACATGTTCATCATTTCAAAATTACATCAACTTGCTTTTGTAAGCTTTAAAGCATTGTGTCTACTAGTTAGTTGAAATGTAGTTGTAATAAAGCATGTAGTAATGTAGTAATAAAGCATAACAAACTCCAAACATAACCAACCCAGTCACACATTGATGGTGAACACACCAATGGTGTATAATGTATGTTCAAATCTACAGTTTTCTGTATTCCCCCCTTAGTTTGTCAATCAGACTAATTAATGTGAAATTAATAGGTCACAATGGAAATTAAGCGGTCATTTTTCTAGATTAGACCTTTATGGCTCAGTTGGGATCGTTTAGAGCCCTTTGAAGCTGCATTGAAACTATTGAGGTCCAATATATGTAGAAAAATCCTGGAATGTTTTCCTCAAAAAACTTAATTCCTTCTCGACTGAACAAAGAAAGACATAAACATCTTGGATGAAATGGGGATGAGTAAATCATCAGATTTTTTAATAAAAGTAAAATATTCCTTTAAACTATTAATACAGAGATATTTCCTGAGCAAGGGAACAGTGACAAATGTGTCCCAGTTTGTGAAAACCCAGCTAAAGTAATTTTTGTGATTTACCGTTTTCAACATAAACTCATTCTAAAAACATTCAGTGAAAATATAATCTTGGTATCTTTAATAATGGCTGAATAAGATCATGTCAAAGATTGAAATCATAGTGAAATTATCATTATTAGTGACTTTTATTCTATGAGACTTTAGACCGGAATTTACAGAAAGGGTCACAAATATTAAGAAAAGTTAATTACAGATATTACTTTAGCTATTATGCACTATGACTATTACGTTTGTGATCTATTTTGTGATTATTATCATCTTATTGTAAATATCAGTTGTTCACATCATTACTTGAATGCAAAAACAAACTGACTGGCTATTGCATGTATTTAAGTATACATTATGGTAGTGTTTGCTATAGACCACACAGACCGCATTATAAAAAAACATTTGGAATTTTATTACTGTATTAAATTTGGAAAATATTAAATGTGCTAAACTGTCAAACAATGCACATTGCAAATAATTTTTTTTATGCAAGATAATTTTTTTATTTTAGAGATGCAAAATGGCCTGGTTAATTTCATCATGAAATCCATCCAGGTAATTCAGACGCATATACCACAGCAGAAGCTGTCAAAATTACCGGACCAAAAATTGAAGCTAGTGGGACTTTACATACCTGTCATGTACAAAACTGTTCTGTCTGATCTGTCATAAACAATTATACATCAGAGTATTGAACAGTGAGGCTTTGAGTCACGTGGATACACACAATTATCTGTATGTTTAGCAACACGGACAGCAACTTTTATCAGAAAACAACATGAATATAATAAGTGTTATAAAACCAGTGGCAGTGACTCTATTTATCTGTTTAAGTAACTTGCATACAATGTCACCGGAGACACATTGACCTCATAACTGGAGCAATGGTCCTGGAGCAAGATGATGACTCAATGACCATGACTCTTGTCCTTCATGTCACAGTTACCAACCAGCGCAGAGCCTCAACCGCTACAGATCCCCACCCTCAAGCTCAAGAGCCTATACATATCAAGCCACACACCACATCACATCGATAAACAGTTTTTGTTAACACTTAACAATACGGTTGTATTTGTTACCAATAAGTTAACGCATTAGCAAGACATACAGTGAACAATACCTCTACTATATTTATAAAATAAAGCCTTGCAACTGAACTTATAAAAATGTACGACGATGGGCCTGACATGTTATGCAAAAACATCAGTTTGGAGACAGGGAATGCACAGAAGGAATCGTCCTTGGAACACGGATACGGAGCCATGGTATTTTTTTCGGGCAAAATATGCCGCACAAAAAAAATCTAATGCACGTGCGCCCAATTTAACCACACCCCTTAAACGTCTCATTGGACTAGCTTGCTAAAATATGGTAAGTTAAATACAACTCATTTTGTTGGTGTGAAATCGAAAATTAATAGTTAGTAATCTTCAATCTTCCCTTGAAGCTCCGAGAGTCCGCACAGAGAAGCTGTCAATCACAAATGTCAATCATAACGACACCCCCATTCCTATAGCATTAAATTACTAGTTAAAATGAAACTTATAACAAAAATGAACAATTTAACGTATATCAACGTGATAACAACTACATAAAGGACCAAAAACATTTTTCAGAAAATTTTATTGGAAGTGTAATTTATTTATTTTTATTTTGGCCCGAGTCCCGTTCATTTGCATGGAGAGGGCGTTTTTTGTGTGTTTGTGACATTTGAACATCTTGTATTATCTTAAAACTGAAAGTGAACGTGTTTTCCTGCCGGAAGGTCTACATTTGTTAAAAATGAGCAAATAAAATATTTAAAATCAACATTTAATGTTCCTTACCTTACTTATGATGTAAAGAGCTGAGTAATAAACATGATAATGTTTAGGTAGGAAATAAGACCCTTGATACAAGACGCTCCGCTTTGGGTCCCTGATCACACTGGCGTGGCTTATTTCTGCCATAACAACCTGCAGTTTATAAATATTAAAGGTTTATGTGACATAAATATATCTAGATCACTCTAAAAACTTGAAGAACTTTGATTACTATTTACATATCATAAATTCTGGATTGTTTCAACCTATGGTTGCGTTTAAATTAACCATGTTGGGTTGTTAAGTGAAAGAAAAGTGGGTGTTAAGTTTTTTAGGTTAATTTAACCCAGTGGCTGGATTTGTTCATATTTTACTAAACCACAGGTTGAAACAATTCAGATTTTTTTTAAGTATACAAACTACACATTTTAATGAATAGTGAATTAAATTGTCCACCTCAGCAGTGCTTCATGACATTTCTCCCCTTAATTAAAAAAACTGCAGCAAGAAGCAAAGAGTTTTACTACGTCAATAGGGTCGCCCAGCAGTTCAAAACAAACCTAAGTAATATCTTAATAGATTCTGTGTACAGTATGTTCTCATTTTCAGTAAATGATGCTGCCCCAAACCCTAATGTGGTGATGAGCAATACAAAACCATCGCTCAGTTATTTTTATTTGTGTTAAACACTCAAAAAACTTCACAAAAGTTTTGCTTCTGAGGGTCACAGTGGCTGACTCACTTTACCTGCGGGTTGGCTGCGTCTCGGTCCAAAGTTGCACTGACACACCAAAGGGATGGAGGCCAAGTAGCACGTCCATTCTGCACCTGCATGAAATGAAATAACTTTCGGTACCAGCAGGTGGCAGTAGTTGATATTCTTCTCACAAATCTCACGCCCCACAGACAGATTGGTGATATATTCATAATGTCTTATGAGCCAAATATTCACATATATTGGAATGAGAGATGAGAAGGGCGTTCTCTGCGTTACCTATTGACTTTGTTGTTTGCTTGCTTCATCACTTCTGTTTTTCTTCTTGTGAACTGGATGTCTATGCCAAACAGCTAATCAGAATTATACGACTGCCAGATGAGGCCCACTGCATGGCAAAAAGGCCAAAGAAAAAGGCGACTGTAACCAGTGTTTGTAGTCGAGACCCCTAAACAAAGACAAAGACCAGAGGGTGTCAAGACCAAGACTTTTAGGGGTGAGACAAAGACAAGACCAAGACCAAAGTCAGTCAAGACTGAGACAAGACCAAGACCATCAAAAATAGACGAAATTACTGTCACGGTGATCCGTGTCATGTTTTGTTTGTGTCTCCGATTACGTCACCTGGACAATTCACGGACTGATTCATCACACCTGTTCCCTGTTAAGTGTTGTGTATTTATACTGCTGTCTGTTTCTCACCTGTCGCCGGATCATTGTCATTGTCGCCGTTCCACGTCTGTTCCTGTTGTTCTCTGTATTGGATGTTCCTGTGTTTCTGTTTTACTCCTCGTGTTTTGTTTCTGTTCGTTTTATATTAAATGTTATTTATTTCATGTGAACCCTGCGAGTGCGTCCTGATTCCTGTTCCCGGTCATGACAGAATGATCCGGCCAGACTGGACGCAGCAGGTTCACGGAGGGCGGCTCCCCCAGGAGTTTCGTCGAGGGGGAGTAGTGACATCGGGGTTCATTCCCCATCAGCCCCGATGTCTCTTGGGGACCACCGTGAGCGATCGCTCGCTCCTGCGAGCATGCGGGAGGAGGATCGGCCCAGGCGGTCCCCCAACGGTTGAGTCGTCGTCGACGGTCCCTCGGAGGACCACCATCCTGCTCGCAGGGGGATCCGGAACGGACCACGCCCGATCATTTCCCCGGGGTGGCTACCGAGAGAGGGTCTCTGTTTCCGCGAGGGGATGGGAGATGACTTCCGGGGGCAGCTGATCGTCGGCGATTCCCAGGAGGGGGGTAATTCGTCTGCCTCGGTTCTCGGAGCGATCGCTCCGGTTCTCCTGGCGCAGTCCGGCATACCGTTCCTGTTGGTCTGATCCCGGCGGCTGCCGGCTTCGCCAGGGTCCCCAAGCCCTCCACCCCTCCCTTGGACTCTCGCTACCAGACTTTTGTTTTTGTTTTGTTTATGTGAGTGTCTGGTAGCCACTCGTAGAGGGAGGGGTTATGTCACGGTGATCCGTGTCATGTTTTGTTTGTGTCTCCGATTACGTCACCTGGA
Organism: Misgurnus mizolepis; assembly: GCA_025389145.1. NCBI lineage: Eukaryota > Metazoa > Chordata > Actinopteri > Cypriniformes > Cobitidae > Misgurnus > Misgurnus mizolepis. Next base: position 26,495,324 of record JAIFKI010000025.1, on the reverse strand, counting down.
CAATTCACGGACTGATTCATCACACCTGTTCCCTGTTAAGTGTTGTGTATTTATACTGCTGTCTGTTTCTCACCTGTCGCCGGATCATTGTCATTGTCGCCGTTCCATGTCTGTTCCTGTTGTTCTCTGTATTGGATGTTCCTGTGTTGCTGTTTTACTCCTCTTGTTTTGTTTCTGTTCGTTTTATATTAAATGTTATTTATTTCATGTGAACCCTGCGAGTGCGTCCTGATTCCTGTTCCCAGTCATGACAATTACATCTTGGATATTGTGAGCCTTTTTTTATTTTGCTGACCGATTTCTTTTTGGACAATCCAATCATTCATCTCTTACTGGGCACGTAACAAAACAACACTGTAAAATGTAGCATTTTTGTCAAATCAATAGACCACCTATGCCGAGTCCGAGTCAAGACCGAGTCTTTGAAGGGTCGAGACCGAGTCCGTTGGTTTTTAAATAGAGTCAAGTCGAGTCAGAGTCAAGACAGAGTCTTTGAGGAAGCAGGTCCGAGTCGAGACAGAGTCCTTTAGGAGTCGAGACCAAGACCATAAAAACATATCAGTTTTCATATTCATGATTTAATATCACCCCAGTTAGTATTCAACAGCTTACAGACTCATCTAGATTGGGAATTGTTTAGAGGAGCAGTCTTAACGTCCAAATATGGACTATGCTTTTACTATCATTAAAAAAATCCCTACCACATGCATCATCATCTGCCTATTTTTCAAGAGATAAATAAACTGCTCTCATGGCAGAATCTATGCATTGAACCATTGGATGTCATTTTCAAATAATGTGCATCAACATTGCATTTTATTATTATTGCTAGTGTGTTTTTTTATATGAACATAAACAAATGTGCTGGTCTCGAGGACTCGGTCTGAAATTGCGAGTCCTTCTCATCTCACTGTGGTCTGAGACCGAGTCAAGACCGAGTCTTTGAAGGAAAGAGTCTGAGACGAGTCCGAGAAAGTAGAAATCGGTCTTGAGGCCGGACTCAAAGTACTACATCACTACAAATCAACATATATTTTATATAACTACTTGTTTCTGTATTAATGTCAACTCTTTACAGATCAAAACCTAAACGATAGTACATTGAATTGACTTGCAAACCAAGTTGTTTCAACTTTATCCTACATTTTATTTTACAGTAAAACAGTAGAAAAAGAAATCAAATAAGAAATAAGTCTAATGATTGCTTTTAAAGCCGAAGGTAGTTTATCCAATCACATTAATGATGTTAACACATACATCAGACAATGCACCAGCAATTTAGTGTTATTCCCACACTTGTGGTCTTAACCGGTCTTGAAATAAAATCCTGGGACCACTTAGTCTCAGACCAAGATGAGAACGAGACCAAAGACAGTCCAGACCGAGACAAGATCAAAAAATGGTCTTGGCACCGATCTCAAGTACTACAACACTGACAGTGACTTACTTCAATGTGGAAAATACCAGAAAGCTAAGTCACCCTGAGCATCTGTTTAAAGGGTGTACCAAGCTTTTGATTAGGGTTGAAAGATACAGAACTGTAATAAATCTGAAATGCTTGCCCTCTACACCCAACAGCCAAGATATTAAGAATGTTGAAAAAACAACAATTAAAAGTAGCAGGAGCCAACAACCAATAAACATCATCCACAAGTGAGCTTATATAAAGCATATTTTTCTCACTTCACATATCATAAACTGTATAAAAATCCCGTGCCTCTCTTTTGCTGCCTTCCATCTAGAGATCTTTTCCTTCCTTTTCACTTTTTTCACATGACCAATTAGCCTTGACAGGGTCCTTAAAGACCAGGTGGTTGTTTGCTTAATAAAATCTCCATTTGTTCATTTGAAGCGCTTTATGTCTGCAGTGCAGCACGGCTAATGCTCCCCGGACATGCGATTTTGGCATTTTTTATAACTCGAGAACATAATAAAAAGAGAACTTCATTGAAATGTATTTTTATAAAGAGCGTTAAATTATTCACTGCAGTGCTCAATAAAAAGCTGGAGAGGACAAAGAAATGGAAAAAAGTCAATAGGGCAGAACTGCTTAAAAAAATGAGAAATTCCAAAAGACTGCAAAAGATGAACTGGATTCGTAATGATTATCAATATCTTTTAGAATACCCACATATCATTTTTTAAGTTTAAAGTATTTTTTTTTTTTATAATGGGCTGAGAGTTCGATATTGGCAAAAACGTACTGATGTATTTAAAAGACAATTTTTTATGCTCTGACGAAAATATAAGCTATTCTTATCACGTAGCCGCTAGCACAGACTGGCAGTTTAATCGACCGTGGAATCTAATGTGAAATGAAAATACATTAAATATACCCACTTAGATACCGTAGTAATACTGCAATTAGTCACTTTGAGGTGAAAAGGTACAGCAAGGTTATTGAAAAGATATAGAAAATATTAGCAGTAAAATATATTTAAGTAAACTACAATAAAAGTAAATAATAGGAGATTCCATAAAAAGCACCTGAAACTGTAATTATGTGCTAAAACAGGAAAACTCATTAACATGACAGAGAAAATGACTTTTATATTTTTAGTTTTAATCAATGCTGGATCATCGGAGTTAATAAATCTCCCAAGCCTTGAGATCATCTGCGTATTCAACCAAAAATAAAACACCCAATTATACACAAGCTGTCATCTAATATAAACAAACATTAAAATAACCAAGCACAAATCCCTCGATGTATTTACAAAGTTTTACGGTCATTCTTAAATGAAAGTAAATTGTAATTAAAGCTTAATTAAACAAAAAACTAAACTAAAAACCTGATAAGTTCACACAACTCAAACCATTTAAGGAAACCTATTGGCTGAAACCATTTAAGTTTTAAAACACATACATGTGAGTACTGTGAACTTAAATATATGTGCATATGACTCAATATATTTAAGTTTTAAAACTTAAATGGCTTTATCAGGTTGTAGTGTGAAAAAAAAAACACAAAGCTGAAACAATCCACAGCCAGCACTTTATCCTCCCTAATCCACACAGCAGTCATGTGTTCATTTAAAAAAAAAAACAAACAAACAAAAAAAAACATTTCTTTTTGGTCTGCACTTTCTCGATGGCTTAGGAGGGACAGAGGCGGTCTGGGTCGTGGCCAGCTCCTATCAAATTAAGACGTCAGCGTGTTAGAGTCCGGTGCGGGTGAGCGACAGCCCTGTTGCTTGGCTCGCTACATGCTGCCAGATCTCATTTTTGAAGAAATTGAGGTTTGTGAAGGTCGTTATTGAGAAGTGCTGTCTTATTACAGTCAATGACCTTCAACACGGCCTCTGGCACTCTTGTCTGTGTTATTTAGTGAGCTCTGACACACATTGATGAGTGTGTGTGAGGCCCGACAGAAGGATGAATAAACCCTATAGCCGTTTCCTTTAGCTCTTTATCGTTAGATGCTGGTGTAACTGTCAGTCTTGCTTCATTCCCGTCGCCCAGGGACACTAAATGACGGATTGGGAGAATCCTGCTTTTCCACTGGACAATGACAGGGCACAAGGAAAACTTCAGATGCTGCACACATTTAGACAAAGCCGCAATAATATACAGCACAAAATCTCCAATGCATTTAATAATAAAAACAATATTAAAGATATAATGAGAAGCCATGTCACTGAAAAGTATATATCCCTCTGGTGCCGAAAAGAGAAAGAAGAAAAGGACAGAGGAGGAGAAAAAAGAGCAAGATAAAGGAATATTTGCATGATTATTTAAAGTATGTTTAAGTTGTGCAGCAGGAGCTATAGGACAGATCGCAGTTGATCCGTGATCATCCGACGGTTCGACTCGCATGCAATTTGCGGAATAATACGCAAAGTTAAATAGGGAAAGTTTATAACTTGCACATGTTTCAAAGGCTTGTAAATGTTAACATTTCAAGTGTTTTTAAACAATTTTACACACAAAAAGGCGCTAAAGTGAGCAGGTTTCTGGGCCCACATGCGGTTGAATGTGTCCGGTCCAGACGTGATCCTTACTGTGCCCTTCAGAGATCATAACACTTGATGTTTAAACTTTAGAGAGAGTTATGCTACTGTGTGTCATACTGTAGGCCATTAACACACTTTTGATGAATAGAGCACGGAAAAACAACGTAACGTTTTTATGCTGCGCCGTTTGTAAATTCGTCCTCCGTCTGTGTGTGCGCGCACGTTTAAGTGCACTCAGTAGTGTACACATGGACAGCCGTGTTTCAGAAAGCAAGCGAACATAACATCTTTCTGTTTTTGACAGGGCACATATAAACAAAATGATCTCAACAGTAATCTTTTTCCAATAAAAACATTTGTTTATGTCTAGGTTTATGTATAGATTAGAGGCAGAAACCAGTCTGTGCTTCTCTTAAAGAGACAGTAACCTCAATTAACCTACTTAAGTCTGTGTCATTAATGTTAATCAAACAATCCAAGACAAAGAGAAAATCACTTCTTAGCTCAAAAAAATAAGAATTATATTTAATTCATACAATAAAGACAGTGTTATGATTTATTTGATTTGATTTCCCAACCTAATGCTAATTTTAGACCTTAATTAATGTGCAACTTTGTTCTTTTTATAAATGTTTGCAATTTCTTTATTATTGTTTTTTTTTATAAAAAAATGGTGGGAGGGGGGCCCCCAAACAAATTCTGCTTAGGAAATTAATATTAAAACAAATATTATAGAGCTCTCAGTCTTTTCCATGACACACCCACTTACATTTCTAACAATCTTAGCCCCCCTGCCTTCATCTAAAAACCACCAAAATAAATGTGCTGACTAACTTTCAAATCAAGTATCAATTAATTCAATCAGAATAATGATTTATATTTATATCTAAAGTGGCATTTTTTTTTTGTTTATTTATGCCCTGTTTAATTGTGTCATTTATCCATTTGCACAACAACTGTGTTATGCTATAAAATGGATGTAATTTTGAATCCATAAAGAATATAAACAATAAAATTACATAAGCAAGTGTCATGTCATTGATTTTAATGTTGGATAATGATTTATCGATATAACATTTTTAGAGGAACACAATTTTGCACTAAATTTTACCTAAAATTTGAGCATGTGATACTGCACCCCTGTGAACTCTGGTAAAATCTGTCGTTGTACCAAGATGATTCTAGAAATCTACTAAAATAACTTTGAGAAAGCGAAGGTACCTTGTGAAGAACGAGACCCTGAAGCTGTAACTCACTGCTTGCTTTCTCTGTGCGTTGTGGTCGTCTTCACACCTGGGGCCCTTCAGAAAGTGAAACGAGTCCCTGTAGATTCATTCGGCACCTGAAAAAATTGGCTTCTGGGATGATGTATTACCCAGGTCTGCCATTTAAACATCACTCAATGTCAACATTAGACATATATTTATCACTCTTATAAGAAAAAATAAGGATTAGTAAATGGACCTCCGGTGCTAAAAGCCCTGTCACTTACTGCAGAATCAAAAAGTTTCATAAGCAGGTGGCACAACTTTGTGTTTTGCCAGATTTGTTATCTTGCACACTTATCGGATAACTAATAAATGTGAGCACGAGGCTTTTCATTTGCGCTTTCTCACGCGGCCGCTGAACGGTTCCCGGCTGACTGTGATTTATCTCTGGAGCTGATAGGGAGACAGGCTTTATCAGGGGAAACAGCCAGTATTTCAGCCAGCGTGCAGTGGCCTGTCTGCTTAACTCTATCTGCTCATCTAGCGTGGACATTATTGACTAGTTTTGAGACACAAAATGTGTTTTCAAGCTCTTGTGACAGCTGCTTCCAATGGGCAAAGAAATCACAGCGTTGCCGTGGAAAGAATGGGCAGGGCAGAGATCTGTAAAGTAAACCTCATGCAGCACACCGAACCGACCCCATTGACCTTTGATTCGCACCACTGAATGGATTCAATCTTTCAATCTCTCTGTCTCTCTCCCCCAGGAAAACCTTGACCGATTGTGCCATCGCTGTGGTATTACCGAGCAGATCAAACTCGGGAGTCACATAGGCGATGTAGGCAAACAATTCTTCGAAAGCAACTCTTCAAAAATTTCTCCAACGGTGGCCTCGTTCCATGTCACCTGGTTATGCCGAGATGGACCATCAGCTCAAAAACATCTGGGATAGTGACAAGTCCCGCTAGTAAACAAAACTCACCAGTACTTGACGCCAACAGAAAGACCTCTCTTCGGGCGAGACAGTACACCTGTCCGTTACCTGTGAGAGTCGAAGGACGCCGCCAAACCTCTCCGCTCTCCACCTGTCAGGTGGCATCAGTCTCAACAGGTGGCCAGAGGGACGAAATCTGTTCCAAACACATCTCATCTCGCAGTTTGGCTCAGAGAAGTTAAGTCAACCAGCTTGGAGTAAGACAGCGAAATCTCCCAGGTAAACCGTAACAGCAGATGGAGGCGAAATATCGTGAATCACTCTCCAGGTTCTGGAAACCCGAGCACGCCGTTTCATTTTTCAAGAGAGTGACGTGAATTCTTCACCACGTTTCGCCTTGACAGTGACCATGAATCAGCCTCAACGGCGGCACCTGAGAGGAATATTTGTCAAGTTTCCAATACTCGCCACATTCGATGCTGATGTTAATGGGAAGCGGAGCGAGGGGAAACCGTGGCCGTTTCATCTTCACACTTTGAAATGTCCTGGGGAGAGAAACAGAGGTGACAAACAAGACAACCGTACCGGGACAAAGTGCCAGTGTGTCTGGACTAAAGTGAAGTCTTTCCGATTTTAATAATACATGGGCATTGATCAGCTAATGATCCATCAGACGGAGAAGGAAGCTATTAACCATTACAATAGGCCATTAGCAAGGTTTCGACGGAGCTTGGTAATGACAACGTCGATATTAGCACGACATTGGTAGCGCAGAGATAACTTTCCTTGTTTTGGATGTTCGTTTAATTTCTTGCGACCTGAAAAATAAATGACCAGCTCTTGAGTAAACAGTGGCACAGTGGAAAGGGAATCGATGGCTTTTGTGAGCAAACAGCACCGTCTCCGGTGTTTGTGTAGCACGGTGACCTTATGAAAACATTGCGCTAAATTCTGCTACGTCTCCATTACGCTGCCTAATGCAGGGACTTGACGCAAGCAATCCCCTGATAGCATCGCATCGTCCTTCTGCTCACAACTTCACATATTTCCTATCATGTGTAGTCATGAGGTACTCTATGCTGTGTTGATCTTGGGGGCTTAGCTAAATCAAAAATCTGCCAGTGTTTACTTGCACTCATAAGTTTTTTCCTCCATAGAAAACAAAAGAAGACTTTAAACTGAAAAGTGCTCACTGACAGTTCATGGTCACCGTGTGCTTTCTTTATATTAAAAATAGCAAGATTTAGATTCTGCTCAACTTTGCATGAAACAAAGAAACTCTTCAGAAAGACATAAGAGTGAATAAATGTTGGCAGAACTTCTATTCCTTCATAACCACCCTGAAAGTACAGCGTGATCCGGATGAGAAATAAATAAATAGATAAAAATAAATATCTGACATTCAGCACTTCTGGGAAAACTTCATGAGCACTTTTAGTCAGAGGTAAGAGGTTTAAAAAAATGATTTTGACATTTAATAACCGAAAGGAAACTTACGGCGTCAGTGGACAGACATCTAAAGCACTAACATTGATTTTGCCATTAAGCCTCGTGAGGATGTTAAACAGCCAAATAAAGCTGAAGATGTGGAGACGGGGGAGGCGCGTGGTCTCCTGGATTATTTGGATGTATGTATAATCCAATCAGATAATTGAGGCTTAGAGAGGCTACAGTCAGGACGGTTTACACAGGCCGAGGGTTTCATTGAATTCAATTTTCACCACTTGCTAGGGATTGAAATCTGAATAGGTGATAGACAGCAGGCAATAGGCCATTTCTGAAGTAGTTCAGGCCAGTTAATAAATACATTTAACATACCAGCTATGAAGTGTGAATCTACAGTGGAGGCCTATTAGGGAAAAACAGAATCGACATCTCTATATTTCAACAGTTTCTCAGAGACAACCAAAGATTGAATGGAGAACAGAGATTTCACTTAAAGTGCCAATCAAACTTTGTGTCATTGCGTTAGAAGTTAAATTTCAGTAAACAAACACACAAATAAAAAGTATACGCTGTAATCCGCCTTGCAAAAATTAAGTCGCTTTGGATTAGGCATGAGATTTTGGTGGTATGATAAACTTAAGCAAAAAAAAAATCTAAAAAAAATAAATAAATACTAACATACCCTTGGCTATGTATATTGTGTTGGACTTGATGAGACTATTTCCAGTGCACTTATGTATTGCTGTTCTTATTTCTATTGTTTACCTCACTTGTAAGTCGCTTTGGACAAAAGCGTCTGCTAAATGACTAAATGTAAATGTAATGTAAATGTAAGCCAAAATACCAGTTCCCTTTCAATACGGTTCACTTCGCATTGCGTCAGTTTGCTGACGCTATGGGGGAAACTCCTGTTTACTCCGTGATTGAAGCCTATTGGTTAACGTCTGTAGAAAATACAGACCAATGACGTTTGAGCCCGCGCGGGGCGTGGCACACGTCCCTATATAAGCCGGTGAAATACGTCAAGAGCTCATTACTTTTCTCCTTCAGCGCGAACCTTCTCGCTGCTCCGAAGAAGAAGCCCTTACTCGCCGTCGATCCAAGCACTGCAGCGGACTACAACACACCAGCGTGTTCCCCTGCCGCTTTCCGGTGAGCCTAAAAGAGAGTTATCTAAAAGAGCAGAAGCGCGTTGAGATAATGTCGCTTCGGCATTGCGGCTCCTGCCGAGCCCCTTTGCCTGTGGAGGATTTCCACAAGGAGTGCGTCATCTGTCTGGGTCCTGCCCACGCCGAGGCCGTACTCGCAGAGGCGGGCTGCGCCCACTGCGAGCTCCTTCCTATCGCGGTGCTGCGCTCCCGCCTCGAGATCTTTAAACGGAAGGCTTCCCGTGCTCTCCCGCCTAAACAGCAGCGGAGCCGTGAAGCTGGAAGACGCCCTGAGACCGAGTCCACGCCGGCTCATCCCCCGCGTGCTCTGTCTCACCGCCGTCACCCTGTCACCTTCGCCCATGAGGACCTACGCCCCCTGCCGAGTGCTAGCGGCATGGTTTCCTTTGGGTCCGGTGACAACTTGGAAATGATGTCATCCTCTGAGGAGTTAGAGGATTGGGCGGCTTCGGATGACGACGCCCACGCAGCCGCCGCTGATGAACCTACCGAGTCGCGTCCTCACGACTCTGAGCTCATCCGCATCTTGACGCAAGCTACGGCAGAGCTCAACATCAAGTGGTCGCCGCCGTCAGAGCCTCAACTCAGCCGGTTGGACGAGTGGTTTCTGCAGCCCGGGCGCCGTCAATCGTCCCGCCAACGGCAGGCGCCGTTTTTCCCTGAGGTTCACCAGGAGCTCACCAAATCTTGGCGTGCTCCCCACTCCACCCGAGCTCAGAGCGCCGTCTCCCACGTCCTCTCCGTAGTGGACGGCGCCGACGAACACGGCTACTCCAAGATGCCGCCGCTCGAGGAAACTGTCGCCGCCCATCTCTGCCCGTCTTCAGCCGGCGGATGGAGGGCGAAGTTGAACCATCCGTCAAAGCCCTGTCGCCTGACATCGACCCTGGCGTCGAAATCTTACGCCGCCGACGGCCACGCTGCATCCGCTCTCCATACGATGGCGGTGCTGCAGGTATACCAGGCAAAACTCCTCCGTGACATGGACGAGACAGGTCCGGACCCGTCGACCTTTCAAAACCTGCGCAGCGCGACTGATCTGGCCCTTCGCGCCACTAAAGTCGCCACTCAGGCTGTAGGAAGAGCCATGGCCAGCCTGGTTGTTCTGGAGAGACATCTGTGGCTGAACTTGACGGAGATCAAGGACACGGATCGGGTTGCCCTTCTTGACTCGCCCGTGTCACCGTCGGGGCTCTTCGGCTCCGCTGTGGAGGGGTTCACCCAGCGCTTCACTGAGGCACCGAAATCGTCGCAGGCTATGCGGCATTTTCTACCAAAACGATCTGCCTCAGCGTCTGAGACCGGCCGCCCAAAACCGCCGCCAGCTCAACGCCCTAAGCCAGCACCAGCTCAGCCCCAGCAGAGAGCTGAACCGGAGGTCAAGCGCCAGCGTCCTGCACGACCGGCTGGCCCACCTCGACGCCGCGGTCCCCGTCCTCGGATTACGCTGGACCCGACGCCGGCGCCGCCTCCCTGAAGAGAGTCTGAGGAGGAAAAGAGGCTCTGGTCCCGCTTCGGCCGGCCCGCCCTCGAAAGTTCTGCGTGTTTCAGTCCCCTCGGGCGCTGGACACACCCTCGCTGTAACAGCGAAACACAAATTTTTACCTTTTCACAAAAAGAGCAAATTTCCTCCTCTGTACACACAAACACACACACACGGCTTAACGTCCATAAGCATATCGACGCTCGCCGTCAAATTTCACGTTTGGCAATCCACCCCCGGTATGCCGGGCTGGATTCTAAACGTAATCCAACACGGTTATTCACTTCAATTCGCCCGGAGACCACCCCGGTTTCGCGGCGTTCTCTACACCACTGTCCCAGACGATCGTATGCAGATCCTCAGGGAAGAGGTGCGTTCTTTATTACTAAAAGACGCGATAGAGACGGTCCCGGCGGATCAAAGCGAATCAGGCTTTTACAGTCGTTATTTTCTCGTTCCAAAGAAAGACGGCGGCCTCAGACCGATATTGGATCTACGCGTTTTGAATCGCGCTCTTGCCAAACGGCCGTTCAAAATGCTTACAGCCAGACGAATCATGGCGTTAATTCGACCGGGCGATTGGTTCATATCAGTGGATCTGAAAGACGCTTACTTTCACATTCCGATAGAGCCACGTCACAGGCCGTTCCTAAGATTCGCGCTCGACGGGACAGCATACCAGTACAAAGTTCTGCCCTTCGGATTATCTCTGGCACCACGCACATTTACCAAATGTGCGGATGCGGCTCTCGCCCCTCTCAGACAGAGCGGCATCCTCATATTGAATTACCTCGACGATTGGCTTATTCTAGCACAGTCAGAGAGGGAAATTACTGCGCACAAGACCGTTGTACTTCAGCATTTGGAGAATTTGGGGTTCAAAATCAACCTCCAGAAGAGTTTGCTCACCCCCACGCAGCGAATCGCGTTCTTAGGCACGACGCTCGACTCATTAAAGATGCGGGCATGGCTTACACAGGAACGCGCGCTCACGGTCAGACGCGAGGCGGCATCGTTCAAAGCGGGTTCACATCTCCCTCTCAAACGATTCCAAAAAATGCTGGGTCTGATGGCAGCAGCATCCCCACTAATACCGTTGGGAATGCTGTTCATGAGGCCGCTTCAGTTTTGGTTGAAAGCGAAAGTTCCGCCCCGTGCTTGGTTGTCGGGCCGCTTATTAATCAAAATCACGTACAGCTGCGTGAAAGCGCTTTCGATATGGACATCCCCTCACCTTTTCCTCTCGGGCACGGAGCTCGGCTCCGTGAGCAGGAGGAAAGTGGTGACTACGGATGCGTCTGCGACGGGTTGGGGCGCTCACTGCGACGGCGAGCTCGCCTTCGGTGCGTGGAACAACCAGTTGTCTCAGCTACATATCAACCACCTCGAGATGTGGGCGGTTATCTTGGCGCTACGACACTTTCGACCGAAACTCCAACATCAACACGTTCTAGTGCGGTCGGACAGTATGACGGTGGTTTCGTTCATAAACCACCAAGGAGGGCTGAGATCTCGCTCCCTATCCAGGCTGGCGAAACGGCTTTTATTATGGGCTCACGCGAACGTACGTTCGTTAAAAGCGACTCACGTACCGGGTGTAGCCAATACGGGTGCAGACATTCTCTCGCGCAACGGTCCGCCGCCGGGAGAATGGAGACTGCATCCTCAGACGGTCGAGAGAATATGGACCGTCTTCGGCCGGGCGGAGATCGATCTGTTTGCATCAGACGAGAACGCGCATTGCCCGATCTTCTTCTCGAGACATCACGTTGCCCTGTCGCAAGCATGGCCGGCGTGTCTTCTGTATGCTTTTCCTCCGGTGGCTCTGTTACCACAGGTCCTTCAGAGGATAAGAGAGACGAAATGCGCGATAATTCTGGTCGCCCCGTTTTGGCACAATCAACCATGGCTCCCCGACCTATGGCAGCTGAAAACATCAGCACCATGGCCAGTACCGCTGAGGAAAGACCTCCTATCTCAGGCGAGAGGGACGATATGGCATCCACAGCCGGAGCTATGGAATCTACACGTTTGGTCTCTGAACGGCAACCATCACGCCTTTCAGGACGAGTGTTAAATACTCTAACTGAAGCTAGGGCCCCATCTACCAGGCGCCTTTACGCTCAAAAGTGGTCTATTTTTTCTGACTGGTGCACGACGAAAGACTTAAACCCAAACACCTGTGAAGTGGAGCATATTCTCTCCTTTCTGCAGGAAATGCTGGACAGCGGTCACGCGCCCTCGACGCTTAAAGTGTATGTGGCGGCGATAACGCCGAATCACGCCCTTATCGCCGGTCGCACCGTGGGAAAACATGATCTCATCATTAAATTCCTCAGAGGCGCTCGCAGACTAAACCCACCACGACCTAACACGGTCCCGTCTTGGGATCTGTCCACGGTCCTGAAAGCGCTGCGCGGTCCCCCTTTCGAGCCCCTCGAGCAGGCTGACCTGCGCGCTCTCTCGTTTAAAACCGCTCTCCTCCTGGCGTTGGCATCGGTTAAACGAGTGGGCGATTTACACGCGTTTTCAATTGACCCGTCGTGTCTGGAATTCGGTCCTAACGATAGCAAAGTGATCCTTAGACCGAGAGCGGGATACATTCCTAAAGTTTTGACCACGCCATTTAGAGTTCAGGTGGTTTCACTTCTCGCCCTTCCGACGGCGGACGGCGAACAAACCCCGAACACGCTCTGCCCCGTCAGAGCGTTAAGAATATACACGGACCGTTCTGCCTCATACCGCAAGTCAGATCAGCTGTTCGTAAGCTTCGCACAACATTCCTTAGGTATGCCGCTCACTAAACAGAGGCTATCTAAGTGGATCGTCGAAGCCATTGCTTTGGCTTACGCCTCCCTGAATGAACATTGTCCAGTTGGTTTAAAAGCTCACTCCACGAGGGGTATGGCTTCATCTTGGGCTTGGTCTACGGGGATTTCTATCGTTGACATTTGTAACGCGGCCGGCTGGTCCTCGCCGTCTAAGTTTGTCAGATTTTATAGCCTGGATGTCCCTGCCTTACAAGCACAGGTCTTATCGGCTTAATGATTCACGCGACTGCGTTTCTGTATGCCTTCACGGTGCGTTGCTAGCTCACCGTCATGGCTACTTATTAATAATTCATGCACAGCTCGCGGCGCGCTCAGGGAACCCGCCGTCTCGTGCTCTATTTTATATGCATCATGGTGCGTTTAGAAACTTCACTGTATGCGTATTACTGTCTCATATATGGTGCTTACACTTGCGCTCGCTAGAGCTATGTATATGCTGGGTTAGGGCCACATGCAGTGTCTCTCCGGTAAGGGCACCTCAGTCCGTTGTGTATGCACGGCGGGATGGGATTACGTTCCCCCATAGCGTCAGCAAACTGACGCAATGCGAAGTGAACCGTATTGAAAGGGAACGCTTAGGTTACTCACGTAACCCCGGTTCCCTGAAATAACGGGAACGAAGCATTGCGTCGCTGGCCGTGCTACAAACGTCTACGCAGCGAGTGTTATTCGGCTGCGCGCTTCAGTCGAATAATAATGAGCTCTTGACGTATTTCACCGGCTTATATAGGGACGTGTGCCACGCCCCGCGCGGGCTCAAACGTCATTGGTCTGTATTTTCTACAGACGTTAACCAATAGGCTTCAATCACGGAGTAAACAGGAGTTTCCCCCATAGCGTCAGCAAACTGACGCAATGCTTCGTTCCCGTTATTTCAGGGAACCGGGGTTACGTGAGTAACCTAAGCGTTTCACGGTGTGGCGGTATTGCCATTGCAACACCAACATTTGTTATATTTAGATGTCTGACAACAACCTTTCAACTGGATACAATACATTTTATTTTTTATGCAACATACAACATGTATGCCATGTAAAAATAGAGCCTTGAAATGATCATTTTCTTACAAAGTAATTTTTGTAATATATATAAAATATAAACATCAAATTAATTACATAACTTAATAATTTCACAATACTTTTTAAAGATGTCAAATAAATCTTTGCTGTCCCTATACATATATGAAGTTTTAGCTCAAAATACCATATAAATAAGTTATTTTATTATGTTAAAATTGCCACTTTGTAGTTATGGGCAAAAATGTGCTGGTTTTGGGTGATCTTTTAAATGCAAATATGCTGACCTCTACACTAGGATAGTAAAGAATAGATAGTTTAGTATAGATAGTTTAGTGCAGAGTGAGGGGTGGTTTTATCCCCCTTCTGACATCACAAGGGGAGCAAAATTTCAATGCCCTATTTTTCCACATCCTTGCAGAGAATGGTTTACCAAAACTAAGTTACTGGGTTGATGTTTTTTTATATTTTCTATGTTGATAGAAGGACTGAGGACCCAATTATAGCACTTAAACATGAAAAAAGTAAGATTTCATAATAATTCAATTCAATTCAATTTTATTTATATAGCGCTTTTCACAATTGGTGATTGTTTCAAAGCAGCTTTACATTAATAGAAGCAGTGGAAAGCACAGAAAAACGACACATAGCACAACATAATACACGAAAGCACAAGCAGCTAAATTTGCTGCGGCTATGAATCAACATTATAAGCGTGCGTATTGCTAATGTAATGTAAAGAAGAGGGTGCTAAGTTAAGCCCAAGAAGGCTGCCTCCCCGTGTTGAAAAACCCCCTAGGAGAAAAAACCCCAGGCTTAGCCGGGGAAGTAAAAAAAGTCCTAGGAGGGAAAAACCCTTGGGATATATATTTATATATACATTGAACGATTAAGGAGATTAGACGGAGGTTAAGCGGGTTCTGCCGGTGGTCGTTGGTCAGGCATCAGCTGGGCATCACATTGAAGGTCAGCCGGTGGATCAGAGGTGTGCCGACTTTCAAATTTACCGGAACTGGGTCTGTTTGTCTCATTGTCCTCGGGGTCGAGGACGAGACATGAAGAAAGAAAAATAAAACCCTATTAGCGTAGGGGCCATTCATATGTATACACATGTACATATACACAAACATATATATATATATATATATATATATATATATATACACACACACGTGTACATATAGGTATTGAAGATACAACGTCACCCCAGTGACAGACTCTGCACAGTTTGGTTTAGGGAGAACGAGAAAAATGCACGGGACGGCGAATGTTTTTGGAGATGGATGCAATGACACCCTTTTAAGGACTGAAGTCCCACCCCTTTAATAACTTAATTAATTTTGTGTAAACACAGTTCAAACCTTAGAAATTATATCACAGGAAAATGTTGAGGTTTTGAAACCTTGACTCTTTAAAACCTTGAAACCACCGCCCCATGACTTTGGATGAAAGTGTCGGCAAAATGCTTATAGCTTTTAGTATAAATATGATAGACTTTAGAATATTTATAAACTACCCTCAGAAAAAAGGTACAAAAGTTGTCACTGGGACGGTACCTTTATAGGTCCTAATATATACCTATGTACCTTTGAGATACCAGTATGTATTTTTGTAATTTTTGTAAAAGGTACCACCCTGGTGACAGCTTTTATACCTTCTTATACCTTTTTTGTTTGTTTGTTTGTTTGTTTTTTTTGAGAGTGTAGTGTGCTGCAAACACTAACAAAACTCACATTTAGAAGATAAAAGCATTCAAAATGTCAATGATTTTTATGACATCATTCTGCATTTTAACTGATTAGATTTCAGGCTATGAGGTAAACTAAATGCTATTGGCTACTTCTGATGGGGAGGGGTCACTCAAAATGTACCATCCTAACCTTGCATAATGCATAACACAAAGCTTAACATTTAAAGGCACTTCAGTGGGTCTTTAAGTTGCATGCTTTTCTTTAGAGGAAAACGTGAGTTTCAAAAGATCTTAAACTGCACCAAAACCTGCAATTAAATATCATCGATTTCAATAAGAACTGAAACATACTGTAACTCATACTGTATATTTATCCAATTATATCCTAATTTATGTATGCTTCATTCAACCATAGCCCTTATTACATCTTATGAGCAATCTTATTTTAATCTAATTTTAGGAATTTTCTAAACAACTTTTTATACAAAGTTAACAGTAGCCAAAACAAACCCACTACAGCTATGAAGAAGCAAACTTCTTTAGGACACAAAAGCAACCAGTAAAGAATCTCAGGTCTGTATGTGTCTACACACTTTTGTTGTGGGTGTCCAATGAGATGCCAGATGGTCCCTGAAACTCTTCAAACCATCACACATTTGTCTCACAAATCATCAGGGGCAGATTAAGTGATTTGGGGGCCCAAGGCAAATCCATGTATCGGGGCCTCAACTATGCCCCCTTTAATGCAACTCTTACAGTACTTTTCTGTTTCTCTCTCAAAGCACACAATGGCTAAGCATCAATTATTATAGAAAATATCAATAATCTCTTCAGGTATTGTTATCTTACCGTCTGTGAACTGTTGAACAGGAAAGTGTCAGGGTCAGGCAGGGTTTCAAATATGTAATATGGATTATGGGATAGTGGGGAAATGATATGACACAATTAACAAAAAGAGCAGCTTCCCTTATCCTGCCAGGGTGCTTCTTCAGTCCTATTCAAGACCCTCTGTGACCCAGGACACAGACTGCGCCCCATGCCTCCTCCAGGGTAGCATTTCTGGTTTGTCCCGTTTACCTGTACATGTAAATAATGGACTGAAACTAGTTATGATTGTACAAAATTTAGAGCCAAACAACAGTATTTGTTTTTATTGAAATTGGACAGTATACATTATTGCTTTTAAAACTCCTATCAGTGTAAAGCATGTACCTGTCAACTAAAATGGTTTAGAGTTATGGGGAAATAATTCATAAAGAGAAAAAAGGTTATGCTTATATATGAGCTTGCAAGTGCAGGAACGAGGGGAAAAAAATCACAGTTAAATATAACTAGATGCCTCCCTCTGGGAGCCATGTTCAATTTTTCATGGCTTCAGCTCATGTCATAACACATCCATATCAAACAAGGTTACATGTATCTTCACGGTTTTGTGTAACAGTGCTGCCGTGGGATTATGTGTGTATGTATGCATACTTCATTCTAGAAACCACATTTCTTTGCCTAAAAAAATAATCATTTTAGGGATGGTTAAAAGTCACAAAATAATAAACATGTTTTATTACGCAATCAGTGCATTCATCATTCAAAATGACTTACATTTTTGTGTGACATCACCAAGGCCCCAATGAGAGTCATATGTTTTAAACTCTTGTGAATTCTGTAATATTAACAAAGACATTATTGTACATATTTTCTTTGATTGCATACACTGCAAAAAAATGATTGTCATGAAAAAAATTCTCAGTATTTTTGTCTTGTTTTTAGTAAAAAAATATCTAAAAATTCTTAAATTAAGATGAGCAAAATGACCCAAGAACATAAGTCTAGTTTTTAGACCAAAAATATCAAATTTAAGTCATTTTGTGCGTAAAACAAGCAAAAAAATCTACCAATTGGGTAAGCAAAAAAATCTTAATTTTTTTTCTTAAACACTAAATTCAAGAACAATTTGCTTACCCCATTAGCAGATTTTTTGCTTGTTTTATGCACAAAATCACTTAAATTTGATATTTTTGGTCTAAAAACTAGACTCTATTTCAAAGCATCTTAATTTAAGAATTTTTTGATATTTTTACTGAAAACAAGACATAAAAAAATAAGATTTTTTTCCTGAAAATCATTTTTCGCAGTGTACTTTTTTTTCTTTTATGGAAAAAACGACTTATATGCAAGTGGGCTCGGTTTAAGCCCTGTATTACCCAATTTAAAGTTTAAATTAATATTTATTTTGAAACACTGAAAGGACTTTTAAGTTGTAAAGATACCAGGGCTGGGTTTCCCAATAACGATTGAACTTAGCTCTTAAGAGCGCTTTTTATGAGCTACTTAACGAACATTCGTTGTTCATTTACGTGCGTTTCCCAAATATGCACGTTAAACGATCGCTCGCAGCTGGGTTTTAAGTGCTACTTACGAGTCGCTATCCATTTGTCAAGTGCTGAAATGACACCAATAGAATGACTCGAATTTGTAGCAGAAGCTTGTTTAGGCTAATGATCTTCAGCTGATGTGCACTTATGTTTTTTTATAATATTTTTCATTATTGTTTGATGACTAAATATTATAAAATATAGTCATTAAACAATTATTTGTTTAAAATTATTAAAATGTTTTAATAATTTGTGCATAATGAAATATTCTTTTCCGTATGTAGTTAGGACTCGTCCCACTGCGAAATGCCTTCTGCATTTTATGTAATAGTTTAGATTATTATTATTATTATTAGTTTTTATGTTTATTTATTATTATGGATTATTGCATTGTACCGTACATATTTATTTGGTTTCCTTAATCAGATGCCATTTCACTTCAAAACAATAATTTTTTTACTGTAGATTAATTATAGAAGCAATTAGTAGGAACCATTTATCAATTTAATAGTACCAACTATTACCAAAATTATAATTTAATTTAATTGTAATTTAAATTTGATTTCTCATTTGAATTTTAAATATATTATATTAAAGTAATTTAAACAAATAAACAAAGAAAACCGCAATAAATAAATATAGCCTACATTTAAAACATTACATTATCGTCATTGCAGGAGTGCAATTTGCTGGTTGTCCTGCAGGTGACCTTGTAACTTTGTTGTCTTACGATGCACTTATGAATGAACGATTACTCCAGACCACTCGTAGATCTACGATGATTTTCAAGTGCAACTTAAGCTACGAAGCTTTTGGGAAACAGCCCGTAATTCTAAGATGATTCGTACGATCGTTTTTACGATCTACTTAGCCTTACGATGCTTTTGGGAAACCCGGCCCTGGACGGAATATTACATTGTGTTAAATTCCCCCTTTTAAAACGATTGCTCCTTATTCCTTTAATTTTGTTTATTTATTTTTTGAAATGTTATTTTATTTTTTTCCTCTTCTTTTTCTTTAAATTGTATTCCTTTTACTTCATCAAATTTTATTTGTAATTTATAATGACTGCTTATTCACAATGTTGTTGCATGATGCTTTGGTTGTAAATTTTATGACACAAAATTAAGCACAATCATGCCAAAAAAATCAGAGTCATCTGTGTTGCCGGAAGAAGCAGACATGGGCTGCGTCTCAATCAGCTTCCTTGTTTAGTCCTCAGGGCACTGATCAGGGAGTCGGCCATTTAAGGAGCTGTCTCAATCGCAAAATTCTTCCAGTGCACTGGAACTTTCCTTCCTTAAAATTCCCACAATGCAAAGCAAAAACGGTTAGCATTGATGCCTATGTTCCCTTACTGGAAATCACGTGATATTTCTGGAGCTCTCAAGCTAAATATTGCAAAAGCCAACTCAATAAACTTAATGAAATTCGAAACACACATCGCTAGACAGGCCACAATCTAGTTAAAATTTAAATATAGTATTCCTCCAAAATGATGCATGGATATGTACGAGAATAATGAATGTGTGTGTCATAATACTTTAAATGTGTTTAAAAATAAGAGATGCTGGTTTTGCCAGTTGTTGATGAATAACAGCTGTTAATGATCACAACACGCTTAAGCAGCCACGTCACAGGAAAATAAATGAACAGTGTCCCAATGTGAAGTGAGCTGGGTCCTTACTGGACCTGCATACACTGATTCATGACCTCGGGAGCTAGGGAACGGATTGAGATACAGCCCTGATGAATTCCACTGTACTTCTGTATTTCTTCTCTCTCGACTTTGCTTCTTTACTGAAAAATATGCCGCATTATGAAGCAGTATGAGCATTGTGATTTATTTAGGGTGTATTTTGGTCGTTTTCAAATAAAGCTTCCAGTAAATGTGTGCCATTTCAAGAACGGGCTTGTTTCGACTTCTTTCAAACATATGAAGCAGGTGCTTTATTGCTTCCATCCATTTTCTGTCCTGATCCGTTTAGGAGAAGCTCTCTAATACTCCAGGGGAGTCCAACAAATTGATATCTTAAGAAGCACTCAAGCTTTTGGAATGATGACAAGCAGATATGAATTTGGCACTTCCAAAGGAACACAGGCTCGATCCTCCACTTAGATCGCCCTCTAGAGGCTGATAAATCACAGCAAACATGAAAACGTACGCTGATGGTCGGACTGTTTAGCATGCTCGTTGTGGTTCATAACGTAACGCTGAAACAAACTCAAGTCAAATGGCCCACATAATCTGCGTTAGATGCTTTCCTTTGCTTCAATAAAGTGTGTGATCTTTCCCTCAGCATCCTTCTGAGATTATCTAAGGAAGTAAAGAAATAGTTAAAATCTGTCATTTATTCACCTTAATGTCATTTAAAGTGTTCATCTAGTGGACACAAACTGAGTTTGGCAGGTTCTTCGGTGTCTCTTAACTGGTCATGATACAGCAGGCTGCTCCTATGATAACATAGATGCTTCTTTGTCCGTTTCGGAGCAAGATGGATGTGGTTACTATGAACCATCTGTGAACGAAATAAGGAATGTTATTCAAAACGTTTTCTTTTGTGTCACACGTAGGGTTGAAAAGAGAGGAGTAAATGATAACAGAGGTTTATTGTCGACTAAACTTTTCTTTTAACAGGACCACTGGAAGAATTTCTGTGAGCTATTTTTCATCTATATTTACTTGTCAGATACAACAAACTGCACGATATCTAATGTAATTAGACGATCAGACTGCTGATCTCAACAAAATAAAGGCGTATCGATTGTCATTTTCTCCCCAAAAAATTACTTTTAACCGCAACTTCTTTTCTTTCACTAGACGTCAGTGTGACCTTACATATTACATAATGGGGCGGTTTCCCGGACAGGGATTAGACTAGTCTTAGACTAAAATAAATGTAAGAGCTGTCCAGAGTCAAAACAACTTGCACTGACAAATCTTAAAATACATCAATGCCCTTTGTTTTGCCTAAAAATGCACATAAGTAGTGTTTTTAGTAAAATATGTTTGTTAAAACTAGTTATATTTCCCAATTAAACTCAGGTTTAGTCCTGGCTTAAGCTAATCCCTGTCCGGGAAACTGCCCCAATAACATTGAAAGGTCACACATGACGTATGCAAAACTACCGCTTTAGTGTTTACAAGTGTGGAGAAAGAGGACCGTTTTGACATTGTTGAATGTGAAATGATATTAATTATGTCTTTGTGTCAATTTATTGTTTAAAATGGACCACAAGTGTGCGTTTCACATATGTAACGCGTGATCTTTCAAAGTTAGGGCTGTAACGATTAATCATGCAAATGCGCGTTTTCTCAATGAATGAATTTTCATGAATAATGGTGAAATCCCGGCACATCCCAAAGCCAGGGGGCGCTCTCGTGCAGAAACAAACGCTATTCCAGGAAATGTCTACAGGAATTTTTATATCGCGGTTCTTCAAATAGTTTCAGGTATTCTCATGATAATACAGAATATTTTGGATGATTTTGTTTAACAAAAGTTGCTTTTTTAAATGCACGTTATAAACGACTCCGACTCATAATGATTTTATATTGATAAGGACTTCCAATGCCATAGTATACGCACAAGCTGTGCATGAAACACAGAATCGCAGCCTTGCGATTCAGAATCGATCTCAGACAGACATTTTTAATGGGAAACACGATTAATCGTTACAGCTCTATTCAAAGTGAATACGTTGTTCATAAGATTGCGGTGGTGCATCACACAGCTCGTGCAAGACGAGTTGTTGTGGTTTAAAAGTACTTTCGTGAATATGATGATTGTTTTGCTAGATAAGACCCTTATGCTCAAACCATTCAGGTCCACTAAAGGTCCACTATATGGAGAAAAATCGTTTTCCCGAAAAAAACTTTATTTCTTCTCGACTGAACAGCAAAAGACATAAAAATCTTGGATGACATGGGAGTGAGTAAATTATCAGGATTTTTAAATGAAAGTGAAGTAATCCTTTAAAACTATTTTACAGGAGAAACACAAAGATACTTTGCACAATCAAGCAAAACTTTTATTAATAAAAGTACTTAAAAAACAGATTTTACATTCCGAATAACATTTACTCATTTGGCAGATTATTCCAAAGTAATTCATAGTGCATTCAAGTGTACACATCAACACGTGGGAATCAACAACACGATCTTATTGTTGGTATAGTGTAATGCTTTAATAATCTAACCAAATTTTTACATTATAGTTTATAGTGGAGTGTCCTTTCTCAAAATATTTCTTGCGCATGTGCCAAGCCCCTAAGGTGACATTGGAGTAAAAAAAAATTGCTTTAGTTTCATGTGCTCACGTACAACTTTCATGTGCTCACGCAAAACTTCCATGTGCAGAATATTTTCTAAAAATTTTAGTTCACGTGCGCCCGCGATAGTTTCATGTGTGCGAGCGAACCTAAACTTTATTTAACATTTTCTCCATGTTCCCTTAGGGGCTCCGTAGTACGCAAACCGTCCATGCGGCCTCAAAAATTTGGTCTGCACGCGGACATGGTACGGACAAGTATACTCTTTTATGACAAGAAGGTTTGTTAAAATTGAAGTATGAAAGTTTAAAACATGAGGTAATATGAATAATAAAGAATTATTCCCAATAAGACGGAAGCAATGTATTTATAAAGTCATATTCAGCATTGTCTGTTTGGAATACTGAGTGTTTCTACAGATATAAAGTCATTGGAGGCATTTATGGCTACAGGCGGTCTCTTTCAGCCCTATTCCTCACTTGAAACACAGGACAGCAGATGAGAAATGTCAGGAGCACAACCCTGCTGCCTACACACCACTGACCCAACACTAAATCTAGTACAGTAAAGGAGAGCAGGACACAACCTAATGCATTTTGGTTTTGTTTCAATCCATTAAACAATAATTGATTTAAATCCAGCACACACATCTGTGCTACAAATGAACATTTTAAGTTTGTTTGTGTAATCTATCGTTCTTGAACAATTACATCGAAAGTGACAGAAGTGAAAATGTGACAACTTACCCCATTGGTGGGGTTCATTGTGAAAGACAGATGGATTGCTGTAACAAATTTTATTTAAACAAAAATAATTCAAGTTTGTCTATATACTAGATAATGTTCGTACATCTCTCAATAATAGATAGATATACACATATCTGTCCATTGATCCATCCCTCATCTAAGCATCCTTCCAATATGGATTGATACATTTGATAGATGTTTTTTTAAAATGGCCGCACAATTATGAAAAAAAAGTCAATTATTTCCATTGGTATTGTAATTACAATTGTTTCAGTTAATTAAATGTTAAGGTTTTGGTTCATTATTGTATGCTTAGTTGTATACTTACGGTTTAGTTGTAACCAAAGATTATAAAAAATATGGACATAGTGTGCATGACGTCACCCAGGTTTGTGAAGAGCTTTTTTGAAGCCAATAATTGTCCCAGTAATCTATGGCCGCCCATCACTCACAGATATACGAAAATGGGTAAAGAGGCGGGATGTGGGGTTGAGGTTGCTGGTTGCTGAAACCACGCCCGCCTAGCTCGACTCTAGTAACAGCAGTGGCAGTTCACCCGTCACTTAAGTGGCCACGCCCCCTAATTATACAGAACTTTAAGGCTTAATATCATTTAACGGATGAGTTAAAAAAAAAACTTCACCACCTCACAGTTGTCATGAAGGACAAAATTAGCTATATAGATCAAAAACACTTTGTGTACCAGCTGTAAACATATTATTTTCTGCTGTAAAGTTGGCCATTTTAACATAGAAAATTCACGTTATGGGAGGGGCTTATGCGACTCCGCTCGCTTCGTATAATCACATCACTACTAGAGCAAGCTCCTGATTGGTTAACTTTTCAATATGGACGAACGAAATTGTAAGCGATGTAGGTATGTGGAGAGGAAGAGGAAGGCGGAAACCGGAACACATTTAACATTTTAATAAACAAAGGTAAACGCCGACAGCCCCTCATGAACGACTGCTGGACACAAACAAACATCAAACACATTATCAAAACACAGTAAAACAATGTCCAGGGCTGGTCCTCTCTTGTCCTCTCTCGTCCTCCATCGTCGTCGATCCTCTATTTATACCTCCGGATCTCTTCCATGGGATACGAGACCGGTGTGCCTCCCAGGTGATGCTCATTAGCAATCACATCATCGGTCTTTCTCCGCTCCCACGGCTCTCGCCCATCCTGCTCGCCAAGGAAATGATCCCAAGAAGTGCAAAAATGACCACTTTCCATTTTGTAATTAATTTATGACAGCTATTACTGTTTTAGGTGATGTGCCACATCTGTTTACATCTCAAAAATAACCTTCATGACCCCTTTAAGAATATTAGTGCAATATAGAAACAGTCCGTCTAAACATAACAACATTATTTTCTCAATAACTGTGTCTACTCTGAACTAGGCTGCTATTTTTTATTTTTTTCCTGAATAATACATTTTGAGTGAAGTTTATCGATTCAAAAAACAAATGAAAAACACAGCCGCAGGCAGCAATTACAGGGCCAAGCACAATAAGCCCTTTAGTCCGGCCTACCGAGGACTCAGCACAAGGTAAAGTAGAGAAGAACTTAAGGTCCGCCTCAGGTGTGAATGAGACACGCAACCTTTAAATCATTAGCCGAGATCGATATGGGCCGAGTCACAGCTTTAGATTTAGTGTTCACAAACAGCCATAGCAAGATAATTCCGTGTATATCAAGAATAAACTTAATAAACTTAGACATGCAACAAATTAAACGTGCATATCTGAAATCTTAAAATATTAATGCTTGCTTTGCACTTTGAGAGATGGAAGAAGCTCGACGTTGCTTAACAAGAGATGGAAACCAAGCCGGAAGATTTCTAAATAACAAGATTTAACAAACAAAGAGCTGAGAGGTAACAAGATTAAAATAACTGCCTGCCTCATCAGAAACACATCCCTTCTCTAATCCTCAAATTATTTGTAGAGTAACACATCACACAGACACACACACACACATCACACAGACACACAAACAGAGATTTATGAGGAAACACTCCCATGACAGTGCAGACATTTCCTTCATCACACAGTTGCCATTTCAAATATTGATTAAAAGTCAAACAATCGTTCAGGATGCGGGGCTTAAATTAGATTTTGTTTTAGTATCATCAATGTAAGGGCGCTTCAGACAGAGAAATTGGCTCTAATATGCCTTATTTGTTGAGTCTCTTACATATAGCCAATCAAGCAAAAATGTCTTCTTTTGAAATACTGTGCATGTTTGCATTCTCGCTGACCTTTTCAGTTGCTTTATGAGATCCACGGCGGGTTTCCTCCATGGGAAAATTTCTCCAGTTCTTCTCCTGTGTTGGTATTCAGTAGAAGAACAGGGCCGAATCTAATCACCACTGGAGAGATTTACGCCTCTCAATCTATCCGAACAAAGGCTGTGAGATTTCCAAAGGGGACGATTTCACCGCACCAACTAAGCGGGACAGAAAAACAAGACAGGAGGATTTTTAGCCTTACATTTTGGAAAACTTGGATGGTTATGCTGTGATAAGAAGAAACCAGTTTGGGGATTTGGTTTCTGGAGAAGACTATTGGGCATTTCAGACGGTACGTGGCAAAGGGCGAAATCGCTGCGTGGCTATAGCTTTTCTCGTTTAGTGGAAGCGTTTTGTGCAGCATTTAGGCTATGTTTACACGGAAACGATCTAAAAAACCCCCGCAAAAGTGGTGTTGTGTTATCACTTTTTATTCCGCGTTTATAAGAGCGTTTTGAGGAGGAAACCTGCGTGCATATGGTGACGCAAAAGTGTGTGATATTCGATGTAGTATGCACTCCAGGTGGCTAGGTGGCAATGTGAAGCACTACACACAACAACACCAAGTCCACGCGCCTGCGTACAACCTTCTTCCTTGTTTTCCCAGGTCTCGTCCAAAGCCGTCTGGTTTCAACAATTTGATGAAGGTAATTAATGCACCTTCTCTGATCAGTAATACTAGCTGTGTATATTTCGTATAACTACTGGAAAGACTCTTGTATATTTATCAGAGCTGCTATTGCAACTTGAAGGTCAAACGTATGGAAATAATCCGACATGTTTGTTGTTATTTCCTGAACTGGTGCATGCCTGTGATGTAAATGCGTACGCGATGAGAGCCACCGTGACTTTTGCATTTTTACTCTTTAGACGAGAACGCGATGGAAGATCGTTTTTAAGTTTTCCACTCTGGATGGTGGTTTCACTTTGTTGCGTTTTTAAGACCAAAAAACGCTGTCGCCGTTTCTGATAAACATCCGATAAAATATTTTTACCTTTTCACCCTCGAGCCAACAGGGTTTCACCAACAGGCCCTTAGTGCCTATCTCTTTATCTTCAATGGCGCCTGCCTGAATAGTATTTTGGGTGCATGAGCAAGGCGTGCGGACCAACTCTGCTTCACTTCTGGAACATCCCCGTTTTGCCACTTTACGCACATCTCCTATTGACATCTCCACGTACTGTGTGAAACGCCCATATCGGTGTGGACGGCAATAAAAACTGCTTGTCGTCGGACCGGGGTCTGTCCCGGTCCCGGCCCCTTTCTGTCAAACTGATTTATCAGTCAACACAACAGCATCATGGGCTACAAAGAACTAGAATCAGAAGCTGAAAGTAATGAATGTGTTTTTTCTAAAGAGCTTAAAATTACAGGAGAGTATGAGATCTGGTAGAAAGACGTGAACATTCGTCTTCACGACAGGGCCATCTAGTCTGCTTGAAGGAAATGAAGCCGTTTGACAAAGATGTATTGGAACATCAGGTTCATAAGTTTGATTTCTCCAACGACACTTTCCCCATATATCATGTGCTGCATGCTGTTATCATGTCTTGGACTTCATCACAGAAAGGTTCCTGCAAAGTTCTCAAAACACATTTGAGGACCCCAAACGCCAAGCCATGGGAAAAGTCATGGACAACATGAAAAGATCTGCTCAAGAAATTTAAACTATCAGCTTGTCATGTTGATATCACAGCTGAATCTGTATTGGTCTCATTTAAATGACTGTACAGTTGCTATAGGCTATACTCTATAGACACTGGGACTGACTGCGTGGATGGATGAGGTAATTACACATCCTCCCCGTAATAAGATTGACAGTGACCTTAAGCACGCTCCCTGAGATTGGAATCAGATTCAGGGATGGAGAGAGAGGGGTAGACAAGGAAAGATGAAGGCTTAAAAAATAACAGACAGTTACAAAAGGTGGATGTTAGGACAGAAGAAAGATTGATGGTTTGGTAGATGCATGAAGGGAAGCATTAATGCATTGGGTGTATGGAAAATCCCTGCATGTACCAGCATGTTACATGAAATGTGAAATCAAAAACAAATATACCATAGACCTACTGTATGGCAGCTATTTACTATGAACGCAAGCAAAGCTTTTATAGCCTTAACGGAGAAAATCAAACTATGCAAAACTGCTTATCAAGCTTAAGTACAAATACTGTACAGTCT
Organism: Misgurnus mizolepis; assembly: GCA_025389145.1. Classification (NCBI taxonomy): domain Eukaryota; kingdom Metazoa; phylum Chordata; class Actinopteri; order Cypriniformes; family Cobitidae; genus Misgurnus; species Misgurnus mizolepis. The sequence continues at coordinate 26,467,726 of JAIFKI010000025.1, read as the reverse complement.
AACTGCAAGCTAATTCTGTTTCTTTGGATCAAATCAAGCAAAACAAAACAAAACAATGCAAAGATCAGCAAATTGGTTTTCTAAACAGAAAGAGGTTAGGTGATGTATTTGCAATAAAATTATCAGCTCTTAAAATTCAAATATGGGACTTTTTTCCTACGGCTAACTACAGTACACTCTTAAAAATAAAAGTGCTTCACGATGCCATAAAAGAACCACATTTTTGCTAAATGAGGAAGCTTTAACATGTGCATGATAATAGGAAACCGACACAAAGGTCCACACAAAGGTTTATCTCCTGTCAATTTATCACATGATTCAGATATGGTGTAACCAGTAGTCGAGGCAGAAAGTGTATGATCCTGGGCCGGAAAAATTGCATCATGCCTTGTTTTTCAACTGGGAGAATGAAATGGCATCAATTTACTATGACCTCCGAATGATACAGCCTTCCATTTAAGTAGTTACATACCAACATCATAAACCAACTGATTTAAACATTTGAAAATAACCTGGCAGATACTATATATGTAATCAAAATTACAAAAATTCAACTCTGAAACCCCACAAAACAAAAAGAAAGAAATTACTAATTTAAGGTGAAACAGAGATCTCATAAACATTGTATTCAAATTTGAATTTCAGGAAATTTTATTACAAAAAAAAGTAGATGGATTTTATTTATGCTTTTAATATTGTATTTGGATCATTTCACATGGGAAAATGTGAATTCAGTATTAATTATATTGCTTTAAAGCTTTATTTTTCTTTGACACAAAAAGAAAAGTTTAGATTGCACTTTAATCATTATTTTTTTTAAAGAGGATGCACATGCAAATAAAGCCTTTGACACAATTTACGTGGATTATGATAGCCTACTATCATAATCCATGGTGATGTAGTGCTTGACTCCGGTCTCGGACTCGTAATTTCAGACAGAGTCCTCGAAACAAGCGCATTTTTTATGTTTATATAAAAAACACACAACACATAACAATAATAGTAAAATGCAATGTTGACGGGCATTATTTGAAAATGACATCCCACGGTGCAATTCAAAGATACTACCATCAGAGCTATTTATTTATCTCTAGATAGGCAGATGATGATGCATGTGGTAGGGATTTTTTTATGATATTAATGAAACAATTCCCAATCTAGCTTAGCCTGTAGGCCAGGGGTCAGCAACAGGCGGCCTGCGGGCCAAGACTGTATGAAACGCCCAAAAGGATTCATGCGGCGCATGATGAAATTTTAAAGTATAAAGACGGTAGCGGAACTCTGGGGTACCTATACTTTGGACGGAGCGGGTGGTCTGACTGACAATAGCCCTCCTGTGACAGCGTATCCACACTTCATTCTGACCACCTGTACAGCTTTAGGAGCTGTTTGGTAGGCTACTGAAACCATTGTCAGCCAACAACATTATTTTTGTGCAATTATGTTTGAAATAGTTTGGCAGAAAATAGCTTACTTCATTTGTAAGTAGGGCAATATGGTTTCCGTTTATGTTGGTTAGATAGGCTTGATAGGCTTTGTCCTATTAAATTATATTATTTATATTTCATTATTTTTTCTGTGACATTTTTTCTCTGCTGACAGTACAATGTTAAAATAATATTTATATTGACACGAACACAATTTTTGTATAGCATTTATAATTGTTAGAGGCTACTTAATCTCTCGCTTTCAGTTAGAGACATTTGAATTTGAGATTCTGGAAACGAGATTTAGGTTTTGCGGACCCGTCAGGTCGGGAAATAAAGCGTGTGAACACAGAGTGTATTTTAAGCGTTGCTGAATAGAAACTTGTGGGAGCTGGACAAAAAAAAAACAGTCCCGCGCAGACCTCCTTAAACCTTAGGTGTGTATGTGTGTGTCCCGAATAAATGATAATTAAAAATGGAATAAAGTTCAAAAGCCGGACTGTAAGAGACTTTTATGGGAGCATAAATGCCTGTAAAATGTTACCACTATAGTACTTGATCTGCTTAAAATGATTTCATTGATATATGCCTATAAAGGTGTTAAGTTCAGGAATAAATAATGGAAAAACAAGTTGTTGTTTTTTTTTTCTTTTTTTTATTTTTGTTTTTAATTTGAAAAAACGATTGAACGAATGATACACGGACCCATCATATTCCATGATTATAGGCCTATTGTGGGTGCAAACAGACAAAGAAACAGCAGAACAACCATGTTTTAAGCAATTTTAAATGCCGTCTTTCGTCTTTTAAATAGGAAATAAAAACAAAATGTAAAAAAAAATTAAAAAATTCAGCTGGCCCGTCATCTACTGGCTAAAAAAAATATTGGCCCGTGGCCAAAGTTACTTGCCGACCCCTGCTGTAGGCCTAACTGTTGATTATTAACTAGAGAAATATTAAATCATGAATATAAGAAACTGACATGTTTTATGATCTTGGTCTCAACTCGGTCTCGACTCCTAAAGGACACGGTCTTGACTCGGACTCGACTCTATTTGAAAACCAACGGACTCTGTCTGGACTCGGTCTCGACCCTTCAAAGACTTGGTCTTGACTCGGACTCCGTATAAGCGGTCTCCAAGTAAATCGTGTCATAGGCTTTATTTCAAGTGTTGTGATTTGACTGTATACTGTGGGTTTGGTGAGAATAAGTTTAGTTTTGTATAACCAAAAATCTTTTCTTGTTTAATTTAACCAGTGACGGCCGGTGACTTTTTTCAAGGACGCACAATGTGAAGCTGGTCAAAGCATGTATTTAGCCCGTCGTGTGTGGCTCGTCATGTCAAAATATGTTGATCGGCGTGCCATGTGAACCATGTGCATCATGCATCTTGTCAAAACAAGTGCCTGCTGCACACACGTCTAAAGGATTTATGGGAAGGTGACCCTAGCGTTTGCAAACTTAATTTAACTAAACTAAACACACGTGGCTTACCTGAGCATTGCCAGGTTTTGAATCATAGAGGACCCAGAAGCGAAGAAATAAACATTGCTTTTTTGAAAATCAATTTAAACAGTCGGTCCGAGCCACCAACAGCGGGTCAACTTTAGTGTTACTGGGGTACACCAGTGTTAACAACTATTTTCAACAGAAAGAAGCTAAAGCCTGCTTAGAAAAAGTCGCTAAATGTCGCTAGATTACATCATTACGTAATTAACATGTCAGTGACATCGTCACGTTGTATTTGCATTCTGACTGCATTTTCACTTCAAATTCTTATATATATTTTAAACAGCCGAATGCTTAAAAATATTTTCATTTTTATTTTTTCTGCTTCTGTTGTCAGATAACAAAACAATGGTGAAATAGTGACTGAACGTGATCGATTAAAACTTCTTGTTAATGTAAACATTGTTAACTAGCAATCTTACTTCTTCTGAACTATTAAAGTCTGTGTAGGTAAAAGAGTGTACATCTGACCTATATTCATGTTTATTTATCCAAACAGTCCAGTTTCCATTGTGGTCCTTGAAGTAAAGGATCTGACTGGGTGGGCGAGCTGTCAATCTGGATGGCCCTAGGCCCACCCAAGCCCACCCGTAGATCTGCCCCTGGGTGTAACACTTTGATCATATGAGTTAGGGTTTCTGGAAAATAAGAATTTGTGTGTCACAGATGTCCTCAGATCTGAGTCTTTTGATCTGAGACCAGGATTGAAGAGTCAGTATTACTCTACAGACTGAAGAGGCCATATGTGTATGTTGATATAAATTGCCACTTCGCTCTTATATAAATCAAGACCAGCACAGGGTCTCTGATAAGAACAGACTACAGGTGATGTCCATTTCATTGCTATGATACAGGAAACTCCCAGACTCCTAGTATATAACAAAAAGCAGCGGTCCCTATAGAAAGAGCGTAAATGAAATTAAAAGTATAACATCTGCCCAGCTGTCTCATTATAAGCTATTTTGGCGTCTCACAGTAATTCAAATGAAATTAAGATTTGCATTAAGGCAGGCGTGAAGTTTATCCATACTCCCCTCATATGACACAGGCCTCTTTACGCTTGGCATCCACTATGGGCCTGTTGTTTCATGGGTCATTTGTTTAATTGAGGCAGCGGGAAATGAAACTGTAGTTGAATTGGTGGTTCTTGAGGGAAATCGCTAACCATTAGATTTGTTTATTTTGGACAGCACCCCAGTCACTATTCACTGCTGTTTAAATGTAGTGTTTCATCATTGAATCAAGTGCGGCTTGTCTGTATGGGCAGGTGGGGCAGTGCCCTACCAAATATTGATCTACTTGAAAAAACGACTTGCGATTGGTACAAATCACCCTGATTGTAATATTAAAATTTGTTTGATATCCAATTTTTTCATTAACTGACAATCTTTCAAACAGCTTTGCCCTGACAAGGCAAATATAAAACATGTGCAAACGACCAACGGTACGGTAAGTCGTTCAATAGGACATTTAAAGGGTTGTGGGATGACAAAGCTTTGGCTGTCTGGTTGTACTAAACGGTATAAAGTGTTTTATTTCCCATGCTTACTTTTTCATTCTTCTTAATGGGGACGAGTGGATGCCACTAGCAGTTAATCTTAGGTTAGTCGTACAGCCTACGATATGCCCCAGAATCCACCCCACATAAATTTATAGTCAGGAGCCGCTACACAATTGCATTGCAGATGATGCATATAGAACCAGTTCAATGCAATATTACATATATCTACCTATTGACTGACTGTATGCTGTATTTTATTAATGAAGCATCCATTTTGTCTCAGTAAATCTTTAGAAGAAATAAAAATTAAAATATGTTCCTGTAGTGCTCAGTTGGAAATGCATCGCATTCACAGCACAAAAATTGTGGGTTTGATTCTTAAGGAAATTTTGTAGCTTTAACGCACTGTAAGTTGCTTTGGATAAGCATCTGCAAAATGAATAAATGTAAATGAAATGTTGACATAAATATAATATTTAGGGGCAAATTCAATTAAAAGTTTGAAGGGGTGTCCATAAGACTGACATGACACCTTCATAACCATGATATGATGTGTGTCATGAACATGAAGGAGGTTTTTATGCACATTTATGACAACTGTCATTAAGTGTTATTTGTTCAATTATGTTATTTTAAATGCAAAGATGACATTGTGTTTGAGATGTTTTTGTTATGACAATTTGACATAAACCAACATTATTACCTATCATAAATCTGTCATAAACATGACATAGCAGAATAATTATCAAACTTAAGAAACTACCTAGCTTTATGGGTTAATATAACAACATTAAACTGTCATTAAGTGTTATTATAAAACTTTTTGACAGAATATTAACACTTAATGATATTTTAATGACAAATTATGACAAAACGATGCATGGCTTAACCTATTATTGTACTGTTTTCATTTAATTAAAAAAAATAAAAAATAATTGTATCAATTTAAATCGTATTATTGAATAATATTATTATTAAACACATGGAGGAAACTTTAAAAAAAACATTATGAACTTAAGAATATTCATCAAGTTGTTATAAAACTATTTTACAGAGTATTAACCAGAGGCGATTCTAGGGTTAGAGCTTTAGGGGTGCTGAGCACCCAATGAGCTCCGCTGCCACCACCCGCTCTTTTTTCCTACAGAAACCAATAATATGTCTATTGTAAAATAGCTATCATTTTAACATTGGTTCAACTAACTCCAAAATAAAGATTTTTTTGGAGACCTTTCAGGCATGAAAATGGGTCAGGGGTGAAAAAGATGAGAAGAATATTACCCCTCTAGGGTCCGGGAGCATGCTCCCCCTTAGAATTTTTTTAAAATAACATTTTAAAGCATCAATCTGATAAGTTTTCAGATGCATCTTTTTTGCCAACCTTTTTATTTTTAATTAATGGTGAGCTAGCACATTTTTTCCATTAATGCCATATTAAAGTATCAGGACAAAAGGTGGGCTACACTAGCAGTGTGGGTATGGTTTTATGTTTATATACAGTGTATCGTTTTAAGCCTTTGTCAAAATGACAAATCTCCTAATTTATAACTTTTATGCCTACAACATATGGTAGGTTTATTAATAGTTTGTTAATTTGCAGTTTTTCTTTTAACAGTCCTTTAATTGAACCATTACATTACCTTTACTATATGTCTAAAACAAAACACTTGTGACTCCTGTACTAAGGGTTAAAAACGTTATCCCCTTCATATTAGTCTATATGTGACAAACTAAAAAAATATTTATTGTCTAGTTTGATAGTCAGACAGTTAGTGATTTCACACATAACTTACCGGTAGCCTACTGGTGGTATACAGTGATATGTAGTTTGTTTTCACTCTGTTCCAAACGCCATGTTTTCATAACAACTGACCAGAAAAGACGCACGTGATGTCATGTTTACATGACTCCCGATTGTTAAAATAAGTCTCAAATTAACGATAAATCATACAATAAACTTTAACAACGGAGACACACGCATGCAACTACCCACTGAGACGCACTGCATGCGTCTTGCGGAAGAACATTGTAACCGCCGCTACTTCTCTCCGTTTAAGTCTATGGACGAGTCACCCAGGTACTTTGCTACTCCGCACGCGGGTACCCGCCGGACTAAAATAATCCGAAAATAAACACTTATTATACGTGTACCATGGTGATTCATTATAAGACAAAAACACGGCTTGAAAGATTGATTCGTGATGTACTCGCTCATTATAAACATAACGTAAACATTTTGTAAGATTTGAACAAAAAAGTTGCAACACAACACTTTTAACTGATTCTCACTCTGCGTGTGTTTTGCACTGAATGGTCGGGCTAAGTGATGCAGGTACAGAGAAGTAGAAGAAGAGGATGACACCATTTGCTAAGCAGGGAGGTTTTCATTTTCTACCTTATTATTAATTTTAAACCACAAACTACGGAGTATGTTTTGGACATTATTTAACCTGATCAAAAACGAACGAACATTTTAGAATAATAAAATTTCTTGCCCCAAGTTTTAGGGGTGCTGAGCTCCTTTTTAGGGGTGCTGAAGCACCCCTAAAAAGGGGCTAGCCTCGCCCATGGTATTAACACTTAATGACATTGTAATGACAAATTATATTTGTTACATTGTAGTTGAGATCAAGAAAAATATTCATGACACTGTTATTAAAACTATATGAAAGAGTATTAACACATAAAGACATTGTAATGACAAATTATGACAAAACGATGCATATATATATATATATATATATATATTTTTTTTTTTTTTTCAATTTAAATTATTATTATTATTATTATTAAATAATTTAAAAAATTTTAAACACATGGAGGAAAATTTTTAAAAACATTATGAACTTAAGAATATTTACCAAGTTGTTATAAAACAATTTGACAGAGTATTAACACTTAATGACATTTTAATGACAAATTTAATTTGTATAACTGGTCAGTTATGATGTCTTGGTAATGTCAAGTTGTCATGACAAGTTATGATGTATTGGTTAATGTCAAGTTGTCATAACAAAGACATCTCATTACAATGTCATCTTTGTATTAAAATGACATAATTGAACGAATGACAGTTGTCATAAATGTACATAAAATCTTCTTCATATTCATAGCACGTGTCATGTCATGATTATGAAGGTGTCATGTCAGTCTTATGACCACCCCTTCAAGTAAAGTGTTATCGAAATTTGTATCAACATTTCTGATTGAGATTATAATTTGAGCTCAAAGACTTTCCATGGAGCTTCTCAATGACCAAATTATCTACATTAAACTATCTGAGCAAATCTTTTGATTTTGTGAGATCTCTTCTGAAACTCTACATCAGACATTTGAGTACTCTGACAAGGAAAAGCCTTTATTTAAAATCTAGTTTATCTCATTACGGTATCCAACGAAAAGATCTGAGATATTGTAAAGATCCTTCTTGAGATTTTTCTTTATCTTTCTTGTGTGTGAATTTATTGCAGAATGAAAGTAAAGCTCGCACAGTGAAGTATCAATCGTTTCTTTTGAAATGTGTTAATTAGTATTAGGTTCAGTTGTGGAAGCTTTAATCTCTTTAAAAGTCATTTGGATTTGTTGTAGACTATAAATCTAGAACTAAGAATAGAATAGAATAGAATACAACTTTATTGTCCAGCCAAGGCTGGAAAATTGTCTTTGGTCTCACCAGACCTATAAAACATCATGATACAAAGATTAACATACAGTATAACAACATACCATCATCAAATCACATCGGTGCCATACATACATCTCTCCGCCCATCTTATCCCGTTACTGCAGTTGTATACCTACACTCAGTGTACAATATACTTCCTCTCCTGTAACAAACATTCCAGTTAATGTGGTTTATTCATTATATTAATTGCACTGGGTATAAAAGATCGCTTATATATGTTCCTGTTTGCCAAAGGCACCCTGTAACGTCGTCCTGAAGGAAGGAGCTCGAACTCATTGTGGAGGGGGTGTTTATTGTCACCAATGATGCTCATGGCCTTTCTATTTAAGGCTGTGCTATAAAGGACATCAAGTGACTTTTGTTGCCGGCCTATTATCTTTCCTGCTGTTTTGACTATCCTACCTAACTTATTTTTATTTGTAAGTGTTAAGTAACCAAACCAGACTGAGATATTAAACACAAGCATACTCTCTATTAGGCTGACATACACTTTCTCTAAAATGTTTTGGCTAACACCGAACTCCTTCAGTTTCCTAATTAAAAACATTCTCTGTCCGGCTTTTTTACAAATGCAATCAGTGTTTTCTGTGAAACTCAATTTGTCATCCACGTGTGTACCTAGATATTTAAAACTATTTACTATCTCTACTGTTTGATCACATAGGGTAAGCGACAGGGATGGTTCAGTATTATATAAAATCAGTTCCTTTGTTTTCACAACATTGATTGACAGAAAACTGGACCTACTCCATTGCTCCAGCCATGAGACATGAGCAAAATAATCAGACACAGCATCATTCTTATTAAAAAGACCAACTAAGGCCATATCATCCGCATATTTAAATAATTTAAAATTATTATCTTGCAATGTCAACTCATTAGTGTACACAGAAAATAATAAAGGTGATAAAACACAACCCTGAGGTGCTCCTGTGTTTAAGACAATTTCCTCCGATACTGTTCCTCTGACACAAACTCTTTGTGGGCGGTCAGTTAAAAAATCCTTAACCCAATGCACCAGACCCCCATTAACACCTAAGTCCACAAGCCGTTGCAGCAGGATATGGATCTGCATTGTATTAAAAGCAGAATTAAAGTCTATGAATAAAATCCGTGCATACGTGTTATTCTGCTGTAAATGACCAGAGACCATATTAACCATGGTAAGAGTAGCATCCTCAGTTCCCCTATTTGTCCTATAGGCAAATTGTAATGGATCAAGTTGTTCTTTTATGCCTGAAGTAAGATGTTTACTAACAACCCTCTCCATGCATTTAGACAGTGTGGGGGTTAAAGCCACAGGGCGGAAGTCATTCAGGGACTTAGACCTTGGTTTTTTAGGTACTGGTGTTATAATAGATTGTTTCCATGTCTTTGGTACAGTGCAGGTGTTTAATAAAAACTGAAATAGTCTAGTTAAGACTGTCTTTAGCTGACTGGCGCACACCTTCAGAACACGCCCACCTAAACCATCAGGTCCTGGTGCTTTGTGGGGCTTAATCTGTGAGAGACAAATACCAACTTCCTGTTCTGAAAGCTGAATGATATTATTTCTTTGTACGCCTAGACAGATGTCGTTGCTCTTCTCTTTAAAATCTGCAATGTCAAATCTTCCATAAAACTGGTTAAGGTCATTCACAAAGGAGGGTGTATCCAGTAAGACGTCATCATCTCTTCCTTTGGTACCTCTTCCCATCATTGTGTTCAATCCCTTCCATGCTTGTCTGGGGTTCCCTGTACAAAACTGGTCCTCCACCTTATTCTTATAGTCTATTTTGGCTCTTTGTATTTTAGCTCTGAGCTCCTTCCTTTTATTTTTGACACCTTCAGTATCTCCCCTCAAAAAAGCCATCTTTTTGTCATTAAGACACCTCTTCATATTTTTTGTCAGCCAGGGCTTGTTATTAGGAAATAATCTTATTTCCTTGGTATGAATTACGGATGTTTCAGAAAATTGTATATATGAAGTGATACAATCTGTCAGTTCGTGTGGGTCTCTACATGAATCAAAGAACATGTCCCAGTCTGTGGTTTCAAAACAGCTCCTTAACTTATCCTCACTCTCTTTGTCCCATACTTTAATTGTCTTAACAATGGGCTTTTCCCTCTTCACGCATTGTCTGTATTTCGGCAATAAATGAATGACATTATGGTCTGATTTACCAATGGGAGGTCTACATATTGCCTTATATGCATCCTCAATATTGCCGTAACATAAGTCAAGGATGCGTGAAGAACGAGTTGGACAGTCAACATATTGTTGTAACATTGGAAGATATGTTGCTAGAGACAGTGTATTAAAGTCCCCAAGGATAAACACAGGTTGATCAGCTGATCTAGAGAGCGCGGTATTCAAGCTATCCGAAATACACTCGGCTGCCTCTTTGTTATTGGGACCTGGAACATACACTAAAATAATTGTGAGCTGCCCAAATTCGCGGGGTAAATAAAAGGGTCTAAAAGATACCACCAGGATCTCATAGTCTCTTGTGCATGTCTGTTCAACCACAGTAAATTGTGTTGCCCACGTTTTGTCAACAAACATACAGAGCCCCCCGCCAATAGTTTTTTGTGATGTTACCTTATTCCTGTCCGCTCTTATTACGTTGTATCCATCTATATTCACAATATGGTCCTTGTTTAACCAGGTCTCAGTGAAACAGATGAGATTACTGCGTCTGAAGTCCTCCTCATATTTAACACGAAGTGTTACCTCATCCAGCTTGTTGTTAAGTGATCTCACGTTGGATAGAGTGATTACTGGAAGAGGGTGACGACTTCTCCGTCTTCTTAACCGGTTCCTAATTCCTCCTCTTGAGCCTCGCCTTTTCATTTGTTTCCTTTTCTTCCCTCCTTCCTTCAAAGGGCAACTGTTGTAAATGGTCCCGATTTCCGAACTGTTTACGTTATTCCTTAGCGAGAGTAAAACCTCCCGAGAATAGGTGATAGTAGGTATAATCCAAAGTGCAGTATTGTCAGAGTCGATGGCATTGCTTCCAGGTAGTACTAACAGTGCTGCCAGAACGGCGCAGATGGCGGAGAGATTCATGGCGGTAAAACGCAAAACAGCTAAAAACAGCTAAAAAACACAATAAATAAATACTATAAAATACTAAACCGTTTAGGTCTAATAACATACACAATAATAGTAGTGAGCGGTGAGACACAGGGTCAGCAGCGTAACCGCGCCCCCGGAAGTAAGTGTAAGTTACATCCGCGCCCCCGGAAGTAAGTGTAAGCCTTGAGGAACATCATAAATAATATCAGTTTTCTTAGAATGGCAGTCATCCAATGGAGTAAAAACTAATTAGCCAAAAAATGACTGATATCTTATGTGCTACGAAGGCCAAATTCTATGGGATGTTAGTCTACGAGGACATTATGGTAAATGGTGCTTGAGTACAGTGTCTGAGCTGAATAAGAGTATATGTCTGACATTATTGATACAGTAGACGGTTTATGCACTTATTGTCAGCTCATTGACAAAATGTTAAATGCTTTCTTATTCAAAATTTCTTTGGATAAAAATGTCGGCTAAATAAATAAAGGTTAACTTAAATGTTATACTTCAGTAAATGTATTTGAATAGCAAGGGGTGGGCAAGACCATTTTACAACGCTTAGAAACATAGCGAGACACGTAAAGTCAAGACAAAGATTCAACATAGTCTTAGCCTCAGACGTGAGTCACGCCCATGGACCATTGTCTGAAACAACACAAAGGCGTCTGATTGAAGAAGAAAGCTTCCATGTTTACATCGGTAACAATATGCTTCATCAAGATGAAAAAAATGCTGCGTGTTAAAAAGTATGTAAGTCATTTTAATGTGTTTGCCATTGTTGTTATAAACTTTAGAGATGTTTGTGAATGAGGGTTGCACCAAGCCCCTAAACATGACGTGGCACAAGTCGAAACGTGATTGGTCCTTAGTCATTTAAAGTGGCCATGGTTTCCAGACCTTTAGTAGGAAGATCTGGCAACACGAGACTAGGACAAACCCAACCCACTTGGTTATAATTAACATATGCTGAATTGTTTTTAGAGTGTTGGTTTTAGAGATGTTGTTCTGAAGCCATATGACTTTTATTCTTATGTAGAAAAAAAACACAAAAAGTGAATAATTATAAAATTAATGTCAGTCTCAGTCACCCTGCTTTTAATAGATTTTTACTTTCACCCTTCTTTGCTAAAACTGAATCGAGTAGAATCAAACAGAGTAGAATTTAATTGAATCAAGTAAAATCTAATCGAATAGAGTAGAATCGAACCAAACCAAGCAGAACTGCCACATATTATGCAGAATCGAATCAAATAAAGTAGAACCAGACAGAACCGAATCAAAGTAAGCAAATTTGAATCAATCAGAATCGAACCGAGTAGTATTGAAAAGAGTAAAAGCGAGCAGAATCAAATAGAATCCAGCAGCATCGAATCAAACAGAGTAGAACCGGACAGAGCAGAACTGAAGTAAGCAGAACCAATTTGAGTCAAGTAGAACCGAACCGAGCAGAATCTCCCCGTATTAAGCAGAATTGAATCAAGCAAAATCTCCCCGTATTAAGCAGAATCGAATCAAACAGAGAAGTGATCAGGTGAATCAAGTAAAATTGAATCGAATTGAGTATAAAATAACCATGTAGAACTGAATATAATAGAGCAGAACCAAATCAAACAGAGTAGAATCGAATCAAACAGAATTGAACTGAGTAGAATCAAACATAGTAAAAGTGAGCAGAATCGAATCGAATTAAGCAGAACCAAACCAAACCGAGCAGGACTGCCACGTATTAAGCAGAATCGATTCAAATAAAGTATAACAGGGAAAAACTGAGTAGAACCGAATCGAAGCTAGCAGAATCGAATCAAACAGAAACCAACCGAGTAAAATCAAATTAGGCAGAATCAAACCGACCACCCTGTATTAAGCAGAATCAAACCGAACAGAGTAGAACCAGACAGAACCGAACCGAAGTAAGCAGAACCGATCCTAGTCGAGTAGAATTGAACCGAATTGAACAGAATTGCCCCATTTTAAGCTGAATTGAGTAGTGATTAGTTGCTTTACATGTCAGTCATATGGCCTCTTGGGCGGTCCTTGGTCATTCAAAGTGGCCATGGTTAGGAATAAAATGAATGTCAGTAACACTGCCTTTACTAGATTTTACACCCTGCTTTTACTGCTTTTCACTCTTCTTTTCTAAAACTGAAATGAGTAGATTTGAACAGAGTAGAATTTAATCGAATCAAGTAAAAAGTAATCGAATAGAGTAGAATCTAAACGTGTTGAATTGAATATAATAGAGAATCACCAAATCGAACAGAGTAAAAGCGAGCAGAATTCAACCGAATAGAGCAGAATCGAACCAAACTGAGCAGAGACGCCCTGTTAAGCAGAATCAAATTTAACTGAGGAGAACTGGGCAGAACCAAATAAAAATGGATCAAAGATAGCAGAACCGATTTGAGTCGAGAAGAATCGAACCAAGCAGAACCGAATCGAACAGAGTAGACGAGGGCAGAACCAAGTTGAACCGAATCGAAGTAAGCAGAATTGATTTTAGTCGAGTAGATTTGAACCAAACCGAGCAGAATCGATCGAACAGAGTAGAACCAGGCAGAATCGAGTAGAAGCTAATCAAAAAGAATACCTTTAGTGTTATTGCACATCTGTACATCAAAATTGTAGCTCTCTTCTTAAAAATTCACCAATTCACAATATACATACAAAAAGTTTAATCGGGGTCAACATAAAGGACTGCGCCCAGGCCCAGGACCTGAGTGAGAGACGCTTGATCCAGTAAACAGTATTGTCAAGGGCCCGATCAAGTTGTGTTGCGTGTTATGTGTCAGCTGGTAATGTAAAGAAACATTATTATGAGGCCAAACGAAAAACGTAATTATTTAACATCTTGGGAGCAGACATTTACTTGGGTAAAACACGACAAAAGAAACAACCGTCCGTTTCCAGGTAAACCAGACAATTCGGGAGCTTTTTTCATTGTAACAAGCAACTACCGTAAACAAAACCTCGAAGCTCATGAAAAATGCCAACAGCACATAGCATGCATGGTGTCTTAAAGGGTTGCCGATATCTCGATATTTTTTTGGTGGGGCAAATTGAGCCCTGTTCAATATAAACAAATTCTACTTTTCAATATTAAAATTTCAATTATCTATTTTATGTATTTAGTTTAACTGTTATGTGTCATCTTGTTGAAATAACAATTCAAAGATTTAAAAAATGTGATTTATACTTTTGCTGCGACGTAATATTACATGTGTTTATGTTTGCTAAAGTATAGCTTTTGTTTATGAATGAATTCACACAATATCATAAATATTATTAGGTCATCTAAACCGTGCATTACCGCAGGATGACACTGATATACAAGTAAGCGTCAGTCTAGCGTATTTCTCCTTCCTATTAACTTCTCATTACCATCATGAGCTGCGTGTTATCAACAAATGTAATAGAGCAAATGTGAAGAGCGCCCACGCAACTGATTGTCTCGTCATTCAGAGGTTTGTCAATAAATAGTTTACATCATTATGGCCAAAACAAATTATTCATTCATCTTGCTCCCTGATGACTTCATTTTAAGAGTCTGGTTTTTCCTACAAGTGTTAAATGAACACAAATGGCTACTAAACAAATGAATCGTATGCAAGTAAAAAATAATTACATGATTTAATCACCTACCATAAACGGCAAACAATAGCAAAACGCGACAGGGCCAAAATAACTGAACTGAGGCCACTCACAAAACCTTTTTAAGTCAACGGCCTCACAGGAGCATGCGGTGTAAATCACCCGAGCTTGTGTTTCAGTTGGATTTGTCATTAGTTTTCCCCAACCTCTAGAATGCAGTTTGAAGCAATTAGCATTGCACCCTATGACAGACACAGTAAAGTAGATGAACCCAAGGGCTCGGCAAATATCAACACTGTCATCTTAAAATACGCCGGCTCGCCATGCAATCTGATTGCGTAATTATGATAAATGGTTTCTGCAATAACACACAGTTAGAGCTCGCTCATTCTGTCTCATGCATACTTTTCATTCTTCTCAATGTTGGATTTCATATTTGTGTAAAACAGTTATGATGTCCAACAGCACACTTGCACACTAAAACTACTGCAGAGATTTTGGGGCAAATAAGGATTTTCGTTTCCTCAAGCAATTACGCATGCTAAAGAAAGTCAGTAAGCATGAAAAGATGATAAATACTTAGAAGTGACACAAAGCACAACAGGCTGGTATGCAAACCGACCAGCACTTTATATAACGTTAACATAGTTCAGCCGTGTCATTTGGATCCACAAAGAGAACTGTCATGGGGAATTTTGTCATGTTAGATGACAGTAAACATCACAATATATTCCTAACAATGCTCATGGTATTCAAGACTCAATTTGCTTTGCTAATCTCCCACCATAACCGGTTTAGAAATTCTGTTGTGGTTGGTCGGACCGGCGGGGTTTTGCTCCACAGGTCTGTATTAAAGAATGCACTGCACTATCTGCCTCTCTCTTTAATCGATATGACTTATTCATGAACACTGTCACTCATTAGAGACCGGCAGATGCTCGCTGCAAGAAACTGACTCTAACTCTCTCTGGAGTCGTGGTCCATCGACAGCAACGATTCAGTCGTATGACATCCAGTGGAAAATGATACTCAAAGAGTGATATATATTTATTAAAGGGGATATATCATGAAAATCAGACTTTTTTCATGTTTAAGTGCTATAATTGGGTCCCCAGTGTTTTTATTAAACTAGAAAATGGGTAAAAGATCAACCCAGTAACTTTTTATAAACCATTCTCTGCAAGCATGTGAAAAAACAGGTAATTGAAATTTGACTCCCTTTGTGACGTCAGAAGGGGATGATTCCGGCCCTTAATTTGCACTATGCAACAACGGCACTGCAATTTAGTGCAGAGATCAGCTCATTAGCATTTTAAAAAACACACCCACAATTTTGCGCGCACGTACAAAGTGGCAATTTTAACATGTTATAATAAATTATGGATATGATATTTAAGCTAAAACTTCACATAGGTACTCTGGGGACACCAAAGATGTATTTAAAGCGACACTTCACTTTTTTTGAAAATATGTTCACATTTAAAGTTGTGATTTTTTTTTAGGCCAATATGTCTAGGAACTAAACTCTCATTCCGGCGTAATAACAAAAACTTTGCTGCCGTACCATGGCTGCAGCAGGCACAATGATATTACACAGTGTCGAAAATAGTCCTCTGCTATTGAAAGTAACCAAGGGGACTATTTTCGGGCCCGGAGATTGGTTGAATGGGTTCCAAAACAGTAAAAATCAAATATTTCAGCTGGAAAATGAGCCTATTTCAAAAAATGTCGCCTTTAATATAATATGGTTGCACCGATACACACTTTTGGGCGATACCAATATACCGCAATATATCGCACGGGGATTGTCATGCACATCGCATCAGTAAAGTCGTTTTGTGATTAGTAGTAAATCGCCGTCACTTGCTTTCAGATGGAGCGACATTAACAACACAGAGCCAAAGTTAACTGACAAGCTATGCAATATCGCATTCATAACCACAGCTGATAATGAATATCGAGAATTTTGATTTTCACTACTTGTTTCAAATTATTATGTCGTAAAATCCTAGAAAGTGCAAAGAACTGCAATTATTTTGTCAATGTCGCCCAATTCAAATAATCCCACACTATGTGGATATAATCTGTCCTGATCATCTGCTTTTAAAAAAATCGACCAGTGTCCGATGGTTGGAAAACTGTCGGTAACGATTATAGGCAGATATATCGGTACATCCCTATTTTGTACTTGCATATAGTTTTCAATAAACATCTCTTTAACAATCTGTGACCCTAGACCACAAAACCAGTCATAAGTAAAACATGTATATTTTTAGAAAAAGAAAAAAAAATGCATTGTATGGTTTAAAATAATTTTTCTTTTATGCCAAAAGTATAAGGTTATTATTTAAAGTTCATGTTCCATTTTTATTAATGTATTACAGTAAATATTTTTAAACTTTATTTTCATTTATTTATTTTTTAGTTGATGCAGGGCTAAGGACTTCATTTGGACAACTTTAAAGGCAATTTTCTCAATATATTGATTTTTTATTTTTTTTGCACCCTCGGATTACAAATATTAAAATAGTTTCTAGTATCTCAGCCAAATAATGTCCTTTTTTAACAAACCACACATACATGATAAGCTTTTTTTATTCTGATTTCAGTAGCTGTATATAACTGGTTTTGTGGTGCATGGTATCAATATTTACTTACCCTAATGTTGCTTCAAATTTGTTTTCTGTAAAACAAAAATGAGAAATTAAAGAATATTTAAGCTTCATACAATGACAAGCTTCACAAAGGTGAAAAACAAATTATCAAAGGATAGGCAATCTAGTCTGTATAAATACTTATGCATTATATTCGAAATAAAGCTTTTTTAAGACATAATAATTTAGTGACTTAAGCAAATTTAGTTTTGTGCACTAGACAAATGGTTACTGTTTCAGCAGTCAACACAAGGATGAGCAAATAGTGGAAGAATATTAATTTTGCACTGAAGTTTTTATAGCACACTAATCTATTTATGTTATATTTGATGCTAATCATCAATTTACAAGCAATGCACCAAAAATAAAGGAACTGAATTTAAGAAACTTCAGGTTCTCTCACTAATGCAGGCTCTATTCATGTACAACACAGAAAGAGTTAAAGCCCTGTATGTGTCATTAGTCAAGAGTAGAGGCATTGTGCCAATACCCAAAAGCATTTACGGTTGTGCGATGAATTATTCCCCTCATTAAAATGGGCATTATTCAGTTTGGAGCTCACTGAATAAGAGAATTCAATAGCATTTCACATCCCTGGTTTAACATAATGAGGCAACAATTAGACACAAGGGCGATGAATCTCATGAATGTAAATGCTATTGTTTTGATTTTTTTAAGCACTCATTTAATAGCGCAACAGTAAGGAAAGCTGTCTGTTGACTAACGTGAGGGTCCTTCAAACAAAAGAATCGAAAAAATATCTGGCGTTTGTAAATAAATAAATAAACCAATTTGTGTGTAAATGTACAGTATGGTGCTTACGAGGGCTGGGTATCGATTTAGATGTTCCAGATCGATTCCATTTCGATTCACAAGCTATCAAATCGATTTCGATTCTCGATTCAATTCTGATTCTCTGGGCAATTTTTTTTTACTCGATTTTCAATTCAACACAATGAATATAGACTATATATTATATAATATTATATTATATTATATTATATTATACTATATTTAAGCAATATCACTCGAGTAGGAGTGTGATATAGCTCTATATCATCAAGGCTGTGATTAGGCCAGATGCACGAGGCCGTAGGCCGAGTGCCGGAGGCAATCACAGCCGTGATGATATAGAGCTATATCACACGACTCCGAGAGCGATATTGCTTTTATACAACAGTTCGACGGCACACGTTTGAAAAATGAAAACTAGAAAACAACAACGGAGTTATTTTAAAAGCCTCTTTGTTGCTATATGGCACTTAAAACGGTTCTTCTATGATTACGAGCAAAGAACCACTTTTGGTGCTATATAGCACCGTTTTTTTTTTTTTTTGTGTGTATTATATTATATTATATTATATTAGAATAAAGACTGAATGAATGAATGACAGGCTCGCCTCTTGTTCTATTATAGTCTTACATATTGTGTGAGGCCAACATAAAAGCTCTTTTGTAAGTTATTGAATTCAACATATTTTTCAAATTGTTTAATATTTTTCACTCACAAGTTATTTTTTTTAGAAACAAAGACCAATCATTATTTCTTCATTATCAGGCTATGCAATCTTGTGCAAAGACATTTGGGAAACAATAATACAAAATCTAATATCAAACAATAAATCTAATCAAATTTGAATATATATATATATATATATATATATATATATATATATATATATATATATACACGCCCGCCGACAGGGGGGGCAAACGGGTCTGTTGTCCCGGGCCCAGGATGAGGGGGGGCCCAGAACTGGAACCTAATTCAGTATTTCCCATACATTGATTTATCTGTCACAGAATCAACACTGGCCGCCACAAATAGATTTTTCATGATTCCCATTTACATTTTAATTTTACTATTTATTCATTGTAGCGAGAGCTTAGCGGCGCGCCTCCCTCCTCCCTCTCTCGTTGCATGCAGCGCCTCAACAGCGCGCGCCCCCTCCCCTATCTCTTATGTTGCAAGCACCACCGCGTCTCTCTCAACAGTCAAAAGTATTTTAACTCCGCGTTCCTCTGTGTACTTTCTTTTTCGCGTAAACGTCAACAGTCACGGATGTCACTGATAGAGAAGATGGCTGATCGAGTTCATCATGAGTGACTTAACAAAAGGTCAGCATTACCACACATACCCGTTCTGGTTTGAGTCTGTGTCCGAGCTCTCTCCTTACCTATGATGCGGTATGCTCGTGCACGTGTTTTGTAGTAACAGCAACCGTGTATTCTCTCATATTTCTGAATTGGCAACAAATACGCTATACGCGATATACAATAAACTACCACTCGTATTTAAAATAAGAAAGCGCTCATAACTCAACAACACTGATGAGAAGAGCAACATCAGTACAGCCTCAATGTTAATGTATGATGATTTTGTCAGATGAGGGCGTGTTTTTAGCAGCAGTTTTCATTTCATTTATTTATTTAGATGAGACAATGCACGTACATGAACGTGCAATAAGAGTTGACGTAAATACGCCGGATTAGCTAATGCTAATTTCCATCCGTAGTCCCACAGTTAAAGAAAGAGCTGATTGGATTTACATTAACATACATTAACAAGGAGTTACTGGGTCGTTACTGGGTCCTGTTTGGTCACTATTTTATAGACAACAGAACAAATAATATGTAAAAATAGCATTCAGTTGTGTTAAAATGCAATATAATGTGACAGATTAGAGTAAAACACGAGGCAATGACGCCACATATATGCTAATCGGCGTGTGACGTCATCACCGCCACAGTCTCTCAAAATCCTGTGGAAACACTGCAATTGTTAAAAAATAAAGAAAATATGCATATTTGTGGGAAAAAATCTAATATTTGAGATACATAAAACTTTTTATTTGTTTTCTTCCTATACTTGAAATAGTGGTCAAGAAACCCCCGCCCAACACAAAAATGGTTTGGCCACTGATAAAATTTTTATGATGTCATTTGATTTGAAGTTCAGTACGCTCAAAATATCCGGTAAGACTCAGCACAAGTCCGGTGCTCAGAAAAGAAAAGAGAAGAAGAAAATAGAGGTTTTCAAAAGAGGGGGTTGACGTTATATAAATAAAAGTTATTTTGTGTCAGCATATAGTGTCAGTACTGCATTTAACTACTATATAAATGAATACAATGTATAATAATGCAATATTCGTGGGTCATGAATCGGATAATGCCAAATGTCTTGTTACCAGTAAAAAGTAGGGGGGCCGAGGGGCCCTCTAAGATTATCTTGTCCCGGGCCTAGGCAAGACTGTCAGCTGGCCTGTATATATATATATATATATTAGAGGTCGACCGATTTATCGGCCGGCCGATTAATTGGCCGATTTTTGGCATATTTTAAAAAATCGGCTTTGGCCGATTTTGCTGCAAAATTAGGCCGATTAATAGGCAGGCGCATCTGCGGGCACCTAAGCGCTGTTGTAGAACTCGTGACGCTGCCTCTTGCTGCAGGCAGCTCGCTCCCGTCTCGTGTGTGTGCAGCCATGCCTTGTTCACAAACAGCTTTACTAAATGATGGCGGATCGCGCGAATTAAGCAGCCAGTACAACAGCGCGACGGGCTTATGTCTCGCGGTGCACTGTCCGTGCAAAGATTAGGCTCATTTCATGTGATTAATGAGTGATGATGAGTTTTGTTTGCGTGACAGAGAGAGAAGAGCCGCGCCCGCACGCTTTCTGTCTCCCTGCTTTTATTACTCAAAACAAAACCCGATGGCGAAAGGTCGGAAGACCAAATCATATCCACCTAGGAAATGTTTTTCGTGTTGTTACAGTAAGACTTTGTTTACAGTTTTGCGCTGCTCAGCCTGGATTAGAACACAGCGCGTCCGATTCGCGAACTGACTCATTTGAACCGATTCGTTTGAATGAACGGTTGAAACAACAGATCTGTCCCAACACTAAAGTCACAAGACGTCACTGTCAGCACAATCAGTCACTTATAGCGTCTCAGAAATGAGAATGTAAATGTGTTTAAAAAGATTTGCCCTAAATAACAGTCTCAACTAAAAACCATAGACATTTACTATGTTAACTTTATGATGAATAAATAATTTATCAGGTCTACCAAATAAGGATTTTATCCTACAAAGCAATAAAAGCCATGGTAAAAAACTGATCAAAGATGATGACAGCAGAGTGTCAGGTAATATCTGTGTCTGATAAAAGCATGGTGCAGAGGAGGTTGTAAAACTCTTCAGAAAGACCAGTCATATATTTTTAAATACTTTGACTTAAATAGTGACATTTTTGCATTTAAAATATCTGCTAATAATGATGAGAACATTTTGATTATTATGTACATATAGAAAATCGGCCAAACATATCGGCCATCGGCTGCCCTGATTTCTAAAAAATCGGCATCGGCATATATATATATATATATATATATATATATATATATATATATATATATAACATACCACTAACATTAACAAACAGTGTAAAAAACAATAACCCGGTTCTGAACTCGCTTTTGGGCCTGTGTGTTTAGCGTACCTGTTTTTTTATCTGTTTTGCTTTGTGTCCTTTACACGCTCATGTGTAATAAATCATTCGATAGCAACAGAAACAGAGCTCTGTGAAGTCCATCCGGTGAGTCGGTCTTCTGAGTTTCTAACACAGAGACATGAAGACCAACCAAACATCTCTGCATTAAAGATGATATAACATCAGTGAGCTCGATGTCCTGGGACAAGTCAACCGGATAATGTATGCACCTTAGAGGCACATAAAAGATTTCAAATCATAGAGAAAGAGAACCTTCGTACAACATTTTAAAGTCTCTATTTATGTGATTCTGCAGTTGAAGGTGAAACTTTTCATATGAAAGAGCAGAGAGAAACCACTTAGATTTTCAACTTTTACCTCTTCGTTCCCTCAAGGATCAATAAAAAACAGATCACATACCCACAAGTTTCTGCTGGACCATGACATGGGGCGAGATAAGGATTCTTGAAGGAGAACTGAGGAGATTCAAATTTGTGGAGACAGAAAGTATGATGATCCTGAGAGAGAGAGAAATAGAGAGAAACTTTGAAATGATTTGTTGAATTACGGCAGTCCTTGTGTGCATAAGATTTATGATCTATGAGTAAGTTTGCAAAAAACAACTCCAGTAGCTAGGTGAAGAAAAAAACAGACCTGTCCTGATTTACAATGGGTTTCATGAGCGTAAAAGCTCAGATTCACTTCAGTGATTCAAGCATTGTAGTCTATCAACAACCTTTTCACTCATGTTATCATGAAAATTGTGATTTATTAATAGAGTAATGATGCATAAGCCCCCCATTACTACTACAAAACATCCAACAGCTTGAATCTAATGAATTCTTATTGGATCAGCAACATTTGAAGACATTATAAATGAAGAAATGCTTGACTTTGACAATGAAGGACATTTTTTTTCTTAGACCTACATATTAACCCAGACCTACATCACACACTTCAGTGTTAACCGGTTTACGTCATCCACTTCAATAAACTGCAAGACTTTGTTGACGGATGCCGCAGCCCTGACCCATGCAGATAGGAAAACGTATGAATCAGCACTTCAGCGGAGATGAGATTTTGAGTGAGAGTTTCAGTTCACAATAAGATTCAATTCAGAGATAAAAATATCTCCTCATGCACCATTAGCCTTGCATTACAGTCTGAAAAAATAGATTTCATTTCGTGAAAGAAAAATGCACTGAATTTTCTCACAAAAGCGATCTTTAAAGTTTGTGTCGAGGTATTTATAGTCGCCCCCAGCAGCACTAATTCCTTCAGCATTATAGTTTTGTAAAACATGATTTATTGAAGCATGAAGATGGAGAACGGCGTTCTGTCACTGTCGCTGTGAATGCACTTTTTAAGACTTCTGCAGAGGGCATGAAATGAGGAGATCAGTTGTGGGAAAGAGAACTTCTTTCCTGGTTTAAAGGCAAGATATTGCAGGCAAAAAAAGGTCCCTGTGGTGTTCCTGAACTCATATGATTAACTGAAGAAGGAAGGAGAAATAGATCATTAGTCAGGAGTTTTTCAACCACACTCTTAAAAGTAAAGGTGCTTCACGGTGCCATAGAGGAACCATTTTTGGCATAAAGAAACTTTAACATCTGAAGAACCAGCTTTCTGTTTCAGAAAATGTTCTTTAGATACAAAAAAGGCATGTAAGACATTTGACTGAATGTTTTTTTAGAGAACAAAAATGGTCTTTCTATGGCACTGCTTTTAAGCACCTTTACTTTTAACCCTTTAGAACCTGAAGCAAAAAAACAAGTTGTTTTCACACTTTTGTGACCGTCAAATTTTAACAACGTGCAATTATCAAGTGCATTGAATCTTTTTTCTTTTTAAATAGGTGGCTTAAAAATAAAATAACACTTATTGATTATTCCTTTACAATAAGGTTGTATTAGTAAACAAGTAAATGCATTAACATGAACAATATAGTTATCAGCATGTATTAATTCTTCTTAATGTTAGTTAAAGTCAATACAGTTATTCATGTTAGTTCATGGTGCATTAGTTAATGTTAACAGTTGCAATGCTTGATTTAATAAATGTTTTAGTAAATCCCGAAAAAAATTGAACATGAACTAAGATGAATAAATGCTGTAGGATTGTTCATTGTTATGCTGTGTACACACCAAATGCGGAGCATTACGTTCCTCGCTCTAGATTACTAGCGGAATTTAACTTCATGTCTTGCATGAAGACCATAAACTGTAAAAAAAGATGGATGTAGTGTCCGTGACGTCACCCATAGGTTTCTGAAGAACGTTTTTGAAGCTTAAAGTAGGTGGTGTCTGAAGTTGCCATCTTGGTGGTGCGTCACCGTGCATCACTCGCAGATATCCGAACATGGGTTAAGTGGCGGGACGTGGGTAAAGCTAAGGTGACTGCTCCCGCCTAGGGCGACAGTGACAGCAGTGGCTGTTCAACCGTCACTCAAGGAGCCACGCCCTTAATTATACATAATTTTAAGGCTTAATATTATTTAAACGGATGAGTTACAAAAAGTTCTGGTTCTTCATTCTGACTGGTTGAAACGCGTTCTAAGCCGTGATAAAATACACCGGTAACCTCACAGTTCAGACCACATTTCATAAGTATCACTGCGCCACTGTTGCTGCGTACTGATTTATGAAAATAAACACCAGTCTTTAATTATATTTTTAATTTGTCTACAATTTCATAATTCATGGCGATATCCAGATAAATGTCAGTAAACATTGTTGAGTCATCTCGACGATAAAGAGAAAACATTGTCTGAGGAGCTTATAACTCAAGTTCATACGTCCACTATTATCCACTGGGTGGCGATCTTACCCAACTTAAACACTGACGCATTCACTCAACACTGAAAACACAGCGTGTAAGTTCTGATGGCTCAATCTGATCTCTTACAGAAGTTATTCACAAAAATGGAATTATCTCCGCTTTTATCAAAAAAATCGAGAGGTGATAAGAGAACAAATGAAGGTAGGATGAAACGTTTTTTTGTTTGTTTTTGTTTGAAAGCGGATGGTCTGTTCTTTCATTTGATATTTTATGTTTATTTAAAGAAGATAATTTTTCAGCAAGGCATTAAACTAAATCTGGGTGGCAACTTTAAAAAAAAAAAACGCTGACGGGGGAAAGAGTTCAGCACATTTGATCATCACTTCAACAGTTGCACAATATCAATGTTAATGTACACACTTGATTCTGAGGAACTACTTTGTTTGGCGGAAGAGTAATATTTGTACTAATATAATTACAACTTATTTGTGTTTTATTTTATAAAATCCCGCTAACGTTATGCATATGAAGTAACCGTTTATAAACGCAATAAACCCCGCGAAGCAGTGGGGTTACAGTGCATTTTATAACAGCTAAGGGTTGCCTAACAACGCCCCTTAGCTGTTATAAAATGCACTGGTTACCCACTGCTTCTTGGGGTTTATTGCTTTAATACAGAACAAAAACACTTTTTGTCCCAGGCTGTAAACCTTTTAACATGGAGGTCTATGGGAATTGACTTCATTTTGGAGTCAGCTTCTAGCAGCCAGTCGATGAATTGCAGTTTAAATCACTTCTGTATCGGCTTCATCAGAGAGATCAGAGGGTTGCCCCTTGATGAAGACATGTTTGAGGCAAATAGCGTGTGTTTTCGTGGCAATTCCGCCACCCAATTTGCGTCATTTGCATCGCCCCAAGCGAGTTAGCTAATTGTTAACTAATTGTTAACAAATACAACCTTATTGTGAAGGGTTAGTTTACTTTGTGTTGTGAGTTTCTAAATAGGCTTTCTAAAAAGACATAATTAAACAAATGAAA
Organism: Misgurnus mizolepis; assembly: GCA_025389145.1. NCBI lineage: Eukaryota > Metazoa > Chordata > Actinopteri > Cypriniformes > Cobitidae > Misgurnus > Misgurnus mizolepis. The sequence continues at coordinate 26,441,994 of JAIFKI010000025.1, read as the reverse complement.
TAAAATGTTAGTTTTTATTTAGAAATAATAATATAAAAAACTAATAAAAATAATATAAGTATTTTAGTCATACTAAATTTCATTTAGGAGGCTTTTTTGGCCCAGTTCTTCAAGCATTTTCACTTAATTCAATCAAATGTGGTGCTTTTTAACCTAACACACTCCATAACTCACTGTTCAAATCCCCCCTTCCGCTCTTTGAATGTGAACGGTGAATGGCTGACAGAAAGTAAGAAATTACCGAAATAACCCATTGTCACAAGGTGCAATTTAGGTCACAAGGTCTACTTTTAAGAGCAATTCAAACCAAATTTGAAAGCGCAAATGGTTGAAAGGCTACAGCAAAATGAATACAGCTTGGTAGAATGTGTCGGCAACAAGACATCTGGTTTCTTTCTTTATTCTTTATCCCATTCCTAACAGTTATGGCAAAAACTGGTTAATCCATACACAAGTTGATCCACACAAGTTAATTAATTCACAGGTTGACAGAGGGAAAATGTGGTATCTCCAATAATCTAAACCTCATTCACACATAGTCCCAGAAGATTTCCGTAAAATTGGCAGAGAGGCTTTGTTGTGAATGTGAATGCAAATGCGTTCCGTAAATGTTCTAGGATTGCTCCCATCAAGCGGACCTAGTAACATTGCCATACCATACACGGAAAACATTCCGTGTGAAAAAGATGCAGAAACAATGCCACAAGGGGTGTGCCATAGTGAAGACACATGTGTCATCGCAACCAAAAGTTATGGTTCAGGTCCTTGACAAAGGAATTTAAAAGAAGATCAACATGCACGTGTTGGCAAACTGTACTGAAGTAGAGATCAGGGAGCTCGTCACCATCCGCTAAAGCTGAGATCATTAACCAGTATGACAGAACAGCACATCACGCACTTCCTTATGATCTTGTCGTAAACTAAAATGCACTTCTCGGTGCAAATCAAGAGAAACAGCTGAATGCAACATGGTATAACAGAAGACAACAGCGCATAAACATTTATAACTAAAACATCATATGGAATAATTTATTATTATTGAGAATTTAAAAAGCTCAACAGGTTTGGTTACAAATAACCATCATGACTATAAACACACAGCAGAAGTTCTCCCTCCATCATTTAAAATCTCCATCTTTGTTCTTCTGTGAGCTCCACCATCACTGGCTCGACTCCACAGCCCTTCACTGATGAAAGCTCATCACGAGCGCTCCTCTAAACCCATATACATCTGCTCTTTTCATCAGCACTGAAACACTGTGAGAGTTGGTTAGGGGCGGTCTACAGCACACTGGGTGGGCCGCTTTGAGCGAACTTCATCCGTCCTTGATCAATCCCTTCTCTGTGATCAGAACTTTTTTGCAAATGTCTTTAATTACACTGAATCGTCATCATAAGAAACCTCTGAAGAGGTATCAACCGCTGCGGGTATCAAACAATCAAATGACAAGTTACACTTGGACACAGTCTCAGATCTTATGCCCATCTGCAAACCATGTATATCAATCACATACACAACTAGAATGTCTGTACATTTATTAAACGCAAATCTGACTTCACATAATAGTTAAAGTTACCACAAAATCAAACCCAACAACTCAAACTATAAATCATTTTAACCATACCATTTTGAAACAGGGTTGTTTATTTGTTTATATGTACATGCTCGATGGCTGATTTTTGTTTATTTGTGTCTAAAATATTAAGAATTGCAAATTTAAAGGGACACAACTGAACACAAAAGAAGATGATGGCGGCCAAGGAAAAATGCTACGGAAGTCAATGGGTGCCAACAATAGCATGGTTATTTTTAGGTGAACTATCCCTTTTATGTAATTAGTGTTTCAACATATAACCCTACAGATAAATGCCACATAAACATAATAAAAAAGGATTAAACCAGCTAATAAGACTGAACAGAAGCAATCGAAAGAGTGAGACAAACTGCTGGACATATAAGAGTTTTCATATAAAAACACTTGTTGTAAACTATAGGTAGTGTTTTTGTTTCTGTCTCACTTTTGTCTTAAAGGAACATTAAATCTTACTTTATAATCTTCATTCAGTTCAGTGGATTAACTAGTTAGTAAATCTTTCTTATGTTGACCAATTAAAGATCTTTAAACCTTGAGGAATTTGGATCATTAGTGGTGTTTGCAAAGCAAGCATCACTACTATTGTTTTTCACACTTTGGATTAGGCACTCAAACAAACAGTGGCGGCTGGTCACTAGCTGGCGCCCCCAAAGTTGGCCAGAGAAAAAAGCTACTTTAACATGTTACAAAAAAGATAAATATATGATGAAAATTCATACAAAATAAAATCGTTTAGTGGTACTATTTCACTGTTAGTCTTGTTGTCATTTATAAAAAAAAAGAAATAATCAAAACTGAGTTCGTTTTGTGTGTATCATGTTTGTGTGTCTGGGGCGCACCCCTAATGAGTGTCTATGTAGGTAAGTAAAAAGGGTAAAACATGTGACCTGAGGCTGAGCTCTAATTGGCTGGTTTCGGATCTGCCCTGGGGCGCAGGACTGTGCGCCCCAAATCCTCCCACTTATGTTGTAAGCAAATCAGAATAGTTTTTTATGTCTTTGACCTCATGTGATTGGATCAAATGATCATGGTCGATTTTACATGCTTTTCCAGGACTTATGGCAAACGGAGTTGGCTAACATTAGCTGGATGCTATGTAAGTCAAATGCTTTTTATTATTTCCCTGTTTGCTGTTTAAAAGAGCTGCCTTTGCGTGGACATGATAATCCGGTAAATTTGCGGCTGACACCCGAGTTGAAAAATTTTAACTTTGGCGGATTTTCGCGCCGCGTTAACCAATAAGTAGCCTGCTTGCTGCCGTGGCGGCAGCCCTGCCCGGAGTCACTCATTCAGCATGAAGGCTTGATATTGACCGTGAGCAGTCACAAGGAGCTATACGACACAAGTTGTTATTTCTATAGAGGAAACAGGAATAAAAAGGACCTCACTTGGAAGAGTGTCAGTGAGGACATTGGGCAACCTGGTAAGTTGTAAATACACATTTCATTTTTAAGTCACGTGACATTTATCGACCCGCAACGTTTATTTTCAACATCAGCCATCCTGCAAACAGACAACCGCATAACACTTGCCCCTCCCACAAGATGTGGATTTTGCCTCTGACGCGCGTCAAATGCTTGCTTTTTCCGCTCGTCTACTTCACTCTAGACACGCAAATGCATTCAAACTGTTCAAGCGGCAAACTAGGCGCGGTAGACACGATTTTGACGCCTGAAACGTGGTTGGTGTAAACGCAGCATTACAGCTTTCCACTGATATATAGTTTTTAGGTTTAGAACAGTGTTTAGAAGTGTTCTAAATATGTAATACAAATTGGGCCCACCTGTGTCCCGTGACATGATTTTAGAAACTAAACCTCATTATGTCAGTCTTTTCCCAAAATGATTATGACAAATGAAAATTACACTCTTAAGGGGATCGCACACCGGCCGCGCAGCTCAGCGTCGCGTCAAGTCGCGTCTAGGACAACTCGGAGGTATTGTAAACCGGAAGTGCACATTAAATAGCGTGAGCTTCGTCAGATAACGTTAAAAATGCAAAATATACGTTAGCAGCCAATGTTAATCATTAATGATTTGGGAAAAATATGATATTATTTAATGTTAAACTATGTGAGATGCGCTGTGTGGCGCGACAGGGATTTGAGCAACTTCCTAAGTCACAGCTGGGCGGCGCGGACAGGCGCCACCTGGCGGCGCCGGTGTGCGTATACTCATAGAAAGCAATGTGTTTGATTTTTTTAGAACAGCGCGGCGCTGCGCGGCACTGAGCGGCACGGCCGGTGTGCGATCCCCTTTAGAGCTTTCCAACGATATATAGTTTGTCATGATTGGATAAAAATGTACATGCAAAACACTGAAGTAATTGTAGGCGTTCCGCTGGTGGGACAGTGACATTTAGCAGGATTATCAAATGGTTTGAGGCACACTCTTATCATAAATGAAAAGCTTACTCTCCCTACATAATTAGTTTATAAAACAATGATGATATCTGCATTCTAGAGGCTTAGACCTTTCAAATGGTATATAGTTGAACCAAAATATTGATGTAAACTGAGGCATTCCTTCGGAGGAATGGGGGACAATTAAGGAAACGAGTCCAATCCACACACATTACAATGCTCTGATATTGGCTAGTTAATGAGTCATGAAAATAATTGATGACAACAGGTACTAAATATTTTACTTAATACTCATCATAAATGTTCATTTCCTTTCTTATTTTAGCTGAATATCTTAAAAGCCTTGACATCTCAGCATGCATCTAAACAGGGTGAATGCTGACAGCCATCAAACCTTCACCACAGTAAATGCATGCAAACACTTCATCTCATATAGAAAAGTGATTCACAGCCTTTAAAATTTCTAGTGCAGCCTCCTAAACAAAGTTTCCAACATATTCAAAACTTACATCTTACATCTCCTGCTCTAATGGCTTACTCGATAGGTTTTAATGCTTTTTATGATTGCATTGTAAGTAATTTACTGGGTAATTAAGATGATGAAATATTAATGGATGTTTTTGTTGCCTCTGGGCGTTCCTTGTCATTCATTTTTTACTAATATTTATTTGATATAAACATTAGAAAACAACACGTACCTCTGCAGTGGCACATGTTTATGTACATATGCATTCTGCATAGCAAATATCTTTTATCTAATAAAGAATAATGAAGTAAAATGAGATTTATTGAAGTAACATGAAAGGATTTCATCATAATGTCAATTTAAGTAACTAATTTTTTAGTATGTGCAACTATGGTTTCCAACTTTTCTAATGTGATCTATCACCAGACTTCTAAGTAACACAGAGAAGGGCTGACACGTGTCTTTATTTGAGCACTATGACGTCATGTCTGCTCTCAGGACAGACTGAATACAGACCTTTAACTTTATGGTTTTTCACAACAATGCACTCAATTTGCATCAAATTGTTGTGACAGCTGATGGGACGTCATCTTTGGAGCAAATATTACAGAGTTCAGAAGTTTAATGACAATATTTACAATAGGAAAGCAGTGCCAGTTGGGAGAAAGAGCACAGCGGGGTGCTTTAATTCTCAGACGTGACATTGTTTAAACAGAGCAGGTTAAAGAGAATAAAGGGAAAACTATTTATATGTAAATATAAGGTCTGATGAAAGCATTCAAAAATTCTAGTCTAATAGTTTTCTGATTTCATCACTTACATAAGGAATGGAAATAAACAAACAGGCTGTCTTGTGTACATAACCATACATGACACATCAGCACGACCGATATCATCACTATTAATGCAAGGTTATTACAGTTCACCTTAAAAATATCATCATCCATGGTTTATTTTTCTTTCAGATGTTAAGCAGAAATGACATTTAGCATACACTTTTACTGTAGAGGTGAATACAGCATCAATATTGAAAGTTAATACACCTACAACATATTTTTACTTTGTACTTGAGTCTTTGAATAGGTAACAAAATATTTGAGTATTGAATCTTGGATCATTTGAACGTAGATCAAGCCTGGATCTCATTCGTATGCATTTTACAAGTTGGCTAATTCGTAGGAAGTAAATTACATCATAACTACAGTCATAAATCTGTCATAAACATGACATAGCAGAATAATTATCAAACTTAATAAAATACCTAGCTTTATGTGTTAACATTACATTAAAATGTGATTTAAATGTCATTAAGTGTTAATACTCTGTCAAATTGTTTTATAACAGCATCATGAATATTTTTCTTGACCTCAACTACAGTGGTACAAATTGAAATTGAACACCCCTTCAAGTAAAGTGTTACCACTGTACCACTGTTTCTGTAAAATACAATGATATGCTGCTTGGAATCGCTTTAATTTATTATTTGGCTGCTTTCGCGCTGAAATAGACTATTGGTGCATGGCGACATTTGGAAAATCTGGGCATGGATTAAAAAAGGATCATGTCATGACCTAGATGTGCTGAAAGTCCTGAAAGTAATACTCAATTTCTGATGTTACTGTTGTTTGCACTATTGCGTGCCAGCATTTTTACTAATATTAAATTATCTTTATTTTAGGTTGTACGTTTGATGACCATTAATCATGGGGGGATACATTTTGTTCCCATCATCAGAGGTAGGGATATAAATACCAGGAGGGATAACCCCCCCATCCCCCCAGTAAATTGCACCCTGGTCGTACAGTATGAATGAATACGAATTAGCCACCATGTAAAAAACGTATGCTTTGCTATGAAATTGCGTTGGTAGATGGATTGCTGTGTTTCAAAACATAGGATTAAAATGATATAATGTTACATTATCTTCTTGGTTCGGTTCAGCTTTTTAATTTTTTTTAATAATAACAATTTTAAAACTAGAAAATGCATTTCCGTAGGAACTGCGAAAGTGTGCTTCATCTGGTGTCGCCGATTTTGTTTTTTATCCTGTGCACATTGGAGTCCCAACTTCATGTACAAAGTTTGGTTTCAATACGTGAAAGCACTCTCCTGAGGTATGAAAACTTTCTGTTAGGCGGCGTAAAATTTTAGAATGTTTTTTGTTTCTTTTGATGCTGTGCATCGTCACATTGGAGACCCAAGTTCATGTACAAAGTTTGGTTTCAATACGCAAAAGCATTTCTGAATATGAACGATTTCCTATTTTGGCGGCTAGACCGCAGATTTAGTTTCGGCTGTGACAGGCAAACGCTTCCGAAAATCAAAAATCCTTCTAGTAACTTTTGTGAGGCTTGGTCCAAGGATCGTGTACGTCCAGTTTCGTAAAGTTTGGAGAAAATTTGGGACCTGTGAATATTTTCTTTGTTCTCTATTCAATCCAATATGGCGGAAGATCGACATGGATCTGTGACGTCATCTCCTCAAGGAACTTACACTGGCACTGCCCTAACATTTTAAAGTCTCTGTGTCAAATGGCCTGGTCGCAAATTTGAGCGAAATAATAATAATAAAACTTTTTGCAAGCACACTTAATAAAAAGCATGCTTTCTTTTTCAGTGGTGCTGACGTAGTCACCAGAATTCGTCACCAAATAACTTTCCGGTACCTTCATGGTTAATAAAGCAATGAGACCCAAGAACAAAAAAGCAATTGTTTATTGGTAGTATAAAGATAACAAAGAATAATTTAAGAAATGTAGTTCATCATAACAGCTGCCAAACAACACAAACAACACACTGCACAGTAATACTGATATAAGAATTTCACAGGTGTATGTTTGTGATACAGCCTGCTTCATTGGTGCTTTGGGTTGGATTGCTTTCTCACTAGATGCAAACAGGTTCCTAAACACATAAACGCAGGTATAAAACACTCTTAGTTCATCCATCTTGGAGATTTAAGTAAACTGAAGTCATAAGTATCTTAACAATTCATATAACTAAAAAAGCATGTGGAAACTAATTGCTTTTAATTTTTCAAGTGACTGTCACTCAAAATCCCAAGTATTTCAGAATCAACATGAGAGCATTTAAATAATAAATATTCATTTTCCGGTGAACTGGTGAATTGTTTGACAGCGTATCATAAATGCAACGTTTAAAATGAGCTGATTTTAGTATTCTGCAACGGGCCACCACAGAGAAGCAATCAGATCCAAACAGCACGTCTGATCCCATACCGGCTTCAAAGACTTCAGGAATACTGACGGTGCTTTATAAACAATATAACAGAAGAAGAGAGAGTGTAGTCAAATAATCACAATTTTGTATTACCAGCATATCATCATGTACAGAAAAACAAGGATTGGATTTCAATTAAATTATTATTTTTCCTCCACCCATTCATGCACGATGAAGGCCACTAAAAGAGGGTTTTACTGTATATTAGACTAGAACACAAAGTCATTCCTGTTGGCTTCTGTACAATGTATAAATTAAACATGAGGCAGAAATCTAATGCTTCACATAAGGACAACACTACCTATGTCTGTCTAGACAATGTCAATGTCCAGGTGTTCTCAAAGTATGCCAGCAGTCAAGTGCACTCTTGGCATGGCATGTGATAACAACAGCACACAAATTTTGTCATTGCTGAATCGAATAAATGTGACTTAAACAATACAAAGAATGCAAAAAAAAATAAAAAACAAGACAACAACTAAAAACAATTAGGACTTTTTAACATTGATGCTAATGAGACTTGGGTTACCAAAGGTTATTGTTATCAGACCATGCACATCCTTCAAAATATTTAGTTTTTTCCATTCTTAAAATTTTTTTGTTTTGTTTTTTTTTACGCTCCTGTCTGTCTGTCATTTAAAAAGAAATAATGTTCTTTAAAGTCATGAGGTCAGACAGGCAGCATTTACATTGTGTTGTTTTTCTATTAATATTCTTTGCATGTCCATTTAGCTTTTCAGACAGAATCAAAATCCAGCGCTCTTTGCCGGACACATTAGCTCTGATCCAAATCTTAATGAGCTGTCGGTGGAGACATGAAGACTGTTTGTAATGGTAGGCAGCAACATTATGCTGTCTTCTAAAGCCTGGTACAAACCACAAGATAATCTGGCAGAATTTGGGCGATTTTCCCCCTTACAACAATTCTAGGTGAGGTCACAATCATCGATGTGGTTGAACCGATTATCAAAATGTGTTGTTCAAAAGATAAAATAGGATTTTCTCAATATTTTTATTTTGCTTAAAACAGTTATAATGAGAAAGTATTTAAAGTATATTATTACACGGCTCTCTGGAATGCTTGATTCTGATTGGTCAGTTGAGACATTTGCAGGTTCGTTCTTTTCAAATAATAACCGCTCCAAAATAATAACGCATAGCCGGACTACTTGCACGAGTAAAATCGCTCCGCACCAATAAAGATCAATAAAGATTACTGTCTGTTTGGCGCCATCTTGTGACAAACACTCGACAACCACGACAAGACACAGAGAGCTTACTGAGACTGAACTTGACAAAATAGAGCATGACAGCTACGAAGCCAACACACAAAAAAATACAGAATGGGCATTAAAACTTCTCAAAGACTGGCTAAAAGAGAAAAAATGGAGACAAGTATGAAGCAGAGGATCTTAAGGTATTACGATCATTTTATGCATCTGTGCAAAGTTTCGCGGAAGGATAAAAATGTTAATTTAAAACAAATATGCCAATAAAATGTTTCAAATTCATATTCATGTCCAGTTTTTTTCTTATGTGCCAAGTAGCCGTGTAATAAGCGGGATAATGTAGAGGCAGCCGGTAGTTATTGGGAAATAAGCCCCTTCAGTGTGATACAAGACCCTCCGCTTTGCGTCGGGTCCTGATCACACTGTCGGGGCTTATTTCCCGATAACTACCGGCTGCCTCTACATTATCCCTTACTTAATACATATCAGTATTGTTATTTTTTTATCTAGGAGGTAATTTTACCAAAATGTTAATTTCTTTAAAGTCGCCATGAAACGGAAGTAGTGATTGCCTTATTTTCCCCGTGCTGACGTATATCCGAATGAAACGGCTTTTGAGCTGAAATAAGGCAGGGCTGGATTTGAATTTGTCCATCGAGATCTGATTGGATCGTTTGAAGTTGGGTCGTGTTGCTAATTGCTAATCGCTGCGATCTTCTCCCGGACCCCGCCCACCTGCCATACTTTTGACCGGAAGTGAAGAGAGATCGTTTTGAGGAGGGGAGGAGATTTGCATTTTTGATTAAAGATTATGAGCACACACGAATTTTTAAAAAATAAAGAAGCTCACAGATAAGTCATTTGTTAATAATACCACAATATTAAAAATATATATATAGTTTTTCATTTCAATTTCATTGCGACTTTAAAGGTTGTGGAACAGAATAACACTTAACAGCAGACTAACAACATGATAACAGTTGGAGATATCACATCTGAGATCCCAATTTAACATCTGTTAAAAATCTCCTTGTCTCCCTCAGTCGGGGTCTGTCACACTCACCGATCAAGAATAGAAAAGCTGTGACAAATTTCTCTCCATGTCACGTATTTGCAATGCTCAATTCTGAAAGTAAATCAACATGAAGCTCAACAAAACAAGAACAACACTGTTGTTTAGGCAAATGCCAAAAAAGACTTTAGGGTAGATGCCATATCTGATGCACGGGTTATGAAAAGACTATTAGAAACAATAGTGTGTATTATATATAGTACCATAGGTGATGAAACATTGGCACTCCTTTCTAAAGTGTCTCCAAAAGAAAAGAAATTTGTGAAAATATGACCCGAGCAAAAACTTTAAGAGAGCACATACTGAACGAATGTACATCTATTGTATCTTTCACAGCCTCATTTTCATTAACATCAAATTGGTTATGGCATCTGCCCTGACTAAGACCCTGTCAGTTCTTCAGTGAGAATTAGAGATAACAGGAGCTCATTAGTTACGGCTAAGTCCATGAGAGCAAGACAGACCAAGTGCCATAAAAAAATCACACAATGTTAGATGATCTGAGGCCACAGAAAAACAGAAACCGATAAAGAAAATATGAGGACCTCAGATGCAAAAGCCACTAAAACACCATCTCCCTAAGAAATGAAATAGTAATATTAACGGAATGCTCGTACTAAACATTCATCAAATACGGTCGCTTGAATTGCACTTCATCCCAGCCACAGGCCAAATTCAGAAATACAGGCTTGTTGGAAGAATTCGTTATATGCCGCAACATTTTTTTTAACAAAGTCCTCTAAGTGCACTGAAGATAAATATACTGAACGATGACAAAAGTAAAAGTTTTTTACCCGGTAAAAGAAGATTTTTGCATGCACTTAGAGGGTTTTTCAGGAAATGACAAATGTGTTAAATACCAATGAAATGACTAAAGTGACATTTGTGAAAATAAGGCATTTCAATTACTAATAACTAAAACCTTTTCATTGGCATTAAATGACTGAACCAAAAACACAGACTGGGTTTTTTTCAGCTAAGCACTTTGTTTGTCATGATACTTCTGCTTTGTTACGATGCACTGGTTGGTTGCTGTGATATTTGTCCTGCCCCTTCTCCACTGTGATTGGACAGCCGAGTGAGAAGTAACATTAGGTACGTTTACATGCAACCAAATAATCCGTTTGTAATCGTATTGATGGCTCAATCATATTGAAAAGCCTTCATGTAAACCTCTTAATCAATACAATTGAGGAAGATCGTGTGCAAATTTTGATCGTATTGAAGGGGCAAAAAAATAGTGTCGTGCCTTTTGAAAATTGTGTTTTCGTTGCCTCTTAAGAGTAACTTTCTCCAACTCAGCTTTGTACAGTTATCCAGAGATAAAGCATGAACTCGACGAGAGTTGTTGTGCGCTGGGTGGAGTTGCCAAAACCTCTGCTTTTTTAGTTAAGATTTGGCTAGTGTTTAATCTGTCTCCAAGGTATGTTTTTTTTCTGTGGGTTAAAGATGAAAGGATTTTGTTCATTAGTTATTGGTATTTGGACTGTAAATATTATTTGGTATGCTTTTGGGCTAGTTTTATATGTCCATTGGGATGGTTTTGATACGTAAAGCTGGCAACCCTGGCTGTGCGCTTGCCCAGATGTTCGTTTGGATTATATAGAATGTACATGTAAACCAATATTTTAATCAGATTGCAATGTTTAGGGTCCATGTCAACTGTATTGTCGTAACCTTCAATCTTATTAAATTCAGTCGAATTGACAAAATTTTGTGCATGTTAACAGAGCCATTGAAGAGCTGAGCACAGAAAGAATGCTGACTATTTTTGAAAAGCGCAGCACATTCATTGAAAACAATTTAAAAAACATACGCTGGAATAACTGCCTTGGTGTACACGCCCCCTAAAAGGGTTTTGCAACTGAGCTCTTCATAATAAAAACATTCGTAAAATATGGATTTGAGAAGAAAATTGACACACAAAATTTTTTCATAATTTGTTTTTGGTTTGTTTTTAATTGGTGACATAAGCCAAAACAAGTGAGTGATGAAAACAACATTTCAGTTTGAATTTAGTTTCTTTTTCTATCCATCGGCAAGTGATTGTTTCTCATTATTAGCAAAAACCTCAACACAAAAGCGGTACGGAAAAATGTTTGCATGAATGGTGAGTTTAAGGGATTAGAGGTATCAAGTTGTTATTGTTTACCTGCTGGCAGAGTCCTTCCCCCTGAAAAACAACAGAGAAACAGCGTGTGTAATGACAGCTTCGGGAAACAAATGTTATTTGCTTGTCTTTCAAAGGCAGGACACTTCTTTGTGTCTTCACATAACAGAACAGTATCAGGATTTACTCTCATGACTCATGAATTTTAAGCAAATGATTTACGAGCCCCTTGGGTTCCTGCAGAGACAAAAAGTGGACGGGGATGAAAGTTTTTGCAGCGAGTTCTGCAAAGATCTGCAGTTTCTGCGCAGCTGGAGGAGAGCTAAATATAAATATTATATAAGACGATAAATACACAAGTGAATGAGAAAGGTTAAGCGTTTCATTCCCAATGCAAATACTGTAACCTCATTACCTCCATGTGTGTCATTTTGGGCCCATCAGCTGTGTTAAACACCACAAATATGTGCTTGTATATATAAGCCAATAAAAAATATATATTTATAAAGCACAGTTCATTTAAAAAGCAATTGCTCCCAGACAACGTGCTGTACTGGCACTTCATGGAAGAAATTATGCAAATCAGGTAACACCGCTCACAAACCAAAATTTATCCCGAGTGCAATGTGCCTGGCATAATTCCCCAGCTTTCAGGACGGTTGCTAGGTTGCGGAGATTGCTGCAGAGTAACGCTATCTGGAAAACTGGGACTGTTTGTGCAGCATCACCGCACCACCGGCACCCAGATACCAGAAACTGATCTCATCTGCATGATTTGATCATCATTTAATAAATTACTGCAGGCACGGTCAATAAAAAACGACACAAACATCTCCCTTTACCGAATGCTTTCAATGACCTGCATGCTAATTGTGTCAGGCAAATAACATTAAAGGATTTATGAATGAGTTCATTTACTTCTTTCATTGAGACTTCATATAAACACCGTCAGCATCTGGTTACGCCGGACTGCTGATTGTTAGACAGAGAAGACACAGAAATACAGCGCACCAAAGTAACACTATTTACTGAACTGCATGTTGCATACAAGAATCTGTCAAGTATGCAGTTCATTCATCGGTTTCTACGCTAAACATGACGGTCACGAGGTAAGCAGTCTCTTAAAACAGCCCGTCTCCTGATTCAAATGAGCAAGACGCCACTGCCATCTTCTGTCTCTCTGTTTATTCGTCTCTATTGTCTCACATCGTTCTCATCTGGTGATAGATCAGACAGCCAGGAAGAGCAGCAGACTGAAACTTCAGGTCTGGAGTGACTCTGGGGAGAACGATAGAGAGAGAGCTGCTTTATCGAGCAACGTCTCTTTCAAACAATAGCCATAAACAGAAGCAGGATTCACTGCTGCAGGGTCAGTCTGGCCCATTAAAACAAACATCTGGGGAAAAGTGGATCTCATAGTCTTCCAGTAAGTAGAGAGGAAACTACATTAGGTTTTTACTATTGCAATAGCAATCCATTTGTGTCCATGCAAGTCTGTAACGAGACTACACAAAACAAACAACTTGCTCAGCCATGGCCTACGTTCAAACGTTATAAACACTCAAATCTAAGTGTGTGTGTATTTATAGTACTGTTTTTCAGTGTACTGTATGACAAACACAAGGCACAAGTAAAGTTCGGCACTTGTGACCAAGGTCAGTTGAAGATGTCCAGAGAGTAACATCTTGAAAGAATGTTTGCCTAACATATAAACAAGTCTTACTGCACTCCGGGCATCACCATCAATCCAGCGGTAACCTGCGGGTGGAATAAACAAGAGAAGATGCGAAGAGACGAGAGGAGAAGTGAGACGAGAAGAAGAGCGTGAGGCCATTAAAGGCAGAGGTTAAATGGATAAGAGAAAGGTGCAGAGAGAGACGCCGTGTCAATTAAGGGACCCTAAGGGACCGATGAGAAATATCTCTAGGTTTCCTCTTCAATAACTCTGTCTGAAGCTCAGATTAAAAGATCCATTAGACAGATAACTCTCTTAAAACCGTTATTAAATCATCAAAACTACTTTTCAACACCCCTGCTTCATTCACCAGCACTCAACATGCTTAATTGAACAAACTAACAGAGAGAGAAAGAGAGATGGAGAAGGTAGAAAGAGAGAGACAGGTTTAAATGAGTGACAGCTAAATTACTCCCCTCCTCCTGTTGTAGTATGAAGCATTTCAAACACGGCTGTTTTGATTTGAATAGTCACATTCACAGCTAAATTGTGAAGAACAGTTGGTCATTTATTATGTGAACATTTACCACCACTACACAATAAACTAACTGTCTGAAGACACAATAAAGTCCATGAGCATCAGATAAGACTACGTCTATTTAATTTAAAGGTCCACTGTGTAGACTTTTAGTGGCATCTAGCTGTGAATTGCAAATAGTCCAAAGCTCACCCCTCCATTTCGAAACGCACAGAGAAGCTACGGTAGCTGCAACAAGACAAACAAGAGACAACAGTCATCTAATGCTGCGTTCACACCAGCCGCGGTAGAAGCGTCAAGTTAATGTGAAGACGCGCTGACGTGCATCTGGAGGTCTCGCGTGTCTAGTTTGCGCGAATGGCATGAATTGAGCGTTGCCGCAATTGAAGAATTTAAACTTTGCCGTAAAATCGCGCCGCGTTAACCAATCAGGAGCTTGCTCTAGTAGTGACAGGATTACAGGAAGTGAGTGGAGTAGCAGAAGCCCCTCCCATGATGCAAATTTCACAAGCGAATGAAGCGAGTAAACTCAAAATGTTCAAGCGTCCAACTACGCCCGGTAAACGTGAATTTTACATCTCAAACGCGTCTAGTGTGAACCCAGCATAATACCTTGTTCACACTGTTAGTCCAAATCTTGGTGCATATCCGATTTGACAAACTCACTGTCCCTATTGTGTATCACAACTTTTTAGATCCGATCTGTGTGTCCTGTAGCATTCTGCCGTTTGACGGATTATCTGCACTGCTTCTATGGCATTGACTTTGCGCTGGCACAACAATCTTACTTGATGTCTGACATGTTTACGTTTTACGTGATGCAACAGCATGACATAACCGAAAAGCTACACAAATCAAAAAAAGCTACACGATCAGAGCGGTAAGACTGAATTGAATTTCCGAAAATACGTTTTGAAAAGGATTTCAACCCACCTCTGGATGTAGCTTAAAAGGGATTAGAATTTTTTTCATTTGGTTTTTTGCCGTTCACACACTCTAAATGTGATTGGATTCCAAAATGTGATTGTATATGCAACCAAATCTGATTTAGACTGACAGTGTGAACAAGGTCTTAAAGAACATAGTGAGAAAACATTCTGTAGAGCTGTTTGTCCATTTAGGACTACTGTAGAAAAATGACGGCACAAAGTATGTAGATAAAAGCGGCTCATTTTAGGGTACAGAAAAAAATACATCTGTAAAATACATATGTTAGGTATTTATACACCACTGGTTGTATAATTATGTATATTATATTGCATTTCTGTCAAGAGATCCTTCTAAAAGTCACAACTATATCCTAACAACATGTTATTCCCAGAGGTGGAAGTAACGAATTACAACTACTCACGTTACTGTAATTAAGTAGTTTTTTCGTGTACTTGTACTTTTATGAGTACATTTTTAAGTCTGTAATTTCCCTTGTACTTAAGTACAAATTAAGGTCAGTAATGTACTTCGCTACTTTGAAAATCACATTCGTTACTAAGTACTTGTAGAATTTGAATCAAATTAATATTCAAATCTTTGACAGCATTTGGATATCCAATAGAAATAATTGATCGTGGGCGGGCCAATAAAAACCCTTGTATTTGAACCGGAAAAAAGCCCGGTCTCTGGAGAGCTATTCAATCGATCCTCGTGCGTCCTTCACTGTGACGTTGTATTTAGTGTTTTAATGTCAAAGAACTTTGGCGTTATGGACGCTGAATTAATAAAAAATTCAGAAGAATTACCGGATGATGAGTGCCCATGGCCGCACCTGGGAGTTGTTCAAACAGAGGAAGGAAAGGAGTAAATGTAATGCAAACTTTGTTTGCCATCTGCAGTGATTTCGGCTTACAATACTTCAGCCTCTAATCTCAAAAAGCACATTATGGTAAGAAGACTTATAACCATATTTATTTGATCGTTTTCGTTTTTAATGTTGGGTAGACCTCACGATAATTTGCCTGAAAACATCACTTGAAACATGTAGGTATGTGACAAAATGACGTAATACGCACGAGCGCTTTGTTCCCACGGCTGTGTTCCTAGCAGGTATTCAGCGCCAGACGCGTTGTTGACTTAGGAAATCTGTCATATCTTTGCTTTGTGAATACCTCTAAAGCCCATATACTAGTGACATAAATTACTTCCTCACGTTGATTCTCACGTTCGAATTTCCAAGATTGCTGTTGTAAGAAGAAAGTTATAAGCGAAGCAAAATTTCTCTCGTGTTTGGCATTGAAATCCTCTATGAAGGCGAGTATTTTTTGTTTCAAACCAAATTCTTTTGATAGAATATACATTTAACTTGAATTAGGTGAAGTTTGGGATTGATTGTAACATTCGCATGTGCTTTTTTAAGATCCGCAAGTGACGTTGTTGTCAAAAGCAGAATCGCCCATTCAATCATTTTGGCTTCCAAACATTCTCCGTTTTCATTAATCCGTGCATTATTTTTTAAAGTAATCATACAGAACGAAGGATTAGAATCTCTAGATTACATTATTGGCATAATTTTGTCAAACATATAAATAAATACATGCATGCAACATGCATGCATTTATTGAATTATTATTAATGATAAATAACATAATCATCAATTAATGTATTAATGTATTAATAATATCTGACCATTTAAATTGCTCGCCAGCATTATTATTCAATTAAGAAATATTAAAGAAACAATGAAATGTTTCTTTAATATATAAAAATACAGCTTTTATTTGAGAGGGCTTTGATTTCATATGGAAAGATATGCGTGGATTGATGCTCTCGGTTTCATTAATTAGTGGTTAATCAAAAATAATAACATTTATATATATATCTTTTAAAAAGATGTCATCTTAATCTTGGGCTTTTAATTACATACAATGTGGTGTTTGAATTATGCAAATAGACCAAGAAATGAGAAAGTTATGATATTTTAAAGTGTTTGGTCAAGCGGAAGTTTTTCATAGTTTTATAGTTTTAATTGGGTACAAAAATGCCCCCTAATTTTCGAGTTAAAAAATTCCATATCTTTCTTAATAATTATCCGATTTTAATAATTTAAAAACCATTTTAAAGTTCTTTTTATTATCTATCATATGGTTATAATTATATATGTATTTATATTTTTTGTCACATACCTAAAACATGAGCTTCAGTTACCTAGGTGACGAGCACGTAGACCGTAAAAAAAAGATTTAACATTGTAAAATGGCGCTCAAAGTTAAATTTCATGTCATTGTCAACATTGTATTATTCATATTGAATCAGTGTTGTAAGCTTATAATAATAAACAGTCTAATAAGGACTCTTTTATCAAATTAGTCTGTTGCCGCGTCCCACTGGCGTAGCAGTGTAACTGCACTGACAGCCTGTCTAAATTACACATATGTCAGTACATATTGTAGTGTACTTTTGGAAAGCTTTCTTGTCCAATAATATTTTTAACTCTTTTCCCCGCCATTGACGAGTTATCTTGTCAATTAAGAAAAAAAACATTTGCATAAAACGTGTTTCTGAAGAATTTATGTTAATGTGCAATACCGCGATTGTCCACTAGATAGCGGACTTACCCAATTTATGGATAAACTGAAGCCAAAACGTTATTTACTAATTTTATGTTTGATATTCGTTCTGAATCTGATCTCTAACTAAATTCCTTCACAAAAAATGCAATTGTTTCAGCTTTTTGTAAAAAAAAAAAATGTGTATTTGTAAAGAATAACACCAATATTTAAAGGAACAGTATGTAAGAAATTTATATCAATTAATCATTAAATGTCCCTGAAATGTCACTAGACATTAAGAAATCCTTTTCATTTCAAATACTTATATCACTGACAACAGCAGTCCGGCCAGGATATTGTCATTTAAAAAGTGGAGTTGCAGCCCTCAACTGATGTTTATGTTGTCGTTTGGTATATTGGCCACCAGCTGTGTGATTGCAGCACCAGTCTCAGCCACACGTTTTGTGATTGCAATACCAGTTTTGGCCACAATCCTACATACTGTTCCTTTAAGAGTTTATAAGCAGGGAAAAAAATAGGATGGAACGGTTTTTCACTTTTTTTATTGTTTGTTTGAAAGTAGAGGGTCTGTTCTTTCATTTGATATATATTTTTAGAAGAAAAATTTCCTGGAAGGCATTTTGTAAAACTTTTGTGAAAATCATAAAAAATGCTGGCGGGCAACTTTTCGAAAAATGGCTGGCGGGGAATGAGTTAATGTAAAAAAATCTGTTTTTAAATAAAATAACCCAACAAGCTTATTTATATTGTATCATAATTCATTAATAATAATAACATTAGACCATTTTTATAACTTGATAAAAATTATATGAAGAAACAATTTGAAATAATATAGCTGCTGTTAAAATCATTTAACATTCTTTAAACAGACAAAATTCCTGTACTATGTGTTTGTTCGTATAAAACACAAATTGCCTGTTTTTAATCCATTCATATCTCTGATTTCATTCAATGGATTTAATATTTATTCAATAAATATCACCGGCTAAAAAGTAATTTGTACTTGAGTAGTTTTTAAGAGGGGTACTTTGTACTTTTACTTAAGTACATTTTTAACACCAGTACTTTTACTTGTAATTGAGTATTTTTTTAGCAACTACTTGTACTTGTACTTGAGTACAAATTTTCAGTACTCTTTCCACCTCTGGTTATTCCTTAATAATTCAATGGCCGGTCATCAATTATTCCTTACCTATATAGGGATTTTCCATGCATGTTGTGGTACTGCATGCATGTTGTTAATACGTATGTAAAGCTGTATTGTGGAATAACATGACGCGTGGCATCCACGCAAAGTGGCTTTAATGCAACCCCTTCAGCCGTGATTTATTTACAATATAGCACCAGCCTCGTGTACCTTATTGCTTTTATGAAATGATTACTACCTAATACAATTATTAAACTCATAAAGAAAAATTGCTAAAACCCTCTTTTCTGCTAGAAAAAAATACTCCCTGACATGCATGTGTTTACATTCCTCAGGGTCCTGTGCAGCGATACATCAAATGTTTGGATGCAGTGGTTATAACTGTGTTTTGTCATAAATAAACCACAGCAACTGACAAGGACTGAAACTATGCAGTTTTTAAATGAAAGAAGTCTTTGACACCAGTGATGTCACATCACACGTCAGTGTTTGTTCTCTAAGAAAATTGTTTTTTTATATATATATATATTATTTTATCCTAAAGTGATTTTAATCACTTGATAAGTGTCATCATACTAAAGAAAATATGTAAATCCCAAAACAGCTCTAAAAAGATACAAACTGTAGCTTATTAATCTTAAAAAAGCCTTTCTCCATTTTAGCATGGGGATATGCAACAAATTAACTTTTCAAATGCAATAAAAAGTGGTTGTCTGTCTAAGCTATAAGGAGACAAGATTTTTTGTTAAATGTAAAAACACTGTAAAAAATGCTGTAGTTATGCAGCTGTTTGCCAGTAACTTACTGTATATTTACATTTATGTTATTTACTGGCAACAGTTTGTTCAAAGTTAAATGAACATTAAACATTAACAATTCTCTAACTTAAAGGGACAGTAAGTAGGATTTTCCCCCATATAGTGGTAAAATTGTATTTTGCATTCAAACGAATAGTGCTCTCTAGCACCTCGCTTTTTTCAAATGCGTGTTGCAACTATGGTAGCTGTTATGAACTCAATGATCTGCTTGTCCGTTTCAGCTGGTTAACGTGTTCTGAACGAAAACGCGTTGTGGAAATGCTAGTGCTTTTTGTTCCTCTCTGCTGTTATAGTTTTTCAATATGGCGGAACGACATGGAAGCCTTCTTGGACTTTTCCGTTTAATGTAAATAAAGAGGAAAAATTCTAAGTCAGATGATTGGTAAAAGACACCAATGAGGACATATTTATGAATAAAGACATTGATTTTGACAAATAAAATACTTTAAAAAAATACACATTATCCCTTTAACATAATAAAATTATAAAATAACAGCATCATGCAAAGCATTCTGGGAATCAGAAATCCTCATTAACCTTTTTTGTTTTTATTTATCAGATTTTGCTTTGAATGAGGCTGTTATTTTAATGTTTAATGTTCATTTAACTTTAAAACAAACTGTTGCCAGTAAATAACAAACGTAAATCTACAATAAGTTATAGGCAAACTTCTGCAAATAATGCTGTAATTTCTATATTTTCTATAATTTCTATACTTAACAGATATTTAACAATGTACCTGTGGAAAGACAGAAAGAGAAATCAGTTGAAGAGGAGAGACGAGAAGAGACCAAATAAGATGAAAGAAGGTGAGAAGGTAGAGACAAGACCATGTCTTTTAAATGGAAACAACTCGGACAGCAAGAGTCTTCATTTGTGCTGCCCGCGGCATTGGCAGTAAATAATGGGAGGTCAGAGGTGAGTGCATTAGCATTGTTAGTGGCTTGAAGTGTTAATTGCTCTGAAGTTGTTAGTGTGCTCATCAGAGAGACACCTCGGCGACACAGAGACTCCAAAAGAGCACATGATGAGAGATTACGCTAATGCTGAAGATACCCACGCTGCTCACATAGCAATTAAATCCGGGTGAGCCAGGCGGAGCATACAGAGAGTGCTGTTGTCACTTGTGCCAAGTGCATCATTGTAAAACTGGTACCCACTTTTCAATATAGTGAAAGTAAAAAGGACTGGGGCTTAACTGAATAAGACAATGGATGGGATGCCTACAGCTGAGACAACAATTGTGCTAATATTCAGTAGAACAGCATTATTGCTTTAATCTCTTCTCTATTCTGATAAAAGGCTGGCCACACATGTGAGGATTTTATGCTCGATTTGCCCCCCAAGCAATCAAAAGGGGGCGTTAACCGATTAGTGTTATATCACAGTCAAAAAAAAACTATGTGTGTGGTGTCATTGCAATTATTTTACTGGAGCCTCCCCAAGCCCAAATCGTACAACTTTTGATCAGGCTGCCTCTGACATGACAGCTGCAACAGCCAATGAGAGCATGCATGCTTTAACCGATGTTAAACACATTTTAGTGGCACAGTACATGCATAATCACAATATGATATTAATAAATAACACTTACTATTTATTAGTTAAATGGTCTTCGCAGGTTAAAATGCCTAGCAGGTTGGTCCTATAAAACTCCGTAGCTAACATGTCTTGCTATATCCAAACATCCTTTATGGATATGAAATTGTTTAACGCCAAAAGTTGCTCTTTTTTAAAATAACTTGCGTTCAAAACTACTTAGAAAACTATCTAAGGCTGCATTGAAAAGTAACTTTGCGTCAGCTGCCGTGTTGGATAAACAAATCTGCTTCGGTGTGCCGCATAGACGTCGTCGTGTTGCTGCCCCTCTGTGATTGATTCCCTATTTCAGGGGGAAAATTGGTCCATGGTTTCCATGCTAGACTTGCAGCGTGAATAAATTTGCCAGCAAGGCAGCATGGGGAAACCCAGGCTAACCTGTGATATTACTTTTCTCTAAAACAAAAAGATACAGAGTTTAGAAGAGTGACAGCGTTTTTACAAACATTACAACAATTACACTCAACAAAATTATAAACTCAACACTTTTGTTTTTGCCCTCATTTTTCATGAGCTAAACTCAAAAAGACGTTTTATATGTACACAAAAGGCCTATTGTTGATTAGATAGCCTGATTATTGCACAGGTGTGCCTTAGGCTGGCCACAATAAAAGGCCATTATAAATTGTGCAGTTTTACTGCATTGGGGGTCCGAAAACCAGTCAGTATCTGGTGTGACCACCAAATTAATGTAGAAGATAATTTTCATGTTCATTTAACTTTGAAAAAACTGTTGCCAGTAAATAACATAATGTAAAATCTACAGTAAGTTACTGGCAACCAGAAAGTTTTTACAGTGCGTATATGAAGAAATTTGGCTTCAGCTTATATTTAGAGCTTTAATAGTAATTCATCTTTACCTTGTTTCAGCATCCATTAGCTAAAGTTGTGGGCAAAACTTCGGTGAAAGATGAAGGCAATAAGGACAGAGCATCTCTTTATCTCTGAAATGTCACGCAGTCATGCGTGCATGTTAATCAGGAAGACCTGCGGGGAACTCAGCGTCTCTTTTGATCACTAAGACTGCTGAGGCAAAACTACTGTTAACATTCAGAGATGAAGCCAAATTCTGACATTTCACAGACCTTAGAAATACTACGAACACATGAAAGCTTGCATGTACTTTTTCAAAATGTATAATCGCTTACAGATATACAGTATATGCACATGTACACACACTAATCTAAAAATCTCTATAATCTACAAAATATACATTGTTGAAGTTCAAAGGGTGACATAGAGTTGACCCTCATGACAGAGCTTACTGGAGGGATGTGTAAAGCCCCTATATATCCACCTCTATATAGACGAGATCAGCTCCTCATAATGAAAGAGAACCTTGGGAATCCCTTGTTTTCCTTTGTTCCTTCATCTACTTTTGCACCAGCACAGGTACTGTAGATGAACTACACAGAAAATGCACTTTTGGCAGACGTGGGGATGTAAAGTCTTTCATGTATCACCAAATTTCTGTGAAACATATGTGTAAAAGGTGATAGACAAAAGTTTAGGATCTCACCATTGTTTGTATCAAAACAGCATCCAACATCTTTAAAATTCTCTTAATGTGTTGCATAAAAGTAGGACAATCATACTGGTTTGGAATGACATGGATAAGTAAAACAGTGGTAAACTACTTACTATGTCTAAAGTCTGGTACTTCCACCTGAGTGAGCCACTGTAAAAGTCCCTTTAAGGTGGTTGTGCCACTAGGCGGCCATGTTTGAAATGCCTCTGGGGTCTCATTTATAAAACTGTGCGTAGGATCTTTACTAAAAGTCTACATACGCACAAAAGCCAAAAATGGCATACGTCAAAAAATATTAAGACTTATAAAACAAGGCAATGTTTCCTTTTTAAATCACAGATCACCTATAAGTGTGCGTACATGAATCATTCTCAGATCCCACCCTGCAAGCCAATTCTCCTATCAAGTTTGTTTTTTATAGATCAAAACCTTTGTGTGGGAACTGGTGTACACACGTTTCAAGCCCCGATTTGTGCTTATGCATGCTTTATAAATAAGACCCCTGGGCAGTTATTTATAGAAGTCCTACATAGCTGCCAACTCTCACGCATTCGCCGTGAGACTCACGCAATTGACCCCATTCTCACGCTCTCACGCCACACATCCATTTTCTCACGCAGGCTCGTGCCCACCATTTAGATTCCCATTGAGTTTAATAAAAGACATTAAATACTTTTATAAAAATACCTAACTGTAAATACTGTAAAACGCCTATCTCTATCTGGCGTGCCTCAAACAGCATAAAGCGCTCGTCAAAGTCAAAATGATGCGAAGGCGAATCAAATCAAAGAAGGTGGAGTTATTGTCTACAAATGCCGAAGCGCCAGCTACAAACTACAGAGAGCGAGTGCGCGGCTGCGCGATGGTGAAAGAGCAACGCACGATGTAAGTAGCTAAAGCAGTGCTCACAGTATTGACACTTTTATATTTTAGCGTACCTTCACTGTCTTATGTGCCACCACTTCTCATGGTGCTGGTACTTTGCTGCAAAGAGTCAAAGAGCATTTCACTTTATGTGGCGCTGCGCAGGAAGTTCGGCAGCGAGGACATCAGAGTACCGCGAGAGCAAGTCGAAATGTTACAAAAGGGTCCGCCTTTACCTTTGCTATCGCGTGACTCTGATGTCATAAGCCGATCAGTCAGCGCCGCACCAGTCGAACACACAAAGCGTCAAGGTCTGGATGAAAAGCAGAGAATTGCCCGGATTCCACGCACGCAGATACCCTCAGAAAACAGCAATTTTAATCAACCATCACTCGCGTCACGTGTGTATGTTTGCAAGCAGTACAAGCCTGCGTGATGTTTGCGGTGACAGGTTTTAATAAAAGAGAAAAAGGTCAATTTATATTTGACATCTATAAACAATAATATATACGAAATATAATTATATGGTCTTGACGTACACATTATCTCTTGCTTTAGTTTAATATAAACTACTAATTTGGTTTATTTGATTGTGACAGTCCTCTATCACCAATCACAAATCATCACTTTACGCTTCTCTTTCTCACTGGATAAACTGAATCAAAGCTGCTGTCATCTGCAGTTATACATTTTACAGAGACCAGTATTCATTAGATTTTAAGAACTTTTTTGGCACTTTTATCAGAAGGAAAGCATAAGTGTATAAAACAATAGTAAAGACTCTAATCTCAGGCATTTAAACTCAGTAAAAGCTTTTATTTCAATTTAATTTCTAAAATATGATTCGATTTGTATTGAACCATTTTAACGCAGTCTTTTCCAACTATTTAACACAGAAATAGCTAAAATCCACACTATTATCAATTGGCAAATGGTTAGGACTTATATAAAAAATTATTACCACAACCCCCCCCCCCCAAAAAAAAAAAAAATCTCACTCCAAGCTGAACTCAGAAGTTGGCAGCTCTGGTCCTATCTAAATAATAATAAAAAAATATATTTATATATAAATATATTTCTGACCATCAATTAAACCTAACATCAACTAGGGCTTCACAATAAATTGCATGCAATTGCCATGCGTATCTTGTCAGTAAAGACGTTTTCTTGACTTGTAGGAAATCCCCATCACCTGCTTTCAGATGGAGCAGCATTTACTACACAAATCCATAGTTAACTGACAAGCTGGGTCATATGGCGATATGTCCACGGTAATAATGCTAAATTGCTTCGATTGTCAATAAGCTTTGTGTAGTAAATGCTGCTCCATCTGAAAGCAGGTAATGGATATTTACTAACAATTAAATGCTATATAAATGCAGTCCATTTACCATTATTAACAATTAAGCTTTACGGACGAGATGCAGGACAATAACATGCAATTTATCATGCAGCCCTAACATTAACTGTACCATAACTTTAGTTTCTTAAGCTTAAATTAAGCTAGAAACACATTTTTAGAAGTCTTTAGGTGATCAGCTAAAGGGGCGGTCACACTAGACTTTGAGCATGCAAATATTTTTTGGACGTTTCTGCGAATATGTTCAGGGAGCCTTTGGCTTTGTCCATTTTTACTTTTCAGTATAGAAAAAGGTCACGCTGCGATGTACTAGTTTTCTACTGGTCACATATCTCCACATGATACAATTTCGCAGGTCAGTGTTCACCAGACTTAAACTTTGGTACTCATTGAAATATGTTTGCATGAGCTCGCGTTTTTTGTCTGACACATATGCATGTGTATGAATGGAAATCAATAAAATGGAAAGTGTAGTGTGACCACCCCTTCACGTGACTCTGTTTATAGCTCCTCCCACAGAAAATCTTTATCGACTGATGATTGGTCCTTTAACTGAAAGGTGGGACTCCCATGACAAGAGCATCAATATTTAGCATTGCATTTTCCCATTTTCGCAATAAAAGCAGTGACTAATCTTGTTGATCTATAATCTTTGTTTAGACACAACCCTTCTTTCCAAAAGAAAGACAGCACAACAAATCAAAAAAACCCAAATAGCTTTACACTGACCTTGTTTATAGATACTTTGACTTTAGTTGTCAAAATCAATGACAGCAAAACTGACAGCTGACAAACTGGTTGCTGCCCTGTGTTATGACCGACAGGCATAAAGTGCCTGTGTTCCGATTGGCTAAACAAAGAAACCACAGGACCACAGACATATTTCTGTTGTCACAGAGCCTTTTCTCAAAAGAGAAAGAAGGTACATTACCTAAAACAGAAATATAAATGTGATTTTTAATAAATAAAAAAAAGCTTTAAAGCCAGAAGCGTGAGATGTGGCGTTTACCGAAGTGGTGAGCAGGGTCAAAGGTAACTTCATCCAAAGGGCACAAGTGTATATCAAAGGACATGGTCTCCCCTCACACGAGCTCTAATGAGAATCAGCATCCCTCGAGTCCCCAGCGGAAGTGAGCGGAGTTGGCAGTCGCAGCGCTGCACGGTGGCGCAACAGCTCAGTCTAAACCGCCCGCAGTGCGGCATGTTCCCAGCAGGTCGGCGAGCTCATGGCACGGCCTGTACGCCACCGAACACCGGTGCTGCTTCATTACTGAGACAAAGTTAAAGAGAAGAGCAGCTCTACTGGAACCTGCTGCATCATCACTGATGCTGATGCTGCGCTCACACACTGAATCCTGATGCCTGCTGAGATGAGGAACTACAGTTCTCCTCTTTCTTTGCATCCTTACTCTCCTTTCTCACAAACTTATTTCCCTCTTTCCTTCCTTTTGTCTCTTCTTTTCTCCCACACCTCCACTCCACCCTATTAAAAGTTTAAAGCCCATAAAGTCATAAATAATCTAATTAGGCCGAAAAAAGTTCTGCCCTCGGTGCAGAACTCCGTCTGCTTCTTCACCCCCTCAAACGCACCATTAGGGAAGAACAGGTGACTAATACATACACATGTACCCTGTGGCAAGACACTGACGATGCAGTTTTTGTTACAAACTAAACCATACTGATACACATCAACCCTTGACAAAATCCCCATGCTCAGTCAAAGCTTTTTGAGCTGCGAGCATTAGATTTCCTGAGAGTATACTTACTGAGAAAATCTGCTCAAGCTATTGTAAAATAGATGTGTAGTGTAGATTAAAATGGATCAGGGGTCGACTAGTAACAGGAGTAGCAGCTGTCGGCACGCCGGGGCTAAGAGCAAAAGAGATTAATGTTATATTGCATTATATTATAACGTTACATAAAACAGCATTCAAATGTTTTGTGTACATTTTTGAAGGACGTCTTTACCAAATCCCAAATCTGCCTTTTGTTTAAGGAGCTTGTATTGAACATGCACTGAATTAAATCTTAGCATAATCCCTTGGCAATTTGTAAGTTTTTATTGAGTATGTTTAATTTGTAGGTTTCAATTTGCTAGTGCCCGTGATGTTAGTGTTAAGGGCGGGGTTTCGTAAGTGTTTTTGTACAATTAATACATAATCGTGATTGACATTCATATCTGGACCAAAATACAGTAGGATGGATCTTCTAATACTACAGTATTTCACAGCTGTCATACAAAACAAGCATACTGTAAAATCTTTTGACAGATAAAGAAGTGTTTACCATGTAACTGGCAGCTTTTACCTAGTTTGTTCACCAAAGACAGCTCATTTAAAGCAACACTAAAGAGTTTTTGCTCTTTGCTCCCCCTACAGGTTGGAAGCGGAATTATCCATTACCACTGTCGTAAATAATTTAGCGTACTGCAGCAAAGCTGGCTCTGATTGGATTGTAGGTCTGCCGTAAAGCAAGTTTTTGTAGTTTCACTCGAACTACAGGACCGCGACCAGACGATTGGAAACTTGTTTAGTGCGATTTTGGCCGATAGAGGGCTGCAAACCGAATGTGAAAGTGCCGTTCACCCTGTTTCGAGTGGACGAACGACTGAAACTTTTTTGGAAACGTTATTTTAAGGTTAAAAAAACTCTTTGGTGTTGCTTTAACTCTACTACACATTTGTGACTACAATCTACTTAAGCCAAATGTGAGTGATTCTCACAAAATCCAGATTTAGAAGGTGTCCAGCATCCGAAATTTCCTATAGAATTATTTACATTTTTTAGATTATCATTATCAAAAATTATCATTACCGTAACATGATATTACATTTAATATATGCATTTACAAACTCATGTTTCGGTAATGAGACCTAAAAAGTTGTCTGGGTACTATGACAAACAAAATTTCAACTTTTATCTGGAGAGAAAAAATAAGAATTGCTTACCTGGTAGCCATCTTGAGTGTCACAGTCAATTATGTCTCTTCCAACAATTTTTTTTTTAAATGTTAGTTCCTTGCAGGCTTAAAAAATGATTGAAAATTTTTGTGGAGGATGAGAAAATTGGTCTTGGACACATTTATATTTCTAATTATTGTCTCTATATTTACCAATGATCACCAAATACCACATGTTTCTTTACTGTAAATGTTTATAGTATAACATGCACTGAAGCTTTTAATTTTTTAGATTTTTTAATTATAAATATTTCCATGTCAAAGAAACAAAATCCAGTCATGGACACGTTGCGGTAATGAAAATTTTCCCCTTAAATGTGGAAAAAACAACAAAATTGGTTTGTATGATGTCATTTGAAATCATGTGCAAAATAGTGCATGAAGAGATGTTTGTAACTGTATGCTTCTTATTTTAAGAGCATTTACTTTTTATCAAAATGTTTCATGATACCTCATAAATCTAATTTTGCAAGAATCACCCACATATGAAATCTTGTAAAATGGACTTGCTAGAGAGCGCTTTAGTTTATAGGTTTTAATCCTAGAAGAGAATTTGCATTTTCAAACTGTGGACTTCCTTAATGGCATTTCCGTTGTTTTCATTATAGCACTTTTTGATTTACGAATCAAAATAAAGTTGTGTCATAACCATTATTTGAAAAGCACTACCATTATTTGACTTTTCAGCATCATTTTGCAACATAAATTACATATTTTATATCGATCGTGAATTTTGAAACCATTGGCTGCTTTATAGACTTTAGTTGTTGATGAGTTTCTACATAAAAACTCCCAGTAGTTCTTCTGTGCACACAAAACACTGGCAAAAGCATTAAGCCCCATTTCCAAACACTCATGAAATACAAAGAAGACATGAAGAAATTAAACACTTCCCCAAGTAGTCCTCTCATGACTCGCTAACAATCTCCAAAAAGTCCCGTTAACCAGAGCTTATTTTGCTCATAAATCGAAAATTGATATTCTAAACGGCCATTAGAAATTCCCAGGGGCACCCGTGGCGAATTATCCTTCAAAGGATTACACGAGTATTTATCAGATAAAAGTTCTCGGTTCGTAATGCAATCCAAGCTGTCTTATGAAATATCTTCTGTTGTTTAAAACATGAGTCATTAATTACACAGATGGAATATCTTAGACATTACACGATAATGGTAGACGTGAAAAAAGCCATTAAAGTACTGGGCATCATTAAACTATGCCTGCTGTTTCTTCTAATGCCGAGATGTTGAATCAATGAGCTGTACAAGAGCCAGCACAGTCCAGCAGTCAAAAACACAAGGTAAAAACAATATTATTATTTATAACCAAATGCTAATTGCTACAATACATTGCAATTGTCTAAAATAGTAGTTACATCTACTTTAAAAAACAAATATTTCAGGTGTTTATCTGATTTCATCTGGAGTTGTGAGGAATGAGATGTCAGCTTTAAGGAACATCCGGTTAATTGAGCTTCTGGTTCATCTGGTCTTTGGCTAGCAGTGCGGGTGGTTGGCATCCGCTGGAGAAATGACATTCTTGATTAAAACATACAGTCTTTATAACAACATCTGTAATGATTAGCATTATATCACAGCTAATTACCCTGCTAAACAGTTAAAGCCACAATATGTAAGAACTACTTGCACATTAATGCAGTTATGTGTACTTACCTAGAATTTGTAAGTCCTGTTTTTAATAATGGCTCATTCCTTGTCTCCTTTGTAATTGTAGTCTCCTCCTTTTAGTGAATTAATATCGCCTTCCAAATGTGGAAGTGGCATTATATAGCATCTGTATAGTTCTGTGATGTGACATGTAGAGAACCACATTTTGGTTGGGTCTGTAATGCCTTAGAAGCTTCTTATAGGATGACCATATGTGCCATTCTTCCCGGACGCATCCTGGCTAGGATTTCGGTGCGTCTTCCGGAAGTCGTATTTCTTGACCGCATACGACATTCAGTTAAAAACATAAGACATACAATCGTAGTTTCATTCTTACCTCAAATGTAATGGTTGCTTTTCAGTAATAATAATCCTCTATGCAGTCGACAAATACGACTTCCGGAAGACGCACCGAAATCCTGGCCAGGACGCATCCGGGAAAAATGGCCCGTATGGTAACCCTACTTCCTAAAAACCTCTCTCAGAAAGCTATATTAGGGTGGGGGTTTTAAATGTGTGGTTTTGCACCTATCTGGCATCCCTTTGGGCTTAACTGGCAACCTCATTATGACATTTCAAGCACTTGATGCTGATTGGCTGCCTTTGCTGCCACTCAAAAGACTGTAAACTTCACAGTCTTCAGAACACGGACAGACCAAAATTTGACAGATGGAAGAGCACACCCGGAACGCGACTTGTCATTTCGCCTTGAACTTCGCAAACACTGCTGCAATTTACTTCGCGTTGGTGGTGAGAGGCCGGATGTATGCAAATTATTTCGAAGGAGAGGGAATTGAATGAGAGTGGGGGGAGTGAGATGCATTTTACGTAATATGTATCCATTGTTCAGATTGGGCCAAAGGAGACATTTCAATGAAACGGAGATGTGGGTAGACTACCGTTATTCAACTAAGACAAGGTAAAAACGTTTTTTTCATTCTCTGTCATCTTTAATATTATACTTGTCCCTTAATCGGTTTTAATCACATTTTCATTTGTTTCAATAATAATAATCTAATTAAAATATGAATTAATTTTCCCTTAGGCTTTTAAAAGAATAGAGTGTTAATTGTTGTCTAGGGAATTGGTAATCATGGGCTGATCTGAGGTCACAAAATCGCTTCGCCTTTATTATTGTGTTATTGTGAAATAGCGACCTCTAGGGGATGACAATTTACATATTGTGGCTTTACTTTTTAAGGTCTTTTTAAACAATTTTACAATTAAACGTGCTTCATGATGCACAATTTTTGGCTGAATTGTTCCACAAGGAACCTTTTACATCCGAAGGGTTTATCTGAAAACACAATGACCACAATTATACGAAATTTCCCTCTATACACAAGTAATTATTATAGATTATTTTACTGACATAAAATCAAAACAGCACATGCAGCTCTGCTTACGAGTATCTAGTTTACTTGCTGTGCCTCAAATAATCTCTTTGTCTTTTCAAAGAAGTCTCTTTCTTTGAGGCTCAACACACTAAAGGTTATCACAGCAATGCATTCGTAAACAGCATGCTAGGTGCAATATGAAAGCAACCTTGTCATGATTGTAACAATGCTGAACAGGGGGAGGATGAAACATATTTTTTCATGTCCCTGAGCTGAAACAAAACCATACAGAAAAACTGACTCAATTGTAGTGTAACAATGATGAATAGTGATAAAGAGTGACCACCCACATTTCCAGTCGCCTGGGTGTCAGAATTATATCTTCAATTTATTTATTTCAAATTGAAGAAAATGTTTGAATAGATTAAAAAGTTCTAATCCTTGAACCAAACCAAATATCTTTGAGATGAATCACAACAATATAACTTTTGAACTGAAGCAATAAAGCACTTGAAAAATTGTGGGGGGGGGCAGGACTGTGTAGGACTTTGACAGTCTGTGCTATGTCACAGTCCAATGTGAAATATTTCATTTTAATAGTTTTTGACCATAAAGATATTTCATCACTCAGACAATTACAAAAAGACAACACTTCTCCTTAAGGCCGAAGCATAGTCGATATTTTACGTGTACTGTATTTAAGGGTCCACCCACAGTGTGCGTAACACATTTTTTTCATCAGAAGAGTGTGCGCTTACTTCAATGCCGGATTTTTGAAACCCTGCGTACATTGTGCGTAGGTCACGCATGCGTCTACAGGGGAATGTAGTATGTAGCCCACGAGATTCACTGCATTTTGTTGTAATTTGCATGCGTTAAATGCCTGCGTACACGTAGTATAGTCTAATAGGCTATACTTTGGAAAGCTGTGTGTTCGACTGTGCGCATTCGTTTGCGTACATATAAAAAACAACATAAGGCTTTAACCTGCAGTGTTGGACTGTCAACAACAACGCTATAAATTGTATTTGCTTAAAAGGGAATCATTAACTTTGTATATCACCCAGTCAATGTTTTCTTCACATACTCGCATCTTATTAAAGATTTAAAACTTTAAATCCAGTTTTTATATCTTGATATATATCTTTTATATCTAGTTATAAAGTAAGATAGAAAGCTTACAAGAACTCACAAATGCCTGCCTTAATTTAATAGGAAAAGCAAACTATTTCTCATTTAATGGATCTTGTGTCAGGGTGGTGTAGATCTTCACCAGGTGCTCGACAATTCACGCAAACTTGAAAAAAAAGTTCAAATACAGGCTAATGGTTTCTATCGTTTCATAACCTCGTTATGGGTCTCTTTTGTATGGTTTATACATTTTTACTCAAATTAAAGTCCAGTACATAGACTTTCAATGCAATTTGACTTTTAGAGACCTGCTACTTTACTGAGATGAACAATAATTTAACATTGTTGTTTGGTTTTACCTTAACCAAAACTTCAAAGGAATTCTATTAAAGCTCAGTAGAAGTTTAATCACGGAGATACAGTAAGCAACATTACTGAGCGCCAAACATATGAACACTGTTGCTCATACACACACAGTCACAGCGGGAGAATGGAGTCTGTACAATGGGAATTAATGGGATTCATTTAGAGGAACTCTGTCTTTTCCTCCTCTCTGCCCAAGGATGTAATTCATTATTGTAATAAATCTCTATGCTTTTCCTGTTCATCCACCCTCTGTGTCCTAACCACTAACAGAGAGAGACCACTGAGGCATACATTACTCTCATTTACACAGACAGGGGTGCGAGGTACTACACAGATAAACAAGCATATAAATGCAAAGAAACACTTAGTGTGCATTGGGCCGTGGCTTTTAATCAGAAACAGAGGTGGCTTCCTTATTATTACTGCTATACTTTGTGAGAATATGCTGAAAACACCAACAGTTTAGAAAACAGATCATCCCAAACCTAAAATATGATCGGACCGAGATATGTAAGCAAGTTACACTAATAAAGTAAAAATAATTGTTGTTTTGTCTTAGTAAGTATAATATAGACCAATTTCGTGTTTGCAAACAGAGATGACGTTTTTTGTGGGCGGAGCCAAACTGGTTGCAGAAAGTGACTGCTCCGCAGTAGGGTTGTGAAGTGTTTTAACATTAAACCGTGATTTTTATGGATCCGGGGTTCTGTCGAAGTCTGATTCCTATATGTTTCCCTTTAATACATGTTTCTTATAGCGTTTTAATC
Source organism: Misgurnus mizolepis (assembly GCA_025389145.1). NCBI lineage: Eukaryota > Metazoa > Chordata > Actinopteri > Cypriniformes > Cobitidae > Misgurnus > Misgurnus mizolepis. Next base: position 26,408,663 of record JAIFKI010000025.1, on the reverse strand, counting down.
ACGTTACGTTTATTTTTTTAGATAGATAAAAAGTTTAAATGGCTTGGCTACTGATATGCATGTATGTAATGTATATGTATTGTTCTTTTTTGCTAAATCAAATATTTTTACAGTCTGAATCGCTAAAGTACATGTAAAAGCAATAATATCATGTATTATATATAATAGCGTTTATTAAATATTTCATAATTTTCCTGTTTTCTATTATTTCTTCCTTAATAAATTATAATTGTAACGTGATAAAAACGCTATAAGAAACACATGGAGGGAACAGACTTCGACAGAACACCGGACATCTTCTCTACTTATTTTCTATTCTAATTATTAAAAGATTTCCAGATGATTTCCTTGCTCCATTCTGTCCGTTTAAGGGCTTATTGTAATCATAAACACCTACGTTTATCTTCAAATGATGTCTTCGACGATGGTATTCTATAAAAATGAAAGCCATCTTTTTTGGCATTCTTATTCTGACACTTAACAGTACAACCGGACATTTTCCAGTGAGTTATCTTGCTCTTTTCACTCGTGTCTAATTCATTTCCACTGTTTTTCTGCAACCGCATTGCGCGCGCAGCTTGCAGTGACGTAACTGTGACGTCTACTCTAAATTGGTCTATAACATTTAAATATTGCTCCTGAAACTTTTTCATTCACCTCATGGTTTACTGTTTATTATACACTTAAAAAAATGCTGGGTTGTCAAATATGGGGAAACAACTGTTAATTTTTTTTCACAGGGTGAAAACGTTTACGCTTGACGGAAGGCTTGTCTGGAGCGTGGCCAACAGCCAATCACAGTGGCCGCAACACTAGCTCCGGTCTTTCATTAACGTAACTGGCTGGCTCTGCGTAGGTTATTTACATAAGGCGATCTGATCGGCTGACGCATGCGTTGCCGCTTGAAAAGTTGAGAAATGTTCAGCTTCTGCCGCGAGCACGGCACTGACCCGGTGCCGACGTATCCACAATTTAGTTCGGCAATGCATGGCGTCACCCATTAAAAGTGAATAGGAAGTGTCAACGCTTACGCCCCATGTGAATGTACAATTAAAATTGCGCATGTCCGTGATCGCATGCTAATTGAAGGTCCCGTGTGCAGTGTAATTTTAGCCTGCGAACAAAAAAATCTGAAAACAACTCGGGCAGCAGCAGTAGTGACTGTTACATTTTTTTTACTTCTGCATCATAAAAACAGGTTCATTATATAGGCACGTTTGTCTTTCTTTCAGAATATATTTAAGAATCAATGCGATCTTTGTTCTCATATAATCTGAATTATAAATCTGGCAGATTTGGTAATGCTATAAACGACAGGCACATGACACCACACCGGGTCTGAATTATAAACTGTGACAAATCTATAGCTCGCATTTAAAATGCGACATGGTACTGATGGTGTAAGATTCATAAAATTCGAACTGATAGCGCTTGTCAAACAAGTTGCCCTATTGATCCAGCAGCAGACTCGTTGCATGTTGTTCTCATGCAAAAAAGAAACTTGCATAACTCAAACTTGTGGCAATAACGATCCACGGCCATGTGAAAGGCAACCGGACCTCAAAGTTATAAAATAGCATTTGTGTGTTCTTCAGAGAAGCAAAAAGACGCGTTTGCAAAGTACTCCACTTAATAAAATGACGTGCTTTTACAAAAGAATCTATTACTGCAATGACGTCTTCTGCATAACCTCTATCCCCACCAGAATAGACCGTCTTTGTGCCATTCATGCTTTTACATTCATCTTTATGAACTGAAAGCTCATGTTAAGGTAAATGTGTGATTGTCCATCTCACACTAAAAAGAAAAAGAATTACAATTCAAATCCCTTAAAATAATAATTACAAATAAATCTACTTTAACAATAAAAATAATACACAGAAAATTATGCATGTACAACAACAACAACAGCATGCATTCAGTATGCTCGAACTGATTTTGCCAAGTGAGAGATGTCCTCAGGCCAACATATTGTGTTGACCCAAGGACAACATTTTTGTAAATAAAACCTAAACCCACCCCAAACTTGGCAAAATCAGGAGAGCCCATACTGTATAGTGCTAATGTACAGTCTTGACATAGTATGGCTGTGTGACAATATGGTTTGGTTCTATTTATAAAGCAGTTAGTTCCAGACCTTGATTCTGATTCTGGTCAATAGTTGTATTTTAATCCGCTTTGCATTGTGCCTAATACGACAAAGCAGCCTTTCGTACTTTACTGCTTACTTAAATATCTCCATTTTACACATTAACACATCAGGGGATCCCTATTCCATAGCTCTCTCATCTAAGGGGTCCCTGCCCAGAAAAACATTGAAGACCACTGCTTTAGGATATTTCAATTTAAATATGAGTTATTTGATAATATATCATGAATAAAAAGCTCACACTTATCACTTCAGATCTCTTCATGAGTTTGAAAGCTGTAGGAGAAACAATGCAAGCTTAAAAAATCTGAGGCAAATAACTCTTAATGCGTCCGAGCGTCTGAGGTGCGAGATGATAAATGGCCAGTCGAATGAGTTCCAGCACGTTTCTAACCAAGCCTTTCATTCTCAAAGACAGGTGCGAAGAGAAAGGTGGGACCCGAGCCAAACAGAGTGTTTGTCGACAGCAAACCCCATTCTTGGCTCTCTTCAGTCCATCAAGCCATTAGGATCCTAAGAGCTTCTGCTAAATGGACATGATTTGGTTGCTTTATAAGGCGCTGATAACCGAATATAAAAATGCCATGAACACTCTTACACTTGTCTTTCCGGAGCTGTCGGCGGGGTTTCGAGTGCATTTCAGCTGTCCGTCAGGCTGACAGATTCAACATGCCACAAGCATTCTGATTCTCTTGCTCTGACTCAATTAGTATTTGAGATGTGTTTGAGACTCAGGACATGACCTGATCAAGTTTCAGTCTATGAAAAAACATTGGCACCCTGGACATTTCTAGTAAACGCTAGCTGCAGATTCTTTAGGCTTCAGACCCATCTGAGAAGTCATTCTGTGCTAGTTTAATTCAGAGGGATGTCTGCATTGGACATTATACCATCTACATGTACTATTCTTGACAGGCAAATCTTAAAATAAGCCCTTGTGATATCATCTGTCATGACTAATGGATTCTGGGACCATTAGACGTCCCAGGATGAGTCTACATCCTGGTTTCACGGGGCGGCCTCAGTGGAAGGGGATAATGAGAACATGGATCTCCGTGTCCTAACGTGCTGCCATTTCCACTACACACCTGGGAGGTCAGCTTCCTTATGAGTCCCCAATCAAGACGGCATGAAGTCACAAAGTTCACAAACTCTTTTTCTTTCAAGTTATGGCAGAAATGGCCAATTTCCCAAGTAAAACTACTTGTAATTGTTTGGCAATAAACAGGTCCTGTGAGCATAGCTTTATATACTTCTGTGCCGCCGGTCCCTTAATATATAACTGAGTTTGTGTTTCTGGCACAAAGTGGTGTTTATTGAGAAATGATTATGCTTTCTGCTGTCCCATTCACGGTTTACAAATACTTCAGACTTTCAAAACTAGAGATATTAAACACTCCATTAAATTCGCCTTGCCAATGTGTTCGTGTCAGATGGCTCCAGGAAGGAAAAAAATCAGTAATTCTGCATTACAGCATTTCAGTCCGCAATGATATTCTTTATTAGAACTTAGTTTTACTCAAGGCAGGTTTATTTATGAGTGAATATCCCGAAAAACACATCAGAATATGCAGGTCACATTGCACTTGAAAATTATGATGTGAATAAGATCTGTTTTGCCTGTTTAGACAACTGTCGTTAAAATTATTCCACTTTCCACCAAAATTCCCATTACACAGTCCTTTTGTTATTGTTACAGGCAAAAATCCTTGATCTTGCGGCAAGTTTTCTTAAAAATGCGATGGAATATGCAGGATATTTATGCAATTTTATGTGATGAAATTGCAGGAACTTGCAAAAATGGCAGGAACTTGCAAAAATGGCGGGAACTTGCAAAAATTGCGGGTACTTGCAAAAATTGCAGGAACTTGCAAAAAGTACGGGAACTTGCAAAAATTGTGGGTACTTGCAAAAATTGCGGGAACTTCCAAAAAATGCGTGAACTTGCAAAAATTGCGGGAACTTGCAAAAATTGCGGGAACTTGCAAAAATTGCGAGAACTTGCAAAAATTTCGGGAACTTGCAAAAAATGTGGGAACTTGCAAAAAATGCAGAACTTGAAAAAATTGCGGGTACTTGAAAAAATTGCGGGTACTTCCAAAAAATGCGTGAACTTGCAAAAATTGCGGGAACTTGCAAAAATTGCGGGAACTTGCAAAAATTGCGAGAACTTGCAAAAATTTCGGGAACTTGCAAAAAATGTGGGAACTTGCAAAAAATGCAGAACTTGAAAAAATTGCGGGTACTTGCAAAAATTGCGGGTACTTGCAAAAATTGCGGGAACTTGCAAAAATTGCGGGTACTTGCAAAAATTGCGGAAACTTGCAAAAAGTGCGGGAACTTGCAAAAATTGTGGGTACTTGCAAAAATTGCGGGAACTTCCAAAAAATGCGAGAACTTGCAAAAATTGCGGGAACTTGCAAAAATTGCGGGAACTTGCAAAAATTGTGGGTACTTGCAAAAATTGCGGGAACTTGCAAAAATTGCGGGAACTTGCAAAAATTGCGGGAACTTGCAAAAATTGTGGGTACTTGCAAAAATTGCGGGAACTTGCAAAAATTGCGGGAACTTGCAAAAATTGCGGGAACTTGCAAAAAATGCGAGAACTTGCAAAAATTGCGGGAACTTGCAAAAATTGTGGGTACTTGCAAAAATTGTGGGTACTTGCAAAAATTGCGGGAACTTCCAAAAAATGCGTGAACTTGCAAAAATTGCGGGAACTTGCAAAAATTGCGGGAACTTGCAAAAATTGCGAGAACTTGCAAAAATTTCGGGAACTTGCAAAAAATGTGGGAACTTGCAAAAAATGCAGAACTTGAAAAAATTGCGGGTACTTGCAAAAATTGCGGGTACTTGCAAAAATTGCGGGAACTTGCAAAAATTGCGGGTACTTGCAAAAATTGCGGAAACTTGCAAAAAGTGCGGGAACTTGCAAAAATTGTGGGTACTTGCAAAAATTGCGGGAACTTCCAAAAAATGCGAGAACTTGCAAAAATTGCGGGAACTTGCAAAAATTGCGGGAACTTGCAAAAATTGTGGGTACTTGCAAAAATTGCGGGAACTTGCAAAAATTGCGGGAACTTGCAAAAATTGCGGGAACTTGAAAAAATTGCGGGAACTTGAAAAAACTGCAATGCAATTTTTATGCAACATTTTTCAACTTTTTGCTAAGATATTTGTGATTTTTGCTACGAAAATGCGAGGATTGTGAAATCACACAAGCCCCGCATATTTTGCGCACGGAAATCTGCAATTTTTTAAAAAAATGTGTCTCCCGCATAAATATGCAGACTTTGGCTGATTATGCATTAAATCATGCGATCACATAATCACGTTTTTCTGGAGGGACTAATAACAAATATTCTAGTGTTTAATTCTTATTCCCTACTTGTTGTTTACATTAAATTACCATTAGTGTAACAATAATTTCTCATTTAAATTAGTACAAAATAAAGATGCTACAACAAATACAAAAAGATACAGCTCAGTGGTAGAGCATTGCGTTAGCAAGGTCATGGGTTTGACCCCAAGGAACAGCACATACAGATAAAAATTGTTTACTTTCCTGCCGATTGCATCAATGTTATGCAGGCCCGTTGCCAAGGGAGGGCATTGGGGGTATTGCCCCCACCCCACATGACACAGCATGCCCCCCAATCGTATGGTCAAACATATTATTTAAGACAAAAAATATGTGACATTGAGAACTTTCATTGCTAACTGGCATCTATTGTTATTATTATTGCGTTGTTTGTGGAACTGAAGACTCATTACATCGTGTATAGGCGTGAGGTATGTGTTGTCATTGTAGACTGGACAGCCTTGTTGTTGTATTGGCATATTTCAAATGAGTTTTAGTTGTTCAGCCTGTTTCTCAATTTATGAAGTGTGCCCCACATGAAAACAAAATGCCCCCACCATTCTGTATGTTCTGATGTTATGTAAAGGTCAATGTTGTAGTCGAATCCAGCTTATACCAAAAACTGTCAAGTCCAACTTGAGTCCAAGTCAAGTCTAGATAAAGCTGTATCTGGACTCGGACGTGCCTTGGACTTGACAGTTTTTGTCACTAGAAAGTATAAACGCTTCTTAATACAGTAGAGTTTTTCTTTGTTTTTCATTAATGGTACTGAACTTGATGAACAGTAATTTCTTCTACAAACAAAACTTTTTTGCTTATGCAAAATGCAATTTCTTCTTATTTCTTCTTTTTTTTGGTTGTGTGATGAAAAATGACCCAGGCACAACATTTTTAAGACTTCCCTACAGCACATTTTTACAAGTGCTTCATAATGAAGAAAAAGAAACAAACTATCTACAGTGAAAGCAAAAAGTAAAAGCTAATGAAATAAAGTTGCTTTGCATGATATCAAACTTTCTAAAGACCAAGAGCACAGGATTTCTTGTTCCCCCATCTCGTACGTCTCACGGTCCTGTGAGGACGACTGTCACACGTAAGCATTCCTCTCATTCCCCTGTGACGCAATTCAAATGCACTTCATCCGCAACTCTGAATATTTAGGTTTTTTTCAATGCCGCACTGCTAAAAGCTTTCATCTGAACCCGCCTTGAGGATGAGCGCATTACTTGCCGGTCTCATCTATAATATATCGTCTGAAGGTCAGGAGAGTCGATCGGTTTTGCTTGACCGCTTTTCTCCTTTATGAAGAGGATTAGTTTGCGGCTAAAGCTAAAAACGAAACCAAACGATATCCCTGAGGGATCCTTACCTAAAATCTGACAGACCTTGAAGTGGAAGCAGAAAAAAATGACACGCAATAGGAGATTTCCTCCGATTATGTGTTCATATTTGGGACGTTGCCCTCAAATCCCTTCGATCTAAACCTCAGAGCTCTGGTCTTTCAGTCAGGGTCATACCTCACCGCTCAGCGGATGATTAAAGGACACCGCTGGGGTTAGACATGAAGCAGTGCTAAAGAAAAAAAAAATCAAAGAGCAAGTCATTGACCTCTTATCCCAGGTGGAGTCGCAGGATTAAGCAAACTTAATTATGTAACATGAGAACAGTTAAAATCAAGTTAAGTCATTCATCTCTAACTTAAAAGATAGTATAACTACAAATCAAAAGTCTGTTATTTACTATATATAAATACACACATGCATGTATATATTTAAGACATATTTGCATGTGTATATCCATTTTTATATTAACATATAATTTATATTACATAAATATTTATTATATAAATAAATTTATTATATAGCATCTTGCAGTTGATGGAGATTTGTGGGACATCCAGGGCACGACGCTCTCATTCCACCACATCCCAAAGATGCTCTATTGGGTTGAGATCTGGTGACTGTGGGGGCCATTTTAGTACAGTGAACTCATTGTCATGTTCAAGAAACCAATTTAAAATGATTCGAGCTTTGTGACATGGTGCATTTTCCTGCTGGAAGTAGCCATCAGAGGATGAGTACATGGTGATCATAAAGAGATGGACATGGTCAGAAACAATGCTCAGGTAGACCGTGGCATTTAAACGATGCCCAACTGGCACTAAGGGGCCTAAAGTGTGCCAAGAAAACATCCCCCACACGATAACACTACCACCACCAGCCTGCACAGTGGTAACAAGGCATGATGGATCCATGTTCTCATTCTACTTACAGCAAATTCTGTCTCTACCATCTGAATGTCTCAACAGAAAGCCAGACTCATCAGACCAGGCAACATTTTTCCAGTCTTCAACTGTCCAATTTTGGTGAGCTCGTGCAAATTGTATCCTCTTTTATCTATTTGTAGTGGAGATGAGTGGTACCCGGTGTGGTCTTCTGCTGTTGTAGCCCATTCGCCTCAAGGTTGTGCGTGTTGTGGCTTCACAAATGCTTTGCTGCATACCTCGGTTGTAACGAGTGGTTATTTCAGTCAAAGTTGCTCTTCTATCAGCTTGAATCAGTCGGCCCATTCTCCTCTGACCTCTAGCATCAACAAGGCATTTTCACCCACAGGATTGCCACATACTGGATCTTTTTCCCTTTTCACACCATTCTTTGAACCCTAGAAATGGTTGTGCATGAAAATCCCAGTAACTGAGCAGATTGTGAAATACTCAGACCGGCCCGTCTGGCACCAACAACCATGCCATGCTCAAAATTGCTTAAATCATCTTTCTTTCCCATTGTGACATTCAGTTTGGAGTTCAGGAAATTTGTCTTGACCAGGACCACACCCCTAAATGCACTGAAGCAACTGCCATGTGATTGGTTGATTAGATAATTGCATTAATGAGAAATTGAACAGGTGTTCCTAATAATCCTTTAGGTGAGTGTATATTATGTAAACAAAAAGCTTTTTTTCTACAAACTAGTCATTAGGCAGCCCTAGTTCAATGTTTCAAAGTCATGCAAGTTTGGTATAACAGGAGTGTGTGTATTAAAATAAATGCATTTATTTTAAAATGCGTTGGGTCCACTGCCTGCTTTCTTTACCTCATCTACAAACTCGGTGAGAGAGAACGAAGTTGTTTAGCAGTTGTGAAACTTTAGTAAGTCGACTGTGAAACTTATTATATTTACTTTAAATATCAAATGAAGTTATTTTTTCTTTTTAATGCAGATGATGCAGAGTCATTATTAAATTAATCATAACAAAAAAAATTCCATGAGTGCACTATGTTAGCGATTATAACATTATATAGCTAACAGTTATTACTTTTTTAAATTAAGTTCAAATTTCATTGGTGGCTTGATTGTAAACAACTTCAAGAACATTGCAATAAATAAATGGTTTTGAAGAAGAATATTAGGCTTTTCTCTGTGTACACATATCCCTACAAGTATAATTTTGGCTGTATTATTTGTGTCCCTTTGCTCAAGAAATTTTATGTTTATTGTCCCCCTCCCACTGTTAAATGAAATTAAAGTCCATGCACGCAAGCAATGCCCCACTGTTCCCCAACTTTATCTTTTGAAATACAATGCAATAGCAAATGTTTCATTCCATTACAAAAACAACAAAAACACTGTCACCGTAGGAAATAATATCCATACTCACAAACCCATCTATCAAAAGCAGCAAACAATGACTATCTTAGCTGCAGGAACCTGCAGGTAGGATACCCAGGTCAGATCCCCTTTGTCCTGCACAATAACTTACTTCTATCCGTGGACGCTCACCTTGGCCTTGATGGCAGCAGAAAGAAAATGTTCTTCATCACTCATGTATGTAGTTGACACTATGTGGGCATCCAGCCAGGAGCTGTGCAATCGTTTGCTTGCACATCACCACTAAAAATGTCATTCATTCACTAAGACGTTACTTAGTGGTCAGAGATCTGTTCTGCTCATCAGTCAAACCACATGGGAGTGAACCTCTTCATGATTTTCACTGACCCGTAACTGGAAGTATCTGATGCTGGGGTGATGGAGGACATGAAAGGTTTTAATGGATGAAGAAAGGTCAATAAAAATGATGTGGACAGCCAGACAGAACAGCAACCTGCTGGGAAACAAAATGTCTGAATTACTAGTAGCTTTTGCAAATATGTAAAGACGCATTATGAAATTAAAATAGTAAAAACCTTTTCTGCTGTTACATTTTTAAAAGTGCTGCAGTAAATTTAACTACCAGCTCATGGACCTCACAATGGCAAAAAATGTCAAGTCAGCGAACACAGAGTCAAAACCTTTGATCGCCTAAAGTCCTATTCAGACCACAAGTCACTTTCACGCTGTGTGTCGCCCATCTCTGTAAATACGTTCATTAGGAGGTGTTCCTAATTATGTTTTTGTCACTAACAAATGAGTGTCATCCTCTACTGTAGTAACTGACGAGAGACGGATGATGTGATCTCCACTGCAACACTGTCATTGAGTCGCTCCCTAAAGTCGCTTATAATTTTTTTGCATCAGTGGACACACCTACTTCCTGTCGCCAACGTTTACTGCCGCTCGTGTCAACAAACGAGTACCATCCACTCCAGTAACTGATGAGAAATGGATGACGTGATCTCCACTGCTTCACTTTCATTGAGTCTCTCCCTAAAGTCGCTTATGATTTGCTCAATTTGTTGCATCGCTGGACACGCCTACTTCTTGGCACCAACATTCACTGTCGCTCGTGTCAACAAACGAGTACTATCCACTACAATAACTGACGAGAAACGGATGAGGTGATCTCCACTGCTTTACTCTCATTGAGTCGCTACCTAAAGTCACTCATGATTTGCATAATTTGTTGCATCGCTGGACACACCTACTTCCTGTCACCAACGTTTACTGTCGCCAACGTTCACTGTCCCCAACGTTCACTGTCGCTCGTGTCAACAAATGAGTAGCATCCACTGCGATAACTGACAAGAGATGGATGACGTGATCTCCACTGCTTCAATCTCATTGAGTAGCTCCCTAAAGTCACTCATGATTTGCATAATTTGTTGCATCGCTGGACACGCCTACTTCCTGTCACCAACGTTTACTGTCGCCAACGTTCACTGTCCCCAACGTTCACTGTCGCTCGTGTCAACAAATGAGTAGCATCCACTGCGGTTACTGACAAGAGATGGACGACGTGATCTCCACTGCTTCAATCTCATTGAGTCGCTCCCTAAAGTGGCTCATAATTTGTTGCATCGCTGGACACGCCTACTTTCTGTTGCCATGTTTACTGCCATTCGTGTTAATAAACAAGTACCATCCACTACATTTACTGAAGGGATGGATGACAAGATCTCAACTGCATTAAGTCGCTCCATAAAGTTGTCATGATTTGCATAAATTGTTGCATTGCTTGTTCACTGTTGCTCGTGTCAACAAACGAGTAGCATCCACTGCGGTAACTGACAAGAGATGGATGACGTGATCTCCACTGCTTCGATCTCATTGAGTCGCTCCCTAAAGTCGCTCATGATTTGCATAATTTGTTGCATTGCTGGACACGCCTACTCCCTGTCACCAACGTTCACTGTCGCTCGTTTCAACAAACGAGTACCATCCACTGCGGTTACTGACAAGAGATGGACGACGTGATCTCCACTGCTTCACTCTCATTGAGTCGCTCCCTAAAGTGGCTCATAATTTGTTGCATCGCTGGACACGCCTACTTTCTGTTGCCATGTTTACTGCCATTCGTGTTAATAAACGAGTACCATCCACTACATTTACTGAAGGGATGGATGACAAGATCTCCACTGCATTAAGTCGCTCCATAAAGTTGTCATGATTTGCATAATTTGTTGCATTGCTTGTTCACTGTTGCTCGTGTCAACAAACGAGTACCATCCACTGCGGTAACTGACAAGAGACGGATGACGTGATCTCCACTGCTTCACTCTCATTGAGTCGCTCCCTAAAGTCGCTCATGATTTGCATAATTTGTTGCATGGCTTGACACGCCTACTTCCTGTCACCAATGTTCACTGTCACCAATGTTCTCTGTCGCTCGTGTCAACAAACGAGTACCATCCACTACGGTAACTGACAAGAAACGGATGAGGTGATCTCCACTGCATTACTCTCATTGAGTCGCTCCCTAAAGTCGCTCATAATTTGCATGGATTGTTGCATCGCTGGACACGCCTACTTCCTGTCACCAACGTTTACTGTGGCCAACGTTCACTGTCGCTCGTGTCAACAAACGAGTACCATCCACTGCGGTAACTGACAAGAGATGGATGACGTGATCTCAACTGCTTTACTCTCATTAAGTCGCTCCCTAAAGTCGCTAATGATTTGCATAATTTGTTACATCACTGGACACGCCTACTTCCTGTCAGCATCGTTCACTGTCGCTTGTGTCAACAAACAAGTACTATCCATTGTGGTAACTGACGAGAGACGGATGACGTGATCTCCACTGCTTTACTCTCATTGAGTCGCTACCTAAAGTCACCAATGATTTGCATAATTTGTTGCATCGCTGGACACGCCTACTTCCTGTCACCAACATTCACTGTCGCTCGTGTCAACAAACGAGAACTATCCACTACAATAACTGACGAGAGATGGATGATGTGATCTCCAATGCTTCACTCTCATTGAGTCGGTCCCTAAAGTCGCTGATGATTTGCATAATTTGTTGCATTGCTGGACACGCCTACTTCCTGATGCCAAGGTTTACTGTCACTCATAAATAAGATTATGTTGCTCGGCCACCGCTAGTCACTGGCGGTCTGAACAGGGCTTAACTGTGCAGTGCATTCACACAGACTCAAATACAAACTCCACAGTGTCAGATAAAGCCACAGACTAACAAATGAATTATGGATCTTTAACATCTTTAATGATTCACCCCAGAGTTAACCCTCATTTACCATAAAGACACCGTGGCTTAGTCCTGCCTGATTAGCTACTTTAAGTCTCTCTCTTTATCAAATAATCAATATTAGGAGGCTGAAAATTCAAGCCATTGAAGTGATGAATTTGTCATAAACTCCTGCCTGCAATGTTCCTCTATAGGATTTTTTTTCATCCAATTAAACACTTGTCAGGCCAAAATGTAAGTCTGAACAGACAGATTAGTAATAGCAGCACACATCTCTTTAAGCCACACAATGCAAGCATTACTGTCCGTATAACTAACAATGCAAAACAAATTATGTAACAAAACGTAATATTTAATATAAAGGTTTTTTAAACAGCTAACCACATACAGAGTTAGTGTTATTTACTGTAGCAAACACCACTCGTATTTAATTTTACACTGTTAGCAAATATCTGGTTTCCAATCACTTTGCTTTCTTGGGTTTTATGTCAACAGTAAATAAAAATGCATTGTTAGGCTTATTCTAGCAAGCCAGAACCAATTCATAATGTACTTTAACTCACAAAATACACAGACACACATTATCACACTGTTGTCTAAAGTCATGGCCATTAGACAACGCCAAGCCAACAATCTCTGATCTGTGAAAAATGTAGACAAAAGCTAAATATTGCTGTATTTTTTTGCGAAAAGAAAGGTTCAGGGGAACACTGTCATTGAAATATTATCAAGGTTATTTTCTAAACAAATTATATAAAGTTTAAGTCTAAAAAAAGTGATGAAATTATACAAGAGTTGTTCCAGTAACTGCATTGCAGGAAAAATATATGCCTCATACATAAGCTTTCTAAGAATCAAATAAAATATGCATTAATAAAAAACAGCATAGTCTGTAACATAACTATCAGGACATTGGAAAAGTTGGAACAAAAAAATTACATTCACAGGCATGGGCATGGTTGGGAGGATGTGACATCTGACCTGAGAAACTCTTCATGCCGAGTTCAGTGAGCCATCTAACCGCCTGCAGGTCATAAAGCCAAAGTCACCGTCTTGCACTTTTTTGGTTCTTTAGCATTGCTCGCAGTTTGGGGAATTTAAACTAAAGTTCAGACTTTAACTTTTCTACCACTGCTCTTTCTCCCTGGTCATCGAGAACAGATTTGAGGTCAGCAGTACAGTGCACTTTCTACATCTGTAAATGACTGTAGGGCACATACAGCCAAACTATGAAGGAAAACCTCGGGAGGAAAAATACTGAGCCCAACATTCTCAACCCACAGTATTTTGCACTCATACGGTTATTTAAAAGACACATTCGTATAAATATATGACATTAAATTATTAATCAAATGACGGCAACACAATTAACCTAAATTTAGATAATATTAAATGAATAAAAGGTATATTCAAGCAACAACAAAAAACCAGTTGTTTAGAACAGTGAGGTTAGCAGACAACTAAAAATATTTGACCAATCAGAATGAAGTATCCCCGAGAGCCATGTACAGATCGAATTCAACAAAAGAATATGTGAGTGCTGTCTGAAGAGGTTTCTTCCTGTAGCTCAAATTATTTTTTTTGTATAAACTCTTCAGTAAACAAACAGAAAGCATTGTGGTAAGATTTGTAAAACACATCTGACATTTCTAAGAAAAAAACAATGGAATAATATTTGTAAATAAAACACAAACAAACTGATATACTGCCTCTCAAATCGGTTTTTACACTGTATTTGCATTGCTGGTTATTGGAGTCTTCACCACATCTGTGAACCAATTTAACTAAACCGATCTGTACTTCCAGAAAAAGATTGCCATCGCTGTGTTTAGAAAAGCACTTAGGCAGAATAATGCAAAAGTAGGTTAGAAACAGCAGTAACACGGTAAATCTGTAGCAGAGTTACACCACAGGGACTTCTCTCATTTACCATTTAGTGAAGAAGGAGCCAAAACAAAATGAAAATAGAAAAACAAATCTAATGACCGGCTCCAACGTCAGGCTAAAACACCTCCAGCCCTCAGATCAGATCAGACTGTTAGACAGAGTGAAGAAATGAAGGGAAATGAAACAAATGAACTATCAAAAGAAAGCAGAAAGTAAAAAAGAAAGAAAGACGGACACACAGAAAGAAAGAAAGAAAAAAGTGTTAAAAGATTAAATAACAAGCGAAAAAATTGAGCAAAAGAAAACGAACAAAATAACAGGCAAAAGAAAGAAAGAAATAAAGAGGCAATAGAAAGAGTGAGTGAAAGAAAAAAAATGAAAGAACATGCAAAAAACCAAAAGAAATAGAAAAAGAACAAACAGGCAAAAGAAAGAACAAAAAATAAATAAAAGTTAGGAAAAGAAAGAAATAACAGGTGAAAGAAAGAAAAAAAGAAAAAAGAAAGAAAGAAAGCAAAAGCAAGAGCAAAAGAGTAAAAAAGAACAAACAACAGGCAATAGAAAGAAAGAGCAAAAGAAAAAGGAAGAACAGGCAAGAAAAGAAAGAAATAACAATTAAAAGAAATAAGGAAAGAAGGAAAAAGAAAGAAGGAAAGAAAGAAAGAAGGATGTAAGGGTGAAAGGAAGGAAGGAAAGAAAGAAAGAAAGATGAAGGGTAAGAAGAAAAAAGGAAATAAGGAAAGAAATAGAAAAAGGAGAAAAAAGAGGGAGGAAGAGTAATAAAGAAAGAAAGAAAGAAAATAATAAAGGATGGAAGGAAGGATGGAATGAAATAACATGCAAGAAAAGAAAGAAACAACAGGTCAAAGAAAGATAAAAGAAAGAAAGAGTGAAAGAGTAAAAAAGAACAAATAACAGGTGATAGACAGAAAGAGGGCAACAAAAGAAAGACATAACGAGTAAAGGAAGGAAGGAAGGAAGGATGGAAGGATGGATGGATGGAATTAAAGAAAGAATAAAGAAAGAAAGAAAGAAAGAACAGGCAAGAAAAGAAAGAAATTACAAGTAAAAGAACTAAGGAAGGAAGGAAAGGAAAGGAAAGGAAAGGAAAGGAAAGGAAAGGAAAGGAAAGGAAAGGAAAGGAAAGGAAAGGAAAGGAAAGAAGGATGGATGGATGGATGCATGGATGGATGGATGGATGGATGAATGGAAGGAAGGAAGGAAGGAAGGAAGGAAGGAAGGAATGAAAGAAAGAAAGAAAGAAAGAAAGAAAGAAAGAAAGAAAGAAAGAAGAAAATAATAATAAAGGATGGAAGGAAGGATGGAATGAAATAACATGCAAGAAAAGAAAGAAATAACAGGTCAAAGAAAGATAAAAGAAAGAAAGAGCGAAAGAGTAAAAAAGAACAAATAACAGGTGATAGACAGAAAGAGGGCAAGAAAAGAAAGACATAACGAGTAAAGGGAGGAAGGAAGGATGGATGGACGGATGTAATTAAAGAAAGAATAAAGAAAGAAAGAACAGGCAAGAAAAGAAAGAAATTACAAGTAAAAGAACTAAGGAAGGAAGGAAGAAAGGAAGGAAAGGAAAGGAAAGGAAAGGACAGGAAAGAAGGATGGATGGATGGATGGATGGAATTAAAAAAAGAATAAAGAAAGAAAGAACAGGCAAGAAAAGAAAGAAATTACAAGTAAAAGAACTAAGGAAGGAAGGAAAGGAAAGGAAAGGAAAGGAAAGGAAAGGAAAGGAAAGGAAAGGAAAGGAAAGGAAAGGAAAGGAAAGGAAAGGAAAGAAGGATGGATGGGTGAAAGGAAGGAAGGAAAGAAAGAAAGAAAGAAAGATGAAGGGTAAGAAGAAAAAAGGAAATAAGGAAAGAAATAGAAAAAGGAGAAAAAAGAGGGAGGAAGAGTAATAAAGAAAGAAAGAAAGAAAATAATAAAGGATGGAAGGAAGGATGGAATGAAATAACATGCAAGAAAAGAAAGAAACAACAGGTCAAAGAAAGATAAAAGAAAGAAAGAGCGAAAGAGTAAAAAAGAACAAATAACAGGTGATAGACAGAAAGAGGGCAAGAAAAGAAAGACATAACGAGTAAAGGGAGGAAGGAAGGAAGGATGGAAGGATGGATGGAATTAAAGAAAGAATAAAGAAAGAAAGAACAGGCAAGAAAAGAAAGAAATTACAAGTAAAAGAACTAAGGAAGGAAGGAAGGAAAGGAAAGGAAAGGAAAGGAAAGGAAAGGAAAGGAAAGGAAAGGAAAGGAAAGGAAAGAAGGATGGATGGATGGATGGATGGATGCATGGATGGATGGACGGAAGGAAGGAAGGAAGGAAAGAAAGAAAAAAGAAAAATAATAATAAAGGTTGGAAGGAAGGATGGAATGAAATAACATGCAAGAAAAGAAAGAAATAACAGGTCAAAGAAAGATAAAAGAAAGAAAGAGCGAAAGAGTAAAAAAGAACAAATAACAGGTGATAGACAGAAAGAGGGCAAGAAAAGAAAGACATAACGAGTAAAGGAAGGAAGGAAGGATGGATGGACGGATGTAATTAAAGAAAGAATAAAGAAAGAAAGAACAGGCAAGAAAAGAAAGAAATTACAAGTAAAAGAACTAACGAAGGAAAGGAAAGGAAAGGAAAGGAAAGGAAAGGAAAGGAAAGGAAAGGAAAGGAAAGGAAAGGAAAGGAAAGGAAAGGAAAGGAAAGGAAAGGAAAGGAAAGGAAAGGAAAGAAGGATGGATGGATGGATGGATGGATGCATAGATGGATGGATGGATGGAAGGAAGGAGGTAAGGAAGGAAGGAAGGAAAGAATGAAAGAAAGAAAGAAAAAGGGAAAAAGAAAGAAAGAAAGAAAGAAAGAAAGAAGAAAAATAATAATAAAGGATGGAAGGAAGGATGGAATAAAATAACAGGCAAGAAAAGAAAGAAAGAAATACAGTTTTTCTGAAATGTTAAAACACATTTTTTGAAACCATCACTCATTTTCTCAAAACCTTAAACACAAATACCAATTTTAAACAAAATTCACAGAACCCCTGACTCTTCTAGCAAAATCAAACAATTGCTTTAAAACCATTTCACTTGTACTCAAAATCAAACTAAGCTTTCAAATCATACACACATAAGGCTATAATATAAAACACAACAAGCATCCATTAGACTCTACCTTAAAAGATGGAAAACACAACATCCAGGAGATCTGCTTACAGAAGAATACATGTTTACTGTACATAACAACACAATTGACAAATACTGTTAAAAATCTCTATCACTGTAATCACAAGTTTAATTCAGTGAATATAGTGAATACTTTACTGTAAGTACTGCAAGTAACAGTAAGTTTTCAATATTACTGTAAGCAGCACTTGTATTTTGTAAAAAGTCAGCAATCCAAATGCAAATTTTGCCAATTGCATTGTCTCTGGTGTCTTTTTCTTCCTCATACTCTTCATCTACCTCTCAGACTGTTTCCAATTCACACAATTGGTAAAAAATACCATTAGATAAAAGTGTGTAGAATTTTGAGTTGTTGTGTTTACTCGATGATAACTGTGTTGCAGTTGTGTTCAACTTTTGCCTGCCTGTGTTTAGTATTTATAAAACAAGTGCATTGCAGTGTGAAATGTGTGTTTAAGTGAGAAGTTTGTGTTTAGAATTTTGCAAAAAGAGTGCATGATTTGACAAATGTGTTTAGGCCACTATGAATTTAGTTCAGAGATTGGGGTTTAGTGTTTTAGCAATTCAAAAAAACTGTAACAGGTAAAAGAAAGAAAAAAGAAAGAAAAAAAGAGCAAAAGAGTAAGAAAGAACAAATAACAGGCGATAGACAGAAAGAGCGAAAGAAAAAGAAAGAAAGAACAGGCAAGAAAAGAAAGAAATAACAAGTAAAAGAAATAAGGAAGGAAGGAAAGGAAAGGAAAGGAAAGGAAAGGAAAGGAAAGGAAAGGAAAGGAAAGGAAAGGAAAGGAAAGGAAAGAAAAGAAAAGAAAAGAAAAGAAAGAAAGAAAGAAAGAAAGAAAGAAAGAGTGAAGGAAGGAAGGATGGATGGATGGAAGGAAGGAAGGAAGGAAGGAAGGAAGGAAGAAAGAAAGAAAGAAAGAAAGAAAGAAGGGTGGAAAAAAAGAAAGAAATAAAAAAAGAGTGAAAAAGAACAAACAGGCAATAGAAAGCGAGGGAAAGAAAAAAAGAAAGAAAAAAGAAAGAACAGGAAAAAAGAAAAAGAAAAAGAAAGAAAGAACAGGCAAGAAAAGAAAGAAATAACAAGTAAAAGAAATAAGGAAGGAAGGAAAGGAAAGGAAAGGAAAGGAAAGGAAAGAAAGAAAAGAAAGAAAGAAAAGAAAGAAAAGAAAGAAAAGAAAGAAAAGAAAGAGTGAAGGAAGGAAGGATGGATGGATGGATGGAAGGAAGGAAGGAAGGAAGGAAGGAAGGAAGGAAGGAAGGAAGAAAGAAAGAAAGAAAGAAAGAAAGAAGGGTGGAAAAAAAGAAAGAAATAAAAAAAGAGTGAAAAAGAACAAACAGGCAATAGAAAGCGAGGGAAAGAAAAAAAGAAAGAACAGGAAAAAAGAAAAAAAGAAAAAGAAAAGAAAGAAAGAAAATAAAAGAAAAAGAATAAAATGAAGAAATAAGATAAAAGACAGACAGGAAAGCAAGAGAAAGGACAGGCAAAGAATGAAAGAACAAGCGAAAGAGTGACAGAAAGTAAAAAAAGAAAAAAAATGTATCCAACACCAGCTAACTTACACATGAATGGATCAAATGTAGCATACATAAACATTTACAAAATTTACAAAAAATGAAAACCTGAATAAATGTTAATACATGAGATGGGATGGGATGATGGGATGTTCTGGATTTGCCAAGGTTTCAGTTTCAGAGTGTTTTCAAGGTTTAGCTTGCATGAACTCTTTCAGGGTCTCTAGAGTTTTGTGTCGGCCTCCATTATTACATTCATGTTTTATCACTAATGCGGTTACCGCACTTTTTATATGCATCACATTTATTGTTCCCTCTTGAATTTCATAACTGTTAAATATAAGGCCCTCCTCTTCTCTCTGTCTAACAAGCTGTAGGTAGTATTGAGCGTAGCGCCCTGGGACTTTTCTTTCTGATAGTTCAGAGCGAGTACAGGAGAGTACGCGTGTGTTCCTCCGGCCGGCCGGTCGACGCTGCTGCTGTCAGCTTGTATTGTGAAGCGCAGTTACTAATTGACTCCCAGGCCACTGTTGGCTACCCTGCATTAGCCTGTAGTGTCCACCTACACAAAAGGGTTACAAATCCCAACAGCTTGAGGAATTATCATCCCTCTGGACTTTACACCTTTCAGACAGGAGGAATCTGACCTGTGCTTCA
The DNA here is from genome assembly GCA_025389145.1 of Misgurnus mizolepis. NCBI lineage: Eukaryota > Metazoa > Chordata > Actinopteri > Cypriniformes > Cobitidae > Misgurnus > Misgurnus mizolepis. The sequence continues at coordinate 26,389,051 of JAIFKI010000025.1, read as the reverse complement.
AACGCTGTCTGTGAAAGATCAGATTAAAGGTATCGCTTTGAAATTTTGTAAGCCGCCGCTGCGAATCCCAATGAAGTCTTGCTGCTGCTCCTCTTGTGCGTCATGCACCGTATTCGTAATGCAATTTAGCTTCATATTAACCTGTACTGCTTCTTGAAAAATATTAGTTCTCTTGTCATCTAGTGTGGTATTGCTAGCACACTTCAGGTAATTTCTTCTTCTTACATAACTATTATGTAATGTTTGATCTAGCGGTCAATGCAAAAAAAACTTTCCATGGATAAATCATTTAATTTTCAAGCCTGCAGTGCGTGTACAAGCAAAAGTCACTTCACATGCAAATCCACGTGTCATAATTCATACATCAACTATCAATTTTCATTTATACACTAAGTCTGGTATAATTTGGTGCGCACATTATGTTAAGCGCACACACAGAGTCTCACAAACAAATCGTTTCTTTAGTCACCTTAAAGAATCTCGATAGGCACATGATTAATGCCCTGTCCAGATGAATTAGCCCAGCAGCCATCAGCTGGCGCCTGGAGCCGGGCCTGAAGAGATTCACCCCCGCACAGAACACAACACAAAGAGGCGAACGGAAGCGAGATGAACAAGAAATTAAGAGGAAAGACAGAAGAACCGAGTCAGAAGGAATCTAATGCCAAATAACTTATGATGGCTGCCGCAAAGAAAGACATGAGAATTTCGAAGTTTAAATTTATGAAATAGCTCACGCAAAAATGAAATACTGTATTTCATTATGTCATTCCAATGTACTAAATGTACCTGCCACTTTTTTTCCCATATATATATTTTTATCAGGCTTTTATTTTTAGGTTCAGTCATTTCACTTTAATGGCAATGAAAAAGTTATTAGTCAGTAACTAAAAATCTTTTTGTTACTTTAGTCATTTCATTGTTAATTGTCTTTAGCAGCAAAACCCTCTAAGTGCACAAGCTTACTTGGCAAAAACCTCCACTCTTTTCTGAAAAAAAAAAAATCACTAATGATGCAACAAGAAATTGTGAAAGTCAGAATATAAAAATAAAAACTGAAGCACTCATTGGGTGGCGCTGTTGTCCATGTGACGGTCACATGCAGGTTGTATTCAGGAAGTACTCACAAGTACTCAAGTTTGAATGTAATTCATGGGCCCTATTTTAACAATCTAAGCGAATGGTCTAAAGCAGGGGTGCCCAACCCTGTTCCTGGAGTGCTATCCCTCCAAAGTGTTGCAAGTAGAAATCCAGGCTCAGTATTTATACGACTGACTTTGTTCCATTAAAAATGCAGCCAGTAAATCTGCATCTCCTGCTGTTTTTTCTAAATGTGAGTAAATATTTCATTTCCCATTTGCTATCATTTATTTCTGGTATTAATTTATATATTTACCCATTTCCCTATTCGCCCTTTCCCCATGTACTTTAACTTAATATGTCTTTTCATCTTCGTGGTCTGACGCTCTCTGGTCCATTAATCTATCTGTGGGACCATATGGGCATCATTAGCATTGACTCTCAGCTGTCCTCATGGCAGCACAGACCGGGCTGGCGTTCTCCGTTCACAGGACGGCCATGCCAGAGCAGCTCGACGCTAGCACTCGTGCGTTACGCTCGTCGCAGTCAAAGCCAGAGAGGGACAAAACGACCGATTTCGCTGCCTGCTTGGCTCACGCGTTGTTGTTGTTTTCCCGCTGCTACAACCTGCACGGAGATAAATGCTATTTTGGTATCTGCAGTTATAGCGCACCCATCAGACTCAACCCACCCATCTTCAAACGCACGCTCAAAATCACAGCAAGCCGCTGGTAATTGCCCTCACTTCTAAGTTTGTTTGTGGGAGTGTAAAAGCTAATGACTCCAGCCACAACTTAATTGCTGGAGAGGAAGATAGCGAGAAACAAAATCTCTCCTCTAAACACATTTATATTCCAAAGAGAATATATGGAGAAAGATTACAGCGATAAACGTCCCGAGGAATTAAGGGTGTATGGCTGAGGGACGATCGCCCGGGTCAGGCATAATATTTTACACCTGCTCTGGGAGCGTCTTGGGCTTCCTTTTTCTTTTACAAGCAACAGCGGCTTGCCAAAATACATGTAGGTGTGTTGGCAGGACAGGAGGTAATTAAAATAGATGCAGGTAGCAACTGTACACTCTTAGAAGACATTGAACCTTTAGAGTTAAAAAAAGAACCAAGAAGTTCAAATATGAACTTTTAATAATTATAAAGGTTCAAAGTTGAACTTACAGGTTCTATAAATACCCTTGGTTTTTTAGACAGTTCTTTTTAGAACCTTTGTTGTTGTCAAAGGGTTCATTTTAGATCCTGACCTTTTGTGAAGGTTCCTTTATGAACCTTTTCTAAAATGGAGTCAGACTGTTAAGATTTTATAATTGTATAGGCTAATAATAAGAATAATAATTATAATAATAATAATATCCTTAATAATACAAGAAGCCTATACAATCTGCATGATCTGCATATTATTATTATTAATATTAGTAGTAGTAGTAGTATTACAATAAGGTTGTTTTTGTTATGTTTAGTTCATGCCTAGTCACATGAACTAACAATAAAAAATACTACAGCATTCATCACTCGTCTTAGTTCATGTTAATTTCAGCATTTACTAATACATTATTAAAATATAAAGTTGTAACTGTTAATACACAATGAACTAATTAACTAATATTGTATTGACATTAACAAACATTAACAAAGACAAATAAATGTTAATGCACTTTCTAAGGTTAACAAATACAACCTTGTGTGTTATCATTAATATATTTATTATTATTTGTTGTTATTACATATGTAACGAAGTGTGTGTGTGTGTGTGTGTGTGTGTGTGTGTGTGTGTGTGTGTGTGTGTGTGTGTGTGTGTGTGTGTGTGTGTGTGTGTGTGTGTGTGTGTGTGTGTGTGTGTGTGTGTGTGTGTGTGTGTGTGTGTGTGTGTATGCGTGCGTGCGTGGGCGCGCGCGCGCACGTGTGTGTGCAGTGTGCAGTAGCCTAAGCTTCATTTGGGTCTATTCAAATGAACTAAATGGATGATTTGCGACAGGTTCCAATAACACACACTAAAAGCATCTCCAAGTGTCATTCAGAACCTATTTAATGCATGTATAATAAAATAAATAAGATACAGTGCTGCCAGAACATAATCTTTTACCAACGGCAACATCCTCTGAAACAATATAGCTGGCAGCAAACGTTTGTGAGTCCACGAAACCGGTCCGAGACCTATCAGCACCATGACGTAATTACTGTTTATGAGTAATTACGGCAGCCGCAGTCGCGCATCTACACGCGCAAGGTTTCACGCGGAAAAACCGTTACAACCGTTGCAGCGCGAGCACAGGGACTGAGAGGATCGGCGCACCTATCTGAGGTAAAACCTAACAATTTTACCATTCACTTTATAAAATATTGAAGATAACATTAACATTATGTAGCCTAATGTTAATATTAAAGCGTGGGCTGCGTATTTTGAGTATTTTTGAAGAAAATATCTAAGACAGGATGTCTGGAAATAATGGAAATAATGGGATATGAATCACAAAAGTGATGTAAACTATTTTTGATATAGTAGGGTAAATAAAATAATATGAATAGTATATAAATGTATATTTATCTTTGCAAATGAACTTTTATGTGATATCATTCTCCTCTAAACTGCAATTATTTTTCTAGGGACTGAAACAAACACAGACTTTATTCAATGGACTACTCAAGATGTAACTGGTTGACTGGAAAAAGTTTCCACGAATTTAACCTAACATTTCAAGGTTAATCTCACAGAAATGCCTTCTCTTTTTAACTGTTAAGCTGCAATATATAATTCAGCATGCAATTTTGTTAACATTTGTCATCTTCTACTCCTTGTTTTAGAGAATGAAATTGATGGGGATATGTTTATGAACCTAACTGAGAAGAATATGATAGCTAAATGTTTTCCTAAAATGAAGGATCAAGTTAAATTCATTAGACTACAGAAAAAAGTGTAAGACTACACACATCAGTCATGGGTAAGTGTTTTACATCTAATTACTTTATACTGTAAAAAATATGCAGCATTTTTGTCAAATCAACATATATATTTTTATTTATTTTTTTATTTATATAAAATTGTATAAGTTATGTCAACTTTTCATCAAATGCTCCAGGCAAGTATTTTGTGTTCATCAAATACTTCTGCCTCAGGCTATTTAGAAATAACGTTTTTTTGGCAGAATCCATTAAGAGGCATGTAAAGGCACACTTAGAGGGTTTTGCATCTGAACACTTATATATCTTCTATTTTCAGGTATCCAACAAGTGACCGATAAAACAAGGTGTGCTTATCCCTTGTCACCGAATACCAGTTCTTGAGAGACAAACTGGAAGAGAATATGTAAGTAAGGAACCACAAGATTTCATCAAGGGTCCAACAGATAACCAGTTCAGTGGTAAGTATGTCAGACAAAGTGACACCTTAATGAACAATTATAATTGTAAAATGCTTTGTGTTTCTTATTCTATAAGACTAAGGAAAACCAAGACATGAACAGTATAGAAAGAGGTAATTGTCACAAACAGACTGACCTTCAGGATTCAGTAAAAGCAGCAGTGGCAGCTTGTGATTGCTCATCCGAGGGGCGCTAATTCAAAATAAGTGTCATGTGTGTTGCTTGCGTTTTCAAAATATGTGTTTGTTGCGTCATTTGAACCATGTGCATCGTGTGTTTTGTCAAAATAAGTTCCTGCTGCATACGCGTCAAAACCATTTATGATAAAAGAGATGCTCACGTTCACAAAACACACCCAAGACACTCCCTTAACAGTAAACTCTGATTACGCATGAGTTATGAGAGTTGGCAAACACGAGCGTCTCTTTTATCATAAACCCTTTAGACGCGTCTGCAGCAGGCACTTATTTTGACAAAACACACGATGCACATTCATATGACGCAACAAACACATATTTTGTAAACACAAGCAACACACATGACACTCCGAACACTTGATGCACATAGGATAACTCGACGCGCAAGAACACATATTTTGAAAGGACAAACCACACACATGGCGAGCTTCGCATCGTGCACCCTCAAAAGTCATCGGCTGCCACTGATTGTGACATGTAAAAATTCCTAAAAAAGCATCTGAACTGGGAAGTTGGAATGTTTTTAAAGTTAAAAAATAGTATTTGTTTATAATATTAAATCCAAGTATGAGCTTTGTATAACATTATCACTTTTTGTTTATAGGCACCAAATACATCCAACCCGGTTCTACCGGTGCAGAATCAATCCTGTAGATAATGATAGAAGGTGAGAAAGTCTGTGAGGTAGAAGATGTCACCAGCTCTTGTTGTGCAGTCCACTTCATCTTCAACATTGAATAATTAATTGTTTAAATTACTGTATGTTAGAGTGTAAATACATAATGTGGAGGAATCAACATTAATTTTTAATTATATATATTTAAATTATCCCATGGGGCTGTTTAATTCTTTATTCTGATTGGTTGAGAAATGTTCCACGAGTATGCATTATTTTTCGATAACCGCACACCTAACTTGTCAAATGTCTTAAAAATAGGCAGCAGAGAAATGTTTGTGGTAACTGTGGTATAAGCGGAATAATTGACTGCGGTCCTTTGAATTATTTGAAAATAATGCACACCCGCGGTGTAAGGGCAACCCGCTTCGCGTCGTGCCACATTCCCACCTTGGGTGTGTATTATTTTCTTATAATTCAATGGCCTGTGGTCAATTATTTCTTACATATATCAATTATATATTCATTTACATTCTGTTAAATGTTGAATTAAATTGTTGAATGATTGACTGAAATATTAAGGTTGTTTTTTAGAGAATGTTTTGTCTTTAGCCTGTTTGTTTAAAGTGCCTTCATGTTATGTATGCAATAAACATTTAATGAAGTATCATGATGTTGTGTCTGTTATAAAAAAAAGTGTAATGGTAGTAATTAATAATATAATAATAATAATAATAACAATAATAATAATAATAATAGTAATACAATAATAATAATTATTATTATTATAATGTCCAGAAGAAGGTTCAAAAAGGAACTCTGCTGGTTCTTTAAAGCACCTTTAAAAGAGGGTTCTAATTGGAACCTTTTTAAAAAGGTTCAAAAATGAACCTCAAAGGTTCCCCCACAGTTGCAATCTCCAGGAACTTCAAAAGGTTCATTTTAGAACCTTTTCTTTTTAGAGTGTATAATAAGGTTTGCCGGGTGTTGTGTATTGCTGGCTGTCTGTCTGTGTGGATCTAAAAGCTTGCGAATCGCAGTAGCATTGAATTCTATGAAGGTGATCTTACATGTTATAAAACTAAGTTTTAAAACAGATGGGAGTGCAATCTGTGCGAGGAGATAAATCTAAAATAAGAATTCCAAAACGCCCGCCTGTCCTGTACACAATCTTTACTTGCAAAAAAACATAAAAATGAGCAAATTGTTAGCTGTTAAAATTGATGCCAAACAGAAACAACATTACTGAATTAAAGGTCCACTGTGTAGATTTTTAGCGGTATCTAGTGGTGACACTGTGAATTGCAACCAACAGCTCAGTACACATTTAGGACTACTGTAGAAAGATGCTGGCACGAAATGTCAAACTTCAATGTAAGGGGGACACGTAGATAAAATTGGCTTATTCTGATATTATAAAAAATAATGTCTTTATACACAACCAATAATATAGTTATGTATATTATATTGCATTTCTGTCAAGAAATCCTTCTAAAAGTTACACAGTGCACCTTTAAATATGAATATTTTTGAAAAGCACATGTGGACTTCACAGTTAAACAGTAAGTGTAAGTTTTAATAATATCAGTCTACTGCTTTAATGCGTTTACAAAATAGTTCACCCAAAGTCGACGGTACCCAATGACTTCCAAAGGATTTGTTTTCTTACTACAGCAGTCAATGGGTACTCACTGTCAACTACATGGTTCCCACGGGTCCTTGAAATCCTTAAAAAATTGTGAATCTGGGAAAAAAATTAAGGCCCTGGGAAGTTTTTGAAAATCTACATACATAGATACAGGTCATTTAAAGTGCTTTCTGGAAAAAATCCATATTATTCCCTATGTAGTGTAAGATAATATCATAAAAATTATAGACTTTTTAAGCACATGTGCGAATGTTGATTCATACCAAAATGCTTTTTTGCATAGTTGTGTTTGACATATAAAAACGTCTCGGGGAAAGTATGTAACTGTTGTTCTTTGAGAAGGGAACGAGATGCTGTGTCTCCCTTGCCATTCTTCCTGAATCCCTGTAATGCCATCTTTGGCAATATTTCAGATAGCGATATACTTCCTGGCTCCCGCGTCACCCTGTCTTTGTCGTTAAGCCTCACCATTCGTTGAATTTGATATACACATTCACACGCACTTACCCCTTTAGGGTAAGGGGTGAAGGTGGGGTTAGATGCTCCAAAATATCTTTAAAATCATAAATGTTTATGAAACTGTTTCTACATTTACAAATTCATAAAATTAAATGTGTTTAAATAAGGTGCTTGCACAAACGACTTATTAGGTCATTATTTTATTGAGGACAGTCTCTATTTTTCACTTAAACACATAAGTTGAAAAAACTTTATTTTTTAGGTGTCACCAAAAGTTGATCCAACTTTTTATTTCACCTTTAAAGCACCAAAGTATATGGAGAAAAAACAACACAAGTATAATTAAAAGTACAGTTTGTCCTGAAGCTTATCGGTAATCTGGTACTGACGTAATTATGTACCGGTTCTCAAAACCCATCGCTAAATCTTATGCAAAATAACTTATGATGGCTGCTGCAAAGAAAACATGAGAAATTAAGAGTGGACATTTCACAAGATGTCAAATAAATCTTTGGGGTCCCTAGAGTCCATATTTAAACTTCTAGATCAAAATAGCCCACAGATTATTTATTATAACATGCTAAAATTTCCACTTTGTAGGTGAGCAAAAATGTGCCATTTCGGGTGTCAATTTAAATGCAAATGAGCTGATTTCTCTACTAAATGCAGTGCCATGGTTGGATAGTGCAGATTAAGGGGCGGTATTATCCCCTTCTGACATCACAAGGGAGCCAAATTCCAATGAACTTTTTTAACATGCTTGCAGATAATGGTTTAGGTTGATAGAAGTACTGGGGACCCAATTATGGCACTTAAACATGGAAAAAAGTAAGATTTTCATGAGATCTCCCCTTTAAATTTAAAATGCACATATAAAAAAGGATTATAAGCTTTCTGCTTTGAATCAGGGTATGGTAAGGAGACTAATTGTTCACACCATTCTTTGTAAACCCTAGAAATGGTTGTGCATGAAAATCCCAGTAACTGAGCAGATTGTGAAATACTCAGACCGGCCCGTCTGGCACCAACAACCATGCCACGCTCAAAATTGCTTAAATCCTTTTTCTTTCTGAATTCAGTTTGGAGTTCAGGAGATTGTCTTGACCAGGACCACACCCCTTAATGCATTGAAGCAACTGCCTTGTGATTGGTTGATGAGATAATGCATTAATGAGATATTGAACAGGTGTTCCTAATAATCCTTTAGGTGAGTGTATATCTTCAAGCTGACATCAGCAGATCGATCTGTCCATTCATCTGCAGTGTATGTATCCACCTATACTCTGTCTCATAATAAGCAATGAAGATTCAAAGTTGGCATCTTCATTTCTCGCTCTCTTTTTTATATGACAGCCCAGGCCACATCGGTGCAGTTTGACTCTAATAACCAATTACAGGATCTGAGCACAAACACTCGTCTCATCTGTGGCAGGCCGGGTCTCTATCAGGTCAGGCGACCATCTGTAGCACCAGCTCATTGTCTCTGCTGGCTTTCTTTTCTCCATAATAAGTCTGACGCTCATGAGGACGGAGCAGTACAGAACAAGTGTTCGCTGCGAACTAATCAGTTTAGATGCGTCCGAGTTATCAAGTGTGGCACTCGAGAAAAAAGAACAGCTGGTGCTCGCTACCTGGGAGACAAATTTATCACACATCCCCGTTTCCCCAGAATATTTTCATTTTCTCTAAAGAAAAAGAAAAGGAAAAAATAGCAGATGCTTGTGGTGCTTTTACTCCCAAATGTCAAAACACCTGGGCCCTGATACATCACCCCACGGTGGCTCTAATGTGCAGGGGAGGGGCCGTTTCTTTTGTCTCTGTGTGACAACATCTTAGCTCATTCCTAGAAGCCCTGCATTCTTGTTCTGGAATGTAATTAGCAGAAAAAAAAATGTCTAACAAGTAAACAATGGGAGCAGAAATGTTACCAAAAAGAATGTGAAGTAAAACTTGAAAAGTACTAAACACAACACGAAAAACATTTTTATGTTTAAACACTAACACATCACAGTACGGTTGTAATTGTTAATATTAGTAAATGCATTAGCTAACATGAATTTACAACAAGCAATATAGTTTTTCAGCATTTATTAGTTTTTGTTAATGTTAGTTAAAGCCAACACATTGCAAAAAATGATTTTCAAGAAAAAAATTCTTAGTATTTTTGTTCTGTTTTCAGTAAAAAATATCAAAAGATTCTTAAATTAAGATGCTTTTTCTTGATGTGCAAAACAACCCAAGAAAATAAGTCTAGTTTTTAGAACAAAAATCTACAATTTGCGTGATTTTGTGCATAAAACAAGCAAAAAAAATCTGCCAATGGAGTAAGCAAAACAATCTTGAACATTTCTTAAACACTAAATTCAAGAAGAAATTGCTTACCCCATTGGCATATTTTTTGCTTGTTTTATGCACAAAATCACTTAAATTTGATATTTTTGGTCTAAAACTAGACTCATTTTCTGGGTCGTTTTGCTCATCAAGAAAAAGCATCTTAATTTAAGAATTTTTTGATATTTTTACTGAAAAAAAAAGACAAAAATACTAAGAATTTTTTCTTGAAAATCTTTTTTTTTTTTGCAGTGAACAATTGCACTGCAAAAAAATGACTTTCTTACTTAGAATTTTTGTCTTTTTTTTCAGTACACATATCTAAAGATTCTTAAATCGAGATGTATTTTCTTCATGAGCAAAATGACCTAAGAAAATAAATCTAGTTTATAGACAAAAATATACAATTCAGTTAAATTTAAACTAAAAACAAGCAATGGGGTAGGAAAAAAATCTAAAAATAAGTTTTCTTTTATCTTAAACGCTTAATTTAAGTAATTTTTTTACCCCATTGGCAGCTAATTTTGCTTGTTTTAAGCACAAATTCACTTAAATTGTAGCCTGGGTGCCAGCCGATCTGAGCCCCTACTTAAATTGTATATTTTTGTCTAAAAACTAGACTTATTTTCTTATTTCTACTGAAAATAGAGGGGCGTTCATATTATTATTTTTTTCTTTTTTGCTTTAACTTATGTTACAACTTCAGATTTTAAAATTGAGTAAATCTTGAAATTAACATGAATAACAATTCCAATAACTAATATAAGGTTGTAATAAATGTATAAATGCAATAAATGTGGAACAGGTTCTGACATGATTCATCTAGTTTCATTTATAAAATCAGATAAACCTGCTATTTAAAGTTGAATGCCTTCCAGAATTTTACTTCCTTCAAATATATAAGCATTAGGGCTGTTTGATAAACGTCTAAAATTATCCTTATTTGTACGTTTTCTGAGAGGTGTACCGTCCTAAATGCTTAACTAAGACAAATGAGGCGTGTCCATCCACTTGCGTGTCTGAGATATTGTTTTTTGTTTTAAAACATGCAGCAATAAAATAAAGGGCAGGACTTGTTTAATGTTAAAATAGTTATTAAGAGGGTCAAGAGTAGTGGATGTAGTGATTTTTAACCTTAAAAAAAATCTTTCACTAATAATAAAAATTAGCATAAAGCATCCATATTTGTCCACACCCATGTTGATTAGAGTATTACAAACTTGAAAAGTGTTAAATTAAGGTAAATATGGAACAAAAAAATGTGTGATCAAGTTGCGATTAATCGTTTGCAATTCAAATGAAAGAACAGACAAAAAGGAATCATTCAATTTACTAATTTTTTTAAGGTAAGTGGTTGCAATCAATTTATTTAAGCTACATTTAAACATTTTTGTTTAAATGTATCTTAAATAAATTGATTGCAACCACTTACCTTAAAAAAATTGAATGAATCCTTTTTTTCAGTGTACCTTCAGTTGTTCTCTTTTATCACATTTCAGATATGGGTAGGTTTTCTTCAAGAATACCAAATTTTGAGCAAAAAGCTGAGAAAATTTAGCAATTTTGAGTTTCACTGTTTTTTGGATCAGTGTATGCTTCAGTGTTTTATAAGTTGTGTAAGAGCACCACCTAGTGGATAATAGTGTAAATATGGATAGCTGTAAAAAGTCGTCACTGGCAGGGAAGCGTTTTCTCTTAATTGACGAAATAACTCATAAATGGTGGGGAAAGATTTAACAGGGGTTTGTAGACTTTTTATCCCCACTGTACATGCCGAGAGCGTTCTGTTAATATCATTATTTCATTTTTGATGGAGGTGGCATTTAGAGGCTTTTCCATCTGAGCTCCTCAAATACTGTAATACATTTTATTTACAAACAATTTAACCAAATTCATGTTCGTCTTGTTTGAACTTTGAAATTGTCTTGGCTTAAAGCAACTGATACATTTTTGCATTTTTTAAGCTAATAACATTTATCGAATCAATATTTTGGCCCATACATTTGCTGATGTGGCAAGTAGCCATGCAAAAAGCTTCTGTAATACAAAAAATCATGGGTTCAAACCAGGTAACACACATGCTGATAAAAAAAATTCATGGTAATGCACTGTAAGTTTTTTTTTTTTTTTTTTTTTTTGATGAAAGTGTCTGCCAAATGAATAAATGTAAATGTGCTACTCCTTAGTTTTTACCCATATACCTTAATTACATCAGTGGCAGCTGGTGACTTCCCTGCCGAGGGGCGCAAATTCAAAATATGTGTTAGACGCGTGTGCAGCAGGCACTTATTTTGACAAGACGCATGATTCACATGGTTCACATGACGCGCCAAACACATATTTTGACATGATAAGCCACACACATGATGGGCTAAATTTATGCTTTGACCAGCTTCACATCATGCACCCTCACCGGCCACCACTGATTACATATATACAGCCAAAACAGCATGCATAATAATTATAAAACAAAATATCAAAATATTTAAACATACTTTTAGATGCATTCTAGCATAGTGCTTGACATTATCAGTAGTAAGTGGTATAGTTTATCTCCAACCCTGATCAAACAGACCTGAAGCTGTCAATCAAGGTTTTCAGATTAGCTGAAAATTACAGGCAGGTGCGTTTGATTAGGGTCTGAGCTGAAATCTTCAGGACAGCGGCCCTCCGGGACCGGAGTTGAATAGGTCTGTAGTATATATTCAATAAATTGTGTGCAGTCGGTTCTTCAATAGCGGCCTAACAGGCCGACACATGATTAAACGGACAGCTCTGTGCTCTGCGTAATGGGAAAAGATCAAATATAGACAACCGGGCAGGATCAAAGGAGAAGATAACCCGTGAAATTACCAGCCTTTGCAAGGTGCAATTGCTGCTGCCAGTATAGATGCATTCATGGACACTGTCCACATCGCAATTCGATTTTCAGTTCATCAAGAATCTATTAGAGGGCCAATTCAAAGCAGACACTAACAGAAAGTCTTCAGCGACATACAGACAAGCTGCAGCACTCTCTACCCGGGTTCAATCCTACTTAGAGGACAAAGTTGAACTCGCAGACAGGGACAATCGCTCTGATTATATGATTTTTACAGACGGACACGTTCATCTGGAGATTCATTTGAATTATGCAATCGGGGAGCTGAACACTGGGATGTTTTAAATATTCAAAGAGAGAATTTAACCAAGACAATGCACACTTTTCGTTGTAGTGATGAACATCTCTATATTTAACAACTTATACAGTATAATGCAATTGTCAGATGAAAATCCTGACACAAACCTGAGCTTTCCTTTTCTTTTGTATCCACTGTCCTCCAATGACCCTTGCCATGGACTCTCCTCTAACATGCATTTCCACAGAATTGATCTTTGCTTTCAGGGGAACTCATATGGCAAAAAATAAATTTTTCTGGTCAAAAATATGTTTTAAATATATCCTAAATACATTTTGTATAAAGTAAAGCTTAATTAAATATATTTATTAACTTGAAAATCTATTTAGTTTTAACCTAACATACATTTTAAAATGTATTTAGGCAACAAATAATAATTTTTACAACCCATATAGCAAAAAAAAAAATATTCTTTGCCAAAATATAAACTATGTTATAAAGTTTATTTTTGCAGTTGAAAATATATTTAATTTTAATATTTTTAAACCTGTTTTGTAACCTACAAAGTTTTTCTTCATGCAACATAATTTAAAGCATTTATATTCATATTTATTTTAAAAATATATTTTAAAATATTTTAAAAATAGGCCAAACATATTTGTGAAAAATACATTTTTGTATACATAATTCAAAATATATTTTGGTACATATATTTTTTGACTATTTTGAAATATATTAGAAACTATATTTTTTGCCTTATAAGAAGGGGTGTAAACGTGGTGGTCCTGTCTCACAGTGCCTAAAGTTAGATAAGTTATAACCAGAAAAGGTCTTACTAGATGAGGTTAATGTGGCTATAAATATTTTTGAATTGATCAAGCATTGCACTTGAATTTCACAATAAATGATCACACACATTTTTATTACATACAAAAAGACAGATTTGACATGTTGCATACTACAGAGAGGTAAAATCTCAGACACGACGATGGGAAGAGGACATTTTCCGGTTAAAAACAAAATGTGACCAAATTAAAGAGCCCCTATTTCAATGCTAAAAAACAATGTTATTTTGTGTATTTGCTATAATACAATGTTTTCAAGTGGTTTATGGTTAAAAAACACATTTTTTCCACATAACGTAAATTTTTGTAGCTCCAGATTTCACTCTCTTCCTGAAACACACAGATTTGAAAAGCTCTGTGTCCCTGATTGGCCAGCTAATCTCTATGTTGTGATTGGCCTGAATACCTCTGACGTCAGCCGTAAATGTGGCGTTCCTTACCATATTTGTAAGATTACAAAAAAAACAAATTTCTATATTAAATGAAAATTCTGTTATCATTTATTCACCCTCATGTTGTTTCATATCTGTATGGGTTTTATTATTTTGTTAAACACAAAAGATATTTTATTAAGTGATAGTTAGCACACAGTTGATGGTACCCAGTGATTTTTGGAGTAAGATAAAGAAATACAACAGAAGTCAATGGGTACCATCAACTGTGTGCTTATCATCATTTATCATAATATCTTGTTTTGTGTTCAAAGTTTAAAAAACGAAAGGGGTGAGTAAATGACAGAATTGTTGGAGCTTCATTTCAAACCATTGTTTTTTGCATATTCTGTCTCAGTGTTAATAAAGGGCTTGGCGTTTTCCCCCAATTATCACTGAAAACTTTTCTTCAGTGAGTTCACACATAGCTCATGCTTGTGTGACAGGTTTGCATTACAAACCTGTGAAACTGTGGCCATTCTTACCCAATAGGTCACAAGTGCTTTACCAGAGTGTGCCATCTTTATATGTCCACCAATTAGGACCCAATACAAGCAGTTGCTTTTTCGCCTTTACTTTATTAGCACCTCACATTGAAACTATCAAAAGAAAAAACAAGTTAATGTAAGAACTAAAGAAAGAACAAGAGTTAATCCTTACTCACCAGTAAAGGGTGTTCAGCCATTTACTGAAAACATGGAAATACCTCTGAAGAAAAGAGAGGTGATTTTAGTCACATACCAAAATAACATCTTAAAAAGGAGAGCTAAAAACTAACACTTGAGTTGCTGAGTGAAACTAGCAGCTAGCGGCAGATACTAGCAGTTTTGTGGTTGCCAGGTAACAAATATTTTCAGATTTTTATTTTAAATGAGCTGTGTCCCAATTCAAAGGCTGCGACCTTCGAAGGACATATTCTAAGACTGTTTGCGTCACAACAGCGCGACTGAAGGCTAGTAAGGCCGTCCCAATTCAAAGGATGCTTAGAATGAAGCCTCAAAATGCGTCCTTATTTCTCAGCGCTGCTATTGATGGAACGAAGGGATCCTTTACAGCCCAGGCTATCCCGAGATTCATTGCAACCTGTAACAGCTAAATATAATGGCTGGATATTTTAAAATAAACAATTAAAAATTAAATAAAAGTGTGCATTTAGCAGAAAAAAAGTTTCTGGTCACTGTTTTCCTATTATAAGTTATGTTTTGCATTAATATTATTCTTGGAAATATTTCTAAGGTTGATTAATTTGATTTACTGTTGGTTAGTTTAATCTACATCAATGCGTCATATTTTCTAAAATATTTATTTTAATTTTTTTTGGTTCCATATTAAATCTAATTATGTCCCTGCTGACGGGCGCAATGGGTGCTTGTAGCAGGTGACACAACTTATGCTGGGTACACACCAAAAGATTTTTTAGACCACAAACATGAGGATAAAAAAATCCTAACCGTTTTGCTCCTATAGTGTGTGGTCTGCCATGATGTGTCAAAGACAGCACACCACACGCAAACAGATTTTCAACCAGAGTCTTGACTGGGATCACAGGACATCTCACAAGCATGGCGGATGATAGTGATGTAGTACTTGAATGGAACTACAACCGTGACATCCTGGTGATGTCTTTAACCTCAGTCTGTGATACCTGACAGGTTGAACTGAACTTTTAATGTACAGGTGGACACAAAAAAAACTCTTCATTGATGAACTGTGAAACATTTTGATGAACCAATAGAAGCATCACAAGGCCTCCGTGAAGCAATGGTTAATCACCAAAAATGTGCTTGGGGTGCTGCCTTAATGAACATTATTCGCATGCCTTCAAGTGAAGGGAATCATTGATGAGAAACAGCTGTAAACCAGCATGAGATGTTTGTGTGAGCTGCAGAATCCTCGGTTCTGACGTTCCTCCAGTATCTATCTGCATCCCAAGTATTCACTCAATCACGAAACGAAACACAGATGTGAGGCTCAGTGCCATTGTAAAACTGCACCTGTTAAGAGAGACAACAGAGGTGACAACCAAAAAAAGCATTTAATTTACCTTCAGCGATGCTCCTCTGAAGTGCACCATCGAAGAAGTTCATAAAGTAAGGATGAAAGGATGAAACATTCCCATGACCTGGATTTCCTTTAGAGAGCTCAATTTTTTTAACAAGTTCACTTTGGTAAACGTAGCTTTCTTGCATCCATTTTCGTTTAATACTCAAAGGCCTTATGAAAAAAAGAGCATTTCAGTTTAAAAAAAAAATATTATTTAGATGAATCTTTGAGAAAATAGCCTTGAAAATATTTCTTATTTTCTGATCTCTGTGTACATCAAAACTTTTCAACTTGGATCTTCTTTCAAAGGGGAAAGTTAATAAGTATACTCCTTAGGTTAACTGCAGTAGATGTTTAACAAAATACCCCCTTTTATGAAACCAGAACTTACTTTAATACCTAAATGAAAAACCTAAACAGCTGCTCATTAAAAACACTGTAAAAATGTCTGTAGAAATCTGGCAGTATTACCGTTTTACAGTATTACTGTTTGCAGTAACTTACTGTAGATTAAAATGTATGTTATTTTTTGGCATCAGTTTGTTTAAAGTGACTAAAACTAAAATAACAGCATCATGCAAGGCATTCTGGGAACCAAAATCTGAAGGAAACAACAGAAAGCGGTTGATGAGGATTTCTGGTTCCGGGAATGCTTTGCTTTTTATAGTTTTATTCTGTAAAGACAAAGACTTTTTCATGTTTAACGTTCATAACTTTGAACAAACTGTTGCCAGTAAATAACAAATTTAAATCTACAGTAAGTTACTGACAAACATACGGAGCCCCTAAAGGGATATGGAGCAAAAATTAAATAAAGTTTAGTTTTGCGTGTGCACGTGACTGGTATCTCAAATGCTGTTAAAGCTTTTACTCTTGTGTTTAAAAAAACACCACCACATTACAGGGACCTTGGATATTGTTAGGCACCATGCATTAACAGTGAAGGACAAAATATCTATTATAAATTCATATTAAAAAAGTTTAAGTAGATATATACTAAAAAGTTATTCATGTTCAGAATGGCTGTATAAAAATAATGATATTGTCAGTAAAAGCATTTAAAATAGCTGCATGTCTTGAAAAATACATAGGCTGAGAGCAAAGCCCTGAAGTAAAAAGCTTACAGCGTTACGATGTTGTGAACTCACAGCTTTGTATGCATGAGAAGGTCATCTGATGCCAATCATAGACCAAACTCAAAACTTCTTTAAAGCGACTTTTCTCTTCGGTCTCATCTCTCCGTCTTCAGCGTTCTCCTTCCTCATTACCGCTCTTATTTCATCTCTGTATCTTCTCGCGTCCATGAGGCATTTTACTAATAAGTACCAGTTGTACACGGGCATGCCAGCTGGTCAGGCATCTACTTGCATTAAGAAACGGAGCTAAGAGAGGAAGCAGAAAGACGTTATGCTCCCTGCCTCATTAGCATGACCTCAGTCTCGGGCAGAGCGAGAACGGGCCAGGACTCTTGCCAAAGCATTAACCAATGAGAAGACTGATGAGGAACCAGCCAATTAGCTGAATCTGTCCAGGAAGGGAAGAATGAAGGGCAAACATTCATCTGATCGTAAGGTATTTGTTATGCGCTTGTCCTTCACGTGCTATCGGTCAAATTGGAAAAACCCACTACAAGTTACCAAAGACTATGCATTTGGAGTCAAAAAAGCCTAAAGGTCACAGTTTATAAATTTGAAATCGAACTAATATATTAATATGTACATAGCATGCATACACCTGGAGTCCAAGACATCATTGTTATTCTTATTAGACAAATTTTTGGTAAAAAGACAAGACATAATATTTTGTTAACTTCAGGCAGTAAATAAATGTAATCACAAGCCTGCAATAGCACAAATTGAAATTGATATTATTGACTCACAACAACAGAATACAGAAACATGATACAACTTCTGCACAATATTGGGGGGGGGGGTTACTGACATTGTGCCGATTTGATTTTCTGCTATGTAAATTGTGATATAAGATATATGACTTCACCAGATGACATAAAAAGCTCTGTTTGAGAGGATTGAGAGGATTTAACTTCTGCATGATTTTGCATGAAGCTAATGTGATGCTTACATGATTTATCATGAAGCTAGCATGATTTTACATGAAGCTAGCAAGATTTAACATGAAGTTAACATGATTTAGCATGAAGCTAGCATGATTTAATATGAAGCTAGCATGATTTAGCATGAAGCTAGCATGATTTAATATGAAGCTAGCATGATTTAGCATGAAGCTAGCATGATTTAATATGAAGCTAGCATGATTTAATATGAAGCTAACATGATTTAGCATGAAGCTAGCATGATTTAACATGATTTGCATTTTCATGCACTGTGATAACAATAAAATAATTTGTAAGCTCTCGCGGGCCACATAAAATGAGGGGGTGGGCCGGATTTGGCCCATGGGCCTTGAGTTTGAAACTATTATTAGAGTTTTAATTATAAGTTAAAGTATTTCCTTTCTGGTCATCAAATATTATATATTACAGGTTACTTTGTCAGGACGTGTTCAATGACATCTAATTCAATGACATTCAGACACATTTTAGTGTGTCAAATATTCTTGGGGAACAGTGTATGATCTTACAATACACATGATCTTGTGCAAAAATCTCCTTAGTGGTACATCAAGTAAAGATGAAGCATCATAAACGGGTTAATTGAGGATTTAATGCTAAAATAAAAAAGCTGATTCTTTTAAATAGCACACTTATTCTTTCTGAAAAGTTGAATTTGTTTGAAACTTTTTCTAGATAACAAATTTTTCCAAACATCATTAGGTTTTGGCGCAATCTGCATCTGGGCCTTGTGTCTGCGAGCTATTTCTGCTTACTTCACCTTAATGTTACCCACTGAATAACCCTGAGGTATAAAAAAACACAAGTTATTAGATTACCACAGCTATGTGGAAAAGTTGCTGTGCAGTCACCAACAGCGATGGTTGTGTGCTGGGGCACTTTATAACCAACGGGGGCAAAGCGAAGGTCACCACGCTGCAGTACAGCGGTACCCTCATCCTTCTCAAAACAGCGGTGTTGGCAGATGTCATAGCAAGTTTTAATTGCTCACGCTCTCCTGCTGGACTTGGGCTGGGCGAGCACATGGAGGCTTATCTGTAAAGGAAAAATAATTTTGTTCCATTAATGGGCTGCATTGTTAAAGCGGCAAAGCCAAAACCACCGCAGGCAAAATCCTCCCATAAGTCTGTGCGTTTGAGTCTTGTTGATGTTAAGAGTCCGTTACCATTGATTTCCTCCTGCGATCTTTAAATACTTCAAAACACTCATCATGGGAAAGCTTGAGGAACTGCAGGAAAGTGGTGAAATGTGCTGTTAAAATATGGATTTTCAAATTTTGGAAATCTTAAATGTCATTCAAATTTAAATGTTAACCTAATTTTAAACCACCAGCACAAATTAATGTGACGTTACAGAAATTAAAATACAGTTTTACATTATATAACAAAAATGTTCGATAGAGATCGGTTGCCCCTTGGTCATGTTGCCAAACCATGTCCTCATCTTTCACACAGATTTTCATTCCCAATTTTTAGATTAAACTCAATGCTTTATAATAAATTGTAAATAATATCTGACTTTGCTAATATTGTTTCAGTGTTGCATTAATCGACAGCGTCTTCAGGTTGAGATGCCCTTGACACTACAATGCTTTTAAACTTGATACTGGCCGTCCTCTTTGACATCACTATGGTAATGTGGACCTGCGCAGAGCTTTATGGTAATGTAGTGTTATCTTCTCATTCAGGTGTGTGCATCTAAGCATAAGTTTAAACTCAGCTCAAGGATTTATGACTGTACCACACAAAGCCTGAATGAATTTAGAAGATTAAAACAGAAACTCGCAAGCTGTTCCTGAAAACACATTTAGAAAACATCAAGAACTTCTTTAAGTGGCTCATTCAAATGTTTCCTTTAGTTTTAAAAGTCTATTATTCACAACAATTCTGCTTTAATTATATCACATTCAAAATTTGGACTGAGACTTAATAAGCTTTGATCATTTCTTCAAAATGTTTGAAAAAAATAAACATCACTATTACTCCACTGAAGATTAGGGCTGAAACGACTCGTCAACGTCATTGATTACGTGCAATCCCACCGACTAACAATTTTCCCAACCAGCTTGGTTGCCAGTTGGCAACAATCACGGCATATTGCAGCCATGGCAGCAATCAAATGATCTGAGTCAGAGATGGCAGATTTTACCCTTCCCAAAAAGCCTAGGAATTGCAAACGTAAAAATATCAGATAAACTGTAGAGCTTGATGCGTTCCCTCATCAGTTGCACTACTGTAGGTGTCTGCCAACACATGTGAGCATCAAGTCTGAACAGGAGGGGGCATGGGGAAAAAACATCTCCAATATTTTAAATTTAGTCTGCTATACCAAGTTCAACCTCTAGGGATCAATATCACATACTGCTGCTTTAAACAGTGCCGAACAGCGCTAAATACATTAAACACAAAATGAATCGATAAATTAAATGGAATTAACAAAAATATGACAAAATAACACATAATAAACTAAATGAGATCTTAAAGTGCAAAAATGGATCTAATGTACTACCATAAATGTCCACTGATTTGGATTAATGTTTCGTTCTAGTGGCTTTATTAACTCTTATGCTGCGTCCAAACCAGCCACGGTAGAGCCGTCAAGCGTGAGTGATTTCAATGTATAGTCAATGTAAAGACATGTTGAAGCGCGTCTGAAGGTCTCGCGGCGCGAATGAGGCATTGAGTAGACACGATTGCGTAAATTGAGCGTTGCTGCGGGAAAGGCACAAGTTGAAAAATTACTTTGGTAATTTGGTAAATTGCTTTTTCAACAATCGTTAAGTTTTATCGATTAAATTCTTATCAACAATTAATCGAAGATTGATTAATTGTTAACGTCCCTAGTTGACATGGAGGTCTCGCGGAGCGGAGTCGCAGAAGACCCTCCCATGATGCGAATTTCCACGTGAATGTCTCGATGACTGGAATTTCACGCGTGAATTTAGCGAGTAAACTCAAAATGTTCAAGCAGCAATCTAGACGCGTTAGGGCCGATTCACACCGGATGCGGAGTGTGTCTGTTGCGTGTCTTTCGCATGGCAGCTGAGTGCCGTTTTCTATGCCCTTGCTTACCAGAAGCGTTTCTGATGCGGCGCTGCTGCTGCTTGCCTATTCCGTATATGTTTCCTATTGATGAACTGAACTGACGCTTCCAAGACGCTTGCATGTGGAGTGAAAAATAGGCGTCGGTCTTTTTCCTAGCATGCACACATTTCAGCGCAGCGTGAGACGTGCGTGTCATGCAGGCGGTGTGCACGGTCAATCCTGCTAACATGGGAGCCTAAATAAAAACGGACATGCCACGCAAGTGAGATGCTCACACCACGCAACCGGTGTGAATCGGCTCTTAGAAGCGAATTTTACGTCCCAAACACGACTGGTGTACACCCATAGTTACCCCGCCATTGAAGAGTTATTTTGTCAATTGAGAGAAACGCTTCCATGACAATGACAAGTATTTCCGGCAATATATATTTCCGCTATTATCCACCAGGTGGCACTCTTCTGCAACTTATAAAACCTGGAAGTATCACCCTTGGGCACACATATGTATGTCCGTGTATGTTTTGAGGATCGCACTGAATCTGATCTCTATCAAAAGACCTTCACAAAAATGCGATTATCTCAGCTTTTTCCTCAAAATTTGGCTTTTTGAAGAAACTAACCCATATCCGAGAGGTGATAAAAAGAGAAGTAATGAATGTAGGATGAAACATTTTTTATTTTATTTTTTTAAAGCAGAGTGTCTGTTCTTTCATTTGAAATATTGTCAATTATTCCTTACGTATTTAAAGAAAAACATTTTATGGAAGGCATTAAACCTTTGTAAAAATCATAAAAAATGCTTGCGGTGGCTGGCAACTTTTTTTAAACGCTGGCAGGGAAAGAGTTAAACACATGCCGATTTATGAAAGCACCCCACCCTATGTTAGTAGCTGTGGTTTTCACTTCCTCACACACAAAGCCTTGACCAAGGCACAATGACAAATCTTTCAAAACCATTTCTGAAACAAAGCCTTTGTCCTTCATAGCAAACACACAGGCCTGCAAATAAAAGAGATTAATAACCACAAACACAAGCATGTTTTCACCTCCAACTGCTAGTATCTCATGCAAGCAGGCTGGAAAGTATCACCTTGCAAGCTTATTTTGGACAATTCCCTAATAAATGCATGTAGGTTATTTTTTAATGAATACATGTATAACCGACAGTCTCTGAATTATAATTCTCAAAGCCTGACTTGCTTGGTAATGACACCTAATAAAAGTCCTTTGAGATCATGATGTGAAACCTGTTTCATTACTTTATATTTTTAAAACTGTCACTCTGCGGCCTTGGTGTGCTCCCGTGTCTAAATATTACAAACTGTACTCATAAATTCCTGGGTAACAGAGCAAAGAAGAATTTATCAGATTTTATCCCATTATGTGGGGAGGTCTGGATGGGGACAGACTTTTAAGAAACAGCTCACCCCAAAATGAAAATAATTTCATCTTTATCTCTCCCTTATGCCATCCTAGGTGTACATGACTTTATTTCTTTAGTTGAACACAAACTGGCTTTTTGTAATATGCCATGTCTTTGGTTTTTCTAATGCTATTGGATGGTCTCCAATGTTTTGAAACCTCAAAGCACACACATCCATTATAAAAGTAATCCATAAAGCTCAAGTGGTTTAACAAATGTCTTCTGAAGTGAAAGGATGGCTTTGTGAGAAAAAAACCACACATTTCAAACGTTTAAACTATAAACATTCGCATTCACAAGTCGTTGAGTTCTGACGTAAGTGTGAACAAGATCTCAACCGCCAGACGTAGATGGACTGCATATTATTGCTGCAGTTAACATCTCCAAACTTCACACCTCAAAGATCAGACGAGGTTTTGGCATTCCCCTAACGTCCTGGAGAAGATCTGGCAATTCATTTTACAAATCAATACACAGCGATCAAGCAGAATACAAAATAATTAATATCGCAGCATGCCTTTGGCTGTCATAAGCAACGGCTCCCTCATATCGTCAACATCATCTCTCGATTCATCTCTGAGCTCGGCCATATTCTGATCTTTTCCCAAACTTCAGTTGACATCTGCACCAAAGCAGAAACCATGAGATTTGAGATTTGCTTTGCTGAATAGACTAAGCCACTTGGGTGCCTTGGAACAGAGAATCAAATCTGGTCACTTATAGAGCGAAAATATGATATTGCAAACTGTTGTCCACAAGAAACAAATGGATGCTTCCCTGACAGCTCCAGTTTCGGAGAAGTATTGCATTCGTTGAGGAAAGTCAGTTATACGTTTTACCTTCTTTATTTTTAGGATCCAGGGAGATGTAAGGCTTGCGATAGAATTTGACGAATCTTTTACAGGTCTCTAGGCACGCAATAAGCCTTTCCTAAATTACATTATGATATAATTGATGATCTTGCACTGAAAATAGTTTTGCAATGTAAATAACAAATAGGCTCTCCAATGACTTTCAGGTGTCTGCTTGTATTGAAAACATTCGCCTTGGAGTTACGGAAAGTACCGTTACTTATTTTGTCAGGAATACATTCATGTCATGTTGCCCAACCATTTGTCATCTTGCACACAGATTTTCACTCAAATACCCATGCCCGAATTCTCAGATTAAATCCAGTGCTTTATAATGCGTTGTGAATAATATCTAACGGTGCCAAATATTGTTACAATGTCTTCAGGATGACATGCCCTCTGTAATGCTTTTAAACCCTGATATTGGCCGTCCTTTGTGACATCACTATGTTAATGTGGACCTATGCAGAGCTTTATGCTAATGAAGTGTTATCTACCCATTCAGGTGTGTGCATCTGAACATAAGTTCAAGTTGTGGTCAAGGATTTATGACCGATCAAATGCTCTTTAGACCAGTGGTTCTCATACTTTTTCGGCATGCAGCCCTCGTGTACGTGGCATGCCTTCGTGCCCCCCCCCCAAAGAAATGTATGACATAAAACATTTAAAAACTTGGTTAGCAACCTTATTTTTCTGAGGTTTAACTACATAAAATGTATGATAATTTATGTTATAAAATGTCATTAAACCCTCACCTGAAATCCCAAGTGCCTGAAATCAGACATTTTTTAATACATTTACTTGTTCATATGGCACTTAGTGCACTATTGGTACTTTTCCATTGCAAATTACCCCACAAGTGGGGGCAGCTCACATTTGGGGGTTTTCCACTGGGTACAGTATGTAGTACCCATAGACTGTAAGAAAGATGGACGTAGTATCGGTGACGTCACCCGTAGGTTTCTGAAGATCGCTTTTGAAGCCAAAAGTAGGCAGTGCCTGCCTTCACCATCTTGGCAACGCATCACTCGCGAATATCCGAAAATGGGTAGAGAGGCGGGATGTGGGTGAAGCTTAGGTGGCTGGTTCTGAAACCACATCTGCCTAGCTCGATTCTAGTAACAGCACTGGCTGTTCAACCATCACTTAAGTGGCCACGCCCTCAGAACTTTAATGCAGAACTTTAATGTTAATAAAATTTAAACGGATGAGTTACAAAAAAATTCATCCTCCTCACAGTTTTCATGAAGGGCAAAATTAGCTATAAAGACCAAAAACTATTTTTGTACCAGGCTGTAAACACATTTGTTCTGCTCTAAAGATGGGCAAACATGGGGGTCTATGGGAATTGACTCACTTTTGGAGCCTGCCTCTAGTGGACAGTTGATGAATTGCAGTTTAAATCACTTCCGTATTGGCTTCATCAAGAGATCGGAAGGTTGCCCCTCGATAGTACCCTATAATTTTTAGTATCACCTCGGTTGAGGTTCTAAGCATGTTGAGCTGATTGTAAAACGTGATTTAAAAACAGTGTAGATCACTACCAGCGTCATCGCTAAATGCAAGATTAGCTTTATCTTTGTGCTTACGCTGTCTCGAGCAAACCTGTTGTCATCTGTGCTTTGTTGTAAGTTCCCAAACTCACTTTTAGTGGTAAAAAACATCCACAGGCTAGGAATCACGAACACCATACCAGTGTTTACTAGGCTTGCAGTTTGTGGCGGTACATTCACGACGTGCAGGTCCGCATGCATGCACGGCCTTTTTGCAACTTAAATGAGGCTCAGCGGAGCGTGTCGACTGACGCCACAGGCGTTTGTACAGAAACTGTTAATGCGAGACAGGGGCAGTGATAATCTCGATGTGCAAACATCTACTTGTGGTGTCAATTTTGAGGCGGACTGAGAAATAAGTGAATGTATGGGGAACACTGCATTCCAATGATGCTCGCTCACACTTTTTGCATGATGTCATAGCAGTAGACAGCGCAAATATGTCGACAAGCCTATAATCCCTCCCACTCTGAAGTGGTACTAATCTTTATGGAAAAGCTAACCAAGCCAATTTAAAGTGGGCTAACACAACCCAATCCGTGGAGTACTATGCAATGGAAAAGCAAGTGCAGTGGAGTCAGTAGTTGTGTGAGAAGGCAAAAAAAACTTTAAAAAACGGCTTTAACATTTCGGTTTATGAATTTTCATGTAGCCTTGAACACAATAACCTTACTAAACCGTACACTCAGTTAAATGTAAATCAGGCTCATTTAGCAGTTAACTATGACACAACTTGATGGAATACAACAAAATCCCATTTAAAGTCTGCATGTGAAAGTTGGAAATTATTCCGATGGCGGCGTTCCAGACATCTGCTACAAATATCACACATGGGATGGTAGGAAAAATTATAAGAACCGCACCAACCATAATCATTTCATTTGCATAATTTAAAACATTTAGTATGTGAAACTAATCCCTGGTTTGTATGTATCGTCTAATCACTAATGCAGTCTGTTTCAATGGTATACAGCAAAGCAACTAAGTCTGCAGGAACAGGTTTTAAACCGTGATGGATGATGTCTTAAAAACAGCCCGTGTGAACTTTAAATTCATTATTGTCGTCTAAGGAGTTTCCAAAGAACAATTTTTACTTTTCCAGCTCTTAATTCTGGGATTATCCATATCACAAAGAGCATTATACCAAATACAGGGTGAAATCCATTAACCAAAAAGTGAGCTAAAGAATCCTCATGCATACAAGTGCCGCACATAAGGATATCTCCATTAAACAGCCGTGAAATGGAGATGGATTTTGCTTGAAAGTTTCATCGAACCGAGCCATCGACCAAGAACATCGTCTGTCACTATCAGACTTTAGATGGGTCACTTCCAATTATTCTGGTGACATGATCATTTTTGTGGAGAGAGCAGCCTGGTGTTCACAGTCTAAGCTTATATGGGCATTATGTTTTCACTTCAAACTGATAGAGAGAAAATTGATTTCCACAGAGCCAGGTATGTGTGCTGTATAGTGTGTTTGTATGAGAGATCCTTATGCAACAAACATCAGGTTTTCAAAAATATGTTCTGCACATTTATATACAGAAGTCCTAAATATTCTAGGGGTGCACTGATAAATGCCGATATCCATTAATAATACTTGGCCAATAACTATTCTGAATCGCACAGACGATATTATTCACAGCTATTTCATGTACTATGGCTTTTGATCAGTAAGTCCTTATCGATCTGAAATCACTGTTAGTTTGAGTTGTTATAACATGCATTTGAAAAAGCAACACTCGTCAAACATAATCATTACACATATTCTTTATTATCATGAAAATACCTGAAAAGGTTTGAAGAACACCAATATAAATATATTCTTAAGACATTTCCTAGAGCTGCGTTTCATGGCTGTGTGTGTATGGCTCTTCGTCTCGCATATTGAGTTTCTGCACAAGAGCGCCCTCTGGCTTTTGGATGTAGCGGCATTTCACTGTAATTCATTGAGAAGCATAGCAAGCATCATCAGCCGATATATCGGTGCACCCCTAAAATATTCATGCAATCAATTTAGTCTGAAAGTATAAATATCTGATTGTAGGGCCCTATGATTTCCGCAAGGCAGAAAAAGCAGATGGAATTACGGAATCCAAGAACAAAATTGGAATTTACGGTACAAAGCGGAATGTCATGGAATTTGGCACATTTTGGACTCAGTCATTTTTAAAACCCATTATAATTTTTAAATGCTATTTTTTACATGGTTTAATTAATCGTCAATTCACGATTTCGCATTAACATGTAATCGATAAGGAATGAGATAAAGCATATTTGGCGTGCTGTCCGAGGAGAGGGCTCAGAGCTCGGAATTTTTGCCCGAACCCAGAGTACTCCCCTCTCTTTAACTGTGATAACTTAGAGCCAATTCACACCGGATGCGTGACCGTCTCAGCTGCGCAGCGTGTCCGTTTTTATTTAGACTCCCATGTTAGCAGGATTGACTGTGCACACCGCCTGCATGACATGTACGTCTCAGGCGCGGCTCGAGCCGCACCGAAAACGCGTGCATCCTAGGAATAGGACCGACGCCTATTTTTCATGCCACACGCAAGCGTCTTGGAAGCGTCAGGTCAGTTTATCAATAGGAAACATACATAGGCTAGCAGCAGCAGCGCTTTGTCAGAAACGCTTCTGGTAAGCAAGGGCATAGAAAATGCCACGCAGCTGACATGTGAAAGACACGCAACAGACACGCCACGCAGCCGGTGTGAATCGGCCCTTAAGATGAGAGTGAAGTGATGGGGTGGAGGTGAGGGACTGCCATTTATAGGCACCTCTTTGCACTGATTGATTGGATCACATGACCATGCTCCTCCCGAACTTAGTTAAATAAACTTCATATAAAATGACATACATGTGCGGAAACATTTTCCTTTTGTGTAATGTTGAACGTAAAAAAAAGGTAAATCCATTCCTTGTCATGCAAACAATCAGAGCGCAAGCAGGTGTACTTATAGTCTGCGTCTTTCCGCGTCCGCCTTCTGTGCACACACACGTTTTGAAAGTATATTTACAGGACATGTACAAATTCAGGACATTTACAGGACATTCACCTGCTGCTTTCTGTGTCAGTTAAACCATAAGTTGTTGACAGCAGGCCCGGATAGGCCATTGAAAGATCCACGGGAATTCCCGGTGGGCCGGTCTGTTTTTTTGGCCATGCGGGCCTGTGTTGTCATGCTGCTGGGTTGAAGGTTACTATCCCTATGCTGCCAGCATTCACAGCAGCCGCACTCATGTAATTTGTAGGTGGGAGATGCCCACCGCTTTAAGCCCAAGTCCTGACCACTTATTGGAAGAATTCTTGCATTAGGGTCCATTAAAGGGAAACCAGGCAAGTCTACCTAATATTTCTCTACGAGCTCCCCCTAGTGTCTGAAAGTAAATGCTTTCAAACACACTGTCGTAAAAACGAACTGTTGTCCCTCCCCTCTCGGAACCAAGTTTATCCACTTATTTCCAATCCAGTTATGTTTCCCTTCTGTCAAGGGTTTTCGATGCTTCTTCCCCGGCTCTGCCATTTGCAACAATCGCTAGCCGTTTTTAGCTCGCCTGCCTTTATGTTGTTTGCCGTAATGTGATCCTGCTTCTAGCGAAATCTGAGACTTTGCGAGACTGAAGGACACCGGGTCGGATACAGCGAACTTGGAAGTGGGGTATTCTTCCTACAGACGGTAGGCGATAGAGTCTACATTCGTCCGGTAATGAGTCATATACCGACTTACGAAGATGATGTATTAACATAAAAATGATGCCTTGTGTCCCTTTAACATCTAAAATGCATGGAAAACACAGGATGCGTCTATTTTGAGCATGCTTGCCACGCATCTAGATTTAAAATAAACTTGAGCTCAACTTGATAAAAATGCCCTCTAGGAAAAGGATCTACTAATCTTTTTTTAAATCTAAGTCATAGATGTAACAATGAATCATCTATAAATAAAAGTCATTATTCATCGTCTAATGCAGCCATTCCCAAACTGTGGTCCGCGGACCACTAGTGGTCCGTGAGGGTACTGCAGGTGGTCCGTGAAAAGGCAAAATAAGAATATGTATATTTTAATATACAAACTCGTTCATATTTTGGGCGAACGTGTACTGCTGCCAAATAAACGTTACTGTGAACTCATTCATTCTGGTGCCTGTGAACGGCACGCTCTCTCAGTTTAACGTCGTTCAATAGGGTGCCAGATTTGTATATTCTTCCAGGCGAAAACCCGACTAAAACACACTGTAAACAGGCCTTAATGTGTTGCGGAAAAAACACCCAATCTGGCAACACCGCCACCACTCGGTGTTCACCAGTCACGCTGCATGCGTCATCACAACAACACAGACGCTGGTGGAATTCCTGCCGCGCAACTCAAATAGTTTAACATTAAATAACATCATATTTGTCCTAAATCGTTAACGATTAACATAGGCTGCTAACGCATATTCCGCATCTTGAAATAGACTTTGACTAAGCTCCCGCTATTTAACGTGCACGTGTGGAGTGCAATACCTGCGAGTTGTCATACACGCAATGCCTCGCAGCTCTTCTCGCCCGGGGTGCGACCCCCACCCAGCTAGCCTTTCAAGGTATGTGTAAGCAAATACAAAAATTAAAAGACAGTCAATGCTAATGTAAACCCTGGTTGGATAAGGATTTAAAGTTGGACATGAAGATGAAATCTGACGCATTTAGCTTCAGTGTTAAAACTGATCAAATAATTGCTGTCTGTGGTGGTTCTATATGGGCTATAATGGCAATCATTTAAAAATAATAATATGGGAAAAAATAACTATAAATTAGTTCATTTTTGGAACTGTGACCTAGTTTAACATTTTCAAATATGAACTATGAACTGAACTAGTTCATTTTAAAATTTGTGAACTGTGAACTAAACTAGTTCATGTAGAAAGTGAACTTTCCCAACACTTAGAATATGTATATAAATAATTATGATATAAGGTTAAGAAACCTGTTGTACTGATGTGATGACCAGTTATAGTTTTAGTGCTAGTAAGCCTATTTTGATGTGCAGATTAATTCAGGACTTTGTGTAGACATATTTTATAATAAGTATTATGAGGTGGTCCGCGAAAATTCTTGATTACAAATAGTGGTCCACACACACAAAAAGTTTGAAAACCCCTGGTCTAATGCAAGAGATACAAAAATCTATTGGATGCAAAACTCGGATTACTGGAAAAAGGTAAGTTTCATATAAATGTGATGTTTTCTCAAGTAAAACTACATTTTGAAAGTCCATTATATATTTGTTATTTTTTGACACAAGGTAGGCCTACCTTACGCTATTTGGCAATTTATTTTTCCATCAGTTTCCCCAGCATACTTTATAAATCTTGCTTGTGTATTGTGTATCAGAGGTTTACAAACTTTTTCACCCAACAGGTGAAAAACCCAGCATTTTTTCAAAATGGAAAAATAGGGGAAAAATAGAATACAGAAAAATGAAAACATAAAATTTGAGAATAAATAACACTGAATTTGGTAAAAAATAAACTGGTTTCATAGGGCCCTATATTGTGATGACCTGAGTTAACCTATGTTAGCAGCTCTGTCTTTATAAATCTGCTGCTGCTTTTTAACAATGCCCTAAAACTGCAAGGGGCTCATCGATTTGTCTGAGCTTTCACACCTTTACCTCCGGTCATAAAAAGCCAAGCTCACCACTCCGGGTCCTTCAGAGGAAACAATGTTCTCAGTTTCTTAATTGTATCTTCGTGAAGGAGCTATGACAACGACATGTACAAATCCTTCATTAGAGGATATCCTGAGCTGTGATGTTAAAAGGAAGCAGGCAGGAAAAGTACAAAAGTTCATGCAACACCTACTGTAACAATTAAATATATCAGAATAGATCTCTACTTTTGAATGGTTGTTAATAAAGAAAGATGCTTTTAGACAGTTTAGACATCTGTAATGTAACTGGATCATCCTAACCAAAAAACCTTGTCCACTTGGTCAGGGCTTAAAATGAACACTTGGCAAGGGCCATATGGCATTTGGAGGTATGAAACCAAAAGGTAGGAAGGCACGAGACCATCTATGGACCTCTATACTAATAAAAGTATTTCTAAAATGCACTGGGATCCAAAGTAGTGACATTAAAATGAAATATGGTGCCATTTTTTACACCCTTCAAAATTCTGAACTGTTTGCAAACAATGAAGAGAGAAATTACTTCTCTCACACAGTGAGTTAAAGAAATTGAGTTTTTAGAAGATTAAAGTATTGCCTTTTTAAAAAATTTGAATTACTTCACCTTGACTAAATTACCGAAATGGGAAAAGTTTGATTTTGTGTTGGAACATACTCTATCCATTTTAGAGCTGCAAAAGCACTCTCATTTATATAAAAAAGTCCAGACTTGGAACCAAACTTTACAGTATAGTCAATGTACCCTATAGGTTTTACTCTCTCTCTCTCATTCATACATAAAACATTCAAATCCATCGAGGCTTTTAAACTGAAAGGTCAAAAGAAAATTTTGTAAACCTCTTTAATTTACATGCTTGATTCAAATCAAATCAAGATCTATGTCTACATTTTTGTGACCTGTGTATTATTACTTAAAGAGGTCGTACACCGGGCCAAAAGCGCCACAGCGTGTCTTTTTCTAAAAACGCATTTTCTATGAAGGTACCCACTGGTGGCGTTTGAAAACAGTGTTCGAATTGAGGGGGGGCTGGGGATGGTCCCATGCCTCTTATAAGCATTTAGGGACCTGCCACAGAGGGATACTGTGATTGTGATGTGTGTTACTGTGCAAACGGATGGCATATGACATCAAAGTATCGCGAGAGCAGACTGCTCTGCATGCTTTCTAATCACTCTTGCTGTACTTTGGGTTTTTTTTTGCGGATCAATCTGCGCAGAGCCATTGAACACACATTTGATAATCTGTAGACAGGTGGCTCAAGGCATGAATGCGGGGATGGTGCGTGGTGTCATCTTCTTACTCACCACAACATGCTGTATATAACGTTATATAGTTTGTTTGTATATATATATATACATATTTATACAGAATGAAATGCTTTTATTTTCTGAGCAATCGAGATGGTGCCCCCGAGGGAGTTGGTGCCCTACGCAAACTGCATACTATGCGTATAGGGAGCAGTGGTACTGGTCACATGGCACAATTTCCGAATCCAAACGTTCAATCAGATGCCTTGAGCAAACAACAAACTATAGTAATATACAAAAATCATAATCCTAACCTTTATATCCATAACAAAATCCCAGATGCCCAGAAAGTAATTCGATTTTGTGAATGGTTGAAGTATTGGTGTCCAGAGAAGGTGTGAGCTTGGAGAATTTAGTGTATATTGTGATTTTATATGAATAAATAGCACTAATAATTATTCAAAGCGATTGGAGGCTCAGACACGGAAATTATATTTCTTGTTTCATGACTTAGCAAGCGAATTGTCAAAAAACAATAAAAAAACACTTTAAACAATACAAATACAATACAAATACTATACTATATTTATTTTGTTTGACAATGATTTTGTTCCCTACCCAGTTTTAGAGCGAAATCAGCCACAGCGGTTTTCCTACACTGTGCGCATTTCCTTTTATTTTGCTGTTAGAGCTAAAATCACAACGACCTCTTTGATTTATCTAGAAGAAATTTATCTGAAGGAAAAAGCACCTATTACTGGAAAAAAATCAGAGCAGATGCATACTTTAAATCCCTCGATTACCATAACACCTTGACAAAGTTATCCGTCATGCCGCTGAACTCCCCACAGATCCGGCGCAGCATCCCTTGCATTCTATTTCCATGGCAACACCAGGTGAGCTTCAGCTAAGATTGGTTACTTATGTAACACAAGCTTATATCTAAAGTGAGGTGTAGTATACTGATCAGATGTGCAGGCCCCCCAGGATCAACCGGAGGTTAAGGCCTTCACTCTTTAGTCTCTATAGTGCATCATTTCACAGGTCGCCTCATCACGAATATCTATACAACCAGCCCATATCAATTACAGCACCACCAAACCTCCTTTAGGAGTCATATGATGTGATCTCTTGTTTTCTTTGCCTTTAGAGTGTTAAAAGCTATTTGTGCATAGAGAAGATCTATAAAGTTCAAAGATTAAAGTCTCAAGCGCAAAAAAATATTTTAAAAGTTAAGGTTCATTTATGCTTCCTAAAACGCCTCATTCAAACATGCCCCCACATATCTACGTTACTGTGTGAGAGGATTTGCACAACACCGCCCAAATGTATATGCGGCGTAACTTTTATTCTCGCTGTTGTATTGTTGCCACCACCGCAATGTTGTGGAGACGCTGCGCTTTTGGAGCTCATATTCCAAATATGGTAAGGGGGTTACATTTTCGTCACACACTTGTGGTATTCGGCCAATCACAACACACTAGATAGCCAACATGATCTAATGGAAAGATGTGTGGTAATCACAAAAAATTTAAATTAATGTGTGTCCATTGCACGAAATTCAGCTTTTTTTGTGCCTTGAGCACGAATGTCTTTGTCGTGTCACTCGCACGAATTTCTATAAATAGTTTTTGTGCATGTGGCACGACTTTCTTTTTCATGTAATTTAATGAATTGTTTTCTCTTTTTTTTTACATCATTGTTTATTTATTGTTTTTTTTCATGTTTTTCTTCCGCTTTTAAAACTATTAGAGTTGGGTTTGGGTTAAGATGTCTTAAAATGTAACAGAAAGTGATCCCAACGCCAAGGGATAATGGTAAGAAAATGAGTAAAAACAACAAGAAAACAATACGAATAAGAAAGCCGTGCAACGGACACAAAGAGCTATTTACAGAACTTCTTGCGAGTAACACGTCAAAGACATTTATGCTCAAAGCACAAAAAAGCTGAATTTTTTCCATGGACACAAATAAATGAATCACATTTTTCATGATTTAGGTGTTTTCATAACACGAATTTCCGTGAGATCAGTCTGAGATAGCAGGCCAAACAGAGCGCACCGCACTTTTCATAAAGATTAGCTTTGTAAAAATCTATGCATTTCAGAAAGGCGGGGCTTAGAGAAGCAACAATAACGTACAGTATGTAGAACATAATCTGTTTTTTTGAAACCGCATAAACACATTGCATTACAGTACACCAAATACACACAATAATGTTCTTTTTATCAACATCATATGACCTTTAAGAAAGGAAACATTTAACCTGAAATCAAAAATATAATGCATAACCACTTCACCCTTTTAATGTAAGGAAGATATCTGCACATATAGAATAAACACATTAGCCATTTAACAGAATTCTAACATCCATTCTGCTAAATGGTACAAAGCTTCTTGTAAACATTAATTTGTTTGATTATGAAATCAGTACAGATGCATTACTGCAGGAAAAGATGTCCGCTTGTTTGAGCTTCTGTATTCTTTGTCAACTTTTCAGTACCGGCAGATCTTTTGTAATAAGGACATTATTTGCAGAACTGTAGTAATCACGACTAGACTTTCAACTGTTCTGACATGAACAGCAATACTCACATTTCTTCCCAAACCAATTGAAAGAAAATGTTACAAGTTAATCCCTAACCCTAATCACAAAGGAGATTTCACAGTAGCCTGTTTTAAAATGAATGTAATTTCGTGCGACCCTTACCTCCCAGTACGCATTTCAACTAGAGCTGCACAATATTGAAGAGAAATAGAAGTTGCTAAATGACAATTAATGAAATGCAATAAGTAATGCTTTAAGTTTGTCAAATATATTTGATTTATTAAAATATGTTTAAAAACTGAAAATGAAATAACAAACATACATCTTAAATTCTTTCTGATCGTTCATCATCTGGTACGCATCAGAGCACACACAAGATCTCATTCGTCTCCTTGCTAAAATTTCGATAATGCGTAACGTCTGGAAGTATTAAAAGTTAGTTATTGCAAACTATTGCAGCATGTATATTGCCATATGCACCTCTGCAGTATTTCAATACTTTCGCTATATTGTGCAGCCATAATTTCAACACATCTAGTCACATAAGCTTAATAAGTGACCCTAGACATCTCTTATAGTATCCCACAGATACATGTGCACATACTTAAACAAATACAGAAAGTAACTCAAGACTCTGAAAAATCTAATTTGTTTATATTAAATGTTTGTGAAGAATTTTTACGTGTTATCTGCTGTTGCCAGTGAAGTTTACAGAAATATTAATTATTCACATCACTAAATGTTTACCCAGCCACAAAGAGGCACGCTGAGATGACCAGACAGAAAACCATGAGTCAAGACAGAAATATGTTTCTGTCACAGACTGGTGGATCTGGCTAGGTCAATGAGACTTTGCTTATGTGCATTAAACTCTTATTAAACTAAAATTGCCAAAAGAAAGGTATTAACCCTTGTATGTGTATACGACTAAATCAATATCAAATCGAACCAGTAAAAAAATGCCCCCCCAATTTTTTTATTCATTGTTGCTTTACCATCCTCACAGGACAAGAAGCTACTTTTGATTTTCATTAAACACTTCTTAAAAAGAAATCAACAAGGAATTTCTACTTTCCGAATTACAAGAGATCCTCTATTGAAAACCCTGTGACATGTCCAGATATATAAAGAAAATGTGAAGATCATAAGACTTAGGGTTGCAAAGTGGTGGAAAGTTTCCAGTAAATTACCAGAAACTTTTCATGGAAACTTAGTATATGGAATTTTGGAAATATTGGAAACTTAGAAATTTATGGGACATTACAGGAATTTATGAAAGTTATTTGGAAATGTATATAAACAATATCGTATACAAACTATACAATAAATAAACATTTTGTTTTGTCTTAAGCAGACATGCATGCAGGGTAATATACATTTTGAAGAATCTTCAACCTTGAGTTATTTGATCAAAACCCTTCAGAAATCATTCTAATATGAACACACAGCACAAGGAATTTTAAAACAAATTTATGTAATTTACGAATACATGCAAAGATGGACATTTTGACAGGAATCAAGAAATGATCTGTGCATGTTATGGAAAAATGCAAGTACACACATGGGATGTGGCCCTTCAGTAAGCAGTGTGCATGTGACTGAAAAATGTGCAGGGTAGAAATTCAATTTGATTCAATTGCATTAAATCTTGTTGCTTTAAACAAATTATGCTGCAAGATTTTAACTACATTTAAATTCCCTGTTATAGGCAAATCTGTATTTTTTTCTGATTTTTTTTCCAAATTCCCAGTTTATTTCCATTGAAAGTTTCCCAGAATTTTTCAATCCTTATGAGACTAGATTAAAGCTGCCTAATAATTAGTCGCGACTTATCGTTTGCAGATTAAAAGTTTTTGTTTACATATCACATGTGTAATGTGTATAATAATTATGTATAAATGCACACACATGCATGTATATATTTAAGAATTGATTAGGAATATTTTTCTTTAAAATTATACATACATGTGTTTGTATACATAATATTTGTTGGTGTACGTTGTATAAAAAAACTTTTATTCTGCAAACGAATAGTCGTGACTAATCATTAGGCAGCCCTAGCTCTTAAAATGATCTGACTCACCCCTAATCCTCCACCCTAAACTTTTCATTGTTTAACATTGCTAACATTATCAAAAACCACTGCTATGTTGTTCACACCTAGTTTCATTACTAACTTGTAAATGTAGCTTTGTGTAATATATAGGCTACTTATATTGAAAATGAAAGTCACCTGCTTAATGTAGTGAAAATCAACAAATGTTAAATCAGTCGTTCTCTCTACTGTATTGAAATAAAAAAAGTTTTCTTAATGAAATACTACATCATCTTTTGTTCAATTGCAGGCAAAGACGTTACGTTTTCAAACAAACCACATACAACATTTGTTTCTCAGTAGCTTATAGTCTAAAGCTAAAGCTGGAGATTTGCTTTCCACCATCTTGCAGTGCTCTTTCTCACACACACTTCTATTTATAAGACAATGAAACCATGAACTACAGGCTCAATACTGCCAAACATCAAACCACCCCTGGGTTTTAAAATCCTGGTTATTACATGATCTTGTGTTGGTATAGCTACATCGAATGCTTTATTAATGCTTCCTGATTCTTATGAATTTTGATATTTATTATTGACAAACAAGGAGGTTGAGAACAAAAAAAAGTGAAAGATACCTTCCAGTGCAGTACTGTACTGAGCAAAGTTCCTCATTCTGTATAACCAAAGGAAGCATAGAAATGAAAAGCTTTGGCTTCACTCACAGCATCCTCGTGGAGCAACACTACCCCCCTCAGGTCTACAGCGGTATTACAGGAGGGCTCGTCCACCTTTATGACAAAACCCACTGTGATAAATTATTAAATGTCACATTCAAAGTTCTTTCTCTTCTTTTACTCTCTCCTTCAAGTTTCACTTTGATAACTAAATTGGACATTTCAGATGTACACTTCTTGCAATAAGATTTTATGTTAAGAAATTGTAGCCTACTATGTGCAAGTAACCCCACAAATATTTCGAGACTTTAGCCAAGATGTAAGATAAAATGTATGAATGACATTGTATTATACAGCGCCATATCAAACCAACCCCCAGTTTCACAGACAAGGCTTAAGGTTAGTCTAAGACTAAGACTTAAAATATGTCAGTGAAATTAATTTGTCTCAAGATACACACCAGTAACGCCTTTTCTATAGCATGTTTATAATGGATGCTTAAACGTCTTAATTTAACTAAGGCCTAGTCCTGGCTATAGCTAAGCCTTGTCTCTAAAACCAGGCCCAAGTGTCAGGCTTAGGTATCCACATACACCTAAATTTGACAAATACTGTAATGGTTATTGATTGCCTGCTCTTCTGCAGATCATCTTTTAAGTATTTTAAATGTGAAAATACCAAACAAATAAAATTTTCAAAAGATGTGCATCTTAAATGATTATTTGGCAGATAAAATAACTCATGGGAAGGGTTGCCAAATCCTCAGTTTTCATGCAGAATTGGGATACATTAACACTGCGGTCTTTTTCATGTATGTGGGTTGAAGCAAACCCAACAATGTGAAATTTAGCACCAGAAATGCTACATTTAGCAGAGGACCCCTGCCAAAAAATGCAGATTTTACCCCAGAACACAATTTTTTACCAGAGGAACCAAACCCAAAACACGATTAGGTTAGTTTTGTAAATCTGGCAACCCTGCTCATGGGATGTGATAGTAAGATTTTTTATAGGTTCGTTTCTGTCGAGTTACATTGATTAGCTCAGCATGTAAAGATCCAAGTCTTTTGACAGCCATTTTGTTTCTAGGCAATGACATGAAAACAACCTTATTTTGCTCTAGTTTACCATAGGGCTCTCCTGGTGCGATTCCCCCGTTAGCAGACTGATTGCCCCATTGTGGATGCAGAAGACTAAGAAAAAAAAAACTTAAAGTGAATAATAAAACTAAATGAGGTCATTCGGATTGCGGTAAAAGCAGTGAATTTAACAGCACTTAAGTGATTAGCGAATGTCGGTCACAGAAAAAGTCAATAGTTTATGTGCGACTAACACATTATATACCACAATGGGCAATTTGAATTTAAAGTATAACTTGTGACTTTAAAAAAATAATTGGAAACTGCAGCAGGAAAGAGGAATAAAATTAGAAAACATCTAAATTAAAAACTAGATGAAACCTGAAGGCACCCAAGGACAACTTGCTAGGAGTAAAGACTTTGTAATTTCATTAACTTCTGTTCTAGTGAAAACACAAAGAACCTTGAAAAGTTCTCTAGGATGAACCTTTTAAACATCCAGTAAATGAAGAGATTTCATTTCACATAATAAATCTTAACTAGCACACAGTTAACTTAAGAACAATTTGCTCGTATAGACTCAGCCGAAACACACTGTGGTGCTGAAACTACGACGGTTTCTGATATATGAAGCTACTGTGAACGGTCTGGCTGCGGTTCAGATTAAAATTAAACATTTAACAGCACTGAGGAAAGTGACAGAGTGAATAGATCACTATATAAACTACGGCCGGAGGTGGCAGCCTTGGATACCACTTTAGAGAGATTTTTTTTATTACTTCATCATTATAAAGTGGATGGTCTCGGCACTTAAATCGGATTGGACGAGCCACATTCAAAGCTCCTGTAAAAATAAATGATATACTCAGACCTGTGACAGACCATGAATTCAATTCATTATTTTTGTACAAAGATGCTGCGTTGCTTGGTAACCGTAAACAGCCTATACGGTCAAACTAATATTCCGGCAAACTCTTTGTTTTTGTTTTTCTTTTTTATGTATGTATTGATCGCCGGTGCAATTCTGTCCCCCCTTGCAATTCTGTCCCCTTAGGACCCCGACTGGTACCTAGCAATAATGCCTGCTCAAAATTGGTCATTGCGATATCTTGGATGCGTAAGCGGTCTAGCAAGCTAATTACTTTGTACAAAATAGAAGCATACAAAATATATATTTTTAATAAAATCTTACAAAAATATATATAAACTAATATTCATGTTGCAGACACATCAGTAGTTTTGTGTCATCATCTGCTTGACAAAAACAATACTTTTACTTTTGTAAATTATTAACATACCTTACGAAATAAAGCAATAAGCCCCAAGAAGCAGTGGGTTACCAGTGCATTTTATAACAGCTAAGGGGCGTTGTTTCGCGGAGTGCCTAAAACCCCCTTAGCTGTTATAAAATGCACTGTAACCCCACTGCTTCGCGAGGCTTATTGCTTTTATAAAACGGTTACTTCATAAGCATAACGTTACCGGGATTTGATCAAATAAAACACAAATAAGCTGTAATTATATTAGTACAAATATTACTCTTCCGCCAAACAAAGTAGTTCCTCAGAATCAAGTGTGTCTGCAACAAAGCGCAGTTCCAAAACCAACACAGACACAGCAAAGACACAATGAAATATGATTTAAGACTGTGGTGTTTATTTTATAAATCAACATTCATCTAATTTATACTTTAACATTTATATCGTGCAACTGTTGAAGTGATGATCAAATATGCTTGGAAGCATGCTTAACTCTTTCCCCGTCAGCGTTTTTTTTTTTTAAAGTTGCCACCCAGTTTTAGTTTAATGCCTTGCAGAAAAATTATCTTCTTTAAATAAACATAAAATATCAAATGAAAGAACAGACCATCCGCTTTCAAAAAACAAAC
This sequence comes from Misgurnus mizolepis, assembly GCA_025389145.1. Classification (NCBI taxonomy): domain Eukaryota; kingdom Metazoa; phylum Chordata; class Actinopteri; order Cypriniformes; family Cobitidae; genus Misgurnus; species Misgurnus mizolepis. Next base: position 26,348,794 of record JAIFKI010000025.1, on the reverse strand, counting down.
AAACAAAAAAAAAGTTTTTTTTTCTCTTATAACCTCTCAAATTTCCAGCTAAAACTGGAGATAATTCCATTTATGTGAAGAACTTTTGTAAGAGATCAGAGCCTGATCAAAACAAGATGTTTTTAGTGTTGAGTGAATGCGTCAGTGTTTAAGTTGGGTATCGCCACCCAGAGGATAGCGGAAATATGAATTTGAGTTAGAAACTCCTCATTGATTAGATGTATCTGGATATCGCCACAATTGTGCAATTGTAGACAAATTAAAAATATGATTAAAGACTGTGGTGTTTATTTTCATAAATCAGTACACAGAAACAGTGACGCAGTGATACTTCTGTAATATATTCTGTAATATATATTATCTTAAAAAATAAAATGACACAAGCAATGTGTAGATCTCACCACCTCGCTTTACATGAAACATCATTTAAAAGACATCAATTGTAATTTTAACAACATTCTAACTACATAAATCATAACGTGATTTTGTAGGAATTGTAATAAGGCGCTAAAAAAACTACCCATGAGGAATTTTTTCATCCAATAGAATCACGCGGGGTCCTAAGGGGGCAGAATTGCGAGGGGGGACAGAATTGCTCATAACACCGGCATCTTTTATCACATTGCTGTTGCAAGAGGTTCATATACACAATACAGGTATTTCACTAGAGGTTATTACCGCAGTTAAGGGATTGCATTTACCCATGATATCATGATCACTGTAATGTACTGTAATGCCTCAAGTGACTTACTGATTTATTAATGTGCCAACCGTAAACAGCCTACAGTTAAGCCAATTAACTATATTACATTGTAGTAGAGTTGTTTATTGTGATCATTACTGCATTAAAGTATTAGTGTCTTTCATCATGTTTCACGATAGCAATAAGTAAATTAAGGCTCTGTGTTACAGTAATTTCACCACGGGGGGTTTAAGTCATTTTATGCCTTCCGTACACTTTTACTAGTAATGCATTTAGCTTTGAGTGATTTTATATGAGTTGATATGATTTGGCAAGCGGATCGTGTTTCTGGATCAACATCTTCTTGTTGGTCCTGGGACAACTTTCCCTTCGACGCAACACTAAATTCTGACGGTTCGACAGAAATGTTGTCCCAGGACCAACATTAGATGTTTTTTCAGGAAGTTGTCCTACTAAAACTACTAAAAAATGGTTCCCGTCTGAGTTTCACATGTCTGAATAAGGGATGACTTGATTCCAATTACCCTCCGCTGAATGAATAATGCAGAAAGATCTTGCCATCTTGGCCAACTCTTGAGAGGAAAAACGAATAGCCCCCCATTGCACTTCTAACTTCATAAATCTATCACTTCAGGCCTCGGTCACATCGGGCTTTTCTTTTCTGTCAATCTGTCGGTCTTCTCCCTTTTTAACTTGTGAAGAATGATGATCATAAATGTCCCCTCCATTCCTTTATGTCCTTTGTGCTTTGTCTGCAAGTCTATTTCTATTTGCGTAAATCCTTCAAGAATCTCCATTTCCATAATAGAGAAATGGGTTCGGGTTTGGCTTTCATCTGTTCTGCCAGTTTGTTTTCTTTTTGCTTTTCTGCGAAATCACACAGGTGAAGTATCTAAATATTGAAGGTTGAAACCTCTGGGATCAAATAATTTCATTTCATATATAAAACAAAATTATGGACTACATATGGATAATAGAAAGTTACTGATGCAGAATTCCCATGAATGTTTCAGACCATTGGACCATCGGAGAGCTCTCGTCGGAAAGTTCAGAGGATTACGTGGGAGAGAAATCGTGATCAATCATTCATTCACCTCTCAGACATACAAAGCAAAGCAAAAGAATTCAAATTCCTTGGTCGCTTACACACGGTCTTAATAATTCACTTTGAATTATTTGTTGTCTTAGAGGCGATTACACCAGGTGTCTTTATAAATTAATATCGCCAAAGCATAATTTCAGCAGACATGCTCAGTCAAACATAGACATTTTCTCAGTAGATTATCCATGACTGACTGGTAGACTTTAAAACTTATGGCACTGGAGCTTAAAAAATAACAAAGACTCATATTCAGGAAGAACAAGAATCAATGGCTCTGTTCCAAAAGCTAGTAAGCCGTCTTTGAGGATTGTTTTTCTATGATGATGTTAATAAAATAAGGTTACATGCTTAAAGGAATGGTTTAAACTGAATAGTTCATCAAAAATCAATGTTTTCATGCTTAAGGCACCAACACATCTGTGCAAGGTACTCAACAGTTTTGCACAAAAACTATTTTAAATAAAGGCTTATTTGGTTAAATGTATTCTTGCACTAAATCTCCTATACTGCACAACATATTTCCCTTTACATGCACAGAGAGTTGTTTTGAACCCACTTGAGATATTGACATTCCCATGATCACACGCAGCTATTCACCGTTGCATTAACAGGAATAATTCTCGGGTTTATCGGGTGGGTTGATCACCGCCTGTCAAAAGCAGTGGCCGGTTCTCACTCAAAGTGGATTACCCAGGTGAGAAAGTGATTGGCGAAGGGATTTAAAGATACTTGTGTATTGCATTTCTGCTTATTTTCTCTGGTTTTATCTACTCACGGTCAGAGTAATTGCTTTAGCAAGGTCTCACTAATCTTCTAGTCCCAGCACAAAGTCAGAAGTTTTTTACACAAGACCTGAGGATATTATGCATAAAAAGAAAAACAGCAAGTTTACTGGTATAAAGTGAACCTATGATGCATTAGTTTTGCTTTTACTAGAAATCAAGAATCTAATTAAATATTCAATTTTTGTCAGGTCATGTAAAATCTGAAGAATTAATCAATTAAATATGCATACTGATCAATCACTTTTATCATTAAAGCACAATTTATACTTTTGTGTCGAGCCTACGGCGTAAGTTACGTGTCAGTTTTCATTTATGGGCGATTCCACAGTTTAGGGCTCACTACAGAGACATCAGCCTGCAAAAATCAATCTTCACAGAGAAAGCCATTGTTCTCAGGTTAACATCCTAAGAAAACCTGGGATATAGATGTATGAAAGGCAGGATAAATCTTGCAATGGTAAACTAGTAAACTTTGATCAATGTATGTAACACTGGCACCGAGGCATGGAGACTCCTGTTTACAATATGATTTTAATGATGATTGACACATGACTAAATGTTCAGGTTCCTTTCAAACCTACGTTAAAAGTGTACCCGTTAAATATTATTACTGCAGTAAAAGAGTTTATTTTGATCGAACGCCGGATAATTCAGAAATTACTTTTCAGTCATTTGCGATGTTACAGAGCTGAACGTCTTCACGTATTGACATTATTTGCGAGGTACATTTGCAAATGATTCATGAAGTCATACCTCTGCAATTCCTTGATCAATTGTTTTAGAAGTACTGTATGCTCAAACTCTAATGACAGCAATGTGATCGCTGATGCGCTAGTAGAGAGAGAGACAGACCGAGAAAGAGAGAAAGTCGGCTCTTAAAGGACAAAATACCAGAGTAAGCTATTACGTGGCTATTATACAATAATTTATTCCCTTGCAAATAGCCCACCAACTCGGTGAGTCTGTAGACATCTTGCTGGGGTAGATTTTACCTTATATTTTTCATAGTTTGTGACGTGCACACCACCGCGGGTCGCACTTCACCACCGCGGTTGTGCAGTGGTTATGACAACCGTCACAGCCTGACTAGTGGGAGACATGCACCTTTTTGACATTGTTTTATTGTCAGCCTGTGAGATCGCCGATACAAGATAGTATACACGAGGCATTAGTTTACTCATTTATCTTTTCAGTTTTTACAAATTTATGACAAATCAAGCCACTTGATTGGTGGACAAAAAAGAAGCAAAGGCAACACTGACATGACTGCGACCTTGAAACTGATGCTTTTTAAGTACAGGCGCTCTAAAATTTCCTGCGTGCCAGGGAGCGGGAACAACACACTTGCTGGTTTTAACCCTATGCGTGCCTAACAACCTCTCTAGTTCAAAGAAAGAGGTTTTATCAACAGGTTTTATCGTAGTTTTTGTCCAACTCCATTGACTTGTATTAGATGTGCTGTGAGGTACGGTATTACTCCGCCGCCGGGAACTTTGTATCCTTGCAATTGGCAAAGGCGGATTATCGCCACCAACTGGGCTGGAGTGTCTATTTTTCAAGCTCTCAACGGAAGAATGTACGGGTGTGAGGTGTTTGGAAAAATAGGTCCACAAGTTTACAACGAATGCTAAAACACCTGTTGGAAAGCTTCTTTTGCAGCGATTTTTGTGTGAGCATATCAGTGAACACCCCTGACCAATCGGTGAGTATCATGTCTTTGTAAATGAAAGTTTAATGCATTTTAGGAAGGATTGAGGATGGGGGTAATACAACAAACACCCGAAAATTCTCGGGCCAGCATCATATGTCCAAATTTCAGTCAAAACCGTTCTATTCATCATAAACAATCTGAAAACAGGGCTTAAATGTAAAATACCCAACTTGTCCTTAAACAATAAAATGACTTTAAAGTGACAGTCAAACAAACAAACGTTTAGCTTTTAATTCACGTAACAACTTGATAATTACAGTGAATGTCATACCTCTCAAAATCTAAGCTTTTGTTTTGGTCCACTTTAAAGCTTAAAATGGTCAAAACCCTCTTAGGAACAGATAGACAACATGTAAGCCGAAAACAAAGCGTTGTTATTTTCTGCTCAACTGTAATAGATCATTGTGCAACAACAGAGTACAAAAACATATTTGTGTCACTCCATAACAGAAAACACAGTCAGAAATAGAGGAAGTAGAGTTTGCAACAATTGAAATAGCCAATCCAAAAAAAATAAGTATTGATTATTTCCCACACAATACAAAAAAACAAAGTGGAAAATACAACTCTGCTACAGAAAATCTAGTGTACCATTTCATGCTTCTGACAGAATAAACCACCAAGCTTTAATCTTTTGCTAATCAAATGATAAGACTTTGCACCTTAAAAACAAAGTAAACCCTAAGCAGAAGTAAAGCGTTATGCATTAAAGGACCATGAAAGCTCACTAGCAAAAAGCAGCAAACCTAGGCGGCCCTGTCAAGAGAGTTGACATAAGAGCATCTTATCCAAACAAGCAAACCTATACAACACAATATTATCAAACTCTCTGCTAATTGCTTGATGATTTAAATCAGTTGTATTAAATATGGAGACTTACACAATGTGCCAGGACCAGGATTAGAAAGCATTACCATACACAAACTGTACAAACAAAATAACAGAACCAACAGCACAACTCGGAGTGATGAGATGGACCTGCACATGTGCAAATCCACCTGAAATCCAAACAGAATCAGTGCACTGTGATAAAGTACAAATAAAAAAATCCCTGTGTGAATAATGAAACAAACCACAGCATGCTGCAGCTTCAATATAAACAATACAATATTAGATGCAGACTCAGAAGGACCTAGCAGGACCTTTAAAGATCAAAACAAGGTGTGTTACTGGGAGGAAACCACTGGCTACAACGGCGTGACAGTGGGATAACCGGTTAGCTGGCCGCTAGCGTCTAAACATTCTCCATTTATCTTTACCATCAACGCTGCATTGAAGAAAGCAAAAACATGATTACCCGCCCATCACAGTAACGTGTTGTCGGTGTACAGCATATATCACATAACTATAACACATTGCTCACAGCGAGAGTCTATTGATCCGACACCGTGGCCTGTGAGAAACGGGGGAATGCGAGTCATGTTTGGTGTTAAAAAACTAAAGATTGATTTTGCTTTGCTTTCACATAACACCTCAAGAAAGAAAACATTACGTCTTTCTTGTTCTTTCTTTTTTGGTATCGCAGTGGCCACCCGCTGAATCTCATCTGTCACTGAGCAACCAATTTTGCTTTTACTGTCCACAATGCCCACTGAAGCGAAGTTTGGATCACAGTTTTCAAAGGTGTTGAATTTAATAGACATACCCCACATGGAAAGAACCTATATGTGGATATATGTGCATATATGAAACCTATATGCAGCTTATATGCACATATATGCTGCATATATACAGCATATATGCGCATATATGAAACATATATGCAGCTAATATGCACATATATGCAGCACATATACAGAATATATGCACATATATACAGCATATATGCACATATATGAAACCTATATGCAGCTAATATGCACATATATGCTGCACATATACAGCATATATGCCCATATATGATAATATATATGCTGCATATATGCAAAATTGAGGTGCATATATGTGCATATACAGGCCATAAATTATGTGAATTATTAAATAAAGTTATGATGTCTGCACATTTAAAACATTTACAAGATCTGTCTAGGACATGTATAACAAAATGGTTTAATTTAACAGCTACTGTTCAGTGTTATTTAACAGCGACAGTAGCGCAGATGGTAGAGTGAGATGTCTAATGATCGGAAGGTTGGGTGTTCGAATCCCAGCAGTGGCACGTGGGATTGCATTTTTTTTGGTGATCGGAAGGTTGGAGGTTTGAATCCCGGCTCCTGCAGGTGCAGACTGTCATTGGTTGGACCTTTATTTATGTTTAATTTATTAGCAGCTACAGATTTTAATAATTTTACCAATATATAGGTTAACATATATGTGCATATATGTACATATAATATAGGAAAACGGCCAATTTTATATATGTCACATATATGTAAAACCTATATCAAAACCTATATTGAAACATATATGTTTATACATGTTTTTTATCTAGTCGGTGTGACCCCGTCTGTGAAATCCAGGTTAAAGTCTTATAATCTGATGATGAGATTTGGAGCATCAAAGTTTGATTTCAACTACAGATTCATGGCATGACATGGCCTTTTTCAGTCAATGCTAAAGATATCAGGGTTATATTTTTAAAGATGTCATAAAAATTCCATCAAATTTAATTTCATAAAAGCAATGACACTGGTGCTTTAGTGATTTTACCATAGTTAAAGATAAACAGGATGAACACTATCACTTAAAGGGACAAATCATATAAAAATTACATTTTGGTCATCATGTTGTTCCAATCTATCTATCATCGTTCGCCAGACGTTCTACTACAACATCTGCTTCAGTTTGTGTTTATTAACCCTTTAGTTTCACTTCATCACACCGGTATTCTCGTTTGAGGTAAAAACATTTAATTCATTAATAATCTAGTACAGTATGTGTTCATTTTCTGTCATAGTTTCTTCAAAATGAAGTTTTATTTGAGTGTTTTAAATAAAATTATTTTAATTTTCATCATGACACGTACGCCCCGCCCCTTTGATTGACACACCCCTAGGCCCCAAATCACCCACCCAACCCTACAACCTTATACATTTTCTGTGGGAAACCCTGACAGAGAAAGTCATGCTGCATGCTATTTTCTAGGGATGTGCACAAAGCCGAATACGCTATTCGGAAAGGCACGGATAATGGCTTCAAAACGAATAACGAATTCATCCGAATAACAGAAAAAATATTCGGCCAAACACTATCACGTGTTTACTGGAACAGCGCTAAATTATAAACCCCTTAAAGAACTAATAATATGTGTGTGAAGTGAATGAGTGCAACCTATGAAATGACATGAATTACATTTTCTGCGCGTCCCTTACTTAGAAACCCGAGCTTTTTGGAATTAATAAAAAAATCTTAAAAGAGCTGCTAATATCAAACTTCTTTAACCCAACTGTAAAAAAAATTGACCCTTTTCATTTTATTGCGTTTTATTTAATTACACAAAACCAGAAAAGCTTGATAAAATGCTGCACTTTAATAATAAAATATTGGTTAATAGTTACAGACTTTGGAAAGAAAAACAGACTATTATTGAGGAACAGACTATTATTGCCCTGGTCTCAAAACTAATTGTGTGTTACACATCTGAGAACCAAAGTTCCCCTGATCGCCAATAGCCCAACGAAAACCATTTCAAAAACTGTACACAATCACTTCTGTAGTTGTCAAGATAGGAATGAGATCGTGATATTGCCTTTAACTTACAACCTGTTGCATCAGAGACATCTTTTAATAAACAGTCTGAGTTAAGGGGGAGATGTTTTCTTGGCGGTTCTCAGTGGGAAACAGGATTGTTTGACGTAAAGACTTTAAAAGATACAAAAAGAGTAGAAGTACCATGGTGTTCTGCATGGGTGCCACAAAGCAGAGCAATAATATCACACTGTACCTTAAAAATAATGATACTTCAGAATAAAACTGATACTGAAATATTTGTAGTGAACTAAAGATGCAACTTTTTAAATACATCACTGTATCTGCAGTAGTGCTTGCTTGCCGTGGTATCAAAAATATATATAACCGTATGTTGGTATCATGACAACCTACAAAACATAAACAACCCTATGTTTTTCTAATTGTCCTGCAGCGTTAAAAAGTGTTAGAAATTAATGGCTACTGCACTTTTTATTCACTTTGATGACATGAAATAGCAGCATTACAGCTCATTTCATTATTTATTAATTAGAGGGTGGTCGACGTAATTTTAGGAGCCGGAAAGCAATTGCCAGTTTTATATCTAAGATCAATAGATCTTTGCATATTGAGCAAACTTATAAAATGGCTACATTGTTGCCACATGTAAAATGTGTGTGAGAGAGAGAATATTTGTTTGTATTCCACAGGGCTTTAATGAAGGTTTCTTAATAAGTGTAATAAAAACAATTTAGTGTTCCGACAGAACTGGAGAAGATACTCAGAAAATACTTTTTAAAGGGTCACATCACAAGGAATAAAATTAATGATAAATGTTTTGTACCGCCTCTTATTAGGGTTGGGCATTACGACCAATTTGGCATTTGGATTTGATTCTTATTTATAGGGTTTCGATTGCATTCGATTTTTTCTCGATCTCCCATTACTAGCGATTTTTGGACATTGAAGTGAGGCTTTAACTTCCCTCATAAAGTTTACGTTTATGATCACGTAATCCTGGGTGGCGCGTCTTCCCTGCTAAAAAAAAAACAATAGACACCATCACATAAATTCTATTGGTTTTATTTGGAATTTTATTGGTTCTAATGGAATATGGCCCAAAACACACTACAGTGTATTGGTCTTTGTTGGTCTCTAGTGGTATGAATTGGTTCTATTGGTTCTATGTCTTGGTTCTAACTTCTTACACTCTGAGGCTATTTTGGGGATTTCCATCTGGATTTGGCCTACCCAATTTCAAAACCTTCCAATACCCACATGCAGAGGTGTACATACAAAAGTTTGATATCATTTTACAGGAAACCCTTTGAAATTTCATAAAACACTGTTGAAAGTGCTAAACATGGTCGAATGTGATGTCAGTCCTCTAATAAACATACAAATAAATAGGCATTTTTGATGTTTTTTTTTCTAAAGTCTGTATTTAAAAGTGTATAACTCTGGACCTGGGTGCTCCAGCTACATGCAGGCCGTTTTGTTTGATTCCAGCAGTTGTCAGCTTACAGATCTATGCAAAAGTTATTTTACTCTAACTGAAGGGAGGATTAATACACTTTTTGTATACAATTTCCGCCTAAAATATTTGAAGTGTCCCCATAACCACATACAGTGGAATAAATGCAATATCTTTATATAATTTTACAGAAAACCCTTTCAAGTTACATAAAAAGCTGCTCTTTGTGACAAAAATGTTTTATTAAGTTGTTTTTCATATGATTAAACACCAAATTGTCTTTTTTATGTTGTAAACACTGTCTTTGATAGTGTATAACTCTGGTTCTGTGTGCTCTAGCAGACTGCAGACAGTTCTTGTTGTTAGCAGCAGCAGACAGTAAACACCAAAAAAAGAATGAAGCATGTCGCATTCAAAAGATATTCTTATTTTACTGAAGGGTGTGAAAATAAAATTTTCATATAAATATTAATTTTTCTGTTTTACACATATAATAAATAGCAAGGGATTAATTATGCACACAACCAAAGAAAATGCTGTGAATGGACTCATTTTTTAGAGTAGGACCTAAAATAACAGATGGTGTATCATTTGTGGCTATATGTGCTATCTGAAGCAGTTCATGCTCAAGTTTGACATACGTTTACAAAAAATTATTTTTTTACCTCATTATTCATTCAACGATTGTTGGATATGTGATGATAATACAACAAAAATGCCCATGTTTGTCATACTTGAAAAATATGAAATATGTGAATATTAAATGATATAAAAAATATGGGGGGGTAGTGTAAATTAAGTGTAAATAACTTTCTGACAGTAAAAGATCTCAAAGTGATGCATATCTGCAGAAAGTAGAGATTCTAAGCTTTCAAACAGCATCTCATATTTGGTACTGGGTCCATGACAGACCATTAAAAATTAAAGGAATATTTTATATTAAGTCATAATAATTAATTTTGGACCCGGTACAGGGTCCACAGAGTTAAATTGGCTAATGGAATATGGTAAAAGCGAATGGTTCCTATGGTATTTTAATGCAAACCATTAGAATTTTCTTTAATGGTTTTATTTATTTTTTTCAGCAGGGTTCTTAGTTCATTTTTCAAACTGAGATAATTTTTTATTAAAAAAATACATATTAAAAAGTTATATTACAGCATCTGTCTACTAGGTAAATAATCTTTATTTAATAAAGAATATATTATATGTGTTTTTAATTACATTTTGTTTTAAAAACAAAATAGTTCTGGAAAGTAACAATTTATGCTTAGCTAAATTCTGAAGGCATTAGATAAATGCACGCTTATTTTATGGAGTTATTGTTTTGTGTTTCATCTAAAGTAGAGAACAACTTTAATTTGAACTTATTTGCCTTACTGTTGATTTAATTCAGAAAAACATTGCATGCACTTCCAAGGTTTGCATCTCATGGATGTTTGTTGTAAAGGAGCCTAAAAGAAATAAAGTCAGAATTTACAAACAATATTGATATAAGTCGCAAAGTTGTCACAGTATTTGAAAACAATCTGACAGGCACAGATGCATTTGCATTTCATTTAAAGCTGAAGTACACTTATCAAGGCATGAGACATAATAAACTCTGTCAGTCCTTTGTTGTTTAAGCAGAGGAAAGGTGCAATATAAAATACAGATGAAGTGAAAGAAGTCTGTTTCCTCTGGCACAATTAAACAACCTGGGAGCATTATATAATTTAATCTCCAGGGTGAGATGTAACTATCTATTAAATTGATCAAAGTTGTTGCTCTGTGAAGGTTATATATCCGAAATATGGTGTCTAAAGTGTAAACTTATATTATGAATACCTTTAAGTTACTTTTGCCTGTGATGCAGGAAAGCAAAAGAACACATGACGCAACTATCTGTAAACTACGAGCACTTGGATGAACTCTCCAAGTTGATGGACAAGTTGAAATTATAAAAGTAAAACTAAGAATTGATGCCAAAATTGGTGCAGACAAAAATAAACACATAGCAGGATTGTTTGTGTATCTTACTGACATGTCAAGTCACAACAGTTTCATCTCAAACTGTTAGGTGGATCTCCTCTTGACTCTTTACCCACCCAAGACATACATTTTTAATTAGAGGCTTATTCATACCACATACGTCACAGTCACATGCCTTCAGTGCCAGCTCAAACCGGACAAGATGTCTACCCGGCATGCACTGCTTTAAGTAAGTCGCTGATCGGTCTGCGCAGTCGAACGCACCTTTATACTTGTCCAGTTTCATCTGCATGTGTCCCAGACCACCTGAAGTGGTTTGAGCGATGGGATTTACATCCGTCTTGAAAATGTTTCAGTGTGGGCATGTAAATTGGTCTTTTAACGATTGCCTTTGGAGGCATCAAGCCACGACGAAATCCAATGTTTGCTTTACTTCCTGACTCCTGAGATACACTCATCGTCTTGTCCCACAATTCGTTGTTAAAAGTTGAGCTTCACAGATGCCATTGAAGCTTAGTCAACTTATATGGAGTCTCCATAGGTTCGATATTTCTAGTCTTTTGAAATAGAAAGACTGATCTATCCTGCTATGTTTCCCTTGCTATCATGTTTAAAAGAATGAAGGCTGTAAAGAATAAATAACATCAAGGTCAACTTCTGAGAGTAGTCTTTGTAATTTTCTCTACAATGCACATTATGCAAATTAAATTCAGCATTCTTTAAATTCAGTTTGCCATCTGCTTTTTAATTTTCTCAAACATTTTAATCCGATGCCAGCTGGAGTGGCTTATTAAAGGGACATTCCAATTACATATCTACCATTTTCTGTGTACCTGCTATGATGATGATTCTCGCAGGTCTGTTTAAAAAACATAAATGTGCAATAATGGCAGATTTTGAATGCATCTGATGAATATGCATATGCTTTATTTTACCATTATCTCTTTTTATATTGCTTTAAACTCACATAATGTCTGCACTGATTACTTGCAACATTTGGAAATGTTGATATATTTTGTGCTGTGTGGATGTTTTAATGAAGTGCATCTGATCTTATCACTCTTTTTTAAAAGTGCAATATACACACAAACATAGCAGTCCATTTTCATCCCTCTGATGTACTTAATAAAGTTCTGTGCAGTTACTTATTTTCAGTGGTAAAACTCAATACGTTTACAAAAAAGCAAAAAATGAAGGACAATGTTGAAATTTCAAATGCATTTTTATCAAAGCTATTACACTCCATTCACATTGAACATCAGCTTTAACCCTTCTCATTTATTTTGAATGGGTGAAGTCATGCTTTGCCGAACTGAATTGTGGCGTGGCGTCACTGGCGTTGTTCGCGTCAGAAGTTGAGAATAGGCTTGTTCGACTTAATACAGCGCCGCAAGAAATGACAGACCGTTGATATTATTGCAAGAGCGATTCAAAAATAGACTTTTTACTGTGGGTTTACACCAGACGTGAGTTCAACGATTTGCGCGAGTAGATTACATACAAAAGGCTTGTTCGACTTCCTGCGGCGCTGCTAACTGACAGGCGGATGACGTTAAAGTGCCGCGAGAGCGAGACAAAATTACACTTCGTATGATTTCTCGAATCGTTCTCGTGGTACTTTGACGTCATCTGGCTGTTGGTTCTTGCAGCGCCGCATGAAGTCGAACAAGCCTAAAGTAGCTGGCTACTCTCAAAACGCTCTTGCGGTACTTTTAAACCATATGACACAGTCACGTGCCTTCAGCGCCAGTTCAAGTCAGACAAAATTACTAACCGGCATGCACTGCTTCAAGTCAGCGGCAATCGGTCTGCGCCACATGAAGTCGAACACACCTTATGTCTCAACTTTTCAAGGGCCAATGAAGGCGTCAGCCAATCAGATTGTCTTCTGCAAATAACCTAGTGCATACCCTAGCCAATAACATTTTATGCAAGACCGTAGAACAGAGGAGCATAAAAATGGAGGAAAGACTAATCATTGCATATGGTCAAGAAAGATCCTCTTTGACTCTGACTGGATTGTGCACTGCAAAAAATAAGACAAAAAGTATTTTTGTCTTGTTTTCAGTAAAAATATCTAAAAATTCTTATATTAAGATGCTTTTTCCTGATGAGCAAAACACCCAAGAAAATAAGTCTAGTTTTTAGACAAAAATATCAAATTTAAATGATTTTGTGCATAAAACAAGCAAAAAATATGCCAATGGGGTAAGCAAATTTTTCTTTATTTTTTCTTGATTTTAGTGTTTAAGAAAAATTTTCAAGATTTTTTGCTTTCCCCATTTTTTTGCTTGTTTTATGCACAAAATCACTTAAATGTAATATTTTTGGCCTAAAAACTAGACTTATTTTCTTGGGTCATTTTACTCATCAGGAAAAAGTATCTTAATTTAAGAATTTTTAGATATTTTCCTGAAAACAAGACAAAAATACTAAGATAAATTTTTTCTTAAAATCATTTTTTACAGTGTGTTACATGGTGCACTATTAAAAAAGCTGCCAATGAAGTCAGAGACCGCGTCTGTTTCTAAGTAATCCAATGAAGCTCTGCACTTGATATTTTAACCTATTGTCCCATATTGTATTATTGTTACAATTTTATCTACATTATGACCCACACCCCTTCCAGGTCACCCTTAAATAGACAACAATAGTGAAAGAATAAATGTAAACATGCTTAGAGCTTTTTTTTAAACACGACTTGAATGCAAAAAATGATTTTCAAGAAACAAAAATTTTTAGTATTTTTGTCTTGTTTTCAGTAAAAATATCAAAAAAGTCTTAAATTAAAATGTTTTTTCTTGATGAGCAAAACGACCCAAGAAAATAAGTCGAGTTTTTAGACCAAAAATATCAAATTTAAGTGATTTTGTGAATTTTATTGAAAATCATGCACCTTTCCCACATGAGCACCAAGACTCAATATATGCATCATCATCATCTTGTTTTGTGGTGGTCCAAACACTAAATGGTTAATGATGAAAACAGGAACAGAATATTTTTAACATTAAGAAAAGATGCACATCAAAAGCCTGAACAATGTGTATGTGAACTTTAAAACATCAAAGCAGTGCGCTATAAAAGTCTTCTCATACATCATTACTTCTCCTTCAGAGGTTCATCTGCTCTTCTGTGGTCTCGGATAATGAGTGAAATTTTAATTGCCCACTGAACCTTTGCATCTGTTTTGACATAGAGAATAATTAGACATATGATTAGGAATGATTACAGTTTGGTGAGAAAGTTTGGTTGGTTTGAAAATTTTACCAGGTCCGAAATGGTGTTTAGACAGTTAAAGGCTTACACTGGGATATTAATGCAACTTTTTCGGGTCTTTTTTTTACAGTCGCCATTCATTCAGCACTAATATAGATTTAGCAAGAAAAACTGAAGTGCATGCATTATGTCAATGAAAAACTGTAAATGCACAATGAAAGAAGGTGAAGTCAGTGTTTAATTTTTAAACATGTTTATTTAAAAACACAGGGATGAGGAGGAAAGTTGGGAAAGTAAAGTGGTTGTGCAGATGACTGCGGTCTGTGTTTGCTGTGAATACAAATGGAAACAGCTGGAAAGCTCAAGGGACAACATCTCTACTGAGCTTTGCTTCAAAGTCACATCAAACTAAACTCGGATACTGTGTGCGTGTGTGTGTGTGCGCGCGCATGTGCGTATGTATGTGTGTGTGTGCAAAGAGGTCTAAGTGGTTTGTTATATGAAGATGTATATGCACCGATAGAAGAGAAACGATAGGAATCTCTGAGTCAACATAATGTGCATGTTATTCCAAAGAAAATGTTTGTCTTTGTACATGTCATCAAAACATAATCATTTTCCTTTTCGTCTGACATGATTGATTAATAATAAATAATGCAATGACAACATAGGAAAAGCAACCTGCCATAAAAAAACATTGCTTCCATTTTTCACAGTTTAGAAACCCAAATCCTATTTGAGATCTGCACTGGTTTCCTAAACCAATTTTTGTTCTTCACTTTTTGTTTTTCTGTGTGTCTCTTTGATGGCCAGCAGTACTGATGAGGTGCTAATAGAAACATGCATACAGACAGAGAGCATAATGGGCTGTTAATGGATAGACAGAAGTCCAGTCAGAAATGCTTGTGTATAAATCATCGACTGTTTGTATTTTCCATTTCTTCTTTAATGAAGCCAAACTGAAAGCTCTCATTTCCTCTTTCTGTGACGCTGTTAAAGGAGCATTCATACCTCCAGAGGTCACTGTGGCAAATCAATGAAAGAAAGAGTTTGTGATTAAAAGCCAAAGAGGGACATTAACAGTACATTCATGCATTTGGCAGAAACTTTTATCCAAAATGACTTACAGTGCATTCATGGTACATTTTATCAGTATCTGTGTAGACCCTGGAAATCGCTAACGCAGTGCAGTACAGAAACACTTTAGTTCATTTACCTGGACTGATCTGTGTAGATGAAGCAGGTTGCATAACATAGCCGGGTAAAAGAACTAGTCTGATCAACCAGCAATTAGTTAGGGATAATCAGTCTTACTTATCAGGTTGAAATTAGATCAGTCTACAACAGTTATGCTCAGTCTTGAAGACAAAAATTGAGCCGTTTGAACAGTCTGAACAGTTTATGCAACCGGCCACAACTGACTTGTGTTGTTAATAAAAGTGCAATAGTTTTAAATGCAGTTTAATGCCTAATTGACTGTGCTTTTTAATCAAAGCCTTTACACAACCTTGCACAGGAATTGTAAGAGGAAGAACAAGAAATCACAAGATTAAAAAGCAATGGTGCAAGCTGCTCCTAAAGCTCCTGCTGTCCACAGCTTATGTGTTAAAGGACCTGTATTCTAGACACTGCTCTTAGATCAGTGTGCAACTGTGCTCAGGTGACAGAAGTAAAACACGTCCATGTTTAAAGCACATTATGTGCAGAGATTGAGTAAATATAAAAAAACAACAACTAAATGGCATATGCAATTCAGAATCCCATCTAAGAAATTAAGATAGTTTCTCACATCATATAATACACATTTTTATTATTTAATAATTTGTTAAAGCACAATATGTGGGATTTCAATACTAGATGACACATTTGCAAAACAAAAAAAGGTTCAATAGCGTCATGAAGGAAAGTAGAATCAGCATAATGATTTTCAAGAAAACATTTTCTTAGTAATTTGTCTTGTTTTTAGTAAAAATATCTAACAATTCTTAAATTAAGATGCTTTTTCTTGATGAAATATCAAATGTAAGTTATTTTGTGCATAAAAAAAGCAAAAAAAAATCTCGAATTTAGTGTTTAAGAAAAATGTTCAAGATTTTTTTCTGACCTCATTGGCAGATTTTTTTTGCTTGTTTTATGCACAAAATCACTTAAATTTGATATTTTTGGTCCATAAACTAGACTTATTTTCTTGGGTAATTTTACTCATCAAGAAAAAGCATCTTAATTGAAGAATTTTTAGATATTTTTACTAAAACCAAGACAAAAATACTAAGAATTTAAATTTTCTTAAATCATTTTTTGCAGTGTAACCATCACTTCCACATTTGTCCACACACTGCAAAAAATCTGATTTAATTGATTTTGTACATAAAACAACCAAAAAAATCTGCCAATGGGGTAAGAAATTTTTTCTTGAATGTTTAAGAAAACTGTTCAAGATTATTTTGCTTACACCATTGGCAGATTTGCACAAAATCACTTAAATTTGATATTTTTGGTCACAAAACTAGACTTATTGTCTTGGGTCGTTTTGCTCCTCAAGAAAAAGCATCTTAATTTAAGAATTTTTATATATTTTTACTGAAAACAAGACAAAAATCTTGTCTTACATTAAGACACATTTTCTTAATGAGCAAAACGGCCCAAGTCTAGTTTTTAGAAAAAAAAATATATAATTTATAATTTACAATAATCTGCCAATGGGGTAAGACATTTTTCTTGAAAGTGTTTTTTTTTTGCCTTGTTTTCAGCACAAATTTACTTAAATTGTATGTTTGTTTGTTTTTTGTCTAAAAACATTATTTCATTGATGGGCAACAATGATAGGGATGTGGCATTATTTAAAATAGTAATATCTCTAGATTTGCAAACCCCTGGGAACCTTTGGGATAATGTTAATACACAACAGCATGACATGCATCACTGTTTTTGGGATTTTTTTTTTTTACGAAAATCATAAATATTGTGGCTTTGTTTTTTGAATTTTTGTGCTTTTGAGTTTCACATTTTCTCACCCATCTCTTTCAGTGAGATGTTTCTAAATCTAGTTCTCATGAACACATGAGTACCATCCACAGTAACTGATGAGAGAAAGATGACGTGAACTCCAATGCTTCGACTCGCCCCATTCATCATTTGCACAAAGTTAAATTTTTCTTAACTTTCTTGCATCGTTGGACATGACCATCTGGTCACCAAAGGTCACTTTCGCTCGTGGCACCGGAAGTCGCGAAGCTTCCAAAGAAATGAATGAGATCATATCACTGCTATTGCTAGTCATTGGCGTTAGTCTTTAAACTCTACATGCCAACACAGTTTACACATTTTTTATTAAAAGAAAAATGAAAACATATTTTTGTGGTTTATGAGTCAAAAAAAAACCTACATGCACAAGCATCTAAGGTAATAAAAATATATTTTTTACTTCAGTTCTTTGAAGTTCTTGCCTTTAGGCATTAGATACTTTAAATGATGTAAACTCCTCAGATAGTAGATGTTTGCGTGTCCTTGGCAGAATAATTACCCAGGCACTCATTGGCCACAGTTACCTCTCCACGGTGCAATCTCGAATCGTGACAAAAGACAGATGACTCAACTCTTTTCTGACAAGACTCTCTCTGAAACCTCCTCTTGTCTTCTTGATGGCTGTCGTGTGCTACTTGTTCCCGTCAAAAGCACGTCTCAAATCTGTCGCTCTCTCGCCGTCTGTCTGTCTCTCTGTCCCGTTTAAACTCTGCTGCACTGTTCGATGGCTCCTGCATGCAGCAGGGATCACTGGGCTTGTTGTGGGGTTTTATAGAAGATTGTTGAGTCTCGCGAGGCCTCCAAACATTAACGCTCAACCCTTAGGATCTTCATTCAAAGCCCACATCAGTACCTCTGTGGGACCCAAAAAATACAAAGAGTAATGCACAAGGCAGTCCCTGATTTTTTCACTCCATGCAGAATTACAAACAAAAGAAGATCAAACAGTCTGGGATATCTAAAGCTTTGGAATCAGACAGACGTGTAGTGAGGTAGCAATGAGCTGGACTACACACACCGACACATACTGAGATGACACTGATCTATACATCAAGAAGTTAACTTTAAGTTTTATCCCACACTTAATTGCATCTCTGTGTGCACTAGGTCTCCTTATGAATAATGGTATCTAATTTTGAAAAATGCTAACTTTAGCCGACTAGCAATGAAATCATGATCCCATCCTCTATTTAAATCGCCATCCAAAGCCACACCTCCTCCAAAACACATGAACACGCACAGACCAGAAGCCCATTCATGTCTCATTCACCAGTGAGAAAACTTTGCAGTACAAAGTGAATAACGTTACTAAAATAACCAACATAAACAACTGTTTTAAATCGGAATAAGGTTTCGGTTACATAGACGTAGTAGCCTAGTTTGCTTGTCATTTTGAAAACATAAATATCATTAAGCTAATTCGTAAAGGTAGTCAAACTACATAAGCAACACAATTTTTAAATTTAGGGCCAGATTTACTAAGCGCTTGCGCCAGCGTAAACCATCATTTTGGCGGTAAATAGCGATGTCGGAATTTACTAAAGACGCGCAGTGGATCATTAGCGCTGAAAAGGTGTGGTATAGTTCTTTTTGCGACTGACCTGATTGCATATGCATTTCTAGGAGTTTCCCTTTCAGACGCAAACATTTTGGGAGGAGACTATTTAAATGATTCACGCAACGCGATTTACTAATGTTTGCGCATGTGTTATGTATGGCATTTGCGCGACTATTTAACGCCGAAAAAAAGCATGTCTTAAATCATTTTGCGCTCGAAATGGCTGCAATTGTTGTTGCTAGGAGGAGACATCGCAGAAATCAGAGACTGCATGGTAGATGGGAGAGGATTTCCAGGATCATTTTACCAGATAAGTTCACGCGTCTCTCTGCCTTTATTTATCGGCCTGTATATCACATGCACCTGCAGGAGCATCATCTCTGCTTATTTGCAACCATGCGCTAATTTGCGCTGCTCTTAGTAGATTGGTTGGTCATTATGGAAATCAGCTGTTGCGCCTGTGTTATTTAATTAGCGCTTTTTTAGTAAATAACCCGCAGATATCACCACTCCCATCAGCGCATTTTTGGAATTGCGCTCATGCGCTAATTTGCCCTGTTTAGTAAATCTGGCCCATAATATCTAAAGCCATCTAAATATAATTATACCACATACCTTTTCCAAAAGAAACACTGCAACCCTTTCAGACTCTTTGCCTTCCACAGCCGTTTCCATCTCGTAGAAAAGCAGTAAAGTTACCGATGTTAATTCGTGTTTTTGCTCTTTGCCAATCCAGACAGTTTTTGTCGTTGTTGTTTCAAAAAAAATTTGTTTTGTGTAGGGTCACCATACGTTCATCCCAGACGTGTCCTGGCCAGGATTTCGGGTGCGTCTTCCAGAAGTTGAATTTGTTGACCGCATACGTCATCAATGTTCTCATGTTTCAGTTAAAAACATAAGACATACAATCATAGTTTCATTCTAACCTTAAAATGTAATGGTTGCTTTTCTGAAATAAAACCTCGATGATGTATGCAAGCAACAAATACGACTTCCGGAAGACGCACCCAAATTCCATCCCAGGACGCGTCAGGGAAGAATGGCACGTAGGGTCACCCTAGTTTTGTGGCTCCTGTGCATGTTATCAATTCATCAGGAAAGTTTGTTTGCCTGCCTTTCTTCCTCTGTTTACTGAACGGACGTGAAATTGTGAATGAAGTATGATGTCTGTGTGAACAGGGTGCACAGTGGCATGCAAAACAAATATACAGAAGGGGAGCAAAAATCGCATGCGTCCAATTATTGCATTCGGTCCGAGTTTAATGATTTGTTGAACATTTTTTGGTCATACGCCTTTCACAGATGACATATATTTATACAAATACATTTAGACAACTTAACATAGTGATGGATGTGAGGAGACTTTCAACCAGCATAACTAAAACTGTTTCTGGATCGAATCAGATACCCTTGCCTTTATTATTGGAATGATGTGGCTTAAAGATTGAGAGTCAATCACTGGAAGGGGAAAATACATTGTTACTAAAATATATATTGACAGCTGTTTAGCGGTTTTGTGGAGCTGTGGAGCTGTTTCCAAAAAACTGACCCATTTAATTTAGGTGGAGAACCAAATGATGACTTTTGTTGCAAGAAAACTTGGCCCACATAAAAAGGTAAAAACAAAATTATAAAAAATGTATGATATGACCCCTTTAAAGACAGCTGTGTTTAGATGCCAAGATTTTAAAAGTTCAGAACTTTACAGTCGCCTGAAAACTTTAGAGCCTTTTAATCTTTTAACTTATATTTTGTTTCTGATGGCCTTGAGCATACATGTGTAAAACATAATGTTGTTCAGTAATAAGCTTCACTATCTTTGACTATCAACTTTGATCTAGTATATTTCAGTAATGAAAGACACAAACAAGCGTCAGGTCAGCAGTGGTACAAAATCTCTCACTGCATCAACACATCTGATTAACACTTTGTACTTTCCTCCGGTCCTGTGCACCTGCTGTACTTCTGCTGAGCATCATGCACGTAATGATGAGGAGTAAGGAGTGTTTTAACACCTTGTCGTCTCTGATTTCCTTCTCCTTGTTAGATACTTTAAAAAAACTTCTCTGGCCACTTCTAGGTGAGACGCACATCTTGTCTGTATGTAAGGGAGCAAGAAGATGTGGTGCTAAAACCATTTAAACACAATTGATTATCTTTTAATTAGTCCTTATCTTCATTACCTTGCTTTAAAAACATTCAAACAATTCACCACCAGGTTGTTCAAGATACTTGACCTTTAGGGCAACCAACTGGTATTACAATTTAACCCCTCTACAACTTCAAGCTAGTTTTAGCTGGCACTTAATATTAAAAGAAAGTAGGAGTCCCATGCTAGGTTATTTTCAACCTATTGTCGGGTCAAAAAGGGACAAACCCAATTATTTAGTTATAAATTAACCTATGCAGGGTTGTTTTAACCCTTCTTTGAGTCAAATAATTAGGGCTGTCAAAAGATGAATCACGATCAATCGCATACAAAATAATATATTTGTGTGTGAAAAGATAAGATATATATAATATCAATTATATCAAAATCTATATATCTATATATATATATAATGTAAATGTTTTTTTTAAATACATGCATTTAATTGTGATTAATCTTTTGACAGCCCTACAAATAATATATTTTTTTCTTAACTTAACAGTTTGTCCCTTATTGACCCAAACATGGGTTTAAAATAACCTAGCAATTTTTAGATATAAATTAAGAGTGTGGTATTATGTTTTTTTTTTGTCATATTTAATCACATTAAAACTCAATAGTTCATTAAATGCTCGAAAAATTCTCCCCATGAATTTCTTCTGGCACTTCTAAAACAGTTTCCATTGCTTAATAAAAACAGATCATCGTCTCCCTCTGGTGGTGATTGTTGGAACAGCAATGAAGAAGTTACTACCAGACATTAAAGGGACAGTTCACCCAAAATGTAAATTCTGTCATAATTTTCTCCTCATGTTGTTCCTCAGGTTCCTCATGCACCTGTATGCGTTTCTTTTTTCTGATGAACACAAAAGAAGATATTTTGATAACTGATGGTAAGCACACAGCTGATTACCATTGACTTCCATAGTAGGAAAACAAATACAATGGAATTTAATGGGTACAGTCAACTGTGTGCTTACCATCATTTATCAAAATATCTTCGTCATCGTTTCTCTCAATACTTTCATAATATTTGTTTAGTAATAAGCTTCACTATAATAAGATTATAAGGTTTGTAACAAAATGAGGATGAGAAAATGATGACAGAATTTTCATTTTGGGGTGAACTATCCCTTTAAACCAGAGGTTCCATAAAACATTTTTTATTTGTACATTACAAAAATGTAACTGGAAATGAATTGCAAAGAATTAAAGTGAATAATTTTTTAATGTACATGCATACTTGAAGGTGTATAGCAAGCATGAAACTCAATAAACTCTGGTACTAAAGACTAATGGATCGGTCGAGGCAGTGACACACAGATAAAAAGAAATTTAAAAATAATTGTTAAAATTATTTCTTTTTTTACAGTTACCTTTAAAATAATGCATAAGTTATACATAAACAAAGTATTTATTTTTTTAAATATTAGAAAATTATAAATTAGGAGAATCAGGGCAAATTTTATTTTAATAAAACACAGCAACATTTACTTTCGGCCCACGACCCTCAGTCAGAATTGATTTCTGGCCCTTGGTAAGAAAAAATTTGGGCACCCCGAACCACACAATCGAGTCAAGATTCTTGGTTTCCAGTAAAAAAGCAGGAAATAAAAAATAATTAAATAACATATGACATATGACATATTTGTAAGAAATGAATAACAGTCTGACACAATAGCCATGTAACTCAGATGAATGGTTTCACGACCAAAGCTTTTATCACATTGTGCAATGTCAAATATCACAGAGAAAGAGAAAGGTCGAAAGTACCATAGTTATATCAATATCATGGATTTTTTATTTTCATTATTTTCTAATAATTTAATTTCTTTTTATTATCTAATCTAATAATAGTACTACTGATTCCGTACAGTAAGTAGCCTACCCTACAATAAGACGTAATCCTTGGTTAAATATTAGTTTTAAATATAAATGATAAACATGACGTGTCTTTTCTATATCGTTTTTGACGCATTGCAAACATTTTCAACATATCGACACAAATCGGGTGCAGTGGGCTAAAAACCGGGGAATCTTACATGAACCAATCAGAAGCGATAACGCCACAGAAGAAGAAAGACGTAGATGGCAGTGTAACGTGTTGCCACAGGTATTTCAATATCATTGATATTTAATCTTCTAGTGACTGTGTTTGTTATAGACTCATGAATCTCATCTACAGCATCATCATTCATTTGCATGAGTCCATCAATTTATTTCCTTTTAATATTTCTGTCACACAGACATCAAAGCAATCTCTTCATCTCATCTCATAAACAGATCCGGGGATAAATTGCGATTGCAGAAATGCAGTAAAATCTTGTAGTGTATTACACAAAATTGTCATTTGAAAGGATGATAATTGCTGAAATATGGCACTGGTTTCATAATTTAGCTGCTCGTGTGGTGTACTACTAACTAATTACTACTAACTCGCTGTTTTGTAGAAGCGCATTACAGACACAAGAGGGCGCACAAATTCAAGTCATCAGTTTAATATTGCTGATACAGTGATTTACGGTATTATGGTTTAAAAAGGTTTATTAAATAGTATGAGTTGTTGGAAATTGCTGCAACCCAGCCTGGTTTATTCAGCAGGGTTAATCTTGTTTCATGAACTTTAAATATATAGGCTACTTAATATCTAGTAATAAAATGCATATTACGCACAATTATTTGTGTTTAGTTCAATCCCTTACGGAAATTAACCTTGATTTTATTATAAATAAAAATGTAAAAAATATATTATTTTATTGCATAATGATTACCATTAGTAAAACTATGGTTTCATAACAAAAACCATGGCTTGGTTGCCGTAGCAAAACTATGGTTAATTTGTGGTAACTACGGTTTAAGTATAGTAACCATGGTGTTGTTTTTATGGCTAATTTTCGTGTATTAAGCATCAAATGAGAAGAGAGACCCATAACTAGCATGACTTTAAACATTAGCAAGTATAATTCTGTGGGGGGATGAAAGGTTTTGGTGAAGAATCAATGGCGTCTTGCATGAGGATCAAACCGCTGATGGATTTACAAGTAGCGCATTTTATGACTTAATCTTAGACTTCATGAACATATAATAATTATATTCATCCATATGTGTGAATATATACATATATTATAACATCACACTTGCTTTTCCCGCATGTACACTGGTGAGTTATGTTTCTGTGCGCATCAAATGATTTTTTTTTTGTTTATGCATATGGCGAATGGATGATGATGCAGTGAATAACTGGTGTATGTTGTGCGTCAGAATCAGAGGTCCTCCCCTCGTGTTTCCATGTTACTGCCCCTCTCTCTTTCTCTTCCTCCCTCCCTCCCTCCTCTCTTCTCTTTTGGCATCCCCCATCCCCCACTGCTCTATGTGCTTCCATACAGCCGTGAAAAATCAACCGGAGGAAACATTCGCGTACACACAGGAGAACAGACTAACCCTTACCAGCCCGGAAAGATCGTTCTTAACCGGGATCATAGATTGGACAGGACTGACCCATCTGAAACATCGCACTCTGGTGAGTTTGATTAGATTTATGAAGCCCAGAGCACTCTCCAAAAACACAATCAAGCCACCATTCGAGCTTCACCACCATCAAACACCAGCAATGCCTTTCGCTTGGCCATGTAAGTGATGGTGAAGCGCTTGCTGGCGGTATTTGATAGTGACTTTGGAGAAAAGAAACGCATTTGTTTCAAGTATCCGAACGGAATATCGATGAACGATGTTTGCGGGACGCACGCGTGAATGAGGCAGATTTTTCTCCTTTCCCTTGTCATGCATTTGTGCATTCCACAGAGCTGAGACAACAGACAGAGAGAGAGAGAGAGACTCAAAATGGTGTCTGGAGGAGTTTGAGGCCTTTAAACAATCTCAAAGATCCGACCACAAACGGTGGTATGAGCGAATATCACGCGCGATTAAAGAATCGAACGCATTCGTGTGCAACAATGTAACGGCGATAATGACGCAATAAAGACGCGAGTTCTTTTGTTACAATGTAACGCGCCATCGAGCGCCAATGTTACTTTCTCTGTTGTGTCGCATTGCACATGCAAGATGTTTTTTTTTTTTTTTTTGCAGTGCAATGCATTTTGATTTATATATTTATTTTTGTAAATGATCAGTTTTTGTCATTGCATTTCTTGTTCGATTGATACAAAGGGAAACGTGCAGCACATTTCTCCATAGTGAACAGAAAGTCCGCGTGTTAAAAGACATCTGTCACGATCATTTATTTATGAGTGTATTATTTAGAATAATTATTATTATTACGTATATTACGATGCATGCATGCGTCATTTTGGTGCTACAGTACAGAGAAAATACAACAATGTCGGGCAGTTACTGATACAACAAAGGGTGACACTTTACAGTATCCATGTAACTAAAATTACGTCATAATATAATTTATTCATTACATGAATAAATGCAACAAAGACTATTTACATGCAACTCTTCAAGTATATGTCGTTTTTTGTATGTAATTATTCTGCTGTAATATGATTTTTATTATAATATGTTGTCATTACTTTTCATCTTATTTTTTAAAGCCAGGACATTCTTTAATATCAGACATTTGCAAGAATGATATATCCACATGGGGAGTGTAATGTGAAGTGTGACCGAACAAAAATGTGAATAATTTATAAACTGAAGCCAACATTGATTATGATCTACTTGACTTTAATGCTTGAGTCAACACAGATTTCTTCCTCATTATTTGCTGTCCGGTCCAACATTCCAATACTAAAAGCGTCAATAGCTCTTGTGATTGATGTCCTTTATGTTATAGTGCTTGAGCAGAGAGCGTTTTGTTTTCATTGATAGATGCATTATCAGCTCCAAATTCAATTTGCACAGAGAAGCTCCATGCCTGTTCAAGGGGTTATGCATTGAGGCAAAGGTGTGTTGGGGTTTAATTCTGTTGAAGCAGTTGGGTTTTGGTCATAAAGGATTTCTTCAATGATGTTTTAGATGTAGCAGGTGTTCTGCTGGAATATAATGGTTAAATGCTTTTGTAAATAAATGATGCAAAATTGGTTTCAATAGTGGCTTTTGCAGCATTTAATGGCACTATTACTCTCATACATATTGCATACATATTCTATACATGTAAGATGTTGAGGAGATTGCTATTACATTTTTTAAGAAAAGAAAATCCATTCAATACAATAGACTCATTAAAGGAGAGATCAGAAGTATTTGTGTCCCTAACTAAGTTGCAGGGCTCACTAATTTTAAAATCCCTGGTAGCCCTTTGGACAGGCACTCTTCACTGTTGGGTAGCCTGAAATGCAAGTAGCCCAAATAAAAAAGACAATATTTTTAATGTAGAAAATTAATAATTCCTGGATTTCAGTGCAAGCAAACTCTTTCTGCTCATCTCCACACTGAATCTACTCACCATTTAGTAGTGATTCAATGGGTCACAAAACTCACAGTTTGGATCATATAATGTTTTTTCCAGTCACAGATTGGATTATTTTTCCGATTAGAAAAATAGGGGCTACTGTCGCTTTAAGAGCGAGCTCTGCATGGAACCACATGGGCCTAATGCAGGGGTCTTGGGGCCATTTCTGAAAGGGACATCTTGTTGGTGTTCATCATCATGGTGGACATTAGCTTTTGTGTGTCAGACAGCATTGTCCAACTATTGTGTCTCTTACTTGTTTGTCATTATCCGATCCAGAGAACTGAGATACATAAGCTGATCAGTTTTGCACAATTATAGTAAAATTAAGAGGCGCTTTTTCCACCCATGACTTAATCATCCACACTCCCAGCGTTTAGTAAATGGGCGGCTGATATTTCTCACGAATGTTGAGAAAGTCTACAGTTCACCACAGTTTGAATACGGCTGAATGGTGACGCGTTAATTGTCACAGCTTGCGTTAATGCATGATTCCTCAGAGGTCTTTTTCTTACTCCATCTTTTATGTCCGCCTATGTGAGGCTGTTTTTTTTATACTGCCAGTGAGCCAAATCCACAGTGGCGAGTGTAAATGGACGGATTATAATAGACGCACCCTCAGCTGTGTTGCTTTACATGTTCACTGTAAGAGTGCTTATAGACCCAAGACACACACACGCACAAACCCTGAGGGGACTTTGGTTTCCCCTGATAAACAGGAACACAGAAGATTCAGATCCGCCTCCTGGCTATAGGGGAATCCCATTAGATGTGTGATGCTGGTTCAGGGTATCAATGTGCACTCGTGTAACATAATATTCAATATTAAAGGAGGAGTATTTAGCCTTAAAACAGAAGTCATCCAGCGGTGGTTGCGTATAAAAGTGACTCTTGTGTTTTGAGGTGTTATCTGCGTACCTGTGAAAAATAGCCAAAGGCATTTTGAACGATTTACTGTTTTCTACTTAAAACCATCCTATGTAATGTAAATAACATTCTGTAAAATATAACCTTTATATCTTTAATATTGACTGAGTACGATTATGTTGCAGATTAAAATCAAACTTTGATGCTCCACATCTCATCATTAGATTCACAGACAGGGTTCACATTTAGGTTAAAATATCACTTTTAAATGCAAATTAGAATTTGCTAAATAGAATGCTTAATAAAGATTTTGAGATATATTTGCCCTCTGTATTTCTTAAATGGTTGAGATTTATTATTAACAAACATCTATTAATAAATATAATATAATATAATATATGTGTATTTATTACTTTTAATTAAATTTATGTTAGATGCATTTTAGTTTTTTTTTGTTCTTGGATAATAAGTAGCTAGTGAAAGCAGTACTGTCTGAGTATTAGTGAGATTATCCTAAATACTGTCTGGCTCACTTTGATGTTAATTTCATAATAAAACAGATATACTCTTTGGCTTAAGACTTAAAAGAATGAGCTAACTGAATATATCTTTGACATTTAGACCATTTAAAGCTTAAGGATGGGATGGGTACATTGTTAAAAAACAAAACTTATAAGTTGGTAATGTAATTTTCACTTTACACTGCAAAAAATGACTTTCTTAGTTTGTATTTTTGTCTTGCACAATTATCTAAACCTTTTTAAGTCAAGATGCATTTTCTTGATATAAATAAATCAAATTTAAATGATTTTGTGCATAAAACAAGCAAAAAAAAAAAAAATCTGCCAATGGGGTAAGCACATTTTTCTTGAATTTTTCTTGAATTTAGTGTTTAAGAAAATGTTCAAGATCTTTTGCTTACCCCATTGGCAGATTTTTTTGCTTGTTTTATGCACAAAATCACTTACATTTGACATTTTTGGTCTAAAAACTAGACTTATTTTCTTGGGTCGTTTTGCTCATCAAGAAAAAGCATCTTAATTTAAGAATGTTTTGATATTTTTACTGAAAACAAGACAAAAATACTAAGAATATTTTTTCTTCAATCATTTTTTTTTTCATTTTTTTAAATTTTTTACTAAATTCTTAGTATTGTTGTCTTGTTTTCAGTAAAAATATCTAATAATTCTTAAATTAAGATGCTTTTTCTTGATAAGCAAAACGACCCAAGAAAAGTCTAGTTTATAGATCAAAGATATCAAATTTAATGCAATTATGCATAAAACAAGCCAAAAAATCTTTTTTCTTGAATTTTTCTTGAATTTAGTGTTGAAAATGTTCAAGATTTTTTGCTTACCCCATTGGCAGATTTTTTTGCATGTTTTATGCACAAATTCACTTAAATTTGATATTTTTGTATAAAATCTAGCCTTATTTTCTTAGTTCTTTTTGCTCATCATTAGATATTTGTATACCAAAAACAAGACAAAAACACTAAGTAAGAGTCATTTTTTGCAATGTGGTTGTGAGTTTCTTTAGCATGCTGTTAGTTGTGTATTACGTGGTGCTTATAAACTCTCAGTGTGAGTATCGATGAACATCATTGCAGTCGTGTGTGATCCGGTACGGATCTGGATGGGCGTATTTTTGGATTTTATGTGGGCAGACGCTGAAATCGCAGCCTCGCTGTGCTGCTCTGTGGGATAAATGAAACTCCTACTGGTTCTGTCACGCCAAACATATTAAAATGTCTATGATTTGACTTCCTCACAAAGGAGTAAACCGAGCAGCCTCTTACTGTGAGAGCGCCTTCGGGTTGCATTGAAAAGCGGCTGTAACTGAATTACGGTAAACCGCAGATCATAAACACACACGTAGACTTATACTACACCACCCAAAGTCTAATTTAGACAGCATCACAGCTGCGCTAGTATGTGAAACACATGCTTCAAGAAAGTAGTACCGTGAGGTTCTTCAATAGTAACACTTTAGGTTCACTATCATGAACCCCTCCTGGCAAATTTAGTCATAATGAGAAAATTCAAAAATCTGTATTTTCTCATTTTCTATAAAAAAAATCCTTAACAAATTTTTGGAATTTATTTTGGAATCTGGCAATAAATGAAAGAGCTACACCTGCTAAAATTCAGCAAAATCAATTTAGAGAAAAATCAGGTTAAAGTCCGTCAAGTGATGTTTTTTGTGTCTCGTCTCGTTGCTCATAATAACAAGCGAGTCCTGCATTTTAATTTCTCATTTCTGGATGTTTTATAACCGAAACCAAAATGTCAGACGCACAAGTGCATGCTTCCGATGGACATGCATCCTTTGTATTAGGAAATATTTATGGAGGTACGCCTCTCAGAAAACATACAAAGAGCATTGGGATGGCTAGACGAGTGCTTAAGCTACGCATTTTTGGTCATTTTACTGACTGTTAGACTTTGGCTTTGAGTGTCTTTTAATTAGGAAAAACTAATTTAAATAACAGAAAGATTTATTGGCAGATTCAAAAGATTTATCAGCCAATAATTAAAAATATAGCCACTGCAGTATATCTGTCTGTCATTAGTAACATCAGTCAGTTTTTCTCAACAGTTTCTGTTGACATAGAGCCAAAAAAAATAAAGGGGTGGGCTATTTGACTTTGGGAAGTTATTTGGGAACACCCTTGCGACCATTCAGAACATCTTAGCATTGAGGGCATAGTATTTTGTTTGTTATAAGTTATTTGTACTGTATTTGCTAACATGTATGCATTAGCTTTATTTTTTGGATTTACAAGTCAAACCTGTAGATGCGAATCACTTGATTTGACATGAGACCATTCTACTTACGGTGATCCTTTCTTATCTCCTCGGTTTTCTCGTTCATCTCTGATATTTGCTCACCACTGTTCTCTCAGAAGTACAGTAGACCCTCATAAACGCTGGGAGGTTTTTTAATATCAGATAAAATGAACCAGCTGCCCGTCTGATCATCTGAATGTGTGATTGTCCCTGAAATGTCTGGATAAATGAAGAATATTGCAGCCACACATTTTCTTTGTGTGTATGCGCATGTGTGTCTGTGTGCGCGTGTATATGTGTGTGTGTGTGTGTATAGTGTGTGGTACGGTCTCTGCCAGCCGCTGGCTTCTCTCCATTGTCATAATATGAGCAGAAATCCTGCTGAACAGACAGATTTTGGTAAATGTGGTTTCTGGGTGGAAGAGTGATTCACTGTATGTGGATGAATACAGTACATGCGTATGTTAAAGAATTACTCAATTTTCCTAAAAAATTCCAGATAATTTACTCACCCCCATGTTGTCCAAGATGTTTAAGTCTTTCTTTGTTCAGTCAAAAAGAAATAAAGTTTTTGGGAGGAAAACATTCCAGGATTTTTATTCATATATTGGACTTTAGTGGACATGAATGGTTTGTAGTTTTAGTGCAGCTTCAAAAGGCTCTAAACGATCCCAACTGAGGCATAAGCATCTTATCTAGCAAAACCATCATTATTTTGCCCCCCCACCAAAAAAAATTACTTTTAAACTACAACTTCTCATCTTGCACTTCGACGTGATTACTTAATAAATAAGGTCACGCTGGCGCATAACACAGCTTATGCACAGGGTTCCCACAGGTCCTTGAAATCCTTCAAAGTTTGTGAATCTGGGGAAAAAATTCAAGGCCCTGAGGAAGTTTTTGAAAATATACATACATAGACACAGGTCATTGAAAGTGCTGGAATCTATTTTATGAAAGAAGTTTTCTGGAAAAAATCCATATAATTCCCTGTGTAGTGTAGGATAATATAAAAAATCTAGAATTTTTAAGCAAACGTGCTATACTGTTCACTTTAAATGCTTATATCTTCTGTATGTGAATGTTGATTCATACCAAAATGCTTTTTTGCATAGTTGTGTTTGACACATGAAAACATCTCAGGTTACGTATGTAACTGTTGTTACCTGAGACGGGAACGAGACGCTGCGTCTCCCTTGCCATACTTCCTACGTCCCTGTAACGCCGTCTTTGGCAATATTTCAGATATACTTCTTTGATCCCGCATCACCCGGCCTTTGTCATTAAGACTCACCATTGGTTGAATTTGATATACACATCAGACGCACTTACCCCTGGAGGCGTCCCCAAAGTGTCACCGCAGTGAGGCAGCGCGAGTTCCCTCGAAAGAAAACTGTATTAATGTTTTTTAAAAGGTAACATGATGTAACCTTGCTCTCACTTGAAATGTGTCCCCACATTTAGTTCTTGAATTTGAGTGTTTTAGACCTGGAAAGTCCTTGAAAGGTCTTTGAATTTGTAGTTAACTGAGGTGTGGGAACCCTGAGTGCAAGACGTGATGTTGTGGGTAAAAAGTACTTCTTTTTGCGAAAATGACGATTGTTTTGCTAGTTAAGACCCCTATGCCTTTGTTGGGATTTTTTCGAGCCCTTTGAAGCTGGATTGAAACTGTAAACTGTTAAGGTCCACTAAAGTCCACTATTAGGGATGCACCGATACCACTTTTTTGGAATAGGAGTACGAGTACTTGCATTTCAGTACTTGCCGATACCTATACCGAGAACTTAATAAAAAAAACATGATTTAAATTTACAGGTAACAGCTTTAGTCATATAATTTAACAGAAAAACAAAGGACTAGTTTTCCAGTTTGTTGTAAACTCTGTGTCTTTGGACAACACAAGAGGCATTAACCCCTTACATGCCGCTCAAACATAGACATTTCTCAGACCGTGGTATCAATTCCAGGTATCGGGGGACTTTTAACGAGTACGAGTACTTTAGAAAATGTGGTATCGAGGCCGATACCCGATACCAGTATCAGTATCGATGCATCCATATCCACTATACACTGCAAAAATTATTTTCAAGAAAAACAATTCTTAGTATTTTTGTCTTGTTTTCAGAAAAAATATCTAAAAATTCTTAAATTAAGATGCTTTTTCTTGATGAGCAAAGCACCCAAGAAAATTAGTCTAGTTTTTAGACCAAAAATATCAAATTTAAGTGATTTTGTGCATAAAACAAGCAACAAAATCTGCAAATGGGGTAAGCAAATTTTTCTTGAATTTTTCTTGAATTTAGTGTTTAAGAAAAATTTTCAAGAATGTATTGCTTAGCCCATTACTTGTTTTATGCACAAAATCACTTACATTTGATATTTTTTGTCTAAAAACTAGACTTATTTTCTTGGGTCATTTTGCTCATCAAGAAAAAGCATCTTAATTTTGGAATTTTTAGATATTTTTACTGAAAACAAGACAAAAATGCTAGGAAAACTTTTTCTTGAAAATAATTTTTTGCAGTGTATGGAGAAAGATTCCGGAATGATTTCCTCAAAAAACATAATTTCTTCTCGAATGAACAAAGAAAGACATAAACATCTTGGATGACATGGGAGTGAGTAAATTATCAGTGTTTTTTTTTATCAAAGTGGAATATTCCTTTAAGGGGCTGTATAGATTTAGCAAAATGTTGTGAATTTCTTTATGCTGAAGAGAATGCTAAATACTAGTCACCAGGGAAAACGTTGTAGTGCAATTGGTTGAGCATGGTGCTACCATATCAGAGGTCATGGGTTCAATTCCAGTGAACTCACATACTGTATAATGTATAGATTGAATGAACTATAAGTCGCTTTGGATAAAAGCATCTGCCAAATGCATAAATGTATACTGCACAGCAGACTTTGCAAGGGAGTAGTATGGTAGTATACATTCCAGACATACCCATTGATAAGAACATTCTTTCCTCCTTTTTATCAAGGAAGGAAAAGGTGTCAAGAAGAAAATAACAGAAGCTGGGGAAATGCATTTCTGGTGTTACTGCCGCTCTGAGGGTAAATGAATAGAGAAACCCAGGGCATCGGCACTGACAGGGGCATCTCGGCACACCATGTTGGTTTTCAGGCAATTGTTTGCTGCATAATGGTCTATACAAAATGGAGGTAGTTGCTCCATGAAAGGCAGGATTTAAGGCAGAATGGACCTTTTTTGAATCAGAGAGGGTCAAGCTCTTGCAGGGTAGTTAAAACAATGGCATTTTTGGGGAGGGAGGCACTCCCCTCCATGCCTTGTTCTCATTCAGGTCCGTTAGGGAATCACTAGTTAGGTCTATTGTGTGGCCAGTGTTGTTGAATAGCTAATTAAGCCTCTTATAAGTGTTTTATGAAGTCTCTGTGTGTAAAAGAGAGAAAGAGAGATTAAGACCTGCAGGGTTTCCTCAGGGGTTTGTGAATGGCTCAGGACTTTCCTCCTCCTGCACCTGTAAGCCAGTAACAGATGACCAACACTATAGATGTGTCAGGACATTTCTCATGTGCACATCAAAAGTTAAAGTCTGGCCTAGTTACAGCTCTGAACTCAGTACAACTAAAGTTTGTCATTGACATCTGCCGTCCATTAGCACTGCAATTCATTTTGAAACTGAAAACTCATCCGCTCGAATTTGTTTGCAAAGCTGTCTATGTTGCAATGCTGGCCATTTCAATAAAGGCTTTGAATAAAGAGAAGTGAGGCTGTATTTTGGTAAATTGTGGTATGTTATCTAAAGGTGTGTTCACATTTGGTTTAGATTTGGTTTGATTTAAATGAACTCTGGCCCGATGGCTTAATTGTGGTTTATTTGAGTAAGCATGAACGCTGACAACCAGTAAGAAATAGGTTCAGCCCACTACTGAATGCACTCTGGTGCAATTCAAGAAGCAAAGATATCTGAACAAACCAAATAAAAAAAAATGCACATCGTTTCATAATATGGCAAGAAAGTTGAAATAAGAATAATGAATAATAATGTGTAATATATATGTAGAGGAGAGCGGGGCACAACCTAACGCTTTTTTTTGTTTTGGCTCAATCATTAAAATTGTTTGAGTTTGATGAATTATATTTTTACACAAGCAACACACACATCTCTGCTACAAATGACCATTTGAAGTTTGTTTCTATTACTTACCATTCTTGGACAATTACACCAAACATGACAGAAGTGCAAACGTTACAACTTACCCCATAGGTGGGGTTAATTGTAACAGGGAGGTGGATAGTTGTAACACTTGATAAAGATTACGTTTGCAAATATTTCAATATTATTTTGTCTATATACTTGAAGTGGATATTGTTTATATATCTGTCTAAAATAGACAAGTATCTACACTGTTCATCCCTCATCTAACAATAGTTCAATTATAAATGGATACAAATGTCTAAATATTTGAGAAAAAGCAGCACAATTATGATTTTTTTATATGTGATGCAGTCTGTAAAACCATACTAAAGTCTCAAAATCAAATTCTGAGATAATGAGCATCAAAGTCTGATTTTAGCCATTCATGTTTTTATGGTTTCAATCTTTGACGTGACCTTATTCAATCAATATTAAAGATATGAACAACAATTTATTTTAACATAAGATTTTTGATAAGTCAGGCACATTTATTTTGTTGGCAGCCAGCAATCATTCGTGTGTAGCCTATTTAAAACAACGGCAAGAATTACGCTAGCGTTAGCTGTTTTCATATCATTAGTGCTGAGGGGTTAGTTAACACAGCGTTAGAATTAACCCCGCTGTGTGAAAATATTTTCAAGCCCACCAAAAAGTTGCTAAGAGCTGCAAACATATTTGAAAATGATGCTGTGTTTTAGTCAACAAGACACTGATTAATATGACATATTGGATTTGGTATCTTACACACCCAACTTAGAAACCAAAAAAACGATTTTCTTACATAACACCAAAACACTCGTTCATCAATAACTCTCTGGAAAAACATTATACCTTTCCAATAATTAGCGGGAGACCTTCTTTTGGCAATGTGCGGAAAAACAAATCGTTCAAACCTGTGCAACAATGTAAACAGGTCCGTGTTACAACCAACCCGCGTTAGTTTGTGCCCCGCACACCCCTATATATTAAGTGATAAGTGATTTTGATATTTTCTCTCAATGCTGTTTGATTAATATGAGTGACATACAGGAGCAAAATTAGGTAACTTCCACTTTAAGACAAAAGTCTGTATCCAATATAATGTTACACATGCATTTTTTATTTTAGCTGTTTACTTTCTCTTAAGACCTAAACGGCGTGTTAATGATGATACTTGCAAAGAAGGGAATTTTGACATGTATGGTAGGGCTGAAACGATTAGTCGACAACGACAAAAGCTGAAAAATCATTCTGTTTAGTCGATAATCGGTGTAATAATCGATAGATTATTCGATTATCAAAATAATCGTTTGTTGCAGCCTTAACATATGGCCATATTTAAGGCCAATAAAGCAGCAAAAATGCTCACAAGCTCAATAAGCAGCGGATGCGCGGTCTGCACGCTTCTCTTACACAGAAACAGCGCGCGCACATTTAACTCTGTTGTTTGTGTTTCAATGGCTTAGAATCACTTGATTTAAAACTGCAGTGCTTAAATGCGTGAACAAACGTTACGTTTTTGTTACCACATGCACAGTAACTAAACTCGATAGAGACGATAGTCCAAAATCCCTAGCGGTTGACAAATTGCTACCGGTTTATCCCCCACCCCTAAATTGTAGTAGATTGTAGAAAAGCGGTGTTTGAATGCAGGTATTTATAGACTGTGTTTGTATGAACATTTATGCTTGTGTGAAGGCAAATTATGTTCACAGCTGTTAAATTGCTGTCTCTACCAAATTATAGATATAAATTCACACATGGCTTGGCATTGACAGATGAATAGCTGTCTCTTTGTCTGTCTGATCTGTCTCTCCCCCCTCTCTCTCAGTCTCTCTGTCTGTCTCTTTCTCTCGCTTTCAACTGATGTGTGCTGTATTGGCATGACAAATATTTTATTTGTTTTGGCAAAGTATTTACATACAAGTATACAAATCACTCTCTCGCACTCTCTCTCTTTTTCTTTGTTCTTGGATCTGATTGTAAATATTAGTGTAAATAATCTGTTAATCTCTCGTACTTTTATTTATAACAGACCTTGGTGATGTGGAGGCGGTGCAGCGGTCCGTATTACTGCTGAATTTACGATGGTTCTGCGGGGGCAGCATGACCCCATCAGTGCCGTGAAATGAATCGGGCTTTGTTTAACACGAGACTGTCATGGCTCAGATCATTACAGGATGTCAAAGTTTATACCATAGATGAAATTCACGGAGGTCTTTACAGGAGTATAGTACATTTGTACAGCACTGTCACTTTAAATCTAAGGGCCAGTAAGTGGCCTGTACAGTAAAGTACTTTGGTCGCTCTGTCTGCATATATTATTTCTGTGTTTAAATTTGTAAAAAACAGGGGTTTACGTTTGCAAAATAATTTTAACCCTTAACTGGAAAATATAATAGTCTTTTATATATCAGAATTCAAATGGTAGTCGGCCGGGGGCGTGGCAATCAAAGGGGCGGGGCGTACACATCATGATGAAAATGTAAATATTTTTATTTAAAACACAAAAATAACATTTTATTTTGAAGAACCTATGACAGAAAATGAACACATACTAGATTATTAATTAATTAAATATATATATTATATACCGGAATAGCTGCGTGATGAAGTGAAACTAAAGGGTTAAATGTGCAAGAACTATATACTAATACAGGCTTAAATAAACCCAAAAAAACATAAGTCCACGTACAGTTCTCACAGACACGCGTTTTATCAACTGGCTTTCCTCCAGACATGACGGACCACGTCTTTTATCTTATTTCGGCCGTGTGGTGCGCGTGCATGCTCGTGGTGTGAAGCGCATCCGCGCTTTTCTCCAAGATGTCTTATCAACTGGCTAGTTATCCTCCAGACAGTGACGGTCCGGACCACGTCTTTCTAATTTTTCCCGCTCGAGGTGTGAAGTGCGTCCACGCTATTCTTAGAGATGCGACCTAGTTTAGGCGGTAGGGTTTTCCAGCTAAGGCGGGCCACCCGAACTGCAAAGTGCAGGCGTAAACCCTGCAGGGATATAACACTAGCTGCAGGTGTATCTGTTATATCTGTTAAATAGACAGCGGTGTGTACTGTCTGCCATACAGGTTAGCTTGTCTTTCTCCTACTGTTTGCACACATCACACAGCTGGACCTAACAGCAGTAAGTGTTTTGTCCCCACAGCATGCTCACCACTACAGACACACAGATCGTGTCTGATCTTTTCACAGTAGCTGTTTAAGCTCGTATTATCTAAATAATTCAGACGTGTTTCACCTCCCCTCTCACTATGTGTGTGTTTCTTTGTGTCTGTATGTGTGCTTCTGCACTGCGGCTGTCAGATCAGAGTGATGGCGGAGGAAAAACCTCTTTTCCTGTCGCTCCCCTCAGGAGGAAAACTCCTCCGCCACCCTGATCTCATCCCAAAGCGAGGAGACGCTTTCACCTCGTCTGTGTTTTGCTGGTCTACCTGCGGTGGTGCCAGGCTTCAAACTTGGTTCATTTTTCAGATCAGAGATGAATGTGTGGGTAGGAACACAGAAATATGGAAAGTTTTTAAACAAGTAGACATAGAACAATTCCAAAGACTGTTCCAAGACAAAAGAGCCCATTTCCAAATAGGGATGGGCATATTGAGTAATATAATATTTGAATATTTGAGCTCATAAAAAATTCATATTCGAATATTTGTTTATGACGTTAATTAAGACATATGTTTTTAAAGTTTTACGCTATGTATTTTTTATTTTGTCACAATTTCACAGAGCGAAGGCTGACAAAATGCATTGCATCTCCTGGGATTCTCCTGTATGTGCATAAGGGTTGTGCATCGATGTATTGCGTTCCCCATTAAAAATACCTGTCTGAAATCGATTTAGAATCGTAAGGCTCCGATTCTGTGTTTCATGCACAGCTTGTGCGTGTACTACGGCTCTGTGATCAGTAGGAAGTCCTTATCGATCTAAAATCACTATGAGTTTGAGTCGTTTATAATGTGCATTTCAAAAATCAACACTCGTTAAACAAAATCATTCAAAATATTATTTATTAATATGAAAATACCTGAAACAATTTGAAGAACAGCAATATAAATATGCCTCTAGATATTTCCTGGAATAGCGTTTGCAATACTACTTCTTCTGTTGTAGCATAAATGGAGTTTCTGCATGAGAGTGCCCTCTGGTTTTTGGATGTGGCGGCATTTCACCGTAATTCATTAAAAATTAATTTATTGGGAAAATGTGCATTTGCACGATTAATGTTACAGCACTAATGTGCATGCATGACCTACATGTACAATTTACGCAGGGTTTCAAAAATCCGGTGGTGCGTGTACAGTACATACTGATGCCAAAAAATTGTGTCACGCACACTGTATGCAGACCCTCACTGACTTGTAAAAAGTGGGCCATACTCCGGCCTTATGTTTTGAGCAATAGTAACGCTAGTACACTTAAACCGTATTTCCCAGACTATAAGTCGCACTTTTTTCATAGTTTTCATTATTTCATATGAACCAAGAGAAACCATTACCGTCTACAGCGGTGAGAGTCCGCTCCGGTATTTATGTAACTCAATGGATTCAGTGATGTGGAATGACATCGGGACCTTTTTGAACTTAATTTGGCTTGTCGTGTTAATTTAACCTATTGAGCCTCTCAGGTATGTTCTGTATGCTATTGTTTATTGTTTAAATAACTGTTAATGTTACGTTAACATGTACGGACACCTATTCAGCCTGCTGTTCTGTGCTATTGTTTAGTTGAATAATTTGCCTTTCCAGATTTAATGTCTGTTCTTTGGTTTGGATTTTGTGAAAAAAATTCTAAATTAACGTGACGTATACTCCAGTGCAACTTATATATGTTTTTTCCTCTTCAAAACGCATTTTTGACTGATGCGACTTATACTCCGGAGCGACTTATAGTCTGGAAAATATGGTAGTTGTGGTGTAAAAACCTCTATTCTATTTAATTTACAACTGTTTAAAACCGTTTTAATTATAGTTGTTGTTTTTGTCTATAGTGTGAACTGATTGTATTTTGGGAATGTGTGTATTTGTGGGTCTTTACTCTTGTAATGCTCCTCACACGGCAAACCCCTCAAGAAAGTTTTTCAGAAGTCAATCTCTGATTTCTGTTCCTCAGGCTGGTGTCTGTTCTTCTCCAGTGGTTGCAGAAGTTATGATTTATTCAGTGTGTTTGTGTTGTTCAGCAGAAGAGAAAAGAGAGATGTGTTTGCCTGAGGGCCAGTCCAGGGAGAAGATGCTGTCATACCTTTAGACTTTAAACTCACAGATTAAGAGACTTACCTCGGTGTATTGTGCAGTGTTTGTTGACTATTGAATATTTTAGACATTCTGATATAAGACTAAGTTGATTCTGATTGTGGGCATAATTAGGATATATTAACAAAAAATATATATAATATGACCCTGGAAAACAAAACATTTCATAAGTCACACGGGTATATTTGTAGCAATAGCTAACAACATTTAATGGGTCAAAATCATAGATTTTGTTCATGCCAAAAATCATTACAATATTAAATAAATATAATTTAGTTATTTTGTCAAAATAAAAATTATTTTGTACATTTCCTACCATAAATATATCAAAAAATTCATTATCATGATTAATATGTATTGCTAAGGACTTCATTTAGACAACTTTAAAAGCGATAAAAAAAATATTATTTTGCATCCTCAGATGACAGATTTTCTAGTATCTATTTGTTGACCAAATATTGTCCTATATACAAACCATGCATTTCGGGTGATGTATACATCTCAATAAAAAATGACCCAATGACTTGTTTTGTGGTCCATGCCATGGTCACATATATGAAAAAATTTGATCTGAACGTGCACAATAGCTGGACCAACATAAATAAAGTATTGTAAAGACATGGCACTATTTGCATGAAACTGCGATAACCTGCTAAATAATTTAATGCAGGGCTTAAAAACAAAAAAAATTATCAATCGTTTCACTCCGAGCAGAATCGATATTTTAACGTTTCCGTTTTTGCGTTCCTCATTGAACATTTATGTTCCGAAAACGGTTTACTTAGAAAAAATACCGGTTAATAACGTTATTTTAATTCAGGCTATACTTTAACAAATGCATGCATCCAGACTAATTTTCACACAAAAATAATAACATAACACATGATATAACTAAACTTCAACATTTCATTAATTGTTAAAACCACAAAAGAAATACCTGCATTCATTTTAAGTATAAACAGCTGAAAAAACGACCCGTTTTCAACCATGTCTTTTTCTGGTTGAAACCACAGCATACTCTGCTGGATGTTTATGTTAAATGTGCCTCTGTAAGTTACCTCAGTGATTCCCGGCTACTGTACTTCTCCCCCACATCCTTCAATATTGCAGACAGACTTGTTAAGACAGCTTGTCGTAAGAAAAATAATAACGAAAAGGAATTTCTTGGTGGCGACCCATCTAAAAAGTTATTGACAGTGGTATAAGTCCCCTGGCTTTTTTGAGTTACAGTTTGCATCTTCATATTTCCAAGCAAGTTTTAACTTAAACATACCTCTGAACATTTGATGGGTAGCTTTGTGGTTATTTAAGACAAATGCTATCAGGCCGGAGACTCAATGACTGCTGCGCAGGCATTTCACTCACGCTATGTGTCAAAGTCACTCACGCTTGATGCGTCAAAGTCACATGTTGTACTGTTCAAATCATGATTGGTCACTGATAAGTACAATATTAAAGAAAACGATAAAATAACGTTATTAACCGGTTAATGGTAATTTTAAATAAACGTTTCTGTTCAGAACGATTAAAATTGATTTTGTTTTCGTTTTCGTTTTTGTTCCTGTTAAAATTTCGTTCGTTTCCGGTTTTCGTTTTCGTTCCTTGAACCGGTTCAGAGCCCTGATTTAATGTGCAATATGCAACACAATAATACTTTTAGTTTGTAAAATCAATTTGAATAATAATAAAATATATTATAAAAAACTAAAAATACTTTATATATTTTTAATATATATATTTTTAGCAGTATAAATGTTTGCATTCTTTCTGGAAATAGAAACCATAATTTTTTCTGTCTCACCAGTCTCTCCACTATCAGCTTCGACCTTAAACTCTGACTAGGCATAACTTTTTGAAGTATTAAAATCATTCAGTTATTGCAAACCATTGCTAAATGTGTTTTGCAGTATGCACATTTGCAATATTTTTTTATTATTATGTTTTGCTTCTGATATATCTTGCAAACCTAATTATGGATAAATAATATGGACTTTTTATGGATTTTATCATGGTATATTTGTGCATTTATCTCAATGCAATATATAAATACAGCACCATTAACCTCTGATTTTGGCTGAAGTAATCTTTAAAAAAAAAACTCAGAACCACAAACATTGTTTTTATTTCAAGGATTTGAGTAGCTGTGCTCACACTGTTCAGTCACGCTGAACCAAAAAATCCAATAATCTCTCTTGAATGTCATTTCAATAGCCTGATGAGGTGAATGCAATACATCACTGTGTATGTGCGTTTCCCTAAATATTGTTTTCTGTCTCTTAATTCTGCAGGGTAAATATAATAGCCCTATGCAATGCACCTTTCAGCAGCGTGTTACATAACTGAATCATAACAGCCAAACTGTGTGCTCGGCCAGAGAAAAAAGAGAGAGAGAGAGCGCTCAAGGGCACTGCAGCAGTGTTCAGATTCACCCTGATGTAAAGAGAGAGAGAGAGAGAGAGTTATTCATAGAGCATAAGGAGGGGGATGGAGGTACTGATTTGGTTAGAAGAAGTAAGGGAGAGATTGTGTAAGATGAGAGCTATGATTGAGTAGGTATGAGAATCATAAGGACATTAAAGGTGTTTTCTGTATTAAAATAGTTTCTCCTGTCCCAGATTTTTATTTAGAGACTATAGGAAGTCATTTTTTTTCTTCCTGTATCCATGCCAGGTTGCCATGTTTGTCTGACTTATGTCAGATGTGGGAGTACAGAGAGAACCAGTTTGAAAACCGTTATAATTTCTGCTGTTACTTTTTACTTGACGCCAAAAGTTCTCCACATTGCACAAATTGGGTTCAGGTGCCGGACAACAAAAAATAAATCACAGAAGGAGAAACGTAAAGTCCGGACACTGATTAAAAATGCTTCAGATATTTTATTGATAGCCCAACGTTTCGACTTTTGGGTCTTCATTGTGCCTGATGTAGACGTGAAGGTCGAAACGTTGTGCTATCAATCAAATATTTGAGGTATTTTTAATCAGTGTGCGGACTTGACGTTTCTATTTTGGTGACAGAAACTGGTTCAAATTATAAATCTTAAAGGATCAGTCAATTTTCTAAAAAAAAAATCCAGATAATTTACTCACCACCATGTCATTAAAAATGTTGATGTCTTTCTTTGTTCAGTCGAGAAGAAATTATGTTTTTTTTTTTAGGAAAACATTCCAGGATTTTTCTCATTTTAATGGACTTTAATGGACCCCAACACTTAACAGTTTTAATGCAGTTTAAAATTGCAGTTTCGAAGGACTCTAAATGATCCCAAACGAGGCATAACGGTCTTATCTAGTGAAACGATTGTCATTTTTGACAAGAAAAATTAAAAATATGCACTTTTAAACCACAACTTATCGTCTTCCTCTGGCTATGTGATGCGCCAGCGCGACCTCACGTAATTGCGTAATGACGTGGAAAGGTCACGTGTTATAAAACGCACATTTCCGGACCATTTTAAACAATAAACTGACACAAAGACATTAATTAGTATCATTCAACATACAACAACGTCGGAATGGTCCTCTTTCTCCACACATTGGGGCGTAGTTTCGCATACGTCATCCGTGACCTCTTGACGTGATGACGTATTAAATGAGGTCGCGGTGGCAGGTCACATAACGTATTTTTTTTTTTCTTGTGAAAAAGGACAATCGGTTTGCTAGATAATGCCTCGTTTGGGATCGTTTAGAGTCATTTGAAACTGCGATTTTAAACTGCATTAAAACTGTTTAGTGTTGGGGTCCATTAAAGTCCATTAAAATGAGAAAAATCCTGGAATGTTTTCTTCAAAAAACATAATTTCTTCTCGACTGAACAAAGAAAGACATCAACATTTTGGATGACATGGTGGTGAGTAAATCATCTGGATTTTTTTAAGAAAATTGACTAATCCTTTAAGATTTAATAATAATTAATAATGCTTTAACGTGACACATTCACAGACAGTGCGTTTTTAATGTACAGTTTTTGTGACCTAACTATGTATCGTTGTTTTTTTCGTTTGTTACTATCATTATTTTTACATATTTCTTTATTAACTGCTTCTCGATTCCATAACCAGAAAAAATGTGGAAATCCAATCGTGATGCAGATATGAAAGAAGCTATAAGCGTCTGTGCTCTCGCTCTCCCCGCAATATTCTCTCTCTTTCATGTACGTACATTAATATCAGTTAACGCTGTCTTTTTTATTGCGCTCTGGAATCCATTAAACCAGCCGTGTATTAGCAGTCAGACATTTTCCCGTACATCCGTACCCTTGTGAACGACTCCACAGGGACGTGGGAAGGGCAGCCTGGTGCCATTTACTGCTGGTTAGTTACCCAAGTGTGCACTCGAACCCTCATTGTGCACCCTTGATGAGCGTGTATGGCTTCTACAAGAGCTTATGAAGCAGTGAATATTACCTGCTCGGAATAACGACTACATTTTATTGTTTCTAGTTTTTGCTTTATTCTGACTGCTGGACTGTAAAATGTTCTTGTGTGTGTCACAGCAAATCATTTTAAATATCTCATTGTGTCATTTCGGCTTTATTTACATGGGCCATGAATATTTACATTTATGCATTTGGGAAATGCTTTCACCTAAAATGATCTACAGTGCATTCAAGGTTCAGACTTTTATCTGCATGTGTGTTCCTTTGGAATCAAACCTGTAATTAGAATGTTTTTTGTTGTTTTTTGTTTTTTGATGAAATAAATATCTGTATGTGTTGTTTTCTTTTGGTTATGCTGGTGACCCAGCCTAAAAATGCTAAAATCGTCCTGCCAGCAGACCTGGGTGTACACCAGTTAAAACCAGCAAACAAGTTTTGCCCATTTTAAGGACACTGCACTTTTTTAAAAAATATGCTCATTTTCCAGCTTCCCTAGAGTTAAACATTTGATTTTTACAATTTTGGAATCCATTCAGCCGATCGCTGGGTCTTTAAGCATAGCTTAGCATA
Source organism: Misgurnus mizolepis (assembly GCA_025389145.1). Taxonomy (NCBI): domain Eukaryota; kingdom Metazoa; phylum Chordata; class Actinopteri; order Cypriniformes; family Cobitidae; genus Misgurnus; species Misgurnus mizolepis. The sequence goes on along the minus strand of JAIFKI010000025.1, from coordinate 26,304,046 downwards.
ATCGGTTGAATCCGATTAGACCATTAGCATCGCGCTAAAAAATAACCAAAGAGTTTGGATATTTTTCCTATTTCCTATTTTTTCCTATTTCATGTTACAGCAGCAAAGTCCTTGATTATTACGCCAGGATGAGAGTATAGTTCCTAGCCATATCTGCCTAGAAAATCACAACTTTAAATTTTCCGTGGGTCTTAGTACACAATGTAACTACAGAAGAGTCAAGTTTTTTTTGCGCAATGCTAATGGTCTAATCAGATTCAATGGGTTATGCTAAGCTATGCTAAAAGTGGTACCGCCAGACCCGGAGATCAGCTGAATGGATTCCAAAAAAGTAAAAATCAAAGGTTTAACTCTAGGGGAGCTGGAAAATTAGCATATTTTCAAAAAAAAAGTGGAGTGTCCCTTTAAATGTGTTAATGTGCGGTAAATGTTCTTGATTCAACATTATTGCATCAGCTTTTTCATTGAGCTGGTTTAAAATCTTGCACTCATAAGTATTATATTATAAATATTTATATGAAACAATTGAACTTTATAATTGTAATGATTTGTAAGTTATAATAATTAACCTTCATTAATCTCAAACCTCGTGGTATTCATTGGTGGAAAATTGTACCTTTAAGTCTCGGGAGATGTATTTCCAAAGGCAGGAATTATGCTGTTAGGTCTGTAATTTGAATCTAAAGGCAGCCAATTGTATTGCCTCTGAACGTGATCCGAATGCACACACGCGTTTTAAGTAGATTTCCCGGTTGCATCTGTACGGCAATGGGATATTTCTTCATTACGCCATCAATCATACTGGCCTAGTGAGGAAGACATTAGTTGAGGGAGAAAGTGAGATACAGAAAGAGAGAGAGAGAAAGAGAGAGAGAGATAGTATTGATGTGAGAGGGCACCTTTATTCATGATCGTCTCAAGGTGATTCGCTTACCTTTGATTAATGAGTCATTGACTGCGACACACAAACAGTGTGAGAGATGCACGTGACAAAAAGATGCATGTATTGTGCACACAGTGCAGTTAAATACAGTGATGATGTTAAAGGGATAGTTCACCCAAAAATGAAAATTCTGTCATCATTTTTTCATTCTAAACCTGTATTACTTTTTTCATTAAACCCAAAAGAAGATATTTTGATACATGATGGTAAGCATTAGGGCTGGGTATCGATTCAGATTTTCCAGATCGATTCAATTTCGATTCACAAGCTGTCAAATCGATTCGATTCTCGATTCAATTTTCAATTCCGGTTCTCGTGGGCAGTTTTTATACTAGATTCTTGATTCAACTCAATAAATATAGATTAAATACAAATACTATACTAATAAAAAGAACAGTGAACAGCAGGTTTCAAGTGGGTAATTAATTATTAAAATCGATGAAGCACCTGAAACCGCCATTTAAAGCACTGAATTAATGAATGACAGGCTTGCCTCTCGCTCCTTGGTAACCTCGCGCAAAGCAAAAAAATAGGGTGACATCTAGTGAAGAAGACTAGTAATTCGATTAGAATTAATCTTTCGGTCAATGTTTGCAGAAATAAATATGAAAGAAAAAATCGATTCTGCTCTTTGAGAATCGATTCTGAATCGACCACATAAAAAAACGATTAATCGAAAAATTAACCGTTGACTTCCATAGCAGGAAAACAAACATTATTAAAATATTTTAATAAATGATGAAGATGATGTTTTGATAAATGGTAATCACACAAAGTACTCATTGAATTCCATCGTATTTGTTTTTCCTACTATTGAAGTCAATGGTTACAATCAGCTGTGTGCTTACCATCATTTATCAAAATATCTTCTTTTGTGTTTATCAGTGGCGTAGCAAGTCAGTCCCGGGCCCATATGCAAAAAAAAATTATGGGCCCTCTTAAGCCAAAGCCCCCTCCCAACCTTGCCAGTTGACACTGTTAACTGAAGCGCGCAGGTCTGTTAACAACATATACTTTTAATAAGGTAGTCAAATATTTTTACTTTACTTTTTTACTTTAAAGGGTAGATTTAAATAAAGAAAAACTAAATGTTTTGGGTAGTTTTTGACTCATGACTAACTTCTCCGCCTTCCCTTTTATCTTTAAGGCCCCACTTTTATGTTTATATTTGTCCATCCTTAATGTTCATGTAGATAGCCGCTATAGTAACCTCTCACACGGTGTTTTATTTTTTTTTCTTTCTTTTTTCAAAAAATGATGGCATAGTAGTCTAGGAGTGCAAAAAATAATAATAAAAAAATAACGCAACCAAGAAATGACGGAGAAATTAAACATTACGGAGAAATAAGAAATCACTACACATGATATGCATACAAAAGTATTTATTGCGGCCAAAAATAAAAATTACATTGAAATTTTTTTTTTATTAAAAGCTGGGGCGGGCCCAGGGCAGGGCCCCCTATTGGCCCGGGCCCATTTGCATGTGCATACCCTGCATGCCCAGACGCTACGCCACTGGTGTTTATCAAAATAAAAAAAAAACTCACATGAGGATGAGAAAATGACAGAATTTTCATTTTTGGTGTACTGTCCCTTTAACCAGCTACCAGCAGTGCAATATGCTGTTCACTAGAGGACGCTATTGGATTGCTAATTAAATATACATAAACAACAAATATTTATGATGTTACTGAGACACAACACCATATGATGGCCGATATAATACAGATGTAATAATAGCAAAGGAGACAATGAAGATTGAAATGAGGCTACACTAAAATTTGAGAGTGCATTTTTATTTGAAAGGGAAGATTTGGATAGGGTCAGAATAAATATTATTAATATTACAATTTTGGGGAAAAAAATGTTTGTGCATAATTTTGGAAATGTCAGGAAAACACATTTCTGTGTACGTTTTAACAAATAATACATTAGAAATCTCATTAGATTGAATGTGACCATTGCAAGGGTTTTTTACATTTCATTTACTTTTATCCAAAGCGGCATTACAAGTAAATTACAGCCCATTTCAAGGGCGTCATCAATTTTACAGACACACAAATTTGTGTCATAAGTAGCATGGGTATATAGTAATAGCCATGTATAATGTATTATTGGATGGGTCAAAATTATAGATTTTTATTAATGCCAATTAATGCAAAATATTTTCCTTTCCTAACAAACCATACATCAATATAAATTATTTATTCAGATGATTTATAAATCTCTATTTTAAAAAAATGGTCCCATTTAGAATTGATAATACACTTGGATGCAAGGCATGGCTAGGGCCTGGTCACATTAAATAAGTGTCACAATAGTGATTTAAGTGCAATGTTTACGTTTAATGTACCTCAACCAGCACTGCTTTCCCCTGCTACACTGTTATTCAGTCTCATACTGATCTGTCCATCAGTGTGTGAAGATATATGTGTGCTTTGTTTTTTTATGCTAGTCACTTTATGTGTTGCTTGCTTGCGTTGTCTCTCTCTCTCTTTGTCTCAGTCTCTCGCTCTCTCTTTGTCTCTCGCTCGCTTGCTGAGACCGCTGCTTTGCCTGCTTTGTGTTGCTTTGCTTTACTGTGCCTGTGCTTGATGGTTTGCCTTATAATCATGACCTGCTCTCGTTTTTGTTTGTTTTCTTCTTTTGTCATTTTCAGAATTGCATATCCATTCCTCTACCTCTTCATTTGCCTTTCCTTCACTGAGAATGGCAAGCGGGCACCCCAATGACAAATTCAGTTTTCTGTACCCAACAGACAGCAGTCAGAACATTAAGAGGTCAGTCTAGCGCTCGGCACCTTCCTGTGTGTGTGTGTGTGTGCGTGCGTGCGTGCGTGCGTGCGTGCGTGCGTGCGTGCGTGTGTGTTTGACTCATTCAGCTTCAGGTGAGTGATTTGTGTTTGCTCTGATGTGTGTAGGGTTACTGCTGTTATCACCTACATAATATCAGATCTGTATGACCTTGACTTGTTCTGTCTCTGAGCCATACCCAGGTTTCCCTGCCCACTGCTATTTTTATACCTTAAGTAAAAAGAGAGCAACGCTTTTACAGAATTAACCAGGTTTTACCATGGTAATGGGTGTAACATACAACCTTATTCAGTCCGCTGCCATGTTTGATTCCAAAACGAGTCTGTGAGGGATAGATGTCCAAAGTGTGCGCTTTAAACTAGGGATGCACCGACATGATTTCTTTTGGGTGGGGAGACGATACAGATATGAAACACTATACAGCTAGTTTATTTCTGCATCAAATTATTTTACTCAACATGGATTGAATCTATTTAACATCCAACTGACCAACATAATAAGAGAGGTACAAAGTAAAATAAAAAATGTTTCGAGATTTTGAGAAAAGCCCAGACCGCATACATTTTCCTAAATGCTCTTACTCTGATCGCATGGCTTACGTGAATGAGTAGTCTCTCACGTAATTAACTAATATACTCTTGTTTCTCCTCCCATCGCATGTCTGACAAATTATAATTTGTACAGATTTTATTTAATTATTTTGATAAATATTTTCAAAAAATGCTGGATTATGCAACAGTCATGCAACTTATTGCCTTCACACAGTTAATTAATAAATAATCGGTATCTGCCTTTCTCTTGCCGATATGCAGATGGTTTCAAATTCGTCAAAAAAATCGGCGGCATACACATATGTGCATCACTACTTTAAACTAGAGATGTCCCTATACCAATATTTCTAGGGATGCACCGATACCACTTTTTTAGAATACGAGTACTTGCATTTCAGTACTTGCCGATACCAATACCAAGTACTTAATAAAAAAAAACATGATTTAAATTTACAGGTAACAGCTTTAGTCATATAATTTAACAAAAAACAAACGACTAGTTTTCCAGTTTGTTGTAAACTCTGCCTCTTTGGACAACACGAGGCATTAACCCCTTACACGCCGCTCAAACATAGACATTTCTCAAACCATGGAATCGATTCCAGGTATTGGGGAACTTTTAACGAGTATGAGTACTTTAGAAAATGTGGTATCGAGGCCGATACCAGTATCGGTATCGGTGCATCCCTAAATTTTTCATTTTCAATTACGATACCAGAATTCCGAATATCAGCTGATACTGATACCTGCCTGATACTACTGAAATTAAATGTGTATAGTGCTTTCTGCTACCTCTAGTATAATTTAAATGTAAAAATCAATAATTTAATTTAATGATTTACAAGTTATAGGAAGCATTGATAATTATTAACCATGGCAGTGTTAAGGAAACATATAATAGGTACGTTTGATCAGTTAAGTATGCTAAATATTTTTTCCTTAATTGTAGTAAAAAGCTTAAGTGTGCATATGAAGAGTTTCGTTGCAAAACGAGATAACTCCGTTTTTTTAATTTTTCAGAAATCAAATTTTTTGGTTGTGCATTCCAATTAATATCAATTCAAGTGCAGTTGGTTTGTTTTGATTTAAACCTTAATGACTTAAAAAATACAGCTAAGTAGCACCATAAAACAAAATAATAACATTAGTGATAGACCGATATATCGACCAGCCGATATATCGGGGTGATATTTGTGAGTTCCCTTTCAGTCGGTCACGATGTGAAGTCTCCGTTCCCTTCCTTCAGGGAACGTGGGTTACATATGTAACCGAGACGTTTTATGTCTATCGGTATCAGCCGATACGTGGCTGCCGTGTTCGCCGATTTTTTTCTGGCATTATTTACAGAGTGCTGGAATATAGGTTTATAATATAGGTTTTTTAAGTTTAATAAGTCCAAATATTGGCTCAATAAAAATCGGCAGCCTGTATCGGTCATCAGCTAAGGCTGATGAAACAAAAATCGGTATCGGCATTGGCACTGAAAAATCCATATCGGTTGATCCCTAAATAACATGATAACATAATAATAAACACGTTTTGACATAAATGTTTAAAACGGAGTTATCTCGTTTTGCAACGAAACTGGTCATATGGTATTTTGGGAATTATGTGCTTGACCGGACTTTTTATGCACATTCTGGGTGCAGAATTGATGCACTTGAAGCATCCTTTCATGGGAATTCTCGCTACGCAATGGAAAGTTCATAACTGTTAAAACAAAAAGAGAATAGATGCATCGTATGCTCAGTACATAGTGAACTGCATCCATCCAACAGCTTACTGAGACTTTATAAAAATCAGATCTTTAAAATAGCTTACAGTTTTGTGTATGTCTGCGCGTCTGTAAATGACGCATTTCATCCGTCTACTTCACCAGTGGATTAACTCAGTTTGCGAGTAAGTTACAGTGTTTCTATGATATTCTGTGTTAAATATCTTTAAATGTGCGTTTGTTCCTTCACATGAAGCTATTGAGTGTATTAAAAGACTTTGTATATATTGCATAAAACGTTTATGGTGCTTTTATAATACTTTGTCCTTTTAATAGCTTGTCAGTAAAAACCACAGCTATAGCACAGTATAGGAATTGGATCGGTCATGTTGTCGTTCCTCAATCCGATATCCGATCCAGCCTAAAAGCCCGGATCCGCCCGATACCGATCCAGAATATCAGATCGGGACATCCCTAGTTTAAACCTATTGTTTTGTACTAGGATGCTGGTCATTTAGCCATCAAAACACAGAAAATACATCATTTTTACAAATTTCCACAGGACATAAAACCTCAGAAATCATGGAGTGTTAAAATGCACAGGGGCATATGACCTAATTTTGAGATAAGAGCAGTGTTTTATCATAATTTCTAATGATGTGCGCATGCTACTTTTTTCTTTAAAAAACTAATATAGTCCTATAACTAAGATTACAAAAACGCAAGGCATGAATACGTTAAAAACTTTTCTCCGGTGAGTTTTTTAAGCACATTGACCGGAATCAACAGAAGCAGGATTCATTTCTAAATAAATAATATTTGCACACAACTTTGGGGGTTCATGTGGGGTTTTACCTCTAACAATACTTAAACAACTAACTATCTTGTAAATAGCTTGTTATCAAGTCAATCACAGGTTATTAGGTCTTGAAAAAACTACAAACGATACAAACTGGAGATGTCTACTTAGTTGTTGTCATAAAATATTGTATTGTTGCACTATATTGGTGTTTTAAAAAAAGTAAACATGTTTACAACATGAGAAATTAATGATTAGCCAATAACCTAATATGCAAAACCGATATTATGTACACAATGTGCTATTCACATCTCAAATTAGGTCATATGTCCCTACTTATTTTAACAATCCATGATTTTTGAGGTTCTTTGTCCTGTGTAAATTTGTAAAATGATGTATTTTCTGTGTTTTGATGGCTGAATGACCAACATCCTGATACTAAACAATAAGTTTAAAGCGCACGCTCTGGACATCCATAGTATCAACATGGTGGCGGACTAAATAAGGTGTATATGATTATATTAAAGACATAAAATTATTACATTTGTTAATAATCACCATATTGACCAATCAGCATCCAGCCTCACTCTTGGCTGTTGCCAAGCAACTTGGCACATAGAAATAATGCATGTGCATCATATATTGTGAATAGCATTGACTGTTCACAATCTGACATCCCATACTGCGGACGACTCCAGGCCAGATCTGTCCCGGAGTCGTCTTCTGTCTGAATGTATTGGTTACAAATTTGTATTTAAACAATATTCAGTAAGCAGCTACGATAAACACAACCTTTCTGTTTCCATAGTGTGTATTTTAGCAGGGCTGAGATTGACCAATCATCATCCAGAACTGAAACTCTCTATTTTATACTGCCGTTTTTATATGTATATTGAAAACTGTAAGCCAATAAAAATTGTAGACTTGGTCTTCTTTATTCTTTCCCTGACATCAAGTGTAATCTAGAAGGACGTCATGACCTTGATCTTGTGTACTGGTGTTTGTCAATGTGTGATCGCAATCATCACATCATCAGCTCGCTCTAACAGGCACATTACCCTCTGACACATCACATCTCCTACACACGTACGCATATCACACGCTCGCATCACACCTGCTAACAGTGCACTGTTTACCACAGAGACCGTGGGTGCCTAAAAAGTATTCAAAGGTCTTAAGCTTATAATCGAGATTTAAAGATTTTTGCGTTATGATCATCGCTGTCATCATTCAGCACCTTACAGTCAACTGAATGCATTTATGGGATGATTTTACTAAAATTAATTATTTTCATCTGTGTGGTCGAGGTCCTTCATCCTCTTCCTTTACTTCCATTTTTATCATTTTATTTTCTCTCTTTTTAAATGTCTTCGGGTGAAAGCCTCTTTCGCCTCTTTTATCAAACTATCTCAGCTAATAATAATGTCTGACAAATGTCATGTGCCCCCCCAGCCCAGTCTCAATGAAATTGCTCTAGTCATGTTTGATTTGCACCAATAAAATGTCTTTTGTTTTAAAATGACTTGTTTTTGTGAAAACTCGATGTCTTTAAAAATATATGAGCAAGAGTATATGATGTCATGCCCTAGGGCTACTGTTGTGAAGAAATAAATTATGCATATAATTTATAATGATTGTGAAATGTATTTCAAATGCAACACTGTAAATCATCTTTAAATGTATTTTTGTCATTATTAGAGTGATGTTTATCATGTGAGACTGTAGGTACAGTACCGTATGTTGAATCTTGTTAGGATGTGCGTTTTGTGTTGTGTGTGTTTGTGTGTTGGCGGAGAGGGATTATTTTGGTTTGTTTAGGAAGATTATACAGAAGTTACATCATCTGTGTAACTCTTTTGCTCTCTCCCTCTCTCTCTCTCTCTCTCTCTCTCTCTCTCTCTCTCCCTCTCAGTAAAAACAGGCTGTCTTCCACCATGAACCCGGTGTACAGTCCAGTTCAACCGGGAAACCCGTACGGAAATCCTAAGAATATGGCATACACAGGTACGTGTTAACCTTTTTTTAGGGGGTGGTCACATTATGATTTTTTGCAAATGTTACTTTCTTTGTGAAAAAAATCATCATACTTGTGTACACAGTGTTAAAGGATTACGCAACTTTCATACAAAAATCACCCAAGATATTTTTGGGGTGGATTCCTGGACAGGGATTAGTTTAAGACAGGACTAGGCCTTAGTTTAATTAGAAAATATAACTAGTTTTAAACATGCCTTACTAATGCCTTACATTACTTGTGTGCATTTTGAGGCAAAACATTAGGCACTGATATATTTTAAGATATGTCAGTGCAAGTTGTTTTCAGTTTGGACAGCTTTTACATTTATTTTTCTTTGTTAAGTCAAAAAGAAATTACGTGTTTTGAGATTTTTCTCCATATAGTGGACTTTAGTGGACCTCAACAGTTTACAGTTTCAATGCAGTTAATAGGGGCTTATAAAATTGTTTTTATTTTTTCCCAAATTCCATTTCATTTATTTTTATTGTAGTTCTAAACGTAGTTTCGAGAGGAGCCTAAACATTCAGGTCTGTCAATCATCATTATGGGCGTATATAAGGCAGCCTTCCGGCCTCCGGGTCCAGCTGCAGTTTTTCCGGCATCCCACCTCCTCCCCATCTCCTCCTTCACTGCTCTCTTTCTTCCTCTGTGCATTTCTGTTGCAAGGGGGGGTTGAACTTGGGGCTCGAGCCCCGTTCTCAGGTTCGCTCTCTCTGAAGGTTCAGAGCTCAGCTGTAGAGCTCCCTTCGAGGACAGCAAGCCAAGTTTGTTTACCATTAATCATTAAGATCTGAATGCGCAGGCGAACTATTGAAAATTCCGTGTTTTCATTTTTCTGGTTTTAATGGTTTTCAAAAAAACATTAAGTGATCAAAAACATATCTTATCAACTGAAAACATTAATTGAATACAATTAAAGAGTTATTTATTGAAAGCTTTAATTAAAATGACATATAGGCCGATGTATTTTAGTTGTCACACAATGTACTTTAAGCATGCTATTGACAAGCAACCGAATGTTTAGTTTTAGTTTAGTTCTTTTAATCATAATACTATACTCATCTTGTTTGACCATTCAGGCATCGGTATTAAATGTAAATATATTCCTTATGAAATTGTTTGTCAACAGTCTGACTTAACATAAGCAATAAATACAAATAAATCACTGCACAGTCCTCACTATATGAATAAAAATGTACATCTACAAACGTTGTTTAGTCATGAGTGATTTTCAGTTTTGTATGTAATGAACATTTCTGACACAGAAAGCAGCTGGCTACTGTCACTTTAAGACCCAAAACTGCACTGTTTTAATATACCGGAAGATGCGGGAATATAATATACTGTGCCTTTAATCTGCTGTGTCCCAGGCTTTGATGAAAACCTGCTATCGCTCTAAAGGCCACGCTTGTTATAGTTTGTAATGCATAACGAGAAACGCACGTTCCGTTCTTTACGTCCAACATAACACAAGAGGAAAATGTTTCTGCGTATTTTTGACATTTGCTGATCAATGAAACAAAAAACTAGCATTTGAAAATGAGTATAATGGGTTTTAAAAATGACTTAATGCAAAATGTGCCGAATTCCGTGACAATTTAATTTTTATGCTTGCATTCCGTAATTCCGTCTGCGTTTACGCATTGCAGAAATCATAGGACCCTAAGTTTAAAATTCTGTTTCAATGCAGCTTCAAAGGGCTCTACACTATCCCAACCGAGACATAAGGGTCTTATCTAGCGAAACAATCCTCATTTTCGCAAAAAAATTACTTTTAAAACCACAACTTCTCATCTTGCACTAGCCGTGAGATGCGCCAGCGCGACCTTGCATATTATGCAATCACATTGAAAGGTCACAGGTTACATATGTGAAATGCACACTTGCGGACCATTTTAAACAATAAACTGACACAAAGAAATTAATAAGTATCATGTAAACTGTTGAGGTCCACTAAAGTTCATTGTGAATGCGAAAGTGGAATAATCCTATAAAACGTGTTCACATTTAGGTTTAGCGTGTAATGTTAATGAATGCAAGCGCCTTACCTCGAGTGTGTGTGCGTGTGCGTGCGTGCGTGCGTGTGTGTATGCCTGTGTGTCACTCATAGCAGGTGTTTGTCTGCCGTCATAGCAACCGTAAGCTCATATTTAATGTGCTCTCATTGAAGGGATTCTCTCTGTCAATACAGCGTGTTTACACAGCAACATCTCAATGCTCTCTCTCTCCATCTTCAGTCTCTTTCATTGTTTCTTTCTCCCACTGCAATTACCCAGAGATTTTATTGCTCAGTTATGTCTTTTATAGCTCATAAGATATAATGCATTGATTTAAAATTAATCTCGTCTGAGAAGTCTAAAGGGGAAATAAAAAACACAACGAGACAAGATGCAGTGTAGAAGTAGCATAGCTCGAATTATTTGATGTCTTTGTCATTTGCAGATTTGTGACCCTGAACCACAAATCCAGTCATACATTGCACGGGTATATTTGTACCAGTAGACAAACATATATTGTATGGATCAAAATTATACATTTTTCTTTTTATGCCAAAAAATAATTAGGAAATTACGTAAAGATCATTTTCCATAAAGATGTTCCTACTGTAAACATTAACTTTATTTTTGTAAGTGGATGCAGATGCTGAGGACATCTTAAAAGGCGATTTTTTTCATTATTTAGATTTTTTTGCATCCTCAGATTCCAGATTTTCAAATGGTTGTATATCTGCAAAATGTTGTCCTGTCCTAACAAACCATACATCAATGGCAAGCTTATTTATTCAGCATTGATGCTTCAAAAATTGAACCCTATGACTGGTTTTGTTGTCCATGGTCATATTTAAGTGTCTCAATTTGACAGATTAAGATAATTTTGAGAGCACTGAATCTGAGATTAAAAGTTTAGCAAATGAACTAAAGAAGCTGTTAGAATTTGAGATTTAGGTTTTGGTTATCATTGGATGATGTTTCAAAATACAGTGATCTCCATTTGCTTTTAATTTAATGTCAGTAACTCTTTCCCCGCCAGCATTTTTTTTTTAAGTTGCCTGCCAGCGCCAGCATTTTTTAAGATTTTTTACAAAAGTTAAATGCCTTCCAGAAAATGTTCCTCTTTAAATATATAAACATACAATATATTAAATGAAAGAAAAAAACTCTGCTTTCAAAAAAAAAATGTTTTTTCCTACTTTCATTTGTTTGTTTTTATCACCTCTCAAATATGGGTAGGTTTCTTTAAAGATAATTTTTTTTAGCAAAATCTGAGATAACTGTACTAGTCTTTGTGAGGACAGTTGAATGGATGGATGAGTTTTTTAGGTCATTTGATTGGAGAGATGCTGAGATGTAGAATACATAAAGAATCTCTTACTGGTGTCTTATAGGATTCAGTGACCCCTAGTGGTTCATGACAGATTTGCAGGGGGTCAATAGAAAAACAAAAGCTTATTTATGCATTGACCAAAATTCACATTTCTGTCATTTTGGGATAAATTGTGTTATATCTCAGTGTTTTCTACAAAGTGAAATAAATGTTTACATGCAAATCAAAGCCTTGTGTAAGATTAACTCATGATCACAAAAACAGCATATGATGAAAATAAAAATTTGTAGGGATATTTAACAAAGGCCAGGTGTTGTTAAAGTGCGATGATGAGTTGTTAAGATTAAACGGTCCTCTCCCAAGAAGCCCTGCACATCTGACAGCTTGTGTTGTTTAGTAAGCGAGAGATGTGCTGGGTTTCACTGAGTCTTATTGAGATGTGATGGAGACCATCTGTGCTCATCCTTTTCAATAAAGACCTCACCTTTCTCTCTGCTTGGCAGAGGTTATACAGAGAGTAATCTGTTTTAGTATATAACATAAATTTGTCTGTCAGATGTTTTTTATCAAAATGTATAGTTCAATGTGTAATTTTTTTTCTCCTTTCCCAGCATAATATATTAGTTTTCTTTAAATAGTTGAGCATCCAGACCGGCCTGACTCCAACAATGACATCAGCATCTTTTTTTAAATCTGATGCATTTCTTTAAATATTTAGTTATAGGCATTTTTAAACTGTTGTCCCTTTATATTTACAGGTTATCCTGGAGGTTACCCGACGACTGCCCCAGCATACACAACCAATCTTTATCAGACGGGCAGCCCAGGATATCCACAAGGTTTGTGTACACATGCACACATTGTACTTGCATATCTAAGCCTCTGTATTTTCTCTTGAAAAGCTAATTATTTAAATATATATTTAGTTTATAAATGTATTACTGCAGGTAAGTTTGTGCTCCACTTAAAGATATAACCATACAGCTGTAACACACACACAGTGTACACAAATGTGTTCACACACACACACACACACACACACAGTTCCTAATGCATATAACAGTGTACCAGATAATGGGCAGGTGGCTGATCAATAAATAATATCTGTATTAAGTTCATTAAGCATAAGCTAACGTCCTAAGCCCTGGATGTCCACATATGTGGACATGAATTTTTTTGATGTTTGCACCATAATACTTAATTCTGTGTAACGGGAACCTGTTGTACACAAACACAGACAAATACACTGCTTCATGTTCTTAGAAAAAAATTTAGTTATTATATTTATTGGTTCTTCCTAACCGCAAAATAGCTGATAGAAATCTGAGAAAAAAAGACAAACCAAAACTCGGGTCTTAGGAGTAGGGATGCACCAATACTGGTATCGGGTATCGGCCTCGATACCACATTTTCTAAAGTTCTCGTACTCGTTAAAAGTCCCCCGATACCAGGGATCGATACCACGGTCTGAGAAATGTCTATGTTTGAGCGGCGTGTAAGGGGCCTCGTGTTGTCCAAAGAGGCAGAGTTTACAACAAACTGGAAAACTAGTCCCTTGTTTTTTTGTTAAATTATATGACTAAAGCTGTTACCTGTAAATTTAAATCATGTTTTTTATTAAGTACTCGGTATCGGTATTGGCAAGTACTGAAATGCAAGTACTCGTACTCGTACTCGTATTCCAAAAAGTGGTATCGGTGCATCCCTACTTAGGAGGTTAATGTTACACTTACTTTACATGTGCATTATAATCATCCATGCAGTGCATAGATTTTGGAAAGGACACTTACTGTATCCAAAAAAAAAATTCTGATGAAATTGTATGGCTAAAATATCAGTCACCTTTACCCTTATTTTGACTATGCCTGTTCAAAATAATGAAACATCGAGAACTCTCTAAAAGGAAAGAGTCGACTTTAATACACTTCATGATGATCTTTGAGACAAATAGACTGGTGATATAATACATTTGTTAAGGACTGTATGTACTAGGGATGTTCATATTGACCGGTTAACCGACGTTAAGAATTTATGACTGATCAATATTATTATTTAAAAGAAAAAAATATTTGTAAATGCATGGTGCATTTCGCCATTTTTCTAACTTTAATTTGTGAATGGCCTGTGAATGACGCAAATTATTTCTGCCTTGACGGTCTGGTAAAGTAATAATTTGTATGAGAAACAGGCTTGCGGGACTGGGGGGCAGTCAGGATTTTTGGGTGGGCAGCCATTTCTCGACTAAATAGTTTTCTATTAATACACTAATCAATGGATGTTTCAATTCAACTTTATTTTGCATCTGTCTTATAATATGTCCATTTGCACGTTCAAATTTCCCACTAGACCCGGCCCTGATGAGAAATCATTTGTACTGCATATGTGTCTATGCTTGAGTTTAGTTTGAAAGCTCACAATTGGTCACAGACAACCTTTAGCTGTATTTGTACTAAATAAATGTTTTATATTAAAATCTTATAAAAATTAATTTTATCTGAAAAATGTACTGCAATGAACATCCATAGTAAGTGTTTTATTCAGTCATTGAAATGATTTTGGTATATAACTCATAATGATCAGGCAGATTATGTGAAGCTTTTAGGCAAATAGTCCCACTGGTGATTATATTGAAGTTTAAAAGCTGTATTCAGGTGCATTTCGTGAAGAGAAGCACATTTAAGTGATTTGAAGATGAATTTTCCTCTTGCGTTATGTTAACGGATGTGTTTGGCACAGCTTTTAGTGTGGAGTTTGAAGCGTTGTTTTGCAAAAACTGTGAAATGTGTTTGCTTAAGCAGTCTTGTTTATGGATCAGATTTTGAATGTTTCGGATGTGAGGTCATTTATAGTGCAGCCCTGAACAGATGGTTGTATAATTTCACCTGTGGTGTTTGAATGCGACCTGTGTGACACCTCTTTCAGATTCATATATTTGCTGTGTAGGTTACTTAGCTTGGTTGAAGTAAAGTTCTTGGTCTTTTTTTAATTTGAGCTGGGTTTAGCCTGGGCTTGATCTATACACTTGGTCAGCACTTTTGTCAATATGTTTGTCCAGCACATTATATAACTCCCTCTGCTGGCTCATACGTGACCCTGCCTATGAAAACTCTGAAGTGATTTTTTTTGTGATGTACTTCAAATCATCCTACATGATGTAAAAAACATTCTGTGAAAATATAATCTTGATATCTTCGATATTAACAGAGTAAGATTATGTCAAACTTTGATGCTCCTAATGTCATATCATGAGATATATTTCACAGGAAGGGTCATATATGGTTCCCCCAAATATCTGTTTAAAAGCAAGTGGACCTCAGTTTTTTTTTTGTTTTTAATGTATTGATAATGTGCAGAAGAATCTTCCTCATTTGAAATAGTAAAAATGCATCTTGTTATGCAAACACACGGCTCTCTTTCACCTCCCTTTCTACGGGATCAGCAATTTCTGTTAAATTACCATAGTTGAAAATCTGCCCCTAATAAACCCGGCACCAGCATGCATATTAAAGCATGCAAGTAAACTGAAGTGTTGTGATGCAAATGTGCAGCACTCCAGTGGCCATTGTGTCATTCCAGCACTTCTCTTTGTTTGTTGCTCATCCGCTCCTCATTGTCGCCTCCTCTTGGCAGTAAAGTGACATTGCACTTCTGCACCAAGCTTGTATTAGTAGTTTGTTATACTGTTAATATGGTTGAGCTGGAACCTGTTTGCCTCACATCTTAATGTTTTTATTTGATTTATTAGTAGGTTGGAGCCGACAACTTTGATATGAATTGTTTTCCCACAGAATTTGGAAAAATGTATGAAAAAAAATGTGCTGACAAGAGAGCCTTAGATTACATTTACATATACGTACAAAAGTAGCACGGGTATATTTGTAGCAATAGCCATCAATACATTGCATGGGTCAAAATGATTGTTTTTTATGCTAAAAATCATTCGTATATTAAATATGTATATTTATATTATATTATATTTATGCATTCTTTAATGCATAAATTAAGGATCTTTATGCAAAGATTCTTCTGTAAATTTCCAAACTTAAATATATAAATAAAATTATTATATATTGTTATACATATTATAAAATTATTAATATATTATATTGGTAATATGTGACGTCAAGGACTTCATTTGGACAACTTTAGGGGCGATTTTCTCAATATTTAGATATTTTATATCAGATTCCAGATTTTATTGTATTTTGGCCAAATATCGTCATATCATTTCAAACCATACATCAATAGAAAGATTATTTATCCAGCTTTTTCGATAAATAAAATAAAATAGATAAATAAAATTACCCCTAAGACAGTATTTTGGTCCAGGGTCACATGGAAAATACTGCGAAAATAAAATACTGAAGCATTTTATATACGAAATATTGACTATGTTTAGTCAAAAATTTGAGGAAATCATTTGCTTCAATTGGTTAGATTATCTTACATAATTACATATATTGAAATGTATTGATGTGAACGTTTTCTATGTTGTGATTAATCCTCACAAACGATTACATTTAAATGTATTTCTGTGCTGCTTTTATAGTTTTGTATTGTTGCAAAGCAGCGTTGCAGCCTTTTACGAACATATAGTAAGAAAAAATTATAGGAAGGAGTAAAGTAAATTATAAAATACATGATATAAATGCAAACTTTTCATAAGATGTTTTATAAGATTAATGATATGAATTGTTAAAAAATTGTTATGAGTTTCACATTTTGTTTATAATAATATGTACATTATATATACTTTAACTGATAGTTTACTTCTTTTGTTCACTTTCTGAAGCGTATGCGAGACATCCAACACATCAGATTAAAAAGTTTCTCTCTCTTGCTGTAGCTAAAAATAAAATAATATTATGAATATATCCTATTTATGGGTTGTGTCTTTGACACCCCTGAACTAAAGGCGTTTAAGGTTTGAAGTGTGCTCACTAGAAAGGCTGCTTGATCTGTAACACGAGTGAACTTTTAGTGAGGACTATTGTGCGTGGTTATGTAGTGCGCAAGCGTGGTTGGGTCTCCGTCGGTCGGTTTTAGTCTAGTTTCAGCTGTTGCTTTGAGCTGAAGTATGTGTGTAACTCTTCTTGTGTTGTTGTGTTTGTTTGGGACAGTGCTGCTGGTGAAGCAGGCCTGGCCCCAGACCGCATCAGCTCCGGGGCCCGCAGAAAGCTCCTATGACCTGGCTGTGGACGCTGGCTCAGAGAGCAGGCAGTACCAGGCATCTTCTACCGCATTCAGTAAATATGATTACTATACTCTACTGTAACTGCTGTGTGTTCCCATGTTGATCTATACAACATTCACACACGAACACAGACTGTACAGTACTGTAAGAAGACATACCAGTACACACATCACGCACACATCAGTACCTATAGATGTGACCTTCATTGTGAATTTCTGCGCTGGTTTAAATGCATATTTGGCTCTTGTGAAAGCATACTTTGGTGATGCATACTATAAATCTCTTTTCATTAAAAAGCCTTTATTCTCTCATAGCTATATACAGAAGGTTTTAATGAAAGGAGTGCCAAGGTCATCCAGTGTCTTTTGAAATGGACTTTATGAGCCCTAGAACAGAACTCTTCAACCTTTTTGAGGCCAAGGACCCCTAATGGATAGAGAGGAGGAGTAGGGACCCTCAGTTCATGTATCAAACTAAAGGGGAAATTTTTAAGATGTAAAATAAATCTTTGGTGTCCCCACAGTACGTATGTGAAGTTTTAGCTCAAAATACCACACAGATAATTTATTATTGCATGTTAAAATTGCCGCTTTGTAGGTGTGAGCAAAAATGTGCCATTTTGGGATGTGCCCTTTTAAATGCAAATAAGATCCCCTTATGACGTCACAAGGGGAGCCACATTTTAATTACCTATTTTTTCGCATGCTTGCAGAGAATGGTTCACCAAAACTAAGTTACTGGGTTGGTCTTCTTCACATTTTCTAGGTTGATAGAAGAACTGGGGACCCAATTATAGCACTTAAACATGGAAAAAGGCAGGTCTCCCCTTTAAGACTGGATGTAAAATATATTAAAAGAATTCTTTTCTGTATTCACAGTCACATGCTGTTAACATACTACATTACATTTTAAATTTACTAAATAGATTATAACTTGGGAACGGTCTGCAATTCATTTCTAATCAAGTTTTAATATATTGTTATTAGCCTATGGCATTTTTTATGTCTAATTTCTTGATCCCCCAAATTATTTTGAATTCAAACTATTTTTGGGGCGGACCTCTGATAATACCACCACAGACCCCCATTGAAGACCTGTGCCCTATACCATAATGCAACTTTATCACCATTTCACCTCATGAGAGTGACTCTACTATTGGACAGTGTTAAGTTTATACTCAGTATTTCTCACACTGTCCATCGTTTCACTGAGCTTATTGCAGTGCATTCTGGGATTGCCTTTTTAAAAATTTTACATGCAGAACCAGGATAGACAATTTTGCTGTCTTTGGTTTTGAAAGCCTTGATGCGGTAATGGCGCATTCACACGGGGCGTAAGCGTTGACGCTTCCCATTCACTTTTAATGGGTGACGTCAAGCGTTGGTGAACTGAATTGTGGATCCGTCGGCGCCGCATCAGTGCCGTTGCTCGCGGCAGAAGTTGAACATTTCTCAACTTTTCAAGCGGCAACGCGTGCGTCAGCCAATCATATCGCCTTATGCAAATAACCTAGGCAGAGCCAGCCAATTACGTTTATGGAAGACCAGAGCTTGTGTTGCGGAAACAGGGATATGCTATTGGCCACGCTTCAGACAAGCTTTCCGTTAAACGTTAACACTTACGCCCCGTGTGAATGAACCGTAAGGGGCCAGTCACACCAAAAGCGTTTATGGCAGTTTCAGGCGCCTTATTTGAATGATATTCTATGGGCAGGGAGCGTTTGCGCGCTGTTTATGCGCGCTGAGCGCCTTGCGGTTTTTGCCGCCGGCCGCAGCACGCGCCTTTGAACGCTGAGAGCGGAGAAGCGCTCGACGTCATTCGCGTCTTTCCATTGTCCAATCGAATGAGGGGAGAGGCAGGCCTTACGTTGTGGTGAGGGATGTTTACGGTGCATTCACACGGGGCGTAAGCGTTAGCGCTTAACGGAAGGCTTGTCTGAAGCGTGGCCAACAGCCAATCACAGTGGCCGCTACACATGCTCCGTTCTTCCATAAACGTAATTGGCTGGCTCTGCCTAGCTTATTTGCATAAGGCGATCTGGTCTGGCGGACGCACGCGTTGCCGCTTGAAAAGTTGAGAAATGTTCAACTTCTGCCGCGAGCAACTGCACTGATGCGGCACCGACGGATCCACAATTCAGTTCGGCAACGCATGACATCACCCATTAAAAGTGAATGGGAAGCGTTAACGCTGACGCCCCGTGTGAATGCGCCGTTACAGTTGCTTTGAAGAACCGGACTCCACTCGCTCACTCTCTTCTGCGTATTTGTGCACCTCTCATCCTCAAACAAGGTCAGAGCAAGCGCCCTCTTTTTAAAGTTTCTGCTAATATGACAGTTAACAGCAAAAGAGCGCTCACGCTTCAATATTTGATTGACAAGACAGCTGACTCGGTGGTTGCTTAGCAATATAAAAAGCCGCGTCGCACTGCTCTTTTTTAAAAAAGGCAGTGCATCGCGCCTTGCGTTTCGTAGCGTTTAAAGCGCGGTTGGTGTGATTAGCCCCTAAGTGTGTCTTTGCATTGCAGTGTTTTAGAGTTCATATCTTACAGTGCATAGTACTGCAGTGTTTAAGATCGAATATGTTGGCTTTGAGTTATAATAGCAGCAGTAGTTCATTAAAATAACTGTGCTGTTGTCTTGCATTCAAGCTCTAGGCTTAATCAGTATGTGTGTTCCCGGGACTCAAACCCATCATCTTATGCACTGCTAATGCAAATTGGAATGTTTGACAGGAGTTCTGCATTAGATTATTGAGTATAGGTGATTGAATCTGCTTCTTCACGGTGGTTGAAGCGTGTAGCAACTGAGTTTTAGTTTGTTGGATTTATCAATGTGTTTAAACTGTATAACTAATGATAAGATAAAGTGATGCCTCATGCATACCTGCAAACTAGCCGCTTTTCAGCAGAATTTGTCGTTGTGATTAAAATATGTAAATCGTGTGAATCCGATGGGATTTTTTGGTGTTTGTGGTTGGTCTGCAAGCACAATAAACATCACATGAGTCAGAAATGGGTAGACTGGACTGAGGTCACACAGTAGGCATCTCTCAATTTTGGTACAGCGCCTGAAGTCTTTTGGCCAGTTAGAATCAAGATAACAGCATCCTCGTCTTTTTGGACCATCCAGTTGTGCCATGAAGTAGTCTGCAAGTCACTTTATTTATTTAGTCAGAGTACTAGTTATAATGCTTTACATGTTAAAATAAAAAATGATTCTTAAGGGCTTATTATAGTTGTGCGTAGGTCCTACGGAGGGGTTCTAGCAGACCAATCACAGCACTTGCGGCGAGGTACACGTCGAGCTACGCATAGCCATTGCTATGTCGTAGGAACCTATGCACAATATAAATTACACTTTACAGAGAGACTCACATACAGGGATTACATTCCTAAACTTGTCACTTTTTCACCTCTTGTAAGTTACTTATCAACTTACTACCTGACAGATGGTGTGTTTAATTGTAATATTGTGAATGTGTATGTTTGTAGTTCATATATGCTTTGGATGATGTCGTTGGATACACTTTTGTCGAATTACAAACTACAAAACAGTTCTTTACCACTGCTCACCAGAAGGTGGCGACTCTCCACATATAAACCCATGTGAATAATTGCTTCTCGAATATGATGTGAGCATCATTCGATTAGTATACAACAGCTGAGATGCTTTGAGTTTTACCTAACAGCATTCCTCTCGCTTTGTCTCTTTCTCATTCTTTTAGGATATACAGCAGGAACGCCTTATAAAGTGCCCCCTACTCAGACCAATGGAGCCCCCCCTCCTTACTCCCCATCTCCTAACCCTTACCAAACGGCCATGTACCCCATTAGAAGTGCCTATCCCCAGCAGAACCTCTATGCTCAGGTAAGTCTCTTAGTGTGATGTTTTGACTTATTCGTTCTCATAAAAGTCTCTTTGATATCATGTTTATGCTTTGTCTTCTCTTTAGGGTGCTTACTACACACAGCCGGTGTATGCCGCTCAGCCTCATGTCATCCACCACACCACCGTGGTTCAGCCCAACAGCATCCCCTCTGCCATCTACCCAGCTCCTGTACCCGCCCCACGCTCAAACGGAATGGCCATGGGTATGGTGGCAGGGACAACGATGGCAATGTCTGCTGGTAAAACGAGTTTTTCAGACTTCTTTACATTTCGATGATACAGATTTATTTCAAAATCATTAAGTCCCAGTTTCACAGACAAGGCTTAAAGTCGCCATGAAACAGAAGTAGCGATTGTTTTATTTTCCCCGTTGTGACCTACATCCGAGTTGAAATGGCTTCTAAAATAAATAAAGGTAAGGCTGGACTTGTATTCCGTCCATCGAGAACTGATTGGATCGTTTGAAGTTGGGTCATGTTGGTGTTTGCTAATCGCTGAAATCTCTTCCTGGACCCCATCTACCAATCATACCCAAGCCCTGAAAGTGAAGCCAAAATGTCTCGATCGCCCCCGTGTCACTGGTCCCAGTATAGGTCATAAACCCCGCCTCCCCCATGTTATTCAATGGGACTTGAGACCAACTAAACAATTTAATTACAGTTCAATTATCGTTTTTTCGAAGCTGTTTTTGTCATTAACTGTACGATGATGTAAATTGAATTATTTGTTATTAAAATAACTTTGTTTTTAGTTACTTATTTAATTTTATAAAAACAGTGGTGTCACGTCATGATTGACAGCTCTGATATGCGCATTCTGCGAGAGCGAGGGCGGGGCCTTGCTTTCGCGGCTTTACTTCCTGCTCACTACTGCGCAGGACTGGTCCCAAATCGCTACTGCGCAGACTCAAGACCCAAGATGTCAGCGCCGTATCGGGACACTGGCGGCTTCACTTTTCACCAATGGGAGAGAGCTAATGGGCGTCGTCCATCTTTTTATACAGTCTATGATCATAACAAATGATCGGAGGTAAAAAGAGGTTGTTTTGAGAAGGGGAGGAAGTTTGCATTTTTGATTAAAGATTTTAAAAAAATAATGAAGCTCACAGATAAGTCATTTGTAAAACAAATACCACAATATTACAAAACAAATTACAGATTTTTTTCTTATTTCAATTTCATTATGACTTTAAGCCAAGTCAAAAACAAGTGTATACTGTTTTAGTTTTTTTATCCATGATACGAGCTGCTTTGAAACAATGCCCGTTATTGCAAATTATAACAATGTGCACATTTGCGATGCAATAATTTCGATTGCTCTTGCGGTCGTAATCAAAAAATATTGTTGTATAATCTTTTGATTCTTTTCGACAGGTACCTTGTTGACTACCCCTCAGCACACTCAGATCGGAGGACACCCCGTCACCGTGCCAACATATCGACCCCAAGGAACACCTGGGTACAGCTATGTGCCACCTCACTGGTAGAGCCCACCTGCCAATCATGTAAGTCCCCTCCCACCCGTCACCTCGGCTTCACCCATCCAGTTCCATCCAGTCACTGAATTTTTGTTTTTCTTTCTCTGATCACAGATCTGGAGTCAAACATTGTATGCAACTACTAAAGTCTTACATTGGCGCTCTGTGATCAACAGTGAGGCGCCACCACGTCTGTTTGCAAGAACAAAAGAGAAAAAGTGCAAGGGTCACTTTATGCATTCTTATGTGTTTTTGTAAAAGCTGCTTTTTTATCTTTTAATTTAATTTTTAGTTTTCTCCTCATGTTTTTTGGGATGACGTTCTTGCATTAGTTTTTTTTTTTTCTTCAGTGTTCCACATTTATATCTGTATGAGCTCCAGAACGATTTCGACCAATCACGCCTCTTCAAGCGATTCCTCTTTTGTGTTCAGTGTAAACGCTGGTGTGTAGGAATGTACCGACGCAATATCAGCACCCCTCGGGTCATTCACTCGATTATGCTGCCAAATTTTATAACCTTTAGATATCAGCACAGGGTTTTTTATTTTATTTACAGCAAACTTTTATTTCGGCATTCACCGGGAACATTTTTTATTTGGTTTTTTTATTTACTTTCATCAGATTTCGTTTCCATCGATAACAAGGGTGTCTTCCAGCTTGTTGCTGTGTTCCTGTAGATTTGTAAGGAATATATCATTAGTAGGCCAGTGCAAATGTGGTTTAACCTTCATTAGGATATCGAGTACATACAGTAATCTTAGTTATTCACTAAATAGGGAACGTTCGAGTGAGCCGGTTACTTTATTAGCTTATGTGTCAGGATAGCGTAAGCTTCTATATCGTGTATATTCAATTTATATAAATGTGTGCACGGGTGCTCTCGCAGGGAAATTGGCGTCACGCTCGTGGGGAACCCGCGGTTTACGGTGTGGAAAAAAATGTATCAGTGGCACTTAGCTGGAGCCTCTGGGTGTGATGTCATCAAAGTGGCATTGAACCCAATGGATGTGTGCCAACGTCGAGGACGGATAGGATAGACACTACTTTGACTTGACCATTAAGATCGCATCCAGGATTCAAAGGGATTTTATCGCAACCTAGATAGCACTAAAAGCAACCATGTAGTTTTGGGTCAAGAGTGGCTGATATCTAATCCCTGGTCCTCTGTGAAATCTTGGGTCTGTAAGCCTACAGTTGCACAGATTTTAAGTGTAAAAGGGTAGTCGATCAATGCAATAATAAGAACGGCCTGCTTGAGTGGCTTTTAATTGTAATTTACAAACGTTTTCGAGAGAATTTTAAGTTCGTATATACGAGGCCTCGTATCCAAGAATAGTGTATTCAGAAGTGACATATCAAGTATACTACGAAATGTTATACTAAAGCATTGCACATTGACAAATAGACATAACTTAACCAATTATACGGTACACTCTCATATTTAATGATGTAATTAAGAAAAACAAGCATTTAATCTAGAAACCATTAGTCTCGGTATGTCTCTGGACGTAATATTGTTGTCAGTACAAAACACAGTATCGCTCCATTTAAGTTCTTGTTTTGGCTAATCGACCACTGTTTCCATATAGTAAAGCTCAACGTGGGGAGAACCGATTCTCTGATCTTATGTGAAAGTAATAAAGTCTAGTAATGCATGTGTCATGCGTTTGAATGCAGTATAGTGTAATCGGATGAAAACTATGCCCTCGCTAAGCATGGTTGCATCATGTTGAATCGCAGCTTACGGATTGCTTTTATTAATGCGTTACATTAAAACACATTCCCTAAATAAAGGAGAGAAAGTGAATCTCACCCAAACATGTCCAGGTCACAATTTACCCTAAAATATATACGTTGCATTTTTCCTCTTTAAATTCTCATTGCATTAATGCAGCTTTATTATTGCCATTATTATTTTACTAGCATTACAGTAAAAAATCAAAAGTATGAATTTATTAACGTTATTTTGCTTACATTACGGTAATAAAAATTAGGCGAGAACTGATTTGCTTCAAGCTGTTTAAGCAAAAACTTTTTTATTTTTTATTTTAGGGTGAGATTCACCTAAACATGACTGTAACTTTACTACATTAGGATCTGGAACTATAAAAGACCAAAGTAAAGTTACCGTAATGTATGTTTGGCTTGAGCAAGTCTAAGTCAAGGCCATTCCAACAAATTTAAAAACAGATTATTGATTGAAAAACATATTTTGCCCTCTGTGCCCCTTCTTCAGTATTACATCAAGCAATGAAATATTTACTCTATATCTTTGCAACAATTCAGACTGTATCGCAAAACTATAGTCGACATAATGAAACATTTACAAACCGATTGAGAACTTGGAGATATCACGGGTGATTCATTCAGTACGACCAGAATTTGCCATCCACTCTGACGTGTAACTTAGGCGCTTTTTACGTAAGTGTTATTTAAAGTTTTAATTAATGATTGATGTTCAGTTTTCTTCAATAGGAGATCTTTATAGTTGATCTGGAGTGGAGTGAATTACAGTTCATGTGGTTGAGAGGCATTTCAGAGCACAAGTCTTCAAAGGGTTTCCTCTTCACTTACTTGCTTATTTTCGCTTTCTCTTCCTCATTTTGCTGATCCGAGGTCAGCAGACATTCAATATTATTTCAAAATTCCTGAAATACGAAACATCCGTACTTGTTTGCACACCCTAGTATCGCTCCATACGCGTACCCTGACGTGGTGAAGAGGAACGTTCACGTGGTGAAGTAGTAAAACGTTTAACATTATTCCAGTTCCTCTTCTTAGCCATACAATAAAATAATAAGAAAGTAAAACACCGTTAGGGTCTTTAAAACGGACTGCTATGCTATGATGTTTTCATATATTTACCCGTCATCATTCCATCTGGAGATTTTTGTGTGCATCATTGTTAAAACACACTGTTTCTTGTGAAACCCTGAGAGTTGCTTTCGCCCCGATTCGGTTTTGGTGTGAGCATTCGATTTCCTGTCCTCCGTTTGATTGTTTTGAACTCGTGATGTTAATATTGCAAACCCGTGCACTGTTCTGTTGTGTTGTTTCAGGGCATCGATCAAACGATTGCTTACTAGCGCCCGTGACGCATGCAGCGGGTTATTAGCTCCAGTGAAGTCAGTGTCACGTCAACAGTACGTCAAAGTCTTTCCGCAGTAATGATGGGTTATTTCACTTTAAGGCCATTACAGAATAACACTATTGTTTAGGATAACAGCGATTTACGTTTGACCCGTACGGAGAACGAGACTTTATGGTTTGCATTCGAAATGTAAAGCAAAAATGGGAAAGTCTTCCAGAAGTGATCTCCCTTCATTGAGTGTTAAAGACCTCTTGCCCCATGTGTTACGCACTACAGCGCGGTTTCTGGTGCCAGCGAGATGTCCGGGCCGTGTCCTTCAACCATTTTAATAAGGAGACCCACAGTAGACTTGTGAAATGAAGTGTAATTCTGTTTTTATCATAATGGGTTTTTTTATTGTTTTTTTTGTTTTGTTTTTGAAGATCAGTTAGTGATCTCTGTGACATAATTAAGCCAAGTTTGTAATTGTATAATATTTACTGTAAGATGTAGAACATTCAATAACTATTAAAATCTTTCCAAAAAAAAAAATTGTGCCATTTTTGTTTGTCTGATGATAAATGTATCTGCTCAGTTACTGGGATTTTCAAGCACAACCATTTCTAGGGTTTACAAAGAATGGTGTGAAATGGGAAAAACATCCAGTATGCGGCAGTCCTGTGAGCGAAAATGCTTTGTTGATGCTAGAGGTCAGAGGAGAATGGGCCGACCGATTCAAGCTGATAGTAGAGCAACTTTGACTCAAATAACCACTCGTTACAACCGAGGTATGCAGCAAAGCATTTGTGAAGCCACAACGCGCACAACCTTGAGGCGGATGGGCTACAACAGCACAAGACCCCACCGGGTACCACTCATCCCCACTACAAATAGGAAAAAGAGGCTACAATTTGCACAAGCTCAACAAAATTAGACAGTTGAAGACTGGAAAAATGTTGCCTGGTCTGATGAGTCTCGATTTCAGATGGTAGAGTCAGAATTTGGCGTAAACAGAATGAGAACATGGATCCATCATGCCTTGTTACCACTGTGCAGGCTGCTGGTGGTGGTGTAATGGTGTGGGGGATGTTTTCTTGGCACACTTTAGGCCCCTTAGTGCCAATTGGGGATCGTTTAAATGCTACGGCCTACCTGAGCATTGTTTCTGACCATGTCCATCCCTTTATGACCACATGGGCACAGACCGAAAAGCTTGAGAGCCACTGCTTTGTAAGTGAATATAGTCAGTTGGTAATTAGTTGGTCAGTCATGAACATATCAAAGAAGTCCTTTCAAAATGATTTGTGACCCTGTCTGTGTAATCCAGATTAAAGTCTTATAATCTAATAATGAGATGAGGAGCATCAAAGCTTGACTTCACTCATTGATTTCAATCTTTGACATGACCTTAATCAATATTAAACATACAATATTTTTACAGAATATAAGGATGATTTTATATAGAAAACAGAAAATCACAAAAAAAAAAATGTTTTATTACAAAAGTAATGTGAAACTAGCACAGCAGTTTGATTAATTATGTTGCATGATGTGACAAAGGTCAATTATTAATAAAAGCCATTTGACAACACAATGCAGTTTTCAAGAGAACTGTGTAATAAATTAATGTGTAAATATCCTGCTCTATTGTAAGTAGGCTATTGTATTTTGCTTGCCTTTTCAAAAGCAGGCTATCAAGCATCTGCAGGTTATCTTTCATATTTCACACTTTTGATTTAAAAAGCAAGTGACCCTGGTCCGCAAATAAGGTCATAACAGTCGTTTTTTTATTGAGATTTATACATAATCTGAAAGCTGAACAAATCAAAAGCCCCACTGACTTCCATAGTAGGAAAAAAGACTACTATGGAAGTATATATACTAAGGCTACTAAGCAACAGCACAAAATTTAATTATTTAATATGCTTAGTTAATTTCAAATTCTAAATTTGTTTATGTCAAAAAAAAATTGGCAACTTTCCAATCTCTTATCTTATATTAATTATTAAAAAGCAATTTGACAACACAATACAGTATTCCAGAGAACTGTGTAATAATGATGGTTTATACAGTACATCATATAAAAGCTAAAAAAATAACAGATCAAAAGCCCCACTCATTTCCATAGTAGGAAAAAAGAATACTGTGGAAGTCGATGGGGCTTCTGATCGGTTTGGTTGAATTTTCAGAATGACAGAATTAAAATTTTGGGGTCTCTTTGATTTTTGGCATTAAAAAATATAATTTTGACCCATACAATGTATTGTTGGCTATTGCTACAAATATAGCCTACCCCTGTGACTTATGGCCAGTGTTTGAATTGAGGGGGGCTGGGGGGTCCCGGACCTCCTATAAGCATTGAGGGTCCTCCTATAAAGTAGTGGTCCAATATTAGGAAAGCTGTATGGATAATTGACTGATATATCGGCAGATAAATGTAATTCCAGTAAATAAGAGACAAAAAGAAAATTGCTGAAACTAAATAAACATTTGTTATGCATAACATTTATAAATATACCCTTTTAAAGCACTTAAATTAAAATATATTTACAAGACATAATTAATGTGGATCTGTCATCTCACGGTACTGTTTGAATAACTAATTTTAATAATAAAGAATTTACTGGCCGATTCAAAAAAATGATTGGCCGAGGTCGATAATAAAAAAATCCAAATATCTGCCGATATATGGGTCTTTGCAATATATTGGCCTATCACTATAAATGTTGATCCAGGATCACATTTTTGTAAAATCACAGCGATCCTATAATAACAGGGGGGCTTAGGGGACCCACCATAATCGTTGACATAATTCGAACACTGCTTATGACTGGTTTTGTGGTTCCAGGGTCATATAGTGATAAAGTTGTAGTACTTTGTTTTGTTCATTGTTCAATAAAATGACATTATTTAATGTGCAAAAACACATCAAAGTGTATTTGGAGGGGGTGTAATGGCCATTTGTGTGCTAAATCGGTCCTGTGTCCATTTCCTGCAATAATCAGCCAGCTGCAGGACTCAAAATCCAATTGACTTCATTCATTAGCATCAGTTCATGTATGGAGAATCTTACAGGCTCCTGCTCCTTATCATCAAACATAGATAATCTTCTCTTCAAACTGACCCTGGATTTCAGATAGAAATAAACTTATGGGGAATAAAAACCAGCAGGTATGGAAGAACAGGAATGGTCTTGTCTACAATTACACCAATGTATGGTTATTTTAGTATTTTGGGAGATTTACGTATTGAAAAAATGTTTGCTGTCAGTCATGGGATACATCACAAATGCTTAACATGTCATGAGGGTCATAGTGATCAGTTTGCACTAAGAAACCCTATCCTATTGGTCAGTTTATAGGTTGTAGTTGGTAGCTGGTGCTATATTTACCAGAAAGCCTTGGGCTCCCGTGGTCATTTTATAACCTGAGGCTTTGATGGATCTTGACAGTCAAGGTTCGGTCCTGCCGGTTGAACCATCATGTGTTAAAGCAGACACGTATGCCTGTTTTTCTTTTTTTGTGTGTTTTTCTTCTTCTGCATCTAACTCGACACAGTTGGAAAATAAGCAGTAGGTACACATGACTTGACATGTTAAGTTGTGGTGTGCATGTGGGCAATTCTTTTCAACAGTGTTCCATTCAACCCCCCAATCATTTCCTGTCTTCCCCGCCTGTTTTAAGTGAAAGGCCAAAAATTAAGGCAAATGAGTACAGAATAATTCTCCACTAAATGAATAAGCAAGATGAATATAATAGACTTTATAATTCAGAGTTTTTGCCATAAATCTCAACATAATGCATAGCAATTTCATGCATTTTTGATTCCAGTATTTGACTTTACTTGATTTCTCTTTCTCTTTAGGTATTTTGTGGCTTGCTGTTTACTTCAAAGACTCTTTACAGTAAATTGCCACCATAAATGATTTCCTCTTTATCAGAATTTCTCTGAAACGGGCTACTGTAGGCATGTGGCCAGACAAGTTTAACAAAAGATGTGTCAATTTTTCCATAGTGAGATATTACAAAGACTTTAACGAACAGTTACTGGATTTCAAACAAACTGATTGTTAGTTGTGTAATTGAATAATGTTTTTGTTTTAGACTCTTCATTAAGAATTCCTGTTAAACGGAGCATCACCGGAATCATTTCTAAAAATAGACTTTGACCTGGGAATACTGGAAAAACATTTACGGCATTGCCAAAATTTAAGACCTTTGAGTCATCCACTTGACTTATTCATTTGAATTATGTTCAAGCTGAATTATATACAAGAGTAAAAATCTGTTTGATTCACCATGTTTATTTTAACATTTAGAAAAAAATACGTCATAAACTCTAACTGTTTTTCTGAATTGCTGAAACACTAAACTAACACTGAACTAAGTTCCCATGTGGCCTTAACCCAAAATCATTCACCCTTTTGGCAAAACCTTAAACAAGTTTAGGTTTGTTTGCAAAACTCATGCACTTTTGGAAAACTAAAACACACGTGTCAAAACTCAAAACGTTTCACGCTTTTGCTCTACAGATGATACAGGTGTGTTGTATGTATGTTTATACTAACAAAGAATGGTTGTTTAAACTGTATGAATGCCAAAATGACTGAACAATATAAAAAAAAACTGTACCTTTTAGGGTACAAGTGGCCGTCACTGGGGTGGTACCCTCAAAGGTACAATTTTGTATCTTTAAAGCAAGGTACAAATTTCTACCTTATAACGTTACCATTTAAGGAACAATTTTGTACCAGAAGCGTACAAAAGGTCAACAAGGTCGCGTAAAACTGTATTTCTCATAAATTACCATCCTTCTGCTACTTATACCAACAATGGACATAAGTGCAGTATGATAGCAAAATATGTGGGAGAGCGTTGCTAGAATATGAATATATTGTTTTGCAATGCAGCAATAGATAGCATTTAAATATTATTAATAAATCAAAACTAGTTAGCAGATTTATAAGTGAAATGTTTTCATAAAAAAAATCTACCCAGTCTCATAAAATTACTTACCTATAGGCACATAATTTTTTGATTGTGATACTGTCAAATATCCGTGTTTTTTCGTGATCGTATCACAAATTTCTGTTTACGTGTCATTGTCACATATTGGTTACTCAACTGCTTTTACCTATTTTCAAACCATTTTCAGTTTAGGGTTAGATTTGGTGTTTGCGTTAGGATGTCACTTTAAGTATTGGTTTTGTTTATTTTCTAAATTTTAAAGCATTGTAGCCTGGTGTTAGGGGGCGTGCACACCAAAGCTTTTACACCCGCGGCCGGCGCATGTTTTCAATTGATTCCAATGGAAACTTGCCGTTTTTCAAATAAGCAGGTGCTTAGTGGTTTTTCCGTGCTTGGCGCTGAGCGTCGATAGTTGAAAGAGATTTAACTTTGGGCGAAAAGATCCACTCGTCAATGTCAGTTCTCACATGGCCGTCTAATCACAGTGGAGAAGGAGCGGGACAAGTATCCCAACAAGCAACCGGCTCACAGCTCAAGTATCACAGCTAAAAAGCGCTCGGCATCATCCACAGCTGTGGATGATGCCGAATGCCAGCTGTTTTTCAGCTGAGTGCCAGCTTTCTTCAGCTAAGCGCTTTGGTAGCTCTGATACTTCAGCTACGAGTCGGTTGGTTGCTGTGGTAATGTCCCACACCTCCTCCACCGTGATTGGACGGCCATGTGAGAACTGACATTGACGAGCGGAGCTTTTCACCCAAAGTTGAATATTTTTCAACTGTCGGCGCTCAGAGCTGAGCTTGGAAAAACGCAGAGCGCAAGCGACAATGGTAAGAAAATAGGAAAAATAGTTGAGTAACCAATATGTGACACTGACACGTAAACAGAAATTCGTGATAGATCAAGAAAAAACGGAGAAATTTGTGACAGTATCACGATAAAGAATAAAAAATTACGTATCTAGGTACGTGAGAGTTGACATAACTATAAAAACAAGTTGAAATTGCTTAACTTCATTTTAAGTTAAAGTAACATAAAAATAAATGTTGATTTGACAAAAATGCTGCAAATTTTTTACAGTGTACCGACTTGAGGTTCCAACTAAAATGGTTACGCTATAAATGCTTGAAATAGTAAATAATATGTGTACAATTTAATTATTTTCCAATCTGTATGAGGTATTACTGTACCTGTGTGGACCGAGAACAGAGAATGAAAAAAAGGTGGAAGAAAGAGAAGAAGCATTGAAAACTTATCATCCTTTCCTTGGAAAAATAAAAGGAAAAGGAAATTACCACACAAAAAATCAAATTAACAAAAAGCTCATCTCATTCGAAAAGAAGCCCTGGGCTTATCAAAAACCTATCCCTAATAATCACAGTACATAATGTTCACATCACACAATTTAAATTAAACACAGTTTTTAAAATAGGGCAATTTTTTCACTCCTCCCTTTATCAAGAATAAATCTTTTAAATCTTTTTTTTTTAGTCGTACCGAGATATATGAACACTTCTTTTATCAAGTTGTTCAAACTATTCCACAATATCACTCCACATATTGAAATACACCTACTTTTGAGCTCTGTCCGAGCAAATTGTTGTCTCAAATCTAAAGTCCTTCTTTAGTTATAATCACATTTTACATCTATAAACAATTTTGTATGTTCCCAGGGAGTTGTTTATTTTTGCTTTATAAATAATTTGAGGAGTCTTGAAGTCTACAAAATCATTAAAGTTCAGCGTTTTAAACATAATAAATTATCATGATCATGGTGTCCTGCATTGTTTACTATCCTTATTGTTCTTTTTTGTGACCATGTGACCAAACCTAACTTAAAAAAATCATACTGACCAATCAGAAGAGCACATTTAACCCCCACCGTGTGGATAAACAATCACTATGGGCACCCCTGTGGGCTCAGGAATGCATTATGGTCTGTGAGGACCAGATGAGGTTTGTGACACAGAAACAAAAAGTCCTGTTTTTCTCAGTCCTGCAGTTTCAAGAATGTCATCATCTTGTGTCAAAAACATCCCGCATAATTTATAAAGACCTTTAATAACCTCTTGATTTATTGGCATCTGTGATTGTTAACTGGAATTATGGGCTTTGTTCGGGTGTTCCCATGCCTGGAGCTCTGTTTGAACTCGTTCCCCGGCATTACAAATGAGCAGAAATGTACTGGGTAAAGATGGGTCACTTAAAATCTGTTAGTACTTGTGTTGTGAAAGTAAGATCAACTGTGTGTAAAATAACCTGTAGAACAAAAGCACATAAAAGGTCCAATAATAATAACAAATAGCAATAATAAATATATAATTATTTAATTTATGTCTGACAAAAACTTTTTTCTGCCACATCAACTTGCAGTTAACTATTTGTTGTCATGTGACAACAAAATAAAACCCATGAAACAGAAAAAACGGTCTTAAACCTTTAATAGACCCCTGTTCCCCTCACATATCCATTTAATTTGTGTTAACGTTTAATATAATGCAGATTTATTATATTACAAAAGAAAACGTATTATTCCGCAAGCAAAAATCATAATCATATTTCGAACCCAGAAAAATAGCCACTACAGACGCCCTCATTCACGGCTGCCCCAGCAGCCAATCATAAAACACTACTGGGCGTAACTTTATTCATATTTATGAGCCTCATCTAAAGGGGCGTGGCTACTGCCTGCAGTGTGTCGGTACGCGGAGCTTGAAAACTCATAAGCTGTTGTATGAATCACGAGTGCAGGATAACCACCAACTCCTCTCGTGTGGATTTACACTTTACTAAAGTTTACTTTCGACGAGAATGAATCAGGAGTTAATGCAAAGGTAAGTCTTGAAAGAAATGAAAACTTTAGTCATTAAAATCGAGAAATTTGCACCTGTTTATTGCGCATTCATGGCATATATGTATAGCTATAGACATAAACATGACCTGTTTACATAGGCTACTAGTTACAAGTCTATATACGTTTTGTATGTAGACTAGCATACTAGTTCTACATACGTTTTTTTTACATATGCCACCCTACTTTCCTTTACATAAAAATATGATGCTTTTCTGTTTGCTCTAGTGTTACAAAATTAATGAAATAAAATTGCTCTACCTTTAATAAATAAATAGCAGGCTTTTAGTAAACATACTGTAACATACTGTTTTATTTTAAAGTGAAAAAAGCATTTGAATAGAAAATAGATATGCAGCATAAATATATATATTTATATATATATAAAATAATTTATTTAAAATTTTATTTTACCCTTGTGCATTGTTCAAATTCACTACCCTTTCATGTTGTTATAAATTAAACTGCTGTAAATATGTATCAGATTAATATTTTTGCATAAATCTGTTCATCAACATCAGTCCTAATACAAACTGCTAAATGTTTACAAAAATTCCAGGATTTTAACTCTTTAATTGCCAAGTTAATAAATGATGTCACTGATTTGGGAAAAACACACACTAATAATTCTGTTATTTCAAGCCAGAAATTAAGCTTTGTTTTTGCACAGGCCTACTAAAGGGTTAATGGTGCCACATGGTGATCAACAGTAAAAATCACAAATTTTACCTCTTTTTTTATGATTGTGCTTTATTTTGTATCATAAAAATTGTACAATCAAAGCATCATGTAGCAACACTGTAAGCAAACAGTCGTAAAGGATTACAAATAACATTTAAAGTAAAAGGAATACACTTTAAAGAAAAAAGAGAGAAAAAAATCAAATTAAAGAGGGTATACAATACAATTCTTTCAAAATAAGAAATTTAACGCATTGTAATATGTCTGAACCTTAAATTGGGTAATATTGGGCTTAATCCGAGCCCCAAATTTTACCTCTTAGCTAAGAATGCATGATTATGGTGTCATGGCTTTGCAATAAAAAAAAATATGTTGTTATAATGTAGGTCAATGGGGCAAAAACAGCCACGAACAATGAGGAAGAAAAAAATAAAATCTGATGCTGCACAAAAAAATAACAATGCATCAAAGCCAATGTTTTTACTAATCTTTGACAAGCCCAATACTGTCATAAAAGGTAAAAAAAAATCCAGTCCACAATCACTTTATATAATATTATATAATTTTGTGTGGTTTTCCCAAAATCAGTAACATCATTTATGAACTTGGCAATTAAAATTATTGGGGATTCTTTTGTAAACATTTGGAAGTTTTGATCAGTACTGAGGTTAATTAACAAATTTATGCAAAAAATATTAATCTGATACATTTTTACAGCAGTTTAATTAAGTGGATGTGTTCATCCCGAACAACATGAAAGGGTAGTAAATTTGCCCATGGTATGTGTCAATATAAGATTTGTCACCAGAAATCATTTAATTTGCTGAAACACAGAGAAAGTTGTGGCCAAATTAAGACCCATAGTGGATGAAAACTTTCCCGAACAAATCCAGCAAACCAATATCAATAAAGCATTGGCCCTGTTTCAAATGCACAATATTCATTAATGTGTTAGTGCAGTTATGCAGCATTGTAAACCATAATGCTCTTTGTACAGTCTGCATCATTTCTGACCTGTTATTCGGATTAAAATTCAGATGCGTAAACAATTCTGAGGAATAATAAAAATTTGACATGATCTGATCTGATTCACTGGATATCAGTGTTTACAGTAGGAATTCCAGTAGATTAGAGACACTTCAGTAAATGGCTTCTGTGTTTTGGACAGGTCTCATAGATGGACAGCTATTATTAGTAATACAATTATGATGTGAGTGCAATTCCCATAAAAACAACACAAGCATTCCCGGACGTTGCTTAGCTGGAACTGCGTGTTTGTTTTACTGTCCGCTCATTCTGCAGGTTTCATCAATTCATAGTCATGATAGTTTTGGAAGTGTTTCATTGTTTTCTGAAATGTCTTCTTCAGTATTGCCGTGCTGTGTGAATGTTCCCACTTGATGTGTTGACCGTTGGCTAAAGATATCTTTACTCTAGTGGGCTATTTTTGCACCCGAGTCATCTGTGATAAACTACATAAGATGTCTACATAAGAAGACACTTCAATCAGATTTCCTCCAGACAGAAGTGAGATTAAATTGAAAGCAAATGTAAACACTTTCCCATCCCTTGCTTCTCAGATGTTTTTTTTTTTTTGTGAAAGTACAACGGTAATCTCATATTTTTCTTCTCCTTTAGAGTTTCAAAAGACATCTTAAATGAATCTGAAAGTGTGCTTTGATTTGCAAAGATATTTAATTGTGCAATCAAACGACAAAGGTTTTACAGACAGAGAACTGAATTCTTCCCAAACCAGATTAACCGGGCTATGCTATTTACATTCACTTAAGGATTAAGGTCATTTATAAAAAATACTTAGGAAACATAACTGAAATATGAATCTGTTCCTGTATGTAACACATAGTGTTTGCTGCGTAGGAGGTTGTTGGTTCGAATCCCAGAAAAACACATTCTGACGTACTGATGGAAAAATATTTTTTTAGTTAAAATGCACAGTAAATGGCTTTGGTTAAAGCGTGTAAATGCAAGTTTTCAAAACTTTAAGGGAGTAGCTGCTGAGAAATGTGAGCGTTGACTGGTTGAGCATTTTGCAGGTACACAGTAAGTTCTTTCATTTTTATTTAGCTACAAACTGTTACATCACTTGTTTGTGCTGAAGAAATAGCATTCACAGTGAGAGCCTTGTTGTTGTGCTTGACCTTGCATGGAGACACGGTTGCCCTGAGAAAGTATTTGTTTCAACATGTATTAAAAATCAAATCTGTTGTACTTCTAAAAAACATCGGGAATTTTTTAAAATAACAATACCATACCAGTAAGGTTTTCCATTCTTTTCAAAACATCTCATGGATGCCTCGGAAAGATTATTGCGTGTGTCTGCCCAATCCACTTTCAGACTATTTGTCCAACCGATAAAAGATGAGAAGCATTTTTCGAAACTTGAATGTGTGACCCAGGACCACAAAACCAGTCAATTTTTTGAAATTGAGATTTATACTTTCTCCGAATGCTGAATAAAGTAGATTTTATTGATGTAGGGTTTGTAAGGATAGGACAACATTTGATAAGATAAAATCTGGAATCTGAAGGTGCAAAAAATCGTAATATTTAAAAAAAACCTTTAAAGTTGTTAAAGTAGGAACACATATTACTATGATAAATACATTTTCTATATATTTACAGTAAATATCTTCCTGAAACATGATTTTTAATTAATATCCGATCATTTGTGATCCATACAATGTATTGTTGGTTATTGCTACAAATAAACCAAATTCATGCTTTCGTACTGAATGAAATAAATTATCTACTCATCGACCGTTAAAACAGGGTGAGCGGGGCACAAACTAACGCGGGGTTAATTCTAATGCAGCTACTTTACATATTTATACAGGGCCGAGCAATCTGTGCTGTTGGTCTTTTTCTCTTACTTTCAGAAGAAGATCTCCTGTGAATTTGTGAAACGTTTTGATGTGTTTTGGTTAAGATATTGAACATAAAAGTACATTTCTTCGTCTTTTTTTCTGAGTTGGGTGTGTAAGGGTGTTTTCACATATACACTGTTTAGGTCGGCCTAAATGACGTGTCGCTCCGGGTACGGTTCGTTTGGGTCAGTGTGAACACAACAGCCGCACTCGGGTGCGCACTAAACGGCCGTTCCGAGACCGCTCTAAACAGGTGGTCTCGGAGCGGCTGTCGCCGAACTCTGGGGCGACCCAACTGCTGGACCTCGGGCCGAACCAAATACAGGAAGTTCTCCACATGTTTGAGCCACTGGGCTTCCGTCGTGACGTGAGCCGGGTGTTATGTTGTGGGTTAACAACAAACAAGCCAATCCTGGTCCGTGGCAGAGATTCGCAGTCTCCTTTAGGTTTCAGCTGATGATTTTATAAATCCACAGACAAATAGTGACATTACGGGCTTTTTAGCAAACGGCTCCTTGAGAAAAACTTTAATAGAACAGCTATGCAATTTTGCGTTAAAGAAACTTCGCAAAGACGTCTCGACATCTTGATAGCTGCGCTCTCCCTGTCAGGCTGGTTGTCGTGGAAACGTGGGGGTGGTCATGAGACGGTAAGAGCTGTCAGAGACCAATGACAGCGATGACCGTTGTCACATGGTGTACGGTGCGGCATTTCGAGTACAGCAAAAAAATATATATGTGAACACGGACCGCACTAACTGAAAAATGATACAATGTATTTTGGTGCGCACCGAGGCCGCACCACGGTGCGCACCAACATATGTGAAAACAGCCTAAGTCACCAAATCCAACCTTATATTATTTTAATCACTGTTTGTTACCTAAAACATAACAGCATTTGGAAACATGTCAACAACTCCTAGTAACTGATAGCTGGGATTAAAAACATTTTTTCACAGCAGGGTTAGTTGTCACACAGTGTTACAATGAAGCCTCATGTATACAATGAAAATGAAATCAAAACAATATATATACTATTAATCAAAATTAAATACAATATCAGGTGAAATAACTCACAATTTTTTTGTCTTAATTGTGCAGCTCTTTTAAAAAAATCTATGCATTGATGCTTAATAAAAGGATGGTTAGATGAAGGATTATGGATGGATGAATGTGTGGATATCTATCTATTATAGGCAGATTTATAAACAATATCCATCTTTAGTATATAGACAGAATTTGATTGAATTATTTGAGTTTAAACTAAATTGTCTAGCAGCTGTTACAACAAACCCTCTGTTTGTTACAATGTTTGAACTCACTTTTGCTTTCACTTTTGGTGTAATTGTACAATAACGGTAGGTCCCACAAACAAACTTAAACTGTTCATTTGTAGCAGAGATGTGTGTGTTGATTGTGTAAGAAATTTATAAATCTAACTTAAATATTTTTTGAATGATAGAGCCAAAAGTGTTAGGTTGTGCCCGGTCTCCCCTACGTTCAATGTGAACATGGGTAGTGTGAATGCAATTCAGACGTACTACATCCACCATGTTGATACATCACATGACATATATCCTCTTAACTAATGAGCCATTGACTTGGATGGTGTTAAACAAGTGCATTTTAAGCATATTGAACAGCTGTTTTCCTTATATGTTTGCATTTGAATATCTGCATTATTTTTTTTATATGACAACACCTCTCCTTTGTCTTCTTCGTTGGGTGACTCCTCTCTCGGGGGCTCCCGGAAGAGTAAAGGGGCCATCGAATGCACACTTCAAAATCTTGCCGGAAGTAGTAGCTCATCTGGGTACTTTTCGCCTACAGTTTTTTGTCTGGTATGAATTCAGACATGGTGCTCTCCGGATGCGTCATGAGTTTAGTTGAGTGATGCTTTTGGCACAGACTTGTTGCATTTAAATGTGTGTCAGGAATTTGCGTTCATGCACATGCATGCTGTGCACCTTCTCTTG
The DNA here is from genome assembly GCA_025389145.1 of Misgurnus mizolepis. Taxonomy (NCBI): domain Eukaryota; kingdom Metazoa; phylum Chordata; class Actinopteri; order Cypriniformes; family Cobitidae; genus Misgurnus; species Misgurnus mizolepis. The sequence goes on along the minus strand of JAIFKI010000025.1, from coordinate 26,264,897 downwards.
CATCACTGAGATCTGTCCAATAGTTTGTGATGTCAGGTTCAACCTAATTTAAGACTCTTCGGTTCAGATTGCTTCTTGCTCTCGAATGTCTGTTTTTGTCCATGTTAAGATCTGGAGGCATGGACACAGGTGTAATGAGAGATATATGTAAACACACACTTACCAAACATCCATCAACCACGCAGACTTAAAGGGATAGATCATGCAAAAATGAAATTCTGTCATAATTTTCTCACTCTCATGTTGTTACAAACCTGTATAAATGTTTTTGTTCTGATGAATGCGAAGGAAGATATTTTGAGGAATGTCTGTACACCATTCACTTGGAAAAAAGATTAATGGGGCTTACAAACATTCCTCAAAATATCTTCCTTTGTGTTTATCAGAACAAATAACATGAGAGTGAGAAAAATAATTTTTTTGGTGAACTATCCCTTTAAGATGTTCAAGAGACTCATCTTGTCTGGAAGAGGCTCTATAGAGGCTCTTATGGTATCTTGGGTATTATATCTGATTACAAACACAACACAGAGCAAATATTTGATCCAGACCATGCAACAAACCTTCAGACAGCATATGGTGTTGATCCATGTTTGTTTAAATCAACAGGCATGACCACCACTCCCTCCCATCCAGCTCCATCTCAGTCAACAGCGTCTTATTGCATGAATCCGGTTATGATGTCTGCTGTACATATAAAGAGCTACAGGCATGTTTTTGCTTTGTACTGTCTAGTTGTGACAGGGTAGAAATTGTACTTTTACAGACGTTCACTTGTGCAAGAACTTTTCCCATGTAAAGCTGCTAATGAAAAGAAAGACATGCATGTCCTGAATTGTTTGTGATACAAATAAATGTTTCTTCTATGGTATCGTTGCGAAGAACACTCTTAAATCCCTTTAATTGTAATTACTGTTTTTGACTTAAATATTTAAATAGTTAAATTGTGTTGAATATATAGGCACCTTACTCAAACATGTTCAAGATATTTCTCTTTCTCAGAACTCATCCTGAGGCCAAAGTGTCACGTTTCCAAAACCTGTCTAGACAAATCTAGCATGCTCCCTTCATTCCAGCTGTCTCTGGGATGGAGAGAGCCAAGATACATGAAGATCTGATGACACCCGGGGTGCGGTGGATTGATGATTAAGAATCGAGGGAAATTGCCCAAGGTGCTTTAAATCCAATAAGACATCTGCAAAGTTAATGTAGGATTGGGCAAACGCAAGCTTGGAGCTCTTGAGAAACGGATTGTATCATTTCTGTTGTGTAAGAAGTTTGATGACGACTAGCAGTGATGAAAGAGAAGAACTGAAAATCTAGTGAACGTCTTAAGGCGTGCTTTCCGTAATCATTGTTTGGATAAGATCTTAAAGACGAGATGCAACCTGCAACATCTTGTGAAGCTTTCTAGTGTTTCACTTGTTGAAATGAAAGCCTACTGTGCATGAAAATTCATTTAATCACAGCCTCTCTTTAAGATTATTGACTGTGTGCAGAGTATTTGATGGTCTTTTTTTAACTTTTTTATCTTAATGAATGATGTGTCTTCTGTGATAGTGGAAGCACTTTATTTTTATAAGAATTGAGGCCTTTACATTGAGAAGTGAAAGCAGAAAGAGGAATGTGAATTCAGACTTTTCCTCTGTTGTAACGCAAGCTTGTGTCATATGATGAGTAAATGTGCAAGACCGTTATGCAACTCACTGTAAACTTCATTTGCCTCTAGCTAAACAAAAGCGGCCACATGAATATTTCAACAGTGCTAATTTAGCTGGATAACTTTCAACACGCAATGCCTTTTAAAAGGTAATTATTTATTAATTGAATGTTTGTGGAGGGTGGATCCACTTAATGATTTATATGTTATGTTTGTTCTAGAGATGCACAGATCGACCGGCCAGAGACCGGAATTGGCAGATTTTATGCATGATCAGCCGGACGGCAGTCAGTCTTACAACATTCCGATTCTGAGCCGGAAGTCTGATTTCTGTATGTAGTGTTTTTATAGCGTTTTCATCACGTTACATTTATTATTTAGATGTAAAGTTTTAATGGCTTGGCTACTGAGATATGTACTGTATGTGTGCATGCATGCAATGTATCTTTATTGTTCTGTAATGGTAAGTTATTTTTACATGAATCACTAAAGTACAAATAAAAAAGCATTACTTTCATGCATTATATCTTTTTACTAGAGCTGGGCATAGATTAATCTAGATTAATCTCATACAAAATAAAAGTATTTTTTTGCATAACATAAGTTTGTGCTGTGTGTAATTATTATGTATATATAAATACACACACATTCATGTATGTATTTAAGAAACATTTACATGTGTATGTATATTTATTTATATTTTGATATATTCTAAATTATATATTAATAAAAAACAATATTAAAATAAAAAATTTCTTAAATGTGTATATATATATATATATATATATATATATATATATATATATATATATATATATATATATATATATATATATATGTATGTGTGTGTGTTTAAATGTACATACTATTTACACACATCACAAAAACATATATATTTTGCAAAAAAAACCTTTTATTTTGGATGAGATTAATCTAGACTAGGCATGGGCCGATTACCGGTTTCAAGGTATACCGAGGTTTAAAACAGTCAAGGTTTCAAAACCACTAAAATGTTCTGTGATACCGTCTCCAAGGTATGAGCTGTGTTTATACAAAATTCATTAAATCATGAAGTCATGTGATTGATTTGATGTTTACATTTAATATATATTACGAAAATATTATATATGTTTTGAAAGCATATTATAATTTAAAGGCTTTATTGTACCTGGCATTTGAAAATAACACATTTTAGTGTTGCAATGGCAATACCGCAACACCGTGAAACCGTGGTATTTTTGCTAAAGGTTATCATACCGCCAGAATCTTATACCGGCCCATGCCTAATCTAGACTGTACTTTTTACCTTATATTTATACCCTACATGTTAGCTTTAAAATTATTGTGTTAACATTCGAAATTGTATTATAAGATACATGATATTATTGCTTTTTTAGTGTAACCCATTCAAATCTTTAATCTTTTTAAATAGATAAAAACATACCGTGATGAAAATGCAATGAGAAACGTTACACTGAAACATAGAGGGAACAGACTTAGACCAAACACCGGTCCTTTTGTTGCCAGTTGCGCAAGCAATAACGTCACAGCCACATGCACACTCACAGAAAAGCAGCACTCGAAACGTTATCCAACGTACCCGGAAACATGGTCCATTTAACATTAAGATCTCGAACCACCGTGCAGTCCGCCTGTGCCTATTGATTTCTGCCCCGCTTCCGCAAATGACACGTTGATATTAGGCCCTATTTACACGAAAACGCTTGAGGGTTAAAACGTAAAGATATTTTATAAGATGTGCCTTTCGTTTACACGGCGACAGTGTTTTTGGGGCTTAAAAACGCAAAAAAGTGAAACCAACCCCCGGAGTGGAAATCTTAAAAACGCTCTACCGTTGTGTTTCCATCTAACGGGTAAAAACGCAAAAGTCTGCTCACGGTGGCTCTCGTCGAGTACGCGTTTACATCACAGGCATGTGCCAGTTCAGGAAATAACAACAAACATGATTATTTCCATACGTCAGACCTTCAATTTGCCATAGCAGCTCTGATAAAGTCTTTGTACGAAATATTCACAGCTAGTATTACTGATAAGAGAAGGCGCATTAATTACCTCTATCAAATTGTTAATGCGCCAATTCATCGAAGGCAAACCAGACGGCTTTGGACGAGACCTGGTTGAACAAGGAAGAAGGTTGTACGCAGGCACGTGGATTTGGTGTTGTTGTGTGTCAGTGCTTCACATTGCCACCTAGCCGCCTGGAGTGCATACTACATCGAATATCACACACTTTTGCGTCACCATATGCACGCAGATTTCCCCCCAAAACGCTTGTATAACTGCTGAATAAAAAGTGATAATGCAACGCCACTTTTGCGTTTTCTCTTCAGATGGTTTCCATGTAAATGTAGCCTTAGTTCACCAGTTCCCTCGCCCACATGCAGGACTCTGCTCGGGGGGCAATTCCCAAACAACGACATAACTGGTAGTTGGAGAAAAAAAAACACATAGTAACTTTGTCACACATTCGTCATTTAAACCATGTTGATTCAACAAGTTGATGATTTAAAAAAGGGCGGGACTAATTAATTTGTTCAGGGGTGTGTTTCCCAAACAACGACGTAACTCGCTGCTGAACCACCATTGTACAATGCATAGTTAGAGAAACAAAATACCTTGTCAAGACAGACAATATAGTAATTTTGTCGCACATTCGTTGTTTGAGCCATGTTGGTTCAACAACATAGTTGATGATGTCACGTGGGAGGTGGAGTTAATCTGTTCAAATCCATTTAATGTCAGATTATTGCTGTAAATAACATACATTGAATCTAAAGACTGCTTTTGTTGTCGTGTTTTAGTTCTCTGTTGTTTAATTTCAAGTTATTTTATTCTTTTGCAAAAAAATCTTAATCGGCCAAGAAAATTGCAATCGCTGGTTTGTTCCACTATCATTTATACTGATTTGGGGTGCGTTTTCCAAAAGCATCGTTAGCCAACTACTGTCGTAAGTTTCATCATTACTGACAAAGTTCAACGATTTGGTGTTTCTCCAAACCATAGTTCGAACGAACATTCGGAAGCTGCATCGCAAACTTGTGTGGTTTGAACGACAGCTCTTGAGCATAGTTTCTTGTTATTATTATATGTAGACTTACGTTGATCATGCTTTTATACAAAATAATCAAAAAACATGTTGTGCATTCTAAACCCATCATTCTAAAAATATAATATTTTTATTTTACATCTTTAAGTTTGTAAACAGAATTAAAGTGCTGTATTTGAAAACTGCGCATGTATGCAGTTCTGCGAGCTTTAAGACCCTGTAAAGGTACAAAACAGTACCTTAGGGTTCCACCCCAGTGACAGAAAAGGTACAGTTTTAAACTTTTTTTGGTCGCAAGTTCTGTCGTTACCAATAGGGTTCCATGGTAACAACGACCATAGTTAGCGAACAATGCTTATGGGAAACGCACCCCATGTTTGATAATAAAGAATGGGGAGTGTTTTGTGAACCTGACAAAATCTTTATTTTTGCAATTCCATTTGTTGCCACTAGAGGCGACACTAAAATGAGACACTGCAGCTTTAAGGTGGATCATCTGATCAGTGGTGTGAATAAATTTAGGGTCACTACATTTTATTATTACAGTACAATTTAGCCACAAGAACATAGCCAAATATAGCAAACATAAACAAGGAAATTCTTCCTGAAGATTGTGCAATCAGAGACTTCATATAAAACCAGTAAATTCTAACATCGGTTCTCATATCAGTGTCCCTCTTCCTGTTCGCTTGTTCATTAACCCAAGACCCCTGACATTATAATTCAAAAACGACACGCAAACACATTCCACTGCTAAAGTTTGCCAAAACTTTCAATTACATTTTGATATAAATGTACGTATATAAATACTACTTTAAATGCTTATTATGTGACCATACAACTATGCAAGTCAAATGCATAGGCCTAAATATTGTATATTTCAACCATGTGACTTTTAATGTGCTTTTACTAACTGAATGTCTACAAAACTTCCCCTTACTGCATACATGAATCATATTGAGCAACATCACTAGCATATAAAATGTTTATTGACAATTTTGACATAAATTGCTGGCTGATGAGGTGGTGGTGAATAGTTAAACATGGTATTGCAAAACCTTTTCAAATGGCATGGAGAGCTTATTCATTGTTTTCACTCTAGTTAGGCTGTATTTTACTGCAATTTGGTTTTGTCTTGATATGGACTATATAAATGCACACTAAATGGATGCATAGTTTTTGGGAAATTGCTTAGTTAGAAAAAATGGTAAAAAAACATAGGTACAAATATGTATACTTTTGGTACAAATATGTACCTTTGGAGTACTAATATGCACTCAGGTGCAAATGTGTACTTTTTGAAAGGGTATAACGTCACTTGGGTGTCACTTGGGCAAAACTTTTAAGGCTTTTTATCCTTAATAACAACCTCCTTTTAAGCAAGTACGCTTCCATAATTTGTTTGAGGCATATGGATGAGCAACACCAATGTTTCATTTTAGTGATAGAGATTTCAGAAAATAATTTAAATAGAACTAATAATGTTAATTAATAAAATAATGATGGCATATCCCAGTCCATAGCATTCACAACACCATCTCATACATGAATATTTGTTTCTTCTGTTTTTCAGAAGGTGAGGCAGATTCTGTCGAGATGGCGTCTCCAAACATTTCCACTCAGTCTCTGCCCTCCTGCACCTATAATGAAGACTTTAAGCGCTACCTCCTCCCATGCATCTACAGCCTGGTCTTCATCTTCGGTCTGCCGCTCAACTTCATCATCATCCTGCGCATCTGGGGCTGTCGGCGCGCGCTGACGCGCACCAAGATCTACATGCTGAATCTGGCGGTTGCGGACTTTCTGTACGTCTGCTCACTGCCGCTCCTCATCTACAACTACGCCAGCAAAGACTACTGGCCGTTTGGAGACCTCGCCTGTCGCCTGGTGCGCTTTCAGTTCTACAGCAACCTGCACGGCAGCATCTTCTTCCTCACCTGCATCAGTCTCCAGCGTTACCTGGGAATCTGTCACCCGCTGACGCCGTGGCCCAGACGAGGCGGGCGCAAGCTGGCCTGGATCATCTGCGCGTGCGTCTGGGTGACCGTGGCGGTGCTTTGCGCTCCCACGTTCGAATTCGCCGCCACCGGCACCCAGCGCAACCGCACGGTGTGCTACGACCTGAGCGTGCCGGAGCGCGCGCTCGAGTATTTCCCGTACGGCATCGCATTGACGTGTCTGGGCTTCGTCTTACCGTTTGTGGTCATCTTGGTGCTTTACTGTAAAATGGCAAAGGTTCTTTGCCAACCATGTGAAGCTAGAGGAGACTCGGCGGAGGCAAAGACTAAAGCTGTTAAGATGATCATCATCGTAATGTTAGTATTTGCGATCAGCTTTCTGCCGTTCCACCTGACAAAAACGCTTTACCTGTTGGTGAGGACCTTTCCCACAGCATCCTGTGAACTGAGGAACTTGTTGTCTGTGGTCTACAAAAGCACCAGACCCTTTGCCAGTATGAACAGCGTACTGGATCCCATTCTGTTTTACTTCACCCAACCCAAATACAGACGCAGTACGCGATCTTTACTACTTAAGATCACTTCACAGAAAGAGCAAAAGTAAGTTTGACTTACCATTATGAAAATTAACCATGGTTTTACTAAAGTGAAAAAAACATGGTTACCAAAACACAATCATGCTTTTGGGAACCATGGTCTTTCTTTATTCGTCATGCCATTCCAGCATCTATGGCTATTTATGGCAAGAACCGGTTAATCCATAAACAAGTTGATCAACACACAGGTTAGGGGAGGGGCAGTTTGGTATCTCCAATTCACCCAACTTGCATGTTTTGGCCCGTGGGAGGATTCCGGAGAACCAGGAGTAAACCATCCACACTGACACAGGGATACCATGCAAGGCACCTGACCTAGGGACCTTCTTGCTGTGCATGGTTTTCGAATACCATAGTAAAACCATGGTTTTGCTAGTACTAATCAACACACCAAAAAAACATGGTTACTTCACTTTTACTACAAAAACCCATGGTTAATTTCCGTAAGGGTTGTTGTGAGTGGGCCTTAAATTGTATTAACATACACTTAGACCATATGTGCTATGCTATATCTGAGTATTATGCTAAAACATACCATGAAGTTTAAACATTAGCTCCTATAATATATCAATGATGTTTTGTGTATGAAGCGATACAAAAAGCATGAAGTGTATGTGTACAATGAAGATTGACTAAAGAAATGTGACTTTTGACTCATACAGTGTTTCTGTAATAAAAACATTTAAAGGGTTTTTATACCCTGTGAATGGGGAATGTGGATGGGGAGTTTGCCAGATTTTACCTGGCTGGGTTTCATTCAGTTACCAAATCTCTTAAAAATCAAGGTCCCCAAAAGGGTCTTTTTTACAAAACCTTTCTTTTGCACAAAAGCTTCTTTGTTAAGGTCCTACTGACTACAAAAAGGTATGAAGAACTTGTACTTTTGACTTGGATCTTTGGAGAACCAGAAATGATTTTACTTTGGCATCGCTGCAAAGACCCCTTTAACAAGCTTGATTTTTAAGAGTGTAGGTTCAGCTGATCTGTGAAGAGGTAAAGGATTTTATTCAAAAGCAGATTTTCAGGCAAAGTCTGTAGAAATTAACAAAACTAATGTAAGAAGTGTAGGAGAAAAATGTGATGGTGTCATTATGCGGATTCTAACAAAAGCTCCATCTGGGTAACACAGGACTGCCACATCTGCAGCACATTATCTGATAGTCATTATCTCATTGTGTCTGATGACTTAATTCGATGTCCTGCATGTCTTTTGTGTCATGTTATTGGTTGCACATGTTCAGTGCCTGATCCAGGAACAGAGACATTTTGTAAAACTCACTCTGTGTTGATGCGTGGCATTAAAAAACAAGGCAATTACATTGTATTTAAAATACTTTACTTGATGTTTAAGCTTTAAAATTATCAAAACTATAATAGCTGTATTAAAAACAAGAAGAAAATCAAAGCAGAATTCACGTTTGCAAGTGAAAAAAGTAGAAAACACTGCACTGTAAAATGATTTTTTGCTGCCTGGGATTTTTTATTTGTTTAATCAACTAATTAACAAGTCATTTTAACTTATCTTGACTAGAGATTAGTTTTTATAACTTTTAAAATATATTTGAAATAAGTAAAGATAAATAATACTTGTAAATTAAAAAAAAATTAAGGCAGCAAATAATTTTATACAATAATTTTATCTGTACTGTGACAGGCTTTTGCATTATAAATGAATGTATGCACATTTCCTCCACTTGGCCAGTATCATATCTGTGTAATTTTGTATTTATCTTTATAAAGATGAATTAATTTTGTCATTGAATGAAGGGTGGCACAAGTTCTGCTGAACTACTGGTCTGCGTCTTAAATTGAATAAACTGCCGGTAGATGGCGCACTGTACTTACACAACAAAAGACAGACACTGCTACCGTCTAAATATTGCATGACAAAGTATTATTGTTGCATTTACATCGTAAAATACATTCTACAATCTATACCCATATAATGAAGAAATTGTAAAGTTAATGTAGTGCCAATATATTGTCTTTCTACTTGTGTCTATATTGTCGCTTGTCTGTACAAAAACATTTACAAGTGCATATACAAAATATACTCAATGATAAATGCTTGTCTAATTAATAACAGTTAATGTTCAAAGAAAATGAATGTTTGTTTCATATATGAATATAAATACGTGAAGTGGATGTTAATTTAACAAATAAAATCACATTTTTGTCCTAAATGTACTTTATTCATTTTGAATGTGTGAATAGTGGAAAAACTTTGTTATTCCATTAAATGTTTCATGAAATTATTTTGTCTGATTCATTTATGCATTCCTTATGGGTTTTTTAAGGACCAGTCAAAAAATGCATATAATATTGCAAATTAAAATAGCTTTTGCTCCTCTATAAATTCTCTTGTTCTGCTGAACAAAAAAAAAAAAGATTTTTTGAGAAATGTAACCAAACCGTTCATGAGCCCCATTCACTTCTATAGTATTCTTTTTTCCAACTATGGAAGTGAATAGGGTTCATGATCGGTTTGGTTACAAACATTCCTCAAAATATCTTCCTTCATGTTCATCAGAACAAATACATTTATATAGGTTTGTAACAACATGAGAGTGAGAAAATGATGACAGATTTTTCATTTTTGGGTGAACTATCCCTTTAAGAAGATTTACTGAGTCATTGTTTTGACTCATTATGACTTTTAAATAAATTAATACTCTTCTTTTGTTATTATAAGCATAGCTTATGCTTGACTAGTGGTGTGGGAGAAGTCAAAATTTAGACAGAGACAGACATTATTGATCGCAACCACAGCCTGGCCACACAAAATTAAAAATAAGAAATGCATATAGTATTTTAAAATATTTTTATTTCATTAATTTGTAATAGAATATGGTTATAATATAGTTAATACTTACACTTTAAACACTTTTTTGCATTTATGCAAAAAAGAACATCAAACAAGAAAATAAATTCAAGTATACAAATCACAAAAAAAACATAAAATCATAATAATTAACAAATTATTCAAATTTTTAACTATATTCAATGTCCTTTGCCTATTCGAAAAGGAGTAAGAAGAAAAAAACGTATTTAATCCCACCCCTTCTCCACAACTCAAAGCTTACAATAAACAACCCTCATTACAAATATTCATACATCTTGTTTCTTATACCTCAAAACAATAAAAAAAAAGAAAAAAGCACATCAATTATATAAACCAAAAAGAAAAAGAAATCTAAAAAAATGTACTATGAATATTTTTTATTAATTTATAAATGTCTACAACTGAGGAAAACAATACTAAATAATAATAATAATAATAATAATAATAATATACAATTAATACAGTGATGTTGATAACACAATAAAACCAAAGACAATTGATAACCCCAGAACTTCTAGAAATTTTTTCACACCCATCTTCATCTCTGTTCCTTTTGAAGACCATACATAAATTTAAACTGATTTATGTTTGAGCATTGTTTTGATACCTTGTTAAAACTATTCCATATCCTTACTACAGAGCTTGAGATAAACATTTTCTCGTTGTCCAAATTCTGTTAATTTTAAAATTATTTTTCCCCCTTAAATTATAACCTCCATCTCTTGCCCTAAATAATATTTGGCAACCGATTATTTTTTAGCTTTAAACATTATTTGGGCTGTCTGATACTTCACAATATCTAAAAATTTTAATATTTTCGATTAATGATCAAATAATGAATGAGTATGCTCTTTTTTTTGAGAACAACTATTGAATGTAATAAACTTTTATAATTGTGACCCCAAATCTCAGCACAGTAATTAATATATGGTGAAACTAGTGAACAATACAACATGTGGAGTGATTTAAGATCCCAAACCTGCTTTACTCTGATTAATACTATTTAAAATACATTTAAATAGTGTTTTATGTTGTGAACACAAATTTAAATGACTCGTTTTGACCACTAGGGTACGCTACAGTCATGTAACTTAAACATCAACCAGACCACAAAAAAAGAAAAAAGTGAAAACCTTCGAAACAAAGAACTGCAAAAGTTTTTATTGTGTGTAAAGACTGAGCACATGAAACAACCGGGTCAACTAAACTAAAGAAGACAATAACTAAAACAAGCAACTGTACTAACTCTATATCTCCTTTAAGCGTGTCCAAACATTATCTATGACAATGAAGATGATGATTTGTCCAGTATTTTCCCAGACTGCTATCTGCTGTCTCACATCACAAAGAGGAAAAGCTTGATCGCCTCACATATTTCCCAGGGGTCTCTCTCTCACTCTCTAACCCCCGACCCCTTGTTTTAGTCCCGCCCTCAAGCAAAGCAACTATCTGCATGTAACAAGCCACAAGTTAGGGAAACACACAATTGTGTCAAAATAACATTGAGCGCACTTAGTCAACGCTGGACATTAAGGATGCGTTTAAAAACAGACAGTCGGCCAAGGAAATGGGATTTACTTTGGAAAATGTACATTATCCAAACTTTCCTCGAGTGCGTGCAGAGTTGAAACATTTGGGAGTTTTCTGCTCAAACTTTGAGCTCTTTTTTAAATGCATGGATGGAAACCGTGGATGGAAAATATGCGAAGGAAATACAACTAGTTAATTTGTTTTCGTAAACAATCGTCTGTTGTTCTTGAAGTTTTGATTTTCGGTCCGCACAACACTGCCAAGTGAGTTTTGAGGTTAAATGGGCGCATTGTAGGTTGTTTTCAGGGGGGTAAAGCAACCACCACGAAAGAGGAAAAGTGTGGACAGTTTATCAATGAACTGAAGAAAAAGAAAGAATAGTAAGTGGGAGGACAGGCAACGCGATGGCCGAAAGGGAGATGGAGAGGAAAGCGCCTGTTTATAGGAGCGTTTCTTTCAAAAAGCTGGAAAGATGGAACGCACAGAAGCGCCGATCATTTGGAGAGGATTTGGAGAGGCGCGGTGCCCTTCCCCCAGACGCCGCAGAGCCCAGCGTTCAGCCCTCACAAGCGACGACGCGCACTGTTACTGTATCCAGAAAAGTTTCCAAAATCTCCGCCGCCAGCCGCCAGGGCGCTGATCTGAGGAAAAGGTCTCGTGCGACCTCTCCGTCTGTACGCGAGCTTTCTGAAAAGTTTATTTCAAACGCGACGGGGGCACAGAGTTCATCCGACAACACTGGAAATGTTAAAAGCTCAACTTTAGTTGTTAAAGGTGGCGAGGATTCGCTTTTGGACGACAGCGGCTGCTTAGCCAAGGAAGTTTTTGAGACTGCTACTGAGAAACTCAAGGAGAGTAAAAGATACGGTTCGGCTCAGGAATCTGTGTCAGGCTCTGATTCAGACAGAGGAGAAAAGCTGAGGGCTCGAAGCACTGTGGCTGACACCAGAACAGGTAAGAGAACCTAATCTAATCAAGTGTTTTATTTTTTCTTTCAAAATTTTCTCTTAAGCTCCATAAAAATGTATATTGAGGTTAGTGCCAGAATCACTGTTTCTTATTTAAAGAAATAATTAGGTCAACGTTTTATTTTTGTCTTAGGGAGCCCAACATGTAAATCTCATCGCCGTTATCACCCTTCATATGTTGATGCAAACTGGCCAAGCGTTACTAAGATTAGAGAACTTTTTGGGGATGGATGCAGAAAGCAACACAGGTCGACATCTGATGCTGATGACTTGAAATCTGCCTGTCAACACCTCCAACATTCTTTCAGTGCTAAAGACGGTAGCTCGGCCACAGACAAAAGTGACCAACAATTCTTACACGATACGGTGGGTGGATGGCAAAATACAAACAGCTCTGATTATGACAACAACAGACTGTATCTAGACTTTTCTACCCCAAATTCCAGTGTCGAAAGCCATTCCTGTGAGTTTAGCAGCGGCACAAGTTGCTTGATTTGTGGTCCCCCACAGAATAATAGTGAAAGTCAAAGCCCTGGTAGTAGTGACCTCCAGTCTTCTCCCCCAGCACCCCCACCTCGCAATAGAGCGAGTGTCTTGCCCCTCAGGACTCATTCGCTCGCTCACCGTTGGCAGCAGAGACATAGGGCAGAGCAGCCGCAGCCACTGGATAGCTCACATTCTTCGCATAACTACTCCAAACCACAGACGGGTCCTTCCGTGGAGCTAGCCGGCACCCGGGAAAGACTGAGCTCTGGAGACGAGGCCGAGGAGTTAAGTGAAAGCACGGATAGTAAGGCAGTTGACAGCGGTGGAGGAATCGGCACACACCTCCCCCCATACAAGCATGGCTTCAGGACTAAGGTGAGGGCGAGGTCTTCAGGCAGTGAGGAGGACAGCCCTGCAACGCTAGCTCACCACAACAAGGACGTGAGACGGCGTTCACTAAGGAAGAAGAAGAAAAGTAGCTGCAGCAGGGACAATGATGTGTCTGATGACAGCGATGATCAGCCTGTAATGATGGAGCACTCGGAGAGGTATCATCAGTCTTGTGATTCTCAGCCGGTGAGCCGCAGGATTGAGGGCCTGCGGCCTAGAGGATGCTTTACGGGCCTGTCATGGACACGAGGTAACCCGTCTTCAGGCTCACAAATATCTAAAGACAGCTTCAGGCAACTGTATAGAACTTTTGAGGGACCAGTTGGAGCCAGTCCTGTCCCACAGGTTTCACGAGTGTCAAAGGTCACCATACCTTCATTTTTATCCAGTCCAGTGGGGTCAAGAAGCAGTAGTAGATATTCCAGCACAGAGACATTAAAGGAAGAGGATCAACCAGGCAACACCCACATGTATGGGGGTGCGTCGTCAGCTGTTCTAAGTAAAACATACCACGGTAATGCCACCATGTACCGCTCACCCAGTTTTGGCCACGGGGACAACTTTTCCCGTGGCCAAGTTCGAGTTCGTCCTAGAATGGTGCCCATTTTAAATCCAGCAGAGTCTAAAACGACCACTGCAGTAAATAAGGTATTTCAACATTCATTAAATAATGATAAAGACAAGAACAGGATCTCAATGTCGAACCCTGATATTTCTTCAGAAACTCTCTCGCTTCTCAGCTACATTAAGACAGATTTGTCTGAGTTAAGAATGAAGAGAAAAGGGCAAGGTGATGAGGACGGTCTGAACTCGGCATTTCAGGTTGGTCAAGGCACATCAGTGTACAGAATGGGCTCCAAAACACACCGGTCGCACCCTGGGCGGCCCTCTCTAAAGGACCTCACTGCAACTCTGAGAAGGGCGAAGTCTTTCACATACTCTGAGAAGCCAGCTGGTCAGAGATATTATGGAGGTGGGCCAGGTTTGAGAAGTTCCTCTGAGCAGAGGCTAGACTGTGAAAGTGGTGGTGAGCAGGTGGTGGTTTCTGACAGGGAGGTAGAGAGTGATGACTGCAGGAGTGCTTACAGTTACGAAGAGCCAATGCCAAGCCCTCTTCAAGACCACTATGTGCAGGAAGCCAGACAGGTAATAAGAGACATCTGTCAAATGGGTAAAAGTAAGGATGATGATGATGATTATGAGGAAGAAAGTTTAAAGAGAGAAAGCAGTGTTGCTACAGAAGACACTGAAAATGAAGATAAGTCGAAGCAGGAGGAGAGGGGGCTTGAACATGCTGTTTTTACAGGGTGTAAGGAAGAAGAGACTGACAGAGAAAGTGGAAAATGTTTACAGAAGGGAAATTCAGAGGAGAATGTGTTCTGTGATAAGTTATTGGATGAACTCTCGGGTCATGAATCTAGCCTGACCGATGAAGGAATTGTTACAGAGCCAGAGGTCGGCTCATATGGGGAGCCATCCTGTAGTAAAGACCTGCTGGGCCAGACCCTTACTGTTTGGAATCAGTCAGGGCTATACGAGCAGCAGTTGCCTGATACAAAACCAGATGAATCTCTCTCATCTCATGTTGCCTCTGTTAGGACAGAGCATGAGGGAGTAGCCATAGGAGGAGACATTAGCAGCAGTAAAAATGTAAACCAGGGAGCCTCAGAGGCTCCATCTACTCCCAGTGCTATTCGCAGGAGGAGGAAATTTTCCTCAGCTGGTAACAATGGCTCGGACTCCAGCAATGGCAGCAACGGAGAATCAAATGGTGAGTCTGCGTACAGATCGTTGAGTGATCCCATGCCTCACAGAAGGCGATCGATTGCAGAGGATGGCGGCAAGAGCTTCTCTATGGATAGCAATCTGCTTGGTTCACTCTCTTTAAACTCTAAGGTGAGCAGTTCCGTGCAGTCCTCGGCTGCAGACCTCTCTGAATATACAGGCAGTGCTGCCAGTGACCTTTCTGTTTGTAGCGATAGCCTCCGAGATTACAGCACTGTGATTCAAAGCATCGTGTGCGAACCTGGTGCCATGGACAAACTGATCGACGACAAAGCGAATGGCAAGGCGGTAAAGAAAAAGAGCTTTAGCGATCCCAGCAGACGTGGAGAACTGGACGAAGCTGTCACAGAATTTCAGCGACATCCCAGCGAGCCGATAAGCGAATTAGAACAATCCGTACCACCTTCCAGCAGCGAACCTATATTATCTGAGCAAAGAGACGAGCTGTGGGAACTAAATAGTGAGCGACAGCTTTATTGTCCAACCAGAAGGTCTCGTTCCCAATCTGAGCATGTTTTACCTTCCCACCTTGGTCATAATGGAGAAGCAAAAGTGGCGGATGAGCCCTTATTTCCCTTTGACCCAAAGCTAGCTCAAGTTTTGTCACCTCGCATGACTCGTAGAAGTTCCAAGAAACGCACCAACCGCTTTACCCACCAGGTGTCTTGTGATGACAGTGAGGAGCAGAATGAAGATCCATCTTCCGAACGCCCTGATACCACCTCAATCCTTCCCCAGCTTCCAGTCGCAAAGGTCAGATCCAAACATGTCCGTCATGCCAGTGAACCTGCTACGTTTGTCCCAATATCCCCAGAATCCCCCAAAATAGTCCAGGGAGAGGACACCCCATCATTAGAGGATGTCACTGAGCAATATATCTTGGGCTTGAACTCTCCTGAAGGCCCGTCGGAGATCCCTGCAGCCACTGGTGTGGCTATACCCAAGGGCCCTACATCGTCACCGTCAGGTCCTTCCAGCAATGCCGAGTCAAAACAAGAGAGGAAGTCCAGTGAGGAACTTGTCACTGCTCCTTTGAAGCCCAAACCAAAAGTGGTGAGTGAAATTCTGGTATTTGTTTATTTTATCTGTATTGTTGATGAACCTGGCACAAGGGCTTGTGAATTTGTTTTTATGGACAGCTGTTTGTCCATTGTCAAGTTCTTCTAATTTCTAATTATTCTAATGTGGTTGAGTAATAGAGGTCTTTACTTTGCTAGTAAAGTTGGTTATTTTTGCATAGTTCTTAACTTTGACACCTTCATACTGGTGTGCTGGACTGAGTTGGTTTAAAACTGATTATTACTCTGAAGAGAACTTGGATGAGAGTTTCCAGGGCTTTTGTGTGTGTGAAAATCATGTCTCTATCTTTTGATGTGTTAATATCCCAGGTTCTAGTGCATCTGAATTTACAACTCATGAGATTTGTTTTTGTCTGAACAAGATGGAAAAAGCAGAACTGAATGATGCTTCAAAGTAATAAGAAGGACATGTTTTTACCCTTTTTTTTTCAACCTTTATTATGGTCTGGTGCCTGGATAGTGTGTGTATCTCCTGCATTTGTTCCCTAACTTAGCTCCCTCTGAAAAGTTGTAACGTTTTGGCATTCTTAACTGGCATATTTTGAAGGGAGAGCTTTATCTTGTGTATTTATACTGCGGTTTATCCGTTGTGTGGAACATTCAAATGACTTGAATTCATGTTTAAAAATAGCTCTTGTTACCAGACTGAGCTTAAGTACGAATACCATACAAATATCTCATATTTTGTGCTTGATGGTATATGTGTAAGGGCTGTCTTACATTCTCTCTTTGATTAATTTGTACTCTGTCGGTCTCGGACGCTTGGGTTGGTCATAGTTTCCTTCTGTCCACCTTTTATGGTGTTGTATTTTCCCAAGATTTCATCTGTGCCAGCTTCTCTTTTCAGTCTTGCGGTCCGCTGAGAGCTATTTGGAGTTCTTGCTTGATATTGGCTGATTATATAACTTACAAAGGGTGCAGATGAGCTTGTTTGAATGACAGCATGTTGGCTTACAGAACCCAAATTCCTCTTGTTCCTTTTTTCTTATGTGGGTCATTATGAAAAACATTGGGGAAAATGTTTGCCTAGTCATTTAGCTTGGAGACCAACCATCATTCACAGGGGTACACGCATGTCTGCACATCACCCGCCCCCATCCCAATTCAGTATACAAGTAAGGGCATCTCATAGGTTTGTCATACTAATTCATTATCATACTAACCTCGTCCCTTACACAAACTTGTGCATATCAGAAGATCAGTAAAGCTGATCAACGAGGCCTTTTAACTTGTGAACACTCACTATCCAAAGTTATATACTGGATAGTCAGTATAGGAAGTCCATACTAATAAATGCATAGCTTGAATGCACTGTAGGTTGCTTTAAAAGAAAATGCATTGGTCATGTAATGTATCGCATCCAAAATATTTGCACAAATCTGTCTTTGCCATGTTCGCCGTTTTGATTTGTCCCTCACAATCAAGCCTGCACATCCAGCCACACTGTCAAACATCAGGAGACATTTGTATAGTGCTAAAGAAAACACAAAGTTTAAATGAAGCTGAACGTTTTTTCCTCTTAAGCTTCTCACTTTAGGCTCCTTTCCAGACCCTAATGCTTTCTCTGTGACTCAGTGAAGCTCTGCTTGACATTTCTTTCATGTTATTTCTGCTTTCCTTACAGCATCCAAAGCTTTTGTCCACAAATTCCATTTACTTACAGCAGATTCTGAAAGTATTGGTTCATCTAAGCCTGCTTGGATTTGTATTAAAGCAATGGCATTTTAAGTTGATTTACATTTAATTCACGTTTACATTATGCATGTAGCGGATGCTTTTATCCAAATCTACTTTGGGTAGAAAAATACTTTTTCAAGCTATACATTTCAGCTATTTGTGGGAACTTTAAACCTGTTGGTGTGATTTTTTTTTTTCTTTTAGTGGATGTATGTACTCAGTCCCCCATCAATGAGGTTGGTATTAAGATGCGTTTTGGTCGATCGGATTACAAGTGGATGATGCTAAATACAGGTGTAAATGGGGAGTAAAACATTTTGAGATTGTCCATTGTCGACCAAATTAAGGTAGTCGAAAACGCATTTGGCCGGATTGCCACAAGCAGCAGACTCTGTCCTAATATAAGTGCGCATCAAATTAAACCCATCGTTTCTCCCGCTCGCGTTTAAACGACTCGCCCACAGTCCATCCGCTCAAATTAATCATGACAGAAGCGGTCAAAAGTGGACAAAAGAGATGGAAAAGTAAAGGTGTAAACGTGAATGTGTGTCTCTCGTACACTTGTGATCTGATTGACGAAAACGCCTCTTAAAACCTGGTGTAAACAGCCCCAATGTGTGTTAGTAGTTCTCAGATTTAATGCTGGAAACCCAAAACACTGCACATTCTGGATATCTCTCTCATATTAGGACTGGGAACCACTGACTGTGTTAGTAGGCACATGTGTAGATCATCATAACATTTCATTGCCAAAAGGCGTCCAAAATGGTTTTTGCCTTTAACAATAAGTCCATTGTTTTTAAGTTAAAATCTTAAACACTTCTTTATGTGAAAAATTTAGCTTGATAATTGAGTTTGCCTTTTTAATATATGAAAGTAAATTACAAATGGTCTTTATTCTATTGTGTAATGCCATTGTATTAATATTCCTGTGATTATGGCTGTTTAAATACATTTTGGTGCCCTTGTAGAAGTCATTCAACACAGAGTGTCATGGTTTAATTCGTTCCATATATTACAAAGTGTTCTCTGTCATTTGAGTAATCGTGTAATCACTAACCCCAGTAATGAGATTGATTACGTAAAAAGAGAAAGAGGGAGACAGACAGACAGCAGTAGGTTAATGAATATTGAGGCTTAGATGGTTTCAGACCATAAACACAGGGTGTTTTACAGGTCTGTGATGTGTCTATGTGTGTGAGATGGTATAGTTAAGTATTCCCTGAGGTTGTGATGTTCAGTAACAATGCACACGCCCCAGAAAAAGAAAAAAAAGGCTGAAGGAAAAACACATGTGGACGGGCAGCCGAAAGAAAACGCCCAGCTTGAACTCTTTGTGGTTAACCTGTTAAGACATCTCAATGCTGAAGTAATGAAACATTTTTTGTAAGATAAAGAAGGTGATCGTCAAAAGAACTGTGGTAAATGAATAGTCAAAAATCATCTTCCAACATAATTTGTGTCAATAAAAGATTTTGTAAAACAATCATTATATTATTTTTTTATATATAAAAAATAGATTTTAGAGGCAGAACTACTCTGTAGGCAGATAACCATTTAGTTACATAGGGATGCGTAACGATTAATCGCGATTAATCTATTGCAGATTGAACGTTTTTGTTTACATCATATGTGTGTGTGTGTGTGAACTGTGTATAATAATTTTGTAAATATAAATATGCACACATGCATGTATAATTTTAAGAAAAAAAAAATTATATATTAAAGGAATAGTCTACCCTTTTGCCACATTATGTTATTACCTCAACCTAGACAAATTAATACATACCTATCTTTTTTCAATGGGTGCACTTTACAGCGCATTGTGAATGTGTTAGCATTTAGCCTAGCCCCATTCATTCCTATGGTACCAAAAAAAAAGTTTTATTTTGTGGCACCATACTTACTGGTATAACTCCTCATATAACCGTTTTTAAATAGGGAAAACATGGAAGTGTTTGGTGGCTTCCCTGTTTGGTACCATAGGAATGAATGGGGCTAGGCTAAATGCTAACACATTAACGACGCGCTGTACAGTGCATGCATTGAAAAAGATAGATATGTATTATTTCGTCTAAGTTGAGGGAATAACATAGTTTATTATGGCAAAAGGGTAGACTATTCCTTTAAGTAATTTATATAAAATATAAATTATACATAAATATACACACGTTTCTTTAATGTATACATGCATGTGTGTGCATTTATCTAAACAAAGTTATTATACACAGTACACACACACACACGATGTAAACAAAAACTTTTATTCTGCTATAGATTAATCGCGATTAATCGTTATGCATTCCTAATTTAGTAACTTACATTGTTGTTATTCAATTCTTATGTTAACTATGCATGAAATGTTTAAACAGTCGTGATGTTAATTTTGTACAAATCTATTGGCAATATCAAAACATGCTTGTTTTGCTAATGATGATCATTATGACACAAATGCTTAACTGATATTGAACCATGTTGATTACTTTAAAGAAGTGGCTGACCCTGACTGAGATTTTTTTACCTAGGTGTTCATGTGATATGGTTTTGGTTTAATCATCTTGAGACATAATTTGTGTCAATGAAGGATTTTGTAAAACAATTACTATATACATTTTTATAAAAAATAGATTTTAGAGGCAGAACTACTCTTTAGGCAGATAACCATTTAGTTATAGGGATGCGTAACGATTAATTGCGATTAATCTATTGCAGATTGAACGTTTTTGTTTACATTATATATGTGTGTGTGTGTGTGTGTGTGTGTGTGTGTGTGTGTGTGTGTGTGTGTGTGTGTGTGTGTGAGAACTGTGTATAATAATTATGTATATATTAATATGCACACATGCATGTATAATTTTGCCTCAAGATTTTTTACCTAGGTGTTCATATGATATGATTTTGTTTTACAGTATTTATTTTTAGCTAGAATTGATGATTTCACCAAATGATTTGCAATGGCAGGGAAAGTCATTTTGTGTGTATGTCTGGCATATGTTTGTGCATGTGTGCGCACGTCTTGGCTCCTTTATCAGTCGTACTGCTGAGTGATCCTGTGCAGACAGGAAGCTGGGGAATAGAAACAGGAAGTTGTTGTGGTTACTAATATCCATGATGATCTCCAGAAGCAGGAATGTGATTCTCTGCTGTGAAAGTGCCAGGCGTGAGACAACACACACACACACACGATGGGATGTGAGTTTGCATGAACTGTCAGTGCTTTGATGATCTTTTGCTCATAACTGCTGCTCAGTATCTTCACAGGGATTAAAGGCTCAGTCAGGGTGAGGGCATGTGTTTGCTGTCTGCCTGCGTTTGGACGGTGGTCTCTGAGTGGTGGACAGTCACGTCTGTGCTAACCAGGCATCATTCATGCTGTATTTTACCTCAGACACTTATGTCATGGGTGTATTTAAGATGTCTCGTCCTGTATAATCGTTTAACTCTTTACAAGACAATGAGACCATATTTACTACATTAATATACATTCCTGGACTTGTCCTGGAAATCCTTGAAAGTTTGTGAATATGGTGGAAAAAAATTTAAGGCCCTGATAAGTTTTTGAAAATATACATACATAGACACAGGTCATTGAAAGTGCTTGAATCTATTTTAAGTTTTCTGGGAAAAAATCCATATTATTCCCTGTGTAGTGTAGGATAATATCATACAAATTCTAGACTTTTTAAGCACACGTGCTAAACTGTTTGCTTTGAATGCTTATACCTTCTGTAGTCGAATGTTGATTCATACCAAAATGCTTTTTTGCATAGTTGTGTTTGACACATGAAAACGTCTCGGGTTACGTATGTAACTGTTGTTCCCTGAGAAGTGAACGAGACGCTGCGTCTCCCTTGCCATACTTCCTGCGTCCCTGTAACGCCGTCTTTGGCAATATTTCAGATAGCGATATACTTCCTGGCTCCCGTGTCACCCTGTCTTTGTCGTTAAGCCTCACCATTGGTTGAATTTGATATACACATTCAGACGCACTTACCCGTGGAGTCCCCAAAGTGTCACCGCAGTGACGCAGCGCGAGTTCCCTCGAAAGGGAACTGTAACAATGTATCTTAAAAGGTTACACAATGTAACCTTGTTCTCACTTGAAATGTGTCCCCACATTTAGTTCTTGAATTTGAGGGTATTGGACCTGGAAAGTCCTTGAAAGTCCTTAAATTTGAAGTTAACCAAGGTGTGAGCGGGTACTTCATCTAATTCAGTACCTACTGTCACAGTATGCAATTTCGGATGTCCTATATTATCCTATTCTTGCTCAGGTTGCTTTTCTTATCCTTCAGGAAGAAATAACTTCTTGTTATGTCTTAATGTTTAGGAAAGGTAACAGCACATTAAAAACCATTCATGAAATATTTGCACTAATATGATGCTTGAAAATCCTGAAAGGGTTCAGCATGTCTATGCTAAGAAAGAAACCAATTTTCCATGGTTTACATTAAGAAAGAACCCCCCCCCTCTCTCTCGTGCGCGCGCACACACTCCCTCACAGGCTGTTGTGTGGTGTTCATGGCCATTTTGCATTGAAGAGAAAGAAGGCCACATTCCTGGTGCCTGTTTAAAAAAAACTCTTTCTCTCGTTTTCTCTTTCCCTCCATTTTCCTGGGCTCTTCACCGCTCTCTCGCTTCATTTCCATTCAATCGCTCCTTTTATTTTCTCTCTTTTTCATGTGCAAGTATCACTTTTCCTTTGCAGCGCTCCGGTGTCCTGCATTAATCTTTTGCTCTGTCAGTGTACCTGGTATCAGGGCTCAATCTCATTTCTGGACGAGCGACAGGAATGACTTCATCCCTCCACAATGTTCCTTGACTCTTGAGCTGTCTGAGGAGAGAGAGGGAGAAAGAGAGAGATTTGAACAGAATGACTCACATATGAGCAGGTCTAATGGACAGATAATGGACTCCCCTCCAGAAAGGAACATTCATTATGGAGTTTTAAGGAACATCCTGCTGTGATTATCTTATTTTTTTTTATTATCATTGGTCTTTGCTGTCCTACATTTTTTTTATAATGTAGAGGGAAATACAGTGTCTGTAGCTTTGCTTTTGGATGCAATTTTTCATTTACTTTATCTTAAGCATGCAGTTAGGAAAGGTTTGGTTTGAGTCAGCTTACTTTTGGGCTTATCCACTGGGTGCAGTACGTAGTACCCTATACTTTTTTTAGTACCACCTCTGTTGGGGTTCCAAGCGACCCGAGCTGATACCAAAACGTGATGCGAAAACACTGTAGATCACTGATTGGTCTGAGAGAATCATCACTACCAGCGTCATCACTATAATTGAAAAGATTAGCTTTACCTTCATGCTAGCTTGCGCTGTTTCGAGTAAACCTGTTGTCATCTGTGCTTGGCTGTAAGTTCTTAAACTCCCTTTTAGAGATGAAAATATCCACAGGTTGACAATCAAGAACACCATACCAGTTTTTTCCAGACTTGCAGTTTGTGGCGGCACATTCGCGACGCACACGTCCGCATATGTGCTTAAATGCGACTTAAATGAGGCTCAGCGGAGCGCAACGACTGACGCAACGGGTGTTTGTACAGAAAATGTTATGTGAGACAGAGGTAGTGATAAACACGATGTGCAAACATCTATTTGTGGTGGTCAATTTTAATTTTGTAGCGGACTGAGAAATAAATGAATGTATGGGAATGTACAGCGACGCTCTCAATTGTATGATGTCACAGCAGTAGGCAGCGCAAATATAAGGACACGCCTATAATCCCTCCCACTCCAAAGTGTTACTAAACTCGATGGAAAAGCTAACCAAGCCTAAGTAATGTTAGCTGAACCGACCTCGCCCGACCTAAATCGCTATGCAATGGAAAGCGCCAAAAGTGAAGCCAAAACTTTGTCACGCCCCCTAGTGGCTGGCTGCAGTATAGGTCATAAACCCCAATCTCTCCGTGTAAAATCCGTGAGTTAACTCGTAACTCATGAGTAAGCGCTGCCTGGACTCAAACCTGATGTTTTACTAGTATTTACTAAAATGTGGTTTGGTAACATCTCCATTATGCTGCTTTTTGTATTTAAAGGCATTAAAGTAAATTTACATCTGAATCGGAAATGTTTGTGCTGAGGTCAAGTCAAGCAAGCTTACATTATTTCTTTTCTTTAAAAGAAAAATGCATTTCTATATGAGATGCCATAAAATAGACAGCATACTAGCTCTCTCTTTGTCTTTTTCATCTTCTAACTTTGCTCCAATGTCTCAATGTTTTTCCACACTCGGATACCTAGATTGACAGATTTTGAATATCCGTGGTGTGTATTTGTTGTACAGATGTATAATTTGCTGACAGGACCGCGGCCAACGCTGCATTTTCACGTCTGTCTATTATTATGAACAAAAAGCAAATGACATCACACTTGTTGATGTGTCTTACCGAAGGTCAGCTTTTTTCAAATGATGCGTTATTAAAACAAGAACTCGAACGAACATCTTGCCAGGGGAGTAGGTGTGTGGAAAAAGCATAAAAAAATGCCAGAGCTTGTGTGTGTTTGTGTTTTTGTTTAAGAGGAGGCTAGACCGATCTTCAGATTTCAGTTTGAGAACAGGGTCACAGAATCATGCAACTCAACCTTTCCCATGGTACCTTTGACATAACTCAAGTGTGTTTGCGGGTATATTTGTTTATCTTTTATGTAACTCGCATTTTAATGATTTAACATTGAGGCATTGCCTTGCTTGTGTCGTCTCAGTATCTGTTTGTTGACGTGTCCAAACCTCCACTCATTTCAATAGAGGATATTATTTAAACAGCCGATTATTTATTCATATCACTCATTTAAGCGAGAGTGTTATAAACTCACGTGTAAACTCAAGTCTCAGGCTCCCAGAATCAAAGACAAAAACACGTCCATAAATCCATGTCTGGTCATCTCGAATTTTGTAATGGAGATAGAAAATTAGGATCGGGTGGGTTTGGTAGTTTTTCATTATGATACGAGTGTATTATAGCCGTGATTTTTTGGTTATTTCTCTGACATCTGTAAGCGATTGGACCCGGAAGCGGTTTATGACGTCAGACTCAACAACCAGAAAGTGCTGTTGTGTTGCGCATATCTAACAAACCCGAGTATTACTGAGAATTTAAACATTTGACTTGGGATTGAACTCCTAGCAACCACCCACAACACCTTAGCAACCATACAGTTATGTGCTAAGAACGTGAAGTAGCAACGTAAAATCGTACCAAATACTAGCCGACTTGTAGCCTCGTTGCCCAATCACGCAGTGACGGTTCGGATTCGGACCGACTTCATAGACCGCATTAGCGTACTGTAATTATATTTGATTTATTAATTTCTCCAAAATCCAAAGGTATTGAAAGTGAACGTATATACAAAATTGTGGTCCAACCGGTTTCTCTTCCGCCATTTTTTTTTTTTTTTTTAGCTCAATCCTGCTCGATCAATCGTCTTTCTCCTCACACAGCGAAGTATACATCTATGCTGCCTTTAAAGTGTGTGTTGCAGGTTCTTTTTTTTACGAATTTGTGCAACTTGCTTGTGTGTAATAACCATTTAAAGTGTTATCCATTGTATTTTATGTTTTTGGGTATCACAAAACCCGAAAAAGTATGAAAAAGTACAGCGGTTTGCAATGATTCTCCTTTCCCCCACAACGCACTGTATGACGTCACGCTGGGGAGAGAATTTACCAAAGCCGCATTGAGAGCATTGAGAATGACTATAGAAAGACGAGTAAAGTACAGTTCTGATAGCGCAGATTATAGATAGACAGACAGACAGACAGACAGACAGACAGACAGACAGACAGACAGATGGATAGGCTAGTATAGAGAGATAGGCAGACAGCCAGATAGCATAACGTTAGCATATCTTCGTGTAGAAAGTAAACAAACAATTAACATACTCGTGCATGCTGGCTTGAGGGGGTCCATGATCCTGCCTGAAATGGGTGTAACTTTATGCGATCTTCAGCACAAACGGTTTTGGCAGCATGTCTCTAATCCAGGAAGGTGAGTGAGGCACGTCACATCTGTTCGCGGGGACCAGCGACCCAAACGCACTCGCTTTCTTACAGCCAGTAGCGGAATGGCAATCGAGAGAGTCGGGACTTTCCCGGTGGGTCGATCTGATAATAGTTATACGTTTCGAGTTAACAACACCGTCTGGCGGCGTGATGGGCGCCGGTTCCCGCAGCCCGCTGGTCAAAGTGCAGCCTCTCTGCTCAACAAAGTATATGAAAGTGCTCAACCTGTTCGGCAGGTCCAAACATGTACAGGATTTATAAAAATACGGTGATCAATGAGCGGTTCCTCCTCAAATGGCATAGTCTGTCGTGATGTAAAAAGCCGCCGAACCCCTGTTTATTACAGTATGTATGTGGTCCGAGTGTGCTGCAGCTGCTGACTGCTGCGTATAAAATTATCGTGTGATTCGTTATAATCGCATAAACAATATAACAAAGCATCCTTTTATTTCACAAAACAATATATTTGAGATATTATTTGATAGACTAGTAAGTGTGGATTAAGGATGTTTAAAAATCTCTAGCCTGGTGGTCAGTACATGAATGAATCAAATCAGCAGATTTGCGAAGTTTTATTTATCTCCAAAGATATCATAAATAATAATTAGCATGGTATCTTTGCAGTATAACACATTATATATTTCCTACGATGTATATATGATTTCCAAATTGTATACGCAAGTATTAAACAGCAATAAATGTCTCATCTATCTCTATGGCTCTGGCTGAGGCTTTCTCCACTTCTCCCCAGCGTGACGTCATCGCAGAATTGCGTAAAAAAAACGTTAATACCAAAAACGTAAAAAAAGTGTTCTTTAAGACCATTTTTGAGACATTTTAAAAATTATACACATATCTTGAGTGATTTATGTACCCATTAATCGACAGTGGTGGTTAACCTGCAACACGCCCTTTAAAAATCGATCAAATGAAGGTATCTTAGGAGACAGGACTTGAAGCAAACATTGGATTCTGACGTGTCTTGATGACTTCCTGCCTTGGAATGCAGCTTGAGAAAGGCAGCATTTTATAGCTTTCAGACGCAGCCACGATAACACCCTAGTGACTATTCAGGATAACTTGGTGTTGTCTGAATTGCACAGACGAGCCTTATTCAGATTTCTTTTAGAAGATGTAGAGATGTCTTGAGGAAACATACTAGTGAAAGTTCAACGTTATCTCATTGCAATTCATTCATACATTTTTGTAAAATTTGCGCTAAATGACGTTAGGGTTCAGCTATTGTTTTTTTATGATTCAAATTACCCAACTTAAAAAATACATACAAATACTCACTAATAATTCATGCATTTGTTCTCTGTCATGTCTTTAAAGGGTGACCATATTTTTACCTGTCTGTATATCAAAACACATATAAAAGTGAGACCAAATTTGACTTAAAGTTAATGGACTAAAGTATGACAAACAGTAGCGTAACTCTCTCAAAAGTTTAAACATCAAGTTTTCTGATCTCTGAAGGGCATAGTGAGGATCACATCTGACTGGAGCTGGACCGGACACATTCAACCGCATGTGCGTCCAGAAAGCTGCTCACTTTAGCGCCTTTTTGCAGGTTAAATGGTTTAAAATCACTTGAAATGTTAACATTTGCAAACCTTTGAAAACACGTGAAATGATAAACTTTCCTTATTTAAATTTGCGTATTAATCCGCAAATCGCACGTGAGCCGAACCGTGGGTCGATCAAGGATCAACTGCGATCTGTCACACCACTAGCTCCTGTTGCACAACTTAAACATACTGTAAATAATCATGCAGACATACCTTTATCTTGCTCTTTTTTTCTTCTACACTGTCCTTTTCTTCTTTCTCTTTTCGGCACCAGAGGGATACATACTTTTTTGTATCATTTATCATTTATTACAGTTACGCGCACTTGCACGTTGGCACGAATTGTCAATGCACGCAATGTGTCATTATATTGCGCATAACTTAAACGCTAGCACTCAGTACTGTAACACATGACAACAGAACGGGTTTGTCTGCTTAAGATGCTGTCATAGTTTGGGATGCAAATGTTATCAGGGCTCGGAGGAAATCGATTTGTTACTTTTGCCCCGGTTCTCCCCTAACCCATTCCACACTATATTATGAACAAAGTGAAACACTGTTACAAGAGCTGTTTAAGATTAACTGCATGGTAAACTTTGTCAAAACACAAAGGAGGTTAACTCCTAAAAAAGCCCTCATTATGATGGGGACCGCCCGTTTGTAATTACACTCTTCGGTTTGCTGATGCTGCTCGATTCTCTTCTCTTTTAAAGTTCATAACCTTTTTATAATAGATCTGTGTACATATATGATGTGTGTGGTTATTAAAACATTTATACATTTGTTAGTGTTGGTTAAACATTAACATTTCATTGTTATCTTCTGTGTGATGTGGTCTCATTCCCCGTTTAGAAACCAAAAATGGCTCTGCTGTGCGTCTGATGTGGGTGAGACCTCCATATTTGATTCTCTTTCTCTGTAGATCACTGTTCTCCACAAGTTTGGGCAGTGCTGTCTTGGCATAAATCCTGTCTTCGAATATCGCCTTTGTTGAAGCTTTGGAAACAGAATAATACTTTTGTGAGTCACTTTTAAGTAAGAATTTTTTTTTGCTTGTAAATGAAACTTACTCAGCAGTTTGACAGCACAATGAAACCCGTCCTCATCCGTCTCATTGGTGTCCGAGCCCACTTGCTGTACCTCATAGACAATGCATGTTCTGTAGTGTCCCGTGGCATAGTTAAGCATGTGGGACGCTGGGTCTTTAACGTGTGGGTGCACCGGTTCAACGGTCCCTCACTGACTGACACATGCACACTGACTTGAACTTGGCAGGACAACATGCCAACTTCTCGAGATCAAACTGGTAAAATGTGTGCCAGTCTCAGGGAGACAGATGAAGACTTCCGCGCTTGCTCTCTTTTGCTCTTTGTTCGTCTTTAATGGCGTCACTGAGGAGGAATGGGAGGGCTTCACATCTCCGTGGCGATGGCAGGAAAGAGTATGAGATTCCCGGTCCGGCCTCCAGGAAAAAGGTTTTGGCTGACAAAGGCCTTAAAGTTGGAACTAAAAATCAGGCAGGTTCTGGTTGTTGGATGGCATTATTATTTTTAGCCTGGCTTTTATCCAGTGTCCGAATTAATTTCGATTGATGCGTATTTAATTAATTTTCATTTAATCAAAACTTGTAAACTACTTTTATTGTTTGTAATCATAACATCAGCGAGATATTTTTGCAACCCCAAAAAAATACTTGGGTGATGCAACATTTGCACTTTTGACAACAGGATAGCATCACAAGACCCGTAAGCATGATAGCAAGATAACGTCACATTTCATGAAAAGTAAATGTTACTGTGGTATAATTTTCTGTGTTTGGGTTTCCAGGCGTATTACAGGTGGTCCGGAACTGAATTCGCACAGCCTGCTATAAGATTAATGTTTCACAGACCTGAAATAGCATGCAGTTTGTTTTCTTTTTACAGCATCGTCTCCTATACGAACCTAAAGATAGACAAAGAATGCATGCAAAATATTTCTAAATCAGACATATAAACTACTAAACGACTAAGTCTGGAGCTTGGCAGAGGCTGGCAGAGATTGGGCCAATGCCACGTCTCTCCTCTGAGGTTCATGCCAGGAAACTAAGGGTTTGGAGGGACACTCGTTTTGTGTCCCCTCATAAGTTGCACGGGTATATTTGTAACAAAAGCCAAAAATACACTGTATGGGTCAAAATTGTTGATTTTTCTTTTATGCCAAAAATAATTAGGATAATGCTTTCAAACAAACACACAAAGCGGGAAGAAAAAAAACTTTCATCCTATCTTCATTTGTTTTCTTTCATAACCTCTTAAATCAAAAATACAAAATTTTGAGCAAAAAGCTGAAATAATTGCATTTTTGTAAAGGAATTTTGTTAGAGATCAAATTCAACACGATGATCAAAACATACAACGAGTTTAAAATGTTGTTAAATTTGTTTTTGCTTCAGTTTTTTTATAAAGAGTGCCATCTAGTGGATAGTAGTGGAATCACAGATTGCCGTAAAAACTTGTCAGGAAAGCGTCATTGGCAGGGAAATGTTTTCTCTTAATTGACGAGATAACTCGGCGGGTAAAGTGTTAAAGAGGATTTTCTCAATATTTGGAATTTGCACCCTCAGATTTTTAGATTTTCAAATTGTTTCTCGGCCAAACATTGTCCTATCCCAACAAACGTAAATCAAGGGAAAGCGTGTTTATTCTTATTTATTTAATCAGCTCTTTTAGATGATGTATTAATCTTAATTTTCAAAATGACTCGTATTAAGTAGTATAATTAGTAGTATTACTAATTCTTATTATTCATATCATCTTAAAATATCATTACTGTAATACAGTAAGAAAAATAGTACCATTATGTACAAATACTTTCTATATTTTATAGGGGTGTAACAATACATTGATATGGATCGATACATTGATTAAATTTCTAATGATACGATGCATTGATGCCACACGTTAAATATCGATATGAGGTACATTTATTTTGACACTTTCGCATCCTCATACCTTGACGTAACGCATTTCCACCAAAGAGTACTTTTTTCATGCTAAGACGACGTTGTTACTGCTATTGTCAAATCGTGGGTTTGGAAATATTTTGTAGTTGAAAAATGGATTGGACAAACAGACAAACACTAAAGACTTTGACTGTTGCCATTTTAAGTTTGATTTGATGTGATATTTTCTCCCTCATTATTTATTTTTCCTTATTTAAAAAAAGTGTATTTTTTTCTTAGTTTGTTGTTGTAAATGTCCCAATAGGGTCAGATATTGTGCGTTTTTTAAAGAGTTTAATTAAACGTTCATGATATTTATTTTGGTTGCATTCATGAGTTATTAAAAATCTAACTGCTTAACTTGGAAAATGATATTAAAGTATCAAAAATATAATCGAATCGTAATCAAAGAAATGTCTGACGCACCGGCAAATATCGCACCGCTGGCAGAGATAAGCGGTACGGTATTGTTTCGTAACAAACTGTCTGTTTACTTTTTACCTTAAAATATATTTTTATTTTAATACTCTAAATATTGTTATATGTTTACGGAAAGGTTATAAGAATTTGGGGTGGGTGGGAATTAACTGTCATGGACACAGTGTCGTAATGCAAAAACTCATTCTTTCTTTCCTTTGACTTTAGTGTGAGATATAACCTAGACAGGTTTCTCCTAAAAACAGCAGGAGGAGGTTGTCATTTAGAGTTGATTTGTGTTGGCAAAATTGAGAGCATTTAAACGTTTGTGTGTCTTGTTGTTGAAATGGGTGAGCGGTCTGTCCTCTGGCTGGACTCTCGAGGTCCTACGTCTCGAGCGAGACCCACAGATCAGCCTTCATCAATCATAATAGCCCTAATTACCCCCTAATGATAATTGAGATAATGGTAATGAGTCAGAGTATTGGGAATGCAGCAGAGGAAACGTTAGGGCAGAGCGATCGGAAGCCAGAAAGCGAGTGAATGTTTTACTCGGAGAGACAAAGATCGGGAGAGATGACTGCAGCGGGACTCTGCCTAAATTGTGCCATTATGTCTTGATTGACCTCATATGAATAAGAAGTCTGTACTGCGTAGGACAGGTAATGGATGCGCTGTTTGTGGTTGCAGGGTTTATGTTCGCCTGTCCTTGATCGTATTTCAGACTTACTCAGTGCCCCCACCCCAAATATTTCAGCTGCTTTTTATAACTCAGGAGACATTAATAGAGTTCTCAGCTATTATCTTTCATTGTTTAAACTTGATCTAAAATGTTATTGCATGTAATAAATCTTAGCAGGAATGGCTATAAAAGATATAGATCAGATCATTTGGACTTTGAAGAACTTGATGAGAAATGTTTGAGTTCATATCATCTTGGCACTTTAGCGTACCCAGAGAAATTGTTGAAACTCATTTATGATCTTTAATAGCTGAATTTCTTCTTTTTGGCTAGCAGGGACAATATTGAACGGTGAGGTCACCTGAGCTTCATTACTAAGTCAAGATCTAATGGTTTATTTTAGTTTCTGACCTATCTATTCAGGTGTCAGTGGTTTTATTTGGCATAATTTCAAAAGTGCATAACGATTAATCGCAACTAATCGTTTGCAGATAAAAGGTTTTTGTTTACCTAATATATTTTTGTGTACTGTGTATAATAATTATGTAAAATAAATACACATGCATGTATCATTTTAATAAAAAATAAATGTATATTTTAAGTATTCATATTTATATAAAATATTAATGATATTTAAATATAGAAATGTATAAATATTTCTTAAATCTATACATGCATGTGTGTGATTTATATTTATATAATATGTATATTTATATAATTATTATACACAGAAACACACACATATATTATTAAACAAAACTTTTGTTCTGCAAAAAATTCAGATTAGTTGCGATTAATCGCTATATAATTTTAAAGGTATAGTTAACCCAAAAATGAAAATTCTGTCATCATTTACTCACTGTATTCATTTCTTTGTTCTGCTAAACACAAAGTAAGATATTTTGAGCAATGTTTGTTACCAGTGTTGTGGAAAGTTACTTTTAAAAGTAATGCATTACGATATTAAGTTACTCCCAAAAAAGTAACTAATTGAGTTACTTAGTTACTTTTCATGGAAAGTAATACTTAAGTTACTATTTAGTTACTCTTGCGTTACTTTTCACGGCTGAGGATTGATCTCTTTCAGGCCTTGCAGGTGTTTTTATGACTGAAAAGTTCTGCATTTACTACTTTACTCGTTACTTCAGAAAAGTAATATTATTACGTAATGCACGTTACTTGTAATGCGTTACCCCCAACACTGTTTGTAACCAAAGTGTTTGGAGCACCATTAACTTCCATAGTATTTTCTTTCCTTCTATGGAAGTCAATGGTGCTCTTGTTTTCTGCATGAGTACAAATATCTGCCCTTGTGTTCTGCAGATGTATACAGGTTGGTAACAACATGAAGGCGAGTAAAGGATTTTCATTTTTGCGTGAACTATCCCTTTAAGTTTTGCAAAAGCATGTTCACAATTGTCCAACAACAATCAATCCATTCAAATCTATTAAAGTTGCATTATCATTTATTATCTTTTTGCGTATAAACTGTTGTTGTGTTATTCTATCACACCAGTACTTTCCTTTCTTTCCCGTCCAGGAACAGAAGAACAGACGCAGCTGTAAAAACATATTTCTTTTTGTGGCCGCTTCTTGTTCTCTCCTGTCAAACGATCGGGTCGGATTTGGGCTTATTTAAAAGGGTTGTGCATTTTTAGAGTTCCATTAAAGTTTTTTAAATGGGTTGTTGTCAAATACGTTCCTTCACATCTCGTTTATTAACCGGAGCCCAAATTTAGCCCGTGTGTTTCTAAGAATTGAAATAGATGACGGTCTTGTCTTCGTTTAACCTTTCGGCCGTGTGCTTGTTCAACATGACTTCCTGGCAGAGGTATGTTGGGATATTAGATGACATCAGTATGCTGTAACACAGGAGAAGAGTTTATTAGCTATTTAATTGAATGAAAATTAGACTGGGTTTTTATTGGCTTTTTATTAAATCTCAGGGGTCTCGATCTTAAATTCTGTTTATTGGCATCGATTACATCACCTTCTGATTGTCTTTTAACTTGTCTTCCTACATGGATAGTTTATATGTCTGTTAGGAGTTTGGGGTCCAGGGCGGATTGGTCAAACAAAATCCCTACAGATATCCGAGTAGATAGCCGCTACTTTTTGTTTTTGTTGTGAAATAGTTTCCATAATACTGCGTACTCTGTAATCTCTTTCTCTAACTTTAGTAAGCAGGACAAATGGGAAGTGGTTGATTTTGGCAAAGGTTCGGTGCTCTCAGATAGGCGCTGCCAACTGTCTGCCTCCACCATCACCTCCTTAAAACTTATGCCCTGGTCCCATCATTCACTATGCCATTACCCAGAATAAACTATAACTTTCTGCCATACTGTCAGTATGATAAATCATTAACTATACTAGTGGGTATTTTGCTATATGTACCGTAAAATTTAGCGCCCTATGATTAAACCGTTTTACATGCACATAGTTGCAGGCTTTCATTTTTCACTCCCTGACTGTTTTTCTTTCTTCCATTCAATGACTTATTGCAGTTTGAAATCTCTTCTTCATAATGCCCAGATGGTTGTGTTGAAGCATGCTAAAATCACCTGACCCAGTAATCCCTCCGAAGTGGACCTATAGGCTATATTTTGTGTGTAGGTCAGCTTTTTAAGGACATTCTTGCTCGGAGCACAACACATGGCTCTTCACAGGTCATCAGGGTCTGACCCTCTTTAACCTCTGACCCTTCTTGACTATCACAGGTAAAGTTATTTATCACCACTCAGTGTAAGAGGAGAGGAGATATAAGTGTCAAACTGAGTCAGCTTACCGGGAACTGACATTTGAATACTTGACCCCTGACCGGGAACTTATGTATGACATGTTTCATATTGCATTACTGAGATTGCATTTATTTACGTTGCATTGTTGCTGTTTTTGAGGTGCCGGTAGGAACTGAATAACTCAAAGCAAATCTGCAACAAGCTTGTTCTAAAGGTTCACTACATATTAGTTGTACCTAGATACAAAAGCACACATGCTTACATTTGGACATGCAAGGATTGTTGTTTAACTCTGTGTGCAGGTTTTTATGTGTTACAGTTTGTGGTCCTGTAAAGCTCAGTGGTAGAGCATTGCATTAGCAGTGCAAAAGGTCACGGGTTTGAACCCAGGGAGCATGCGTGCTAATCCAAACTTATAACTCGTAATGCACTGTAAGTTGCTTTGAATAAAAGCTTTTGCCAAATGCATAAATTGTAGAAGATGGATAATAATGTATATCATATACACACTTCTGAGGTGAGTCAATAGTTGGTACCGTTCTGGAGGTTATATCAAGGTCATTGGGCTAAATGAATGGGTCTCTCTTTCATTCAGTAGTTGTCTCTTTAGCAAGTCAAGCTTAAAAAAGTGTCTTATGTCCCTGGCTGACCTGACCAAGCTGAGAAAAAAGCCTTAGCACACCTGCTTAAACTACTAATGCATACCGATTAATCGCGATTAATCTATAGCAGAATAAAGGTTTTTGTTTACATCATATATGTGTGTAAACTGTGTATAATAATTATGTATATATAAATATGCACACATGCATGTACATTTTAAGAAAATATATATATATTGATATATTAAGTATTTATATATAATATAAATTATACATAAATATACACATTTCTTAAATATATACATGCATGGGTGTGTTATACAAAGTTATTATACACAGTTCACACACATATATGATGTGAAAAAAAACTTTTATTCTTTATTTAATCACGATTAATTGTTATGCAACCCCATGCTGTATTTAAAAGTTTTTAAAACATTTTAAATTGGTGAAACATTTAAAAATGAATTAGGATTTTAAAGTTTTCTTGATGCTTTATAATTACTACTCCGATAATAAAGAATCGTCAGATGACTAGTAGTTTGTTTACACAAAAAATGCTGGGTTATTTCAATCAAGTACCTGGGGAAAAAGGAGAGCATTATGGGTAAATTAACCCCCAAAAAATGTATATTTATTTTGACCCAAAAATGGGTTAAAACAACACAGGATTTTGGGTTAAAATAACCCAGCATAGGTTAAATTAAAACCCAACAGGTTGTGTTAGTTCTTTTTGACCAAATGTTGAAAATAACCAGGCAATTTTTAGAGTCTAGAGACATGATGATCTTCACTTTATAAAAAATAATTGTGCTATGTAAGGTGATGCTATAGATCAGGTTTTCCCAAACTGGGGTGCACGAACCCCTGGTGGTTCCTGGGAAAATTGCAGGAGGTGATGAGGTTCGTAAGTTGATAAAAAAAATCTATATTTTATACACAACTCTACAATATATCAGAAAACTCATGTCAAAATAGACGGGCACGTTTTACGTACCAATAAAAGTAAAAATGACCACATAAAGGTCCGATAACAGGTACAATAACTATGTAAAATACTACTGATGAAAAAATTTTAAACAGATGAAAAAAGTTTTTTTAAACATGCAAATGTGCTATTACATTATTGAAATATCACCTTAAAATTTCGAGGGGGACTTCAAGTAAATAATTTAGGTCATGGGTGCCCAGCTGACCAAAAAACATAGAAAAAACATTTTTGGTGCAGGCAATCAAAGGTTCTTAAAAGAACAATTTCTTACCTTTTTATAATCTAAAGATCTTCAGGTGATTTGGGCTGTATAGAGGTAATGTTGAAGTCACTGATTCAACATGCTGTACAGTTTTTGTTGTCGTAGCTTCTAGATCGGTGGTCTCCAACATGATGCCCGGGGCACCAGGTTGCCCGCACAGAGTCTGTGAGTCGCCCGCCAAGGCACATTTTATTAATAGCCTCAATGTTAATATTTATTTATTACATATTTTTATGAAAGCTTAGCTTCTTTTATGTGTGTTAACATTTAAAACATTGGTCATTAAATAAATGATGAAAACATGATGAACACTAAATAGAAAAAGTAAAACAAAAAAGTTTTGAGTAGACTCATTTAAAAAAATAGCCCTCAATCGCAAAATTCTTCCAGTGCACTGGAACATTAGTTCCCTAAAAATTCCCACAATGCAACGCAAAAAACAGTATGTATCGATGGTCCCCATGTTGCCTTACCGGAAATCACGTGACTTTTCTGAAGCTCTTAACCAAATATCGCGCTAGCCAACTTAATAAAGTTCATGAAATGCAACAAAACTTTTATTAAGACAAACTTTTGTTTTAGTTTTAATAAACACAAATCACTAGACAGGAAGGGACCACAATTTACTTTCAAATTTCTCCAAATGTATGCATAGATATGTAAGTGAATAGTTAACATGTTTTTCATAATAAACTTTAACAAGTGTTTAACAATTAAGTCAGAGATATATTGGTTTTCCTTGTTGTTGATGAATAACAGTTGTAATTTATCACAACACGCTTAAGTAGCCATGTCACAAAAAATAAGTAAACATGTAAAGTAGTCTAGGGTCCTTACTAGTGTCTGAACCTGCATACAGGATATACTGATCATGACCTCGGGAGCTAGGGAACGGATTGAGACACAGGGCTTGGATTCTTTTATGCATGTTAACATTTAAAACAATGATCATTAAATAAATGATGAAACATGATGATGAACATTAAATAAAATCAAGTAAAAAAAAAGTTTTGAGTAGCCTTTAAAATAGCCTTTGCTCACAAAAAGGTTTGGAGACACCTGTTCTAGATCTTTAATTCTCTGTTGTGATTGAGAGATGATTAAGGTTTTTCTGGAAATGTCTGTCCTCTGTCTGCAGTGTGAGAGACAAAGCTGATGTGCAGATGCAGAGTTCCTGTGGTTTATTCCTCTGCCTGTTTATTACCCTGTTGCTATAGGAATCACGGGCCGCATGCAGTACGCGGGAGTGAAGGAGGCATTTTTCATAAGGGCTCATGTCTGTCTATAAATAGCAGGGAATCGTATGGCCATGGGAATAGCGTTCTCTTATAACACACAAACAAATGGTTGGTTTTCTCTGCGACTGTGAGAATGAGCAGAAGAGTGAGAGACAGGAAGAGAGAGAGATGCTGTATAACAGGGTGTGGAGATGATGACAGATACAAATGTATCTTTGTTTGTTTTGTTGTGTTTCAGAGCTGATGATTGGCTTGATTGTGGTGTTTTTTCTGAAACGCCCTTATTTTATACACACATCTACTGAACGTACCAGCTAAATCCAGCCTAAGATCTCCCAGCCTGGTTTTAGCTGGTTACTCTGATGTAGCAGGCTGGTTTTAGAGAACTGGTCAGACTGGAAGACCAGCTGACCCCCTAGCTTAAACCAGCTTAACCAGGCTGGAAGATTGGCTGAGCTTGTTGCCAGGTATTAGCTGGTTTAAGATGGAAGTAGCAGGTTTAAGCATGTCATCCCTTAAAAAGGTCTCCAAAACCTCTCTAAAACCAGCCTGCTTAACCAGACTTACATAGACTACATACAAAGTCAATGCAAAGACACGATCAGATGCGTCCTCGCGCGGGGCGATGCGAATTAGGCGGCGCGATTGCCTCGAAAACATGTGCTATTCGCCTCAAACGCGCTTTCGTGCAAGTTGAAAATATTCAACTAAAGCGAAAAATTTGCATGACACAAAGTTAAATCCCGCGAGTAGTCTAGACCGAGCAATGCGTTTGGTGTGTATGTAGCATTAGGCTGGTTTTAGCTGGTCTTTTCAGTAGGGACAAAATGAACCCTGAGCAGATTTGGTACGTTAC
The DNA here is from genome assembly GCA_025389145.1 of Misgurnus mizolepis. Lineage (NCBI taxonomy): Eukaryota > Metazoa > Chordata > Actinopteri > Cypriniformes > Cobitidae > Misgurnus > Misgurnus mizolepis. Next base: position 26,226,505 of record JAIFKI010000025.1, on the reverse strand, counting down.
CGTACTGTTACTATAGTTTGTGGTGACGTTTCTTGAATTACAGAGAACTTGTTTTTTTTAAGTTATGTTTTTGGGCCACTTTTGCCTTTATTAGATAGACGGTATGATAGGAGAGTACAGAAAAGTATAAGGTGGAGAGAGGCGTACGGGATCGGCAAAGGACCTTGAGCCGAGATTCGAACTCGGATCGGTGAAAGAGCATCTGCACCATGTGACGCAGCGTAGCGGGATGCGAGAGATCGAGGAGCGGAGTGTGCAAAATATAGTTGGGTGCAGAACGGGTTTTTATCCAAAGGCTGGATAAATCGCTCTCCTTGCTACCGCTCACCCCTCGAGTCTAGGGCATGCTCAAATCTACCCAGAATTCACCTGTGCTTTCAACAATTAACAAAACCGCAGAAATTATGCAACAAACCCGCTCCATGTCCGCCACGCAGGCAGTGTGTCCCAGGCATACGCCTTCGATTAAAAACGGCAGGTGTGTAACAATGATATTGTAGTATGGTACGATGGTTAACCCTTAAAGGGATAGTTCACCCAAAAATGAAAATAATGTCATTAATGACTCACCCTCATGTTTTTCCAAACTCATAAGACCTCAGTTCATCTTCAGGACACAGTTTAAGATGTTTTATATTTAGTCTGAGAGCTTGTTGACCCTTCATTGAAAAGCTACATACGGTATACTGTCCATGTCCAGAAAGGTAATAAAAACATCATCAAAGTAGTCCATGTGACATCAGTGGGTCAGTTAAAATGTGTTGAAGCATCGAAAATACATTTTGGTCCAAAAATAACAAAAATGACGACTTTATTTAGTATTGTCTTCTCTTTTTACGTCTGTTGTGAAGCCCATGCATGAGACTAAATTCACGTGACTGCAGTGATGCGGATGACGTGTTATCCTCAGACCATGTTTGCAAAGTTTTTTTTTTTCAACTTTACAGCGTGCGTCTCCCTCAGACTGTAAAAGAAGCACGGCCGCACAAAAAAACAAAACAAAAACAGCTGGGGCGCACCAGATAACACGTCAGCCTTGTCGTACGTTATCGCGTCACTGCAGTCACGTGACTTTAGTCTCGCGCATGTGCTTCACAACAGATGCGGAAGAGAAGACAATGCTGAATAAAGTCGTCATTTTTGTTATTTTTGGACCAAAATGTACTTTCGACACATTTTAACTGACCCACTGATGTCACATGGATTACTTTGATGATGTTTTTATTACCTGTTTGGACATGGACAGTATACCGTACGTAGATTTTCAATGAATGGTCAACAAGCTCTCAGACTAAATATAAAACATCTTAAACTGTGTTCCGAAGATGAACGGAGGTCTTATGAGTTTGGAACGACATGAGGGTGAGTCATTAATGACATTATTTTCATTTTTGGGTGAACTATCCCTTCACCCTGGTAACCATAGCTTCCATCAAAACCAGATTATTTGGTAACAAAAGCCTGTGGTATTATGTTAATTGCCATAATAAATTCTGTCTGTAAGGCAGTATTGTCTACATCTCATTCTCTCTGCATTACTGCACATGCACACGTGTGTGTGATGTTGACCGCATGCCATCACAGCGTTGGTTTTATACCTAGATTCCTGCATTTCATTCCAGCTCCTTGGGACAGAGCCAAACCTTCCGGGGAAAAGGATGGGGGTGATACGATCACACTCCCCTCGCTCGCTCTCTGCTTTAAATGGAGAATGTTCTGGACTTTTGTGTTTCAGTTCGGCTAGATGTGTAGATCGGGGTGAAGGGCCGTTCAGAATAATGCCAGTTTGGGTTTGTAGGAAAGAGAGAGAGGGTCTTTCGAGACTGGAGGGGTGGGACTTTGATCTAATCACACTTCGGGAGCAGGCGTCTCTGGGCCAGAGCATGGATCGCAGGCAGACAGAAGCCTGCCATATTAGGAGAGAGAAAGAGAGAGTGGAGCTCTTCTTGTGGTTAATCGTTGTCCCTTTTTTCTGGTATTACTCTCGCTCGCTCGCTCTTTCAGTCTTTCCCAGTTTTTTTTGTTTGTTTTAATCTACTTTATTGGCATTTTATTATTTATTGCACTTGCATACAACTGTAAAATAGTGCAAAACAACATTCAGTACCTGTCAAAAGTTTGCACATGCTTGCCTAAAAATTGTTACTTGTAAATTTTAAACTATTTATTTTCAAAGCAAAGTCTATAAATAGGCTAGTATGTAAGCAGGCAACATGCATTTAATTTTTAACGTTTTCAATGTTTTAAAGCATCTTTGCATCTCATTGTCAGAATGACTGACATGTGTGCTGTGATCTAGTCAAAGTTTGGCTGCTTTACTGACGCATATGAAGTTCAGTATTCGGTCCCTACATTCTTCACTTTCATTTGTGTTGTTTCAGATGTGTCTGAAATGTGTAAAACATCTGTAAAACAGGACGCACTGCACGGGATGTTGTCTCCCACAATGCAGTGCTCTCAACTTGACCTTCTTTTATATGGAAAAGTGCAACAAGGTCATGATGTGACGACAATGTAGTGTGCTACTGTGTATCATTTATTAATGAATACTGTTTTGAGAATTAGCATGTAGTGTGTCCTGCAAAGTTTTCAGGAAGCAGTGCAGTAAACACTTAACGTCTCTTTTATTTACACCAGATTTATGTGTGCTGTTTGTTTATCCGCAGTAATTCATGTGGCTTACAGTGGGAGATTTGACAGATTTAACAGCATTAATCCGGCTTGTTTTTAGAATGCAATGTGTTTATAAACACTATTAATTGTAAATTAGATTACTCTCATTGCACATTTACCAGGTCAGTTAGCATTTATAATCTCTCGTTGTCAAAGACATTAGTATTAGAGATGAAGCTAACTAGAAGATTAGAGGCTAAACTTCCAGCAAACTCGGATGCATGCTGAAAGATTTACTTCATGTTTTAGTGTCTGATTGCAGACTGTGTGTGCATCTTGAAACATTATTTATCATTTTAATGCTGTTTTTTATTTATTTATTTATCTTTCTATTTAACATTAGGGATTTAGGTGAACATATAGTTTGTTATACAAAATGTAGAAAACATACCTAATATCATGATACTTTTAGCAGCATCATTTGCACTGCTGTACAAAACCATATAGGAAATGTGTGCAGGTTTTGTTACCATTTTACACACTTTATAGATCAAGAAAGTAATAAAGTACGGATTAATCACACATAATGCTTGAAAACACTTCTAGTATCTAGTACTGTGGATAACAATGTTTATTTGTTCATTTTTTCTTGCCAGTGTCTAGTATCTTCAAGCTTCTTGCATGTTCTCAATCATGTTTTGAGACCTTTTTAGGGCCGGAGCATCGAGGTGCAGGCACATTTTTGAGGCCTTTGCCACAGGCGAAAAGTCATAAAACTTTGCAGTGCTTGGGCTTGGGTGTGGTCGAGGGACTCGGTAGCGCCACCAAACGCAGGCTGTGGTTGGGGTAAAGTTTCTCCAGTGTGCATGAAGCTCGATATGCTTATTGGTGACCTCATATAGGACAAAGTTCACTTGGTTTTTTCTGACACCGTCCAACAGGAAGTCAGCCATCTTGGATGGAATTTGAGATTTCGAAATGTTAGTGCCAACAACTGCCCTTACAACATACTTTAAAATAGATATTTACCCACTTAAATGCATTTTTGTCCACCATGGATGCATGTTTTCTAAGGCCCTGTTTACACATGACGCTCGAGGGTGAAAACGTAAAAAATATTTTATGGGATGGTTCTTTCGTTAACATGTTTTTGGGGCTTAAAAACGCAAAAAATTGAAACCATTCTCCAGAGTGGAAATCTTAAAAACGGTCTGCCGTCATGTTCCCTTCTAAAGGGTAAAAACACAAAAGTATCATCGCATACGCGTTAACGTCACAGGCATGTGCCAGTTCAGGAAAATAAAAACAAACATGTAGGATTATTTCAAGTTGCCATAGCAGCTTTGATAAATATGCAAGAGTCTTTCCAGCAGTTGTACAAAATATTCACAGCTAGTATTACTGATCAGAGAAGGTGTATTAATTACCTCCATCGAATTGTTGATGCGCCAATTAACGTGGAATAAAAAGTGATAATGCAACACCACTTTTGCATTTTCTTTTCAGATAGTTTCTGTGTAAACGTAGCCTAAGAGCCACCGTCATCGCTGCTTGCAGCTACACTCACCTAAAGGATTATTAGGAACACCTGTTCAATTTCTCATTAATGCAATGGTGTGGGGGATGTTTTCTTGGCACACTATAGGCCCCTTATTGCCAATTGGGCATCATTTAAATGCCACAGCCTACATGAGCATTGTTTCTGACCATGTCCATCTCTTTATGACCACCATGTACCCATCCTCTGATGGCTACTTTCTGCAGGATAATGCACCATGTCACAAAGCTCAAATCATTTCAGATTGGTTTCTTGAACATGACAATGAGTTCACTGTACTAAAATAGCCCTCACAGTCACCAGATCTCAACCCAATAGAGCATCTTTGGGATGTGGTGGAAAGGAAGCTTCGTGCCCTGGATGTGCATTCCACAAATCTTCATTAACTGCAAGATGCTATCCTATCAATATGGGCCAACATTTCTAAAGAATGCTTTCAGCACCTTGTTGAATCAATGCCACGTAGAATTAAAGCAGTTCTTAAAGTACAATATTAGTATGGTGTTTCTAATAATCCTTTAGGTGAGTGTATATTTCTTATTTGACTTCAGGATCACCAAGCATGACTTATGGTGACTGTCTCTCTCTCTCTCATACTTCGAGTTATAATATTTTAACCCAGCGGTGCTTGTTCCTGTGTGAGTTTTTTTAAGAGTCATATAGGCACCTGGATATTTCATTCCTGTAGGCCCTATGATGTCATACAGCAGTGATGTCATTCGACACCTTTATGCATGGTGAAGTTCAGAGCTCTCAGCAGCACATCAGCCTCACTTTTGAGAGCTCAATGAGGCCATATATTTTCTTAAAGACATTTTATTCCAGACACTTTTTTGGGTTCTGTGCTTTATTGGGTTTATGTTGAACTCAAATGCCTCGTTTCTAAAGGCCTGCAGCCAAAACACTCACTGACCCTCATTGATACAGGCGCCTTTGTCTATATTCACCCAATCTGACCTGATTTAGTTTGGTTACAGATTGGTTTAGATTTATATTAGAACAGATAGGGGTCAGTAAAAAATAATTTGTTTAATCTAGGAATAGATTCTTTTATAGAGCAATGTGCCCTGTATTTGTGTGTACTGTAAGTAGTTGAAGTCACAGGTGGTTGATGTTTCACTACTTATGTACTGATTGACTAAACCGAGTTTTGATGTAGATGTTTTTTTATATTGTAAGGCAGATATTTATGGTTCATGTGTGTGGTATTGTAGGTCACTGGGGGAGTTTATCGAAAGAATGTTCATTATTTGTAAGCCCTTGTGATTTGGTTTGTGCCGAGTGGGGTCGGATTGAATTTAATGAAGTCTAAAATCCGAAAAGGATTTTTGCTTTGGGGAACCCTGTACAATGTTCAAATGTCTGACACATTAACATAACAGTAAAAAGTTTAATGTAAAGTGAGTATAATGTAAAAGGCAAATATTTTCTCACTCTTGAGATCGCCGCTGTGCCATTAATGAGTAAAGAAAAGGTGAACTCTTATCTTCCTCGGCCACGCATGAAGAAAAAGCTATTCAGTAACAAAACCCCAGATGAATTCTGGGAATACAACAAACCTCTTTGGCTGGATGTAATGCAGAAAATGATGTCATTAATCACAATGTTGGAATGAAATACTTTCTCAATTCTTTTCATAAACAGCATATTTGGTGCATGGCTTCAGTGCTGTAAAGGAATTGTTCACGCCGAATGTAAATTAGCCCATGGTTTACTCATCCTCGAACCATCCTAGGTGTATATGATGTTTAATAAGGGGTTAAAGCTCGAAAAAGAGCACCTGTTCATCAAAACGAATCCATACATTAAATGATGGGATTTTGTAAGAAAACATATTTTTAAACTTTAAAAACTATGTGTACGCATGTTGAGGTCACGCTGGAGGCTATTTAACAAAAAACTATTGCTTCAACTAAATAGTTTCCTGTAAGGCCCTATGATGTCATACAGCAGTGATGTCATTCGACACCTTTATAGGTTATAGACTTAGTAGATGGGTCAGTGACAAAAACGGTTGGGCAAGATGAGAAATTCAAAAATCTTAAAAAAATAACTTTTTAAAAGTTTGTGTATTTATGTTAATTTTATGCAATAAAAAATTACATTTGCACCATTATTATTTAAAGGTGCAGTGTGTAAATTTTAGCAGCATCTAGTGGTGAGGTTGCAAATTGCAACTAACGGCTCAGTGCACTGCTCATGTTTACTGCCACCGTAAAAAAACATGTCAATTGTTGACAACTTCGTAAAAAAGTTTGTCCGTGAAGGGCTTCTGTAGAAACATGGCGTCTTCCACGTAAGGGGACCCTCTGTGTATGTAGATAAAAATGTCTCATTCTAAGGTAATAAAAACATAACGGTTCATTATAAAAAGGTCTTTATACACCCCTGATAATATAGTTTTGTATATTATGTTGCATTTCTGTCAAGAGATCCTTCTAAAAATTATACACTGCACCTTTAAGTTAAGACTGAATGCACCTGGAAATGTCAAATGGTGTAACTGCTAATTGCGCCAAAGAATGAGAAATTGTTAATATTTTATCAACATTGATGGCATGTAAGCTTAATCATAAAAAAACATTTTAAAATATAATTTTGTTAGTAATTTCCAAATGTACATTTTAATGCGTTTTTGTAATATTTGTCCTGACATATGCTGAAAACAGCTCTGTTTTCTAAATAATCTTTGACAAATTATGTAAAAATGTATGTAAAAAAATCAGATTACACTAGTAACTAGATGATTATATTTTATTCCACATTTTTATGAATATATTTATATTTATATTTTCATTAAAAAAAATGCTAGTTACACCAATTGACACAGGCTTGTTACACCACATTGACATTTTTGCAATTATCCCCCAAATATTGTTTCAAAATGAAATAAACCCAGAAATTTTAGACTTCTCAAAAAAAGAGTGTATGAAATTTGAACCCTTTTACATTTAATTGAACCATACGGACACACAATAATTAACCTCACGTCATTGACCCAGAAATTGACGGTCTCGAGGATATTGTGGATTTTTTAAGGGCTTTTGTGTATTTCAAATTACACTTTTTGAGGCTTTTAAAAAAAATTCTCTAAGCACAGCTTTTCTTCTACGGTCGGTCTTCTTTTTTATGCTATTCAAGTTATTTTGCAAAGCCTAAAGGGACAGTTTACCCAAAAATGAAATATCGTAAAAGTCGTAATTTTCTCACTCTTATTTTTCCTACTATGGAAATGAATGGGGCTCATGATAGGTTTGGTTATGAACATTCTTCCAAATATCTTCCTTCATGTTAATCAGAACAAAGAAATGTATACAGCTTTGTAACAACATGAGAGTGAGGAAATGATGACAGATTTTTCATTTTTGGGTGAACTATCCCTTTAAGGAAGATTCCAGAATCATCCAAACTCAACCGGGGGATTTCATGATTCACTCATCCCTCATTCCCTCTTCCTTCATCTCAGGTGTAGTACATTCCTGCAGATGAACATTATTAATTCTTTAAAGTTATTCAATAACAAGTGTTTTATTAATAAGGATAAATAAATTAAGGAATAATTGACGACGGGTCATTGAATTATAAGAAAATAATGCACACCCAAGGTGCAATGCGGCACGACGCAAAGCAGAGTCCCGTTACACTGTGGTGTGCATTATTTTCAAATAATTCAAAGGACCGGAGTCAATTATTCCTCTTATACAACGGTTACCACAAACATTGCTCTGGTGCCTATTTTTAAGACATTTGACAAGTTAGGTGTGCGGTTATCAGAAATTAATGCATACCCACGAAACATTTCTCACCCAATCAGAATACAGCATTCAACAGACCCGTGGTATAACATGAATTATACCATGGGTCTGTTGAATGCTGTATTGTTTTAAATGGGCATACACCGGTTAAACATTACTTTCTTACTGTATATACGGCTGTTACAGATGCAGTGTCACTCAAGGTTGAACTCACCTCAATACGTTTTTTTTTTTTTTGTTGTTTGTGTCTTGAAGGAAAGTTGGTTGAAGATTCTGTGTTATGTTTGTTATTTATCAGTTAACTACTGAAATCTTGAGCACTTTAAAAGTGCTTACATCCTTGCTATACTTGTACTGTTTCGAAGGTAGCTTTGCAAGTATTTTTGTTTTAAGCATCCTGGAGATGATGCAAGATGTTGCTTGGGCATTCACGTAAATCTTGGTGGAAAGATCTGGATGGAGAAACCTCCAGTTTGAAACCGCGTGTGTGTGTGCACGTGTGGCTTTGAAGGCATGCAGGGTTTTGTGTGCCCGGGATTGCACATGTGGTATGCACGAAAACTGCGAGATAATCTCAACAGGTATTGGGAAAAAATTCATAGCAGCTGGAATTCTGTGATGAAAAGTCTGAGCAGGCATTGATATCGGCACACAAAGATTCAGTCATTGCTGACATTAGCATTTCTATCACTCGTTCTTTTAAATAACATGAAAGATTGTTGCTACTCTGAATAAAAATCTGTTAATATGTTTCTGTACCAGCATGCATTGTAGTGACCATACAAGGACTGTGAGAAAACAAAAGCCAATGAACCTTAACCTATCTCTGTTTCTCTCTCTATCTCTCTCTCTTTTGTGGCTGGCTATTTTTATAATATAAACAGTCTGTTATTAGAAAAGTGTACCACTGATTGTTCTCCCTGTGTTCAGACCTTCGTGCGTGTTTATTCTTGGACATTTTAACCTAAATTATTTCTTACTCATTAAACCATGTTTTGAAATTCTACGCTGTCCTTTTCCTTATCATATTTAATGCATTAGTTCACTTTATTTGCCATATTTTCTTATTTAACTTTTTTGCTATTTCTTTATGAAACAGAGTCGTCAGTTTTGAATCCAGAAGCACTTTTAAACCTGAAATGAAATCAAATATACATTGTTTTAGTGTTATAGTACTTGAGACTTGTCTTGTCTTGAGACTGGTCTTAAGACCATTTTTTATCGACTGTCTTGACTCTGTTTTGGTCTAAAGGGGATCGCACACTGGCCGCGCAGCTCAGCGTCGCGTCGAGTCGCGTCTAGGACAACTCGGAGGTATTGTAAACCAGAAGTGCACATTAAATAGCGCGAGCTTCGTCAGATAACGTCTACTTAAAAATGCAAAATATACGTTAGCAGCCAATGTTAATCGTTAATGATTTGGGACAGACAGGATGTTATTTAATGTTAAACTATGTGAGTGGCGCTGTGTGGCGCGACAGGGATTTGAGCAACTTCCTGAGTCACAGCTGGGCAGCGCGGACAGGTGCCACGTTTTTTTTTTTTTTTAGAACGGCGCGGCGCTGAGCGGCGCGGCTGGTGTGCGATCCCTCTAAGACTTTGTGGTCTCAGGATTTTATTTCAAGACCCAGGGTTCCCACGGGTCCTTGAAATCCTTGAAAGTTTGTGAATCTGGGGAAAAAAATTCAAGGCCCTGGAAAGTTTTTTAAAAATGTACATACTATTATAAAAATACATACTATTATAAAATCTATATTATTCCCTGTGTAGTGTAGGATAATATCATAAACATTCTAGACTTTTTAAGCACATGTGCTAAACTATTCGCTTTAAGTGATTATATCTTCTGTATGCGAATGTTGATTCATACGTAAATGTTTTTTTTTTGCATGAAAACGTCTCGAGATACGTATGTAACTTTTGTTCCCTGAGAAGGGAACGAGACGCTGCGTCTCTCTTGCCATACTTCCTGCATCCCTGTAACGCCGTCTGTAGCAATACTTTAGTGCCACTAAAAGATTAATGGCAATAGTTAAAAAAGAAATATGCCATCAAATGAATACAAAGAACGACCCACGATATCCAAGATGTGATTCTATCAATTTTGTTAAATGTTGGTCTTGGTTTTGTCTCGGTCTCGAAGGTCTTTGGTCTTGTCTTAGTCTCAACACCCTCCTGTCTTGGTCTTGTCAGTTTAGGTGGTCTTGACTACAACACTGCGTAGTTTAATTCAGTATATGTTTTCATTTTGGAATGAAAGATACAAAAAATTATTGTCTAGTTATCTTCTTCTATGTGTTTGTGTCAGTTTATCGTGTTTGTTGTTCTGTTGTAGTGCTGGGCAAAATATTTTATATACATCCAATAACAGTGATGTGGTTTCTAAACACATTTCCGATATTTCGATATACATTGCAGCTATCTAAAATGCGTGTTAAACACCGGTTAAATGGCTTCTTCTTTCCAAAGCGCGCTCCCGTGGCTTCTTTGGTAGGTAAGCAACCCAGAGCCACACTCTCCGGGATGGTGAGGAAAACGGAATGCCAGTTCGGATTTAAATCACTCTACCTTGCGTCAAATAGGACTTTGCCCACAAAAGAACTGTCACTCAGAAGGAGGTGCAGGGTTAGTTTGCTTTAAGTCACAGCTTCCAATGGTGACACCATATGGCGCTTTTCCATTGCATTTTACCCCACGGTTTGGTTTGGGTCAGCTTACTTTTGTGAGCTTTTCCACTGGGTACAGTACGTAGTACCCAATAGCAATACTTTTTTTTAGTACCACCTGAGTCAGGGTTCCAAGCGACCCGAGCTGATACTAAAATGTGATGTGAAAAGACTGTAGATCAATCTGATTGGTCTGAGAGAATCGTCACTACCAGCGTCATCACTATAATGTTAAAGGAATATTCCATTTTCTTGAAAGAAAAATCCAGATAATTTACTCACCACATGTCATCCAAAATGTTGATGTCTTTCTTTGTTCAGTCGAGAAGAAATTATGTTTTTTGAGGAAAAAATTGCAGTCCATTTTAATGGACACCAACACTTAACACTCAACACAAAACAGTTTTTTTTTCAACAGAGTTTCAAAGGACTCTAAATGATCCCAAACGAGGCATAAGGGTCTTATCTAGCAAAACGATTGTCATTTTTGACAAGAAAAATAACAAATATACACTTTTAAACCACAACTTTTAGTCTAAATCCGGTCCAGTGCGACCTAACTAAAATGCGTAGTGACGTAGGGAGGTCACGTGTTACATATATAAAACGCACATTTGCAGACCATTGTAAACAATAAACTGACACAAAGACATTAATTAGTATCAGTTGACATACAACTACGTAGGAACGGTCCTCTTTCAAGACGCTTGTAAACACTGGGGCGGAGTTTCGCGTTCGTCCTCTGTGACCTCTTGACGTCATGACGTATTGCGTGTGGTCAAGTTGGCGCATCACGACCGGATTTAAACGAGAAGTTGTGCTTTAAAAGTGTATATTTGTTATTTTTATTGTCAAAAATGACAATCGTTTTGTTATATAAGACCCTTATGCCTCGTTTGGGATCATTTAGAGTCCTTTGAAACTCCATTGAAAAAAACTGTTAAGTGTTGAGTTAAGTATTAAATGTTGGGCTCTATTAAAGTCTATTAAAATGAGAAACATCCTGCAATGTTTTCCTCAAAAAACATAATTTCTTCTCGACTGAAAAAAGAAAGACATCAACATTTTGGATGACATGGTGGTGAGTAAATTATCTGGATTTTTCTTTTAAGAAAATGGACTATTCCTTTAAAGATTAGCTTTACCTTCATGCTAGCTTAAGCTGTCTCGAGCAAACATGTTGTCATCTGTGCTCTGCTATAAGCGACCCTTTTAGCGATGAAACATCCACAGATTGAGAATCAGGAACACCATACCAGTTTTTTCCAGACTTGCAGTTTGTAGCGACACATTCTCGACGCGCACGTCCGCATATGCTTAAATGCAACTTAAATAAAGCTCAGGGGAGCGCGTCGACTAATGCCATGGTGTTTGTACAGAAACTGTCATGTCATGTCAAACATCTATTTTAATTTGTGGCGGACTGAGAAATAAATGAATGTATGGGAATGTACAATGACGCTCTCACTTGTAGGATGTCACAGTGCAAATATAACGACACGCCTATAATCCCTCCCACTCTGAAGTGTTACTAAACTCGATGGAAAAGCTAACCAAACCAAACTGTGGGATACTTTGTGATGGAAAAGCGCCAATACCGGGAGGGAGAACGGAAGATGTACCGTTATCGGATTTATATCGTATCAACAGAAATTTAGAAGTATATCGGCGATAAAGTTTTTGGCCATATCGTCCAGCCCTATTCCTGTCAATCTCAAACACATTCTTTTAAAGAAGTCTTTATAAGGTTTTGTTGTGGTTATACGAGTGTCCCAGACACACTTCATGAACAAAGAGAGATGTTGATTTAAAACACTTTTTACTGTTAATACCCAGGTGGAATTTATGTCAGAAGACATTTAAAGAGCATTTCTTTCATCTTTATGCAGTCTGCATTTTAAATCGTGGCCGTCTTTGAATCGTTAGCTTTCTGTGATTTGAGCAACACAATAGCGTTTTTTGGCTGTGTGTTTTTGAAGGATTTATGGGGCCTTGTAGTAAAAATTAAGCAAGATTTGAAAGCTATGGTCCGTTTGTAATGTGGCTGTTAATCCGGTAAGTGTTTATGTGAACAAAAGAAAATCTCTCTCTCTCCTATTTTATTTTTGTTTCTGGTCTCTCAGCCTCGTATCGTTCATCTCTCTTTTACTACCAAACTTCAAACATTATTCATCGTTTTATACACCTGTCAACGTTGAAAGTTTTCACATGCTGGTGCGTGTGTTTGTTTTTATGTTGTGAGTTTGGTCCAGACTGTGTGTGTTTTACAGATAGAAATAAAAGCATGTGTACTGTACATTCGAGAGTGTTTTCGAGAACAGTTTGTATAGTTTCCTGTGTCCATAGTGATGGAAAAAGAAAAAAACGACAAGACCACATTCCCTCCATATTCCCCGATATTTATCCACATCCCAAAAATAGAGCCGTGTTTCTCATAAGGAGGTGGAGAAGCAGAAAGAGAGAGAAACACAGGAGGAATTTCCGGCTCAGAGTTAATAGAGCAGTGAGTTTTGCCCGACTATTATGCAGATGAATATCTATTTATCTTTGTCTAGTAGAGGACATTTTTTGGACAAAAAGAGGGTCGTATACCAGTAAATGTTTGGCTTAGCTGTTCGTTGTTGTCTGGCTCTGTTTTCATGATATTAATGCCAGATCATCTTTTGTGTAACAGTTGCAACGCATTGTTTTAAGTTACGTTTTGAATATTGGAATAATCCAATAGTCTTCCGAAGAAAAAAGCTGCGTTATCCCCCTCATGTCTTTTTGTAGACCTTTGACGATTTTTTTCTATGTACCAAAGTCATAATGTCACCGTAGGGTGTCAATATCCAAAGGAACCCATTTAAAAGTCCGTGTGATTAATGTTTTGCCTTGTTGGTTGTCTGAAGTCACACAATAGATATGTCTGAGAAACAGGCTGAAATTGTAGCCATAATTTATTCAGTCGCAGCTTTCAAATCTCATTCACACATTTTCAAACTTGATGTTTTGGGATTATTACGTCGTTTTCACATCTGCTTGCTGTAACTGTTTGCAGTAATGTAATGTAAAAATATCAGTTGATATATCGCATATCACATTCAAAACATCTGCTTTGTTGTATTTGTCCCTATTTGGTCATGTTTGTCATTATCTTCTCCGAAACTTACAAGATCATAACATGCTTTATTCATTTTCTTGTACTGTGGTTGCATCTCACTTCAGCCCAGATGGATTCGGTTAACATGGGGAAGAAAGATGAAATAACATGAAGTCGAGCGTGGCATAACTGAGCATGTTGTTTTATATGGCTGTACTTTGTTTCATGTGTGTTCAGTTGTTGCGTATGCGACTGTATGTGTATGGATGAAGGTTATTTCAAATAGATGCAAGCAAAGTGTGTTCGATTAGTTTTTATTACTTTTGGAGTATTTGAATCAAATTGAATCTTTATTAAAAGCACCACTGGCAGTATAATAAAGTGTAATCGGGTGGTTATTTTGTTGGTACTGAATCATTTACCGTATGTAGGGCAGAGCGGGGCACAACCTAATACTTTTTGGTTTTGGAATTATTCAAAAAATCTTTGAGTTTGATTTAATTATATTTTTACACAAGCAACACACACATCTCTGCTACAAATAAACATTTAAAGTTTGTTTCTATTACTTACCATTCTTGGACAATTACACCAAACGTGACAGAAGTGCAAACGTTTCAACTTACCCCATAGGTGGGGTTAATTGTAACAGGCAGGGGGTTAGTTGTAACACTTGATAAAAATTAAGTTTGCAGGCAAATATTTCAATACTATTTTGTCTATATACTTGAAGTGGATGTTGTTTATATATCTGTCTATAATAGACAGGTATCCACACTGTATTCATTCATCCAGCCGTTTTCTAACAATAGTTCAATTACAAATGGATACAAATGTCTAAATATGTGAGAAAAAGCAGCATAATTATGAAAAAATTTATGTGACCAAGTCTACAGTTTCAAAATTATGATATAATGAGCATCAAAGTTTGATTTTAGCCATTCATTTCATTATGATTTCAATCTTTGACGTGACCTTATTCAATAAATATTAACAAATATAAATGTATAAATGTAAAATAAATGTAATACATGATTTTTGATAAGACAGGCACATTTATTTTGTTGGCAGCCAGGCAATCATTCGTGTGTAGCCTATTTAAAACAAAGGCAAAAATTATGCTAACGTTAGCGGTTTTCATAGCGTTATTGCTGAGGGGTTAGTTAACACAGGGTTACAATTTACCCCGCTGGGTCAAAATATTTTCAAGCCTACCTAAAAGAGGTGCAGACAAATTTCAAAACGATGCTATGTTTTAGTCAACAAGACACTGATTAATATGACATAGCATTGGATTTGGTATCTTACGCACCCAACTTAAAAACCGAAAAAAACATAAGATGAAAAAATTTACTTGCATGCCACCAAAACACTCATCAATAACTCACTGGAAAAACATTATACATTTCCAAAAATTTGCGAGAGATCGTCTTTTGGCAGCGTGAAAAAATACTGGAAAACCAAAACGTAAACAGTACGTGTTCAACTAACCCTGCATTAGTTTTTGCCCCGCGCACCCCTACTTGTATGCCATACACTTTTTTTTGTTAGCTTGATTTTACTAAGCAATATTAGTATTTAAAGGATAGTTCACTTAAAAATGCAAATTTTGTCATTGTTTACTCACTTTCATGTTGTTATAAATTATTATTGTGCAATTAAAATATAAATTGCATGCTACTGGACCGATGTGTTTGTAAAGCATTTCGAAGGCACCACTGCTTTGACACGTGTAGCCTATTGCAACACTTACTTAATAAAAAGGATATATAGACGGTTTCAGCAGTAACAACATAAACAAGCGGCTTTGGTGGAAAACACGTAACTTCTGGTAAACTCTGCTAAGAATAAATAACAACAAAGTCCTTTTAAAGTAGTTTATTTATATAACAAGCTAAATAAAAAACACATAGATTACATAGGACATCAAAACATTTGTTATTTTCGACGAGGTATTTGTTCAAGAGTTCAGTTTAACAACTAGTAAGACCATTAAACCAACCGAAACCTCAAGTAAAGTTACACAATGCTGAACACAATGGAAGATATTTTGAGCAATGTTTGTAACCAAACTGATTGAAAGCCCCATTGACTTCTATAGTAGGAAAAATAATACTATGGAAGTCAATGGGGCTTCTGGAAATGTATACAGGTTTGTAACAACACAAGAGTGAGTATTTCATTTTGGTTTTGGGTGAATTATCCCTTTAACTGTTTACAAACAGCTGCTATGACGCATGTTGTCAGTCCACGACCCAAAAATATCATGAAATAGTTTTCACATGATATCATATGGCTCATCCTTCTTATTCCTCAAATGCATGCACAAAACGTGATAAGAAATCGGAGACATTTTCCCAGTAATGTGCAGACCTGCCACACTGTTATTCTCTTTCTCTTTTTCGCTGTCTTGTTCTCTCTCTCTCTGTCACACACATGCACACACACACAACACAAACAATAGCTCCTTTCAGCAGCGTGATACAGTAGCACTTTCAGATTCTCCGTCTGTGTGCAGTAATGCTGTGACGGACAGCTGCTCACTTCACAGTTGCTCTGCAGATGTTGTCAGAATGGAAGGTTACCTTTATGCGTTTTATTGTGTTGATTTCAGTAAGCATCAAAGCACAACTTAATGTACTTGATCTCACTGGCACCCCCTGCTGGCGGGTTACAGTCTGTAAAGTACGCTCCATTGCCTTTTACTGTCTGTATTTAAGCGCTCTTGATTATTGACAATAGCAGTGTTGTAGCAACCCAGGACACAGCTGAGGAACAGCTTGGGAATCTCAAAAAAAAAAATGAAGCTTTGCATGTGTTCACTACTCAGTGGATGGGTTAAATGGGTTACATTCTCAGTAGGTTATAATGACACTTTCAAACACTTTAAAGGCGACATTTCACAAGACTTTTAAAAGATGTCAAATAAATCTTCGGTGTTCCCAGATTATGTATGTGAAGTTTAAGCTCAAAATATCATAAAGATAATTTATTATAACATGTTAAAATTGCCACTCTGTAGGTGTGAGCAAAAATGTGCCGTTTTTGAGTGTGTCCTTTAAAATGCAAATGAGCTGATCTCTGCACTAAATGGCATATCAATGCATATTAAGGGGTGGTATCGTCCCCTTCTGACATCACAAAGGGAGCCAAATTACAATGTTCAGTTTTCTCACATGCTTACATAGAATGGTTTACCCAAACTAAGTTACTAGGTTAATCCTTTTCACATTTTCTAGGTTGATAAAAGCACTAGGCACTTAATTAAAGGACTTAAACATGAAAAAAGTCCCCCTTTAAATAGGCTTTATGCCCAGCTGCACTACTTCCTGAACTTCAGCCAGCTCCTTGTTTCCTGTCTGCCATTATTGGACAAACTGATTAATCCAGGTGTGCCTGACCTCAGTAGTCACAACAATAATAATCAGACACACCTGGATTAATCAGTTTGTCCAATAAGGGCAGACAGGAAACAAGGAGCTGGCTGAAGTTCAGGAAGTAGTGCAGCCTATTGACAAAATGCTAATTTTAGGTTTATTTTTGCTGGTCCCCAGGCTGGTTGTGCTGGTCTCATTTGATGGTTTTAAAAGGGTTTGGGGCACTTTGCCGTTTTTAAGGTTTTGAGCTGGATAACCAGATAAACCAACTAAGATCTGCTAATCATATTTGGCCAATATTTATCTCAGCAGAAAGGCACCTCCTCTTTATCTTCAGAGCAATTAGAATTCAAATATGTCTTTGAAAAATCACTCAGTTGTAATCTGCTCCCGTTTTGTGCATGATGTCCCTTCATATGCATCTTACGAGCACAATTTTTGTTTACTGTGTGTGTTGATGGAAGTGGTTTTAAAAAAGAGCAGGTGGGCCGGTGAAGAGCGGCTAATCGCTCATACACTTGAATGTCTCATTATGAGACATGCTGCTCGCTCTCTCTCTCTCTCTCTCTCTCTCTCTCTCTCTCTCTCTCTCGCTCTCTCACACACACACACACACACACACACACACACACACACATGCATATATATATAGTTGCCCAGCACAGCGTTTGTATTTTTATGTTCTGCCCATATTTGTCGATTACATCCTCCTATAGACTCTGTACAAGATCAAGGGTGAATCTTTCTATAAACGGTTTCCTGTCTTATTTAATTTAGTCATTTTAAAGACTTTAATTTAAACATCACATAAAAACACCTGAGGGAGGAAACAGTTATAGTTATTTAGTTGAGTTGATAGGTCAGGTTGGTGTTTCAATGCTTTCACAATTTTTTTTGCTCTATTGTTTGAAATATCAGAAAAGTAGGTCACGGCTGGGGCATCTAATTGATAGCAACGTATGAATTTATTGACTGAAGTTTATCCTTGCTGTTTCTTTTTATTCGTTTTTTTTAAAACACCATGCAGCGAAGTGAATGAAGTTTTTATAATGTGCTTCCATTCAGAAATCGACATGGGAAATGAGTAATCTGCTTCAATTTGATGGGTTAGATGGACATTATAAAATCATATGCTTGTATCTGGGTCATGTATTGTACTGTAGATAATTCAGGACCCCCTTAGCGCTACCAAGCAAGCTGTTAAGAATAATCGGGTTTATTATTAACTGAAAGCAAGTCATGTTTTAGAGCAGGGGTGTCAAACTCAATTTCATCCCGGGCCACATCAGCATTACGGTTAATCTCAAAGGGCCGGTTGTATTTGAACGACTGTATGAATGTATCAACTCTTTTATTACTGTACATTGCATAATTTTCCCTGCATTTGCTTACTATTGGTTTTGTTAATAACTCAATTAATACCTAGCTTTGAAAGTAGAAGCCCAGGCAAAGTGTATAGAGTACAACTATTCTACAGATTATTTTTAAAATAATTGTGGTGACAAAAACACATGTTGTATGTGAGTACAGTACACTAAAAATGTTCTCTAAATGTTTTAGATACTAATAAAGAGTTTTACAATCTCCACCACAAAATTATGCATTTATTAAACACATCTACCCTCGCTTGTCATTTCTTGCCCTCTTTACAAAAAAGCTGTGATTTTTTTTACCTGGCTTTGAGTGTCTGACTGTTTGACTGACGTCTCATGAGTTCAGTGTTGTAGGCTACAGATCAATAGTTTCAATCGTTTATTAAAAGTAATCAGTTCAGATGAGTCATTAGTTCGCGTATTTAGCGGGAATAGACGCGTAATAAACTAATCCCAGCTGGACATCGCGAAACATTTCTGTACACGAGACGGAAAACATTTTCTTGCTGGTTCCGCGTGAGCGTGCGCGAGAGAGGGAGAGAAAGAACGAGCAGATACTGTCCGTTTCCATATGCGGAAGTCGCATAAGCAGCGTCATCAAGCCTGGTTTATTTAAGTTAACTGACCATTACATTCGCAAGTCATACGCATATTACATCAATTTACTATAAACAAAGAATAATATTTAACTTTATAATTGTTAATATTCTGAAACAAGACAGTCTTGATGACGCATGCAGCCTGGAAATGCGACCTACAGAGGCTGCAGCGTTCGCATTCAGACACGCCCACTCTAGTAGTGTGCGCGTGCGGGGCACTGCTCGTTCTCTCATGCAATCATCAACATTATCACTATAATTACATTACAAAAAAGACTTTGGCGGGACAAAAATTTGTTTTGGTGGCTGCTAAAAAAATCTATATAGGAAATAACTTGCAAAAATAAAATTTATAATAACAATAAAATAATCTGTAAACTCTCGCGGGCCACATAATTAACATAATTTGTAAACTCTCGCGGGCCAGATGAAATGAGGGGGCGGGCCGGATTTGGCCCGCGGGCCTTGAGTTTGACACCCCTGTTTTAGAGTAATGCTGGCTTGGATTCAGTCTGTGTATATACAGGACAATCATTTGATTGCATCTTCAGTGACTTTACACTTACAGGTGTATTGAAGTACCGATTGAATTAGATTTTTATTTTTCCTAAGAAAATATTTTTTTGTCAAGACTTGCCTCCCCTGTTAGCCTGACTACGTCAGACTTTGTACTTCCGCTAAATTTCATTACGCTTCTGTACTCAGTCTGAGATACCTCCCATTCAAACCGTTTTCCTCAGGTTTCAAAACAACCGGCGAATCAATGAACAGAGGGCGGGCTGAGAGCCGTGACGTAGACGCTAAGCGCCGAATGTACGGTTGTAGTTTGTAGTGGACATGGAGGCACAGAAAGCTATTTGCTCTGTTGTGGAGAACCGGCACTTGCCAACTTAATCCCGAACAAGAAAAGTGTTTGTTAAACATTTTGAATGGAGATTATGTTGTTGCCCTACTCCCGACAGGTTTTGGGAAAAGTTTAATTTATCAACTATTATCGATCGTCAGCGAGAAACTGTGTGCAGCACAGCTTGACGTGCACAACAATCGATATCATGGAAGGAAATTTCATTGTTCACAGTTAATGGTGGAGGACGCGTGGGCAAACATTCTTTGGTGACGTTCCTGATTAACCAGAAAAAAAGGTAGGAAGATTTAATTTACATATGGTTATGGCCGTCTGGTGGAAGAGTTTGAGAGGAGAGAGGGGCGTTCCTCCACTTAGACGTGAGTGGAAAGACACCGTAAGGATAGTGTTCAACTAGCTCTGGCCCGATTTACTTTACATAATCTGCATAAGTCGTTCATAGCCATGTTAACTTCGGTATTTCGCTCGATGGGTTTGTTTTCACATCATGCGTGTGTTTTACAGCAGAAATTTGATGCGGCTGAGCTGGCGCATAACGCACATCATATCCAAACGTTATGTGATTGGCTTACGTTTAGACCAATGATTTTAAACTTCAGACAAGCCCCTCCCATGAGAAGGAAAACGATTGTCAATTATGCCCAGCCAGACTCTGTCTATGAAGCGAAGCAAAATAGCAGAGGATGGTTCTACCAGGCTACTCCCCTGTAATGGGATGCTGTGAATGGTGCCAAGGAGTTGTTAGATAGGAGTTCATTTCAAAAGCCCGGTCATGGATCTAGAGATGAAACAGAATGAAAATTTTACATCGTTATAGTGACCAAAATCACCATGGTTATCAATATTATCATGGTTTTGTGAACAATTTCTAGAAATGTATAAAAAAAAGTACAGATGCAAACCCAATTTAAAATTGATTTTACATGTAAGTGCACTTTTGTTCGCATAAACATCAAATAAATAACATTAATCATGGCACATTTGGGTTTGTGAGATAAATGTTCATCTTGTTCAGATAAAACACAAGTGAGAAAATCAGATTTTGGTATAAACACAGAAAAAATCTGCATATGTTGTGAGAAATAAGGTGAACTTTATGACCCAGGAGTAAACTACACAACACCTGCGCTCACAGCAATCACTGAAGAAACAAACAGAGCTTTAAACTCATCAGATCACATCATTAAATGGAAAATGAAGAGAAAAGATGGATCTGTCTGAAGAAATATTAAGTAAACATATGCCAGTACAACTAGATTACCCTAGATGTGTTTTTTTTTTAAATTCATTAAATTCAGTCAGTCATCATAAACACATGGGAGCAGACGTGAATGAATGTGTTTGTCTCACGTTATTGCTTAAATTGGTTGATGCTGGACAGTGTTTTTTTTAAGCCACGGTAATTACAAAAATGACGTGGTAATACTACCCGTTGGAAATTTTTATCACGGTTAACCATTAAACTCTCTGCTTTGATCCTCTCTTTTCCTCAAACCTTTCTCCCCACTTCACATCTGCTCTCAGTAGATCTTAAATCGCAGCATCTTGACATCCGATTGCTCCGTACCCTCTGAAGAACCTTTTCCAGGTTGTGACCTCTTTGATTTACTGTCCTCGGCAGACTTCAACTGCACTGCATTGTTTCACTTTTGTGTCAGAGAGAGAATATATCTGTTATATTGCTTCATGCAGTCGTGTGTTGTGATCTTATGTCAGACAGGTCAGAGAGTTCATAACTTATGCCCTTACTGTCAGTAAAACTCAAGTGTTTATATCTGCTTGATATTTGAGGATCTCTGCAGGGTTACACAGACAAGCGTTTACATACAGCGTCCCATTGCTGTGCTTTTTTAATCATTTCTGGGCATTCTTAAAGTCATTTCAGAGAATTGCTTTTAAACACATTATAAATGTCAGTAATGTATTGCTGAAACATGTTACCAAGACTGTGAACTATGTAATACTAAATTGTGGAGTTAACACTGTTAAACGTTTTTCACCATTTCTGAGTTAAGGATTATTTGGGCGGGGCTAAAACGGTGGCTTGATGACACACTTGAGCCATTGAGCAAGGCTCCGCCCCTAACACAATCATGAGCATCCATTCTGGTTGTAGCTGTATTTGAAAGTTAAAGGTTTTGACAACTTATTTTATTTATTTTATTGTTTTAACTCTTTCCCCACCAGCTTTCTTTAAAAAAAGTTTAAAAGCCAGCGGCAGCATTTTTTTATGATTTTCATAAAGGTTTAATGCCTTCCAGAAAATGTTCTTCTTAAAATATATAAACATACAATATATTAAAAGCAAAAATCTGAAATAATTGTGTTTTTGTAAAGGACTTCTGATAGAGAGCGATGATCAAAACGTGCTGCATCTGAACTGTTTGGTGGGAGGGGTTTCTTCCTGGTTGCATAAGTTGGGTGCCATCTTCATTTACTGTATACAGCTAACAGTGTTTTGACAGGTTCATGCGTAAATAAATTTGCCAATACGGTAATAAAACTTATCTTTAGAACTAAGGGCTTTTATGCTACACAATTTTTGCATCTCGAGTAAAAAAATAAAGACTGTCAGATCAAACTGCACACGTGTAGTGCTAAGTGGAAGTTTTAAGTGCATAATCCAAAACAGTGCAGAAAAAGAAGCAAGTAATAATACATATAATAAAAACAATAATAATGCATAAAATACAGTACAATATTCACAATAAATATACACAAGATATGTGCAGACTGTACACTTAAAACACATAATACAGTTGTAGATGTGCATTGGTGATGGAAGAGCATGAGAGTCTTTAGAAATGTTTACATGTGTATATACATTTTTATATTTATGTATAATTTATATTATATATAAATATAAATACTTAATATATAAATATATATTTTTTCTTAATTATACATGCATTTGTGCATATTTATATATACATAATTATTATACATTGTTCACACACACATATATGATGCAAACAAAAACTTAAATTCTGCTATAGATTAATCGCGATTAATCGTTATGCATCCCTACTTTAAGATATTAAGTGCCAGTGTTATTTCTCTGAAGAACAACTTGCTGTGTTTCAACACAAGCGGTGAAGATCAAATCTGTCATCTGTGAATGTTGTCTGAACCTAAGCTAGTCTCTCTGAGTTTTGACAGACTGTTAAACATAAATCAACAGAACAGTTTGACTTGAAGTGAAATGAGATGAAGACAAGCATTGCTAGGTCTGTTTGAACATGCACTGCAATAAAACTGCAATTTTCATCTAGCTTTTGGTGGAGGAAATTATTAAAAATGATCTTTTATGCTACAATCCTTTCATATTTAAGCTGTATGCAGTTGTTGTTAGTAAGTCATTCTCTCAGGTAATGAAACGTTTAACATGCGACAGCAAGCATCTGTTCTGTCTGCCTCCATTGAGTCAACTGCTGCTATGGCAACCAGGATAAAAGCCACATAGCCGGCATCATACGACCTTTCAGGGAAACCTGAACGATTTACCTTATAAATGCTTCAAACATGAGCAATATTATAAATATTAATATATTTTTTCTGATTTATTTTTTTATATGTTGCCTGGTGTTAGGGTTAGAGTTGGGTTTGGGTAAAGATGTCATTTTATGTAAATCTAACCCTGATGAATTGTAATGAATTACGGTGAAATCCCAGCACATCCGAACGCCAGGGGGCGCTCTCATGCACAAACTCCCTTTGTGCCACAGAAGTAGTAGCATTACAAACACTATTCCAGGAAATGCCTACAGTAATATTTGTATCGCTGTTCTTCAAATTGTTTCAGGTATTTTCATGATAATAAAGATTATTTTGAATGATTTTGTTTAACAAGTGTTGCTTGTTTAAATGCACGTCATAAACGACTCCGACTCATAATGATTTTAGATTGATAAGGACTTCCTACTGACCAAAACGCCATAGTACAAGCACAAGCTATGCATGAAACAAAGAATCGCAGGCTTGCGATTCAGAATCGATTTCAGACTGGATTTTTTTAAATGGGACACGCGATTAATCGTTACAGCCCTACAAAACAGTTGAGTAACCAATACGTGATAATCACATGAAAACAGGAATTCGTTATACAATCACGAAAAAAGGTGGAAATTCACGACAATATCACGAAAATATTACGTGACCATATAACGAAATTTCGTGAGACTGGGCTGGTTATGGTATAGTCAGCTTATTTTGATGGCATTTTTATTTTCAGGTTTTTTAGACACTTCATTGTGTTTATTTCTTATGAAGAATTTTAGTTTTTGAAAGATATATTCATTAAATAATTACTTTTAAATGTGTGGTATGTGTATTAATATTTACTGCCAATTAAACCGTGCAAATTTTTTATTTAAAAATTACAACAATGTGTAAAAATTATTTTATGAACAAACAAAAGAAATTATGAGAATTAAATGCAGGGTTTCCCGCAGAAAATTTGTTAGTTAAGGTGGTAGGGTTGTGCGTGTGTGCGGGGCCGGGGGCATGGCAATCAAAGGGGAGTCATGATGAATTTTTTTTTTTAACACTAAAATAAAACTCAATTTGAAGAACCTATGACAGAAAATGAACACATACTAGATTATTAATGAATTAAATGTTTTATCAACTGGCTAGTTATCCTCTAGACAGTGACGGACCATGTCTTTCTCTCATTTCGGCCATGTGGTGCGCGTGCCCTGTTCGCTATTCTCCGAGATGCACTTGATGGCCTTTTGTGCGGCGAAATTTTTTTGGACGACCTAGTTAAGGTGGTAGAGTTTCCCAGCTTAGGTGGGCCGCCCGAACTGAAAAGTGCTGCGGGAAACCCTGAAATGTAAGGCAATTAATTGTCATAATCGTCACAATTTATTAGACAATTAACCAGACAAATTTCATAACCGTGACAGCCTTATGTATACTATTATGTAGTATTGCCTATAGTGATTTGATGGAGTGTAGTAAATACTGTAGTAAACTTTTTAATATTTACTGTTGCAGGGTTCAAAACACCGTAATATCTTTACTGCAGATTTTTACTATAGAATACTAGAGTATTATTTATAATGTGGGATAGATCACTTTGTCTGCCCTTCAGTCTTTTTTGTCAAATGAATACTGCAGTCAAGGTTTTGTTGTGCAGTTAAATGTTGGCAGTGTGAGTCTGGCAGACACTGGCAGGTTGTCTTTCAACATCTGGTTTATAACAACTCTGTAAGCGTCCATTGAAAGAGACTTACAGAGAAATGACATAACTCTTTAGGTGAATGGTTGTGCAAGTGAAAATGTGAGGGCACTTTCTCTTCAGGTGACAGGTGATGTATTTTTGGAGGTGAAAGAGATTTGCTCCACCTTAATAATGCATCAATGCAAATGTGCAAGTGTCGTTAAAAAAAAATCACAAAAAAATCCCTGCAGAATGAAAATGCAGATTTAGCTTATGGTTGATGAATGAACAGAAGAGAGACAGATGGGAAAGAGAGAGTGGTAGAAAAACACAAATGCTGAAAATATGCTTTAAAAAAAAGAAATTAATCGTGTTTAGAAAGAAGATATTTTTCTTCAAGTTGTGGTGCTTGTAACATCCATCCATCCCTCAACATTATTTTTTTACTTTACTTCTTCCTTTCTTCCATCCATAAACTGGCTGTCAATCACTGAAGTCCCAGCCTCCTTGTTGCTATAGTAACAGTGAGCCCACACCTCTTCTCTAAAGTGTTGACATTCTCACCAGACTGAGCCAATCCAATTTACCAGACGAGATCTGCCTTCGATTGGTCCGGTCTATGAGTCCATCTGCTTTCAGCTGCTCCCTGCGTGCTCTCTCTCTCTCTCTCTCTCTCTCTGCACTAGCTCTACCTGCCTCAGAAGAGAACGAACAGCGTCACACATCCAGCTTTGGTAAGGGGTGAGACACGCTCCCCCTCTAATACAAATTTTGTCAGCTTTGGATTTAAACCTTTCGCGATTACATCATGGAGTCCCTCATGAAAAGCGTTTAACTCTCGTCAGCCTGTTGCGTGTCTCCTGGCGCGGGTGATCGAGCATCCGCTGGCACAGTCACCTGAGGGGCGAGGGACGCGTGTCGCATGCTGCAGATGGTACGGACCCTCGCCCAATTCACCATCGCCCTGGAGGAGATGCAGGAGACGGGAGAGAGTACCGGTGATGATGGAGGTGGGGTGGGTGATGAGATGATGGACAGGTCTGCCGTTGAGACCAATGGAAACGGGAGCGTGGGGGGCACGGGCATCCCTCAGACAAACACTGAGGTACAAACCGCTTTTTGTGATGTTCAGTGTTTTGTGGCACCACTGTGACATTTTATCCTCAGCAACTTCTTTGTAATATCTTATATAATATCGTAGAGATTGAATAGATGGATATGAGTTTTGTTTACTAAAGTTTAGACCTCTCTCTATCTCCTGTTATTCTTTCACCCCTAATAGAAATAAAGAGACTAAATGAAAGGTTGAATCATAAGATTATGTAAAGATACTTCACCTGGTCTGTACTTGTGCACGTGTGTGTTTGTGTGTCCTGGTTAACCTCGAAACCCACCTTCAATACTTCATTAACTGAACTCGGTGTCTTTGGATTATGTGCAGACACACAGAGGATTTTCTGTCTGTGAAGGGGGAGGTGTAAGAATGTCTTATACTTTGCATATGGCTCATGTAAACAGGTTCAACGCTGACCGCCATTTGTCCGTGTAATGATTGGATATGCATCCAATATTTGTGTTTTTCTGTCTGTTAATGTCATTTTCTGTCTAAACATTCTCATATGCAGTATATTCATGTGTTTAACATTGTTTTTACTTTCTTTCGCTACTAAAAATATTAGAAAAGAGAGAGCTCATGTTTGGCTTTGCTTTACTCTTTCTCGGCATATTTATTGTTTGTGAATGTTGTCTTTTACCAAAAATCACCAGATTGATGTGATTTTGTGACCTACTGTATTGTTGGAAAGGGCAGCCAGAGTCAACATTAAACTTTACATGTGGCACATTACTGAAATCGAGCTTTACTTATAAATAGGTCTGCAAAACGATTAATCATAACTAATCGTTTGCAGAATAAAAAATTAAGTTTACAACATATTTGTACCGAGCCCCTAAGGTGACATTGGAGTAAAAAAATCTAAAGTTTAGTTTCATGTGCTCACGTGAAACTTTCATGTGCTCACGCGAAACCTTCATGTGCAGAATTTTTTTTTAAGTTTAGTTTCGCGTGCTCGTGTGAAACTATCGCGCGCACAAGTGAAACTTTCGCTTTCACGTGCATGCGCGATAGTTTCAGGTGAGCATGCGATAGTTTCACGTGCTCGCGCGATAGCTTCACATGAGCACGCGAAACTAAACTTTAAAAAACATTCTGCACATGAAGGTTTCACGTGAGCATATGAAACTAAACTTTATAAAATTTTTGCTCCATGTCCCCTTAGGGGCTCCATATATTTGCGTGTGTATAATAATTATGTATAAATAAATACACTCACACAGATGCAAGTATATGTTTAAGAAATATTTATATGTGTAAATAAATTTTTATATTTATATATAATTTAAATTATATATAATTATAAATGCTTCATATATAAATACTTTTTTTCTTAAAATTATACGTGCGTGCGTGCATGCGTGCGTGTGTGTGTGCATGTGTGTGTTTTATATTTATTTATTTATTTAACACAGTATACACACAGGACTTTTATTCTGCAAACGATTAGTCACGATTAATCATTTCGCAATACTACTTTTAAACCCATCTTCTTTTCTGTGAACACGGTTAAAATGTTTAGGGATTTTCTGTTGTGGTGTGCTGAAATGGTGATGTGCAGACGAAGTGTGGGAGTTTAAAATAGGAAAATCAAAACTCCTGTTTCATTTATTGTAACTGGGTTCTCCAAGATTTTGCAATCAAGTCTGATGCTCTTAATTTTATGGCTTAAACTGGTCCGAAACCCAAGTATCGTGGTGCACATCGGTTACAGTCTCATATAGATACAGTACTGTATATGATTCCAAAACGCTATAAATCCATTTTGACCAATTTCGGTAAAAATGTGTTTGCTGTACGAAGATCGCAATCTTTAGGTTATAATAACATTAAAAATTCAAATCCATAATTTGATTTTCAAAGTTTTATTATTAAAACTGATAATTTTTCCTGCAAAATGCAATAAATCCATGACAAGATTTTTTTTAAATGCTATAAATTTATTGAATCAATTTATAAATGTGCATTCATCTTTGCCATGTTATATTCATTTAGTTGACTAGTGGTATACACTGATTAAAAAAAATAAACATTAATGGCATTAATCAAAAGACTTTGTCATATTAAGAACACTTTCATTGCTGCTGTCATCCTTGGGACATCGTCGCCAAACTTTTTTGACAGCGATCAGCTGTAAAATGTTTTGGTTCTGCTCGATTTTCATTGACTTTGAGTAAAATAATGGAAAGTTTTAATGGAAAGCATGACAGAAGCTTAATACTGTCGTGTGAGAACAAACAACAGCCGGCATTTTTCCTTCACCCGAGTGCCTCTCATGTAAATTACGTTTCTTCCCCGCCACAGAAAACCAGCACAGGTTAATCAATGCCATGAAAAGTATTATTTTGTTTTCGTTTGTTTGTTGATCATGAAGTACAAAGTAGATGAGGAAACTAGGATTCTGTGTGTATTCAAAGCGCCACCATTATTGTTTACAATGCGTGGAATGGTGCGCTGTGATTGGTTAAGTGGATTAACTGCATTCGGATCTGCAGAGAAGGAGGACTGGCGTTTGTTGTGTTTTGGAAAAAAAGGGAGAAAAGATGGATTTTGCATAAAGAATTTACTTTTTAAAACTGACCTGATACAATACTGATTTGAAACAAATTAGTTTTATCAATTTTGCTAATGTAAAATGACCTGACATACTTAGTGACACAACAGGGGTGGATTTTTCTCCGAAAGCCAGTTGAGGAAAACCTGTTGCTGGGGAAACGTCAGAGAGAAAGATGGAGCTTTATAAAAGATGATACGTTGTGGTTTCAGCTCTTATGAGATAGTTGAGGACTCTCATCGCAGAGTGACGACAGTGGAAAGCATCTACTGTGCTGGTGGGGAGTAAAAATTGATGTGTGGTGCTAGGCAACAAGCAAAAATCCCTCTTTCCCTGGCACAGATTCTTCATTTTGATATCACGTTGTTAAACCATAGATTTGTGTTTTAGCCGTGCAGTGGTATCAGATTCTAGTCGCCCGCATATAAACTTCACCACCACCACCACTACACAACGTGTCAGAGCACGTGCACTCGGCTTCATCTCAGACAAAACTGCACTTTTATACCAAGCATCAATACTATTAAAATACCATTCGTATTTCTGAGTTTTTTTATCTATATGTTTTTACTGTAGATGTTGGTATTGGTAGAGCATTGTTTTAACACCTCACGGGTCATAGGTTTGATTCTCGGGGGACTCACATACGCTGTACCCGAAATCGCCTACAGTACAGTATTTTACTGTAGGTTGAGCAATTTGTGATTTAACGCCATTGCACCCATTTCAGTAATATATGCACCATCTGTTTAAACCTTGTGAATGTTTTTCACCCCTCCATCAGGGGTTTGTAAATTTTCTTGTTGTCATTAGTGTCTGGTGACCATTTCTGATTGTGGTGAGCATTGCTTTGACTGCTGCTCCATGTTGGGACATGGGAACATGGGTATTGTACATTTGGATTTTACTCAAGGCAGAGGGAAGTATGGCAGTGGGTTGTTACTTATTCACAAAACATCGATTAAAATTAAATAACAAATTATATGAAACGAAATTCGTACTAAGGAAGTAAACAAAACTTAAGAAGTGGCCAAAAAAATTGTCACTCCATTAATCCCAGCATTAGTGATAGACCGATATATCGGCCGGGCGATATATCGGCCCAATATTTGCGAGTTTATGTGTATCGGCATCGGACAATATGTGGCTGCCATGTTCGCAGATTTTTTTTTTTGCATCATCGTGTCATTTTTATGATGTAAATTGAGTCAGCAAAAGCAGTATCGGCTCCAAATATCTGCTTAAGAAAATCGGCAACCTGTATCGGTCATCGGCTAAGGCTGATGAAACAAAAATCGGCATCGGCACTGAAAAATCCATATCGGTCAATTCCTACCCAGCATGTATATTTTCCATCCTTTACCATTCCTTAAATGACGATTAAAATTACTGTCTGACTTTCATAATTCCCAAACATTATTAAAACATAAATAATATTATAACTCATATAATATATTCAAACATAATAATACTTAAACATTAATATAAACATACATTTTCTTGGTGGGGTATTTATAGTTGTCCTTATTGATTGACTCCATTAAATGTTGTTCAAAAAAATAAGGAAATGTTTTTGTTTTAAATCACGTTTTTGTTACTTTAAGGGCTGGTAAAGTCATATGCTATAAAGTCACAGAAATCAAATAAATCGTCTGTTTGTTGCATCTCAACAAAAATCGCCAGGTTTTTGTTTTCCTCCATTTTCAAATCCTGTTGACAGTTCAACCCATTTTCTTTATTGTCTTATACCGTAAAAAGTAAAAGTTGGGTCAGTTTAAAAAAATAACTTTAATTGGTAACGCCTAAAATGTCCAAAAGTTTTTATGTGAAAATATTTAAATGTTTTAAGTGTTACCAATTGAAGTATTTTCCAAAGTTTTTACAAAAAAAAGTAATATAAAAATGTTTGAGGTCGACTGATTTTACCGATACTGATTAACTAAGTTGGTCCCTACTTGGGATAACCGATCAATTGACCGATAGTTTTTAAAATTGATACTGTATAAAAACACTCAAAGTGAAATAGTGCTGAAATGTATTACAAAAGTAATAAAACAACAGTACTGAACCGTGAAAATATGCTTAATTAAATAAAGTATTGAAGTAAATACTTTTGATTAGTTGAATATGTTAATGTAGCCAACAGCTGCATATAGTTCCCTTTCTCTCATTATTAATTAAAAATATGGATAAATGATAGATAAAAGTAACCAGCTGGATATAAACTAATGCAAATGGATGGTAATAGTCATAACATTAAACATTTGTGTTGGATTTATCTGCATGTATTTTGTGTAACGGTTTAAGGTACTACCAATATTAACGTTCTGTCAGCCTTGACGACAAACTTGGGTTCCTGCTGTTGTTTCTTTGCTAATGCAGCATCAATTCAGCAAATTAATTACTTCATAATGATATGAAGCAACAGATGCACTCGGAAAAACTATCGGCATTGATTTTTTACTGTTATAGCCGATGGTTCCACTAATGAACTTTTGCCGATTAATTGGCAAAACCGATTAATCGGTCTACCTCAAAAAAAAAAGATAAAACTTGAATATTTTTAGGAGTTACCAATTGAAGTACATTTTTTAAGTAAAGCAGCTTTCAGTTTTTTACAGTATTTATTTGTCTTCCTTTGCTCTAGAAATGCAGTTGTTTGTCTTTTTCTGAAGTTTTTGCATGTTTACACAGTTTAGTTTGCCTGAACTGACATGAACATTACTTCATTGGATTTGATTAATAACCTTACCGTCTCACTTTATCTTTCCAAGAAATGCATTTGAAGGTTCCTGCTCTCTATCGTCATTCTGTTATTAGGATGATGACGCATAATGCATCAGGCTGTTAAGAGCAAAATAGTTTTGGTTAGTTTTGATGGATACAGAAGAGTTTTCATATGCATTACACATTATAAACATTATCAGCTTGGCTTATGAATATTTAGCGGGTGATGCATCATTTCAGATGCACAATTTGAGAGATGGCCCACATCCTGCTTTTAAGGGTTATCAAATGTTTTATGCATCGACAACAAACTTTTTCTTATCTAATGGTAAACTTTAAAATAAAAACTTTATGTCACCAAGTCAAAATGACAGATTGTCAGATTACCATAAAACTAACCTTTACAAATGAACATCTAAATAAACATTTTCAAGTCCATCGAGCCCACCTGTTCAGAAATACTCAAAACTCTCATAGCCTCCCACACATGCACAGTCATACAGAGTTTTAAAAATGTCACGCAGCAGATCCAGAGAAACGTTTCTGACTCCCTGTTGAGCATATTCAAAATGCAGCTTAAATGTGTTTTATTGTCAGGTTATATTTAGGACCAATCTGAGACTAAGTAGTCATAATATGTCTGACTAATGACTTCAGACATCTACAGTAAAATCTGCCCTCCTGTTCTGTTCATGACCGTTTTGTCTGTAAAGATTCGTGTTTTTAATAGCATAATAGGCATAATCTATTCTTCATTCATCCAATTTCATTTTTCATTTCTTAAACTTTAGCATTTTCTATCATTTACTCTTTTTCTTGTACTGGTGATTTATGATGTTGTCGGATGTTTATCGTAAGCCCTTTTCACTCAGACATTACGGAAAATACATAGAAAATGTCCAGGATCAATTGAATTTTGGTTGTTAATTCACACTGCCAATGATTTTCCAGAATCTGTGCGTGCATTCACTCACATGCCATAAAGATATCGTTAAGACACGCGACGTGTCCTGCACTTGGTAGGTTTTTCTCTGCAGCGTCTGAAGTTTGCTTATTTTCCGTTATTTCTTTCCTCAAACCCACGCTTGTGCATTTTTTTTATAATAAGATGATAAAGGAGCGAGTGATGTGCTGTTAGTATGCTGGTGAATGATCTCAGCTTCAGGGTGGATATTTGATGAGCTCCCTGATCTCTGTTTTTATTCAGTTTCCTCTGACATTTCCATATTTGGAACCATATCCATATTTCTTGTTGTGATGATGCACATGCATTTTTGTTTATTATAAGCTCAAATGAGTGTGTAACATGCTATTCTTTTATGCTGCTTGAATGATTTTAGCTTCAGCACGGATAGTGACAAGCTCCCTGATATCTCCTTCAGTCCAGTTTGCAGACATTTGTCTTCGTGAATGTTAATCTGCATGTAAATCCCTCATTTTAAAGAGCTGATTTAAAACTTCTTGTTGCGATGACGCCGAGGGGCAACCTTCCGATCTCTCTGATGTAGCCAATACGGAAGTAATTTTAAACTGCAATTCATCGACTGGGCGCTTGAAGCTGGCTCCAAACGAGAATCAATTCCCATAGACCTCCATGTTAAAATGGCCAACTTTACAGTAGAAAATAATATGTTTACAGCCTGGTATAAAAAGTGTTTTTGGTCTATATAGCTAATTTTGCCCTTCATGACACCTGTGAGGGGTTGAATTTTTTTGTAACTCATCCGTTTAAATTATATTAAGCATAATTAAGGGGCGTGGCCACTTGAGTGACGGTTTAACAGCCGCTGCTGTCACTGGAGCTGACCTAGGCGGCCGTGGTTTCAGCAACCAGTCACCTCAGCTTCACCCACTTCCGATGGCGACTGCAGGCAGCACCTACTTTAACCCGTTAACTGGCATTGTCATGTGAGCGGGACACCTAAGTTTACTTCAATATTTTTCATGTAAATGTTAATCTATTACGACAATCTATATATTGTTGGAAAGGACTAATGGTGCATTCACACCAGCCGTGGTAGAGGAGGCAAAACGCGCTATTAGCCTTGAACATTTTAGTTTACTCACTTCATTCTCGCATGACAGCCGCACGTGAAATTCTAGTCATTCAAGACATTCAAACGGAAATTCGTGTCATGGGAGGGGCTTCTGCAACTCCGCTGAGACTCCTCTTGCTTCCTGTTAGCACGTCACTACTACAGCAAGTTCCTGATTAGATAACGCGACGCGGAATTCCGCAGAAGTTCAGATTTTTCAACTCGCGCGTTTTCCGCGGCAACGCTCAATTTGTGTGCAAGATGCCGCAAGATGCCTAATCGCGTCTTTGCATTGACTTAACGTGTAAATCACTCACGCTTTCTGCCTCTACCGCGTCTGCTGTGAACCCTGCATAACCATGGGTTCCCACCAGCCGTGTTTTAGGTGTCAGATTCGGGTGTACCACCCCTAGTTTGCCGCTTGAACAGTTTCAGTGTACTCGCTTCATTCGCGCATGAAATTATAGTCATCGAGACTTTCACACGGAAATTCGCATTATGGGAGGGGCCTCTGCAACTCCGCCTGCTTCCTGTAATCACATCACTACTAGAGCAACGCAGCTCGTTTTTCCGCCAAGGTCAAATTTTTCAACTTGCGCGTTAAATGCTTCGGCAATGTAACTAGGTCCGCTTTACGGAAGCGATCCCAGAACATTTACGGAACGTGTTTGTGTTCACACAGAAGCCTCTCTGCCAATTTTACGGAAATTTTCAGGGATCAAAGTGCGGTGGGGTTATAGTAATACAATGTGCATCACCACAGTACAATTTGTAAGTACTTGTCATATTTCGATTAGTCGTTGTGGTGTTCTCCCAAATGATGAGGATGATATCAACATTACCGACTCTTTGTAAATAAAGATTGAAATTTTAGGAATCCTCTGGTATCAGGTTACGTGCCTTTGGGTGGCATCTCCAGGCCTTTGTAAGCTGGACATGACTTCCTGTACACTCGATTACATCCCTGTCATGCTGTGTGTGCGTGTAAAGCAAACTATTAAGTATGCTGACAATTAACATACTTAACTGTGAAAGGAAAACGTACCACCTTTTTTTTATTTGTCCACTTCTTTCTCTTCTTTCTCTTTCTGTCTCTCACTCTTTCAGTCTTCTTACAGATGGATTTGTTGTGTGTTGGTCAGGCTAACTGTGTTTGGTGAAGGTTATCGTCTCATAAAAGGAAACATACACATATTTGGCTCAGAGGGCTGACAGTAGCCTGTAAACAGGAAACTCTTATTTTGATAAGAGACCCATTATAAATCGTGTGTGCGTGTTTTTGCATGTGTTTGTGCATCACGCTGAACCGTATTATATTGTTTGTCTTTACAGGACATGAGAAAACATGTAATCATGACCCTGCTGGACACAGAACAGTCTTACGTCGAGTCTCTGCGTACGCTCATCCAGGTAAGACAAATCTCTGAAATCTTCTGACAATTTCCAAAGCACATTTGGGTTATTATTGAAACAAAAGCATTGTGTGATTAGTTTGTTGCTTTAAATAAACTTCCAGAAGATTAAACACTGAACTCGCATACGTCAAGATTAATAAGAGCCGAATCATCTTTTCCCATCCCTTCTGACTCACGATGTCCTATTCCAGCGGTACAGAGGCTGCTGTAGGGTTGCCATGGTGACAAGGTGAATGAGCCGTGGACTAAAACATCATTGCAAGCTCGAGCAGACAGTACACCTCCAGAATGGCCCTTATTACTTAGCATTTATAGACGAGACCTGTTTGAAAGTGAATGGGCAAAGTGATTTGAACGTTTCAATCAGCATCAAACACCTTTCGGCGAGGGAATCTTTGTTGGTTGAGCCAACAGTTAGAATAAAAACACGAGCTTGGGTTAAATATGTTTAGTGTGTAGATGGGGAGATGCTGAAAGGTGTGGAGAGGTGCATGATGGGTGGATGAAAGACATGGAGATTTATCCCTACAGTGGCGTGTCTACTGGCGTACAAAACGCTGGAGAAACATTGGCCAGATGTGCTTTAGTCAAAACATAGAATCAAGCAGAGCCTGACAAACACTGATACTGTATGTGCCAACATTGTGTGTTCGTGCGTGCGTGCGTGTGTGATGACACTCAATGCCTGAAACTGTAGAAATTAGATGAATGTTGATTGATGGGTTAAAGTAAAAATAATATATCATTTAGTTTTTTACTTACACCTTGGTACGTACCATTATTATACATTCTTAGAAAAAGGTACAAGCGCTTTGCCTGGGGCGGTACCCTTTTAAAAGTACACCTTTGTATCTAAAGAGTGCATATTAGTACCTACAATAAACCTATTTGCACCAAAATTGTACACATTGGGACTTTTCTAAAGTGTGTCATCCCATTGACAGCTCTTTTACACTTTTATTACAGTGTCCTATCCTATGTATTTTGAAATATGTACCTTGGTAGTACCATGCATGTGGACCATGTGGATTCTCAAAAAAACATGCATATTGATAAAATATGTAGCGTGAATGCGCTGTAATTCGCTTTGAATAAATGCTTCTTCCAAATGCAAAAATGTGCATTTAAAAATTCTCATCAGATATTGCAAATTGACTCTCTGTTGTTGTTCACCTCAGGGCTACATGAAACCCCTGAAAAATCCTGAGAGCTCTCCTCTCTGTGATCCGTCTCTGGTGGATGAGATGTTTTACCAGATCCCAGAGATCCTGGAACATCATGAACAGTTTCTGGAGCAGGTGTTGGACTGCGTCAACCAGTGGCATGACAAACAGATCGTCGGAGATCTGCTCGTTCAGTCTGTGAGTTCCTGACTTTATTTTTTTCCGAACCGGGAACTGGAATGTATCCACATTATTTGTTAGTTTGCACTATATAATATGTGATATGAGCATTCCCATATTATAGGATATGGAAGATAGTATGAAGAGCTCCAACTGCAAAAAATGATTTTCAAGAAAAAAAATTCTTAGTATTTTTGTCTTGTTTTCAGTAAAATATCAAAAAAAATTTAAATTAAGATGCTTTTTCTTGATGAGCAAAACAACCCAAGAAATTATGTATAGTTTTTACACCAAAAATATCAAATTTAAGTGATTTTGTGCTTAAAACAACAAAAAAATCTGCCAATGGGGTAAGCAAAAAAATCTAACAATTTTTTATTACACAATAAATTCACGAAAAAATTCAAGAATTGAATTAAATTTTTTTATTTAGTAATATTTAATTTTTGCTCAATGTGTGTGTTAGAGAGAGAAAAAATATTTTTTTAATTTTAAAAAATAAAAAAAATATTGACAAACATGATTAGCATAGTTAAAAAAAAAAATTTTGTTCTTTTACAAAAAAATGTAAGTTTAGTTTTGATGGATACATAATATTTTTTAAATGCATAACATACATTCAGCGTTACACATTGTAAACATTATTACATTTTATTATTTTATTTTATTTGTGATGCAACATTTGAGAGGTGGACGATATCCTGCACACGTGTTTGGTCACTTTACTAATGAGAAGAAGCTTTTAAAATGTTTTATGCATTGACAAAATTCATTGTTTATCAAATAGTTTAGCTTTAAATCATTTTTTTCGTGGAGGCTTTCAGAAATATCACGGTTTTGGCAGAATTCGTTAAACGGCACCATGATTTAGTAGCAATTTGGCAGATTTTTTGCTTGTTTTATGCACAAAATCACTTAAATTTGATATTTTTGGTTTAAAAAGTAGACTTATTTTCTTGGGTTGTTTTGCTTATCAAGGATAAGCAGAAGACATTTTTCTTGAAAATCATTTTTTGCAGTGTAATTTATCACTGACTAATAACCTTTTTATTGCTATTAAAGTGAAATTACTGAATGTAAACATAAGTAATTTACAAGACAACATGTCACACTGCAAAAAAATAATTTTCAAGAAAAAAATTCTTAGTATTTTTGTCTTGTTTTCAGTAAAAATATCTAAAGATTCTCAAATTAAGATTCTTGATGTGCAAAAAGACCCAAGAAAATAAGAAAATAATTTTTTTTCTTGAATTTTTTGCTTACCCCACTGGCAGATTTTTTTGCTTGTTTTTATGCACAAAATCACTTAAATTTGATATTTTTGGTCTAAAAACTAGACTTATTTTCTTGGGTCGTTTTGCTCATCAAGAAAAATCATCTTAATTAAAGAAGTTTTAGATATTTTAACTGAAAACAAGATAAAAATACTAAGGATTGTTTTATTGAAAATATTTTTTTGCATTGCGAGCATTAAGAGGGTTTTGCATCTGAACTCTTTATGTAATAATTTGAAGTTTGCAGCCATGCATGCTTTTAGGGCTAATTTTGCCTCATGCGACATACAGTATAGAGTTTGATGTAATAGTAAGTCTTTGATGTAAAAGCTTGTGAACAAATTGTTCAATTTATTTAATCAAGAGAAGTTTATATAGTACAATGCCAGACCATTTTCACATTGCTAGCCCTGAGGAAAGTCAATGATTCTCCACTCTCATGAAATGTAGATGGTGTGCATTCCCCTCATCATTATGAGACATGATTCTAATGTCATTCCAAGCCCAAGAAGAAACAAAACTTTAACTCACCAATCATAGCTCTACTGTCTCTACATTAACCAGTCCCGTTTTTGTACACATCTGGTATTGTACAGTGTTTTTGTTTATTCTGATGTTTTTTTCCTCACAGTTTTCCAAAGAGATCCTTGCTAATATCTATTCAGCATATATCGATAACTTCATGAACGCCAAAGATGCAGTGAGAATCGCCAAGGAATCCAAACCTGCTTTTCTGAAGTTTCTAGAGGTACGCCGGAGCTTTTTCCTGCTTCTTAGTCCATTTTTTGGGAGGCACACCATTATGTATGCATGTTTGTCCACGTATTAAAATATCTGAAGTTAACACTTTGAATGGTGGTGGTCACAAATGTGAGGCTCAACAAAAAGATTTTCTTCCTTCTTAAATGCATATTTATGTAAACATACATCATCATCATCATCATCATGTTTACAACTGAATGATGAAATGTTTATTTGACATCTCTACTTGTTTGAGGTTTACTGCCATCTGTTGGCGGAGTCTCAGACTGAATGTCGGCTGAGAGTTATCTTGTACAGTATGCTTGGATAACCATACGCACGTGGTTAAAATCATGATAAGGTTCAGTTGTACTTCTAAACGTTGCTCTGTTTTGTTTGTTCTCTTTCGTTCTCTGTTTTTCTTTCTCTTTCCTCTTCAGCAATGCATGCGTGAGAATAAGGAGAAACAGGCCCTTGGCGATCTGATGATAAAGCCCGTACAGAGGATCCCACGATATGAACTGCTGGTCAAGGTTAATCTCATCTCCATTTATCATTTATGTCAGCTGTTTTCTTAAATCTTTTCGGATTTATTTAGTGTGCGATGTTAAAGCACTGTTTTTAATATGCTTTTTTTCTTGCTAAATTAAGATTTGTTTCCATCCATCTGCATCAAAAAATTTGATTGGTAGCTTGGTTTTCATATTGTAGGAAACTATCATTTTAGTTATGTACTATATGTTTGTTGTGCATGTGTTTAGATGATTTTGTGCATGTGTGTTTTGTGTCAGGATCTCTTAAAACACACACCAGAGGAACATCCCGACCACATCTTTCTTTTGGATGCTCAGAAAAACATCAAGCGATTGGCCGAGAGAATCAACAAGGGTCGGCGTACGGCAGAGGAGCTGGAGAAAGAGACGCGTGTCATGCAGGAGATTGAAGCACATATAGAGGGGGTCGAACATGTGAGAGACTTCATTCAAATGTATTTCTATTGTGCCTTGTAGCAAAGCAGTTTTATTGTAAATACAGAGTAGTACAGGCAAAAATATTTATATATTAAGTGGCCTTGAGCTATGGACAGGTGCTATATAATTAAAACTTTTCCTAAATGTAGATAAATGAAATATGTAGGATAAAATAAATAAGATATTTTGTATTACACTGCTTAACAATTTTTGTCTTGTTTCCAGTAAAATTATCTAAACATTCTTAAAGGTGCAGTGTGTAATTTTTAGAAGAATCTCTTGACAGAAATGCAAAATAATATACAAAACTATATTGTCAAGGGTGTATAAAGACCTTTCATAATGAACCGTTATGTTTTATTACCTTAGAATGAGACATTTTATCTGCATACCGAGGGTCCCCTTACATTGAAGTCGCCATTTTGTGCTGCCATGTTTCTACAGATCCCTTAACGGACATTTTTTTTTATTAAGTTGTCTCCGACAATGACATGTTTACTACCGTACAAGCTACTGTAGCTTCTCTAAGCGTTTCAAAGCGAGGGGTGATCAGTGAACTGTGCCATTGGTTGCAATTCACAACCTCTCCACTAGATTCTGCTAAAGTTTACACACTGCACCTTTAAATTAAGATGTATTTTCTTGATAAGTGAATTTGTGCTTAAAACAAGCAAAGCAATCTGCCAATGGAATAAGAAAAGTTTTCTTGAATAAAGTGTTTATGAATGAAGTAAACTTATTTCAAGAATTCATGTCTTATTCCATTGGCAGATTTTTTTGCTTGTATTAGGCACTAATTTACTTAGTTTATATTTTGTTTGTCTAAAAACTAGACTTATTTTCCTAGGTCATTTTAAATTTAAATCTTAATTTAATGATTTTTTGATATTTTTACTGAAAACAAGAGAAAAATACTAAGTTAGAAAGTAATTTTTTGAAGTGTATTAAAGGTACAAGTATTAAAGCGTTATTTCACCCCAGAATAATTTTTTGTCATTTATAACTCGTTTCACTGCAAAAAAATGACTTCCTTACATAGTATTTTTGTCTTGTTTTAAGTACAAAAGTACAAAATTTAATTGTACAAATATCTAAAAATTCTTAAATCAAGATTTTTTCTTGATAAGCAAAATGACTTAAGAAAATAAGTCGAGTTTTTAGAATTTTTTTATCAAATTTAAGTGGATTTGTGGATAAAACAAGCAAAAAAATATTGAATTTTTTTTTAATTGTTTAAGAAAAAAGTTCAAGATTTTTTTGCTTACCCCATTGGAAGATTTTTTTGCTTGTTTAATCCACAAATTCACTTAAATTGTATATTTTTTGGTCTTAAAACTAGACTTATTTTCTTAGGTTATTTTGCTCATCAAGAAAATGCATATTGACTTTTTAGTGCATGTGATTACACACTGCAAAAAAATGACGTTCTTTATGAGCAAGATAACCTAAAAAAAATAAGTCTAGTTTTTAGGCAAAAAAGTAAAATGTAAGTGATTTTCTGCATAAAACAAGCAAAAAAATATGGGGTAAGGACATTTTTCTTGAATTAAGTGTTTAGTTAAGAAGTATTATTTTTTTTGCTTGTTTTATGCACAAAGTCACTTAAATTTAATATTTTTTGTCTAAAAACTAGACTTATTTTCATCTTGATAAGATATTTGTACTTAAAACAAGACTAAAATACTTCCTGTGGTTCAGTCTTAATTTCATGAAGTGAAGATAATACTTTTGGTGCTTATGAAGTCAATCGCATATTCATGCATTCAAGCAGCACATGCATGTTTTAAATGGCAGCCATAGATATAGATATAAATACACCTAGATGCCCCATTAACGGCTCACAACCATGGAGTGGTCGAAAGAGTCATCTGTATGTGCAAATATCTATGGCTTTTTAAAATAGTGACACTAACTGCATATTTTCAAGGTGTATGTTAGTGACACTAACTGTAAAAATAATTGTTTGTGATTATTTACGATAGTTATGCTATTAGGAAAATATGTATATCAGAAAAATTCATGCAAAAAAAAGTTAGTAAGAATTAGTCAAAATGAGTCCTAAAAATAGTGTGACTTATGTAAATAAATACGACATGGAATTGAAGTAGGTCGCAAACATCTTTTTATGGTGACTAAGCCCTGTCGCACACTACAAGAAAATTGGGGCAGATTTGGGCCAATCACCCCCCCCCCCCCCTTACAGCAATCAGAGGTAAAGTTGCAATCACCTTGGTAGTGTAGTGATTGAATCTGCTCGGAAGCCGGTCAGGCCGTTCCAATCTACAAATATTGGAACATGTTGAATGTTTGCAATCAGAAATCCTTTTGGGAAGCGGAGCATAAACGCAAATGCATGCTGTAGATTGTCACATGAACAAAATGTGAACAAAAACCTCAGGCTTGTGATGTAACGTTCATTTCATCTTCAGGACGTCAACTAAAGCTTCTGTCCAACTAGTTGTAACGCATTTCTTCTTTCCCATAGTCCACCAAGTCATGTTTGACCGCGAGAGATTTTCGTCGGGAATCTGGTTGTTTGTGAAGGGAATCTGTGTAGTGTGTGGTGTGCCGTCTTGGTCACATGGCCAAAAAAAAAAGTTTTTTATTGTCATGTCTGTGGTCACGTTTTAAAAATCTTAAGCCTAACTTGAAATATTTACGTCTTGGCACACATTACAGTACAAGTTTGAATTTATTGAAAGGATAGCCCCTTGAGATGTAGCATCTCATTTTCAAGGGGGCCCCAAAGTTTGCCCTAAAGCGATGTCTAACAATGTTCTTTCCTATCAGATCCTCAATCCACAGAGGAAGTTTCTGAGACAAGAGATGGTAGTGGAAGCGGTAAGCAAAATTATTTTTCTTTTAAAAGAAAACAAGATCCTTTTACAAAGCGTATGGGCATCCTAAACCTCCGTCCTTCTCGTTTCTATAGAAAACGGTGGGTGGTAAGAAGGACCGATCTCTGTTTCTGTTCAGTGATCTGCTCATCTGTACCACACTGAAGAGGAAGTCCGGATCTCTCCGCAGAAGTTCCATGAGTCTGTGAGTTTCTTTTAATAGCTTGGAGATGTGAGGAGGGCCTGGGAAAACTGATGTTTAGTTTAGAAATCCCACAGTCCCCTGAGCTCTTCTGCTTCACAGGCCGGAGCAAATGGAGTTTAATTTGGGATCACAGTGCTCTCTAGTGGAGAGTCACTGACATAGCACTTAACTATTCCAGTTTTAAAATGTCACAGTAGCTGCATTTCCATTACCCTTTAAATGTGTAAATTGATATTGTGAATTGAAACCAATTTTGCACAAACTCCAATGTTTTTGCACTCGCATGAGGTTGTATTTCGCAATACTGCAATGCAAATGTTTGTTTGAAGATGACGCTGTCTGTACTAAAACCTCCTAGAAACACCTCAATACTTGTCTGTTCCCAAGTATAAGAGGCTTTTCTTGCCAGTAATGTTTGGATAACACTCCTACATCTCTTTTGATTTAAAATAATGTACTATTACCTCCAAGAAACATCTTTATGTTGCCGCTCCTAAGTATAAGGGGCTATCCTTGGCATTAATGTTTGGATAATACTCTTACGTCTCCTTCGGTTAAAAATAATGCAAATAATTGGGAACGCAGCTAGTGATGATTCTGTGTTTTGAGAATTGAATTCAGTTTCTCATTTATATCGCTTTTTCCTCTTCTTTTTTTGCGTGTTTTTTAACCTATTTCCCTGCCAGCCTTTTTTTTTTTAAGTTGCCCGCCAGCATTTTTGTAATTTTCACTAAATGTCTTCCAGGAAAATTTTCTTCTAAAAATATATAAACATACAAATATATCAAATGAAAGAACAGACCCTCTGCTTTCAGACAGAAAATAAACAAACAAACAAAACGGGGAAAAAAGTTTCATCCTATCTTTATTTTTTCTCTCTTTATAAGCTCTTAAATATGGGTATTTTCCTTCAAAAATATTTTTTAGCAAAAATAATTGCATTTTTGTGAAGGAATTTTGTTAGTGATCAGATTCAGAACAATTATCAAAACATACACGCACTGTAAAGTTAATAAAAAAATTTTTGCTTCATATATAAATTGGATAAGTGCCATCTAGTGGATAATCGCAGTATTACAGATAACCATTACTCATCAGGAACACGTTTTTTTTTTTCATGCAAATGTTTTCTATTAATTGACGAGATAATCATTTATGGCGGGGAAAGAGTTAAAAGCAGCATATAAAATTATTAAAATAATGTCTTTTTTAAAAATTATTAAAATAATTTTATCTGTAGATACCAAAAAGCAAATTAAGGTTGACTTTGGAAACCCTACTGAAAGACCAGCTAAAACCTTCCTAAGCTGGTTGGTTGGTCAGCTAAAAAGTATCCAAAACCCCTCTAAAACCAACCTGCTTAACCAGCTAAAACAGCCAACCAACTTAAGCTGGTTTCAGCTGTTTTTTTCCATAGGGAAAGAACAAAAAAAATATGCATTTTGAGCTCAGTTAGCTCAAGCATCTCTCATGAACACATTATTTAATTCATTAAATGATTGATATATTTGATCTCTTTCAGTTACTCTGCTGCTAGCGTCATAGACACTTCAAGTAAATATAAGTTCCTGTGGAAACTTCCCTTAGAAGACTTGGAAGTGGTTAAAGGTAATCGAATCACATTCAACACAACCAATGTTGGATCTTCAAGTTCATCGGCTAAACCTCGTTCGTCTGTTTATGCCCCGCAGGTTCAAACCAAGCTACCAACAGAGAAAACATCCAGAAAACCATCGGGCGTTTGGATGAAGATCTCAGCACCCTCGGTCAGATCAGCAAACTCTCAGAGACCCTCAGTTTCCCCCATCAGGTGAGTTTTTATTGTACTTGTGTTATCAAGGTAATGTTTTTATTATCTTCAGTAAAATTACAAGTTTTTCTCTTTCCTTTAGAGTTTGGATGATGTGATAAAGGATCTCATGGCCTCAGTACATCGTGAGTTGGCTGAGAAACAGTCTTTGGCCTTTAGCATGACATTATTGCCCACTAAACTGGAGATGACCACAACGTCAGCCGATAGCACTTTTATCTTTGAGTTCAGCAGTCCTGATGCACGCAGTAACTTTGAACAAGCGTTTGAGGAAGCCAAAAAGAAACTCGGTAAGAACTCAAAACTTGATATGTTTATAATGTAAGCTATTCTTATCATATTAAGTCCTTATTATTTCCCCACAGGGCACAAGAGGGAAAGATAATATAGTTTGTGAAACAGACATTTAGCACATAACACGCTGGTCCATAAAATAATATGTTAAGATGCACAATATAAACAGAAACCAACCACATCTTAAATATATGTATATTATAATGTTATAAACACACTGGTTATATATTCATCAGAAGTCTAACAAATAGTGAATACGTGTATGTCTTTGCCTTGTTTTCAGTGGAAATATCTAAAAATTCTTAAATGAAGATAAGAAAATAAGTGTAGTTTTTAGAAGGAAATATAACATTTAAGTGAATTTGTGCTTAAAACAAGCCAAAAATTATTTGCCAATGGGGTAAGAAAAAAGTTTACTTTTTCTTAAACACTTATTTCAAGAATAATTTTCTCACCCCACTGGCAGAGACCTGTTT
Source organism: Misgurnus mizolepis (assembly GCA_025389145.1). NCBI lineage: Eukaryota > Metazoa > Chordata > Actinopteri > Cypriniformes > Cobitidae > Misgurnus > Misgurnus mizolepis. The sequence goes on along the minus strand of JAIFKI010000025.1, from coordinate 26,181,656 downwards.
TAAGCACAAATTTACTTTAATTTTATGTTGTTGTTTTTTGTTGTTGTCTAAAAACAAGACAATTTTTTTAAAGTCATTTTGCTCATCATGAAATACATCTTGATTTAAGAATATTTAGATATTTCTAAGATAATTTTAAAGTGTTTAAGAAAAAAGTAAACTTATTTCAGGATTTTTTTCCTACCCCATTTAGGGATGCGCCGATACCACTTTTTTGGAATACGAGTACGAGTACTTGCATTTCAGTACTTGCCGATACCGATACTGAGTACTTAATAAAAAACATGATTCAAATTTACAGGTAACAGCTTTAGTCATATAATTTAACAAAAAAACAAGTGACTAGTTTTCCAGTTTGTTGTAAACTCTGCCTCTTTGGACAACACAAGAGGCATTAACCCCTTACACGCCACTCAAACATAGACATTTCTCAGACCGTGGTATCGATCCCTGGTATCGGGGGACTTTTAACGAGTACGAGTACTTTAGAAAATGTGGTATCGAGGCCGATACCCGATACCAGTATCGGTATCGATGCATCCCTAACCCCATTGATTTTTTTAAAATTCATTTAACTTATTTCCCGCCAGCATTTTTTGTGATTTTCACTAAAGTTTCACAAAATGCCTTTCTCAATTAGTATATTTGTCTTGTTTTCAGTTAAAATATCTAAAAATTCTTAAATTAAGATGTATTTTCTTGATTAGTAAATGACCTAAAAAAATAAGTCTAGTTTTTAGACAAAACATATCAAATTGAAGTGATTTTGTTCTTGAATTTACTTAATACAAGAAAATTCAGCAAAAAATGTCTAATTCCTTTGGCAGATTTTTTTGCTTGTTTTTAAGCACAAATTCACTTAAATTTGATATGTTTTGTCTAAAAACTAGACTTATTTTCTTTGGTCATTTGCTCATCAAGAAAATACATCTTGATTTAAGAATTTTTTGATTTTTCTAATGAAAACAAGACAAAAATACTAAGTAATTTTTTTGCAGTGCAAGAACATTTTCTTCTATAAATATATAAGCATACAAATATATTAAATGAAAAAACAGACCCTCTGCTTTCAAACAAACAATCTTCATTTGTTCTCTTTTTATCACTTCTCAAATATGGATAGGTAGGTTTATTCAAAAATACCAAATTTTGAGCAAAAGCAGAAATAATAGCATTTTTGTTAAGAAATTTTGTTAGAGATCAGATTCAGAAAGATTATCAAAACATACACAGAGTGTAAAATGTTATTAAATTAGTTTTTGCTTTAGTTTTTTATAAATTGGGTAAGGACGCCATCTAGTGAATAATAGCAGTAAAACAGTCATATTTTGTACTGTACTGCAGGTATTACGTGTCAATGACTCAAATATTCATGAAACTCTGGGATATAATATGAATATTCACCTATATCCATCATTTTTGCAGCTATGAACAAGGACCAGTGGGACCCTGAATTCCTGAAAGCCATTCCCATCATGAAGACCCGCAGCGGGATGCAGTTTTCCTGCGCATCCCCGAGTCACAGCTATCCGGAGAACACGTATGAGGTTTGGGTGTGTAATAGCGATGGATACGTGGGTCAGGTGTGTCTGCTGAACATCAGAGATGAACCCACGGTGGAGGCCTGCATCGCCGTCTGCTCCGCTCGCATCATCTGCATCGCAGCCGTACCGGGTTTGAAGAACAAGTAAGAGAGGTTCACGTGAGACCTTGTGTCCCAGCACGCACCTGTTTGTGTGCCAGATTCTCCTGTTAAAGACTAATAATAGTTTAATCTCTCCCTTGATGAGTGCCATGAGACTTTGTGGTAATTAGGTGTGTTCAGTGATGACATTATAAATACTTGATTTTGTGTTTGTAACAGCAGAGAACGGATCGGCCAATCTGTGCCTCCTGTCCCACCCGACTCAAACCCCTCATCTTCCATGCAACCCCAGCTTCACATCTCCATCTCTGGCTCATCTCTGGAGCTCACCGAGCCGCCCGCAGCTCCAACCGCAGAGCTCGTACCCTTCGACAGCGATGACACGGACGATGATGACTCCCCCAGCCCTTCATCCACACTGCAGAGTCAAGCATCACATTCTACAATCTCATCCAGCTTTGGCCGTGAGTCCGAACACAGATGCACTTCGTTACCATCTACTGTTTTCCTGTAAATAACGCCTTTTATTTATTTCAGACGATGAGACGACTGTTTCTAAGGACATGGCCACTGAGACGACCAGCTCTGAGGAGGAGCAGGAGTTTCCAGTTCCCAGTTCGTTTGGAGCGCCTCGGCTCACTACCGACAGTCCTGTGGACGGCCGAGCGATGCGGAGGTCCAGTCGAGGGTCCTTCACCCGAGCCAGTCTGGAGGATCTGCTCAGTATCGACCCAGAGGCGTATCAGAGCTCGGTCTGGCTAGGAACTGAAGATGGCTGGTGAGTCTATCATTGCTTGTGGTGTAATTTATAATTTGATTTATGAGTGAAATCAAACATACACTGCAAAAAATGACTTTATTACTTAGGATTTTGTCTTGTTTTCAGTATAAAAATTCTTAAATCCAGATGTATTTTCTTGATGAGCAAATGACCTAAGAATAGAAGTCTAGTTTTTAGACAAAACATATTAAATTTAAGTGAATTTGTGCTTAAAAACATAAAATCTGCCAATGGAATAAGATTTTTTTTCTTAAATTTACTTAAAGGCACACAAGGCAAGTCTGAGTATTATTTGTCTACTAGCTCCCCCTAGTGTCTGGGAGTAAATGCGTTCTATATCTAAGACTATACGAGACTGAAGGACACCGGGTCGGATACAGCGAACTTGCAAGTGGGGTATTCTTCCTACAGACGGTAGGGGCGGGCGAGAGAGTCTTCATTCGTCATGTAATGAGTCATTTAACCATATACCGACTTACGAAGATGATTTATTAACATAAAAATGCTGCCTTGTGTCCCTTTAATACAAGACAAATTTAGCAAAAAAAATTTTTATTCCATTGGCAGATTTTTTTGCTTGTTTTAAGCACAAATTCGCTTAAATTTGATATGTTTTGTCTAAAAACTAGACTTATTTTCTTAGGTCATTTTGTTCATCAAGAAAAAATATCTTGATTTAAGAATTTTAAGATATTTCTACTAAAAACAAGACAAAAATACTAAGTAAGAAAGTCATTTTTTGCAGTACTGAAATGGACTTTGACAAAAAAATTCTTAGTATTTTTGTCTTGTTTTCAGTAAAAATATCTAAAAATTCTTACATTGAGATGCTTTTTGTGATGAGCAAAACGACCCAAGAAAATAAGTCTAGTTTTAGACCAAAAATATCAAATTTAAGTGATTCTGAATCTAAATTCAGATTTTTTTTTGCTTGTTTTATGCACAAAATCACTTAATTTGAAATTTTTGGTCTAAAAACTAGACTTATTTTTGGGGTTGTTTTGCTCATCAAGAAAAAGCATCTTAATTTAAGATTTTTTTATATTTTTACTGAAAACAAGATAAAAATACTAAGAATCTTTTTCTTGAAATCATTTTTTTTTCAGTGTGTAATTAAGTTTTTTTTTTTACTGCACTGGCAGATATTTTTGACTTCTGCCAAATGCATATAAATGTAAATGTTTGTACAAAGCATGTTAATGTGCATGTTATTATAATACATTACTATCAACTATTTAAATGTCCATTAATGATTTGTTAAGTGTTACAGTCCAGATGTTGAAATGGATATTGGCTTAACATTAATTATTTATTGTGCCAGGCAATAAAACAATTGAGTGAATTGATGTTGTTGATATTATTTACAATATACAAATATTTACACATTTAGGAATAACAAACAAAACACTATGGGGGAGAGAAGTGATGTAAGCGATGCTGAATCAAAAAAAAAGGAAAATGTAATAATGTTTGTTAATATTTTGAAGGAACATTATTTTGAAATTGTACAAAATTTTCCCTAGGCATCATATAAAACCCATGAGTTTAATTTAAAGCTGAAGTGGATAAGCTCATGAGGATGCAGCTTCATGCTGTCATTTCACCTCAGGTTACCTTGAACTTGACTTCATTAATGTGTTCCCAGAGAAAAACTCATTATCTCAAGCTTAGATCTGTCTGTAACGTCCACAGCGCTGCAGCTTTCCATACAAACATTTAGTCGTATGTATACGGAAGTATGTGTGAAATGTTTGCTCATGTCCTAACAGTCGACAGTCACAACAAACAAAACAAAATTTATTAAAAGAACTATTTATTTAGTCATGAGTCAGACTACACTGTGTTGTGTATGACCAGCGAGGACATTGCAATGGAAAGATATGTTGATGTTTATTGTCTCTGTATTTCTCTTGTTGCCATTCAGACTCCAGAGTTTCAACTTCAGCTGCATCACTTTTGAATGATGCCATTCCCTTGCGTTAGAGGCACCTTTGAAATGCCACTGTAGATTCATTTAGTCATTATAATATGACAAAAATGACAGGAAAGCTTAATGATGTTTGTAATACATCTGTTTTTCTTCAGCATCCACGTGTACCAATCATCTGACAACATCAGAAACAGGAAGAACAGTATGAAGATGCAGCATTCGGCATCTGTTCTCTGTATCCTGTAAGCAGCTACCTCATTAATCTGTTGCCATGGTAACTCACGCAGCATCCACATAGAGACCGAACATCTTGCTGTTTGTTTTTCCAGGTATCTTGACAACAAAGTCTTTGTGTCCTTGGCAAACGGGGAGGTGATTGTCTATCAGAGGGAGGCAGGTGAGCACAGATTGATTTATTTCTGCCTGAACTTCTAAAGTATTATTTATAATGATGTGTTATTTATGAAAAATGTTTGCTTTCTGTCACAGGAAGTTTTTGGGATCCTCAAAGCTCACAAACGCTGTGTTTGGGCTCTTCAAGTGGACCCGTGACCAAAATGGTTCCCGTGGCAGGAAAACTGTGGTGTGGTTGTCAAAACCGGGTTCTTATTGTGAACACCAGCACTTTAACACAGGAGGTGAGATGTCAGCTGTTGGCCTGGACTGACAGTTTTAACCATAAAATCTGATCTGCGTAGTCTCTCAGTCAGTCGTCTGTGCATAAGGAAATTATGGAGTGTACAAAACAAAATGTGCCACACCTAACCGGGTTACATCATATTTGATGTTCAAATCTTTTAATTACTTAGAAGCGGTGATGTAACTATAATTGTTGCAACTTTCACTTCCTGTTTTATTATGCATTCAGCATTCGTTCCAAGTGGGTCAGGATAGCGGACGCTGTGTCACCAGTATGGTGAACTATGGGAAAGGTGTGTGGATGGCTTTACAGGGAAGCGCTCAAGTGCGGCTCTATCACGCTTCCACCTATGAGAGCCTGACGGAGGTCGATGTGGCACCTGCTGTACACAAGATGCTCGCAGGTACTGACTAGGCTGCATTCATTCTTCCACCATTCTTCAAAATTTCCACCAGATGTAGCCATCAAGCCAAATATTGAATTCATCAAGAAATCAGAACATTGAAGTATACAAGTTGAGTCATAATAAATGGTTTACACAGACATACAGCTGTTTGCCCTAGGGGGATACTTCCGGGGTTTATAAATTTATAAATTAAAGTTTTATAAATCCACCTGGTTGATAATAGCAGTATTGCTGAAAGCCAGAAATATTCGTCATTCTCTTTATTGACGACTTGTCAATGGGGGGAAAGAGTTCAAATATATACTAAAATACATTAAAACATAATAAAGGTTTTGGGTGTGTATTTATTGGCTAATTTATTATGGTTTCAAGGATGCCCCATCTGATGAGATTTGAATGCTGAACTCTATTTTATAAAACACTGTACCAGAATAAGATAACACGTACGCTTCATTTCTTTCTCGTAGGTTCGGATGCTATTATCCGACAACACAAAGCGGCTTGTTTGCGGATCACTGCTTTGTTGGCATGTAAGGATCTGCTGTGGATCGGTACCAGCGCCGGAGTGGTTCTGACACTGGCCATCCCACCTGTGTCCACCAGCACCGGGCCGGGCTCTCTACGGACCCCCCTGGTGCCGATGGGCTCGGCTCACGGTCACACCGGACATGTGCGGTTCCTCACATGCATCGAGCTGCCTGAGGGCTTTGACCTCAACTTCCCGCAGCAGTCAGACACAGGTCTGTTTCACTTTTAGGATTTCCTACAACTGCTAATAAATGCATATAACCTTCATAAATATGTAACCTTTATATTTACCCGGTTTCAAAATCCATCTGGGTTAAATAATTACATTCCTACCAAATACAGGTCTGAAGACATTTAGGGCCGCCCACTTACCTGTCAATCAAACACTGCATGAAAGCTTATGCACCATCCGACCTGTCTCTAAACTAACCAAATAACCCGAGATGAATGTTAAAACCGCAACTTAAAAAATATAAACAAAAATGCATCGCATCTATAAGATGCTGAATATGTTTCTTTTTATTTTAGTGAACTCCACACAGAATAACTCTGAGAGCGGGAGTGGAGGATTACAAAGACGTGACTCTGCCCGACGGCGTGCATCCATGCTCTTGCCCGCCAAATCTAACCTGCTGGTTATCAGTGGCGGGGACGGCTACGAGGATTTCAGGTTGACCAATAGCAGCGAGACGGTGGGGCGGGACGACAGCACAAATCACTTACTGCTGTGGCGTGTGTAATAAAGCCCCGCCCCTCCACGCAAGCCACTGGACTAGCCCACGCACTTCCTCCTAAAACCCCGCCCCTTCCTGTTCTCTTATGCATTGCGCACAAGTGTGTAAATTTTTTAAATGGGGCGCTGTGTTATGGGTCAATGCCACCTGTCTTTGTTTCTCTGCGTAAGAGTTCGATCTTGCTTACCGTGTGGTGAAGTGTTTCTGTGGGCGCTTTTAAATATTGTGTTGAAGTTCAACTTTAAAAACGGCTTTTAAAGCCCCTCGCAGAGGAGGAGACCGAAAAGGAGAACGAAACGGCATGAAGAAAATGGACATTGTTTAAAGAACAGGCTGGAGAGAAGGTATAAAACGCATTGCATGAGACAGAGAGGATTGTGGGTAATGTGTGTATGGGCATTTGTGTCATTTCTCAGTACTTTTGTGAACAGTCCGCACACTTTGGTGGTTCGAGTGATCGGCTGCTTTCGTGTTTTCATTCGAGAATGAAGATGTTTTTGTTAAACACCTCTGTTGTGCTGTATGGGACAAGATGAGAGTAAATTTTTAAAAGTAATAAATGTGCAATACGAGGCGAGAGTACCTACAAAACACTATATCACACACACACACTATATCTCCAATAATACGTTTTATTACACAAAATCACTTTATTGTTATTATCATTTATATGTACAAAAAAAGATTTCACTACGTTATGTAAAAGAACACCAATGACATTCCATATATATAGATAATAAGACAAAAAACTTTTGTACAGTATTTATGTTTTTCAGTTTTAGTTATACTTTAGTTTTTTATAGCACTTAATTTATAAAAACTGTAGTCTGGTTTTCTCTACTGAACGATGCTGTCACTCAACTTGAGTTATGATTACTATTATTTGAAACATAAAATGAAGACCTGGTACTTTATTATACACCAAAATGAAAAGGTTAATACATTATGCATACAATGAATACAATGGTCAATCTGTCAATATGTCTTTAAAAGCTTTTCAACGTTTCCAACTTTGGTGAATCAGGAAAGACGATGATGCTTAAATGAAGCTGAGAAAGACAGCATTTAGTACGTTGCATAATGTTCAGAAGAGACTTGTGTATTTGTAGATTTGTGTATCTAGATTGCGACACACATTTCCCGAAGACAGACAGGTTACGGCTGAATATAGTTCCTTATGAGACATAAGTGCTAAATCTTTCTGTTCATGCCGCCCACCTACAGGTGATACAAGTTCCTGTTAAATAAATGAATCACCTGCCGTAGTGTGAATGATGTCATCGCTCACCTCAATCCACATTACACATAGTATTGTGTGATTTGCTTTGCGTTTTTTCCCTAAACTATGTCATATGCTTCAGTTTATTGATCTGTCAGATGTGAATGTTAGTGCTAATAACATCTGGTTCTTTAAATTGTCAAAAATTAGCTTTCCCTTTCCCATTACAGAAAAGCTGATCAGAGAATCATATTTTCATAAACCGAATCTGCATTTGTTTTTCTAACTGAAACGCATAAGGCGAGTCGTATTGTTGTAAGTAATTTCTCTGCCCCGTCTAGTAAAGAGGTCTTCATTGTTTATTGTAAATATTGGTATATATTGCCTTTTCTCTGTACATAGTGCTCTCACAGTCCACGATTGTTCATATGAATCCAATGGCATATTTTTATAAGTATTTTTTCTTCGTTTGGCACGTGCCGTCTCATTTAAATTAAAACTATTACTGTATTTTAAGAGAAGAAGAGCGTTTATCTGTGGCTTTTGTAACAGTTGTTATGCTTATTTCATACCGTTACTGATATTTGTCTTATTTTGTCACTGTGTTTCTTTGTAATTAAACATTTCACTGATGTCAGAATCCTCAGGTTTCAGTTAATTGTGTCAAATCTTGTTTTTCTTGATGCAAATTGTCTGCAAATATACACTTTAAAAAATTGCTGGGTTATTTTTAACCATTCTTTAGGTCAAAACGAACCCAACCCATTGGGTTAATTTAACCTATGATGGGTTGGTTTGACCTAGAGACGTAGCCTTCATTTCAAAAGTGAGGGGGACAAAATGTCAAGTGTTATGCCAGTTTTATTTTTCAGTTAACCCTGTAATTGACAGTTATTTATTTTTAACCTCCTAAGACCTGGATGCCTTGTTGATGCTAGAGGTCAGAGGAGAATGGTCCGACTGAATCAAGCTAATAGAAGAGAAACTTTGACTGAAATAACCACTTGTTACAATCGAGGTATGCAGCAAAGCATTTGTGAAGCCACAACACGCACAACCTTGACGCGAATGGGCTACAACAGCAGAAGACCCCACCGGGTACCACTCATCTCCACTACAAATAGGAAAAAGAGGCTACAATTTGCACAAGCTCACCAAAATTGGACAGTTGAAGACTGGAAAAATGTTGCCTGGTCTGATAGGTCTCGATTTCTGAGTCAGAATTTGGTGTGAACAGAATGAGAACATGGATCCATCATGCCTTGTTTCCACTGTGCAGGCTGGTGGTGGTGGTGTAATGGTGTGGGGGATGTTTTCTTGGCACAATTTAGGCGCCTTAGTGCAAATTGGGCATCGTTTAAATGCCACGGCCTACCTGAGCATTGTTTCTGACCATGTCCATCCCTTTATGACCACCATGTACTCATCCTCTGATGGCTACTTTCAGCAGGATAATGCACCATGCCACAAAGCTTGAATCACTTCAAATTGGTATCTTGAACATGAGAATGAGTTCACTGTACTAAAATGGCCCCCACAGTCACCAGATCTCAACCCAATAGAGCATCTTTGGGATGTGGTGAAGTGGGAGCTTCGTGCCATGGATGTGCATCTCACAAATCTCCATCAACTGCAAGACGCTATCTTATCAATATGGGCCAACATTTCTAAAGAATGCTTTCAGCACCTTGTTGAATCAATGCCACGTAGAATTAAGGGGGTCAAACATAGTATTAGTATGGTGTTCCTAATAATCCTTTAGCTGAGTGTAAAACAGAAGGAAAGAAAGAAAGAAACAAGAAACAAAGGGAAAGAAGGACTGAAAGTAATACAATAGCTTGCCATTGGGACAGTACCCTTCAAATGTTCATAGTTGTACATTATGGAACACATTGGTTATAAAAGAGTTAAGGAAAATACAGGCCCAAAACTTAAAATAGTAGGTTGAATTGACTTGCAAATTTTAACTTCATACTGCATATTTTTTACGTCCAGTCTATCTGCTAAAAGACAATTTTGTCTTTCCTTTAGGGAACACTAACAGATAGATGACCTCAAAGATACACTTGGGGAAAAATTGTCAACATAGCTGTCAATGGGGCAGTACCTTACCTTTTCAAAAGGTCCTATGTACCATTACGTACAGATATGCATACATTTGGCACTAATATGTACCTTGAGATACAGAAATACATATTTGAGGTACTGAGTTACTAAAAATAAGCTCTTTTTTGTACCAATATGTACCTCTGAGGCTTTTTTAGGTGCAAACCCCAGTGACTGCTGTGTGTATATAAAAGCCACACAAACTGTAGTTTTGATTTCATGAGATCTTTAACACTGATGTGAACACATCAGCAATCAAACCCCACAGGATTAATCCAGTATTTGTATTACTAGTGGGTTTGAATGACTGCCCAATGTTCATACGAACTAAATGAAATACACAAGGCCAATTCACGTCATGCAGTGGTAACTAGCTGCGCGAGTGCACAATGAAAGCTTTATAATCTCACGCGATAGACGTTTATCCTTACAGTGCATGTTTTGTCTTTGGTTTTATTGTGATGCATAATTCAATGCTTATACAAAAGCAAGGAATAAGTCAGGCTTACGGATAACCCGCAGTGGCCTTCTCTCGGGTTACAGAGTACATCAGGCCGTTTCAAACCGTAAACCCTATCCTCTCAATCCTTTAATTAAATACCCAGATTCCCATATAAAAGCATTAATGAATGCACGTATGCAGCAGGATGAATTTTAGCTAGGTGACCTCCATAATCTTTGACACTACAAAAAAAGTTGGGTCTATTTCTATTTTCTATCTATTTCTTCAGATTGAAGTCAACAGCCGAGAAAATATTTTTGCTCCACCTTTTCATTTCGGATAAATTTTTTATTAAATGTTCTTATCTATTCAAGTTCATTTTAAGAAGTGACGCCCTAATTGTCAAGCATTAGTGTGAGAATTCTGTTAAGACACCCTGAAGCATCTGCGCATGATTGCGTTCTCTGCATAGACACGTGAACTTGTACTGGAGGATGAGGGGGTTTGACGAAGACAAAGGATACAGCTATGTGTACACATATAAGCATTTTTGGCAACAAAAAAAAATTATAAAATGTCTTCTAATTTTTCTGCACAGTAAAGAAAATTGTTTATAGTGTCACCAGAACCAAGAGTATTAAATCACTGTATGAGTGTCATTGCATTAGACAACATCAAGTGTCATTAGCAAACAAACAATGCTTAGAACTCACTTCACCCTTCTAAGATGTTTTTGTAATGCCTGTTAGAAGGTGATTTTTATAGGCCTAATCTGGTTTAGCACATAGATTTATAATCCCAATTTGAATAAACAATCTTAGTATGTAATATTCACAATCTTACCTGTGATATTTCTTTGAGTAAGGGATAAAGAAATGACATTTAGGGGAGGTTTCCCGGACAGGGATTAGACTAGTCCTAGACTTAAACACTTTTAAGATCTCTCCAAACTGAAAACAACTTGCACTGACATATCTTAAAATACATCAATGCCCTTTGTTTTACCTCAAAAATGCATACAGGTAATGTTTTTAGTAAGGCATGTTTGTTAAAACTAGTTATATTTCCTAATTAAATTAAGGCCTATTCCGGGATTAAGCTAATCCTGGTCCGGGAAACCGCCCCATAAAGTAATAGTAAATATGTGCCAGTCTGTCTGTAAAATCCAGGTTAAAGGGTTTAATCCAGGACTATATGCCTTAGTTATATTATAACATAGTTTTTACAAACATTCCTTACAAAAAACATTACTGGTGTGCTTCTTGAGACAAAACACTGGCACTGATCTAATGTAAAGATATGTCAGTGCAAGATGTTTTAAAGTAAGGAAGCTCAAACATGCATTTTAGTCTGAGACTACACTTTAAAAAAACATTAACACAACAACATTATTTTGTGTATTTGGTATAATACAATGTGTTCACGTGGTTTATGCTTAAAAAAACATTATTTTCCACATACCTTACATTTTTGTAGCTCCAGATATCCATGCCTTCTTCAAACGCTTTGATTTTATACAAAACTCATCAATCTGAAAAGTGTTGTGTCTCTGATTGGCCAGCTAATCTGTACGTTGTGATTGGCATGAATACCTCTGACGTCAGCCGGGAATGTGACGCTCCTTACCATGTTTGAAAGATTCGCTCACAATGCAATGCTGACAGGAGTTAACTTACAGGCTGTGAGTCCGAAGTGGGAGGAATTATGATAATGTCGGTCTTGTCTACATCACCAATCCCAGGAAGTGTTGCCTACAATCCGTGTGTTTGTTGTAGTCCAAAAAAAGAAATTTACATTGGAAACGATAACTCACGTCATCGTTTACTTTGGGATTGTACTTTGTGCATATCATTAACATGTATTAATACATACTTACACACCAAAAAAAATGTAAAATTTAGTGGCGGCCGGTGACTTCTTTTTTCGAGGGCGCACGATGTGAATGTATGTAGCCCATCATGTGTGTGGTTCGTCATTTCAAAATATGCGTTTGGCACGTCGAGTGAACCTATGTGCATCACGTGTTTTGTCAAAATAAGTGCCTGCTGCATGCATCTAAACGGTTTAAGATAAAAAAAAGATGCTCGCATTTGCCAGATATATAATCTCGTGCGTCAAAGTTTACTGTATGGAGTGTCTTGCGTTTATCTTTTATCATAAACGGTTTTGTTGCATGTGCAGCAGGCAATTATTTTGACAAAACACGAGATGCACATGATGAACATGATGCAAATATAAAAAATATTTTGAAAACACAAGCAACACACATGACACTCCGAACACATATTTTGAATTTGCGCCCCTCGGAAGAGCACTCACCAGCCGCCACTGGTAAAATCGTGAATCAGACCATAGTGCTCTTTAAGCTAATTTAACTTTATTTTGCTAATTTATAGCAACTCCTCACTAGTCAATAGTTGAAAGAAATTGTAAATTCAAATTGATTTAGCTTAAAAATATATGTATGATTTAAAACAAATTAAATTTAAATTTAGGATAAGTTCTGTCATGACAACTGCCTAAAAGTCTCATAATCTATTGATGAGATTTGGAGCATCGAAGTTTGATTTGACTAGATTTTACATTGACCTTAGTCAATATGAAAGATATCAAGATTATATTTTTAACAGGGTGTTCTTTACATTATTTAGTAGATGACTTTAGTAAATCACAAAATTACTTTTTCTTTTCTTACTCTTTTACTTTGCTTCTTCCTTTCCTTTTCTCCTCTTTTCCTTTTCTCTCGTCTTTATTCGTAGAGTTTTGTATTTATGTACATATTGTTACGATGTTTACGCAATGCAGTTCTCCAACTGTCAGAGAGAGAGAGAGGGAGGGAGAGAGAGAGCGCGCGCACACACGCATGCGCGGCTGTATGGTGAGTTAGTCAGTGTGACGTGGTTCCCTCGCTTCACTTTGTCTCTTTGGTTCAAATGTTGGCTCGCGCACAGCTCATCTCTCTCTCTTTTTTTCTCTCTCTCTCTTTATTTAATTATAGCTTGAGGTCCGTCACGGCGATTACCTATAAGACTCGTGTGATTTCAATGTAAAACAGGTAAGATAGAAACTTTATTCAATTTTAATATCAGTTTGTTTCGTCAGCAGAGCGGATGCGGCACATTTGCCGGTAGATTGTCATATGCGAGTTTTAAGTCCTGTATGTTATAACTTATAACCTATACTGTAAACCGAGATAGTGTCAATGACTTGTATTGAGTTTTACATATGTAATTTGGTGTTTTTGTGGTGAGATATGACGAGATCGCCTTGATATATTCACTGAAGTACAGTGTAGGACGGACAAAAGAAATGTGTCGAGCTGAGTTCATGTTCAGCACTACGCTACTGTATTTATATTTACAGTAACTTCAGTCAGTATTTTATTATCATTTAAACCTCTACTGGGATTTGTTTTACAAGTATAAAGTTTTACAAAGGAAACAAGTGACTTTAGTAACAGTTTTTAATAACTTTATTAAAACTTGATACATTTATATCATTTAACTTTAAATGTAAAATAATAACGTTATATTTATCCAAAATTAAACTTGATGATCTAAACATTATTTAACCTTATTTTATATTGTTTTGAAATAGTTTTTATTTAGTTATTGCTGCTATAAATAAAACTTAGTTGATTTTAACTTAGGACTTTAAACCGAACTACTTCTTAAACTGTTTTAAAGTGATCCCATATTAATTTTACTCCTCAAATTTCTGTAGAAATTACAGTATTACTAGCAGCTGGGTTCTAGTAACTTACTGTAGATTTTAATTTTATGTTACTTACTGGCAAATGTTAAATGAATATCAAACATTAACAAGTCTTTACCTTTACAGATTAAAACTAAAATAACAGCCTCATGCAAAGCCTTCTGGGAACCAAAATTTGAAACAACAGAAAAAAGGTTGATGAGAATTTCTGGTTCCCAAAATGCTTTGCATGAGGCTGTTATTTTATAATTTGGTTTTGTAAAGACAAAAACTTGTTAATGTTTAATGTTCATTTAACTTTGAACAAACTATTGCCAGTAAATAACATAATTTAAATTTATAATTTACAGTAAGTTACTGGCAAACAGCTGCATAACTACAGCAAGTTATTGTAAATTATAAATTGTTTTTGTGAACACTGTTGTATTAGTAAATAATGATCTGTTAGGATTATATCATTTTTAAGGTGTCTTACCTTTTTGTTTATTTGATTGTGATCTTATCCTGCTACTTTACAAAAGCATACTTGGAAAAAACTAAGTCTGCCAAGAAAACAATTGAAAATTGAATCCTGAAATCCCATCACTGCTTTTAAAAAAGTCCCAAAACTGCAGCCAGGATAATCACGTTAACCTTTATTTCTAAATGTATCTACAGTCAGTATTTACTGTGGATATTAATCTGCTTATATGCAAAGTATCTGATGCATGAGAGTCGCACATGAATCAGTTTTATACAGTAAATAACACAATGAAATATTATCATCATTTACCTCAATCCCACCTCATCCAACTGGATTCTGGATTTGTCCTGGTCGTTCCCAGTGAACTGTGATACTCATGATGGCATGTTTAAATACAGCTCACTATGCTGCATCGCCCACTAAGCAGCTTTACACAGTTACACTCTTTTACACACGCCCTCTGGCTTTAGACATTGGCACGCACTGCACCAGCTGCAGTTTATAGTGACTGCATAATTTATAGCATGTACTATAAACAAATTTGCTGCGTATGATACTGTATACAGGATATTGTGCAATGTATGGGTGTAGATCTTCTCTATAAGCAGAGAAAATGTTGGCATCCCAAAAATCTGCAGTATTGGCACAGAGCCTGAGGTTTCAAAAAGCAATGACTTTGTAGTTTTGTATCTTTTGGATTATAAGCAAACTCCATAAAACACATTTTATGCTTATGTTTGGAAAAACTGTGGAATGCAATTTTTAGCATTATCCAAATGCTTGTTTATGATGTGATCTGATAAACTTATGTCATGAACAGCTTATAACCACATACTGTTTGTTAAGGTTGGGCCATTAAACTTACTAATGCATGTATTTGTTTACAACATTTTGCATAGCCAGACTAAATTATTGACAAATTCTGGTTAATTTTGGAGCTCAAAAACCACCCTCTTAGACAGGGAGGGACTTTCTGTAGTAACCAGTCATAGTTTGGGGAGTTGGTGGTGTCTGAAATATATTCAACAACAGTCTTAAGTAAGTACATTAAAATATGTCTGGATAGTTTGAGGTTAGTGAATGGATCGCCACTGTGTCTGTTTCTTAATCCATCAGCCAATCAGCATTGATGTTTCTGTATGAACAAGACTTATGTTACAGAATCCAGTGTTTGTATAGTTATCTGTGCCTTTTTCACATGCTTGCATGTATTATATTGTTTTGATAGTTAATTTGCCCATCCTCGTGGAAAGCAGACATCCTGATGTGACCAAATGTTGTTACATGATGCTACTCTATCCAAAACCCTAAAAGGTCTCGCTGGGTTTCTTATCTGTAATTACCACTACTCTGTTCTTGACCTGAACCGAGGAAACAGCACCAATGCAGAGTTTTGAAGTGGGAAGCTCGTTGGCAGGAAGGCACGGCACGCTCCTCTCAAATGTTGAGAGGAAAAGTGGTCTGGTTGTGATTCAAACCCACTACGGCTGGATGCAGGAATCAATGGTTTAATTTCAAGCTTTATTATTTGTGTTGATCGATCGTTTTTCCAGACGTAACCCACATTTACAGCAAAAAATTCTGCTTCGCGTGCAGACCTGCGTTGTCCGTGCTGACATCTGTGTGGTTTGGGCATCGTTGGCATAAGGAGCTGACCCCATATCAGCAGAGATTTGATTTGTGTCGTCATGGGTTTTGGAATCCATTCAGCTGATCCCCGGTCTGGCGGTACCACTTTTAGCATAGCTTAGCATAATCCATTGAATCTGATTAGACCATTAGCATCGCGCAAAAAATATCTAAAGAGTTTCGATTTTTTACTATTTAAAACTTGACTCTTCTGTAGTTACATCGTGTACCAAGACTAAAAAGATTAAAAGTTGTGATTTTCTAGGCAGATATGGACTATATAATCAAGGACTTTGGTGCCGTAACATGGCTGCAGGAGGCGCAATGATATTACAAAATACTCCCCTTGGTAACTTTCAATAGCAGGGGACTATTTAAGCGCAGTGTGTAAAATCATTGCGCCTCCTGCAGCCATGTTACGGCAGAAAAGTCCTTGATTATTACGCCAGAATGAGAGTATAGTTCCTAGATATAACTACAGAAGAGTCAAGTTTTAAATAGGAAAAATATCGAAACTCTTTGGTTATTTTTTAGTGCAATGCTAATGGTCTAATCAGATTCAATGGATTGTGCTAAGCTATGCTAAAAGTTGTACCGCCAGACCTGAAGATTGGCTGAATGGATTCCAAAACGGTAAAAATCAAATGTTTAACTCTAGTGGAGCTGGAAAATGAGAATATTTTCCAAAAAAGGGGAGTGTCGCTTTAAGTTTAGGTTCAGTAATTTCACTTTAATGTCAATGAAAACATTATTAATCAGTAATTGAAATGCTTTATTTTCACAAATGAAACAGTCATTTTATTGGTATTATGTGACTGTCTTTCACTGCAAAACCCTCTAAGTGCATGCAGGCTTTTTTTGGCAAAAACCATTCCCACCATACTGTATCTCTCTCCAGCTACTTTTCAATGTCCTTTCTGAATAAAGCCAAATCCGGGCGATATCCTTATATATTCGGCAAAGCTTCTTTTACCTAAAAACTTAGAGCTCGAAAATTGAAATCTGACTTGTCCAATTACTTTTTCCATACACTTAAAGGACTTTAAGTGGATTTTTCAAACAAACAGGTATTTCTAAATGGCCAGATTTAAAACGGCAATATGTGCCGAGAGCATTTGGTTAATATTATTATCTAGTTTTTACAGAGGTGGCGTTTATCGGCTTTTGCATTTGAGCTCTTTATGTATTTTTAGGAAGACAAAAGTGGATGATTGTAGTGATTAAATGATACAGTATGGATTTGTTATTTTAATAATCGACACAGTATTTATGTTTTTACTGTGGCTTTTCACCATAATTAAAATCCACACACATAGAACTCACTCATGTCTCATGGTAGACACATTGTTCAGCTGTTACATTTGTTTTTACACTACCCATGACCACACAGACCAACACAGAGACCAAAGACAGAGTGTTGCTATTCAGGAAGTGATGACACTGCACTTGGTGTTTGCATGGGCCACATTTGGGCGTCAGAATTTTCAGGGTGTTACTAGAGGACATGGGACAGGAAATTCCCCCTCGAGCAATGTGACCCTGGCCTGCATTCATTTATTAACACAGAGCAGTGTGGGTAATGTGACATTCCGACAGCGGAGGCGAATTACAGATTCAGAGACATGAGACATGTGGAATCGGGTGACGCACCAAAGACAAAGGTTTTAATCTCTCTCATATTAGACTCTAGGACTTCGTGTCTCACTGCAAAGTGGTTCCTTTGTAACGGATGTAAAATAAAACTAAAAACCTTTGAAAATAAATATATACAGCTATATAAAGTTTATTAGAGACAGGGTTTCTTTGCTTATACAAAACCAAGATCTGCCTGCTGATGTTGGACTCGCATATGGATACGTTTAACATTCCGGGTAGGGAGGGTGAAATTCTCCCTTCGGGAATAAGGATTGTTCCACTTTCCCATTAAGGAAGCATTTTCCTGTAGTTTATTTTCCGAGCTGTTAAAATGAACTTGTCTTCCCTCAGATTCCTGCCTGATCTCATTGTTTTCCAGAAGACTTTTTGTTTCTTTAATGGACTGTTTCCATTTTAAAGTTTGATCTTCTCCCCAGGTTGTTTTGCAGACCTGACTGTGGGAATCTCAGATTTTGGTTATGCAAGCTTATTTAACATTTTAAGGTTTTCATTAGTATTTAATTTATATATTACAGGTGTATATATTTGTGTGTACAGTGCTGTGTTTAATTCTGCACAGTTTGCTCAGCATGTCAATCAAACGAGTGGAATCCTGCACCAATGACGCGTTTTCTCGCTGTGTCAACTTACACTGTCACCATCAACATGGTTTTGTTTACTCAAGTAAATTTCACATGGAAAATTAAAAGCAATCGTAGACAACAACCAACAAATCTAAAAATAGGCACATTTAATACTTATGATGAGGCAATCGTGTATTTAATAGCTTTCTTGTTGTAACTTTAATCTTTATGAATAGTTTAATTTTACATGATGGTACATAAGTATGGATAATAGCCATATTTGTTTGGAAAGATGTTTGGCAGCTTCTTTCTATTGGCACAATGACTGTTATTTAGTGGTGACATCAGGGCCTTACATTGGACAGGGAGATGTTTCTTGGACAGTAATACTGTAGTTTTTTCTTTGTTTTTCTCCGGCAGAAACCACAGTAGTATGAGGCACATGATGACCCATAATCCTGTTTTCACGTCTCATACCTAGCCTTTTAACAGCAAACATTTAAAAACAGAAACATGATCTACTACCAAAACAACTAACAACACCTTATTAACCTTTGCTGTTGACTCTTAGAAAAATGCTGTTTGGCAAATGCTGCGTCATTTTTCCATAAACATAGTTGCACGTGTCGCTTTGTTTGCTAAAATTTTATATAATTACTTTCACATTTTGCACAAGTGGGTCTGTTTTTTTAGAACAGCGCCGCGCTGTTCTAAAAAAATCAAACACATTGCTTTCTATGATTATACGCACATCGGCGCCGCCAGGTGGCACCTGTCCGCGCCGCCCAGCTGTGACTCAGGAAGTTGTTCAAATCCCTGTCGCGCCACACAGCACCACTCACATAGTTTAACATTAAATAACATCATATTTGTCCCAAATAATTAAGGATTAACATTGGCTGCTAACGTATATTTTGCATTTTGAAGTAGACGCTATCTGACGAAGCTCACGCTATTTAATGTGCACTTCCGGTTTACAATACCTCCGAGTTCTGCTAGGCGCGACGCGGCGCTGAGCTGCGCGGTCGGTGTGCGATCCCCTTTAGGGGCTCGGTAGTTTTGATTGTTTTAGAGGGGTTTGCGCATTTTTTCCCTACATGGCAAACTACCTTTGTAATGTACATACGAACAAATGCCGCTCTTTGACTGGCATGCAGATTATCCTTGCTTGTTAAATCACACTTTTATTGATTTTGCGACTATTTACCTTTGTAAAAGTAAGTAGACTCGGACCAGTCCAAAGAAGGGGATACACAGAAGCATGTTCATTTTTGGGGGGGTACACCATTGTAATAAAGAATACCTTGTTTTCGCTTCTACAGTACATCATAAAATACTTGACACTGTTTTATAAAACAGCCCTTTTGCTTGATGAGGTTTTATTTTGCATGGCCGTGTCTTTTTTCAGATGTGGTAAAACGTTCCCCTCCACCAGTTAAACAGAAGGATGTTGGTGGTCACTGCCCGCAGCACGTGGTTGGCATGTAGCTTGAAACACGCAGGATATATAATATAACATAACATGCTGTTAGCAGCCGGATTGTTCTTCTGAACGACGAGTAAAATGAATGAAGAAAATGAAAAGTGTCTGGCTATATTTGTCAGCATCTGAATATAGATAGGGGGGCAGCAGTGTTAAAATGTCAGACAGGAAGTGACACGTGATGTTACAATGCCTGTTGACATTGATGCAAGACTAGAAAGGTCACATGGCTTCGGATTTTTTCATTGTAGGCATGTTGAATAGTTTAACATTTGAGCTGTAAACTCATTTACGAGGTTTGGGAGGTCATTGGGGTTCATTGAGTCACAAACCTTTATCAAACGTAAGCCAGGAAGTACCATCATTTCACAGCTCGCGTGAGATTATAGTTTCCGGTTGTGGTTGAAATGTTATCAGTCAGCATCTGTCCCCTGTCTATGTTAATTTTGATGTGTGACCCCATTGGAAGTTCATCAAAAGTCATGTAGCTGATAGATAGGCTGCAGTTTCTCGTGTTGGCTGTAGAAGAGCGATCTTCTCTTGTTTCTCAGTTCTGGCTTTGTCTCGTATTATGGCTTGATTCTGGTTTAAACTTATGACTTGTTTGATCATCTAGATCTGAGGTACAAAATGCCATGCTTCCAAAAGTCAACCCCATCATCGTGTTCGATCTGTAACTCGATGGATCCCTAAATAGATCATTCTTGTTTTATGCTTGTTGTTGTTTTATTTACTGTATGTTTTCATGCACTCCCAAAACCACATAATGGGAAATGGAACAGTACAGAGATAGAGATGCCTAAACTGTAATTACTGTCCATCAGGGCTTTATAGCTTTTTAATGAAAGACATAAATTTGAACAAGCACGAGTCGTGCGCGACTGGCAGCTGATCTTAAAATGTAAAGGTTTTTTGGTGGTTCAAGGGTGGGTGATGGAGGTCCATTTATTCCTTGAAAGCCTTGAAATTAAGTGAACGTCACAGCCCTTTTTTATTCATGCAAAAGGGCAACTTTATGGTTCTTTGCCAAAACCGTAAACTCAGTTGATTGCTGTGTTGATTTATTTGTTTAACCAGTCTTCTTCAGTTGTGTTGTTCTCTGCCAAATCTTTTAACTGGAATGTCACAGGTTGTTCTCTACACAAAGGTGATGGGGTGTTTAATGTTGCGTTCTCTGATGTGTCATGGGGTTTAAACTTAAAAGTTTAGTACATCATACATCTCTAGTTTCTCTCTCCATACCTTCAATGACTTATATATTTAATCTGAATATATTCTATAGGTTTGCCAGGTCTGAGAATTCATTTGTGTGGTATGTGGATCAAACTTTTGCTGTAGATGTGTGCCAAAGTCTGTGCAAACATAGCTTGAACAACATGTTTAAGCTTGCAGAGGGTCAAGTTTAATTGTGATGTTTTATGCATTCATTTATTGTAAAAAAAATGTTTCTGCTCTTTATTTTTATTGACAAAACCTATTCATCAGACTCATTGGTCTCTGAAAACATATACTTAAAAAACTCATGCTGTTTTTAACAAAGAAAAGTGCAGGCTTAGAACCTGAATGTAAAAGCTCATATGATTGGAAGACTATGTATAGGGGGCGGAGCTGTCATAGGTTGTGGGTGGAGCAGTGGTTTTGAGTGGCAGTATAAGAAATGGCAGCAATATGCAGACAGGTAGAGTGTGACACTGTCAGTGAGCAGAGCATCCTCAGGCTGTTACCAGGGCAACAGCAAACAACATCACACTGGGGTAAGTGTTGCTATCAGCATCACTTTCTGTCATGTCGTCATGACAACAAGATCAAAGCAATGCTAAGATCATGTATGCATTTGGCAGATGCTTTATTTAAAGTGACTTACAGTGCATTTAAGCTATATATTTTATCAATATTTGTGATTTCTGGGAATTGAACCCATGACCAACCCATGCTTTACCAATTGAGCTTCAAGGATAAATAATAGTTTTATTAATTTCGCTTTTCTGTATTGACTGTTTGTAAATTGAATTGTAAACTTTACTGGATTGTAAAGTGTAATACGTTTGTTTTAATTGTTTATTGATGAGTTTTTTTATTGCCATGCTGTTATACACTTGCATTGTTTGCTGTATTGTTGTATTTAGTTTGAATAATTAGATATTTATTAGTAATAATTATTTCTAAATTTATGAGTATTAAAAAAATATGTTGATAAAATACCAAAATGTACTATAAATCGGTTAAGAGCAACTATATTCATCCATACTTGTGCGGGTTCTGGATTTTACTGCAGCTGGGTGTTTGAATGCCATATTACACAAAAGGAAAAGGAAAAAAAGATAAAAAAATTTATTATAAAATGCAATACTAAAAGAATAACAAAATCTTTAGATCTTAGGTGAAAGTAACTTATAAAAGGTAAATGTAAAAGGGGTTCATTGTATTGTTCAGAGATTGCTTTTACCTAAATCTCTCCATTGGAAATGAAAATGGACATAAATAATGCAATTGTCCAAAATCAAGATAGGCCAATTTAGTTTAGGGAAAATTTAAAAAGAAATTAAGATCACTGGGGTCTTTTCTCACCAGCCGTCTCTATTGAATTTCATTCGAACGTAGAGAAGAGAAGATTCAGGTTGTAATGTTTGTAAGGTCTTGGGTGACGCTATAGCTCAGAAAATCCTCATGACCCTGTGATCAGAGAATCGGTCTATAATTTGTACTCACTCCAGTAGATCCAGTAAGTGCTTTCTGCCTTGACTGGGCATGTTCGGTCTAAAAATAGGCCAAGAAATGCAGAGCTGCCCAAAACCGCAGGTCTGTTTAGTCCAAATAGTTATTTATATCACACTTTAGTTTATGGATTATATTTTTGCACTTAGAAACCCACATCTATAGTCCTCAGATGAGAGTTACAGTGCATCCTCATGTTTTTGAGGTTTTCACTGTCTTTGATGTTATTTTTGCTGTATGTGTCATTGAGTGTCTGTCATGTTTTGTGTTCAGATTACATGAGTATAGAAGAGCATCTTGAAGACGATGAAGAACCACCTTTACTCTTCGGCTCCAGTGTGTCTCGTTGTGAGTATAGACTTTTTTTAAGCACATCACACATACTTTTAACCCAGAAATCAGAAAGACAGGATTTTTCTGTACTAGATCAAACTAGTGTACACTTTCCTCCTGTACACAATACCATAAATAAATAAAGGTGTGTGTTGAATGAACACATGTACATCATTTGTAAGACACAAAGGGGCAGTTTTTGATTAATCCAGGACTAGGCTTTAGTTACATTAGGACATTTGTGAACTGTACTGGCAAAATGAGTCGGAATGTGCTCGGTCTAATTTTGAACTACAAGTGAAGGAAAGTATAAATATCGATTGAGGTTTTCATTAAAATAAGTACATTTAAGACCTTGTCTAGCGATCCCAAGGCTCTAAATAGTCATTAAACATCTAAAATGATCTTTATTTGTATGTTTTCTGAGAGGTTTACTGTCCTAAATGCATAATATGCATGTCCATCCACATGCGCGTCTGACATTTTGGTTTTCGGTTTTAAAACATGCATGAATTAGAAAATAAGTTGCAGGGTTTGCTTGATGATAAAATAGTTATTAAGAGAGATAAAGTTTGGCACCTGATTGATTTTAAATACTCCATACGATCTTCCTTGCAATGACTGACACATCTGAAGCATGCACGAAGATAAGCGACCCTATATATACACCTATACACAGAATTACCGTTTTAAATATCTGTTTTAACAAGAATTCACCCCGATATCCGATATAATCTGTAATGTCTTAAGTAAAAGTTTGGTTAACTGTTGGGGACAAATATCTGATCCTTGCAGTACAGTAGATCTTGAAGCTGTCTGACTCAATGTCAATCAAACAATAAAAGATAGAAAATAGTTCAACATATTTTTTCTTATAGTATTGTTTTTGACTTTGTGTTTGTTAAATCTATTAGTTTTACAAGTGATTTTAAGGTATGGATGCGGTGATTTTGTTTTTGAATTTTCAAAATTCTTTAATTAAATTTTTGAATTAAATTGTTTAGCTCTGTCATTTTTTGTCAGTTTTCAACAAATCATATATCGCTTTGAAGTTTTTTTTGCTCATTCCGACTTAAAGCAACACTATGTAGTTTCCATGTAAAAATGACTTACAGCTCCCCCATGTGGTTGAAAAGCGAATAAGTGCCTGGTATCAGACACTCTTCTGCAGGCAGGGGGAGGGGCGGGGCTGTGTTTCCTACCCTCCACCGCCACTTTCAGAGTGTGCTTGTAGCAGCTAGGAGGCTGCTCAGGTTGCAGCAACAGTACAATTTGTCCAGTTAAAAGTTGTTCTATCACTGAAATAATTTTAGAGACATTATTTAAAGGTAAAAAAACTACATAGTGTTGCTTTAATTTGCCAGCACAGGTCACATTTAAGTACTTCTTACAAACATAGCTTACAAAAAACATTACTGTTGTGCTTCTTCACACTTTTAAATAAAACTTCATACGTGTAGTACTTAAATCTTTTGTGGAAACCGATTACTTAAAATGTTTTAAGTAAACCAACTTAAAATGTTTAAGTAAATAATATTTGTTAATTACAAATAATCCAAACTTAATAGTCTAAGGGGCTGTTTACACTTGGTTTTAAGATGTGTTTTCATCGATCGGATCACAAGTGGACGAGAGAGACACATTACGTTTACACCTGGTATTTAAATCCGTCTCTTTTGTCCACTTTCGACCGCATCTGTCCTGAATACTGTGAGGGGGTGGTCTGTGAGACGGTGGGCGAGTCTCTCTGCTGTCATTCAAACGCGAGCGGGAGTAATTATGAGTTTATATGGACGCAAGCTTATATTATGTCGGAGCCCGCTGCTTGTTTAGCAAGTATACATGCTGCACAGTGTTTTGTACGTTTATATGTTGGAGCTTTCTCTGAATTTTCAGCGCAATTGATGAAATAGGATCGCGCAACTTTCACGCTTTCAAAACGAAACTACGGAGAACACCCGCAGTAGTTTTATCAATGAAAGGCTAAAAATAGCGCTGTTCACCGTATGTTCACGCCAGAAGTAAAAAAAAGACGTAAAACTTGTGTTTAATACCTCAGATTAGATAAATGGGCGGAGAGAAGGCGGTCGCGTGTGGCTGTTCGAACACATTCAACCACATTTGCGTTCCGCAACTCCAAAGCGATCCGATCGAAAGTGGTTTCGACTACCTCTGGATGTGGTTGAAAGTGGTCGAAAGTGGACGCGTTCAAAACGTTTTGAACACCGTTTACACCTGGCATTAACGTCATCCACTTGTGATCTGATCGACGAAAACGCATGTTAATGCCAAGTTTAAACAGCCTCTATGTTTCATTGTATTTAATATTTAAGTACACTATACTTTTTACCTCAAGTAGTATTTACCATTTATTTTTTGTTCACAAGACTCAGAAACACTCATGTGTATGTAAGTGTGAAGAAACTGATCTCAGTGCAGGCATTGACTTCCACAGTTATTGTTTATATAATAAAAGCAACACACATCTGACCTACAGCCTAAGCTCAGGAACTACACTGAACAATGGTAACCACAAAACTAAAAAATGCAAACTATTCTAAATCTCCAACATAAATCAACACTATTGAGTCTTTCTCTTTACTAAAAACCACATAAAATATCACTTCATTTCAGATAATGCTCTCTTAATGCAGGCTTATGCAAAGCGTGCTGGGAATGGGAAATCCTCCCCAACCAATCGTGTTAATTTTAATGTTATACTGAAGTAAATTTGCAGTGCCAGACTCTTTCTTTCTTAGCGTAACTGGCAGATTGAATGCCATAAAACTCATCACAAACACTAAAAGTTTGACATTTTTTGCAGTGTTTGTTAAAATAAGGCTGTGGTATTGAAAAGACTCTGTTTGGAAGTTATAAAAAATTAAATAATACAAAATTTGAGTTAGCAAAGTTCTTTGACTCATTTAATTTGAGTTTGTGGAACTCAAAAGTGGTAAAATTGTTAAACACAAAAAAGAGAGTTTGAAAGTACAGTTCACTTATTTTAAATGTGAGTTTACAGTGCAGACAAAACAATGGCATTGATATATGTTAAGATAAGTTAGTGCAAGATGTTTTTAAATGAAGGCAGCTCAAATATGCGTTTTAGTCTGGGACTAGGATAAACCCTGCACTGTAAAAAAAAATCCGTAGAAAATGCAGCTGGGTTGCCGGTAATTTACCGTAGATTTAAATTTATGTTTTTTACTGGCAACATTTTGTTCAAAGTTTAATGAACATTAAACATTTACAAGTCTTTTTCTTTACAAAGTAAAACTAAAAGAACAGGATCAAGCAAAACATTCTGGGAAACAAAATCTAAAGCAAAAACAGAAAAAGGTTGATGATGATTTCTGGTTCCCAGAATGCTTTGCATGAGGCTGATATTGTACAGTTTTATTCTGTAAAGATAAAGACTTGTTAATATTTAAAATGTATTTAACTTTGAACAAACTCTTGCCAGTAAATAACATAAATTTAAATCTACGGTAAATTACCGGCAACCCAGCTGCAATAACATTGTAATTTCTACTGATTTTTTTTACAGTGTGTCCCGGAAACTGCCCCAAAGAGTCACACCGTGGCTCCAGTTTACTATCAACAATAAAAGTTTCTGAAATTATTTTTTATTATCAAACAAGCATAATGTAAACACACATTGGCAGATTTTGTCAATATTTCAAATGAAATAATTTATGTCATTGTTATTTTTAAGCAGGTAATCTTACACCACAGTATGGTGCAGTACTTGTTTAAAATTTGGCCTTGAGCCACATTCACACAAACACAATGAAGAACTTTTCCTGGTGTGTTATATTGTGTTTCTACCATCTGTACTATACATTTTTACAGTTTTACTTACAATGGGATTGTTTAAACCAGTGGTTCCCAAACTTGGGGGCATAAGATGGTGCCAGTTTTATGAAATTGTATAATGCATTACTCTTATCATCACCTTTATATCATTAGTAAGGCTACTAACCAACATAACTATGATTTGTTTAAGGCAAATTCCAAGTTTGAGATTGTTGGATGATTTTTCTTTGGGGTGTGCAATGGATGCACCATACAAGAAAAAAGCTAAATAGTTTAAGAACCACTGGTTTAAACTGACTGTATAAAGTAGGAAATATGTTCAAGTAAATGGGAAAATTGTAATTTATGTATCAGGAAATGAATGGGTATGATTAGTCAAGATTAATAATTAGTTTCGTTTAGTCACAAAACTTGTGTTGTAGTAATGAAATTCATCTCTTATGTGTCATTGATGACAAGTTTCTCTTTGTCTCATTCCAGTTCACAACACTGCAAAGTCTTTCCAGTTTCTAAATCCGATAAATCATGAATTCAGAGTTTTGTTTTCTATGAAATGATTGATCATTGATGTGTGTCTCGTCTCTCTTATAGCTGCTGGAGTTATGGGGGGCATTGGCAGCGCCGTGTCGGTGGGAAGACGGCTGCGTGTGTGCTATCTGTCCAGCTGGACAAGAGCCCACGGTGAGAGAAAACAGACGCACTGACACACACACACACACACACACACACACACACACACACACACACACACACACACACACACACACACACACACTGCATAACATGCCAGAATAATCTTCACTCATCCAAATGATCATCTTTAAGGAGGAACAATGCAATATTTGACAGAAAATTTCATGACATACAACAACTCGAAAACCAAGAGCTAAACATGTCACATACTGTTTCTTTGGAAAGCTAAGATTCTTGTGATTCGAATGATGTAGATACAATCAACACAGCAGGCACAATTAATGTCCTTTTTAGGCATTTTTTAGCCTTTTTCAGGAATGCTAAGGGGTTAAACTTTGTCCCTTACACTCTTAAAAATAAAGGTGCTTCACAGCGATGCCATAGAAAAACCATTTTTGGTTCCTTAAAGCAGTGGTTCCCAAACTTTTTCAGCATGTGGCCCCCCTTGTGTACAGTGCATTCCTTCGCTGCCCCCCAAAGAAAATTTGTGACAAAAAACTGTTCCAAAACTCAACATTTTTATAAAAAAAAAAAAAAATTATACAAAAAAGTAGTGCTTTTGGTTAGTAGCCTTATTTTTTTTATGTTTAATTACACAGAATTCATGATAAATTAATGTATTTCATAAAATGTCATAAAACTGGGGCCCCCTCGCGGCCCCCAGTTTGAAAACCACTGCCTTAAAGAACAATTCAGTCAACGGTTCTTAAAAGAACAATTTCTTTTTTACCTTTTTATAATCTAAAATTAAAAATTTTAATAATTTCACAATGTAGAAACAAAAATGCTCCTAAAAGGAAAGGAGGCTTTATTTTCTTTTTGCAAAATATTTTTTCTTTTTTCTTTAATTTGATTCTTGGGGTTTTGTAAGACTGAATTTGCTACTCCCTCCAAAACACATTTCACAATCTAACACCGCAGCGTGAAGATGTACCAGTTTCTTCTTTTACACCATTTGTTATGATATAATCTGATCCGTGCGTGTCTGTTTCTTAAAGGCTTGTGGGGAAGTTGAAGGTCCCGGTGTGACCGGATTGTGCCGGACTTGCCCAGCAGGCACCTTCTCCGACAGTCATGACGCTGAGCCGTGCCGCCCCCCAACATCCTGCAGTGATCTCAACCGCTGGGTCCTGACCGAACCGACCTCACTGTCTGACGCTGTGTGTGGAGGATGTCTTCCTGGGTAAAGAACAAAACATACTGTATACATTTCAATTTTTGTGTCACGTGTTTTTACAACAGTGTTTCAGAATGGTGTGTTTATATTTTGGCATATTTTTCAGGTTTAACCCTGCTGCTACTCGGAAGTCTTTGGTCCTCCACGCCTGTGTCAGGAGTAAGTGTTTAGCAAGTTATACACTTTTGTGTGATTGTTGGTCATTGTATAAAGAAAAGCGCAACAGAAGTGACCATACTATAACCAGGGTTTTTGGAGATGGTGACCTTGATGTATGTTTTACTAGTCTTAGTCATTTTGCTCACTACAATACTTTTTATATTAGTATTCAACCATGACATTAAGTTGTGTTGTGTCTGATCTTAAAAAGCAAAATGCAAATTACTTTTTAATGATTTAAGGTGCGTGGTTTTGCGTTCAAGCTTTCCATTGATGTATGGTTTGTTTGGATAGGACAATATTTGGCTGAGATTTGAAAATCTGGAATCCGAGGGTGCAAAAAAATCCAGATATTTTAATGTTGTCCAAATGAAGTCCTTAGCAACCCAACAAACAATTGATTATTCAGGATATTATTTCTCCCTCAACTATTAACTGTTGAAATAAAATAAGTATAGAAATGTAACTAGTCCTACTCAGTACATGCT
Source organism: Misgurnus mizolepis (assembly GCA_025389145.1). Classification (NCBI taxonomy): domain Eukaryota; kingdom Metazoa; phylum Chordata; class Actinopteri; order Cypriniformes; family Cobitidae; genus Misgurnus; species Misgurnus mizolepis. Next base: position 26,152,336 of record JAIFKI010000025.1, on the reverse strand, counting down.
CAACTTTCATAACTGAGAAATAAAGAGGCTGGCAACAACATTTGTTTATAATTAGGGGTGTAAAAATACATAGATCGATAAATGAACATTAAACATATTTTTTGTTAGTTTGTTGTTGTTAATCATAGATATGTACTAGATGTTGCCTTGGCTACGGCAGTTCATTGGACCGAATGCGTCAAATAGAGCCGCCATCTTGAAACAGGCATCAGCGTCATTGAAGGCAATGGTGTAACGGAAATAAAATCACCATAAATCATCATGAATGCAATTTTCTAGGTTTTCTTTTGGTTCGTTCCAACAGTCAGACATGTATTTAGTTAAAATTAAAGTTTTGATATTTTGAAAATCTACTTTTTCTAACTATAATGCATAGTGCTAGTAGGCCTAACATCAATATGCAGCACAAAAGTCTGGCATCGTCCATGAATTCGAAGTACAGGCGGAGATAGCGGCATTATCTAGCTACTTCCTATGACAAGACCTCTGTTCCAACATGGCGCATGCTTAAAACCCCAAGCCGACATCTAGTGTATATATATATGGTTGTAAATGTTCCAATTAGGACAGAGATTGTGCCATTTTCAAAGAGTTAATTAAATGTTTATGTTATATATTTTGGTTGCATTTATGAGTTATTAAAAATGTAACTGCTAAACTAGGCACAAATATCTATAAATTAATTGCATCGTAATTGCATTGCATGCAAATAAAGGTTTGATGTATCGGCGTTGCATCACTGGTGGAAAAAAATCGATATTGTATCATATCGTAATGGTCTGTCTGATTTACGCCCCTATTTATAATCTCCAGAGCCACACAGCCGGCGGAGACGTAACGTTGGTAAGAGCAAGTCTGGAGTTGGAGGTTTGAACTCCACCGTCCCTCACAGCCCTGAGGAGAAGACCACCGAGTATGCTGTGTTTGCCCTGGTGCCCATCTTCTGTGTGATGGGGCTGCTGGGAATTTTCATCTGCAACCTGCTGAAGAAGAAGGGCTTCAGGTGTAACGCCGACAAAGACGACATGGATGAAGAATCTGCCACACCACAGAAAGAGGGTAAGACACCGTCACACGTCATGTTTTCCAGCAGTCATCCCGGTGTAAAGTAGAGTTTTTATAATAGTGTACCAGTGTGGTACAAAAAAGAGTAGAGATTTCCAACATGAATAACCCCAAAGGCTTAATTTTGACGTCAAAGCCGCCTCCTCAGGGTTGGGAACACAGAATGAGACTCGTAATGAGAACATATGTTTTTGTCTTTCTGTGAATAAATGGGTGGTGCCGCAGTCGTGAGTTTGATCCTTGTGTTAGTTGTACAGAAGTAGCAATCTGTTAAATAATGATTCAGGTTTTGCCTGTAACACGAGTAAATCTCTAAGAAACAGTGTGCGAACAACACATCAATCAAAGCATGAGCATCGACTAGGGATTATGGGGAGGATTTTATTGTCTTAAAGTGTTTGAATGAAGTCAGGTTAGTTTTGAATGCATGTTATTCTTATTTTGAAGTTATATGAAGGAAACGCATCGCAGATCATCCTAGAAATGTGCAGTGTTGTTAAAGGAAAACACCACCGCTTTTCAATATTTTACTATGTTTTTACCTCAACTTAGACGAATGAATACATAACTATCTTTTTTCAATGCATGCACTTAATCTTTGTATGGCGCGTCGTAAATGTGTTAGCATTTAGCCTAGCCCCATTCATTCCTTAGGATCCAAACACGGATGAATTTAGAAGCCACCAAACACTTCCATGTTTTCCCTATTTAAAGACTGTTACATGAGTAGTTACACGAGTACGTTTGGTGGCACAAAATAAAACTTTTGTTTGGATCCTAAGGAATGAACGGGGCTAGGCTAAATGCTAACACATTTAAGAAGCGCTTTACAAAGATTAAAAGTGCATGCATTGAAAAAATAGGTATGTGTTAATTCATCTTAGTTAAGGTAAGAACATAGTAAAATATTGAAAAACGGTGGTGTTTTCCTTTAAGATATGATGTAAGAGCACAGTGACACTCACTTTTACGATGGCATGCATTGCCTACAGAAGGCAATGTGTGCTGTTTCAGTCTCACCTGCGATCGCGTGCTATCAACAACACACATTTGACGGTTTTGTCTATGTTTTCTTGAGCATCGCTGCTGCAGTAGACTTAAATGAAGCTGGCGGTGCCTCTACTAGCGGCTTTTCTTCTTTGGTCACCACGCTAAACGGTCCGCAACACACACACGCAGCATGCACGCACGAACACGTGTGGAGGAAATGTGAGGTTGGCAACAGATTTGCATACTACAAGTTGATTGGACAGTTACACTCACGTAAACACACGCATAGCTTATTCAGAACCGTACATTAGCGGTTTTATGCGTTGTTTTTTCACAAACTATATTAGAAATGCATGGTCGAATCAAACACAGTGCACCGCGGTCACATGCGTGCTGAACCGTGGGAGGATAACGGGATGATTCGATTCTTTACCGAGAACCGTTACACCCCTAGTAGCCACCACAGGACAAACCGGGTGTGCCTCATAAGTCTTGAAAGTGAAGCCTCTGGCTCTTTGATCGCCCCCTGGTGGCTGGCTGCAGTACAAGTCATAACCCCACCCTCTCCATTCAAACAAATGGGACTCTGCTCTAAATAAAAAAAATATTTACACTTCCAAAAAAAGAAAAATAGAAACGGGGCGTGTCGTTAAGATTGGCGTGGTTGAATTGGTCGCGCGAGCGTTTGGGCGGAAGTTTGATACCGCGGCTCTGCCTCTGGCTCCACGGACGATTCCTTCTGCGCATGCCCTGGCTCCAAACTGACGTTTTTACGTAACATGGCGGCGACTGTGGTCGGACATTTTTGGCTTCAATTCATTACAATGGAGGGAGGCGACGTCGCGTCGTCCATCTTTTTTTACAGTCTATGGGACAAACACGTCATCATCTGAAACAACGTAGTGACGTTTGTCCATTTAGAGCTACTGTAGAAACATGACGACGAAATCCATGTAAGAGAACCCGCAGTTTATGTAGATAAAACGTCTCATTCTACAGTATATAAACAATACAGTTCATTATGTAAGATCTTTATACACCACTAATAAAATAGTTATGTATATTAGATTGCATTTCTTTCAAGAGATCCTTTTAAAAGTTACACAATGCACCTTTAATTGGCATCTTCTGAAGCCAAGTGGGTCTCTCTCTCTCTCTCTCTCTTTCTTTCTTTCTTTCTCTCTCTCCTCATCTATATTTAAGCAATATGTACACTCCCTCTCTATATCTGCTTTCCTCTGGTGAATAATTCAGTCTGTTCTCTGTACTGTCGATGTTCTCTTGTTCTCAGTAAACTCTTGACTTCTTCTGACTGATCAATCTCAATTGGATCTGAGACACATTAGTCAAACATTTTAACACACAATGAAACATCACTAGACAAAACAGCTTAGGCCATACTTAATTCATTAAGGTCTAAATTCAATTGTTCTTAGGGCTGAACGATATGGCCAAAATGTCTATTGGCGATATACTACACTGATGTCGTGATGATTCATACCGCTATCGGGCCCATACCGTATGGGCCCGATAGCGGTATGAATGTTCAAAAAAAGCCTTGGGATAAACTGCAAAGAATGCCCACAATCACAAACGTCTGAAACAAATGAATTTGTCAAGTCTTTGAAACCTTTTCATATAAAACTGTATAATATTTAAAGGTGCATTGTGTCATTTTTAGAAAAATCTCTTGGCAGAAATGCAAAATAATATACAAAACTATATTGTCAGGGGTGTATAAAGACCTTTCATAATGAACCGTTAATGTTGTTATTACCTTAGAATGAGACGTTTTATCTATACCGAGGGTCCCCTTACATGGAAGTCGCCATTTTGTGCCGCCATGTTTCTACAGAAACCCTTAATGGACAAACTTTTTTTAACTATGTTGTCTCCGATGACATGTTTGTCTGGTGGCAGCTACCGTAGCTTCTCTATGTGATTTAAAAAAACTAGGGGTAAGCAGTGGACTGAGCCATTGGTCGCAATTCACCAGCACCTCACCACTAGATGTCGCTAAAATTTACACACTGCACCTTTAAAGGTGCATTGTGTCATTTTTAGAAAAATCTCTTGGCAGAAATGCAAAATAATATACAAAACTATATTGTCAGGGGTGTATAAAGAACTTTCATAATGAACTGTTATGTTTTTATTACCTTAGAATGAGACGTTTTATCTATACCGAGGGTCCCCATACATGGAAGCTGCCATTTTGTGCCGCCATGTTTCTACAGATCCCTTAACGGACAAACTTTTTTTTTAATAAGTTGTCTCCAACAATGACATGTTTATCTAGTGGCAGCTACCGTGGCTTCTCTATGCGTTTCAAAAGTGAGGGGTGATCAGTGAACTGAGCCATTGGTTGCAATTCGCAACCTCACCACTAGATTCCGCTAAAATTTACACACTGCACCTTTAAAAACATTTATATTTAAATTGATGTTCATTTTAAATTTGTATTTAGCCTTCATACAAAACTAAATGTAAACTCACTGTCAAATAAACATAATACTTTTAGGCTCACCTTACCAACCTTAACCCTTTGAGAGATGTTGGAGCATTAAATTGTCATCTATACTTTATAAGATCTAGTTTGCAGTATACATTTCTGTTTGTGTCCAAGAACAAAGCATTTTCTGTCAGTATGATTTGTGTATTAGGTTTTTGCTGTAACCGCTGCTTTGCACGACCACAAAATTTATTTCCCCAAAGCTCCCTGATGCACCAAATGTTTCCAGGACAAAAAAGGCTTTGCTAAAGAAATACCTTTCTGTCCCACGGCAAATTTATTACAATCGGATGTAATTCATTCGATTTTGATTCAATTTTATTTATTTAAAATTTGTATTCACTTTTTACAGTTTAACATTGTTGCAAATACAGCAAATACATTTAAGTGCAGATTGTATAAACATATGGAAAAACAATTTTTTCATTAAATTGTTTTATTTCAAATCATTTCAGACTTCTTTTTGGTTATTGCTATAAAATTATTGCTGCTTGGTTTGATATTTTAATCATGATAAAACCCGTTTTGAAGCTACATGTTCATAAATGTGATTAGAACACCGTGTACTGTATGATGAGACTAAAGGTGGATCTCAGCTCTGACGTTTGTTCCTGGTTGAATAGAGCGAAGTGCTGAGTGAGCCGTTCCTATAACGTTCCCAGCTGTCTCACCGTGGAACTCTGGGAAATACAGTGGCCTGTTACCATAGAGACCATAATTCCCTGCACACAGAGGCTTTTGTATGTAATACTCAGAATGCATGACAATAGAGATGGGATTTTTCAGCAGTTATAAGAGTTAAGCTGTAGTGTGGCAACATTGTTGTCGTGAAATGATGAATATGTGTCTGCACTGAATCATGATGATGTTTCAGTGTTTTTAACTCGTGTGAATACGGTTAATGAGGAATAAAATGTCACACTGCGGCCTCCTGTGCTATTAAATCCTCTAAAAATAGCTTTTAATGACATCATGAAGATCTGAATACACACCTGCGGAAGAACTCGAAGTAAAATATTTGTTCTTGGTTAAACAGACTTGGGTGGATCTTACAGAACCTGTTAAGAACCGGCCTGGGGTCATATTCCACCACGAAATCGAAATTAAGATGTTACAAATTGTTTTACAATGGTAAATGGATGTGAATTAAAGTGCACGATTCAATGCATTTTTCTTCTCTATTTTGAAATGAAATATGACCAGTATAACTCTTTATCAGATTTAAAGGAGTAGTCCACTTTAAAGATGGGGTCCATTGACTTTTTATAGTAGGAAAAAAATACTATGGTAAGTCAATGGGCCCCATCTATAGAGTGGACTACTCCTTTAAGTTTTGTTTTTTGAGTGTGTATTGGATTAATGATTTAATGATTTCAAGCAAATGTTTCTTCTCTGTCTTCAGGAAACTTGTGTCCATATATTGTTGACAACCCCAATGAAGATACCATCAGCATTCTGGTACGGCTCATCACAGAGAAGAAAGGTGTGTTTGCTTCTGTAGTCACTTATATTTGTATCATTTCTATAGTGTAAATATCTAAGACTCATATCACACGGACACAGTTTTTGATTCTTACTGCGTCTCTGTGTTTGTGTGTTTCAGAAAACGCTGCTGCGCTGGAAGAACTTCTGCTGGAATATGATAATAAACAAAAGGCTCTCAACAAGACTTCATCTATCAAGTGAGAACATAAGTGACACGAGACACAAACATAAATGCACAGCGAGTTTCAAACATTCATAAACACACATCAAAATAACACATAGATACAGAGTTTAGACTTGTGGCGGCTCGTGACTGCTCATCCGAGGGGCGCTCATTCAAAATAAGTGTTCGGAGTGTCATGTGTGTTGCTTGCATTTTCAAAATATGTGTCTGTTGCTTCATGTGAACCATGTGCATGTGTTTTGTCAAAATAAGTGTCTGCTGCACACGCGTCAAAATCGTTTATGATAAAAGAGACGCTCACGTTCACATAATACACGCAAGACACTCCCTTAACAATAAACTCTGAATACGCATGAGATGATGCAAGTATCTGGCAAACGTGAGCGTCTATTTTATCTTAAACTCTTTAGACGCGTCTGCAGCAGGCACTTATTTTGACAAGACACGTGATGCACACAGGATCTCTCAACACGCAGAACACATATTTTGAAAAAAGGAACCACACACATGACGGGCTACATACACGTTGTGACAAACCTCGCATCAAGCGCCCTCGAAAAAAGAAGTCACCGGCCGCCACCGGTTTAGACGATGATCAGATGCCCCCCAAAAAATAAACCTTTATAGACATATGTGTTGATTACATCAGGAAAAAATGTAAAAATATTTCTGTAAAGAAATATACACAAACTCCTTCAGAGTCCTCAAAAAATGGGTTACGTAAATTATATTTTTGCACTTTCTCTGTTTTTCTCACAGAATTCCAGCTCTCCCTAATTTCTCTCAGTTCCGCTCGTTGCCCCGGCTGTGTTCCCATCAGCATCATTTGCACACTATAAACGGTTTGGCCCCTCGCTCCGGTCTCTACTGTTCCCGCTGCAGTCAGAAGAAATGGCCCGAGCTGCTGCTGCCCGCCATGCCGTTGCCCACTGATAAACACAAATACCCAGCTGACCTAGTCAAGACCACCCTGCCCGAGGACGTCACCATTCTGTCTGTAGGAAGGTGAGCAGGGCAAACATTTGATTTTTTTGGAATAATGCCACAATTTACCCTGCAGGTGGTTGTGACACTGGGATTGTAAATTACGGCACATATATGCATTGACGCATCACTTCCTGACTTCTATGTTATCCATATTTGAATCCAGGTTCCAAGTTGCTCAGATTCCAGAAATGAAGTCCGGCTGTAAGGATGTGACCCAGACAGAATCGAGTGACATGGATTCGGTGGACAGTGTCCATACTGAGCCTGCGGAAGAGAGGTCTCTGCTTGGCGTGTCCTCAAACTCCGCCTCTTCAAAGTGCAGACAGGATGTAAGTCATTTAATATGTGGGAACAGGAACATATCCGTGTGTTTGTGTTGTTATGATTCTTTTATGTTACATCCTTTGTAGTTTCCTTCTTGTTTTTCTCTCTCTCTCTCTTTCTTCAAAGTATGTGGTAGAGTCATCGACTGTAGGTGTGGTGCATTTGTGTTAGTAAATAAATGACAAACTCTTGAATTTCCCATTATATGCAAGGCCAATGTAAATGTTAATCTCTCTATTATAACAGCACAACTGTTTCCTTTATGTGGAGTCGTACAGAAAGTGTATTTTTAAATACATATTCCTGGTTTCATTGTGTTTATAGTCATTGTGTATTGTGTATTTTATTTAAAGATATTGTGGAACAAATAGAATCATTTTCCTGTTTGCCCACCATCATAAAGTTGACATTTAATAATACAGTCACGTAATATAATGAATATCATGTTTCTCGTATAATCAAAAAATAAAAATAAAATCAGTTCCAAATGTCATTTTAAGTTGAGCTACACATTTATTAAGATTATTTAAAAAAAGGCAAAATAATAAAATTTTGCAGATGCATTATGGAAAGGTCAGCTTTAGATGTTTAACCTTGATCTGACTCTGAGAGATCAGTTTGCACTGTGTAAACTTTGGCTTAACATTGTTTGTAAATAGCTCTTGACATTTACACACAAATACCTGAAGATCGCCCTCCACAATGTATCCAAAAATTAGTTTTGTGCTTTGTTGAACATAATGACTAATAGGAGAAAATGTATTGCTTATATTTTTTCTCCCGTGCACTAAATTTTACAAAAGTTTTTGTTGCTTCAACACAGTTAATTGAAAGGAAATTAAATACAATGGCGCCCCCTGATGGCTCTTCACGTTACTGCATCAAGAAAACATTTATTTGCCAAGAAATTTGAACTCATCTGTCTCTTTCTCTTTTTTCAGATAAACATATGAAGGGTTGAAGAAGGCATTCATTAAATGGACGCTACCTTCTTGCAGATGACATCATCAGTAGGCGACACATCAGGGCAGAAATATGCTGGTGATGTCAGTATTTATCCCTTTAGGAGCCTTGAATTTCATACTTTATAGGAAACGTTGTATTTATTGAACTTTTTTATTTTATAATGAAAGCAATAAGCTCCTTCTCTGGAGTCATTTAAAAATGTGTGCTTCCATTAGACCGAGGTCTTCAGTTCGGCTCAAAGCCGCTGCTGCTGACTGATTTGTTGCACAACGGCACGCAGAACAATGAGACACTAGTGAGACATCTTTACATTCATAAAAAAGTATTATTAAGAAACTCACTTAGACTAATCTACATCTCTCTTTTATAGTTCTGTTAGTCTTTTATGTTTTTTATAGTATTTTAAATGAATTGCATTTGTATTGTCATGGTCAAAAGTTTGCAAACGTCTTGTTTTGTTACACTAAATAAAAAATATGCAGAAAACATCATCAAGCATCAATTTCATGCATCAATCTTTAACATCGTTCTTAACTATATGATTTTCCTGTATGGTTCAGTAGTAAAGCATTACATTAGCAGCGCAAAAGGTCATGGTCACCTGATTAAAAACATGTATGTCTTGTAATGCACTGTAAGTCGTTTTGGGTAAAAGCATCTGTCATGCATAAATGTAAATGTAAGAATTTATCAAACAGGTTATGGCCAGGTGTTTTACTATAGGTATACTGTAGTTACATAATGACCAAATTTAAAAAAAAATAGTTTCTGTGATATTTTTCTCTCTGGATTTGAGTCCCTCATCTAGTGTAAATGTTTTTTTTCTTTAGTGCCCACATAGGTAAAAACAGTACAATCAATAGTAAAAGCATCAGAGTACTTCAGTCTAAGCAGCTGTGTGGGTTGATTTATCATTTGGGTCTGCTGCCAAAACAGGCATGACAAGAAACATGGAGAAATTTATAGCAAAGATTGCACAATTGTGATACTTACGGTATAGTAACATTGCTATTATCATAACCTTATCCTGTGCTTGCATACTAGTTGCAACAGCTGAACAGTTATGCAACAGCATCAAATATAGATATACAAAATAGCTATAACAAATTCATCAATGAATGTGTTATTTTTCAGTCATAATACACAGTTATGAGTCTAAGATGTTAGTATGCCTCATTATTGCCTCAAAGATTAACATTTAAAGGAGACATATCATGCTAAATCCACTTTCTTGGCTCTTAAATGCATTTTGTTGTATATTTGTAGTGTTTATAAGTACATAAAAGTTGAAATTAGTCTCTTCAGGTGCTTTGTTGATATCTTTATATTCTGTTTTGGTCATATTTTCCAACCGGTTCTGATTTTTCTATTATCTATTACGTTTTTTGAACAATTACGTCACAGTATTTGCAGCGGAACTGCTAAATAAGGACATCGACTTCCAGCCCAACACTACGAGCAATCCGCCATTTTATATTTCTCGCTGCGATATTGTAGTCCAAGCTCAAGGATGCAGAAGTTACGAGAGCGTAAGAAATGTACTCACATCTGTGGGTAAAGTCATTTTTGTGTGCCCGAGGCACTTTAAGGATAACTACTTCACCAATCTCCGCCAGTATAAAGGAGGATTTGCCGATAGACTTCGTCTGATTGAGGGGTCAATTACTTCTTTCTTTGGAGACGACGAGCAGAGCACTTCGGTAAGCAGTTTATAACTTAAAGTAAAAAAGTAAAGTACACGGTGGTCATGGTTTAGCAGTGCTGTTTCTCACTCCGAAGGCAGCAGCCTGCGGAGATCGCTTTTGGGCATCAAGCCTGGTTTAAGTTAACTGAGCATCACATTTGCAAGTCATGAGCATATTACAACAACTTACGATTAACTAAGAATAATAGTAAACTTTATAATTGTTAATATTCTGAAATAAGACCGTCTTGATGACGTATGCAGCCTAGATATGCGACCTCCGGAGGCTGCAGCCTCACACCATTGCGATACCTACATATGAAGACGTTGTTCTGCAGGTTCGTCGTCTTCATTTTCCTCTCAGTCCGTTTCCGACTCTGGCGCGAACATATAAGGCTGGATGGACAAGTCTTCCGTTGTTGACATTTTGTGAATAACGAGTAAATAAAAAGTTTCTGTGCAGCTAGATAATCGTATCTCTGCTATAAAACTACAAAAATGGCCGAACGGGGTGGAGTTTAACCGAGTGTCACCTCTGCAACCTGGAGAGGGGGCAGGGTATGACGTGCATTTAAAAAGACAGTACCAAAACGAGTTGCTCTCAGATGCACATCAGAAAAGGGGTAGAAAGGGGGCCTGTGGGGCTATAATAATGAGGAATTCAGACCCAAGCATTGCAGTTTCGCTTTACATAGACCACAAATAGATGATTTATATGTAAAAAGGATAGATTTAAAAGCATGATATGTCTGCTTTAATATCAGTGCCGGCCGGTGACTTCTTTTTTCGAGGGCGCACGATGCGAAGTTCGTCACAATAAGGGCTGTCACGATTATACATTTTGGCGATTATGACGATTCATTGCCTGTTTTAGGGCTTTGATGTTTAATTCTCATTGATTTTTTGTTAGTTCATGAATTTATTTACACATTGTTGTGATTATTTGAATTAAATCTTTTGCTAGATTTGCCTGGCAGTAAATATGAAATCTTTAAATGCTGTTTTTCCACGTTTTAAATGGGTTTGCAATGTATTTCATTACAATGTCAGTCGAGGAGCGCCATTAGATACTGTCTCGTTTATACAGGCGCTGCAGCTCCCCCTTGTGTTTTTTAAAGAGATATGCAATCATTGCGGTGATCTAAAATCATCGCGATGAGGTCAAACAATCGTGATGAGATGATTATTTAATCATTGTGACAGCCCTAGTCACAACATGTGTGTAGTCCGTCATGTGTGTGGTTCATAATTTAAAAATATGTGTTCGGCGTGTCGAGTGATCCTGTGTGCATCATGTGTTTTGTCGAAATAAGTGCCTGCTACAGACGCGTCTAAAGGGTTTATGATAAAAGAGACGCTCGCGTTTGCCACATACTCATATAATCTCACGCGTAATCAGAGTTTACTGTTAATGAGTGTCTTGCGTGTACTTTTATCATAAACAGTTTTGACGCGTGTGCAGCAGGCACTTATTTTGACAAAACACGTTATGCACATGGTTCACGATGCAACAAACACATATTTTGAAAACACGAGCAACACACATGACACTCCGAACACATATTTTAAATTTGCGCCCCTCGGAAGAGCAGTCACCAGCCGTCAGTGTTTATTATACCACAGGGTTGTTGAATGCTTTATTCTGATTGGTTGAGAAATGTTCCACAGGTGTTGATTATTTTTCTGTAAAACGCACAGCTAAACTGTCAAATATTTTTAAATAATTTTGTGGCAAAATAATTTTAACTACTTAATTAATTCTTAACTAAATTAATTAAGTTAATTCTTGTTTTTTAGCCAAATTTTTGTAAAAATAACAACAAAAGGTGAGTAATTCTAAATAAACACATTATTTAGTAAATTCAACTAAATTTTATCATGTAACATTTGTAAGAAGGAAATTAAATTAATATTTTTTTGGTTGAGACTACTTGAATTATTTTAGTAAATATAACTGGCAGTGTACTAAAAATAATAGGCTGCATTTACTTAAAAATATAGTGCATAATTTTTGCATCTGCTTTTTGCATCCAATTGCTTAAAATTCTATGTAAAAGTTACTTTAAAAAGGGGATGAAAAAATTATGCACTGTATTTTTTTTATAAATACAGCTTATTATTTTTTTCAGTCTAGAAATGTCTGGGTGAAATAATTTATCTCCATCCCTTTTAATTATTTGAAAATAATGCACACCCGCCTTCCTTCGTGCCGCATTACCACCTTGGGTGTGCTTTATTTTAGAATAATTAAATGGCCTGTCATCAATTATTCCTTCCTTACAAAACTAATGGTTACATCTGGTAACATTATTCAATTGTTTAAACATAGTAGTCTAGGTTAGCAGAGCAAGAAATGTGTGTGTTTGCAAACTTTTGACCCTGATGCCAGAAAATCTTTAAGTGTTGATGATAATATCAATGTTAAGAACCCAGACTCAAATCTTCATTTCCTATCAGCCTGTTTGACTCAAAACAATCACTGCAATTGCAAAGTGAAGTAATACATTATATTCGTTTAAACCCTTACTAGATGCTTTACCAAAACAACAATCATAAAGTAAAAAAAATAAATGTGGTGCATGAAAATACTGACTATACTAAAAACTAATAAAGGCTTTGTTAAAGTAAATTATTTTTGTATATTTGTAGATCATATGCAATCTTAAATGCGATTGAATAGTTTATCTGATCTTGCACACATTTATGATATGTTTTCTTCTACTGATATCAAATGGTTTGCTTGATCAAATGTCTATATCAGGCTTGTTGTTTCAATCTGGCATAAAGCATAAATCTGTATAATTCCTCACACCGTTCTCTTCAAACATCCCTCACAAGATCCTTCTTCTCACTTTTATTCATATTTTCTTGGGTTAATAGGAACTGAAGATAAAAAACATTATAGTCTGTGAAACCAATGAAATGTTCATCGACAACTGAGATCATTAAAAAAAAAATGTAATATTCATTTAAATATTTGTATTTCTTTCATGTATTTATTTAATTTATTTCTTTTTAATAGTGACACAGTGTTTCCCATACATAGGCTCTACTTGGGCGCTGCGCCCAGGTAAATTGCAACCCGCCCAGGTAAAAAAAATCACTTTACAAATTTCCGTATTTTCTGAACTCGACTGGATGACCCGTGTTTTGGAGAGAGAGAGAGAGCGCGAGAGAGAGAGAGCGCGAGAGAGAGAGAGCGCGAGAGAGAGAGAGCGCGAGAGAGAGGTGGGGGTCGGGTGACCGTGAAGATGATGCACGCGTCATAAACTCATCATCCAGCGCGGCAAACTGGATCAACTGCAGCAGCACATACGGAGCAGCCAGGGAACACACTGCGACCAAAATGGTCGCATATGCTTATGTGCATATGTGTTTATAGCATCTAAGTTGGCTTCATTTTGCGTGCAAGCACGTTGTGTCTCTCCGGTTGAGTGTCCGTTCACGTGCTCTCTGTTTCTCAATGAATTGGGCGCGACGCGAAGCAACCTCAGTGTCACATTGTATCCTTTCATGTTTCTGAACTTGAGCAGAGTTTTACCATTAGAGGTCTTTCTTCACTGAGGACGCGGGACCCGTACGGTTCCGGGTTTATATTTTAAATGGTCAGATGGGTCCGGGTCGGTCCAAGTTCATTACTTCGGGTCCCAAGTCTGATTAATATTGTGTGTAAAACCCGAGTCGATCGGAGAACGGCCGTGAGCGCTACCGCGCTAAAGCTCGAGTGCTGTTTTAGCGTGCCTCCGGTTTCTATGGCGATAGCAACTGGCTCTTGTCACGACCACGCGCCGCTTCATTTTCTTTATCCCATTTTTTAATAGTCTTACTATTAATAGACAATATCGTTACTAAAATCTAAACAGTTAGCACAGAGATTGTAGCAAAAAGCAGTGCTAATACTGAATGAGCAAAGCTCTAGCTGACTCAGGATATAAAAAACGCAAAGCTGTAATGTAAAGTCTGTCATCGGGACAGCAAGTAGACTTTTAAATCTGAAATAATTAGTGGATTAAGCTTTTTTTAATTGGCAAAAGAGAAATAGAAAGCAGAAGCAGTAAAAGTGCCTTTATAGAAGTTATTAACATTATAACATCAGTCACATTTATAATCTATAGACCTGCACTGTCTATTAATATACTGTACATAGTATTGTATTATATTGAGTTTGATAAAAGGGGTCATCAAATTGCTTCATATATCAGTGCAAAAACATAAAGTGTTTTCGTGGTGCTTTGACAAACAGTGTCAGCTTTGTTTATGGCAAAAAAAAGTTTGGGGTGGTTAGATTAATGAACTATAATGTGAAATTAATATGAATGTTTTATTAATCAAAGTATTGTGTTGTGTCACACATTATTAGTTCTTTGTTACATGTATAGTAGACCATTTTTTGGCGGTGGATAATAATGATTATGAGCCCTTTTCACCAGCTACCACCACAAGTAAATTTCAGATCTGTGGGAAACACTGGTGACACATATGTCTAGTCAAAGTTAGCAGTTTTGTAGTGACATATACAGTACATGCACATTTTATATTGAATTCATTTTTATACAGCATACATGCTTTTGTTTTCAAATTGTTTCTTGAAAAGGCAAGAATATCATCATATCTAGGTTATACTTTGAAGTTGAACCACATGATACGGTAAAAACTAAATTCTGTGCAGATGCTTGTATTTATTATTTTATAATAATTTTGTTTTTTCTTCTTTATGTTTAAATGTTTTCAATAAAGAACTTTACTGCAGTCTATGGTATCTGAAAAGTTTGATTAGCATGCATTTTGTTGTTTATACATATAGATTTAACTGTTGACATGCTTAGCTCTCTTCAACAGTAGATCAAGTTGTTTCGGACAATAACCTGGAATCAGGGCCGTTGTCGCGGAGATTGTCGGGAATGTGGCCTCGGGGCCCTGAGACGAGGAGGCCCGCTTGGGTCTTTTATTGTATTGTTAGTCAGAGTCTCAGAAAGGGGGGGGGGGGCGAGACATCCATAAATTCACTCATAATCACATAAAAAGTTCTCACAGGACACATGAATTTGAGCAAAGTCACAGTCTGTAGATGAGATGATGAAGTTTCCCAGCGTACCTCTGAACTGAAAGGTTTTTACGGGACAGTTCTTTTAAAATGAAAGCATCACAGAAAAATGTCTTATTAACCACCCAGCCAAATTTAAATGACATAAAACTGCAAAGTAAATAAAAGAAGTTTTCGCTGTCAGTGCTGAAACCACGCCCACTTGCAGGAAAGCAGCCATCTCTCTCAACTTTCAAATACAGCTACAACCTGATGGATATTGGTGATTGTGTTATGGGCGGAGCCATGTTTGGTGGCTCCAGTGTGTCATCGAGCACCCTTTTAAGCCCCGCCCAAATAATCCCGAACTCAGAATTGGTGAAAAACTGTTTAACGGTGTAACTCCACAATTCTTTTCTACATAATTCAAAGTACTTGTAACATAATTCAGCAATACCTTTATAACATTTATAATGTGTGAAGAAACACTTCTTAGAATGAATTTTAGTAAGATTTATGTAACCTGAATTTCCTCATGCAATACAATAACGTGTGTGTGTGTGTGTGTACGCGCATTTCATTGTAAGGATTAAAGGGTATCGTCACACCTCTTGGTTGAATCTGACTTTTTGTTAACTCCGTTTCTAAAACCCTGTCCTGCCATGAAGTAAAGGATGGGGTCAACGCAGCTGTTGATGCTAACCAGCGGTCGTGTGACCTTGTAAGCCATGCTGATGTACTCTAGCGTCTTGCAGTTCACCTGCTGAAAGCGAATGGCGTAATATATACTACGATTCATGTGGAAGGGCAGAAAACACAACATGAAGTTGAGAAGGACGATAATGATCATCTTCACAGATTTCTTCCTGGAACGCTGTGACGATGGGCTTCTACCCACTCCAGTTTCTAGAAGCTTCCTCACTATTAGACCGTTACAGACCAGCACCACCCCAAACGGTAGGACGAAAAGCAAGCCCATAACCACTGAGCTATAAACCAGATAGTAATTGAAGAGATCCTTGCTGGTGGTGTCATAACACACCTGTATCTCACCAGCATCTCTCGTCCTGGAGAAAAAGAGGATCGGTGACTGGAAGATGAGCACGATCACCCACATGCACACAGAGACCAAACGTGCCTGGCGAGCGTTCATCCAGGGCAAAGAGCGCACGGGGTGGCACACGCCCAAAAACCTGTGCATACTGATGCAGCTGAGGAAGAGGACGCTTCCATAGAGGTTTGTGTAGAAGAGAAAACGAATGAGTTTACACATGGGCTCACCGAATGGCCAGTCGCTATCATCGACGTAGTAGAAGATGAGGAATGGGAGAGTTAGGAGGTAAAGGGTGTCACAAACTGTGAGGTTGATCATGTAGATGGTGGTGGGATTCCAGGGTTTGGTTCGAAACAGGATGAAATACATGGCGGTGATGTTTAGAACCAGACCCACCACAAACACCAGAGAGTAACTCACTGGAAGAAGAACGTAGGTTAAGGTCTCATTGAAAACACAGGGGTTCTGATGGCTGTTATTGGTTAGATTTGTGTTATTATACATTCTGATCCAGACCTGTCAGAGAGATAAAAAAAAGAATCAGAATAGTCAAGTCAATTAAATTTTATTTATATAGCGCTTATCACAATTGTATGTTTTAAAGCAGCTTTACATTAATAAAAGCAGGAGAAAACACAGAAAAATCATAGGACAACAAAAGTAGCAAGGTACAGCGGCTAAGATTAAACCTTACCATTGAGCGTAGTAATAATGTAACGTATAGTAGAGAGTTCAAAGTTAAGCCAATTTCAGCTGACTCCCTAGAGGTTGAAAAACTCCTAGGAGAAAAAACACTACTTTTATCGGGGGGACTTATATTTTAAAAATATTTATTTCTTTTACTTTTGGTGATTATAACTGACAACTACGGAAAATCCCAAATTAAGTATCTCAGAAAATTTGAATATAACTTAAAGACCAATAAAAAGAAAGGATTTTTAGAAATCTTGGCCAACTGAAAAGTATGAACATAAGTATGAGTGTAACATATCCACAGTAAGAAAGACGAGGATTCGAGAATACAAATAACACAGAAGTTTTACTAATATTAAACATGGCATACACTTGAACATAACATTAACAATAACCGACAAAGGATGAACTGAACAGGGAGTATAAATACACAGTGATAAGGGAGCTAAACAGGTACAGGTGGATAAGACTAATTAGGCAAACAAAGACAGGTGCAGTCAATACGTGACGATGTGTGACAGCATGCCCCCCTCGAATAGGCGCGTCCTCGCGCCGTGGTGACAGAAGGAAGGGGAGTGAGGAAAAGGGGCGGAGGCTTTGGTGGCGTGCGAGGAGGAGTCGGCACTCTGGGCAATGGTGGAGCTGATGTTGGGAGGAGCCAGAGTGGAATGGATGACGCGTTGAGGGAATCCCAGGGTCCAAACACCGGAGGCGGAGCCATGACGAAATGAGCAACCGGCAATGAGTGGTCGAAGGACCGGGACAACACCACAGCACAGGAAGCAAGGAGGCCAGTCGCTAACTCCCAGGAACGACCTGAAGTCCCGAAGGAACCCAGTGGAGTCTCCAGGCAGACAGGCCGCGGCGGTGATGAGGGAGTGGTGAGGCAAGGTGCAGTTGACTGGTGTCCAAGCTGCGTCGGCGGTGTGGAACCAGAGATCCAAAGCGTGGCCGGGAACTCTCTTTCAGGCCACACTGTAGGAGAGGTCCGAGGCGAGGCAGAGCGAAGGATCGTGATGACAACAGGGGTGCCGACGGATCCAGCACAGGAGGAGGAATCAGGGTACAGGACGGATGAAGATTTTCGTACGGGACCGGCAAAGACATAAGAGTGGGAATCAGGGTGGGATTAGGATCCGTCAACCACAGGTCTATAAGGTCGATGTCTGCTCCTGGCTCTGAAATGGACTGACCCACATGCTCAAGCTCTGGCTTGGGTACAGAAGCCGCCTCGGGCTCTGGAGCAAGGAAAGAGAGCCCCTGCCACCGGAGTGTCATCTCCAGGTAGCCCAGGAGCCTTCGGTTCTCTTGACAGAGAAGAAGGTGTAGTGCGGGTGAGTCCATTTTGCTTGTTTGGTCGGTTATTCTGTAACATATCCACGTTAAGGAAGACGAAGAGTCGAGAACACAAATAACACTGAAGTTTTACTGATATTAAACATGGAATACATTTGAACATAACATTGACAATAATCGACAAAGGATAAACTAAACAGGGAGTATAAATACACAGAGTGATAAGGGAGCTAAACAGGTACAGGTGGATAAGACTTATTAGGACAAACGAAGACAGGTGCAGTCAATACAAGACGGTGTGTGACAATGAGCATGTACAGCACTCAATACTTAGTTGGGGCTCCTTTTGCCTGAATTACTGCAGCCATGCGGCGTGGCATAATGGCGATCAGTATGTGGCACTGCTCAGGTGTGATGAGAGCCCAGGTTGCTCTGATAGTGGCCTTCAGCTCTTCTGCATTGTTGGGTCTGGCATATCACATCTTCCTCTTCACCATACCTTCACATAGAGTTTCTATGGGGTTAAGGTCAGGCGAGTTTGCTGGCCAATTAAGAACAGGGATATCATGGTCCTTAAACCAGGTACTGGTAGTTTTGGCACTGTGTGCAGGTGCCAAGTCTCGATGGAAAATAAAAAATGCATCTCCATAAAGTTGGTCAGCAGCAGGAAGCATGAAGTGCTCTAAAACTTCCTGGTATATGGCTGCGTTGACCTTGTACCTCAGAAAACACAGTGGACCAACACCAGCAGATGACATGGCACACCAAACCATCACTGACTATGGAAACTTTACACTGGACCTCAAGCAACGTGGATTGTGTGCCTCTCTTCCTCCAGACTCTGGGACCATGAATTCCAAAGGAAATGCAAAATTTACTTTCATCAGATAAATTTGGACCACTCAGCAGCAGTCCAGTCCTTTTTGTCTTTAGCCCAGGTGAGACGCTTCTGACGCTGTCTGTTGTTCAAGAGTGGCTTGACTCAAGGAATGCGACAGCTGAAACTGTGGATAGTGGTTCTTGATGCATTGACTCCAGCTGCAAAAAAGCTCCACTCTTTTTTAATCTCACCCACATTTTTGAATGGGTTTTGTTTCACAATTTTCTCCAGGGTGTGGTTATCCCTATTGCTTTTATACTTTTTCATACCACATCTTTTCCTTCCCTTCGCCTCTCTATTAATGTGATGGACAATCTGAGCTCTGTGAACAGCCAGCCTCTTTTGCAATGACCTTTTGTGTCTTGCCCTCCTTGTGCAAGGTGTCAACGGTCGTCTTTTGGACAACTGTCAAGTCAGCAGTCTTCCCCATGATTGTGTATCCTACAGAACTTTTCTGAGATACTGATTTAGGGATTTTCCTTAGTTGTCAGTTATAGTCATCAAAATTAAAATTTACAAATAAACATTTGAAATATATCAGTCTGTGTGTAATGAATGAATATAATATACAAGTTTTATTTATTTTCTTGTGAAATAAATCAACTTTTTGATGATATTGTATTATATGCCCAGCACCTTTGTGTATAGATATATATATATATATCTATATATATATATATAGATATAGATATAGATATAGATAGATAGATATATATACACATATATACACATATATACACATATATATATATATATATATATATATATATAGCGGTTGGTGGACGAGAATAATGAGAAAACTATTTTTTTATATTTTTTCTAATACTTAAAAACATTATGTTCACACTTATGTATGATGCTACTATGTTTCTCACAGAATAAAAGGGACGAAGAAATTAGTTTTTAAACAGCATTAACATTGTGGTTAACACACCCTAACATAAATGACACTTCTGCCAAAGATTAACATATCAAATCCATCAGTGAAGAAAATTCAGCCACAAACAACCAAAAACCTTTTAAGATTTTCCATATGAAATGGTGTGTGTGTGTTTAATGTAATGCACTGCTGTCATTACAAATATTATCGTCCTTACAATTTTAGTGAAAAAATTTAATTATTAAACACCAACAAAAATATAAAAAATATCTTCTGTTTGTTAAAATTTCTTTGGCTTTATTGTGGTTTAAAATCTTGACAGTTTTATCTTACGATAAACTAATAAACAGGATGATACAAACCATTAATAATCATTATCATGCAAATTATGCAAAAATAAATATTCTTATGTTTCTTATACTCACACATAAGTAGATATCTTCATGAATATAAGAGCGGTTGTTTCTTGAAGTCATGTGCACTACCTTTGTCACTTCATACTGTTTCTCTGCTGTAGGCGGGACAGTTTGTGTTCAGCCTGCTCTCATTGGCTAGACATCAGCCAGTAGCATGTCAATCGTACAGACATAACCGCACTGAAATTTTGTTTTAGTTCAACAAGTTCATTACCAGCACATTCAGTGCTAATTGACCTAATGGTAAATGAAGGAGGGGCTCGATCTGAGGCATATCTTGTGGTCCAAGCAAACACACCAGGACTGAATAAACTGAGATATATAAAACAGGGCCTCTCTTTCGTGCATGAGAGATCCCAGTAGATACTTGTGTGTATACAGATATGAGATGAACAATCGAAAAGTTAAAGGGATAGTTCATTTTAAAATGAAAATTCTGTCATCATTTACTCGTCCTCATGTTGTTGTTATCCTGTATGAACTTCTTTTTTCTGATGAACACAAAAGAAGATATTTTGAGAAATGATGGTAAACACACAGCAGTAAGTGACCACCATAGACTTCCATAGTAGGAATGTGCTTACCATCATTTATCAAAAAATTTTCTAAGTCATTTATCACAATACTTCAAAAATATTTTATATATTTTTCCTACTATGGAAGTCAATGGTAGATATTCAATGGTTGATATTCATACTTCATACAGAGTAGATATAATTGTACTGCACTGGCTTTACTGTTGTTGATTGTAAGAACTAAAACAACATTTCATTTAGCAGATTCATGTTCGAGTCCTTTAATCGAGTACCATGAAGGCTTTCTGTTTTACTTAGGTAAATAAAGTGAGGTATTCAAGTTATTAAACCTTATATATTTTTTATGGACAAAAGGAACATGACCAGCAGCTATACAAATGAAATAACTATAATAACTAGCTCACATAATGTTTTATCATATAAAACAACCATGCCCTGCACATTTTGTATGTTTCTCTCTTCTGAAACAATCATTTTTGTTCATAAAGATCTCTTTCTAGGTCTTACTAAATGGTTGCTATGGTACTTTTATTTGCTATTGCTATTTGTTATTTTTATTTCCACAGGTGTTACTCCGAAGGCCGCTTACCAGTTTGAATCATTTAACTCAATGTTAAAGAATAAGCTACCACACACACACACACACACACACACACACACACACACACACACACACACACACACACACACACACACACACACACACACACACACGCATGCACGCACACACATACACAAAAACAAACACAAAACATTTTAACATTTTATTTAAGTCCACTTAAACAAAGTAATTTACAGAGACAAAAATGGTACAGATGCAGTTTCATACATAGACAGAATCATAGACCAGTTGCATACATCAAATCTTCACACACTATGCATGGCACTCAGTTGCTATGGATATAAATAGCACTCCCCGGAGGCCGAATTTTTTCGTACTCTGCACAGACCTTCATGGCCAAGAGACATACAGGCCCACCACGTTTCGATCGGCCTCTGTTAACCCTGTCTAATAGCTGCTCGTTCTTGATTGGCCGATGGCGGCCATGTTTTTTGAGCTATGTGAAATTCCTTTTACACATAGATAGTACCCTAGACCCAGAGCAACCGTGCCAAATTTCAAGTTTATCGGTTCCATATTTCTGCAGTTGCATCCCTTCAAAGTTGAGGTGGTGTTATTGCGCCAACTATTGGGCAATTTTTTGCACGTGACTCTAGAATAGTCCCCTGTATATGTGTACCAAATTTGGTGTCAATACCTCTTTCCAATCCCAATTTATAGCCATAAGTTCAAGAGGCTCCGGCCATTGGGGGCGTTTTGGCGGGCTTGACGACGGTGAGTCGAAAGTTCAACTTTTTTTTGAGAACTTTTGATATTCACACTCCAAGGAATTTTAAAGCACTAGAACGATTCCGATCGGACGAAAAACCTAGGACTAGTTCAGTTTTATTTTTTTCGAAAATGGCGAAATGAAATCGGAGATATACATTTTATTTGCCTTGACGCAAGGATTATAGGGATATAAGACATTTGAGATTTGGACAAGATTTGTGGGAGTTAAGAGCATCAACGGGTTTGCCAGGTTTGTTAGGATAGGACAATATTCGGTTAAGATCAGGTCTGAGGGTGCAAAAGTTGTCTGAACGATGTCCTTAGCAACTGCATCCAAAAAATAAAGTTTGGATATATTGGACATGATCTTTAATTAATGATTTTTTGTATAAAAGCAAAATAGATCATTTTGACATACAATGTATTGTGGGCTATTGCTACAAATATACCCCTGCAACTTAAGACAAAATTGATATTCCATTTCCAGTTGGAGGGAGAAGACAATTTTTGTACATTATAAAGTGAAAGCAAAACATATACCATATATAAATCCAATTTACAATTAAAAATTGTAAACAGAATGGTAAATCCTACATTGAAGTCAGATGATCCAGTCTTTCTGTGATTCAGCAGTGTCTCAATTGTCAAGCTGATGTACAGTAAATTTAAGATTTTTTTCTTTACTAGAGGCTTCTAAAGAAAGATTACGTCAGTTATTACAACAGACCTGGAAGTGTGCCGAAATGTAATCAGTATCCTCTGCCAAGAGTATTAAAGCCTTTGTTTAGATAATAACGTCTCAACATACCTCAACAATATAAAAAATACCAGCTGTACTTCCAATGAAACTTTTAAATAACAAGTAAATTTATCAAAGTTATCAAAATTTGGAAAAAATAAGATGGATTCTCTGCTCTCAACCGGTGGGGGCGTATCCACTGTCTGCGCTGAAGCCACGCCCACTCGCAGGAAAGCCGCCATCTCTCTTAACTTCAAATAACGCTACAACCTAAATGCATGCTCGCGATTGTGTTAGGGGCGGGGCCATGCTTGCTGGCTCCAGTATGTCATCAAGCCAACATTTTAGCCCCGCCCAAATAATCCTGAACTTAGAAATAGTGAAAAACTCTTTAACTTCACAATTCTTTATTACATAATTCAAAGTATTTGTGATGTGTTTCAGCAATACATTTATATACATTTATATGTTTAGAAACAATTCTCTAAGATGACTTAAAGAGTAACTAAACCCTAAACCACCTTTTTTTGGTTAATGATCTGTAAGAATGATGCTTTATTAGTGCTGTTCATTGATTTTAGTAAGTTTTTTGACATTTGGATATAAAGTGTTTCAATACTACAATATATGGTGTAAAAACGTCTGAGTGCTGCCCTCTTCAGGTTGAATGGTGGCTACTGCAGTTGAATTTTCCTATTGGATGTTGGGTCCAAAAAATTACTCGTGACGTAAGCAGGTTCAAGCTCACCACGCCCCTTTTACGATCTCACCACACACTTAGTTCGTCCCCTCTATCTCCGTTGGGATCTGCCCACTTTTCTTGCATTTTTCAAATATTGCCAGTGGGCGGAGTCAGGCTCTGACCGGGGGTTTAGTTACGCTTTAAAGTAAGTATGACTTAAAGGCAGTTAAAGTATGATTTTTGTATTTTGAATTTCCACATGCAATACAATAACTATGTGTGTGTGCGTGTGTGCACACATCTCATTGTAACAATTAATAGGTATTGTCAGACCTTTGATTTGAATTTGACTTCTTTTTAACTCCATTTCTAAAACCCTGTCCTGCCATGAAGTAAAGGATGGGATCAACGCAGCTGTTGATGCTAACCAGCGGTCGTGTGACCTTGTAAGCGATGCTGGCGTACTCAAGCACCTCACAGCTCACTTGCTGAAAGCGAAAGGCGTAATATATACTACGATTCACGTGGAAGGGCAGAAAACACAACATGAAGGTGAGAAGGACGATAATGATCATCTTCACAGACTTTTGTCTGGAACGCTGTGACGATGAGCTTCTACCCACTCCAGTTTCTAGAAGCTTCCTTACTATTAGACCGTTACAGACCAGCACCACCCCAAACGGTAGGACGAAAAGCAAGACCATTACCACCGAGGTGTAGACCAGAAAGTTATTGAAGAGTGCCTTGCTGGTGGTGTCATAACACACCTGTATCTCACCAGCATCTCTCGTCCTGGAGAAATAGAGGATCGGTGACAGGAAGATGAGCACGATCACCCACATGCACACAGAGACCAAAGTTGCCTGGCGAGCGTTCATCCAGGGCAAAGACCGCAGCGGGTGGCACACACCCAAAAACCTGTGCATACTGATGCAGCTGAGGAAGAGGACGCTTCCATAGAGGTTTGTGTAGAAGAGAAAACGAATGAGTTTACACATGGGCTCACCGAACGGCCAGTCGTTCTCATCGACGTAGTAGAAGATGAGGAATGGGAGAGTTAGGAGGTAAAGGGTGTCACAAACTGTTAGGTTGATCATGTAGATGGTGGTGGGCTTCCAGGGTTTGGTTTGAAACAGAATGAAATACATGGCGGTGATGTTTAGAACCAGACCCACCACAAACACCAGAGAGTAACTCACTGGAAGATAAATGTACGTTAAGGTCTCATTTAAAACACAAGGGTACTGATGGCTGTCATTGATGAGACTTGTGTAATTATACATTCTGATCCAGACCTGTAAAGAAATGAGAAATGAGAAAACACATTTTTTTCAACATAAATGTTTCTAATACTTATACACATTATGTGCACACTTATGTATGATGCTATCATGTTTCCCACAAGTGATGAATAAATGAGTTTTTAAACAGCATTAACATTGTGGTTCACACGCCCTAACATTAATGACACTTCTGCCAAAGATCAATCACATCCATCAGTGAAGAAAATCCAGCCACAGACAAGCTAAAAACCTTTTAAGATTTTCTTAAAAACTTCCTTTCCGTATCAAATTGTGTGTGTGTTTAATGTAATGCAAAGTTGTCATTACAAATATATTATCGGCCTTACAATTTAAGCAAAAAAATTAATTAATAAACACCAATAAAAATTTTAAGAAATCCTACAGTTTTGTAGAATCCCTTTGGCTTTATTGTGGTTATCTTTTGATTGCTGTTTCCTTAATATAATAAACTAATAAACAGGATGATACAAACAATTAATAATCATTATCATGCAAATGATGCAAAAACAGTCACCATATAGAAAATAAATATTCGTATGTTTCTTATACTCACACATAAGTAGATATCTTCATGAATATAAGAGCGGTTGTTTCTTGAAGTCATGTGCACTACCTTTGTCACTTCATACTGTTTCTCTGCTGTGGGCGGTACAGCTTGTGTTTAGCCTGCTCTTATTGGTTAGACATCAGCCAATAGCATGTCAATCATTTAGACCGCTGACTGCCTCACACAACATAACCACACTGAGATTTTGTTTTAGTGATGTTTAATGAATCACTTTATGTTTCTTGAGTAATTTGTAGTGCTTTCCTCTTTTTGTCCCGCCCCTTGTCTGCCACAGATGTTGATATTTTAGATCAATCAAACACTTAAGCCATGTTTATAATGGCATACTAGCTTAATACATACTGCACAATGTAGACTGTACACTGTCAGAAAAACCTTTTCAATCACTGGGGTGGTACTCTTAGGTTCCATTTTGAGCACTTACTCCAGCTTCAGACCACTCTTTGTGAATCTTCCCCACATTACTCTCCAAGTAGCGGTTATTCCTATTGCTTGTACACTTTTTTCTACCACATCTTTTCCTTCCCTTCGCCTCTCTATTAATGTGCTTGGACACTCTGAGCTCTGTGAACAGCCAGCGTCTTTTGCAATTACTTTTTGTGTCTTGCCCTCCTTCTGCAAGGTGTCAACGGTCGTCTTTTGGACAACTGTCAAGTCTTCCCCGTGATTGTGTATCCTACAGAACTAGACTGAGAGACCATTTAAAGGCCTTTGCAGGTGTTTTGAGTTAATAGCTGATTAGAGTGTGGCACCAGGTGTCTTCAATATGAAACCTTTTCACAATATTTTTATTTATATACTGAATTTGGGATTTTCCTTAGGTTTCAGTTATAATCATTTAAAGAAATAAACATTTGAAATATATCATTCTGTGCGTAATGAATGAATATAATATACAAGTTTCACTTTTTAAATGGAGTTATTGAAATAAATCAAATTTTTGATAATATTCTAATTATACTACACTGAAAAAAAATATTCATTGAATTTTATAAAAAAAATTAAGGTAAGTGAATGCAATAAATTTATTTAAGCTACATGTAAACAAAAAAGATTAGTAAAGTAAAATAAAATATAAAACTTTTGTTTAAATGTAGATTAAATAAATGTATTGCAACCACTTACCTTAAAAAAAATTATTATATTCAATGAATCATTTTTTTTAGTGAACCAGCACCTGTCTAATGATTTTTATTACAAATAACCATCAGCTGTTCACCATTAAAACATTACAAAATTCCTTATCTATTCTGGGCTTTATTGATCCACCAGATATAAGCCACTAATAAACCCCAACAAATAACCAATAGAGACCAACAGAGATTATACAGTTTCCATAAAACCAATACAATTCCCATTATAACCATTAAATCTGTTTGTGATTGTTTTTACTGGGTTTTTTTTTTCAGATAAAACCTGCAACAAGACAATTGTTACTTATTGTTAAGCAAACTTATGAGAAAACACACCCTCACCTCTTAAGATTTTTGCAAACCAGCCTTTCCAAAATGTTGCTGTAAAAATGTATTGATTTAAAAAAAAATAGCTGAACCTACATATTCAAGATGTCATACAAAACTTAATGATTTCTGTTTTTTTTTAAATGTTAACTCAGAAGTAAAATCAGTTCATTATTGCTTTTGCTTTTATTATTTTAATAATCCTAATATTTTTTTCAAAACAACAACTCACAGAATACAAAATATGTTTACAGTAGTATTAAAGATATGTGTGCGTGTGTCTGCATGCATGCATGCGTGCGTGCGTGTGTGTGACCCTGGACTACAAAACCATCATGTGGGGTCTGGCACCATCTTGGATGGAAAATATTTGTTAGGATAGGACAATATTTTTTGAGATACAACTATTTGAAAATCTGAGGGAGCAAAATTTTTATATTGAAAAAATAAAAGTTTGTTTAAATGAAGTCCGTAGCACTGCATCCATTCACAAAAAATAAAGTTTTGATATATTTATAATAGGAAATCTACAAATATCTTCATGGTACATGATCTTTATATAACATCCTTATGATTTTTGGCATAAAAGAAAAATAATTTTAACCCATACAATGTATTGCTACAAATATACCCATGCAACTTGGGACTAGTTTTGTGATTAATATTTCATTTATCATTTAATGCAAAAAAAAAAAATGTTTTCCTATATCATAAAGTGCAACCAAACAGAAATATATATATAAATCTAATTTACAATTAAAAATTGTCAACAGAAGTCCTACGTTGAAGTCAGATGATCCAAACCAGCAATGTCTCAATTGTCAATCTGTCAGAGTTCAACATAGTGTGGTTGAGGGAGATTTGACATATACAGACCTTTGGTTTGATACTGACTTCTTACTGATGCTGTTCCTAAAACCCTGTCCTGCCATAAAATAAAGGATGGGGTCGACGCAGCTATTGGCACTGGCCAAGGGTCGCGTGACCTTGTACGCCATATTGGCTCGCTCTTGTATCTTGCAGGGCACCTGCATATAGCGAAATCCGTAATATATACTACGATTCAAGTGGAATGGCAGGAAACATAACATGAAGGCGAGAAGGACGATAATGATCATCTTCACAGACTTCTGCTTGGAACGCTCTGGCGATGGTCCTCCACCTACTCCAGGCTGTTGAAGTTTCCTCACTATTAGACCGTTACAGACCAGCACCACCACAAACGGTAGTACGAAAAGCAAAACCATAACCACCGAGGTGTAAACCATAAAGTTATTGAAGAGTGCTTTGCTGGTGGTGTCATGACATGCCTTTATATTACTATCACCATCTGTCAACCTGGAAAAATAGAGGATCGGTGACTGGAAGATGAGCACGGTCAGCCAAATACACACAGAGACTAAACGTGCTCGGCGAGCGCTCATCCATGACAAAGAGCGCACCGGGTGGCACACGCCCAAAAACCTGTGCATACTGATGCAGCTGAGGAAGAGAATGCTTCCATAGAGGTTTGTGTAGAAGAGAAAACGAATGAGTTTACACATGGGCTCACCGAACGGCCAGGTATTCCCATCGGCGTAGTAGAAGATGAGAAACGGGAGAGTAAAGATGTAAAGGGTGTCACAAATTGTGAGGTTGATCATGTAGATGGTGGTGGGCTTCCAGCGTTTGGTTCGAAATAGGATGAAATACATGGCGGTGATGTTTAGCGCCAGACCCACCACAAACACCAAAGAGTAACTCACTGGAAGAAGAATGTACTTAAAGTTCTCATTGTGAAGACAGGGGTACTGACGGCTGTCATTGGTTGGCCCGCTTGTGTTAAGCATTTCCTTTTCAATTTAGCTCTGTAAGAGAAAAGACAGCGTTTAGATTGTTTGCCTATGAAAAACCTGTTTTGCATTCATCTTGTATTTACTTTTGTATCATGTGTCTGCGTATGTATGCATTGCATATTATAACAGATCTTTGGAGATCTGAAAGTGTTGTACGCATACATTTATGACTATAAATCAATATAAAGATGTTCCAGTAATGACACAACCCTAAAGCAATCTCATGTACATCAGAGGCAAACATGCATTTATCAGTCCATCAGATCAAACCACAATATAATATAACTCCAGAAGCATAACCAAAATAATTTACTTCCTATCTGTACAGGCGTAAAGCAATTACAAATCCCTTTGCTGTTTTTATTATCTGTTTAGATTGATTGTTAAAATCGTTTGGAAATAATTGTTTTCAAATCTTGTCACACTAAGAGTTTAATAAGCAATTAAAGATACCACAGTAAAAGATAACATTACATAAACATTATCTATAGGAAATATGTATGCACAAATAGAAAGTAACTCACATAGATTCTACTGTGTCCTTCAGAAAAGTAATTAACACTTGTGACTCCTCTTGGTCTGCATACAGTCCTGCTTTATGTATGCTTTATAATGCTATGTACTATTACTGTGGGCGTGTCTACAGACCTCAGCCTGCTCTCATAGGTCAAAGCGTCAACCCATCCCGTACAGCAAAAAAATTACAAAAATATATTTTAAATTTATGCTAAATACATTTTGTAGAATGTTATGCTTAATTGAATATATTTTTGAATTTGGAAATGTATTTAGTTTTAACCTTCATATATCAACATATATTTCAAAATGTATTTTTAGAGGCAACAAATACATTTCTAATTTTACATCCCATATTGCAAAAATATTTTTTTTGGCTAAATGTATTTTAAATATATGCTAAATACAAGTTCATTTTATTTTGAAGTTGAAAATATTTGTAATTTTAAAACAGGTTCATTCAAGTTTTAATTCTAATGCGATGTTAATGTTTTCTTGGATTGAAATACATGGAGGGCTAAATATATATTTTTAATGCTTTCAATTCCTAACAAAATATATCGTGAAAAAAAATATTTTTGTACACATATTCCATAATATATTTTAGCAAATATATTTTTTGCCAATTTTTTGTATATTTTGAAATAGATTTTTTGCAGTATGGGATAACACTTAAATCATTCAGACTATTATACAGAGAGAATTTGTACAGGTTGGAAGGTCAAATACACAAAAAAAATATTCATTTAATTCACTCGATTTTTTTAAGGTAAGTGGTCGCAATCAGTGGCGGTTCTAGGGAGGGGCCAGCGGGGGCCAGTGCCCCTGTGACAACAAGCTTGGACCCCCTTGTGGCCCCCCTAAATGTGGGGTGTGAAATAATTTTTACAAATTTTTTGCGATCGTTGTTTTTTACATCCATAATTAGACAGTAGCATAAACATGGTGTTTGGCCTGTTAATGTCTTTAGTGCACACTGCAAAAAATTATTTTCAAGAAAAAAATTCTTAGTATTTTTGTCTTGTTTTCAGTAAAAAATATCAAAAGATTATTAAATTAAGATGCTTTTTCTTGATGAGCAAAACGACCCAAGAAAATAAGTCTAGTTTTTAGACCAAAAATATCAAATTTATGTGATTTTATGCATAAAACATGTATTTAGGGTTTGAGAAAAAATTGTAAGATTTTTTTCTTACCCCATTGGCAGATTTTTTGCTTGTTTTATGCACAAAATCACTTACATTTTATACATTTTGTCTAAAAACTAGACATACTAGACTTAATTTTTAAGATATTCTAACTGAAAAATCATCTTGAAAATCATTTTTTGCAGTGCAATACAGAAAATAATATGACAAGAATAAGGTCTAAATGTAACTGGCCCCTCTAACAGTACAACTGGCCCCAGATTGCCCTCCCCCCAGTTGAAATGGTCTAGATCCGCCACTAGTCGCAATCAATTTTTTTAAGCTACATTTAAACAAAAAAAAAAAAAATGGAAAAACAAAACAAACAAAAAAACTTTTGTTTAAATGTAGCTTAAATAAATTGATTGCAACCACTTACCTTAAAAAATTTAAGGAATTGAATGAATCATTTTTTTTCAGTGTATTCAGTGTCAATTTAGCAGTCACTTTTATTTAAAGGTGTTCAAAAGTGAGAAAAACTGTTAGCAACTCATTCTAAAGAGATGATAAGAGAAGTGTAGTCAGTTATTATTCACTCCCCCTATAGTCCAATAAGTTCATAATATTTTGGTTGATTTAATAGATCTAGACACTAAATTAAAGTATGACCTTGAAAGTTAAAATAAAATTGTCTATGATGTTAATATCTGACATTTTTCCACAAAGACAGAGAGATTTGCGTGAAGTCTGGTGAATGTTTTTGTTATATCAGTAACTGATTTCTTGACAAACAGCAAAATGAACAGAATTTCACACATCCCCTTCTGTTCGGGAAATTTTTTCTTTTCTACTTTACTAAATACTTTCTTGCTTTTTATATGTCTTCCCCTTACCACACTCACACAGTTAACCATTTATTAAAGGGATTGTTCACCCAAAAACTCAAATTCTCTCATCATTTAATTACACACATGTTGTTACAAACTTGTATATAACAGTTTCTTTATTCTGTTGAACACAAAAAAGATATTTTGATAGATAAATGATAGTAACCACACAGTTTACAGTACCCTGACTTCCATAGAAGGAAAACAAATATCATGGGAGTCAGTTGTATTGTAAACTGTGTGCTTAACAACATTTATCAAAATATCTCCTTTTGTGTGAGTACGTGACAGTGAGTAAATGATGACAGAATTTTATTTTTTGGATAAACTATCCCTTTAGGCTCAAAAAGAACCCAATCCAGTATGGCTGCCTCAGTCAAATATTTGCACATTTTAGGTTACTTAACAAGGAACCTTTTACAGTATTATATATTTTCAAAGCATATCTTTAAATTCTTCAAGCTTTTTTAAAAGAACCGCAAAACAGCAAAGCTTTCCACTGACCTCTTCTTATGGTTTTCAGATTAAATTCAACTTACTTTTTATTAATTTAACCATTTATCATTAATATATTTTCTAAACATATCTTTAAATTCTTCACTTACAAAATTGTGGTTATTAGGGAAAATGCCAAAGCTATGCAAGCAGCCTCCACTTTATCCAATAGTACACTGAACACTAGATTGCCACAATAGTCATTGAGTCATTAAAGCTACTACAATACAATTAATTGAAATCATCCAAATCGCCATTGTGTATATTAAAAAAAATATTTTAACTCATCACTAGAACTAGGATACGGTTCAAACTGGCAGTTATTAGACCCCTCATTAAAAAGCAGCGCCTAGACCAAGGAGAGCTTAATAATTTTTCACCAATTTCTCCCTTTTTTTCTAAAATATTATAAAACTAGTGCCAAGCCAGCTATGCACATTCTTAGTAAATAACAGTACGTACAGTATGAAAAGTTCCAATCAGAATTCATGCCCCACCATAGCACAGAGACAGCACTGCTTAGAGTTACAAATGACCTCCTTTTAACACCCGATCTTGATGAATTCTTATATTGCTTGACTTTAGTGCAACCTTTGACACAATAGATCACATAATCTTACTCAATAGACTAGAAAACTATTTGTGCATCAGTAGTCAGGCATCAGTGGTCAATATTTAACTTACCGCTATCACCTTGTTTGTGTAAATGGGGAAAAGTCATGTTACTCTCAGGTTAAATATGGTGTACTGCAGGGATCAGTTCTAGGCCCTGTCCTTTTCTCATTATACATGTTAGCTCTAGGAGACATTATCAGGAAACATAACATCAGTTTCATTGCTGTGCAGATGATACCCAGCTTTACATCTCACATCGTAGCGAAACCCACCAGTTTTCTAAGCCAGTTGTTCTCAAACTTTTTAATGTGTGGCCCCCCTTATGTAAAGTGCATCCCTTTGCTGTCCATACCAAGGAAAATATATGACATAAAACATTCTAAAACTATTTTTTTATTTAAAGCCTTAAATGGCTTAAATGGCCTAGAATATCTGTATCTTTGTGAATTACTATCAGATGTGCCACATTGTGTTCGCAAATTTCTGGTTCTTGATAAAATATTAAAAGTGTCTTAAGGTGGTCAATCATTTTCCTACTTAGCCCCAAATCTCTGGAATGATTTACAGAATGTTCGAAAATCAGACACAGTCGATCAACTTAAGTGTAAACTAAAGAAATATCTCTTTAACAAAGCTTTCACAAAATTTGTCTAGTGAATAGACTTATGCTGCAATAGTTAGCTTGTCCGGAACTGAGCACACAGTCACCCAGTATGACACTATGTTCAAGCGGCCCCTACGCTAAAAGGATTTTTCTTTCCATGTCTCGTCCTTGAATCCGAGGACACTGAGACTAACAGACCCAGTTTCTGCTGCCGTGATGCTCATCACACCACTGATCCATGGCCTCCCATCATCGTGATGCCCAGCCGATGTCAGACCAGTGACCACTGACCATTTCCTTTTTATTTCTACATTTTTTAATTCTTATTAAATCTTATAGTATAGTGTTTTTGATATACACTCACCTAAAGGATTATTAGGAACACCTGTTCAATTTCTAATTAATGCAATTATCTAATAAACCATTCGCATGGCAGTTGCTTCAATGCATTAAGGGGTGTGGTCCTGGTCAAGACAATCTCCTGAACCCCAAACTGAAGGCAGAATGGGAAAGAAAGGGGATTTCAGCAATTTTGAGCGTGGCATGGTTGTTGGTGCCAGATGGGTCAGAGTATTTCACAATTTGTTCAGTTACTGGGATTTTCACGCATAACCATTTCTAGGGTTTAGAAAGAATGGTGTGAAAAGGGAAAAACATCCAGAATGTGGCAGTCCTGTGGGCGAAAATGCCTTGTTGATGCTAGAGGTCAGAGGAGAATGGACCGAATGATTCAAGCTGATAGAAGAGCAACTTTGACTGAAATAACCACTTGTTACAACCGAGGTATGCAGCAAAGCATTTGTGAAGCCACAACACGCACAACCTTGAGGCGGATGGGCTACAACAGCAGAAGCACCGGGTACCACTCATCTCCACTACAAATAGAAAAAAGAGGCTACAATTGGTGAGCACGAGCTCACCAAAATTGGACAGTTGAAGACTGGAAAAATGTTGCCTGGTCTGATGAGTCTCGATTTCTGTTGAGACATTCAGAAGGTAGAGTCAGAATTTGGCGTATACAGAATGAGAACATGGATCCATTATGCCTTGTTACGACTGTGCAGGCTGGTGGTGGTGGTGTAATGGTGTAGTGGATGTTTTCTTGGCCCACTTTAGGCCACTTAGTGCCAATTGGGCATCGTTGAAATGCCACGGCCTACCTGAGCATTGTTTCTGACCATGTCCATCCCTTTATGACCACCATGTACCCATTCTCTGATGGCTACTTCCAGCAGGATAATGCACCATGTCACAAAGCTTGAATCATTTCAAATTGGTTTCTTGAACATGACAATGAGTTCACTGTACTAAAATGGCCTCCACAGTCACCAGATCTCAACCCAATAGAGCATCTTTGGGATGTGGTGGAATGGGAGCTTCGTGCCCTGGATGTGCATCCCACAAATCTCCATCAACTGCAAGATGCTATCCTATCAATATGGGCCAACATTTCTAAAGAATGCTTTCAGCACCTTGTTGAATCAATGCCACGTAGAATTAAGGCAGTTCTGAAGGCGAAAGGGGGTCAAACACAGTATTAGTATGGTGTTCCTAATAATCCTTTAGGTGAGTGTATAGTACTTCATATATGGTAAGTTTTTCTCCTAGGAGTTTTTTCAACCCCAAGGGAGTCAGCTGACATTGGCTTAACTTAGAACTTTCTTCAATACGTTACCTTATTACTCTGCTTACTAGCTGTTGTACTTTGCTACTTTTGTTGTCCTCTGATTTTTCTGTGTTTTCTCTTGTTTTTATTAATGGAAAGCCTTTACAATTACACAATTGGAAACAATGCTATATACATTGAATTGAATTTAATTTAATTTAATTGAATTTAATTGAATTGATAGTTCTCCCAAAAACTAAAATTCTCACCCTCATGTTATTACAAACCTGTATACAACAGTTTCATTATTCTGTTGAACACAAAAGAAGATATTTTGATAGATAAATGATAGTAACTACACAGTTGACAATACCCACTGACTTCCAAAGAAGGAAAACAAATACTATTGAAGTCAGTGGTATCGTAAACTGTGTGCTTAACAACATTTATCAAAATATCTCCTTTTGTGTAAGTACGTGACAGAATAATGACAGAATTTTTTTATGAATATCCCTTTAAGCTTAAAAAGAACCCAACCTTACACTTTTATAGTCAGGCTGCTTCAATCTTATAAAAATATATTTGCACATTTTAGGTTACTTAACAAAGAACTTTTACCGTGAATACATAGAAAATAATATATTTAAAAACAACTTCCACTGACCTCTTTTTTTAAGGTTTTCAGATTATATTCATCTGTACCTCCTTTATGGTTCCAAAAAGAAAAGAGCAAGAGACCTTCACCAGACGTGCACAACAAGGTCCACCATCGTGAAAAGTATGCCGAGATGTTCAATTACTGTATGTATCGCCTCACAGCACTGTATTAATTATTACCTTTAGTTAACAGAGTTACGAAAGTGAACTTGGTGTGGTGTGTGTCTGCTACATGCCCAAGGAAACTTGTACTCATGTACTTCAAAAACCCATGTACAGTTTGTAACTGATTTATCATTAAATGCTTCGGTCACCTAAACAACTAGTCATTACACTTTTTAATCCAGTAATAATTGTTTAGGATTAATTTCTATATCGGCACATGACAAAGTTTTGATTACAAAAAAGCTATTGAATATTTTACCATACTGTTCTTTAGATGTTGACCCTTTGTGCGCAAGTTATTATGAGCCTATTTTAACCCAAAATAAACTTGTTCTTCTAAAACACAGTTTAACCTTCCAGTTATAATCAACCTTCATTATGTAATTGACTATTGCCTATAACATTGTGGATTAGTTTTACATTATTTAGCCAGAAGCTATCACAAACATGCAATGGTTTTTGAAGTCATATTTATGCTGGACAATGATAGAAGCACTGTATATTTTAAAATGTATTTCAGGGGCAACAAATACATTTCTAAACCCATACGACAAAAAATATATTTTTTTCTGGCCAAAATATAGAAGTTTATATAGTATGTATAAAGTATAAATATAAAATGTGTACGTATGTATATAATTATAAGTATTTTTTTGCAGTTGAAAATATATTTAATCAAATATATTTTCAAAGATTTTCTTCCAAAACGACGTGAATAAATGCTTTAATATATGTTTATTTTTCAAATAAATTTCAAAATAAACAAAAAATATATTGGTGAAAAATACATTTTTGCAAAAATATTTCAAAAAATATTTCAGCACATATATTGTATAATATGTTCATATTAGATCCACACACAGTGTGCTTCACACTAGACTGTTTTACAGAAAGTGATTGTGTTTGATGGAGAGATATGTAAATTAAGCATGTAAGCCTTGAACAATGAAAATGTGCTGATGACTACTTAACACGTTTTCATTCTTTCACACTTTCCTTTCACACACCCTATTCAAGAAAACTTTACATTGTACAGAAAGACAAAGGAATAAAAAAATCTGTTGTCAGCTGATGGGGATGTAACCATGGGAAGCCATTTAATGAGAGACTTTAATTTTAACATTGTTAAACATTTACATGTATGCATTTGGCAGACAATTTTGTACAAATTAAGCGCATTTAAAGTAAACACTTGTTTATCAGTATGTGTGTTCTTTAGGGACTGAACCAACAACCTTTGACAGTGCCTATCAGGCACTGTATGTCTATAGGCTACATATAACGTCTTGTAAATGTATAAATATGTTCAGGTGTGTAGATCTTGAATTTTTGTTTGAATAATTGTGTTATGTTGTAAAGTAAACTGTGCTGCCAGTTGATCTACCTCAGAGGACTTCTGTCTTTCATTTATTCTTTACACCATTCTAGCATATATGGCTATATTCATGGCAAGAACTGGTTAATCCATACACAAGTTGGAAAAGGAGTAATTTGGTATCTCTAATTCAGCTAACTTGCATGTTTTTAGACTGTGGATTATAACCAGGCCTTGAACCAATGACGACCTTTCTGTGGGCAACAGTGCTACCCACTGAACCACTGTGCCGCCCCCTAGAGGATTTCTAAGGGATCACAGGGAGAATCAGTTGCTCTGGGATTGATTATAAAACGTTTTTCTCTGATCGATGGTTTTTCGGTCGGCTGCGGATCCTTGTTGCTGTGCAGGCGCCTGTGAAAAACAACCCTGAAATACTACAAGCACACGCCACACTGGGGCGCTGCGTGTGTATGTTGATTTATAAATCCACTACTGTCTACAATACATCAGTCACATGAAACAATAAGTATTTGTCTATTATGCATTTTAAATATATTCAATTTATTTTAAAAACATACAGATGCCATATATTTACATATAGGCCTACTACACTGTAAAAACAAATTTTTGCTTGGATTTACAAGTCATCAACATTCAACTTTCATTTTTAATCTTGACTAGTAAAACATTGCTGTAACTTATAAAATAAAGTTGAATTAGCTTAACTTATTTCAACATTATTTTATAAGTTACAGCAGAAACTTTTCACCAATCGAGATAAAAATAAATAAAAGTTGACTTGTAAATCCAAGTTAATTAAAATCTACAAATATTTATGGAAATAATAACAAATTAAATTGTATTGTTGCATTTTTATTATGAAGAAATGCTACCCGTTACGCAGTTAAAAAAAGTTAGAAAAAAAATACATAAATAGAAGGAAATAAAGAGTCATTGTTTGAATTTTATCCAACGCGAGTTCAGTATCATGTAGACACGCATTGTGAATATTTATTACGTCTGCGTGATCTTACTGGACTGACCAATCACATGACATAATTAATATTCATGAGCCCGAAATGCCCTGGGGCGCCTTTTTAGCATACTGGGTGAACGTCCCGTTATAAGTAGGCGTGTCCAAATTCACGCTGTGCTGCGCAGACTGCACAGTACCGCGAGAGCGAAACGAAAGTATGAGGAATTGTCTGCCATCTAATCGCTCTCGCGGTACTGTGATGGCATTCCGCTTCCGATCAGGCTGCGCATCATTGAATCGAGCATTTACTAGTCAAGCCTTTGCCGTAGTAGGATTTCCTTCGCGGATTATAGCGGAGCACCGTGTGTCCGGTCCGCGGCGCTGTTGTGCTGGGTTTACGGTTCGAGCCTGTTCGCGTTTTGGAGGCATATTCTCTCTTTCAACACTTTCTCCCCGATCCGCAGTGTTAGCTCAGCGTCTGTCCGAGCGGACCCGCTTTATCATGGCCGTCTGAATCCGGATTTGATCCAAGTCTGATCTCCTTTCCCCCCTTTTTCCCGACGTCGAGAATTATTTATCGCATTGGGAATCGTTTCTTGTGGAATATTACTTTATTTGTGCCAATGTTCAAACATGCAGCCTCCGCCGAGAAAGGTAAGAGATCCACTTTAGATGAAGCTGTTTTTGTAGATGTGAAAAATACGCGTGATGTGTTTTTTTATTGCAACATTGTTGCATTCACACGAAGTTGCAACTTTGTATTCGTCCGCTGCTTCTTCAGAAACAATGTAGCTATTTTTTTTTTCAAATGTTACAAAGCAATCGCACCGTTCTTTCTTAGCTACTTCAGTTTTATTGTTACTACTAATCGTCGGATACTCCCGAAATTCAGCTCACATCTGCCGGAGGATGAATGCGTGTTTTTAAGCTGTTGTGTCCTCAGCTAACGGTTAAAGCCACGAGTCGTTGTTTTTTTGTGCATTGTTGTATTTTTTTTAACTCTGATCAAAAACACACAGGTCTTTTTTTTTAAACAGACTGATCGTTGTCTAAAATTGTACGGTAAACACTGACACAGTGACATTACAGTGCGTGTAAATGTCATGTCAAGCCACTCTTGTTATTGTGAGTTTAGGATCACGTATCGTGCAGAAATCTGTGCATTACTGTACACATCCAAGATGACAGCAGGGGTGTTGGGTTTCAATCTCACGTCCCACAGGCTATATGAAGGAATGTGAAATTACAATGCAAAAAAAGCCTCTATTCATGTAACCACAGACGTGCATTTCTGCATTGGATTATACAGCAGTCTGAGTACAGTCATTAAAGGTGACGTCTGATATTTTTGCCATGGCTTTGTCTTGAAAAGGGGAGAGATGATAGCATGTAGCTCAGATTTACCCCTCAAATTACCCTTTGTTTTCCTCAATACAATGCAAATATTAAACAGATGACGTGAGTGTTATTTGTTAGCTTTCATCGTTTGCTTTCAAAGACACATGCAGGAAGGGTTTTGACGTGTAAATCAAAGGTTAAGTTGATGTGTTTCAAAGACAATTAACCCTGTATGTGCTGAGGACGTTTACATGTCTGCAGACATTGTGGACATTTCCACAGAGATCCATACTCCCACAGCAGTGTGTAAAAGATGCTGTTGTGTTGTGGCACTATTGTTTTGCTGTGACGCAAAGCACAGGGCTGTTGTGTGAGTATAATAATACTTCACATGTACATCTCAAAGTGTTGATGAGAGCCGTGCAGTCAGCTGTCATACTCTGTGTTATGGTGCTACATTGTGTCCTGCTGCTGCTTGTACTGCTGGATGCTGGGAATCTGTATACTTTTTTCGGTTCTCCTTGGTTTTAACCTTTAGGGAGTTGTTATAGAACCAATTATCTTCTCACCTGCCAAGCGGAGAACTTTGGTTGTAATTAACATCCCTCCCCAGATATTAGTCAACCTGTCTGGGCTCAGTGGTCCAGGCCCATTGGGTTTTCTTTGATGCATGTGGGATTAGATTTACTTTGTTGTCCTGGTCAGATTCGAACCCTCCAAATCTTGTGGAGGTGATGCATGAACCAACTCCACTCTTCATATTGACAAATATTTGCGTTTTGTACTCCCAGATTTTATTATATTTTGGGCTGCAAAACGATTAATCGCGACTAATCGTTTGCAGAATTAAAGTTTTTGTTTACGTCATATATGTTTGTGTACTGTGTTTATTCATTATGTATATATAAATACACACACATGCAAGTATATATTTAAGAAATATTTACATATGTAGCCTACATACATTTTTACATGTATATATAATTTATATTATACTAGGGCTGCATAATGATTAATCGCAACTAATCGCAGAATAAAAGTTTTTGTTTACACCATATATGTGTGTGTATTGTGTATAATAATTATGTATATATAAATACACACACACATACATAATTATTATACACTAGGGTTGTGCCGTTAGACGATAGTATTGTATATCGACAATCGTCAGACTTATCGCTAATAACAGGCTTTCATGGCGAAAGTTGGTGATTGTTATTATTATTATCATCATAGTTTCACATTAACATGCGCATTGCGTAAGTTACTTTTCCTCGCATGAGAGGGTTTGTGGGCTTTACTTTGCCGGACAGAGCTTGTAACGCATGCAGATTCCCTCTTGTACGCACCTGAACTTAATGCGTTCATCATGGACTCTTGCTCAGACCTGAATGCTCGCGGCATCGACTCCTTCTAGCACCTAAACTTGTAAAGCGCATGATTTGGACTCTTCCTCACACATGAGCTTGTAATACGCGCGGCTCTGACATTTCCTTGCACTAGAGAGGTTGTTAGGAGCGCAGAGGTTTAAAACCAGCAAGTATGTTGTTCCGGCCGTGTTGTGGCATGTAGGAAATTTTAGAGCGCCTGGAAAATTAATGACACACTCGGAATAATGGCATCCGTTTTAAGAAGGTTGCGGTCATGACAGTGTTTCCCTTGCTTTTTATTTGTACACCAACCAAGTGACTTGTCATAAATGAGTAAAAATGAACCAATAAATAAATGAGAAAACTACTGCCCCGCCCCCCGATACTATCGTGTATCGGCGATCTCACAGGCTGACGATAGGCGATCTCAAAATGGGGCATATCGCCCCAACACTTATATACAGTACACACACATATATGATGGAAACAAAGACTTTGATTTTGAATATGATTAGTCGCGATTAATCGTTTATTAGCCCTATTATATTCTTATTATGTCTTATCAAGAATAATTTACAATTCTTCAAATGCCAATTACCATTCTAGCCATTCAAAGCTATTTATGATTCAGATTAGTTTCTATTGTTTCAGATGAAATGCACATCTGCAACTTTTACTTCCATATACTTCAGAATGTGAAGAATTAAAAGTCTAATCCAAAACCGTCATCTGGCCCCTGTTCTTTGGCCAAGCCTTCATGTTTCATGTGAAGTGTGTTTCTTGGCCTCAGTAAGATCCAGTTCAGAGTGGACTGGCATTATGTTTTCGTGGATGGGATGGCTCATCAAAGCAATTCATGTCACTTCGGACAATCGATGTTAGAGGTTGTTAGCAGGAATTTTTCTCTTGTTGTTTAGAAACACTGCGAATTTTGTCGCTGTGGCACTTACGGTCGAGTAGAGATGAGATCTCTCTGGAAACACGATAATGAGCTCTTGTGGGACTGTCTGTGTGTGAATTGCATGTGCCATCCACTTTCTAGTCTCTAATGATGTCCTCTGCCCTTCAGGTAAAAGTGACACAGGAACTGAGGAACACACACATCGATCAGATCGGCCGTCTTCACCTCAAACATCAGACAGAATGTGATTTATTAGAAGATATGAGGTAAGTAGTAATGCGAATCAACAGCTTGTTGTGTCTGATTCTTTACCCAATAACTTTATGTCTCCATCAACCGATGGCTTGCAGCACAAACACTTTTCATTTAGTTGCACTAGATGCTCTATAACTGTACTATTTATCATTTTAGTGCTAATGTGTGCCCCCCCCCCAAATAAATTAGCTTAAAGGGACACCCCGCTTTTTTGAATCCATTCAGCTGATCTCCGGGTCTGGCGCTACACTTTTAGTGTAGCTTAGCACAGTCTATTGAATCTGATTAGGCCATTAGCATCTTAGACCATTAAAACTTGACTCTTCTGTAGTTACATCGTGTACTAAGATCGCCCGGAAAATTAATAGGTGCGATTTTCTAGGTAGATATGGCTAGGAACGTACTCTCATTCTGGCGTAATAATTTTTGCTGCCGTAACATGGCCGCAGCAGGCGCAAAGATATTAAGCAGCACCTGAAAGTAGTCCCCTTGGTAACTTTTAATAGCAGGGGACTATTTTCAGGCACTGCGTAATATCATTGCGCCTCCTAAAGCCATGGTATGGCAGAAAAGTCCTGATTATTACGCCAAGTTATTAAAAATGTACACTGCAAAAAAAAAAAATTCAAGCAAAATTTTTTAGTATTTTTGCTTTGTTTTCAGTAAAATTTTTTACAAATTCTTAAATTAAGATGCTTTTTCTTAATAAGCAAAACGACCCAAGAAAATAAATTTTAATTTAAGTGATTTTGTGCATAAAACAAGCAAAAAAAATCTGCCAAAGGGGTAAGGGTTTTTTCCTTGAATTTAGTGTTTAAGAAAAATGTTCAAGATTTTTTTGCTTACCCCATTGGCAGTTTTTTTTGCTTGTTTTATGCACAAAATCACTTAAATTTGATATTTTTGGTCTAAAAGCTAGAATTATTTTCTTGGGTAGTTTTGCTCATTAAGAAAAAGCATCTTAATTTAAGAATTTTTAGATATTTTTACTGAAAACAAGACAAAAATACTAAGAATTTTTTTTCTTGAAAATCATTTTTTGCAGTGTAACTGCTTAACTAGGCACGTAATATATATACAACATTGAGAAATTAATCAAATCATAATTGCACCAAATAAAAGTTTGAAAATCAGTATTGTATCGTATCGTAATGAACTGTCCAATTTACACCCCTATGATTTACAGCTATTGTTAAAGAAAATACTCATTGTTTAGTATTGTATACTTTTTTATACCAAACTACAGTTACACAACAGCAATGGTGAGCATAAAAGCCGAATTTGAGTTTAATCATCATGATGAGGGGCCACAGAGAAAGCGAAACCGATTTTGCCTATATTTGAAAATGGTCGCATCACAGGACTGGGATGTGACACAGGCATTTCCTTTGGACTTCCTGCTCGAAAGGCCTGCCATTCCCACAGCTGGAAGTCATAACAGAACGGCTCTTCTCTTTTTTTTCTGTCTTTTTCTCTCCGCGTGTCTTTCTGTCTGTCGGTCTTCTTTTAAAAGGGATTTGAGTCCTG
The DNA here is from genome assembly GCA_025389145.1 of Misgurnus mizolepis. Classification (NCBI taxonomy): domain Eukaryota; kingdom Metazoa; phylum Chordata; class Actinopteri; order Cypriniformes; family Cobitidae; genus Misgurnus; species Misgurnus mizolepis. Next base: position 26,109,080 of record JAIFKI010000025.1, on the reverse strand, counting down.
TTACGGAGTGGGGGAGGGAGCTGTAAAAATCGCAGAGTTTGGACACAGGATTTACGGACGTGTGTGCGTGTATGTGTTCGTACATGCTTCTGAACGTTTTAAGACATGGCACAACCTCAATGAAAACTCGAGACCAAAATTGCAGTGCAATCATTATTTTGTGCAGAGGCTATTTTAATTTGTCTGTGTGAAACGACATTTAAATGCCTTAAAAGAGAGAAAGGCTCAGAATTATGGGTATCAAAATTGACTTAACAGCTATTCAGCTAACAAGTATTTTGATAAACAATCAATTTATAAATCGCATATTGCCGTATACCCATATTATGTCTTGGTCACAATATAGTGCATAACTTTAAAACTTCAGGTCTTAATTTTTGAGGTTAAGTTTGTCGTACACGTTATTGGGAGAAAGGAGAAACTTGAATGCATGCAAGTGAGAAAGATGTTCTGACCGTGTTTGCGTGTAGCTTTGCAATTTGAGACAGAAACGCTAACAGCAGATTTTAATAGCTTTGCACCTCACAGCCAGAGACCTTCAGCTGGTATTCCAGACTCGAGGCGGTGCAGAAGACAAAAACAGTAAGAGATGAATGTCATTCTGTGAGTCAGCTAAACCATCGGGAATCCTGCCGAATGTGCAGTTCTTTCACTGCCGTGATGCATCGTTCCCTGTCAGGGTACACGCTGCTTTTGAAGGTGAAGTGTGTCATTTTGATGTGAAAATACCTTCTGGGGTCCTGAGTTATTTTTAGGTGGCACTCATCATTAAACAAACATCACTGCTGGTTTAAGTGTTGTGTCATCTCACCATGTGGTTTAAGTTTGGCAGGACTATACAAGGTAAAGAAAATCTTTATTTTACATTTCAGTTCACTTCAGTTCATTGTGACTGAAAACAAATCTTTGAACTGGTCTTTTTTATGGAGGTAGCCAAACTAAACTAACGTTCAGCGCTTATATGTGCATGCATATATAGATTGCTTTAGATAAATGTGCCTGTCAAATATAACTTGCATTGCAAGTGTAATATTCATTGCTATTTATGGTAGTCTCAAGACGCCTGTCTACATGGAAAACAAAATGTCTGTGAACCTAAAGGTGTTTATGGTCTTTTCCTTCTTTCTTGTTGTAGAAATTGTGAGTCTTTTTTTATTCGTCCTCTCTCTTTCTCATGTGTCCTCTCTCAGACATGCTCAAGGTGGTCTTATGGGTTAAATCAGAGTCTGAAAGAGCTTCATTGATTGAAGTCTTGTGAGTCTGATCCACCCGCTGCCCCACTAATGTCCTGACGGGAATCTCCAGACGGGAGGAGGGTTTCCATGTGCTCACATGTGTAATTTTAACTGTAACTTCCCCTTCGTCAGTACAGGCATACAGTGTTAAATATATCCACTGGTGAGATTACACCGAGTGTATTTTGGGTAGCAGCGGTGATTTGCAGACTGGAAGCAAAACCAGACATGGTGTGAAATGGAGAAAAAATTATGTTAGAAAAGAAGCTCATTTTGTCAATGCACATGAAGGGACTTGATTTGCTAGGGGATTGTAGCTTACAACATTTTTAGTTAACGTGTTTTTCACGCACTTTAATGGCTTTGTAAATTTTCACCACTTGTTTGCACTTTTAGCACCTTGTGTTGCACTCACATGTAGCTTTAGTATCTGAGATGTGCTTACGCTTTAGCATGTTTGTTGGGTTTTTTTGTTTAGCTGATTTCCACCTGGAAAAACTGAAAGTTTGTTTATTAACTCTTTCCCCGCCAGCGTATTAAAAAAGTTGCCAACAGCAGCATTTTTTATGATTTTCACAAAAGTTTAATGCCTTTTAGAAAATGTTCTTCTTAAATATAAAAAAATGAAAGAACAGATTCTCTGCCTTTAAACAAATTAACAAAACAGGAAAAACGTTTCGTCATATCTTCATTTGTTCTCTTTTTATAACCTCTCAGATATGGGTAGGTTTCTTCAAAAAGATAATTTTTGAGCAAAAAGATGAAATAATTGCATTTTTGTAAAGGAATTTTGTTAGAGATCAGATACAGAACAATGTTACAGAGTTTTACTGTTTTGGGATCAGTGCATGCTCCAGTGTTTTCTAAGTTGTGTAATAGCGCCACCTGGTGTATAATAGCAGAAATATCGTTTGCCGTAAAAACTTGTCATTGGCAGGGAAGCATTTATTTTATGAAAAGAAAACTAAAGTTGCGTTTAGTAGAGTTGTTCTGATTCCGATACCAGTATCGGGAATGCAGCCGATACCACAAAAAATTCTGGAATCGGTGAGTACTTGAACCCATGTACCTATCTAATACCATTTTCTTAATAAACCTAGTTATGCCCATTATAGATAACACTAAAGCTAACGCTGCAAAGCGAAACTCATTTCTTCCATATTAAAGATATCAAGGTTGTATTTTCACAGATTGTTTTTTTTTACGTTTTATAGGATGATTTTATGCAGAAACCAAACCGTTAATCACAAAAACCTTCACAGGCAGGGTCACATAGTATAAAATGTCACAAGATTTTTGTCAAATTATTCATCCCCAGACTGAAGTATCTTCTTGATGGTACACTTGAGTTCATCAGGGTCTTCAGTCAAACATTAAGGACCCTAACGTCAACACTGTGGTCCACAAACACAGAAGTCATGCTCTCAATCATTCTTTAATGAATGAGCTTTTCTTTTGACCACCAATACACACACACACACGCAACCCCTCGACTCTCAATCGCTTTAATGAAATTGAGTCTGACTGCCTCTCCAGCTTTTCAAGCCTAATTTGATCAGAGAGGTATTTCATGAAAAGCCTTTTCATCCCTTCTGCAGTTTTCTCAAGCTCAAAATACATCTGCTCACTGATTTCAGACCAGCAAGGCCTTGCGTGCCACACGTGGACCATAAAAGACGTTTGCACAGAGTTTTTGTCTTGGTCTGAGCATGCAGAAGATTTAAGCATTAGGCTGAAGAAGATGTGCTCAGGGGTTTTAAACACATTGCTGTGTGGTTGCTAGGATGTTCTGGGTGGTTGTTATGAGGTCGCTTACTGGCCCCAGTGGTAAAAAGGTTACCCATAGGTCTTTATGATCGTCTGCTCTGTAGATGTGCCTCATGTATTAATCCAAATCTGAGCAATAATTTTCTATGGCGATAGCATCACTTGTGTTCATTCATAATAACCAGTGTGAAGCTTTAATGGGCAGAAAAACCCATACCAGAAACTTTGCATTTTCCATTTCAGTTTCATGCATTCACTCTGTTTACGACACAAAGTTGATCTCAAATATAATACACAGGTCATATGGACTACATTTGAAGAGGGTCGTGAAAATCCCTAAACCCGATTATAGCACTAGTGAGTTAGCAAACACCACTGTGTCATGAATCTGGATTATAGCGCTTCCCTGTTTCTCCTGACTTGTTAAAGAGCAGAAGAACAATACAGCAGAGAAGTTCAGACATGCCTTCTGTCCTAGAGATGATCTGACGGGTGTGTGCAAGGCTTTAATAGGGAGAAAAGCAAATGACGCTGGTTTTGGAAGGGAAAACGACTCAATTTCCTGGAAATATGTGGCTGTGCTGAGAAGACAAAAGGTGTTATAACACGTGATTGGAACAAACCAGTATCAAAAATGAAACTTAGTCAGGCGTGATGGAACCTAAAATACTTTTTTAATTGTGTTTGAGGAAAACTTTTGAGAGGAAAATGATAATAAGTAAAGGTTAAAAGACTTAAGTGTTTGACTAAAGCAGAGTCAATTATATCTGATTATTATCAAAAGCAGGTTTTTTTTAGTGGTGCATGGTCATGAATTCTTCCAGAGTACAAAAAAGGTTGACTAATAACTGAACATTATTGTAGATTACCGTTGTGAATATCTACAAACTATTAGAGCTTACATTTCATTCAAAAATCATGAAGGAAGAAAGTCAATTTTTTGCATTATAACATTATTTTAACTCTTTCCCCACCAGCGTTATTTTTTTTAAGTTGCCAGGCAGCATTTTTATGTTTTTCAGAAAAGTTTAATGCCTTTCAGAAAATGTTCTGCTTTAAATATATAAACATTTCATCTTATCTTTCTTTGTTCTTTTTTATCACCTTTCAAATATGGGTAGGTTTCTTCAAAAATATAAATTTTTTGTGCAAAAGGCTGAAATAATTGCATTTTTGTAAAGGCGATAGGGATGCTCATATCAGTTAATTTTCCCGACCGACAACCGTAGTTTCTAAACCGAACATTAACCGTTAACTTATAAGATTTTAATATGAAATTGTCATTGAGTCTCCGTCTCCGTTCAGCTTCCAAACACGCATACAAATGATTTCTCATACAAATGATTACTTTATCAGACCGTCAGGGCAGCAATAATTTGTGCCATTTACAGGACATTCACAAATTACAGATAGAAAAGTGGCTAAATGTCTGTCGGCTCATGACTACACGCACTATGTATTATCAAATTTTTTTTTTTAACTGATAATGTTAACCGGTCATAAATTCTTACCTTCGGTTAACGGTTAAACGGTCAATGTGAGCATCCCTAAAAGGCGATGATCAAAACATACAAGGAGTTTTAACTGTGTTTGGCCTTAGTGGTTGCTTCAATGTTTTAGGTAGGAGCACCACCTGTTGGATAATAGCGGAAATATGGATTGCCGTAAAAACCCATCAATGGCAGAAAAGCGTTTTCTCTTTATTTCCGAGATAACTAGTCAATGGCTGGGATAGAGTTAAAGCAGTGGTTCACAAACTTTTCGGCATACGCCCCTCTTCTTGTGTAGGGTGCATCCCTTTGTGCCCCATCTAAAACTTTTATTCATGATAAATAGTGATGCACCGAAATTAAAATTATGGGCTGAAACTGATACTGAAAATTCGGTAACTATTACAGCATTTTACTCAAAATTTGTGAAGGAAGAAAGTCAATATTTTGCATTGTGGCCTTATTTTAAGGCAATGGTTCTCAAACATTTCGGCACAAGCCCCTTCTTGTGTAGGGTGCATCCCTTTGTGCCCCATCTCAAATTTTTTTTATCATAAATAGTTATGCACCAAAATTAAAATTATGTGCCGAAACCGATGCCGACATTTCTGGATGCACTTGGCCGAAATCCAAAAATTACATAATTAAAATTATTTCGTATAATTGTATTATATTAGACTTTTTAGTTTCATTTATGAATCTGAACTTACTTTTTTTTTTTAAAGTAACCAAAATTGGAGGAAAATGAAACTAAACTAAATATTCTTCATTTAATCATATGCAACAGAATTAAATTTAACAGCTTTTAATCTAAATAATGTAAAGTTATAGAAAACTATTATATGTAAAACAGTAATAAAAGTAAACCTTGTTAATGCTACATTTAATTAAGATACACAATCATTTTAATGAAAAAAAAATAGCAAAACAAAGCATGGCAGTGAGCCTCTGTTCTGCTTTAGTCAACAGGCTTAAAATGGGCTTCAGTGACGTCATCACTTGCCGCATAACAGTCCAGCATAAGTTATTAAAAACTGTGTACTTCATCATCAGTTACTGACAAACCTGATTAACATTAAAGTGATACTCCAGCCAAAAAATCTAAATTACTTCATGATTTACTCACCCTCAAGCAATAGGAGATACACATGTCCATCATCTTTCAGACGAGCATATTTGGAGTTATTTTACTAAATGTCATTGCTCTTCCAAGCTTTATAATTGTAGAAAACAGGAATCAGGGAACAACTTCTGACTTCAAACCCCAAAAAAGTGCATCCATCCTTTACAGATGTAATCCACTTGACTCCAAGGGGTTAATAAAGGCCTTCTGTAAGTAATCAATGCGATTTTATAAGAAAAATATCCATATAAACTGTAATAACTAGCTTCTGGTAACAACGGCATTCACATGAAAGTTTTAGCGTAATTAGCGTTTGTTGCACAGTGACTCTTATGAATCGTGTGAGTCCCAGATGGAGTCATTACCGGAAGCTAGTTATTGAATTTTAAAACATGGATATTTTTCTTACAATATCACATCGATTACCTGCAAAAAAAAACCTTGGAGCCGTGTGGATTTCCTCTGTGAAGGATGGATGCACTTTTTTGTGCTTCAAAATCAGAAGTTGTTGCCTGATTCTTGTTTACTTTCATTATAAGCTTGTAAAATCAAAAACATTTACTAAAATAACTCCAAATGTGTTCGTCTGAAAGATGATGGACATGTATCTGGGATTGCTTGAGGGTGAGAACATCATGGGGTAATTTTGATATTTGGCCGGAGTTTCGCTTTAATAACTATATTTGATAGCCTGTTGCATTTTGCATTACAGTAATGAGAATTTGAATAGAAATATGCTGAGTTGTCAAGGAAATAATCTGAATTGTCGTAGAACAGCTTGTTTTCTTTTATGCCCGATATAATTCCTTATCTCTTTTATTCAATCACACACACACACACATACAGTATACTGTCTGTTTTCTGTTGTGAGGAGGTTACATTGGTCTCACACCCAAACCACCAGTAATTGGAAAAGTTGGAAGTGAAACGCAAGGCCTTAACCTCTGTGACCTCATCTTCTCCTCTCACCAATAGCTCAGGCGCCTCGGACACTTTTAATTAGATCGAAATCACTCCTCCTAATGCTTATTGATTCTCTTATCGCTCTTCCCTGCGTCTGTCCTGTGTTTACACTTTCCTCTTCCTTGCTCAGACAAACATCACCTTCACTGTTTTTCATACAACAAAGATGCTAAGTAGAATCAGTGTAAGTAACGTCTTTTAATATCCGTGTCTGAGAAGAGTCGAGGGAAGGCTTAATGAAGCAGAAGCAGTTTAACACAATCTTACCTGGAAACCACATCATGTTTACTGACCTCTGGATTAATTTTTATTATTTTACAATTTCCTACACAAACACACTTTATGGATATACTGTTTTGTTTGTACTGTTTTGATGTTGTTATTGTATTATGTTGTTGCTCATTGGCTCAGGTCAGGAAGGCTTGGCTTCTCCAGATACAGTTCTGGTCACTTCTTTGGTCTAATTCTGTAGGAGTTTTTCGAGTAGTTTTATTGATCATTAATTATGACTCGTAGGTCAGACTGCTAATAAGCGTTTTCTTCTATAAGTACAATAATTTGATTATATGAGAGTTATTAATAAGATTGTAAATAACACTTTTAGTGTAATTGTAGTAATTTGGATGTGTTAATGTAATGGTTTATGTTGACTTTAGTCAGACACCTGACCTGTTGGTCTGGGAGCAGGAAGCATCTTTAGACTGGGTTTTTTTTCTCAAGCTCAGAAGAAGCTGCTCTGTAATTTCAAATCTCTAATTATTGACTCGTATCTAAAGTAATTTCCTCTCAATGACTCCTCTCTTACCACTTCAGTTGTTTCCTTGTGGGATCTTGACTATGTAAATATTTTTAAAGAAAGTATACTGTAAACAAAATACATTTTTTATGCTTTTTGCCATAACTGGCAGCGAACCCCACATGACAAATACTACACTATACACCGCAAAAAATGATGTGTTCATTTTTTACACATTGTGTGTGTCATGCCATTTAAGGCGTTATTTCTTGTTAAAATAAATGAAAGGGCCAACACAAGTTAAAAACAGTAATGGGAGTAACGGTTTACAAAGTAATTCCATTACTGTAATTCCACTTCTTTTAGCGGTAATAAACATGTAACAAAGTATTTTTTTTTTTAAATCAAGTAACACAGTTACAATTACTGAAATTTTAATGAGTTGGTTACTCGAGTTACTCTATTTTGTGATAAATGAACACTTGCAGACAAGACATTCTGATTTAACATCGCAGGACTGTGGTGGGCGGCACAATGAATAATAACACAGAAGGTATGTTAGTATAGGGACAACACATCAAACATGCAACATAGTGAGGTCTTAATACAGTATGGACTGCTAGTTTCAAACCTAATATTTGCAATTTTTTGAATATTAAGGATGATAAAATAGTATGCAGTATGCAAAGGATATACTATGAAGAATGGGTCATGAGCATTTCAATAGTACGGTTTCCGACCGTATGTCTGAACTTTTTCGGCTGTATAGGAGGGAATGCAGACACGTCAGTCGACGTGACCTCAGGCCAGATGACCTCTGACCCCTGCTCTGGTGTTTCCTATGTAGGTCAATCATGGTAAACAGTTTAACATCTGGAGTTCACATGCAGCAGTGTCTGACTGAGAACCAAGCAGTGCAATGTCATCGTCCTGTTTAGTTTTTACCACATACACACACCAGAGCTGTTAACCCTTTACCATACTACAGTTTACCTTCTGTTGCCACTCATTTAATTGAGAATTGCATTGTTTTATTGCAGTTTAATATATTGTAACATTCCATGCCAGTTGTATGGGATGCGGTTTATGATGCAATGAAATTGAGGTTTTGTGGAAACAGCTGCACTTGTTTTTTTTGTGTGTAATTTCCGTTATAGATGCTGTATGAGATATGCATCTCTTTTTTTTCTAACAAACAAAAGCATAATTGCTTATCATGATCATTTTCTTTATCAGCTTATTTAAAGGGATAGTTCGGCCAAAAATGATATTAAACCCATGATTTACTCACCCCCAAGCAGTCCGAGTTGCATATGTCCATCGTTTTTCAGACAAACACATTTTCGTATATTTTAGAAAATGTTTTAGATCTTTCAGTTGATTAAATGTAATGTTACGGGGTCCACGACCTTCAAGTCCAAAGAAAGTGCGTCCATCCTTCACAAAATAAATCCAAACGGCTCCAGGATGATAAACAAAGGTCTTCTGAGGGTAATCTGCGCTGTGTTGTTGTAGAAATATCCACATTTAAAACTTTGTTAACGTAAATAACTACCTTCCTTCTGGTAGCGTCGCCATCTTCGACTCCTCTGTATTCAGGAGAGAGTATTAGCGTAGTGTACGCACTTTTCTTAGTGACGTATGACAAATTCGGAGGGTGGGGGCACAGAGAAGCAGCAGAGAAACCTCTGTAGGCTGCGTAAGCTCTCATCCTGAATGCGGACGCGACTAAGATGGCGGCGCTACCGGAAGGTATTTATTTACGTTAATAAAGTTTTAAATATGGATATTTCTACAACAACACCGCGCGGATTACCATCAGAAGACCTTTGTTTATCATCCTGGAGCCATTTGGATTGATTTTGTGAAGGATGGACGCACTTTTTTTGGACTTGAAGGTCGTGGACCCCGTAACTTCACATTTAATCAACTGAAAGATTCTAAAACATTTTCAAAAATATCCGAAAATGTGTTTGTCTGAAAAACGATGGACATATGCATCTCGGACAGCTTGGGGGTGAGTAAATCATGGGTTTAATATCATTTTTGGTCGAACTATCACTTTAAATGCATAAAGCATTACATTTCTGTAAAAGCCTCACTGTTTTTAATCGCCCTTTATGCTTTTCTCATTAATAAATTCATCCAGTGACTAATGCTGTTAAAAAATACAAATGTCCTATGTTGTCTTTTTAATGAATGTCTGGTCATAAAGTTTAAAAATACAGAGATTGTTGAAGGGTAAGAACCAGATACCGTTTGAGAGGGTTATGCACATCAGGCTGTCAGTATCTCGGTATTGGAAATCACCTTGTTTGTGCTAAAGTGGTTATATTTCGCTAAATTTCGTTAAACTTTGTATTACTTAACTTTAAGGTTCCTTCATTTAAAAAAAACAAGAACAGAAAGAATTTGATAAGCTGAGAATTGTCCCAAAGGCCTCCTTTTTGTTTTGCTTAAAGTTGTGAGCAATAAAGAGCACACATCCTTGTTAGCATACTCCAGAAATTTGGCACACAATCTTGGCCCATTTATTATATGATGTTAAATGTTTTCAATATTAATTCAAACTAATGATCTCAAACAGTGTACAGTTTGGATCGCATACACACATGAGCCGGCAGATATGGTGATTTTCTGGTGTTTTCCCGCGAGAGATTGTATATTTACGGAAATCCATGAACTGTGATGATAAGCTTTGCATGTGTTTACCGGCCAGTAGACCTCCTGTAAGTGAAAAATGTTAAGTAAGTGTGTATGACAAACCACACAAAATCTCTTTACCCATTAAATGTGCTGCTATTTAAGCAGCCTGCGCTGTTTGGGTTCCTGCATATTTCTATCTGGAGGGGGTGCAGAAATTCCTGTCTTGCGTAAAAGCAGCGTCATGGAGTCCGCACACACACGCAAATATATGCTGGTTCCCGTCGGCATTAACAGATCCCACTATAAAGTTCAGCAGCATTACACAACACTTTTACACACATGCCATGAGTTTAACAGAGATGAACTGGAAACAGGGTACAACGTGGGATTATGGGAAAAGGAGGGAGTTGGAGATAGCAGATAGAGGGAAAAATAGTAACTTTACCGTCTGTTTGACTCAGACTTCATTTATTTGTAACACAATCCATAAACAGTTGAAGAGAAATAGAGAGAGAGAAATTCTCGAAGTGTTAGCTGTCTGAATGCTTGCTGCCTTCTGGCTCACAAACCAAACCAGTCACACCAAGAGTAATGTTAAAACAACTCACTGACTCAGACTCTATTGCCTGAAGATGTATTGCCCCACTGAGATCTTTCATCATAACACAAGTGCACTAGTTTTAAAAAGATAACAAATTGACCCTATTATAAATAAACAGTTAAAGGGGTCATATGATGTTGCTAAAAATTCATGTTATTTTGTGTATTTAGTGTAATGCAATGTGTTTTTGGTTTTGAAAAAAATATTATTTTCCACATACCGTACATTATTGTTTCACCTCTATGCTGTGATTGGCCGAATACCTCAAGCGTGTGACGGAAATGTTACGCCCCTTACCATATTTGGAATATCAGCTCCCAGAGCCACATCCGTTCCTTTCAGGACCCCAGTGCATTTTTGAAGGCATACCAAAGCACAGAGCGGGGCGAATTATAAAAAAAAGTCCACGTTGACAAGTTTGTGCGGCGCAGAAGTCGAACACACCAGTCGCCATGGTTTTTGGAATGACTGTAAGACAATAAAATTATGCTTTAGTCGCATGACATCTGAAGTGGGACACACATTTTATGTCCTCCAAACAAACATACTGTGCCATTTTTAAAGAATGATCATGTGACTTTTCTGAACGTCAGGTTACCTGTAAATCCAGAGGTCCATTGCAGTTTTGTGATGTATTCCTTTCTCAAATAATCTGAAAAACCACCTCACCCATGTATAAAAACATTTTTGGCGATATATGGGAGTTTATGCAAATTGCATTGTTTCTATTTGGTGCATTTTCAATTTGCACAATTTGAAGGGTAATGGAAATGCAGTTTTTGTTATTCTAGTATTATTCCTCCTGGAAGATCAGTTGCTTATGGTCTTTTGTTCCTTTGGATAAAAGTGTGTGCAAAATATCTCTGATACACATTTGGGGTCTTGCTATGCACTATTCATAAAGTATGCAAGAATCTTTAATCATTAAAGGTCCACTGAAGTGCATGGGAACTTGTTGCATTATTTGATGTGGTGATGTAATTTCAACTGAAACAGGAAGTCATTACCAAATATCAAGTAGGCCCTCCACCTTTTTAAAATAGCCAATAGCGTTTTGTTTATGGCACAGTCCAGCAAAGCTGCATGTGGTGTTTGTCTCCTGTTCTCATCAGTGCTGTTTACAATGATGTGGTGTTTGATCTTTTAACTCACTTTCCCCGCCAGCGTTTTTTGTTAAAAAGTTGCCAGCCAGCGCCAGCATTTTTTATGATTTTCACAAAAGTTTAATGCATTCCAGATAATGTTCTTCTTTAAATATATAAATATACAGACCCTCTGCTTTCAAACAAAAAAGTTTCATCCTCCCTTTGTTTTATTTTTATAACCTCTCAAATATGGTTGGGTTTCTTCAAAAATATAAAATTTTGAGCAAAAAGCTGAGATAATTGCATTTTTTGTAAAAGACTTTTGTTAAAGATCAGATTCAGAACAATGATCAAAACAAACAAGGAGTTAACTTAGTAGATGCTAAGTTGGATAATAATCCCACCTGGTGGATAATAGCAGAAATATGCATTGCCATAAAAACTCCTCATTGGCAGGGAAGTGTTTTCTCTTAATTGACAAAATAACTTGTCAATGTCAGGGAAAGAGTTAATGTACTGTGCGGGACAGTTTAGCGTCTAAAGAGCATTTGATAGGACAGGACATTTGCCGATAATTTTTTTAGCGCACGTGACGACACTGTAAATGGGGTCGCACACCGGACGAGAAGCGTCGCGCCATGAATCTAAAAACAGAACACATCATTTTTTATGAATGTACGCACACCAGCAGCGTCTCTTGGCGGCTGTCCTCTATGACTCTGGACACTGCTCAAATCTCTATTGCGCCACTCACGTAGTTTAACATTAAATAACATCATATTTGTCCCAAATCGTTAGCAATTAACATTGGCTACTATCGTATATTTAGCATTTTGTAGTAGATGCTATCTGACTAAGCTCGCGCTATTTAATGTGCATTTCCGGTTTACGATACCTCCGTGTTGTCCTAGACGCAATGCGGCTCTGCGCTTCTCGTCCGGTGTGTGACCCTCTTTAAGTTTTAAGTGCTTATGTCTGTTGAATGTGAATTTTGTTAGCGCTTTGCACTACAGTGGTATATATATATATATATATATATATACTTGAGGCTTATGTATTTACTAATAGGAAAAAAAATATTTTGATTTCATTGGACCTTTAAAACGTAATAATTTGTTTCCCATCTGAAACCAATTTTCAGCTGGTGACGCATGCTGTCTGATATTATTTCTATTTTAAGACTTTTTAATTTGAAAGCCCTGATCTGTATTTTCTTGTGTTTATTTGCAGAACGTACAGTCAGAAGAAGGCGACACTGGAGAGAGATTATGCACAGGTAAGATTATGCTGTTTGCTGATAATGGTAATGATGATGTTGTTGTCTTTGTGTTTTACATCTTTTCACAAAAGTGTGGATTGCAGATTTTGGCTCCGTTGATATGGTTATTGATTTTTCGTTTCAAACATGAATTTTTCTTCAGGGAACCATCAAATCTACAGAATATCCATCCTGCTCTATTTTATTGCTAACATAGGAACACTGGAAATTATTTTCATTTTATTTCTCTGTTCATCAAACACTAATTTACACAGTATTTCATCAAACTTAGCTTTGAGAAAATGCACAGTAATAGGTCTGTAGGGAAGATAGTGTGACAGCTCCAATGGCTTGGAAGATTTCTTTTTTTTTATATATATACAGGGTTCCCACGGGTCCTTGAAATCCTTGAAAGTTTGTGAATCTGGGAGAAAAAATTCAAGTCCCTGGGAAGTTTTTAAAATTATACATACATAGATACAGATCATTAAAAGTGATTCAATCTGTTTTATGCTAGAAGTTTTCTGGGAAAAAATCCATATAATTCCCTGTGTAGTGTAGGATAATATCAAAAATTCTAGACTTTTTAAGCACACGTGCTAAACTGTTCACTTTAAATGCCTATATCTTCTGTATGCGAATGTTGATTCATACCAAAATGCTTTTTTGCATAGTTGTATTTGACACAAAATGTCTCGGGTTACGTATGTAACTGTTGTTTCCTGAGAAGGGAACGAGGCGCTGCGTCTCCCTTGCCATACTTCCTGCGTCCCTGTAACACCGTCTTTGGAAATATTTTAGATAGCGATATACTTCTTTGCTCCCGCGTCACCCTGTCTTAGTTGTTAAGCCTCACCATATGTTGAATTTGATATACACATTCAGACGCACTTACCCCAAAGTGTCACCGCAGTGACGTAGCACGAGTTCCCTCAAATGGGAACTGTAATAATGTATCTTAAAAGGTAACATGATGAAACCATGCTCTCACTTGAAATGTGTTCCCACGTTTAGTCCTTGATTTTGAGGGTATTGGACCTGGAAAGTCCTTGAATTTGAAGTTAACTAAGGTGTGGGAACCCTGTATATATATATATATATATAACAGATGAATGAGTTCACCTAACTTCTGTGAACCCAGACCAACAAAGCAAACATTTTGCCAGAACTACAAACTTTGTTTTAACTTATTTTGCTTGAGCGTTGAAACATCTTGTGCCACGCACAAATTTAGAGACTTACTTTTTGTCATGTTATTGACGTTTTAGTGCATGCTTAAAATGACTAGTTGACTTTAAACAACAGTTGCGTTAGGTTGTGTAATTTTATTGTGCATAGGGTAAAATGATTACAAAAGTTCAGTGCTATTTATCAGAGCTCATTGGACTTTTAATGACAGATTTTATTGGCAGGTAAAATGTTTATTGCATTTGTAATATTGGAATTATTGTGAATTCTGATTTCAAAGAAGACAATGCTCAGGTGATTCAGCTGAGGTAGAGTTTGATCTGTGTATTCTGAAACTGAAATAATTACAAAGATATAAATCAAACTAGATTTGACCTGCTGTGAAGAATCTGGAGTTGTAAGGGTTGCCTTGATCTGGCGCTGCATCTGAAGTCACAGTATGTACTAAATTGTGTCTGTACCTACAGTGCACGATACGTGTAATAAATGCTTTATAAACAACTACAGAATGGTCTTAATAAAAACACAGACCAGATGTATAACACATGGAAGCCCATCTGAGGATTTGGACATTTGTGACAACAGTTTGGAGGATATAAGTTGTAATAAAATTACGATTTTGAGAAATCGCTTTATTACAAAACAAGTTACTCTGGCTGTGTCGCAAAAACTGTGCACGTGCAATAAACTGACAGCAGAATGCAAGCTCACGAGGACTTAAACTTTGACCATAAACATTTGTTTGACAAGATTAGAAATCTTTGCTTACTCTTTGTGTATGATGTAACCCTTTATAGCTGCCTTATCCATACAACATATGATATTTTGACTAGTTAATGATTGTGTGTTCAGAGTTTTATGGTGTTGTCAATATGTGTATTGTATCCATATTTGCTTCTTGAATGTTTAATGGATATTGGATTTACATCCCATAATCCATTGGGCCAACTAAAGAGACGACTTCTTAAAGGAAACTGACCTGAGGGTAGTTTGTCAAATTGGCTTCAATTGCTACTTTTTGTTACCTGCTTGTTGTATAGCTAGTAATTGTGTTTAATTACGAGTACGAGCAGATGGCAGGTAAAGGGGGTGGGGCTTAGCGGTCTCTCCCATATAGCTCCAGCTCAGATGTAGTCATGGTAACCCCATCAGTCACACTTAGTCAAAACACTTCCGAAACGTGACCGGTTTCATTATGCTGATTTGCCTAGCTAGGTTAACAGTCCGCTCAAGGTGCAGTAAAAACCTCACTTTATCAAAATAAAAAAATGCAGTTGAGAGGCATCCGTTCCGGACCGTGAGGCGTTTCGCAAACACGCTCCCATCTTTTATCATTTATCCGACTTGGCACACCGGTCTACTCACGGCCCGCACATGAGCCCGCCGCGCTCTGCAGCTGTCCACACAAATAAACATTGTTTTACAGCTCAGCTCAGACGAACAGAGGAACTCTTGTTTTTAAGGCAGAATGGGGGGCAAATAGGGGGCGTGGCTTTTATGCAGTCTATCCTATGTGCTCAGCCGGTGCTCAGATTGACTCGATTGCCATCACGGCTAAGATGAGACATCCAGCACCACTTCTCATAGACAGAGACATCCATACGCCAGATATGCTAAGTGTGTTTTCTCTCTCTCGCGCTCTCTCTCTCTCTCTCTCTCTCTCTCTCTCTCTCTCTCTCTCTCTCTCTCTCTCTCTCTCTCTCTCTCTCTCTCTCTCTCTCTCTAATGAGCTCCCCATGTCCTGTAGTTTCTGATGCAGAGAAAGAGCTGGGTGGGGAGAGATAGATTCAGAGATAGATTTTATTTTGGATGGCCGATTGCATGAACTCAGAACGCATAGAGCAGTCATACATAAGACATGCCCAACACGCACGTGCACGTTTAAAATGTGCATGCATGCTTATGCATGATCTACATCAGACAGAAATATTCCTGACATTTACCACACACTTTCTGTTAGTTAAGGCAAGTATCACTTTTCTTCTGGCCTAGGCCATAAATTAGTAATATGTCCATCATTCCTTCCCCAATATCTCACATCTTGTGCTTTTTCCCAGTGCTGTCAATAAAATATAAATGAAATTTGTAGATACACCCAAAGAGGATTTGAAATCCAGGTGATGTCTATCAAACAGTAGTCAACTAGCAAATGACAAATTTGACCTTTGGCTTGTAACATATTGGCCTCAGGCGAAATCTTGTAACTAGTTGTCAATAATACATGTGACAATTTAGGTCACTTCCTCCTGTTGCTTGTGATGTCATCATACCATGGCTCTATAGATGGTTTCATCGGACGCACGTGATACACGTCTGGATCCGAACCTTACTTCCGGTTTAGTTTTTTTAGTGGTCTGACTAGTTACTAAACTGATCTCTTGAACGAATGCCTCTCGAAAATAACAAATGTTTTGGTTTCCTAGGTAATCTATGTGTTGTTTTTTTGCTTGTTATATAAATAAACTACGTTTATAGAACTTTGTTGTTATTTATTCTTAGCGGAGTTTACCGGAAGTTACGTGCGGACCGCAACAGCCGCTTGTTTATGTTGTTACTGAAATAGTTGGGGGGGGAAAGTATTTTCTATCAAATTACATTCATAACAAGTGTATTTTGTAGTGTTGTAGTTCTCGAGACCACTTTTTAAAGGTCTTAGTCTCGTCTTGGAATCGACCGCATTTTTACTCGGTCTCGTCTCGGTCTCAGACAAAAAGGACTCGGAATTTTATTTCAAGACCAGTCAAGACCGCAACTGATGGCACATCACAAATTTATTTTTTATCATTAATTTTATGTTGGCATTGTTTAAGCACTGTTTAAGTTTCTCCCAATGACAATTTTTCTAATTTAAAAAAAAAATTAAACCTGCATTGTGTTTGTTTAAGTTGATTTCAGCTCTTTAGTGTTTGTTCACTTTTATTTGCTTATAAACAAAGATAAATCCCCACATATCTGCAATGCCTTTGATTATTTTATCAACTTCTCTGACGACACACACACACACACATGCACGCACACACACACAAATCATTTGCATATTCCACATTTTTCATAAGTGTTTTAATGCAGTGACTTGCACTGGTCTTGGTCTTGACTTGAGCCGTTTCTCAATATGCGTTCTTCGTCTGTACTTGTGTTCTTGTGGACTTGTGAAACGTCATCAATCGCGGCCCAATTACTGTTCCAATTCAAAGTTCGCATCAAGCCCAAGTTCACATAAAATCCCCGGATGTGTTCTTGATCCGCCCATTTTATCGAGGATGCATCAGAGGAGACTTGTGTGGACTTATGTCAGCGAAGTTTCCCAGAATGCATTTCGCGTCAGGAGTTCGTTCTTCCGAGTCTGAACTTGCAAGTTCGAACTACGAAGGACACAAGTCCGAGTTCGGCGTACTTGGTGTTGAGAAACGGCTTTGGTCTCGGTCTGTCTTGGTCTTGGGCTTGACTTGGTCTCGACCCTTTAAAGTCTTGGTCTTGTCTCGGTCTTGGCCTGTCTTGGTCTTGGTCATGACTTGGTCTCGGTTTAGGTGGTCTTGACTACAACACTAGTATTTTGCATTTAAAGTAAAAAAAAATTAAACATGAAACACAAGAAGTATGCCAAAAGTAACCAGGTGCAAAATACAGAGCAACCTAATTAGAGATATGGCACAGTTTGTTTTCCATCAGATGCATAAACCGTGGCAAAAAAGGTGTGGTTGGTTGAGACACTGACATAAATTAGATGTGCACCTATAAATTGGTCGATGATGCTTGCTATGCTTCTCAAGGAATTACGATGAAATGCCGTTACATCCAAAAGCCAGAGGGCGCTCTCGTGCAAAAACTCAATATGCGCTATAAGGATGCACAATCATTTGCGTGCGATAGTCAGTGCGCATCTCGTCAGTGAAGCCGGTTCCTTGTAAATCGCCATCACCTGCTTTCAGATGGAGTGGCATTTACTGCACAAAGCTGTAGTTCACTTATAATTAGGCCTGCGATAATCTATGCTCAGCTTGTAAGTGAACTACGTCGTTGTGCAGTAAATGCGGCTCCATCTGAAAGCAGGTGATGGTGATTTACTACTAATCAAGAAACCGGGTTTACTGACGAGATGCGCAATGACTATCGCATTTTCATGATAATAAAGAATACGTGTAATGATTATGTTTGACGAGTGTTGCTTTTTTAAATGCATGTTATAAACGACTCAAACCAACAGTGATTTCAGATTGTTAGGACTTACTGATCAAAAGCCGTAGTACGTGAAATAGCTGTGCATAGTATCTGAGTGTGATGAGGGCTACAGCGTCACAAAGGAAATTTTTAAGTAACTTGTTTTATTTTTGAACCAGGAATTCTCTTGATGAACTGTATGAACTGCAATTCTTGTGCAGGTGTTCATTTCAGAGACTTGAATTCAATTCAAATGTATTTTCATAACGCTTTTGCTGTTTTGCATTGTTGAAAGCTGCTTTACATAAAATGCGTATCAGTATAAAAAAAATCACTATAAAAATAAAGCATAGGAAACAGAAAACATGATAAAATATATTTACTTTACTGTGCAGGCTCTGCATGTCGTGCTCCCTTAAAAAAATGATGATGTCTAGTTAGGCAGGTCTCTATCTCATTCTCATTTCCCAATGGGTGCATTAGGCTGTAATTAAAGTTTTAATCTTTCACATTTCTTTAATGTAGATATTCTCAGCAGTATTGTGACATCCGGCTGTCAGCTGTACTTATAGTGTCAATAATCTCTCTCTATGAGATCTGCGAGTCAGAAACTATCTCTCTCGGCTCATCAGTTGTGTCTTTGCTAACTGCAGTAAACCATCTGCACATTTAAACATTCACAAGAAATTTCTCAGACAGGCTTTTTCATCCAACTCATCACCAGGCGAGACACACTTGCCCCGCCGTCCGCAGTGCAGCTCCCCCTCCTTCTCTCTCTCTCTCTCGCTCTCTCTCCCCTTCCTGGGAAAGTCTCAGGGAAAGGTCTTTTATTTGCATAATCGTCTTTAGTGGCATTGTGGGCGGGTCCTCTGTGAGAGCGGCAGCCACCACTGGTCGACTCGACCACCTGTCCACAGCAAATCAAGCGCTTCTTTGTAGAGCGGCCACCCCTCCTCACTGCGCCCTCTCACATCCACATGCTAATGAATACATTTATTAAATATGATTTAAATGGGAAGAGGAAAGCCATTGGTTTGTTATTTAGGGATTAACAGATTTTATATTGCCAGCATTGTTATTTATTTATTTAGTTTTAAACTATTTATTTGTTTTATATGACTTAACGCTTGAATTGATGTTCTTTTTGTTATATTGTTGCTTGTATTGTTACTGAGTTGTAAGGTGTCCTTAATTGTCTTGAAAGCTTAAATAAAATGTTTACCTCAGGGAACGCACATAATGATAAAACTTATAAAGTCAATTTGGATAAAAGCGTCTTCGAAATTGCATAATTGTAAATGCAAAACTGTGTTTTAGGATTTAACCCATGATCTTTGCATAGAAAGAAGATATAAAGAAAAATGCTTATTGCATTTCATTAAATTTCCATATTGTCATAAAACTTCACTTTATTGATTAATGCTGAGTATAATGGTACCCAATATGTCATAGTCAAACCTACTTCCTGTTCGCCATTTTGAATTATATTATAAACATACTTTTAACTCGTCCTAGGTGGTTTGTCTGATTGGCACCAAAATTGGCACAGATAATCTCCAGGCCATGGAGGCAAAAAGTTATTAAAATCTTTTTGTTAACTTTAATCGATTTTGAATAACACAAACGAGGCCAGATCTCCGCAACGCTTTATTGTATTCATGCCTAATTTGGTGGATGTCATGTTTTGTACATTTCACTGACATTGTCTGAATGGTGGCTTTATTTTTCTTCAAAATATATATATATATTCTTATATTATTAACCACTACTGTATTAACTTCAAGCACACGCTTACTCTCCATACATCAGCCATTCAACATCATTTGTGCATGATCATACTGTGAGAAAAAGAGATAGAATTGAAGGAAGAAATGGCAAAGAGTTGTAACCTGTGTAAAAATGAGAAAAGTTCCTCACAGGAACACATGGACGGAGGTTTGAGAAGAGATCATGTCATCCTTTGGGGTCAAGCCCAAGCCTTGTGACTCGATGTCCGTCACCTCCTGATGGGACCATCAATCATGGTTCAGGGTGGGACTGATGGAACCAGAGGTGAAATGTCTCAATTTAAGAGTGATGGATGGACAGGCTGAGCTTCAAAAGAGTCTGAATTAAACATGGGATTTTGCATTTCTTTCAATTTTATTGTTTCTTTGAATATTAGGCTTGTAGCCTTCAATACTGTGGAAGGGTTGGTATTATTACATTAAAAAAGTACTTTCAACAGCTCTTCTGCATGTCCATATGTGGCCTTTCCACAACAAAACAACAAAAACCATATCTGAGGCAGGTGGTTAAAAAAAAATTATAATAGAAGATAATAAACAATAATACTATTACTACCTCTTATTAATGTACCAAATATGAATGTTAACAACAAACATGTAATATGCAGCCATATAGTAATATGAAGTATAATATAAATATATAATAGATATTTATAATAAAAATAATTAATTAATTAAAAATATTCTCTTTCCAATTAATAAATCTAGGTATTCTGTAGCCATGTGCCATCTCTGATTTAAAAGGTCGGTTTTCAGTAATGATGCAGTCATTTTTTCCATCATGTTAATCCGTTTTAGTCTCTGTTTCCATTCAATTACAGTTGGTGGTTTCACAGACTTCCAATTAGCAGTTATGTTTTTCTTAGCAATTAGTAGTAATACACGTATAATATATCTTTGGTCAGCATTGAAAACATCACCTGATATAACCGTAGTAAGAAAGACCGTACATTTAATTGAACATGTCCTTTTACAATTTTCTCCATCTTTTCTTTAATATTTTTCTAGAACTCAAAGATTTTTGGACAGTCCCAAAATATGTGTGTATGGTCCCCTGTTTTGTCACATTGTCTCCAGCATACAGCTGAAGAGGGGTCTTTTACAAACTTTGAAATAACCAAAGGAGTATAAAAATAACGTATTTTAATTTTCCGGTCAAATTACTTCCATTGTTGGCTGTTAATTCCCTTATGGCATAAGGGAATTCCCTTCTATTGCTGTATTGGCTTCTATTTCCCACTTTTCCTTGATATTGTAGGTGTTTCCACCCATATCTGTGAACAATCTTTTATAGAGATAAGAAAAATGTTTATTAACAGGGAGACAGTGTTATAAAATATTGTTCTATGCCATTTGGGATTTTGCAAATTCTTTCTTTTTCCTTATGGTTGTAATATAATGCCTGAATTAAAATCACTTAAGGGAAGATCAAATTGTTCTTGAAGTCGTGTAAAAGACTTAAGGTGTGTTCCTTCCTTATTTGCTTAAGTAACTTATTATAGTTTGCCTCAAAAAGTCTTGTAGTTTCAGGTGTAATCCCCAAATACCTAAAACCTAAGGTGTTTTTTGTTTTTGTTTTTAGGAAAACATTCCAGGATTTTTCTCCATATGGTGGACTTTAGTGGACCTCAACAGTTTACAGTTTCAATGCAGCTTCAAAGGGCTCTAAACGATCCCAACCGAGGCATAAGGATCTTATCTCACAAAAAAGTACTTTTAAACCACAACTTCTTGTCTTGCACTAGCCGTGTGACGAGAAGTTGTGGTACTTATTTTTTGCAAAAATGATAATTGGTAAGATTATGTTTAAAAGTGCTTTTTTAATTGCTTAAAATGACCTTTATCGCCTCAGTTGGGATCGTTTGGAGCCCTCTGAAGTTGCACTGAAACTGTTGAGGTCCACTAAAGTCCACTATATGAAGAAAAATCTTGGAATGTTTTCCTCAAAAATCTTAATTTCCTCTCGACTGAACAAAGAAAGACATACATCTTGGATGACATGGGGTTAGTAAATTATCAGGATATTTTTACGAAAGTGGAGTAATCCTTTAAGGTGAGCCAATTATGGTGTAATTTTTTTTGGCTTTCAGCATGGGTGGAGCCTGACGTTCTCCCAGGTGCAGAGATGGCTTCGAGCATACAGCCACATGCTTTACATATCAGACCTGCTTTGTAGATCTCAAAGGTTATTCATGTATTTCTGCACTTTCCAGTCACCAGCGAAGTATCCAAATTTAGGATTCTGTATATATGCGTTGTAATGTGCTGTACAATTACAGATTAATTTTCCATGCATACTGGCTACTGACAGAGTTGTGGTGTAGGGAACAGGTTGCCACCATTGGCATAAGATAGAAGGGGGTTGTTGCCATAGTGATGCCGGCCAAGGTGAGGGGTTAGGGGTCGGGGTCAGTGATGGTGCATGTTGTTTTGATTTTGAAGGGGCTTGTGTCAGGTCATTCCAAGGCCAGATGTCTATATCATCGTTTTCCCAGGCATTCCCGCACATTAACAGTGTACAGTTTCTTAAGACTTTTCTTCCATAGGAATTTTTGTCACGTACCGCAACACAACGTGTGTATTTAGCTCGCTCGCTCACTCTCTACTGTATTAATCAGAGTGACAAAGCGTAAAATAGCCACGATCGATTGTCACACTCCTCTCTGAGCGGTGCTAGCACACTTTAATAGTATTTTAATGCACCACGTCTTCATTAAAATCCTGATAATGTGGCGTGCTGGCCTCAAGGACGGATCGCATCCAACAGGCCCGCCGCCTGTGATTGTAGACATGTGGGAGCTTGCTGAAAGCTTCTGCTAATGTTAGATGTGTGTGGTCTCAGGATCTTTACGAGAATCCTTGTAACTGCATCTAGCAAGGGGTAGTTTTGAGTTTTTTAAGGTTTGCAGAGAGATTTTCCCAAAGTTATCCGGTTTTATTTTTGTATTCTCAGATTCATGCAGGTTCTAGCACTTCACAGGACTTGTTTGTGGCTTGGATTCTCAGAGGGGTCATGAAAGATGTTGGCCAACAGGTTAAAGGTCAAAGGGTGAAAAGGGGGACCAAATGTTTGGTCAGTGTTGCAGTATGTCCAGACCCTGTCTGTCAGAAATGGGCGTGTGAGTGTTATATAGAGGAGATGAATTAGGTTTCACAACCACCCCCCTGTGTCTCTGTATACTAAATTCTCAATGTCGACTTCATCTTTAGACCTTTTGCACCTGTTTCTGTCTTGTTTGCGGTTGTGTTTTAAAGCTGCGTTTTATTATAAGTGTTGTTTTCTAAAGTAAAAATCTGTTGCTCCTGAAACACCCTAGCAACCACAGGGCAAAACCAAAGCGTCGTTGTGGCTTTCTGGACCCTATCATACACCCCGCAATGCAGCATTGTGTCTTTTGCGAAAATGCACTGTAAAAAAATTCCGTAGAAATTGCAATGTTATTGCAGCTGGGTTGCCGGTAATTTACCGTAGATTTCATTTTATGTTATTTACTGGCAAGAGTTTGTTCAAAGTTTAATAAATTTTTAATATTAGCAAGTCTTTATCTTTACAGAATAAAACTATACAATAACAGCCTCATGCAAAGCATTCTGGGAACCAGAAATCATCATCAACCTTTTTCAGTTTTTTGCTTCAGATTTTGTTTCCCAGAATGTTTTGCTTGATGCTGTTTTTTTTGTTTTACTCTGTAAAGACAAAGACTTGTAAATGTTTAATGTTCATTTAACTTTGAACAAAATGTTGCCAGTAAAAAACATAAATTTAAATCTACGGTAAGTTACCGGCAACCCAGCTGCAATTTCTACGGAATTTTTTTACAGTGTGCGCAAGTGTCTTTTTGTTTCAAGTTTCATCTTGGCGCAATTATCATTTTTACATTTAATGCCACGTTGTTAAAATATCAAATGCATTTGTGCCCATGGACCTTCTGGTCTGAAAACGAGGTATGTTCAGGTGCATTGTTGGCGTGTTACTATTTTGAGGCAACTAAAATAGAGTAGGGATGCACCGAATATTCAGACAACGAATATTTGGCCACCGTAAATTTTCCGGAAAAAATCACAGAAAGACTTTTATCACCGAAACAATACGGCCGAACAGAAACCACAACCTGCACATGCTTGTCTGAAGCAACATGTCTACGGTGTGGATGTATTTAACCACAAATAGGCACTAAAGTGAGCAGCTTTCTGTACGCAGACTACGCACATGCGGTTAAATGTATCCGGTCCAGCTCCAGTCAGATGTGATTATCACTATGCCCTTCAAAGATCAGATGTGTAAACTTAAGAAAGAGTTGCGCTTCTGTGTCTCATAAAGCAGTGGAAAAAAAACGTAGCGTTTTTATGTGGAGCGACTGTATATGCTGCGTCGTATACACGGAGAGACGCGTTTCAAAAAGCAAGCGAACATAAAATCTTTCTGTTATTGACAGGGCACACACAAACAAAATGATCTCCACAGTATTCTTTTTCTAATAAAAACATTTTTTATGTCTTAAGTGAGGGTATAGATTACAGAAACCAGTCTGTGCTTATTTGGTCTTAAAGAGACAGTAACCTCCATTATCCTACTTAAGGCTGTGTTATTAACGTTAATCCAACAACCCAAGACAAAGAGAAAATCACTTCTGTAGCTCTAAAAATAATAATTAATTATATTAAGTTTATACAATAAAGACAGTTTCAGACCTTACTTAATGTGCAACTTTTTTCTTTTTTATAAATGTTTGCAATTTCTTTATTATTTTTGTTTGTTTGTTTTTTCTCACTCCTTTTTTGCTGATCCGAAAAATAATCCGATCTGTGCCTCAAAAACTGTAATGTGATCCGAACCGTGAGTTTTGTGATCCGTCACACCCCTAGTAAAGTTAGTACACAGCGATAGCCATAAATGCAATGGTACTAATAATTTTCATAATTTTTTTCACTGTTTTGGTTTTCGGCCTAGGTTTTCCTAGTTTCCAGCCATGAATTTTTATTTCGGTGCATCCCTGAAATAGACTATGCCATTGACCAACTAAAACCTGGTCAAAAGTCTAAAGTGCAATATTGTTTTTGTTATTTACGCTACGGCACGCCCCTTACGGCATTGTTTCTGCCTCTTTGTTTACACAGAGGGCTTTCCGTGTATGTTACGGCAATGTTACTAGGTTCACTTCACGGGAGCGATCCCAGAATTTATACGGGATGCGTTTGTGTTCACACAGAAGCCTCTCTGCCAAATTTACGGAAATTTTCTGAGACCAAAGTGCTGTGTGAATGGGGTTTTAGTTTGTTAGAGAAGGTGTTTACTTAAGTTCTTATTTTGAAAAATAAAAGCTTGAAGTCTAGACTTAAACTCTTCACTTATATGCTAGTTTTCGAGAGACCTCAGACCACACGTCTGTCTCATTTTTCTCTCTGAGAGAAAACAGGAGAAAACATCTCACCCCGTCTTCCTTTCATTGGGAATATGAGAGGAACTCTCGGCATATGGCAGGCAAGAAGCCCGGGGGCACAAATTACCATCTTACCCCAAGCATGTTCCTTCATCACAACACAAAGCATATAAAGTGCATTAGATGTCAGACAGTGCCCCATTACAAGTGCTTTGATGCGAATCTGCACACAAGGGAATCGTCTTGTTTGTCATTCAAAACGCTGACCGGAAACATGGACACTTCTCTTCTATTTGCTGTGGACTCTTGGTAACCTGCACTAAAGTCTTACATAACATGGATTAAACTCTATAGCAAAATCTCTCCGTTGAGTCTGTGGTGGGAACCACATATTTTAACAGAAATGAAAGCCGTTTCGTTTTCAGTGAAATGAAACCTGTGAAAGATCTCGAGATCCTCCAGATGTGGAGGTTGTGCTTCATGGGTCTTTGAACCGTACAAAAATCACAATGTGTTAACGTCTAAAACCGGATGTTTTAGCGTCTTGTTTTGTTGAGTAAAGGTTTTCAGTTACTTGCGGTTGTATTTTGTTATTTCTTTGTCTCATATAAATGACTGTGGTGTAGAGACTCAATAGATATTTATGTTCTAACCCTAAGGTGCAGTGACTTTGGAAACAGTTTTTTTACTGAATCTCATACATGTCTAGATTGTTTGGGAATTTTATTTCATCCCAAAATCTAAATAAAAAGTAGCATTGTATCAGGCATTAACAATAAAGCCTGGTTTAGGACCTTTGAGAACTTTTGCATTGTGAAATTTGTTTTAAAGCGCACTTATTATGCCCATTTTTACAAGGTGTAATATAAATCTCAGGGGTGCCCAGAATGTGTCTGTAAAGTTTTAGCTCAAAATACCCCACAGATCATTTGTTATAACATGTCCAACATTGCCCCTTTTTTTGCTGTTTTTGTGTCTGTACCTTTAAATGCAAATGAGCTACAGCTCCTCACTTCCCTACCAAAAGAAACAAAGAGAGCTTTCATTAAAATACATATCTGATTCCTGTGAATACAATCTGTAAGGGATAATGTAGAGGCAGCTGGTAGTTATCGGGAAATAAGCCCCGACAGTGTGATCAGGCTGAAACTAGGTAATGCAGGACTGTCAGTCAGTGGCCATGGGTGGGGCTTTATCAGTGTGATGTCACATTAACAAGATAATCAACAAGCATGCTTGGCGAGACTGCTTTGGTTTATTGGGGATTAAAAATGGAATGGGAAGATTTTTTTTGTAATTGTAGGTTGCTAACACACTTTTATGCCCTAACACCTGTAAAAGTGGTTTTTGCATAATAGGTGCCCTTTAAGTAAACAAACATAAACATGTCTCCCTTATTGTCATTGCTTTAATATAAAAATTTCATAGCAGTATTTGTTGTAGTGTTTTAAATACACATTTCACAGTAAAAAAACACATCGGAGTAAACATAATGAAACTCACAATGCAAAAAATCCTAATGGTCCTTAAAATGGTCCATTTTTATATTTAAGGATGAAATGAGATTCAGTAATTGTTATTGCAATATCCCATAGAGTTTTGGACTGATTCATAGCACCTTAGAAGCTTTAAAAAGCTTTATAATCGACCTAAGCGGTTGGCTTTTTAAAATAAACCAAGCTTTTCTTCATACAGTCCCAGGGGTCTGTACTGTGGTCTAGAGTCAGACTTTACACAAGCAAATAAATCATTTTCTCCACACTTGCCTCCTACTTATTTTCATAGTGCCAAGCCACCCTGTTGGGCAATGCCAGGCCAGAGCCATCTGAAAGCCCATTCACCTCTCGGTCCAGAACCGTGAAGAATGAGCGCACGCCCTCCCCTCATTCAATGAACTCCTACTTTACTAAAAGATGGAAGGACAGACCTGGCTAATGGCGAAAAAGCAAAGAGGGTAAACGGCGCTTTATCAGAGCTCAAAAGCAGTTCAGTGCCCACTCAATGCCCCTATTGTGCCCCAGAGAGAAGACAGGCCAGGTCGGGCCCATTCTGGAAACTGTCTTTACAATAGAGGAACACACAAAGAACAGCCTGTGCAGAATGAAGCTTCAAAGCCTTGTGCCAAAGTGTGTTGCACAAACACACACGAAACACCATAGACCCTCCAGAGGAACACACGACTCTGTTTATGTAGTATTTTTTTGCTGTGATTTTTTTGGTTTCCTGTTTTTGTGATGTCACTTTTTCTGCTCGAGGAATTTTACCTTGTAAACACCTCGTGTCTTTCTTTCTATCCATTTTCATCCATGTTCAACATTTTACACTGCATTTGTTATAGGCCACTTTTCAATAATACATTCATGTGTATGTTATTTTAATTTTGCCTTAATTCATTGTTCTTGGTAGTTACTAGGGTGTTGTTAGGATGCTCTGTGTGGTTGCTAGGGCATTTCCTTATGGTTGAAGCCCGTGGAGCCCATCCTCAGGTCTCTAAATGTGACTCGGGTCGCTTTAATTTTGTGCATGTGTGTAGTGACTGTGATGAGTTGTGAAAGATTATAACTTGAGGTTTTTGATTACTGTATGAAAACGTACTTAAGTGATGCCTTCCTTATCAAGGGCTTGGGTTGCAAGATCCAAAAATGATCGAATATATAGATATATACAAAGCTCCCATTCCACCACATCCCAAAGATGCTCTATTGGGTTGAGGTCTGGTGACTGTGGGGGCAATTTTAGTACAGTAAACTCATTGTCATGTTCAAGAGCTTTGTGACACGGTGCTTTATCCTGCTGGAAGTAACCATCAGCGGATGCTTACATGGTGGTCATAAAGGTATGGACATGGTCAGAAACAATGCTCAGGTAGGCCGTGGCATTTAAACGATGCCCAATTGGCACTAAGGGGCCTTAAGTGTGCCAAGAAAACATCCCCCACACCATTACACCACCACCACCAGCAGCCTGCACAGTGGTAACAAGGCATGATGGATCCATGTTCTCATTCTGTTTACACCAAATTCTGACTCTACCATCTGAATGTCTCAACAGAAATCAAAACTCATCAGACCAGGTAACATTTATTCAGTCTTCAACTGTTCAAGTTTTGTGAGCTTGTGCATATTGTAGCCTCTTTTTTCCTATTTGTAGTGGAGATGAGTGGTACTTGGTGGGGTCTTCTGCTGTTGTAGCCCATCCGCCTCAAGGTTGTGCGTGTTGTGGCTTCACAAATGCTTTGCTGCATACCTCGGTTGTAACGAGTGGTTATTTCAGTCAAAGTTGCTCTTCTATATATATACATATAAACAATCATCTTAAAGAGCACCTATTATCCGATTCATGTTTTTACGTTTCCTTTGGTGTCTAAGTGTGAATTGCAAGCAACGGCTCAGTCCACAGCTTACCACTCCCTTTTTGAAATGCATAGAGAAGCTACGATAGCCACCACAGAACAAACGTCATCGCCTAAAATAATGTAGTGATGAAATGCGCTCTGCAGAACAGTTTGTCCATTTAGGGCTACTGTAGAAAAATGACATCAACTTCCATGTAAGAGGTCGTGATCTATGTAGATAAAAAACTGCTCATTCTAAGGTAATACAAACAATACATCATTTCAGATATCAATGCTTCACAGCATTTTTGTCAAACGATCCTTCTAAAAGTTACACGATGCACCTTTAAAAGTCTTTAATCTGTTTCCATCATGTATAATGCAATATCACTCGGCTGTGTTTTGTGTTGGCCTGTTTGACCGGGCCACTGGTTTCACTGTTATTTTTGCATTTGATGTCATGAGTACATCAGGAAAGAGACTTTAATCTCTCGTTCTTTCACGCTTTTATTCTCTCATTCTTTTTCGTCTGCGGCGGATATCCTGCTGGTGGGCCGACTGCTCCAACCTCTGCCTGCTCCTATGAATAAACAGGAAGTGAGTGTGTAAGCGCCGGGGCTTCCTGTGGCATTTTTACTACCACACCTATGCCCAATAATGGACTTTTTGACACGGTTCCCGTATTCATCAGTGCTGTTTGCTAATGCAGTCATCACTCTTAATTTAAGAACAATATGGTGAACTCATCAGGCACAATTTGAGAATTATACCTCTCATGGTGATATTTTTAAGCGGTCAGGTTTGGGGTTTTTTGCCTTGTGGACAGTAAAACACGTCAGGCATTTAAATTCTGGATAAACCCCTGATATGGCCATGTAGGCTACTAAGTTGACCACACCATGTCAGAGCATGGGTTTAAAGTGGTAGTTAATCTCCAAACTACACAGGAAGAGCAACCCCGTCCAGCAGGTGTTTATGGGGGACGAGATGTTACGGTTGCCTGTAATTATCCGTGATTGACTGCGGACGTCTTGAATTAAATTCTGTGCTTCTGTAGACGCAACACAAACGTCTAGACCCTTTATTAGCATGAAAGAAAATATCAAGTCTCAACTCCTCTCCAGAAGCTTCTGTGTGGCCGCAGATTAATAGGACAGTTGCTTTAATGTTTAAAGTTTTAAGTCCATAGGAGTGAAGTGTAGTGGTGCTATTAGTGGCCGATTAGATTTCGTAATTGATTCAGATTTTATTTATGGTGACGCTGTCCTGATTTTAATGTGGATTTGTTTTGGCTTTGCATGGACGGTGTTTGTTGTCACCTTCAGCCATTTTTACAGCTGTTGAGTCACCATTGTTGTTTACATTACATTATTTGGGATTTTTGGCTTATGAATTCTTAAAAGACAAGAGGCAGAAAGAGAGTTTGTAACCAGTGTGGCTCTTAAAGGGCCCATGTCACAGGACTTTTTTAAGATGTCAAATACATCTTTGGTGTCCCCGGAGCACATGTGTGAAGTTTTAGCTCAAAATACCATATAAATAATTTATTACAGCATGTTAAAATTGCCACTTTGTAGGTGTGTGCAAAAATGTGCCGTTTTGGGTGTGTCCTCTAAAATGCACATGTGCAGATCAAGTGCAAACACTGATCACAATGATGGTGGTTTGTTGAAATTGAAACTCAATTGTTCTGTGAATTATTTTCTCTCTGCACTAAATGGCAGTGCTGTGGTTGGATTAAGGGGTTGGATTATTATAATAAGAGCTCCTTATGACATCATAAGGAGAGCCAAATTTCAACTACCTATTTTTTCATGTGCTTGTAGAGAATGGTTTACCAAAACTAAGTTACTGGGTTGATCTTTTTCAAATTTTCTAGGTTGATAGCATCACTAGGGACCCAATCATAGCACTTAAACATGGAAAAAGTCAGATTTTCATGTCATGGCCCCTTTAAAGGGACCCTTCACTTTTTCTGAAAATATTCTAATTTTTCAGCTCCCCTAGAGTTAAACATTTGATTTTTACCGTTTTTGAATCCATTCTGCTGATCTCCGGTTCTGATGGTAGCACTTTTAGCATAGCTTAGCATAATCCATTGAATCCAGTTAGACCATTAGCATAGCGCTAAAAAATAACCAACGAGTTTCAAAATTTAAAACTTGACTCTTCTGTAGTTACATCATGTACCAAAACCGACGGAAAATTAAATGTTGTGATTTTCTAGGCCGATATGACTAGAAACTATACTGTCATTCTGGCGTAATAATCAAGGGCTTTGCTGCCATAACATGGTGCAATGATATTATGCAGCTCCTGAAAATAGTCCCATTGGTAACTTTCAATAGCAGGGGACTATTTTCGGGGACTGCGTAATATCATTTGCTTCCTGCAGCCATGGTACGGCAGCAAAGTCTGTGATGATTGTAATCCACTTGGATTGAATCGTGCAGAGGAAGACATCGGGTCAGCTGATCTGTGTCCTGAAACAGACCAGTGTCTGTAACTCCACACCGCTGGGAAGAACGGCGTCTTTCTTCTGCCTTATTCCCCGCTGCTCACACAAACACATGCCATGCTTTCATCCGCATGCACACTGTAGATGCTCTGTGCTCACAGCGAGGGTCTTTGAGCTGTTGTTTGCTTTGTGGGAATCGGGCAGGTGTGGACGGACCAAACTGAAAGCCAATGGCTAATGGGCCTCGTGTCGCAACACTAGCACTTACTCGTTTTGCTTTACAAATGCGAGTTTGAAAATGAATAATTCATCCAAAAATGAAAATTATGTCACCGTTTACTCAGCCTCATGTTGTTACAAATCCGTGTGACCTCATGGAAAAAGACATTTTAAAGACTGTGCTAGTCTTCAAATGCCTAAAGTAAATGATGAGAGTATTTCTTTAATAAACATATTAAGAAGAGGCACTGCTTTGTTTCCCTTTGTGTCCAGTGGTGTTTTTGGAAAAGTTATTTTTAATTTCACCCAATACTTTCACCAAACATGTCATTGGAATTTGGTTTACTGGATTTGTGTATTAATTCATGATAAATGATGTTGGATGAGAACATGCAAATGGCCTGTTTTTATGCTTTGTTCATTTTCACAAATACACAAAACATGAGAAGACACAAGACTGTGTTTGCATATTTCCAAATGTATAAATGGGGAAGTGCATAAGGACCAACACAAACTTTTGTTGCACAAGAGGTGTTATATGTTTAAAAGGGGACATTTCACAAGACTTTGCTAAGATGTAAAATAAATCTTTGGTTTTCCCGGAGTACATATGTGAAGATTTGGCTCAAAATACCATATAGATAATTTATTATAACATGTTAAAATTGCTACTTTATAGATGTGAGCAAAAATGGCCGTTTTGGGGTGTGTCCTTTTAAATGCAAATGAGCTAATGAAATGCAAACGGAAAGTGCAGATTGAGGGGTGGAATTATCCCCTTCTGACATCACAAGGGGAGCCAAATGACCTATTTTTTTCACATGCTTGCAGAGAATGGTTTACCAAAACTAAGTTACTGGGTTGATCTTATTCACATTTTCTAGGTTGATAGAATCACTGGGGACCCAAAGTCAGATTTTCATAATGTGTCCCCTTTAATAATATGTACTGGAAGACAATATTATTAAATGGATACTAAGACGCAGTACAGTATGTAAATTGGTCCGCAGCATAAAAAAACAAAATGCAGTCAGTCTTTTAACACTTCTCTGTTTATGGATGTCTTTCAGGCCCTGCAGAAGTTGGCGAGTCAGTATTTGAAGAGAGATTGGCCCGGTATCAAACCAGACGACCAGAGAACAGACTACAGGTGATTTTTCTTATGTTCCTTCATGACAAGTTTAGGGAAAGATCCAGAAGAATCGTTTGATGTTAAATGACTGACATTTTCCCTCTAGGCTCACCAGCCTGCCAGTCGTAACTCGTTCTGTGAGTCTGCTGTTTGAGAGACTCGAGACATTTAGTCATGAGCGTAGTCACTCAAGAATCATTTAGAAATCTGAAATGAGAAAGCACCTCCTGTTTTTGGATAAAAGCAAAAATGTATTATCATTAAATTATGGTTTTAAGTCATGGGTCTTCAACATAGGGTACCCTTGGGGTCTGTTGTGGTATCACTGGGTTCTCCAAATATAGTTTGAATGCAAAATCATGTTTAATGTTATTTAGTATGCGAAAATGTATTATTTTAATATCTTTGTAACGTAACCATCATAACAAAGTATGTGTTATAAACATACCTGTCAATAATTGGATCCCAAAATACAGGAGACCTCTGAACAGGATGTGTATGTAGTATGCGTTTCATACAAGATGAATTGGACAACCTTGGAATTATATATTGATATGATAATTCATATAACGAGGTAGTACAAATTACGAGAGTTTCCCGTTAGATAAAACAAAATGGGATGGGGACGGGAGATAGGTGTAAATTCGTGAGGACCCCGGGAAAAACGGGAGTGTTGGCAGACAGGTATGGTTATAAATGGTTCCAAAACGCTATTAATCCATTTTGACACATTTTGGTAAAAATGTATTTTTTATACAAAGAAAGTGACAAGATGAAAATCACTATTTTATGTTACAACCTTTCACATGGCATCTTTAGGTTATAATAACATAAATTTTTTTAATCCATAATATGATTTTCAAAGGTTTATAATAAAAACTGATTCTTTTTTCTGCAAAATGCTATAAATCTATTGAATCAATATATAAATGTGCATTCATCTTTGCCATGTTACATTCATTTAGTTGACTAGTGGTATACACTGATTAAATAAAATAAACATTAATGGCATTAATCAAAACACTTACTTTGTCATATTAAGATCACTGTCGTTGCTGCTGTCATCCTTGGGACGTTGTCACTGAACTTTTTTGACAGTGATAAGCTGTAAAATGTTTTGGTCCTGCTCGATTTTTGTTGATTTTTTAGTAAAATAATGTAAAGTTTTTCATAAGATCCCCTGGGGTCAATGTGTTAGCATGAGAGCAGCTTGATGCTGTCGGGAGGACAAGCAATAGCCGGCATTTTTCCATCCTCTCACGTAAATATTTCGATTTTGATGGCTTAAGTTTCTTCCGCGCCACAGAAAACCACCATAGGTTTATCAATGCCATCAAAAGTATTATTTTGTTTTTGTTTGTTTGTTGATTACAAAGTACAAAGTAGATTAGAAAAACTAGGATTCTGTGTGTATTCAAAGCACCGCCATTGTTGTTTACAATGCGTGGAATGGTGCGCTGTGATTGGTTAAGAGGATTTTAAGATGTGTATGAACCGGTCTTTTGGGCTTTATTGTATCTGTTTTAACTTTTATTGTCAAATAAAACAAACAAACAAAAAAATGTATTGCATTCTGCAGAGAATGAAGGCTGCCGTTTTTCGCAGTTTGGGAAAAAATGGAGAAAAGATGACAAAATAACTCAGCAGACATCGGATTTTGCGTAAAATTATGAATTTACTTTTTAATACTGCAATTAAAAATGGTGCTTATGGCATTTTGGAACCAAACTCTTCAAATAATAATAAATACAGTATTAATTTGATACATGGGGGTCCTTGCTCCTCCATTCTATCCATTAAGGGAGGCTTGGCATAAAAAAGGTTGACGACATCTGTTTTAAGTAGTTGTCATGTGTTTCTTTGCTCATATTTAATCTTTTATGGTAAATGTTAAAATATTCATGTAACCAAGGTCTATAAAGAATATGTTTTTTCTGCTGTAGGAATGTATATGGAGTATGGAGAGCATATCTCGAAGGAACCGTACAGGTGACCCAGTCTCGCCTCAATGTCTGCGAAAACTACAAGAACGAGATTTCAGACCCGGCCAAAACTGTTCGTTTCTACAAAGAGCAGCAGCTGAAGAAGGTAGCGAGCGTTCCTGCATGTTCTCCTTTCTGTGTCTGTCAGCGTTCACTAACCGGCCCTTTCTTCCCCACAGTGCATTGAACAGCTGGGCCGAATCCAGGCAGAAATCCAGGACTCGGTTAAAGACCTGGCCAAGTCCAAAAAGAAATACTTTGAATTGGAGCAAATGGCCCAGGCTGTGCGAGAAAAGGCTGACATCGAGTCCAAGTAAGTTCTTTTACAATTTTATTTAACTAAGACTTGAATGTTTATTTTAAAATATCCAACCATTACAGGCGAGCAATGAATCTCGGGAAAGCCGAGGATGTAAAGGATTCGTTCATTCTGTGCTTAGCAGCCCGAGAAAAGCAGGACGCATTTAAAGGCGGCATTTTAAGGAGTCTTCGAATT
Organism: Misgurnus mizolepis; assembly: GCA_025389145.1. NCBI lineage: Eukaryota > Metazoa > Chordata > Actinopteri > Cypriniformes > Cobitidae > Misgurnus > Misgurnus mizolepis. The sequence continues at coordinate 26,074,041 of JAIFKI010000025.1, read as the reverse complement.
GGGACAGCCTTACAGTACTGGCCTTTGATCGTGCTGCTGTGATAAAACCGGTCTTAAAATGCAGCCTTAAAAGGACACTCCACTTTTTTTGAAATATTCTCATTTTCCAGCTCCCCTAGAATTTAATATTTGATTTTTACTGTTTTGGAGTCCATTCAGCTGATCTCCGGGTCTGGCGGTAGCACTTTTAGCATAGCTTAGCAAAATCCATTGAATCTGATTAGACCATTAGCATCGCGCTAAAAAATAAACAAAGAGTTTTGATATTTTTCCTATTTTAAATTTGACTCTTCTGTAGTTACATCGTGTACTAAGACTGACGGAAAATTAAAAGTTGTGATTTTCGATTCCGATATGCAAGGAACTACACTCTCACTCTGGCGTAATAATCAAGGACTTTGCTGTCGTAACATGGCTGCAGCAGGCGTAGTGATATTACACAGTGCCCTGAAAATAGTCCCCTGACATTGAATGTTACTAAGGGGACTATTTTCGGCTGCTGCGTAATAAAAAAACAACAACTCTATGGTTATTTTTAGCACGATGCTAATGGTCTAATCAAATTCAATGAATTATGCTAAGCTATGCTAAAAGTGCTACCGCCAGACCCGCAGATCACCCAAATGGATTCCAAAAGGTACAAATCAAATGTTTAACTCTAGGGGAGCTAGAAAATGAGCGGGTCCCTTTAACACACAATTAGTTGTTTTGAGAGAGATTAAGTTTTGCACACGTCTGATTCTACCAAACAAAGACATTAGGGGTGGAGTCATGAACTCAATGTCCGCAGCCCTGGCAGTGCCAAAGAAAGATTCATTAAATATTCGCTGGCTATAACATAAGCCTTTTGTGGAGAATATCCCCCAGCTTTTCTTTAGCCTGCTGCAGAAGTTGTTAAACACACTCGACCATCTTTCTCCATCTTCATGGGCCTTCATTTGTACCCTCACTTCAATTGCTGTTTCAATGCCAGGATTAGACGGTGATGAGGAAGATGAGTCTGGGTGATGTAAGCTTGCTCAGAATTACTTGTATTGATTCGGCTTTCGACATTACCCTGCTTAGCATGGCTGGCAGTAAAGTGGAATTAAGAGTTAGTTGTTATTCTCAGCAGGAAGATACAGATCTCTGTTGTACTATTATCACACACTTGAGACGAATGGGACTCGGTTGGACCCCAGAGCTATTCTAACTCCAATAAAAATGAGTTAATGTGCATGCAAGCTAGTCATATCTTTGACCCTGAGTATGTACCCTGTATAATAAGCTGGTTTATAATCATGTTTAATATGGATGCTAAAACTGTTTAAAGGAATACTCCAGTTTCATAAAACAAATTCGGATAATTTACTCACCCCCATGTCATCCAAGATGTTTATCTTTTTCTTTGTTCAGTCGAGAATAAATAAATAATCCCAACCAAGGCCAGGGTCTTATCTAGCGAAACAATTGTCATTTTCACAAAAAAAGAAAAATTAATATAAATAAGTAACTTTTTAACCACAACTTCTCGGTTTGCACTAGCCGTGTGACGCGCCAGCATGACCTTACGACTTACATATTACATAATCACATCGAAAGGTCACGCATGACGTATGCGAAACTTCCACTCCAGTGTTAACAAGTGTGGAGAAAAAGGACCGTTCAAAAGTTGTTGTATGTGGAATGATACTAATTCATGTCTTTGTGGGTCCCTCCAGAAAAACGCGATTATGCGAGCGCATGATTCAATGCATGATTAGCCAAAGTCCGCAAATTTATACGGGGGCCGCATTTTTAAAATATGCTGCACTTTCGCCGCATAAATTGCAGATTTTTGCTCGCAAAATATGCGGGGCTTGCATGATTTCATAATCCCGGCATTTTCCTAGCAAATAGTAATATATATCTTAGCAGAAACTTGAAAAATGTTGCATTTACTTCACACATGCGCAGCCATGTCCCCTGTTGTCATGGGAATGTTAACTCTATCCCCGCCAGCATTTTTCATGATTTTCACAAAAGTTTAATGCCTTCCAGAAAATGCTCCTTTTTAAATATATAAACATACAATATATGAAATTAAAGAACAGACCCTCTGCTTTCAAACAAAACATCAGTTTGATCCTACCTTCATGTGTTCTGTTTTATCACCTCACAAATATGTGCAGGTTTCATCAAAAACACCAAATTTTGAGCAAAAAGCTGAGATAATTCCATTTTTGTGAAGGACTTTTGATAAAGATCAGATGCAGAGCGATCTTTACAACATTCACGGAGATACAGCTGTTTGCCCTAGGGCAACACTTCCGGTTTTTATAAGTTGCGGAAGAGCGCCACCTGGTGGATAATAGCGGTATTGCAGATTGACGAGATAACTCGTCAATGGCGGGGAAAGAGTTAAGTGACGTGATTACGCAACGTGAATATCAATGAAAGGCTGCAAACAGTTTTTGCAAGTTCATGCCGTTTTTGCAAGTTCACGCAATTTTGGCAAGTTCACGCAATTTCATTGCATAAAATTGCATAAATATCCCAAATATTAAATCGCTTTTTTTAAGAAAACATGCCGCAAGATCAAGGATTTTTGCCTGCAATAATCACAAAGTTTTTTTTGTTTTCCTGGAAGGACTGCTTTGTGTCAGTTTATTGTTTAAATGGTCTGCAAGTGAGCGTTTCACATATATAACGCTTGACCTTTCGACGTGATTATGTAATACGTAAGTTTGCGCTGGCGCATCACATGGCTAGTCCCAGACGAGAAGTTGTGGTTTTAAATTACATTTTTGCAAAAATGACAATCTTTTCGCTAGATAAGACCCTTATGGTTAGGATCGTTTAGAGCCCTTTAAAGCTGCATTGAAACTGTAAAACGTTGAGGTCCACTATATGAAGAAAAATCTTGGAATGTTTTCCTCAAAAAACTTAATTTCTTCTCAACTGAACAAAGAAAGACATAAACATCTTGGATGACATGGGGGTGAGTAAATTATCTGGAGTTTTTTTAATGAAAGTGGAGTAATCCTTTAACACCTTTTTAGAGAGTGCTAGCATGCTTTATTTTTAGTCTTCACCTCCCTGATGACAAAAGCAGTCAAGTGTACAAATCCTCTGACTTCATTTCAAAGGTTTCAGGAGAGATCGACTCCAGTTTGGTTCATGTAGCCTTTTCCCACCTCAGCAGAGCTGTTTTGATGTAGGGTTGAATTTATGTCTGATATGTGTGTGATTTATATTCTCACAGGTCAAAACTGGGGCTCTTTCAGTCCAGGATTAGTTTACAGAAAGCCAGCGTGAAGGTAAACATCAGTGTCAACTTATTTGGGTTTCAACCAAACACAAACTGGAGATTTGAAGTACAATTTTCTTATAATTTGAGATTGTTCTGTTTGCTTGTGATTCAGTTGAAAGCCAAGAGAAGTGAGTGTAACTCAAAAGCGACACACGCGAGGAACGAATATCTTCTGACACTGGCGGCGGCCAACGCACATCAGGACCGCTACTATCAAACAGACCTGGTCAACTGTATCAAGGTGGGAACAAAAGATTTTTGTGTACAAAAATTTGTGTTTGCATGTATTGTGGTTGATCTTTTTTTACATTTATTTTGTATCTTTTGTTACTGTGACTAAAACATTATGTGCTAGTTCTTGTGCACAACAGCTGCGTATTTACATAAAACCGAAGACTAAAGCCCAAACTTTCCTCAAATTTCACCAAACTATTTCTGCTGCGTCACAAGCGCTGCTGTTTCCACCAGGAAATGCAAATCGAATTGAGTTGATATTTTATTTGGCATCTACAGCTACATATTAGATTTGAACTCTGTACGATTTACATGAGTCATGACTGTTGGCATAAATTAAGAACAGTGTATCAGGCAGTGATGTCATCTATGGGCAGATCAAACGATGTACTTCCTGTGTAGATTTTCTAACAGGAAATAACTACGTTACAGAGAAGAAATGTTTGACCCTCTCTGTGAAATCCAGATTAAAGTTTCATAATGTAATTATGGGAAAAAGAGCATCAAAGTTCGATTTCATTCTTTGAAATGATCCAAGTCAGTATTAAAGATATCAAGTTTTTATTTTCACTGAATGATCTTTACATTATATATGATGATTTTGTGTTGTTTTCAAAGACTGGCTCACATATTGGCATCTTTTTTTGACTGTGTATTTATTCCAGATGCAAATGAAGCTAATAAATCATGCTATTCATGCATAGTTGGACGCTTCAACATTTAACTCGCTTCATTCCCGTTTGAGATTAAGACATGAATATGCTCAATCTGCCAGCTTTAGCTAGTTTGTAGTCTCAATATACCGCAAGGAAAATAAATATTTGACACATCAGCATTTTTATCAGTAAGGGGATTTCTAAGTGGGCTATTGACACAAAATTTACACCAGATGTAACCATTAAGCCAAAAATTGACTTCATACAAAGAAATCAGAACATTTAAGTATACAAGTTGAGTCATAATAAATAAAGTGAAATGACATAGGGAATTAGTATTGAACATATTTTATTTAAACCTGTGGTGGTTTTCTGTGGCGGGGAAGAAACGTAAGCCATCAAAATTTTACTCGAATTTACACTCAAGAGTCACTCAGGCGAAGGAAAAATGCCGGCTGTTGCTTGTTCTCCTGACAGCATCAAGCTTCTGTCGTGCTAACACATTGACCTCAGGGTATCTTATGAAAAACATAACATTATTTTACTCGAAGTCAACGAAAATTGAGCAGGACCAAAACATTTTACAGCTGATCGCTGTCAAAAAAGTTTAGTGATGACGTTGCTGCGTTTTGGAACCAAACACTTCATCTCAAATTGAGAAGAGCATTTTTTTACAATTTACCAGATTGTTTGACCTCCTCACTCACTTTCTTTCAAGCAGGATCCTTTTTATTCCCGTTTCTATAAAAGTACCAAGCTCCAGGTGTCCACATACAGTGACAATTATTTTGTCCTCCATTGTTGTTTCGTATTTCTGCCTTTGCTCGCGGCGTCATAACGCTACGTCATAATCACGTCACTACTAGACGTGCAGTATTTTCAGATTTTTTTTAACTGAAATGGCCAAAATGCTGAATTTGCACAAAACCTATCATTCACACCGCGTTATTGTTGCAAACCGCACAATTCACGCAAATCGTGTGTATATCACTCACGCTTAATGCTCCATTCGTGTCTGGTATGAACGCACCATTAATCTTTCTCAGGTCACTTCTGCTTATTTAGGACATGAGTACTGTTATCATGCATGGCCTGCGTCTGTTTGGGAGTTTTGTTCTTTCTATAGCAACATTAGAATGTTTGTTTATTGTGCTCCAGCATATCTAGCTTGTATAATAGATCAAACTAAACATAATTTTGTGTGTATGTGAGAAGCATGTTTGGTATGCGGCCGGTTCTGCCTCACAGTTTCAGGGTCACATCACAGCACCTCCTCACTCCAGTGACGTTTTATCACCATTCAAACAAATAGATTTTCAACTTTAAACAAACTTTGTGTACTGTCCACTCCAGTCGGGACACTGTGTCCATTTAAATAATTTTGTATCAAATGATTCAGGCTGTGAAACATGAGAGGCTTAGTGAAGTTCCTGAATGTGTTTGCCAGTATAAATCTGTTTCATCTCTTCAGACTGACACCGGCTGGAGTTATAGCCTTATTTAGTGATGCAAACCCTTGAACAATCGCTTACATTTTTCCATTCTGATACATTCTCACGTCTTTTGAGAATGTACTGGGCAACCGCCTCGACCCTACAGATACACATCAATCTCCGAGCAAACATTTTTTAAGCTGATATCAGACCATAAACTATTAGGAGTAGTGCACAAGTTAACAAGAGCTATGACAATATGAATTGAAAAAACAAACTTTTTATCGGTTCGTGTTCTGCAGTCAGAACATGGAGACTGAATCAGACGGAGATGAGAGTTTGAATATTCTGGGTAACCTAAACATGAACAAAAATAACTTTAACCTTGCAAACTGTAACTTTTGCCCTTATATCACTCATTTTCTAAAATAATATTGCCTTTTATTTTATGTACCAAAAATTACATGCGTTTAAATCAAATCATACCATAAGGGGGGGGAAGGGGGTATTGCCCCCTCACCCCTCGTTCAGACAGCCAGCGACATTATCGCTGTGTGTCGCTTGTCTCTTTCAATGAGGCGTTTCTAAATCTGCTTGTCATAAACAAATGAGTACCATCCACGCCAGTAACTGACGAGAGAAGGATGACGTGAACTCCACTGCTTTGTTCTCATTGGTAGTCGCTCCCGAAAGTCGCTCGACATTTGCATAAAGTTAAACTTTTCTTAACTTTCTCGCGTCGCTGGACACGTCCATACGGTCGCCAACGGTCACTGTCGCTCGTGTCGCCGGAAGTCGCCAGGTTTCCATTGAAATGAATGAGATCGCGTCGCTCTGCTACTGCTTGTCGTTGGCTGTCTGAACGAGGGGTCAGACCTCAATTGTGCCCCCTCTTGTTTATTTTTGGTATTTATTGCAGGGTTTAAAAATGAGGCTTTACAAAAATAATAAGTATGTATTGAGTGTTAACAAGACTAACTGAAATAAACAGAAAAATATAAAGAAAATTTCTTTAGGTTTTGTTAGTTTTTTTGTATGCTATACACAGGGTTAAACAGGGCTATGCGTCTCCGGCTTTTTTTTAAAAAATAAGCCCCCTTAAAAATGCCACATGCCCCCTCAGTCATTTCATTCTGCACCCGGGCCTGCATCAAACTGACATTTCCTGGGATATCTGACCTGACAGCTTGAATTATAAATCATTATTATAAGCTTATTGTTGTAAATGCCCCATAGTCGAAGAAAAGTAAACAGTATACCATTTTATTAGATTATAATCTATTGATGAGGACAATACAATTTGCAATAATACCATATATATATCTTGTATATTTAATAACTTTACAGTTTTCTGAGGTTTCTTTTCTGCATCTTTCATGTAAAGCTGCTTTAAAGCAATGCAACATTGTAAAAAACACTATTTAAATCAATTTAATTTGAATCAGGGTAAAGAAAGAGACTATATGTAATTTATGAAGTCCCCCTGTTGTTAATCATTTTATCATTTAAAACTAATATTTGAGCATAATAATAGCATAGTAATTTCTCAGCAATGGTGTTTAATGATACATTTGCATATTATAAACACCACATAGACATAAAAAAACAATAAAAACCTGATTTTCACCGCAGGGACTATAAAGAGTTTTGGTCCAATTCAACCAAAAGGTAGAGATTGCAGCATTAGCATAAAAATGTTTTGTTTTCAAGCAATAGACTTTGTAAATGCTGAGTGTTACAGTGATTTTATCGTGGTTGTTGAGCACAATCCAAACTGGAGCCCAAAAAATTCCCTTATCCGTGATCAAATCACTTTAAGGCCTTGTGTTTTTACAAGCTTTGGATAAAAGCGGCTGCTGTATTAATGCATGTAAATGTAGAAATAAATACATAAATATTCAATAAGTAAATGTGTTATAAGCAATACAGTTTTTCTCAGTCGCTTTGGAGCGTCAGAAAATTCAGTTGTGCACAACATGAAAGCAAATTCTCATTTTTTTGGACATATTGCAAATGATTTGTACAATTATGCAGATGATTATGTACAATTGTCTTCTGTTTTATTAAAAATGCATTATACTGGTTTTCAGTTGTCTTACATCTCAAAACATTTAGAAATTAGTTTATCGTCATGTAATGCGAAATTATTAACCTTTGTGTCGTCATCTGTTACTGTAAGCATGTTTTTTTTGTCTTTTGTAAATGTGAACTGAATTCAAGTAAATCTTAAAATTTCGAGTTGCACAAAATTTTACATTTCTTACAGTGTACAGTGAACCTTTCTTATTTTGTCATTTTTATTTGTACTGTAAAATAAGATTTTTTTATTCAAAATCACAATGTGTGTAATTTGTTTACAAAAAAGATAAAAATGTTCATCCACAGTTTACATAAAAAAATACTGACACATATAATTATAGACAACATTGCTAAATATTTTGACTGTCTTTTTCATGAACATGTTCAATGACGTAAAAATTTACTTTTAAAGGTGCAGGGTGTAATTTTTAGAAGGATCTTTTACAGAAATGCAAAATAATATACATAACTAATATATTATCAGGGGTGTATAAAGACCTTTCATAATGAACCGTTATGTGTTTATTACCTTAAAATGAGACGTTTTTATCTACATACACTGAGGGTCCCCTTACATGGAAGTCGCCATTTTGGGCCTCCATGTTTCTACAGAAGCCCTTAACGGACAAACCTTTTTTAACTAAGTTGTCTCCGACGATGACATGTTTGTACGGTGGTGGCAACAGTAGCTTCTCTATTTGTTTCAAAAGCGAGGGATGAGCTGTTGGTTGCAATTCACAACCTCACCACTAGATGCCGCTAAAATTTACACACTGCACCTTTAAGAGTAAAATTACAGGCTTTTGCAGGACATCCACGATGTTGTGCAGTTTGCACAAATTGTTCTGAGAAATGCACACATTATTTTGTATGCAAAATGTTCCAAAGCGTCTAAGAAAAACTTGAATACTTTTTTTGTCAAACCTCTCACTTATAATTAGACCAGATGAGGGTTTAAAGAGATAGTTTCTTTTCATTTTTCCGGTGAACTATTCCTTTAACCAGTGACGGCTCGTGACTGCTCATCCGAGGGGCACTAATTCAAAATATGTGTTCGGAGTGTCGTGTGTTACTTGCGTTTTCGAAATATGTGTTTGTTGCGTCATGTGAACCATGTGCACAGGCGTCAAAACCATTTATGATAAAAGAGACGCTCACGTTCACAAAATACACATAAGACACTCCCTTAACAGTAAACTCTGATTACGCATGAGATTATGCGAGTATCTGGCAAACGCAAGCGTCTCTTTTATCATAAATCTGACACGTGATGCACACAGGTCTCTCGATGCGCAGAACACATATTTTGAAA